>OV049863.1:4687500-7087500 GCA_920104075.1 Melanargia galathea
TAAGAATTCAGACTCCCTTTCGATGGGACCGAGTTCAATCCCCGGTACACCCTCTTATTTTATGCGTTTTAAGCAATTAAATATCACTTGCTTTAACGGTAACAGAAAACATCACGAGGAAAACTGCATGCCCGAGTGTTCTCCATTATGTTGTCAAGGCGAGTAAAGTCTATCAACTCGCACTTGGCCACCGTGGTGGACTACGGCCTAAAATCGTTCGCATTCCGAAAGAAGTTGCCCTGTAGTAAGCCGGTAATGGGCTGAATTCTTTAAATTTTACTGGAATAATTGAAGATGTTATCTTTTGAGGTTTGGCTATAAATCAAATCAACTGAACAGAGGGTATTTGAAAAACAGTAATGGGCTAAGCTCATTTACTGCAACACTAGGGAGTAGGCAGTAAGTAGGTAGTATAATGAGGTGACCTCAAAACGTGCCGAGTGGTCAGAGCGGGTTACTTACGCCACGTTCGTAGAGCTTCACTGAAAAATGTAGGAAGCTTTGTCGTTTTGTTTTCCAATCAAATTATTATTAATAATTAAAATATATTTTTCTAGAAATTCTTTATTTGGGCTTTAAGATTTAGAATTCTTTAATTCCCCGGGTTAAAAAGCCTAAGTCCATCACAATTTCTTTTCGTGTAAAAAATTGTTATTTTCATGTAAAAAATTTGGTGTGTTTTAAGTTATTTTTCGCTTGTTTCGGTAATGGTATCGTTGAAATAGCCTACATACTCGTAAATTAAGCTTATGTGGCTATTTATTTGAAGAGGCAGGTACTTCTAAATTACAACCAGACACTTCAATTTTATTTATTTGTATAATTACAATCGTAAATGAAAAATACGCAAACGATAACGGAACGACGAGCTAGAATTAAAGGTTCCTATTGAACACAGCACTGCTTTTTTGTTCGACTGAAACTATGGAAAATGTTGAACAAGGAGTAAGTATAATCAAAGGTAAACTACGATAATGTCTGTTTGTTTGTCGATATTTCAATCTTAGTTACATGGACCGCGGTCACGACGAGACTGGTTATTATCGAATTGACCGACATTGTTATCGTGGTATGTACCCGTAGTTTACATTTGATTATGTCGATATACCACGAAATAAGCCTTAAATCATAAGGAGTAAGTATTTTCCTCTAAACATCTCAAACTCAAACCTCGATTTACATCCCAGATAGTTCAAGTTTCAGGCATATGTGCAGCTAAATTTTCAAGAAAGATAATTCCCAACCTTTCCCAAGAACTTGAACAAGAGCCAGCGGCGATGCTTGCAAAAGCTCTGGGGAGAAAAAAGAAAAAACTACAAATTGAGGTCAGGTGAGGATTGCTAGGATTTTGCTGAATTTCAGCACATCACTTTAATTTTACTGGCTTGTTTATTATTACTTACTTACTGGATTTATGCGTAGGTATAGAAAATTTTGAGTGCGGTTCACAAATTTTATGTGGTTTAAAAGAAATTATGTCAAAAATAGGTGTTAAAGATCGCCAAAAAATATGTTCGTTAAGAAGGTAAAATCAATATACTATGTATATACGAGTCTCGTACATATATAAAACATGAGTCTTGAAAATGGTGTATTTTGTGAAGTAGTTACAAGTTACGAGTCACAATTTTAACAGCTTAAATCGTGGTTAAGTATATGCCTTTAAAATGAAACTACACGACTACATTAAATTAATATGAATTACAATATAACTTTCATACAATATTCTATGAAAAAGTACGTATACAAAGCAGTTTCAGAGTACATGTAGGTAAACCGTACCCAAGAGTCCTATGTAACCTGCAGAATGAGGTGACCTCAAAACGCAACTCTCTGCGGGTTAACTTGTATTGCTTCATTGGAAAATGCAACGTGTTTTATTTCCAATCTGATTGAAGTATTCAAATCCCTGTATAAACTATGAGGCAGAATTTCTTTTTGGAATATATTGTTGTTTTTGTAGTATTACGTATTTCACTTTTTATTGGATTGAATAGTTAGTTTGTCTTATTCTCATTTAGGTAGACCTTTCATCCTGTACCTAATGTCCAAAATGCACGTCGATTTTTACTGGCTTGTTTATAAACTTTGAGTGCGGTTTACAATTTTTATGTGGTTTAAAAGAAATTATGTCAAAAAATTGGTTTTGTAATTAAAATTTGTGTTTTAGTAGTATTTATTATCAAATGCAAATACCAGTTTATGTAGTCGTATCAATATCTTAACGCCTCAGTGTGAAAACGATACAAACAGTATTTCCTTACAGTATCCAAAGCTCAGAACAAAGAATGCAAGCAGTAACTGGACCCTGGAGTGAGTTTCTCGGGAATCGCCCACATGTGTATTAACACAAAAGTGTGTAGTTACGCCTATTAAGGCGTAACTCGATATCCCACTGCGAATTCGTGAGTGCACTAAATTCTAATAAAGCTAAGGATATAATAACAGAGTATTATATTGTTCTCTTGCTAGTACAGTTATCAGAGAGAGTACATTAGTACAAGTAGAGCACATTTGGGAATTAGGTAGATCAAATTAGAAAAGCAAACGAAATATTTTGAATTAATACTTTCGTTCTATACAATTTTGAACCTGAACCATTTTGTTAAGCTCATAATTAAAGTAAAAGATAGCCGGCAGAAGATGATCTGGCCGAAGAAGATTGTTTTGGCTGAAGATCTCATGCCAATAGTACCTACCTACCGAATAATTACCCAATTATTGTTACACGCAGCGTCCAATGTGCTGATAGTTCTAATTTTTACAAACGTCTGAAATGATTCTACTAGAAGAACTATTAAACGAAATACCATCATCGAAGTTTGGTTATATCAGGCTCAAAATTAAAGATTAATCAACCAATACTCTAGGTTACAATATGATCAAACACGCGATGTAAACCATCTAAAAATATACAACGTACTACATTTTGTCTATTGATGAACAAGTTTGCTCATGGTCTCGTGAGTATTCAACACACGTTCAGTTAGTCAGTAAGCAAGAGAGAAACCGACGAGGTGCTAACTAAATAAACATCGCGGTCAAGGCTCATTGGAATCAATAGTGCTTTTAGAAATTGGTTCGCCATTTCTGTAATTGCTTCATTGCTGCTCTGTCACTTGGGTTTTGAACAACTTTCAATTTTATACAAAATCTCGAGAACTATTTATGAAGGTCCCGCTTGCGAGGACTTGAGATCGATGTCCAATAATGAGAAATAACAGAAGTATGGAGCTGTCTTTCGTGCCTCGGAGAGGACGCGTCTGTTTTGGTATCGTTTTTCACTTTAATAATCGAAACGAAATCCTACTTTACTCACTAGTCATATTCGGTAGTAGGTATGTGTGAGCCCGTCGCATTACTGTCCCAAGAAGACCTCCACGATAATTTGATTAATGGAAGAGGTCGCGACCCGAGGCAATAGAAACTAAGCTTTATAATACACAAAGGGGATAGCAGGGAGAGGTTAGATGAGGAAGGTCGAAATCATCAGGCATGTTGGCAAAGGCCTTAGATACAATGTAAAGGCATATAGGTAATAGAGAAAGCTATTGTTTATGATTATGGTGATGAACATTTGGTGCTATTATTGTTTTGTGGCAATATTATTTTATTGAAATTGTCAAGAAGAGCCTGGGCCATGGGCTGTGGAATGGGCTATAGATACGTCATAGTTAACATATTGGCAGAGTAGTCAATAGAGTAGTTATAATTCCAATTACGATCACTTGATCTTTACCTTTTTAAAACCAGTTTACTTTATAAACTAGAAACGTAGGCGTAGTAGTCCTAAACTTCCTTACTCGATGCGTGAAATAAAATAACATAAAATAAAAATATAATTATGTACTGTGTATAATTTATATAAACAAAAATAATAATTAGATTTTATCAATTCAATTTCTACCCGAGCTCTCTCTGAAATAAATACGTTACCTAATAAATTGAATACAGTACATCAATTTACGAGTACGGGAAACCTTTAGAAAGGAATGAAATATTAAATTATGTATTGATTCTTACCCGCTTTTTAGGGTTCCGTACCCGAAGGGTAAAAAACGGAGCCCTATTAATGTCACTCGGCTGTCTGTCTGTCTGTCTGTCTGTCTGTCTGTCCGTCTGTCCGCCGGTCACAGGTCTCTAGCTCGCAGACGAAATGAGTTACAAACCTGAAATTTTGGTATTTAGTGTAAAACGTTAACCCAAAATCAAATATTGAATTAGAAATTGAATTAAATTATTTTTCAGGGGGGCTCCCATACATAAAAAAGGAGCCGGAAAAAAAAATTTTTTCTTTACCCTAGCTTGTGGGATATCATTGTTTAGAGCTCATTAAGTAGAGTACAAATATATATTTTTTTAATTTTTATCTCATAAAATAAGGGAATGGGAGGCCATCAAAGTTGTCAGTTTTAGACCATTTTTGTGACGGGGGCTATCTCAAAAACTAAACTAGTTGGGAATATGATATTTCAGTATATTATGTACTATATGCTCTATTTAAACAACAAATACTGAAAACAACGATTTATTAAATAGTTTATAAGCTGTGACCAAAATAAACGAACATTTTTTTGGGTTTTTCTTTCACGGTTTGTTGCGATGTCTAGCTCGGAAATTAAATATTTCTTAGACCCAAAATATTATATTGTTCATAATTATGTACGGAACCCTGAAAGAGCGAGGCCCGACTCGCACTTGGCTGATTTTTATTATTATAAAGGTATTGTAGGTACCTATATGAACTGATAAATCTAATACAAAATACGATAGTCAACTCCATTAGCGTTCAAATGTCGAAAGTGATGTTTTTAGGGTTCCGTAGTAAACAAGGAACCCTTATAGTTTCGCCATGTCCGTCCGTCTGTCCGTCTGTCCGTCCGTCCTCGGTTAATCTCAGAGACTATTAGTGCTAGAAATCCGTAATTTGGCATGAGTATAAATATTAATCACGCCGACAAAGTGGTGAAATAAAATTTTGATAAATATTTTTTTTTAGGGTAGCTCCCCTACATGTAAAGTGGGGATGAATATTTTTTTTCTCGTTTACCCCATAGTGTGGGGTATCGTTGAATAGGTCTTTTAAAAATACTGTGGGTGTGGGAACATCATTCTTCAATTTCTAGATCCGTTTGTAAAATATGATGTTTTAAAGTGCAAATTTTTATTAGAGTCAAGTGTCCCCCCCCCCCTCTATCAGCCAAATGGCAGTATATAGGAACTTGAAAAAATTCACAGCAGTAGGGTATATAATCAATTTTAAAGGAAAACTATCACGGCTAAGTAGGGTTCACAGGTTAAGGAGTTATATCTGTTTTTCGAGGATTGTGACTACGGAACCCTACACTGCGCGTCGCCCGCCACGCACTTGGCCGGTTTTATTTCTGTTTTTATGCCGAAATTAAGACCTCCTGAAACTGTACTGAAATGTAAACATTGTGTATCGATTTGGATATTCAAGGAAGTTCATACGGATTTTTTTTCAGATTTTAACATTTCAATAAAATTTTATAGGACCGATTTTGGCCACTACAACGCAAGATTTTACCTCTTGACTTTAAAATTCCCTATTTGCATTAGTTATAATAAATTAGGTCCATATATTAGCTTCACTTTGTAGGTAATAACTCCCAGGATAATTATATTATGACTTCAGTGATTGTTCATCATACAATGACTAGCTACCTACATAATATGATACTTGAGTGTAAATAATTACCCCATTGAACTACCACAAATGATTTTCCTGTTTTTGTTTAAAAATGTTATTACGAGCGACGTCAGTTGAAACAAAATACCGAAATAGCTTAGAACTAACATAAACATACGTAGGAATTCAAATTGCATTTTAATTATACCTAACACAAGTTCATTTGTATCGCCATTATGTGTCATTGTTTGGATTTACAAAACAACCAACAAGATGGAAAGCCACTTCGGTTAGCGAAAGCCTTTGCGGATAAAAGTAGCATCAAATCCTTTGATTTTACAACAGTGATACGCGTGTGGCAACTGGCATGCAGACTGGATGCAAAAGCATTAGTAAAGTGGTAGTCCTGATTGCAGATGATTCGTTTTCTGGTACAAGTATAACAGCGTCACATAATAGCTTGTTTATAATAGTTTGAGTTATACTCCTCAATAAAGTACCTATCTATCAACCAAAACTAGCATCTGCCCGCGGCTTCGCCCGCGTGAATTTCGGTTTTGAACAAATCCCGAGGGAATCGTGGATTTCCGGTGCCCGTTCCCGCTCCCTTTTCCAACCTTTATACTTACTATCAAGGAAGTTCACTATAGCTATAGTTTTTCAAAATCCCATGGGAACTGTACACTTTTCCAGGATAAAATAGTAGCCTATGTGTTGCCAATGCATGCAACACAGCAAACTATTGCAATAATGTGTTATGTGAGCATGATTTACCTAAGAACAGTCAGCGCCCTCTATGGCGTTTTTGGAGGTCTATATCTATTTTAGTCCCACAGGAATACTTTTCCGGGATAAAAAGTGTGTACCCTATGTGTTAAGTCAGGGCATAAGCTATCTCCATTAAAAATTTTAGCCAAATCAGTTCAGTAGTTGCGGCGGAGAAGAGGAACAAACATACACACACACACACACACACACAAACTTTCGCCTTTATAATATTATTGTGATTGTGATTGAACACCCTAAAGATACATTCTTACTTTATTATAGTTGGGAAACATCACTGAATTTTGCAAGATATCTCTCGTTCAAGTCGCGGCAACAATGCGCCCTACATTTGCATCACATCTGTAACCGGTTGGCTTAGAATCAATCTCGGCAATACGACCTTGCCTGAACGAATCACCCCGAGGCGAACAATTTCACTCTGAATAAACGCGGCTGGTATAATCGTTAATCTCCGTTTTTTATGGTGATAGTAAACGCTTGATTTAGAAAATTATTAGGATAGTTTTTACCCCCGACGCAAAAACGACGGGGTGTTATAAGTTTGACGTATCTGCGTGTGTGACGTGTGTCTGTCTGTCTGTTCCCCTGTAGCGCTCAAACGGGTGAAACGATTTGAATGCGGTTTTTTTCGTTTGAAAGGTGAATTAGTCGAGTGTTGTTAGCTATGTTTGATGAAAATCGATCCAAGATGGCCGCCGCTGCAAAATGGCGGATTACATATTTTTTCTCAACTCTCTTAATATGGGTATCAAATGAAAGGGCTTGACTAGTAGAATAGTACTATGCAAATCCAAGATGGCCGCCACCACAAAATGGCGGGGGTTTTTTAATTTTTAATTTATACTTGTTTAGGTTCGATCTTGTCTAATTCGCATATATTAATATGGAAGCGCACGATCTGACGCTGCACCATGTAGGAAATACAATGTATTATTATTACAAAGATGCTTTATGTTATTAATTTAAAAATAGCTGAAGAAATCACTACTTTGCGGCGCCGCGCCGTGTGGCAACGCCGTAAATCGTAATCCATGTGTAACTAATGTGGCCAAATAATATTTTGTTTCTTCTCGCTCTTTCGATCTACGATAGTAACAAAGCTTTTTCGGGGTCTAGTCAACGGCTCTACTAAGAAAATACTAAGCAAATATATGGATCTGCTTCCGTGCATAAAATTCTTCATAAAGTATCGGTATGAGCTGTAAACTGTTACCTACACGCTACGTCATAATGATGCATTGTTAAAAGATCGCAAGCGAGTATTAACTTTTTGCCATGAATGTTCATTGTTATCTTGCTTATCGTTGGCTATAAAAAACAAAATTGTCATTGTCAAGGTGTATTTTCCAAGAATACATACACATACAAACGTATATAAGTATATAAACATTACCGCTAATCGAAACATGATTAGGTATAACTTAAGGCAACCATTTCAAAATGCATTAACTAAAATATGTAGATACATCATATGCATTTTTACCTCATAGAGGTTTCAACTTTTGCAAGCTTTTTCTTTTGCAACCTACTTCTACTTTTCACAAGTTAGGTTGAAAGTAGTATCTTGAAAGTTGAGTAAATACCTATACGCCTTTGAAACGCGATTCCTAAATAATTTTTGATTTACCATTCACACAAATTCAAACAATGTTTAAAAAACACGTTTATTAGATCGAGGTTATAACACAAAATGAACCTCTTATCGACAAAGTTGCATGGAACCAATCGCCTTTGAATTCAGCTTGCCCACAAGATAGTGTGAAGTGTTATAATTGGTTACCTTGATATAGCTTTAACTTTTATATTCTCGTGTAGCTGTAGGAGAGAGATCTTGCAGAGATCTCAAGTGCACAAAGAATACTTTCGAATCTAAAGTACATATTCTTTGTATTTGTTTTGTATTTTTCTAAAGTTTAGGACATAGTACTGCAACTGCTAAATTTATTGATGACTCCTCTCAACAGAAACCGCTTTCCGAACCTGTGGAAGAGTCTTGACTTGTCATAATGTGGCTTACATGAAATAAATGATTCTGAATTAAAATTAAACTTTAATTACGTATGTACATAATGTGGCTAATTCTGTTGTACAAAATCTCTAAACCTAAACTAAATTGACAGGTTTAAAAATAGTGCTATCCCCTTCAGCAGGGAGGATTGTGAAAGAGACAGGAATATATTTAGACCTGTCATTTTAGTTTAGATTTAGAGATTGTGTACAACAGAATCGCCCACAATATCATATAAATACGAGTAAGTGGCCGCGATACGAATCATTTCAACTGCAGCTTGCTAGTAATTATTAACAGCACTCAAGCTCTCATATCGTAATAAAATAAAAGCACATATTAATTAGCCAGTTCGTTCAACCGTCGTATATTTAATTAATGAAAACCTCTCTGTGGATGGGATTCAAATGAAAAATTCGTCCGAGTCGAATCCGCTATGTACCTACTTATTTTGTTAAAAAATAAACGTGCAATACCTAGGTATTTAACTATTTACCATGAAAATTGTGCGCACTACTGTCTAGATTCCATACCTTACTTAGTACTTACTGTTATGTGGGGGATGTTAGGGATAAGTAATAGAACGTAAAAAAGCTATTTTTGAAATTTTTGTCTGTTTATCTGTTTGTCTGTATGTTTGTGCGCGCATCATGCAAAAACTACTGAATGGATTGAAATGAAACTTGGCATGATTCAAGTTCATACTACGGAGTAGGTAACATATAGGATACTTTGTATCCCGAAATTCAGCACGGTTCCCTTGGGAGAGGGGATGAAAGTCAAAATGTGTACTTAGGTGTAATTCATTAACGCGTGGTCCGATTTCATTCATTCTTTTATTGTTAGAAAGGAGATACTTTAAAGATTACTGACTAATCTCTCAAAGGCTGGATCGATTTTGATGGGACTTTCACTGGCGGATGTTTACATTTTGATCTACTTAAACATCCGCCAGTGAACTTTTAACAGTTTTTAGCAAGGTATGAGCTCAGAGGAGCTTAGGAAAAACAAAAGTATTCTCACGGGATTTTTAAAAACCAATATCCACGCAAACGGAGTCGCGGGTATCCGCTTGTTGAAAATAAAATAAAGAAAATTGTGAAAAAATAAAGAAAACTGTTTCACCACGTTTTGATAAGTGTCGGATAGCTTATTCACAACTTTTGTTTTTGTCACTTGACATAAAGTAAGAAAGTGACAAAACTTATAATTAGGCTACCCGACACTTATCAGAAGGTGTTGAAACAGGCCCTTAGTTACGTGTATCTAAAAGTGTAGAAAACGCGGTACATAACTCGATTAGTGATGAGCGGCGAGTGCCCGCGAGAGTTAAAACCGAGAGAGAAACCGTAATCAAATTTCCTAGTGATGTTACCCGCTCTAGGCTCTAAAGGATTTCCGTCCGTTGCCGTGTAGTGTGCCGACTGCTCCGGAAGTTCCTGTTAGCCCATATTAGTTTATAGTTGAATTGGTAAATTGAAAAGGGGAACAAACATCGATGGGGAACAAGCAGAATTTTTTTTAGGTAGTTTGGAGTATACTTGCGAGTTATGCTCTGTAACTAAACCCTTGTTAGTTGTTTATACTAGGCAACAAATGCTGCTTAATATGTAGCCCAACATATGAACGATGTGTTGAGCGTATACGCGGAACTTTTGTTTATAGTAACTAAGATTAGTCAATTGTTAAATATTTAAGTTAAAATTAATTCTTAGTTCATATTTGAATAAAGATCGATATTATAAACAAAACAGCGCATATAAAACACATAAGTGACGTAATATTAGCGCCAAAACAATATTTACGGTTATCATAACGATGCTATATATGTATAAAGTGACCTTGGACAGCTTTGTTTACCCGCATTTATATCGATTTGATTTAGGTTTATTTACACGTCTGTTGTACATGACTAATATTATAAACCAAATACCTAACTACATACTAATTGACTAATATAATATTATAAACGGAAAAGTTTGTTTGTCCTATCTGCGTTTTCACAGATCAACCACTGAACCAGTGTCGACTTAATTTGGCACAAAGATAGCTTACAAGTTACATCCTGGAGACGTATATAGGATACTTTTTATTTCACACGGGAAAGCCTAAATCCACGACTAAGTGGTAATAAACTAGTACAACGTAAGAATCCATTATGTCATATGAAATTGGGGTAGTAAAACTGTCGCCAAAACCGCTACCCAAGCAGAGATAGCATCTGGCATACGTAACCGATAACGTGGTGTCGCCAGGTATGGACCAGGCACCAGTAGCTGACCACCTTCACCGTTTTTAACAAAAATAAGAGCTAGATTAGAGTTTTACCGCTGGCAACATTTAAACCATGTAGAATAGGGATCTGTTTGTCATATTGACAAATATCATATGAAACGGCCATTTTGTTTTAAAATGGCAAGGCGAACAAAATGTTGTGTGCAAATATCTTTCGATTTCAATAGTTTTCTTAAGCAAATCGCTAAGAAGGTAAATAAACGTTTTGATCGATGGATTCTCGTTTCTGATTAAAATGTAAATTTACAATGATTAAATCACTTAGATATAAACTTTAAAACATGCTTGTGAAGGAATAAATGCGACATAGAGTTATTTTCAAGTTTTAGAGGGGATGTCCATTACTGGATCGGAAACACATCAAAAATCCAGTCATGGACCTATCTATTCTTATCATTTAAACACAATTACAAGTCAAAATGAAACTTGTATAGTTTAACTAGCTTCTGCCCGCGTGAATTTCGGTTTTTTAACCCCCGACGCAAAAACGACGGGGTGTTATAAGTTTGACGTGTCTCTCTCTCTCTCTCTCTCTCTCTGTGTGTGTGTGTGTGTCTGTCTGTTCCCCTGTAGCGCTCAAACGGATGAACCGATTTGAATGCGGTTTTTTTTTGTTTGCAAGGTGAATTAATCGAGAGTGTTGTTAGCTATGTTTGATGAAAATCAAGATGGCCGCCACCACAAAATGGCGAATGTTGGGGGTTTTTTAAATTTTTAATTTATACTTGTCACAAATCCCAAGGGAATCGTGGATTTCCGGTTCCCGTTCCCGCTCCCTTATGCAACTTTTATAGCTACTTTCAAGGAGGTTTGCTATAGTAATCTACCTATAACCGTAGCTATAGATTTTGGTTTTTTCAAAATCCCGTGGGAACTGTGGATTTTTTCAGGATAAAAAGTAGCCTATGTGTTAAGTCATGGCATAATCTATCTCCATCAAAATTTCAGCCAAATTGGTTCAGTTCGGTATAGTAGAAGGATTGCATCTTAAAATTTTTTTCCTTCAAATCTTATCAAGTGGGGTGTCAAATTAAAGGGGTTGAAAAGGTGATTCCGAAAATATAATTTTTTTGACTAAAAACTATTGTGACCTGTGACTTCGTCCACGTGGATTTAGGTTTATTATAATCCCGCGGGAACTCTTTGTTTTTTCTAAGCTCCTTTGAGCTCATACATACCTACATTTCTAAAAAATGTTAAAAGTGGCGCATCTAAATGGAACTACAATAATAGGTATTAATTTTTTAACCCTTTCCCATCCATCAGATTTTTTTTTTGCATGGAAATAATAATTATTTTTTTTAAACAAGTATAATATTGTTAAAAAATAAAAAAATATCAACTGCGTGATATTTTTTTTCTTTTTCACTTTTGAAAAAGAAAAAAATATCACGCAATAAACCTAAATCCACGTGGACGAAGTCACAGGCATCCGCTTGTATGCAATATGGGGCCTAGCTCTATATTAACACAAAATAAAGCTAAGTGTTAATAGTAAAACGTGTCATACGAGTAGCTATGAATGAGGAACCTTCTTTCACCTAGAAAGAAGATTCTCCATAGCTAAGGATCACCTTTTGCCCTCTTGAACAGTGTCCAAGTAATTATTACGCAAGAAGAAAGGAAACCTTTTACAGGTAACAGGCCTAGAAAAACACTTATTCATCTTTTCAAAAAACAGGCGAAAATTCCTCGCTGCTTATGTGAGCAGTATCGTGCTGCATCAGGATTAAGGAACTGGGACTCAGAGGTCCGTGATTCAATCTAAGCTTGGTACCAAAAATATGAAGTCATAGTGGACAGTTCCCGAATCCCTTTAGTTTAGGTGGGTAGTACCCTACAGCATCAGGATTAAGAAGTTGAAGCAAATAAAAAATTATGGAACAATTTTGTAAACGTCCTCAAATAGACAAGTGTCAAATTGAAATGTGACGAACCTTGGTTGTTTCTACGTAACTTTGATATTTATATATTACTAGCGGACCCGGCAGACGTCGTCCTGCCCGCTATTTAGTGCCACCTACCGGGTCCAATTTAAACTTTTAAACTTATAAACCTTCCTCTTGAATCACTCTATTTATTTAAAAAAACCGCATCTAAATCCGTTGCGTAGTTTTAAAGATTTAAGCATACATAGGGACATAGGGATATAGGGACAGAGAAAGCGACTTTGTTTTATACTATGTAGTGATTCGAAATAATCAAGGAGCGGATCAACAAATTCTTTAAAAGCCGGCAACGTATTAGTGGTTCCTTTGGTGATGTAAATGTTCATGGGCAGCGGTAATCACTCAACATCAGGTGACCCGCTTGCTCGTTTGCCCACAATCCATATAAAATACTAGTATGGCGCGTGGGTGCGCGGCCCGCTAAAGCGGACCGCGAGGTTTTGCTTTCGGGTATTTTGGTTTGAGCAGCCTCCACCTATCTCTCCCATATTCCTAATCCTCGATCATTATCACTCTCCATATTTTTTCTTCAAATCATTCTGCTCATCAAGTAGATCTTGAGGTATTGATCATCTTTTTCCAAGAAACCACTCTTACATCTTGTATACTTGGTAAGATAGACACCGACGAAATTTGTATAGCCGCCATCTTGAATCCGCCATTTTGGGGTTTTTTTCAGCTCAGTGCCAATTGGATGAGGTTTCAAGTAATTTTTGTTTGAGCACCTCGCACCTATCTACAATACCCTGCCCGAGCTGCTCAACCGTCTTCCAAACCCTCAATCATCATGTTTTCCCATATTTTTCTTTGAGAGTTCTCCAAAAAACCGGATCACAGCCTTGCATAGTTCACAACTTGTAGTCTTTTCAATATTCGCCGTACATTTTGTATGGAAAAATAAATTCCGCCATTTTGAATTTTTTTTCTATTCATCGAGTAGACCTTTGGATTTTGATCATCTTTTGCCAAGAAACCACTCTTCCATCTTTTATACCCTCCGAGATGGAGACCGACGAAAGTTGTATGGCGGCCATCTTTTTTTCGCCATTTTGAATTTTTTTTCAGCTCACTGCCAATTGGATGATGTTTCGAGTGACATTTGCTCGAGCACCCCCCACCTATCTTCAATACCTTAAGCGTGCCATTCGCTCGTCTCTGAAATCCTCAATCATCAGCTCTCTCCATATTTTTGTTCCGAATGAATTTTTGTCGTCTATACGAAACCATTAGTGAAAAAAAAATTTTTCATACAAAATTTTACAGGAGGGGTGATCAATCAGTGAGTCAGTCAATGAATCAGCACGAGCAGCTATATATATATTATAAAAACAAGAGATAAAGTTCGTAAACTAAAACCCATCATCATCATCATCATCATCATGATCAACCCATTACCGGCTCACTACAGAGCACGGGTCTCCTCTCAGAGTGAGAAGGGTTTTGGCCATAGTCTACCACGCTGGCCAAGCGGATTGGCAGACTTCACACACCTTTGAGAACGTTAAGGAGAACTCTCAGGCATGCAGGTTTCCTCAAGATGTTTTCCTTCACCGTTAAAGCAAGTGATATTTAAATACTTAAAAAAAAACCCGACTACTCATAATAGTATACAAGTATAAATTAAAAATTTAAAAACCCCTGACATTCGCCATTTTGTGACGGCGGCCATCTTGGATTTGCATAGTGCTATTCTACTAGTCAAGTCCTTTCATTTGATACCCATATTAAGGCAGTTGTGATAAAATATGTAATCCGCCATTTTGTAGCGACGGCCATGTTGGTTCGATTTTCATCAAACATAGCTAACAACACTGTCGACTAATTCACCTTTCAAACGAAATAAAACTGCATTCAAATCGGTTCACCCGTTTGAGCACTACAGGGGAACAGACAGACACACACATACACACATACACACACAGACACGTCAAACTTATAACACCCCTTCGTTTTGCGTCGGGGGTTAAAAATAATAATTTTGAAAAACGTGTATTCAATTGTGTACTAATGGAAGAAAAGGCGGGGCAAGCAGCTAGTGGCGCCATCTGTTATGTCTATCTAAAACTAACTTAATATTCCAATTTAGCTGTGCGAACGTCACTTCTCGATTTTTCCGCATATAAAATGTAGCCTATGTCACCCCCAAACTATAACAACGAATCAATTAACACCTCATTCATCAACATTGGCCCAGTAGTTTAGGTGCTTCGCTAGAACAAAAAATTGGATACAAACATACATACATAGACTACAAAAATCATAACCCTTCCTTTTGGCTTTGCAGTAATCGGATAAAAACGAACTGTCCATCACTGGGTGTCCATAACTGGATTTAGACTGTCCATCATAAAGATTTTTACATATTTCAGTTGATCGTTTTTAGGTTTCCATATTTCAAAACTCGTTTGACTATTTCTAAATTTTAGCAGTTAGTGAGAAGCTCTGTATATCTGAGTATATCATTGTAAAATTATAACACTCTAGATTAAATAATAAAAAAGTTATAGCTCCTCATGTTTGACTCGGCGCTTAACCATGTCCATAACTGGTGCCACCACGTTACAAACGATGATAAACCTTGCTATTGTGTCTTATATTGGACCAAATCCCTCGGTCCAATTTAAAACGTTGGACCAATTCAAGAACGATCTTCTTCAAATTGGCACGGTTCTAGATAACATCCTACCGGCGACACCGTGCTGTCAGACGATTCAGCGTTCCGGTAAAGTGTCGGGAAGAAACCAATTAGAGTTACGCGGCTATCAAACTGTCATACCTCTTCCTCGTGATGCATCTTCAGAACTTCCCGGCTACTCCTCGATAGGACCAACCTTCCTCACCGGTGGTAGATTACCGACTAACGGACTTAGACGTTTATATGAGAGTTTTAAAAGAAGAGTAAAGGAGTAGGTAGGTACAGAAAATCAGTTTTCACCATAACTATGTGCTTGCTGGTTTGCCAATAATTGGGTGTACAGTGTACACCTAAAATGTTTTTGTCTGTACAGTTCTAATTATTAACAAGTATTATGTGTTGTAAAAGCTGTGATAGCCTAGTGGTTAGGACAACCGACTTCTAATCGGAGGTCGTGGGTTCGATCCCGGGGCACGCACCTCTAACTTTTCGGAGTTATGTGCGTTTTAAGTATTTAAATATCACTTGCTTTAACGGTGAAGGAAAACATCGTGAGGAAACCTGCATGCCTGAGAGTTCTCCATAACGTTCTCAAAGGTGTGTGAAGTCTGCCAATCCGCTTGGCCAGCGTGGTAGACTATGGCCAAAACCCTTCTCACTCTGAGAGGAGACCCGTGCTCTGTAGTGAGCCGGTAATGGAATGGGTTGATCATGATGATGATGATTATGTGTTGGCAACAGGCAATTCAATAAAAAAGTAACTTCGCCTTTATTGAAACAAAACTTTATACTTGAAGCTCGTTTGATACGATCAAACTTCAAACATATTTTGCACTACTACTGATTTCCAAGGTTTTGTTTTAAAAAAGAGTCCCACGGGAACTCTTTTATGTTCCGGGATAAAAAGCCTAGACCACTTGGATAATCTCCTTTCTACCTATCTGTGTCCGTCAAAATCGGTTCAACTTCAGCCGTTCCGAAGATTAGCCCTGACAAATCGACAGACAAAACATTTAAAAAACGTATTTTTGGATTATGTTGTCGTCCAAATAATAGTAAAGGCAATTGTTTTGAAATCACAGAGAGATATAAATTTCATTTATTTGTATTTTATGTACCTACTAAATAAAATTATTACGGATCTAGGTAATGATTTTGTATTCATCAAGCTAAGCTCGAGGATTTTAGACGGAGGGTAAAATATGTGTTGTCAAAAGAATTTTAGTGCCTCTTTCGTGTGGTTATTTACATTTTTCAGCACTGCGGCGGGACGCTCAGCGCTCGTCAACGACGCAGACAGCAAAGGGGCTGCTAACTTCAGTGACCTATTTCTAAAAATAGCACAGGATTATTGCTTCAACGTTGCAAGGGACGACATTTTTATACCTACATTTTAATCTTTTTTTTTTGATAGTGTAAGATGAGAAGAAGTTATTTATTCTACAAAGTAATAAAATACCTATCTACCTAGTACCTACCCATAATTTTCTAAAACTTCGAGCAGGGAAAGTAGACCTTTGTTACTATTTTGAGTAATAAATTGATAGAAGTAGATATACGACGGAATACAATATACTTAAACAATTCACACACACCTCAATAAATAGGTACATGATTTTTGTCTGGCTGGTCCCATTTATTTAAAAAAAAAAATTCAGTCGACCATTATATGAATATAGACTTTTTTTTTAATTCTTCGAATCGGCAAGGCTTAAGCCTACATCAAAGAGTCAGCCTTTGACTGAAGAGGCCTAATCTCAGCAGACATCGTACTCGTTCTTTTAAAATGTCGAGAGTCATTCACGGTTATTACCATTTTAAGTGTCTCCTGATACCCACGACTGCTTTTCAATAAATATATTCTACGCACACATTATTAATATATACTAAAATCTCTATCTGCCGGTTTATTTCTCAGTAGCTGATGCCCACATTTCCGTAGATTTATTTACGTTTAAAACATGTTTCCTCATACTAACTTTACCATGCCTCCGGTAAAAAAAATCCTAGGCTTGCACTAAGGAGCAGTGCAAGCCCAGGATATCTACTCAAGGAATATTTATTCTAGGTTTGATATCTCTAGGTAGTGCGTTCTTTATCACTTATCTTACTGTTTTATTGCTTATAATATATGTATACTGTTGAGGGTCATAACTAGGTACTTCTATTGTCCACATAATCCACAACTGCTTTTCTTACGAAAAAACTAATTACGAAAAAAACTAACTAAAAATAACCTATTACCTCATTATTTCATCAGTCTTAAACAGTGGCCCTAGAGTCAGATTTATTCTCAGTAAATTTCGTACTACATAATCTTGTTTAAGTTTATCCAAATCTAATCCATGATAACACGTAGTTATATAAATCAAGCGGAAAATTAAATGAAAGTTTACCTTTCGAAGTTGTTTCGATTATGGTAGAAAGCGATAGGTAAAAAATACCTTTTTATTACGTTAGAGCTGGTTGGAATACTAACTTTCAAGTTTTAAGTTAAAAAAATTACGTAACATTTGACAATTTGTACTTGCCGAATTGAGTACATACTTCGACACAACTTAAAAGTGGGTTATAAAACGATCTGGTTTCTAAGTAGGTGAGAGAACTACTTACGTATCTAAAAAGTACATTAATTTAGGTAAGTTTACAAAATGTTAGAAAGAACAACAATCAGTGTGGCCGATTCTGTTGTACACAATCTCTAAATCTAAACTTAAATGACAGGTCTAAATATATTCCTGTCTCTTTCACAATGCTCCCTGCGGAAAAGGATAGCGCTATTTTTAAACTTGTCAATTTAGTTTAGGTTTAGAGATTGTACAACAGAATTAGCCACAGTGATATAACGGTTATGCGAAGAAAACTTAAGTTGTCATAAGAAAAGTAGAACTTTTTGTCGATAACGGTTACGGTAATTAGAGAAAAAAATCAGTCCCGATTTGGAGCATTCCCCTGCGAACTAAGAATGACAATAGATTTGTAATAAAATGATGACCTCAAATGAAGTCAAATGTTTAGAGTAAAAACTGATTCAGTAGAGTTTAGTCAAAAAACAGGTATTTACTCCTAAAAGTTGATTTTGAACGCTAGCAAAAAATATATGATTTAGTGAAGGTAAACTATGATAGAAGCGGAGTAAGATGAACTAAGATAGAGTCCATTACTCTGTACTCGAGTAACTAATAATGACTCTCAAGATTTTCAATTTACTGAAATCGACATCGCTGACACCGTTGCGTTGCAAAGAGGACACCAAACGTTCGAACTCTGTACTCGAGTATAACGATTCTTTACTTGAGTACTGAGTAATGAGATTTTTTTGTATTTTTTATAAGAAGAACGATTATTAATTTACCGAAATCGAAATTGATGGCACCGTTGCGTTGCAAAGAGGACACCAAACGTTCGAACTCTGTACTCGAGTATAACGATTCTTTACTTGAGTACTGAGTAATGAGATTTTTTTTTTGTATTTTTTATAAGAAGAACGATTATTAATTTACCGAAATCGAAATTGATGGCACCGTTGCGTTGCAAAGAGGACACCAAACGTTCGAACTCTGTACTCGAGTAACGATTCTTTACTTGAGTACAGAGTAATGATATTTTTTTTAGTATTTTTTATAAGAAGAACGATTATTAATTTACCGAAATCGAAATTGCTGGCACCGTTGCGTTGCAAAGAGGACACCAAACGTTCGAACTCTGTATTCGAGTAACGATTCTTTACTTGAGTACAGAGTAATGAGATTTTTTTTAGTATTTTTTATAAGAAGAACGATTATTAATTTACCGAAATCGAAATTGCTGGCACCGTTGCGTGCCAGCAATTTCGATTTGCGTTGCAAAGAGGACACCAAACGTTCGAACTCTGTACTAGAGTAACGATTCTTTACTTGAGTACAGAGTAATGAGATTTTTTTTAGTATTTTTTATAAGAAGAACGATTATTATTAATTTACCGAAAGCGAAGTTGCTGGCACCGTTGCGTTGCAAAGAGGACACCAAACGTTCGAATTCTGTACTCGAGTAGCGATTCTTTACTTGAGTAGGTAAGTACAGAGTAATGAGATTATTTTTAGTATTTCTTATAAGAAGAACGATTTTTAATTTACCGAAATCGACAGCGCTAACACCACTGCGTTGCAAAGAGGACACAAAACGTTCGAACTCTGTACTCGAGTAATAATGACTAATGACTTTACTTGAGTAGAGAGTAATGATTTTTTTTTAGTATTTCTTCGATTCATTCTTTAGATAAGAATCGAAATTGTTGGCACCGTTGCGTTGCAAAGAGGACACCAAACGTTCGCATCGGTTGATCTATTTTTGAATAGCTAAATCTTAGATGCAACTTTGTTTCCTGACCTCGTAACTAAACGTTTAGCATTTTATTCACGCTAGCACTTAGGTCATTTACGAATAGGGCGCTATGTTCTATATTGCGCACCGATCAAGGTGCAAATGGTAATAAATTGATTGTTATTCATCTGTTAGTTCGATGACATCAGAAACCGCTAGTAGGCAGCGTGTCATGGATAATATAATACGGGTACCTGCCTACGTACCCAAGCATATAATTATGTAACCAGATATCTACTAATATCCATAATACTCGTAGTATTAATGCGAAAGCGTGTCTGTCTGTGTATCTGTTACGCTGTGTATCTTGACCAAGTTTCGTACTGATATCACACGAGTAGTAAATCTACAGAGAGGAAGCTTCCACAAGCGACCCGCTGTAGGTATACTCACACAAACACACTCACCAACGGTTCACGGACGCCCGCTCGTTCGTGAGTGTACCTACAGCGGGCCGCTTGTAGAAGCTTCCCCTCTGTAGGTAGTTAGGTACTCTGTGCTGATATAGCTGAAGCCCGTCTTCAGGATACACATAGGATAATTTTTATCCCGGTAAAAAAAGAAAAGTACCTAGCTAATAGTCTTCACAAATGAGATTTCCTAACGTTTACTTCTGCGTAAAAAAAAAAACACATTTTTTAACTACCAACAAACAATGCTACAATGTTAAAAAATTCAGTTTTTTGGTACAAAAATAATATAATCCCGCATAATCTTAGGCTATAATATTATCAAAAAGTGAGCGTGGGAGTTATTCGTAATTGTATGAAACATTGCTAATTGTTTCAAACTAAGGACGTTTTTATAATGACAATGACACCGAAAATTATAATCCCAGAACATTTATACGAGTATTCTTGAGTCTGTTAATTCGCTTATATCTAGAGAATTATTACTACGCAGAATTAAGCTAAACGTTTGCTAGATTTTTGTAGACGAGATTTTAATACGTTTCTCACCATCATACATGCAGGGAGTACATAATATAGACTATAGAGCATTCGTTCAGGAAAGCTTAAATCTCCTATAGCTTCTATAGCTAAAGCTCGGTTGGAACGGCATTCCGAACCAGTGGTAGATTCAATTGACGATTCAAAAGTAGTAAGTACCTACTTGTAAAAGTTTATTTGAATAAAAAAACTTTTCTATTCTACAGCGCAAGAGTTTAGATGTTTTATTTAGGTAGGGATCGATATTTGGTATGTTTACTTTGATCGATATAAGATGTAGTAAAACAACGTATTCCAATTAGCTTGCTAGATTCGTTTTGAAAATCTGGCTGTAGTAAAATTCAAGATAGTTCGTTGATAATGAAACCTCATTACGTCAATTGCCCTCAACGGTCCAGTTGGTGACTAAAATCACCTATACTTACGTATATACGTACATAATATGTTATACTTAGGTACTTACTATAATAATTAAGTAATAAATATAATTATTATACGATTACGATTAAATTATATTTGGCTTGCTTCCTAGAGAAACACAACGTAATAAATACTCGTACCGCATATATGACTGCAATAAGAGTTTTTAACAACTTACCGTTAGAAATAAAAGCGCTACAAAATTTTAACAAATACAGGAGAATCCTTAAACTATGGCTTATTAATAAGACATTTTACAGCATTAATGACTTTTTCAATCGAGATAAGGCCAAAGACTTTGTAAATTTTAGAATTACTTGACATAAATAACATTACCATTTAATAATTATTGTAATAATTTTAAAATTATGTGACCTCTGTAAAATTTCAAAATGTCGTATAAATCTCTCTACAACTATATCGTATGCCTGTCAGAGGTAGACTGTTTCTACTATACCTAATTTTAAGATCTATTATTGTAACAGTCAAACGATAAAATAAATGAAATGAAAATGAAACGGATACCTTTTCGTCCGGAAATTCAAAGAATTCCAAAAAGTTTCAAAAACCTAAAACCACGCGCGCAAAGCCCGGTCGCGTACATCAACAAGTTTTGTGCAAATCAACGATTTTTGTTTTGTTTCGAAATTATCTACTACGTCAAATATAATAATTTAAACAAAACGTTTATTTTTGCATCGTAACCACCCGCAGTCAAAGGTCCCGCATTGTATGCTAAACCCTTGTGAACAATAACGCGTGGCATTACTAGGTGCGAGAGTCCACTGCATGAATCCTATACCCAGTTAAATTAAAATGCAGTTTGAAATGAGCAACCGCCGATTTTCGATAAGAAGGGCATTCGGAACCAGTGGTACCTAGAAGATTCACTTGACGATTCGAAAGCAGTTTGTAAAATTGTTTGTATTCCAAGTACAGTAGTAATAAATAAGTAAGTAGGTTCCATGGTTCTACTTAAACTTGTAAGTTACAATGTGAGTCCTTTTGATGTCAGTGGAGTCTCCTACTTTAGAGGTCAATAAATCAGAGGACGGTTGAAGGTCTAAAGCTTGAGACCTTCAACCGTCCTCTAATTCTACTCAGACTGAGACAGAGTGAAAACCGGACATAAATGTGTTCCTGAGATAAGTCTGTCTCGTTTTAACTGTCTTGAGTCTGAGTAGAATCAGACTAAACTCTATAGACCTCAGATTAATACTCCCGAGTTTTGAAAAATCGAGTAGAGTTTCGAAATTCGAAATCAAAACTAAGACAGTGGGGTATTTTACAACACTATAACTTATAGTGCAGACTTTATGCAGTGGCCTCTCGGATTGTCATTTTACGGATTTTCAAAGCGCTTCGATTCACAAATGGTCAAAGTTTAGATTAAAAAAAATTCGTACTTTTCGAAACCTTCCGTTGGAATCCTTTTATGTTATAAGTTAACAATGCAAGTCTTTGTGATCTATACGGCTATGCATAGGTTTATAGATTTTGGTAAGATTTGGTCAAATCAAACGCGTTGCTTCTGTAAAATTTCTAAAGTCTAAAGCGGTTTTTTTTTTTCGGAAATTCCTCACGCGAATTTTTGTGTTTTCTGTGTATTTTATGTTTTCCGATGGCGTTCCATAATTCTATAAGTAACATTTGTCTCAAACTTTTTCGATTTTAGTACTACTTTTTCGATTTTTCGATTTTAGTTTTGTTTGAATTGATACTTTCAACTCCTAAATATTTGAACTCCTGGGCGTCGCTTCCGCAAGGCTTTTGTGTTTGACCATGGCTTTAGTAATTCGCCGTAGTAAGTAAAAGCTTTAGCGTTATCTTATCTCTATGATAAGGCGGTCAGGAAGCGTATAACTCACTGCCAGCTCAACTTGATTGTCTTAGAAGTTTCTATGGGGAGTTTCCGAGAATAGGCAATAAAAGTTGATAATACAGTGAAGTGATAAGGGACTATTGGTATTTGGATCGCGATTGTGCGATCGGCCGATAGCTACGCATACGGAATACGGTTTGATAATTCAGGAGTGTACAAAGTCTGTATCCGGTCAGTGACAACTTTGACACAGGGTCTCTGGGCCTGTATCGGTATCGGAGATTACAGGCCTGGGTCAGTATCGGAGATTACCAGAATGCTCTTTACTTTTATTGCCTAGTAAAAACTCTTCCACTTATTCAATCGTATAGTAATCTTGCTTATGCCTGACCTCTGGAAACATGGCTGAACCAGTCGTGCGTTCTAGGAAATTGTTTGTTGTAATTCAAAATAATATTTTTTTAGGACACCCTTTTATCTTATAAATATCATAATCATAATATTATATCATGGATATTCCATCCTGCAGCAAAATTGTCGCTCCCCGGGCAATGTCGAATTTGCATAACCTGCCGATTTAGCTCGTAACAAAGTTACGCCCACCGTGGTTTTACGATAAGGGTGATTATCTGGTGTTTGTTTATTAATCAAAATAATGATACGGTCTATATATAGGCACCAATTTCCTTTCAAGGCAAACATTAGGGCACTCTTCTGTAATTTCGTGAAAATCTTCTGCCGCAAAACCGACGCAAGTTGGGCAATGTTGAATCGTTTAACCTACGCCCATCGTGGGATGTCGATACGGCGCGCCGGGTCTAGTGCAGATGCCGCACTTTCACCTCCGCCCTCTGCGCGCGTGCGAACATGCTTCACGTCGCGATCCCTATTCGGAGTACCGTTGTCATTTACATAGCGCATTGTTAGTGGATTACTGTACGGGTTTACAGTTCCAGTTTTCACATGTCAATGCATAGGGGGCTATGGTAATGCGTGATCTGTAGCGATTGTGTAGTTATACGGGTACGAGTAGGTAAATGGATTTAGTTGCAGTTGAATGTCTTTGGTAAGTTGCATTATGGTACATTAGGGTTTTAATGCGTCGAAACATTAGTTCTGAATCCGAATGAAATTATGGTGTTTTCTATGCAAATTGGGCAAAGTGAAAGTTCATCGACCGGCGCCGATCGTGTGATGTTTGTAAACATTGCGGCAGTATGCGGCTTGGTTGGGAGTTGGGACTCACCTGCACGGTCTGCGCGCTGTCCTTGTCCAGCAGGAACTCCATGGACTTGTGCGGGCGGGGCGTGCGGCGCGCGGGCGGCGCGGCGGGCGGCGCCAGCGCCAGCAGCGAGCGCGCGTGCAGCACCGTGCGCTGCGTGTCCACGTCCGTCTCCAGCACGCCGGGCGCCGGCGCGGGCGGCGGGCGCGGCCGCGGCGGCTTGTGCGCCACGCCGCCCGCCGCTGGGACGCCCTCCTCCTTCAGCGGGATGCGCACGAACTGCGGCCCCGCGGCCGCCGGCGGCGCTGTCTGCCCCGCGTCTGCCGCGGCGCCCGGCACCGCGCCGCCCGCCCTGCCGTTCGCGCCTGCGCCCCGACATATCTTCTTCTCCTTGCGCCCCGAGAACCGGAAATTCGCGAACCGCGAGAGGAAGCCGGCGATGCGGCCGCGCGGTGCGCGCGCGCCCGCGTCCGTCATGTCGCGCTCTGACGGCGGCGGCGCGCGCGCCTCGCCGCTCCCCTCTACCTCCACCACCTCGGCGTCCGCCGCGTCCACCGTCGAGCTCGAGCTCGAGCTCTCGCTCGGCGAGCGCCGCGAGCCCGAGCCGCTGCTCGCGCTCGACTCGCGCCAGCTCACTTCGGCCACCACCGGCGAGAACGTCACTCCCTTGGAGCCCGCGGACACGGAGCGCGCGGGCGGCGCGGCGGCGGGCGCGTGCGGCGCCACCAGCTGCAGCGACGCGCGCAGCTCCTCCGGCGTCTCGCGCTGCGGCGTGGCTCGCGCGCGCAGCTCGGGCGTCGAGCGCACGCGGGCGTCTCCGGCGCGCAGCGGCGTCGACGTGAACGCCGGCTCGCGGACGGGGTCGGGCGAGGGCGAGCGCGGCGGGGACGGGGTCGCGGACGACGGCTCCATCCTCCGCCGCAGCTCGTCGAGCACGTCGTCCCAGGCGCCCCACGAGTCCCGCAGGCGGCGCGCGGTCAGCACGGAGAGCTCGCGCTCGTAGTTGCCGGCGTCGGCGAGCGCCCGCCGCGCCGTCTCGTCCAGCCTGCGAGCCGTCGCCTCCATCTCGCGCGCGAACGCTCGCTCGGACTCGGTGGTGGAGTCGCTGCCGGCGCTGGGCTCGCGCGGCGGCGGCGGCGGCGGCGGCTGGCAGGGCGGGCGCGGGGGCGGCGGCGGCGGCGGCAAGCGCGGGCGGCGCGGCGCCCCGCGGTAGTCGAGCGCGGTGAGGTCGGCCACGCTGACGGTGAAGCTGTCGCACACGTCGAAGCTCTGGCGGAAGCGCGCGGCGTGCGCGGCGTGGCGGCGCGGCTCGGCGCACACGTCGAGCTCGGCGGGCAGCGACACGGCGCGCGCGGCGCGGGGCGGGCGGCGCGCGGCACTGGGCGACACGAGGCACGGCACGCTGCCGGCGGCGGCGGGCCCGTGCGCTATTTCGGTCTGGCGGCGCGCGGGCGCGGGCGGGCGGCGCGCGCGCTCGCTGTACCCGCTGTCCTCGCTGAGGTTCTCGGCGGAGAGATGCGCGCGCGGAGCGGGACGCGCCGGCGGCGGCGAGGCCGGGGGCGACTCGAGGGAGTCCGGCGACAGGCTCGGGGAGGCGGGCGCGGCGCACGAGCGCTCCAGAGACTCGAACTGGGCGAGGCTGGACGAGCGCGAGAGGGATCCGAGGCTAGTGGGCGAGGAGGCGCGCTCCCGCCGTCTCCTCTTGGCCGGGCATGCCCATTCTCTTTCCGACTCGCTGTCGCACTCCGACCCTGGTGAAGGAAGATAAACTCACTGACGATAATGTACCCGCTGTGGCGATCTGCACGACGAGCTCGTTCGAGCGCCGGTAATGACAATGACACAGAAAGTAGTGTATTTTTATTTACTTGGATTGAATCCAATGGATGCAGAGAAATTAGCATGGGTTTGCCAAAATAATGTATCTATCTACCTAATTATCATGCAATAAAAATTTTACAAAATTAAAAACAATGACCAGATTTAATATTGTAATACTTATAAATAATAATTAAGTATTTAATAAATAATTGAATCAATGAAAATAGAAACAGTGCCATCTAACGGAAAAACAGGAAAGTTTGTGTTGGAAATAGAGTTACCACCTCGTTTCACTACTCAACAATAGATGGCGCTGTGCAACAAAACTAAATTGATATACTACTAATTCTTTCTCCTACATTAATTATTTTTTTTACTTCTAATTTAAAATAATAATACTAATTTCAATATTATATTATGTAGTTGTAAATTTTATATTTATTAAATTTACCCGCAGTGCCGCGAACATGAATGACAGAGTCGGCATCGGAATCAGATAACCACGTTGCAGCGGAAGAACGTTCAGAACGCAGGTCATCGCTCGTCTCCTCGACTATTGTTTCGAGGTACAAAGCGTGATTGCTGCCATTGTCACCTGTGGACAAAGAAAAAATAAAGATATAAGATACTCGTCAACAGATGGCGCTACTGGTATTTTATAGTGCAATTCATGCAACAATAAAACTTTTTCTTGGAATATTTAAATAAGTAGGTAGGTACATCGTATATAAGATTAATATGTTAACAAATTAATACATAGGTGTTGATACGTATTATTATGTAAATTATACCCCTATAATTCATAATTCAAATGAATCGACAACAATAATATTATAATACTAGATGATGCCCACGGCTTCGCCCGTGTGTACCTATTTAGGTTTGTAAAAATCTCGTGGGAACTTTGATTTTCCAGAACAAAAAGTAGCCTATCTGTAGTAAGTAGTAACCCGTCCACAAAACGGAAAAATTCCGTGGGATCCTTACGATTTCGGAATGCAATTCCTTACAGCATCAGGGTTGAGGAGTTGGACATGTACCTACTCGAGGTCATTCAACAATAAAGTCTTTAATTGGTATCCCCAATATCAATTTAAATAACCGATAGTGCCTAAATCCCATTAGTTTTGGGGATCAGATCCCCTACAGCATCAGGATTGAGGAGTTGGAATCCAAATTTTTTTGTAGGACAGTATCGCAATGTTTCTCTATCGATTAAAAAAAAATTACGCAAATCGGTTCAGAAATCTCGGAGATATCGGTGTACATAAGTAGAAAAACACAACTCCTCCTTTTTTGAAAGTCGGTTAAAAATGTAGCCTATGTTACTCCCTGGTTAATTCTCTACTTGTATGTGAAAGTCCCGTCAAAATCGGTTCAGCCGTTCCAAAGATTAGCCCGTTCAAACAGACAGACAGACAGACAGACAGACAGACAAAAATTTTAAAAACGTGTGATTCGGTTATAGTATCGTTCAAATAACCATATGAGCTTAATATGAGGTAGTTATTTCGATATTACAGACAGACACTTCAATTTTATTTATTAGTATAGATATAGATTATTTTAATCTATAATAACGAAATTATTTATTAGTTACTTATAGATAGGTGCACAGCATACCTACCTACGATACGAAAGATAGTAAACATTCTCTCGTTTGCCTCATATAAATTATGCAATGTTGATATATTAGTCACGCATGTAACAAATTATTGTCCCCTACTAACACATGCATTACAAAGGCGACTCTACGAGCGCAGTATTATAGTTCAAAATTGCATTTCAATTAATTGCAATTAGATTCAATAGAGTTCAATAGCATTTGGTAGGTATCCAGATACTGATAAGTACCTACCTATTAAAATTGCAATGTTATATAATTTGATACGTATTTACCTATTTCGAAGTTCGAAAAGCCGTGAATTTTCTCCATTCATTATTTACATAACTTGTTTATATATGTATATGTATATGTTAATTTATACATATACATATTATATTTATATCTATACTAATATAATAAAGCGGAAGAGTTTGTTTGTTTGAACGCGCTAATCTCTGGAAGTACCAGTCGGATTTGAAAAATTCTTTTTGCATTTGGTAGTACAATTTTCTGGGAAGGTTATAGGCTATTTAGTATCCCTAAAATCCTCCCCTAAGGGGGTGAAATGGGGGTAGAAAGTTTGTATGAAAGTCCTATGTTTTTAAAGTTACAGACCTGAAAATCGGCATTTAGATTATTAGTTTTAAATAATATAAACCTGTGTATTTTATTCTGAAAAATCTTCCCTTAAGGGTGGTAAAATAGGGGTTGAAAGTTTTTATGTTAAGTTTTAATTATTGTTATTATCAACTTGAAATTTGGAAGATAGGTTCATTCTAGAGCTAAGATATCAGTCTAGAAAAGATTTCACGAAAATCCTCCCCTAAGGGGGTAAAATGGGGGTAGGAAGGTTATATGAAAGTTCTATGTTTTTGAAGTTACAGATATGAAAATAGGCATTTAGATTATAAATTTTAAATAATAAAAACCTGTATAAGTTGCTCTGGAAAATCTCCCCTTAAGGGTGGTAAAAAAGGGGATGAAACT
Source organism: Melanargia galathea (assembly GCA_920104075.1). Classification (NCBI taxonomy): domain Eukaryota; kingdom Metazoa; phylum Arthropoda; class Insecta; order Lepidoptera; family Nymphalidae; genus Melanargia; species Melanargia galathea. The sequence continues at coordinate 4,716,017 of OV049863.1, forward strand.
TTTTATGTGAAGTTTTAGTTATTGTTATTATTAACTTGAAATTTGGAAGTTAGGTTCTTTCTAGAGGGTAGGCATAAGCTAAGAAAAATTTGACGAAAATCCACCCCAAGGGGGCTAAAACGGTTTCCTTTCGACATATTATTACCATCGGACATTTAACTACAGATTGACGTGATTTTTTGCAGTTGCATTTTTTTTAGTTGAGGACCTGGAAACTGACAGGCTACTATTTTATCCCGGGGAAACAAAGGGTTCCCGTTCAAATTTTTTTAACGCGGACGAAGTCGCGGGCAACAGCTAGTATATTATATAAGACACGCACAATATTGATGCAAAAGTTGATAGATTTAGGTAGGTATAGTAGGTAGGTATACTTGATAAATATTTGCGTTACCTAGGTGCTTTCAAGTCATACTGGTAAATGTCGCGCATTAAAATGGAAATGGAAATTTAAAGTTTTCTAAATAACAGTCCCATCAAAATCGGTCCAGCATTTCGGAGACGGACAAACACAAAATAATTTTAATGCATCCTAGATAATAATTTGGCAATTAGCAATGTATATGGCAAAATACATACATAACTTTCCCCTCGAGCAAACTCCCAGTCATCTTAGGCAGAGAAAACAAAGATGCACAATCCCACCAAGAACATCTAGATTCACGATTAGGCATTTTACAGTTGCGGCTCCGAAGCTCTTTAACAATCTTCCTCTTGAGACATCTAATTTGATATTATGTGCACAACACTTACCTCTTAGGAGAAAACTAAAATTTACAATAAAGAAATTTCTCCTAGAATGCTCTCCTGCTGATTTTAAGTGTCTTTATGACAAGATCTGTTGAAAATTGAAAATTGAAATTGGTAATAAGATAGACCTTACCTACTTACCTACATAGGTAAATAAATAAATAAGTAAATAAATAAACACGGTTGCACTATTTATTTGTCTGTTTGTATCAACAGTATGTATGTTTGTTTAAATTTTTGTTTTGTTTTGTATTTCTATATTTTTATTTTTGTAATAATTATTATATTCTATAGTTATGTACTTAATTTTGTCAGCCCTAGCACAGACCACGGTCTATTTGGGCTGCAAATTGTCAACATCTTACAATATTTTCTGTTCAATAAATAAATAAATAAAAAAAAAAAAAATCCGTTATCCGGACGTTCAAAGGTTGTCTGTGCAATCCGAGTTCCTAGTTACTGGTATATATGGAATACTAGCTGTTGCCCGCGACTTCGTCCGCGTTAAAAAAATTTGAACGGGAACCCTTTGTTTCCCCGGGATAAAATAGTAGCCTGTCAGTTTCCAGGTCCTCAACTAAAAAAATGCAACTGCAAAAAATCACGTCAATCTGTAGTTAAATGTCCGATGGTAATAATATGTCGAAAGGAAACCGTTTTAGCCCCCTTGGGGTGGATTTTCGTCAAATTTTTCTTAGCTTATGCCTACCCTCTAGAAAGAACCTAACTTCCAAATTTCAAGTTAATAATAACAATAACTAAAACTTCACATAAAAAGTTTCATCCCCTTTTTTACCACCCTTAAGGGGAGATTTTCCAGAGCAACTTATACAGGTTTTTATTATTTAAAATTTATAATCTAAATGCCTATTTTCATATCTGTAACTTCAAAAACATAGAACTTTCATATAACCTTCCTACCCCCATTTTACCCCCTTAGGGGGGATTTTCGTGAAATCTTTTCTAGACTGATATCTAAGCTCTAGAATGAACCTATCTTCCAAATTTCAAGTTGATAATAACAATAATTAAAACTTAACATAAAAACTTTCAACCCCTATTTTACCACCCTTAAGGGAAGATTTTTCAGAATAAAATACACAGGTTTATATTATTTAAAACTAATAATCTAAATGCCGATTTTCAGGTCTGTAACTTTAAAAACATAGGACTTTCATACAAACTTTCTACCCCCATTTTACCCCCTTAGGGGAGGATTTTAGGGATACTAAATAGCCTATAACCTTCCCGGAAAATTGTACTACCAAATGCAAAAAGAATTTTTCAAATCCGACTGGTACTTCCAGAGATTAGCGCGTTCAAACAAACAAACTCTTCCGCTTTATTATATTAGTATATTACCACCCTTAAGAGGATATTTTCCACACACTACCACACCACACCACACCACCACAACTTATAAAGGTTTCTATTTAAAATTTATAATGTAAATGCCTATTTTCATATCTGTAACTTCAAAAACATAGAACTTTCATATAACCTTCCTACCCCCATTTTACCCCCTTAGGGGAGGATTTTCGTGAAATCTTTTCTAGGCTGATATCTAAGCCCTAGAATAAACCTACGTCTCAAATTTCAAGTCGATAATAACAATAATTAAAACTTAACATAAAAACTTTCAACCCCTATTTTACCACCCTTAAGGGAAGATTTTTCAGAATAAAATATACAGGTTTATATTATTTAAAACTAATAATCTAAATGCCGATTTTCAGGTCTGTAACTTTAAAAACATAGGACTTTCATACAAACTTTCTACCCCCATTTTACCCCCTTAGGGGAGGATTTTAGGGATACTAAATAGCCTATAACCTTCCCGGAAAATTGTACTACCAAATGCAAAAAGAATTTTTCAAATCCGACTGGTACTTCCAGAGATTAGCGCGTTCAAACAAACAAACTCTTCCGCTTTATTATATTAGTATAGATTGAGGGTTGTGATGGCTACCCGTGTGGGGTTGCTGGTCCCCCATCGGGCGCGTCCCCCCGGTGGCGGATGGGGGAACGCCTCCCAGATATGGGAGGTACCGGGGAAACCCGGCGCGGACCAAAACCAGCAGGGGGTTGCCGCTTGGAGGATCCTGGTACTTCTCTGTTCATCAGAGTGGACTGTGGAGACTCCGGGCGGCGACAATTGGGGGGGAGGCTTTCGGGCCGTGAGGAAGAAAACCTCGTTAAAAAATTACAGGAGGGGGTGGAAACGCCCTGCGCGGCGGGTCCGCTGGTCTTTCTGGCCGGTGGGCGCTGGCTTCGGCCACCGTCGGGCAACCCGTAATCCGCACTGAGCGGAACCGGGGGCCCCACGCACTGAGCGAGGGGCCGCGAGGAAGAAAACCTCTATAAAAAATTACACGAGGGGGTGAACCTCTTGAGGGTCGCCTGCGGGTGTGGCCCTCTTGAGGGTTGCCTCTAGCGAGGAACTCCGGGTGATGGAATGGTGTATCCGTCGCCCGTTGAGACGCCTCGGGTCGGGAGGCGCACCATTATGTTCCTGGTGCGCCTCAGACGGTGTTAGGGGGCCTTTAGGTCCCCCGGTGGAGGGTCTGCCTCGGCGGACGGCGCCGGCTGGGTCGCGGATGATTGCGCAAGTGTACCCGTAACCCAGCCACCAGGCGACACGGAGGAACATCGCTGGGTTTTAGTGGGTATTCTGGCCATCGGCCTGCTTGAGTCCCACACTAACTTCCGGAAGCGGCGCAGTCCGCTGCGCTGCTTCCGGAAGGTGTGCGTAAATGCATTTCCCAGCGTCAAAAAAAAAAAAAAAAAAAAGGGTTGTGATGGCTGTAATTTCTGAACTACAAAACCGATGACCTTGAAATATTTACGGAACAATCATTAAAGGATTTCCTTTCCAACAAAAAAATAATGAATTAAATCGGACTACGTGTTAATGAATTACAGCTAAGTACACATTTTGATTTTCATCCCCTCTCCCAAGGGAACCGTGCTGAATTTCGGGATAAAAAGTATCCTATACGTTACTCCGTAGTATGAACTTAAATCATGCCAAGTTTCATTTCAGTTCATTCAGTAGTTTTTGCGTGATACGCACACAAACATATAGATACTTAAACATATAAACAGACAAACAAACAAAAATTTCAAAAATAGCTTTTTTACGTTCCATTACTTATCCCTAACGGCTAACACCACCCAGTTATTATTTTACAAAAATCTTTAATGTACAGACACGGCAAGTCTACGATTTTATTATATGTATATTGTATAGATAGAAGATCTATATAATTAAAAATCAGTGCCACTTTTCGTAGTAATTTTATAACTCAAGAACGGGCTCACCTATCCAAACCAAATGGCTTTGTTTGGACTGTTTAGTAGATGGTTTATGTGAAGTTTGCACAAAATCGGTCGAGCGGTTCTTCATTTATCACATTTTTTAAACCCACGCGGACGAAGTCGCGGGCATTAGCTAGGATATGTATATAGATAGAATAGATGTAAGTATATAGAATAAATATAGAAGTAACGGTTACCGTAGGAAGTAGGCATTTACCGTAACAAGTAGGCGGATTATAATAATATGTAAACTTATGTAATCCACACGGATATAGAACGTTATCTGAAACATTTAAGCCGATCACGATTCGATCGGTATGCTGTACCATCGCGATCGACACCACGCCGCGCCGTAGGAATAGGTACCAAGGGCGTCGCCAGGTAGGGACAGGGAGGGGGGCAGCTGCCCCCCCCCCCCTAGAGATTTGCTATATTTTGCATTAAGTATCTAAATTAAACTTGGCGCAAAAGGAAACGAGGTCATTGAATAATTCTAATCTATACATATAATAAAATCGTAGAATTGCCGTATCTGTACATTGAAGATTTTTGCAAAATAATAACTGGGGGATGTTAGGGATAAGTAATAGAACGTAAAAAAACTATTTTTGAAATTTTTGTCTGTTTGTCTGTTTGTCTGTTTATCTGTTTGTCTGTTTGTCTGTATGTTTGTGCGCGCATCACGTAAAAACTACTGAATGGATTGAAATGAAACTCGGCATGATTTAAGTTAATACTATGGAGTAACATATAGGATACTTTTTATCCCGAAATTCAGCACGGTTCCCTTGGGAGAGGGGATGAAAGGCAAAATGTGTACTTAGCTGTAATTCGTTAACGGGTGGTCCGATTTCATTCATTCTTTTTTTGTTAGAATGTAGATACTTTAAAGACTACTGGCTAATCTCCGAAAGGCTGGACCGATTTTGATGGGACTTTCACTGGCAGATGTTTACATTTTGATGTACCTAAACATCCGCCAGTGAACTTTTAACAGTTTTTAGCAAGGTTTAAGCTCAAAGGAGCATAGGAAAAACAAAATGATTCCCACGGGATTATTAAAATCAATATCCACGCGAACGAAGTCGCGGGTATCCGCTCGTTCGAAAATAAATTAAGAGCTCGTATGCAGCTTCAAAAGCTCTGGACTGTACCAACAATACTTTGTACTTTTCTCATACTACAATATCATAAACTTGCCCCCCCCCCCCCCCTTGGCCATCGACTGGCGACGCCCTTGATAGGTACCTACGTTCCAATAGAATCCTAGGCGGGTCGGACGAGTACAAGAATCAGCTGTTCGACAGTTAGCGGTCACTTAATGTATGATTCATTGATTCCCTACCGCAGAATCTAGACTCTAGAGATACTATAATAATACCTACCTATAATAAAGCGGAAGAGTTTGTTTGTTTGTTTGTTTGAACGCTAATCTCTGGAAGGTTATGCAAGGCTATTCAACATTACGGTATAACGACCTTTAGTGTGGTTTTACACTGGTGAGGCGAGGCGTGGCTGGGACGAATCAAAAGTTCACACGGGATTTTTGAAAAACTACATCCGCGCGGGCGAAGTCGCTGGCATCCGATAGTACAAAATAAATTGAATTGATAGGTACGTCAATGATTTCGGGACAAATCCCTCTAATTTAAAATTATTAAGTATTTTTGATCGATAGAATAGGTATAGGTAGACCTGAATCTCATGGAAAATAGGAAAATTAAATTTTGTAGTAAGCAACACTAGGTTAACTCGGCTGCCCTAGTGATAAACAAAGTAATTACATTCAGAACAATTTTACAGGACAAGCAAAAACATTGAAAACTCTTTTTTTTTTTTTTTATTGTATGATAGACTTACGCTTGACGACAATCATGCCTGGAGAGCAATGATGAGGTCTAAGTTGGAACGCGCTTGCCTAGAAAATGCCTATTCACTCTTGTTTTGAAGGCACTTAAGTTGAACGAGGCGGGAAACACGGACGCCGGAAGGGCGTTCCACACCCTAGCGGTTCGTATCAGAAACGTTGATCGAAAGCGCTTCGTGCGGGCAGACTGTACGTCAACCACATAGGGATGCCAACGTTCACGACTTCTCGCTGTTCTGTGGTGAAATGGTGAAGGAGGAACCAGGTTAAATAGTTCCTGAGCACACTCTCCAAATAAATCCGATATCTCCGATAAAAGACCGATAGACAGGCGACATTGCGCCGGTGCTGTAAACTTAGCAGTTTCGCCTGGGTTAGTGACCGATCGCCTATAATTCTACGGGCGCGGCGATCAACCGAGTCTAATGCGTCGAGTTGGTATTTGGCAGAGCCGTCCCAAAGGTGGCAGCAGTACTCCATGCCTGACCGGATTTGAGGCTGATAGAGAGTGAGGCGCTGTGCAGGTGTGAAGTACCGTTTCACCTTGTTCAGGATACCAAGTTTTTTGGCAGCTGTTTTGGCCTTCAACTCGATGCATTTCCCGAAATTGAGTTTGGGTGAGATGTCAATACCCAGAAGTTCAATATGGTCACCAATCGGAACGGATACACTTTGGAAAGTAAGCCAAGGTGAAAGGGCTCTTTTTTGCAGTGAATAAACACGCTTGCGTTTTGGTGGCATTAAACTTAACTAAATTGGCGTCACCCCAATCAGACACCTCCTTGAGAGTTGAGTTAATGCGATTCACCATTGCCTCTCTTTGCTCAAGGATCTCAGTAGCACTGGCTCGAGAACTGGACATGTATCTATCCGTAACTGTGCTGTCATCAGCGTACCCAAAGATACCGGGTTTTAGAAAATCATTGATGTGCAGCAGAAAAAGGGTTGCGGATAGAACAGATCCCTGAGGGACACCGGCATTGATAGCCATTAGGTCAGATGAGCAGCCATCGACGACTACCCGAAATGACCTGTCACTCAGGAAATCAGATATCCAGCTACAAAAGCCAGTGGGTATTCCGTATGCCGGAAGCTTGCTGAGAAGACTGCCGTGCCAGACCCGGTCAAAAGCCTTTGAGACGTCAAGAGAAACGGCTAGTGCTTCTCCGTATTTCTCAATGGCTTCACCCCAAATATGTGTGGCATACACTAGAAGATCTCCCGTAGACCGATTTTTCCGAAATCCGTACTGGTGGTCTGACAGGAGGTCGTTAGCTTCTAGGTATGATAGGAGTTTATTATTGAGAACACGTTCCATACTCTTACAGAGGATGGACGTGATCGCAATTGGTCTGTAATTTGCCGGGTCAGCACGACTCCCCCTTTTCGGTACTGGTTGCACGTTTGCAACTTTCCACGATTTGGGGACTTGAGCAGTTTCCAGGGAGAGACGAAACAAGCGTGTTAGCACAGGAGACAACTCAAGGGCGCAATTCCGCAGGACTATTGCAGGTATACCATCAGGGCCACTGGCCTTACTCACGTCGAGGTTCCGAAGGGTTTTAAGGACCTCTTGCTGGTGTATGCGTATCTCCGGCATACTGGAGTCGCATGGTGGAAGGGTGGGTGGGAGATTGCTTCCAGCATTCAGCCGTGAGTTTTCAGCAAACAGAGAAGCAAGTAGATTAGCTTTGTCTGTTGCACTTATGGCCAGTGATCCATCAGGTTTCTGCAGAGGCGGCAGTGAAGAACGACAGAAATTAGTTTCAACCGACTTCGCAAGAGACCAGAAAGCTTTACTGCCACTGGGGTAGGAGGCAAGCTTACGTCCGATGCGATTAGTTCGGTCGAAACGAGTTCTTTCCAAAACCCTTTTGTAGGACTTGGCGGCAATATTGAATTCTCTTTTTTTGATTTTTACATCCGGTGCCTTGAGAGAGCGAGCATCCGCCCAAGTTACAAACGCTGATTGCTTACGGGCTTCTGCAACAGCACAATCAGCATTGTACCAAGGGGGTATTTTGCTATCAGGAGATACGTCGGAAAATGGTATAAAGTATTCCATTGCCCGGCGTATCACATCCGATATAGCACTCTCACAGCTCGACGGATCGTTGGAAGAGAAACAAATTTGCCGCCATGGATAAGACGCAAAAAAGTGTCGCATCTCGTCCCAATCTGCTGACCTGTATCGCCACACTCGCCTCTTAACAGAGGATTCAGAGGCTGGAGGGTAAAAGTTGGATACAGATTTCACCAAACAGTGGTCTGAGGTGCCCAAGGGGGCAGAAACAGACACCAAAAACCTGTCTGGATCGGTTGTCAGTAGAAGGTCCAAACAATTAGGTGTATGTCCATCGACATCCGGTACCCGGGTGGCTTCCTGAACTAGCTGAGAGAGATCTAGCGATAATGCAAATTTGCGCGCCTCCCTCCCAGCATCATCAGTTTTCTGGTATGGGAACATTTATACAAATCAGGTATTTCCTGGTGGTGGGCATTAAAGTCCCCCAGAAAAACCAGCTGCGCGGATGGATATCTATGTTGGATGGTGTCAGCCGTTTCACTGAGATATTTGAAAAGTTGAGTCGTCTCCTGGTCACCAGTATGCGAACGGTAGACACAGGCGTAAACTGTTTTTTCCAAGCTTGTGTCTACCAAACACCACAGAACTGAGAAATTCGGTACCTCCAAATTACCAAGACGCTGGCAGCAGATGTTGTCACGAGCGTACATACAGACCCCTGCCCGAGGCTTAAAGTTATGCTCAAGCGAGTACCCGGGATACTGTAGGTAGGCTACATCTGCTGGACTCTTGATTTGCGTCTCCGTAAGAAAGAGTAGGTGCGGCTTAGCGGTCTCGAGGTGGTGATGGACCGCACTGATATTGGAGTGCAATCCTCGTATATTGGAGAGGTGCACTGAGAAAGAGAGGAGGTGCAGCCGCTGTGTAAACCGATTTCTCTTTATTTTTCGCTTTATTTTTATTGGAGAGTGAATAGGACTGAAGAAATGGAAGTTGTACGAGATGCTGCATTTTTAACACCGTGATCTTCAAAGCAGAGGTACTGATGGTTGACTCAACTGGAGACCGCGGGGACGCCCGAACCCCCCTGGGAATCGCCATCGGGTCCTCTCTCCGGTCGCCAACCGGCACGATGGAGGCCATCCCAGGATTTTTCGCAAGGTGGCGGGGCAGCCTTTCATAGGTGGCGAACCTACTAATTGGGCCCCCTACTACCTGCGGTCGGCCAGCGGTGCACCGTGCTTCGGATCCCGCTGCCCTCCAAATTGAGCCTCCCGGTATCTCTACAACTCAGGTCAGAACCTGTCAATAAATGCAGCACAACTGTACAGACCCATTCCTCCATAAAATGGCTACAGCGAGCATCGTTCCGGAACACGAACCAACTTGAAACAGAAGTTGTGTCTGAGATGAGTCGTTTGGCGGCACGACTTTGCTCGCTGGGTGGTCATACTAGCCTCGGCCAAAGCCTACCACCTGAGAAGGTGTTACTCATTTGGCACCAACCGGGGGTCACGTGTAGGGTAAAGAGGATTATAACCTGACTTTGGTAGAACCTACGGACGCGAGTAACTTTAACCACCAGTAACTAGTAACTCTTATTTAAAGGCAACCTTAAAGAAACCCCCCCCCCCCCCCCCCTCAAATAACTATTCTTATTATTTTTTATGTAATCACCGGTTTTAGGCCGTTATTCTAAATGTTATTCTACATGTTATCGGTGAATTTGCAGTAATTCTGTTCATTAAATCAGAAGTTACCTATAAGGCTGTGACAGTCAGACGGACAAAGCATATCCAACCAAGTTATCTCAGAGACTTAAGTTAGAGCTTATTACAACTTAAGAATCTATACTTACCTACTAATATTATAAATGCGAAAGTATAATATATATCTGTCTACTAAGTCTTCACGCATCATCTGTTTACTTGGTTTTGCATTTATATTCAGGGTTAGTGAGTGCAGTTACTTTGCTTGGGCAATTCTAATTTCAATTAACGGTTCAAGTTATTTGAAATATTAAACTGTCGTAAAAAACTACTTGACATAAAACTTTTGTTAATGCAAAAAAGTCAATTTCACAAACAATGTCAGTTACTTTGTTTATCGCTAGGGCAGCCGCAGTGTTGCTAACTTTGGGATTTCATTTCCGTATTTTTCATGAGATTCTGGTCTACCTATATAAACCAAAACACACGTTTATTCCTTTCTTAATTTTTCGGTCTATCTGTCTGTCTGCATGTCTGTTTGTGCGGTCTAATCTCCGGAACGGAACGCTAAAGCTAGTTCTTCAATATGTTACACTGTAACAGAATTCCACTCGCGTTTTTTTACTTCATAATATGACCCTGGCCTCAGCGGATTAGATATAGCAAAATAAGTTAGCGGAGTAGATATAAAAATAGGTGCTAAGAGAGCTTATGTCGTTAGAATAGAATAGAAAAGTTTGTTATTCAAATAAACTTTTACAAGTACTTTTGAATAGTCAATTGAATCTACCACTGGTTCGGAATGCCATTCCAACCGAGAAGAACCAGCAAGAAACTCGGCGGTTGCTCTTTTCCAAATTAACAATATCAATATAACAATTTTATGTTAAGTACATGATTGAATTGCCGTCTCGCGCATTGCTGGAACGAGTCAAATGTGCTTTTTTATCATTTATATAATCTTCAATTGTATAATATGCTTTTTTCATGAGCATACTTTTAATAGAGTTCTTAAACTTGTGTAAAGGCAAGTCTATTTTAGTTAATTAGCAATCAAAGCTCGAAACTTATCAAACAACGCCAGAGTGGAAAGGGTTGTAGTAGGTACACTGCACAATAAACATCTCAGCGCAATAAATATTTGTCTGGTAGAAGGATTCAGCCGTGGCTGGTTACCACCCTACCGGCCGCCAAGCGATTTAGCGTTCCGGTACGATGCCGTGCAGAAACCGATCAGGGGTATGCATACCTCTTCCAAGTTAGCCCGCTTCCATCTTAGACTGCATCATCACTTATCATCAGGTGAGATTGCAGTCAAGGACTAATTTGTAGTTAAATAAATAAAAAAAGTAAAATTAAACACCCAATTCAAAAATTACGATATCCGGTAGCTTCCTTCCTATTTTTAACCCCCGACGAAAAACGACGGGGTGTTATAAGTTTGACGTGTCTGTGTGTGTGTGTGTGTGTGTGTGTGTGTGTGTGTCTGTCTGTCTGTTCCCCTGTGGCGCTCAAACGGGTGGACCGATTTGAATGCGGTTTTTTTTGTTTGAAAGGTAAATTAGTCGAGAGTGTTGTTAGCTATGTTTGATGAAAATCGGTCCAAGATGGCCACCGCTACAAAATGGCGGATTACATATTTTTTCACAACTCCCTTAATATGGGTATCAAATGAAAGGGCTTGACTAGTAGAATAGAATTATGCAAATCCAAGATGGCTGCCACCACAAAATGGTGAATGTCGGGGGTTTTTTAAATTTTTAATTTATACTTGTCAGACCATTATTTAACTGCATAACTATACACACTGACCATTATCTAACGCCATTGAAAAACGCAAGCAACGATTGAGGGGAACCGAGGCACAGCGTTTTTTTTTATAAGTACAGTATAGTATAGTCTGCTTAATATCCTAATCTTCTAATAAATAATCTGGAGCAGCGTAGCAATCATAATAAATTACCGTAAAAGTCGTAAAATAATAGCGATAGTTAATAGTAGATTGTTACACAAGGGACGTAAGTAAGCTATTACAGAACAAGATCCAATTTGGCGCCAATGCGAGCGCAGCTCGCATAGGGCGCTAATGGATCGCGTGCACCCGAGATATTTAGTCACACGAGCGAGCGCAGCGAGCGAGGGTGAATATAGTTCGAGGGTGTAATAGCTACTTGCAACCGAGGTAAGCATTCTACTTTATATCATTCTTGCGAGGTAAATAAAACATTGGTAATGCAAAATGAAATTTTAATTAGAATAATTAGCAAATTTAGAGAAAAAATAGAAATTGCACGCCATTTGTTGAATTCTTCGTAAGTTTTCACGTAGCGCTCTTTGGACTTATCCGGCAAAAGGTTTTGCATCGTTTGTTCTGCTTCAAGCAAACAAAAATCAGGCTCTCCTCCTTTTTCATCATCTGATGAAGTGCTTGACATTGTTGTAAATAACTTAAATCCCTTTACGAACAAACTTCACAAACTTTCAGATCAAATGAAATGCCGCCATGTTCAGTGTTTTTTTTTTTCAGTAAAAAGTTTTCTTACCATTTTATAAGAAAAGAGATTGTTTACCAAGGAGTTTTGCATAGCTTGAACTGTAATGTGAACATTACAATTCAAGCATAGTGCGACGTAATGTTGCCTTGAATTGCAAACACCAACTTACAAGGAGACTTTCCACCATAGTTACTGAGCAAGTATGATATAAACGCATTTAACTCGGAAGTCGGTCAACTTACAGGCTAAGTTTTATCACTGATTAGTGAATAGTTATGTACAGTTAACATTTTAACAATATCTCAAGTGAATATTAAACATTTATAACGGTTGACCGTGCAGTCGTCTTGTTTTACTTTTTTTTTGTGGCGACGTGCCTCAAATGGTTGAAAGTCCTCAAAAGACCAATAACCCCAGACTAGCAATAAATATTTAAAGTAATCCAAGTGGATTTATTACAATTGTTTTATTTCTTTCTTTGTGAAAGAGGGGCCGCAGCGGAAATGACTGAATCCGGTACACGACGCAAATATGTCTAGCTATTATTTATTGACAGAACATTGAAAGTATAAAGATAAGTAGGTATATCTTTTTAATATTTTCTATGTCATATGTATATCATAACTAGCTGATGCTCGCGACTTCGCCCGCGTGGATTCATACAAATCTCATACAAACATTCATTCCCCCTTGGGTATAGTTTTCCAAAATTCCTTAAACACGTAATTCTTTATTTTTAGCTGACAGTACAAATGCCGATTTTCATGGATATAACTTGAAAAATGTGCCCAGTCTGCTTACTATACTAAAACTACTTACTTATAATAAGATCCGTCGTTTCTTGAGCTTTGACAATTTGCTCTAATCTAACTTTCAAAATATTTCCATTATCTAGGGTACTCTATATGAAGATACGCCAGTGGCAACATGATGACCTAATGACATGAAACACAAAGAATAACGAAAGTTAGTAAGGTAGGAAAACCTTAACTGCAATTTTATTCAACGAAACCACTTTCGATAAATAGATGTATCATCGAAAGTGTATTTGAGATATGGTTTCGGATGTCAAAGCGAAAAATCCCACATTTGATATGATATCATTAACTCAGGTGTATTGAGTAGTTAGTTGCCTCTCGAAAATAACCGTTTGTCGGTTCGGTCCGCTATATTGTCACGGTCGGCGGAATTGCAGTTTGCGGTGAAGATGGTATAGGTAGGTACCTACTCGCTCTCAATCCGTCGGTGAGAGAAAGGTACCTAGTAGTTTCTTGTTAGATTTCTCAAAGCCCAACCTTCTAAAGTATGAGATGCCAGACATTTCCCTGGTCCCAGTTACTGTTATCCATAGATACTTATTATTATAAATACCAAAGTGTGTCTGTCTGTCTGGCTGCTAGCCTTTCACGGCCCAACATGGGTTTCGCGGTACTAATTTTTTTTCAAAAATTTCATCAAAATCGGTTACGCTGTTGGTAACCGATGAAATTTGGTACAGAGGTATTTACATCCCGGGGAAGGACATGGCTACTTTTTATCTCGGAAAAATAACATGTTTTTATCGATGACAGTTTAATCCTTGACTTTTATCTCACGGTGGTAAGTGACGATGAAATCTAAGAAGGAAGCGGGCTGTGGCATCGTTCAAATTCACTTGGAGGTAAGTCGGAAAATAAGATTCTGAATACAGAATTGACAATGATTTGTGAGAGCCAGACATACCGGAAAAAGCGTGTGATAAACCGAAGTTTACAACCGTTTACTACCTTACCTAAAAGGTTCACTAGTTTTTACCTTACCTAAAACTAGTGAAGTTTCGTTTGAAAGGTCAAAGACATTCTGGCACTAATCTGCCGTAGACCGCAAGCACGGCTGACAAGAGCTAACTTAACGCGTTCTCCAAGCACTTGAAGCATCAGTCATGGATACTCTTGCATTCAAGTGCAATATAAACAAGGATATGTGTTGAGGCTTCATGTACATAAATGCACTTTGCACTTGACACTTGACAACGCTTTCTCATACTTACGTACGGACACTCGACGTTTCGTTTGTAGATGCAACAAAGTTTTTCGCCGTAATATATTACCAGTAGACTGTTAATAAGTAATGTTGTTGGATGGGCATGTTTAGCACCCTCACAACTTTAGTTTTAAGCTGTAAATAATTTTTTTTTTAATAATAATTTTATTTACATGTAACAAAACCTATAAATTACAATTTCTTAATTATATAAAAGACAATAGTATATATGTATATACGAGTACACAACTAACATTTAAAAGAAAAGAAAATAGTAAAACATGAATTAAAGAACATGAACTAAAGAACTATTTTTAAACATTTTTTATAGAATTATGATTTTTATAAAAATGTGAACTGTTTGGATATTCATTACTTAATCACGCATAAACGGCTGAATGGATTTGAATGGAATTTTGTACAAATATAGCATGTCCTAGATAATGGTAATTTAATGCCGGAAAAATAAAGGTAAAAAGCTAAATCAACGTGGATACGTATTAGCGGGAAAATTCACAGCCCCCACTTTCTTTTTTTTTAAGTAATCTTGCTCTTCCTATTACACTTTTCTCGTGGGTAAGTACCTAAGTGTTCAAGTAATAATAATATGTAACTAGATCGTAATTCGTAACTACATATAGGTAGATAGATACCAGGAAGCATGCGTGGTCTACCACCCGACCGCAAAAAGGGCAAACGAGTGAAGCAAGTGCAATTAGGTGTGAATAAAATATGCAACCTGGAAGTGCATTATCCAGAGTGGTGTGAATTCATTTTACGTGTAAGACGATTTTGAATTCACCAATCACTCGACAAAACTTTAGTTACATTTTTAAATCATGTACATTTTTAAAGTACATGATTTAAAAATGGATTTAACATTATTTAAGAGGTATATGAACCAACAAATCATACGAAAAGCGATAACGTTTTTCTCCTCGTAAATATTGTTAAATTTTTATGAGTTTTGGAAATGTTGTAGATATGGTGAAAAACTAGGTCCGTACGTTTGTATTTTAAAGAATTATTGCTTACGATGTAAGTTATTAGCATCTAAATATCTCTATTTTTGACGTAAAAACTTCCTCCAGCGTTTTTATTTATTTTAGTTAAAAAATAAAAACGCACAGACCTGATGAAGATGTACTGAATCCAATGAGACCAAAATCGTCTTATTTCGTAAAGGTTTAGGGTGGTAAAAACGTTATCACCCGAAACCATATTTCTGTAACGAAAGGAAGACTTATCTCAGGACTTGCAACTCTCTCTATCGCATAATACGGAGCATTTTTGAAAATACCTACTCCTGCCGCGTCTCGTCACTACACGATCCTCTAACAGTACATTTTACGTCCTTTATCCGTCCTCCGTTGGTTTGAAAAATATTAAAATATATTAAACCACTAATACTTATATTCTACTACAAGCTTAAAACAAATAGTAAATTGGTACCTATTAGATTGTGTCGCTAAGTTTTAGATAGCAATCTCCTTATAGGTACCCTGAATCTATACTAATAAATAAAATTGAAGTGTCTGTCTGTAATATCGAAATAACTACCTCATATTAAGCTCATATGGTTATTTGAACGATACTATAACCGAATCACACGTTTTTAAAATTTTTGTCTGTCTGTCTGTCTGTCTGTCTGTCTGTCTGTCTGTTTGAACGGGGTAATCTTTGGAACGGCTGAACCGATTTTGACGGGACTTTCACATACAAGTAGAGAATTAACCAGGGAGTGACATAGGATACTTTTTAACCGACTTTCAAAAAAGGAGGAGTTGTGTTTTTCTACCTATGTACACCGATATCTCCGAGATTTCTGAACCGATTTGCGTAATTTTTTTTTTAATCGATAGAGAAACATTGCGACACTGTCCTACAAAAAATTTGGATTCCAACTCCTCAACCCTGATGCTGTAAGGAATTGCATTCCGAAATCGTAAGGATCCCACGGAATTTTTCCGTTTTGTGGACGGGTTACTACTTACTACAGATAGGCTACTTTTTGTTCTGGAAAATCAAAGTTCCCACGAGATTTTTACAAACCTAAATACACACGGGCGAAGCCGTGGGCATCATCTAGTACAAAATATGACCTGTAATAGTTTGAAATATGTACCAATACAGTGGCGGATTAGATGTCGACAGCGCTCTAGGCAGCACCTTATCGGCGCCCCTGATTGGCTGAACTAACGGCTAGTTCTGATCTATACTAATAAATAAAATTGAAGTGTCTGTCTGTAATTTCGAAATAACTACCACATATTAAGCTCATATGGTTATTTGAACGATACCATAACCGAATCACACGTTTTTAAAATTTTTGTCTGTCTGTCTGTCTGTTTGAACGGGCTAATCTTCGGAACGGCTGAACCGATTTTGACGGGACTTTCACAGACAAGTAGAGGATTAACCAAGGAGTAACATAGGCTACTTTTTTAACCGACTTTCAAAAAAGGAGTTGTGTTGAAATCGGTAAGTACCTATGTTAAAAAACGCCCTGATAGGTATTTTCGCTGCGCGCGACGGCCGCGTACGCGGTGCGGCGGTACGCCGCCGCGCGGCGGGCGGGTGCGGTGAAGAGGGTGCATGCTCCAATCCAATTCCAATCTCCATTTCGAACGAGGGAGCTAATGCGTGCGGATGTGTACTGCGTTTGTTGCGTGCGTTTTCGTAATTTTTATTTTGAATCGGAGATTTTGTTTTTATTAGGGGTTATGATGTTTTTTATTTCTTTAGTTTGTTTTAGTCGTATGTATGTCGAAGGCAGGGTCACTGCCAACCGCGCCAACGGGCCAGTCAAAACTACTGAACAGATTTGGCTGCAATTTTGAATGGAGATAAAAAATTCCCTAAGTAAGTATAAAGGTTGGAAAAGGGAGCGGGAACGGGAACCAGAAATCTACTTATCCCTCAGGATTTCTGAAAAACCGAAATTCACGCGGGCGAAGCCGCGGGCAAAAGCTAGTTTTTTAATATGTTGTTAGGACCAATAAAAGTCGTGTAGATATAGGTAGTGTACTAATTCAAGTTTGCAGCTTCGAAAGACCTGTGCTAACTTTGCTGCTGCACCTGCTCAATTAATTTTGGCGCCCCTTGTTATCTCGCGCCCCTAGGCACGTGCCTAGTTTTCCTTAAGGATAATCCGCCATTGACCTATAGAGTATTTTACTACCTACTATACTGCGCGTTCAATCATCGCAAAGTTGCGATAGTGCTGTACTCAGCATTTTGAATTTGCCGCCCTCTGAATCTGCCGCCCGGGGCACGGGCCCCGGCCTGCCCCCCCCTAGATCCGGGCCTGATGTTATAAGGAGTAACTTATGCTACATTTAGTTTAGGTACAAAAAAGGATTATGAGATCCAATCCGATCCTATATAAAAGTCTATATCCACGCGGACGAAGTCGCGGGGGTCAGCTAGTAATGAATATATTCGTCTATTTCGAGTGCCGAGTTCTTGACGATTGTGAATAAGTACCGTGACGTTAGTATGGCTAAGTGATGAAACGATTCCGGCCATCGCAAATCGATCACGGACAAAAGTCGGAATGAATTGCGTTCACCTTGAATCAATATACCAATTTCCCGTCAATTGGTTTGCGTCAAATGCCAATTAATGTAGAGTGCGCCTCGGACCAGTCTCAATGCAGAATCATACTGTGTGCTTAGTCTAAGATCGGAGCACTCGAAAACGAACTCGAAAACTATTAATCGAATCACAAGTGAATTCAGAGCAAAATGAACTCAAATACTCGTATTTTAAAGTCGTAATTCCATAGTTCGAATATGTATTTTACAACATTTCTGCTTGGGGCGCTCGTTGTGTTCGAATGCTGAATGTATTGGCGAACTCAAACCTTAATACAACCCATTTTAGGTCTATTTTACTCTGAAATCGATCAATAGTTTTCGAGTCCGTTTTCGAGTGCTCCGATCTTAGACTAAGCACTCTGAATACTGATAAGTAAAATAGAAGTCAGTCTGAGGCGTCGGGTAAGAGTTGAAATAAAGCTGCATCTTATTAAGCTCTGCTCGTAACAGCCTCTGTCTGTAACCTCCCTGGCGCAGTGGTGAGCGCTGTGATCTCATAAGTGGGAGGTCCCGGATTCGATTCCCGGCAGGGGCAATTTGGGATTTTATAATTTCTAAATTGTCTCTGGTCTGGTCTGGTGGGAGGCTTAAGCCGTGGCTGGTTACCAAACCCCCCGGCAACGCCGTGCCGCCAAGCGATTTAGCGTTCGATGCCGTGTAGAAACCGTTCAGGGGTATACATACCTCTTCCAAGTTAGCCCGCTTCCATCTTAGATTGCATCATCACTTACCATCAGGTGAGATTGCAGTCAAGGGCTAACTTGTAGTTGAATAAAAAAAAAACTGCCTCGTTGATCTAGTGCACCCATGTTCGACTACGGATCACGAGGCTCAGAGTTCAATTCCCGGATCGGGCCAATATTGCTTGGTATTGAATTTTTCAGTCAAGAATTTTCAGTGCCAGTTGGTAGTTGGTGATTCACTACCGTGTCTCGGAGAGCACACTAAGTCGTTGATCCTGGTTATCCCTATCATGGTGACAATAGTCGTTAAAGCCCGCCAATCCGCATTGGAGCAGCGTGGCGGATCTAAGCTATAAATCCCTCTCTCCTATAAGAAAGGAGGCATGTGGGATTGAGAATTCTGTATCAAAAATAATAGTACCAAGGTCCGTATTCTGTACCAAACTAGACATTTTTTTTAATTTTTGTCCCCGTTTTTCGACTGGCTCGTGACGTGACTTTCACAGACTCGTATTCGACAGGGCAGACTATTATTTACTTTTCAATATATTTAAGTAAAAATAGATTGTACTTAGTAAAAACTAGCAATAGGAAAGCTCTTCTCGAAAATATTTAAGATATTTGGCAATTTTTTACATAAACTAAAAACATTTGAAATTATTATGAAGTAACGTATGATATGACTTCGGTCGTTTTTCAATTTTCTAGTTTCTTATATAGTTTATTTACGCACGAAGTTGCCTCAAATTTTTCCCAAAAATAGTGATTTTTCAAGCGTCATAACTTTCAAAATAAATATAATTTTACAAATTTTTTTATTTCATAGCATAGATAATGGATATATAAATTGATATCTGGCTTATATTAACTTTAGATCTATTGCGACAAATATTAGAATAATAGGCGTAATACGTTTGTATGGAGAAGCGCGTGAGGAGAGCAACCTTAGTTCTTAACTGATTAAATTCTAATATCTAGTATTCAACAGATATGCGCCGGGCAAAGGATGGGTGACCTGATATAATAATAATATAGGTACCTATTCCGATAAGAAAAATGCATACACATTTGCAATAGGTAGGTACAAAGGACCACCCATGCGAAGCTCAGGCGATTCTATATGCATGCCTTGAATAAAATACTTTTTTGTTATTATCTCTATAATTTATTTATTGTTATACTATATGTAGATATATAACGCGCTCCCTGGCGCAGTGACGGGCGTTGCGGTCTTGCGAGTCTTAAGTGGGAGGACTCGAGTTCGATTCCCGGCAGGGGTAATTTGGGAATTTACAATTTCTAAATTGTCTCTGGTCTGGTTTGGTGGGAGATTACAGCCGTGGCTAGTTACCACTTACCACCTACCGTGCAAAACCGCTAAGCGATTTAGAGTTTCGGTACAATGTCGCGTAGAAACCGATCAGGGGTATGGGTTTAATAAAAACTGCCATCTTCCAGGTTAACCCGCTTCTATCTTAAACTGCATCGTCACTTACCATCAGGCGAAATCGCAAATAAGAATACAATAGGAAAGTTTTTTATTCAAATAAACTGTTACAAGTACTTTTGAATCGTCAATTGAATCTACCCATCTACCACTGCCAAGGACTATAAGTTATTATAGATGAATTAAAAAAAAATTATGATGTCAACATGTCAAACATCCCACGTCCGTGTTTAGGAGTTCAATCCTATACAATGGTCGGACAATGGACTGATATTATACTCAAGGAAGTTTGCCTTGAGCACACCGAATGGTTTAGAAGTATCAGTAAACTGTACAATGTACATACGAATAAACCGATTTGTAAACGTTTGTGCATGAGAACTTTTTACTATGTAAAACAGTTACATAGGAATACTAAATTAAGGGTCCCTGTCCACTGAAGCGGAGCGGGAGGTAGTTCATTTTAATTATATTCGTCTTAGTTGGAGGAATCACATTGCACAAGAAAGGCAGTCGTCGACGCGGCGATAAGCCGTTTTTAGCAAGCCTAAAACACTCGGTACGTCTATCGTCGCGTCAGTGCTCAAGGTACTCATGCGCTTGTGTGCGTGTCGGCAAATGTAATTACAGGGCACACATGGGTTGGTTTATAGCTTACGTTTCGAGCGGAAATTTGTTAGAAACTTCCATTCTAAGCGTAATAGTTCGATGGTAAACTATCTATCTACTATTACATTATGTGGTCAATACTAATAAAGGTCTAAGAAGTAAATGACATATAAATAAATAGCTAATGGCCATGCGGAGAGATAGTTCATCAAAAAAACGGTGTGAGTTAAGTAAACCGTAGATTCTTTAATAAAGTGATGTGAAATAATAATTAATTAACATTCTTTTCTAAATGACCGTGTAACTGGGTGCCTACATAATGAGGATTCAACTTGTGCCACAATTGGCAGCCGCCATTTACAAAATAAGCGAACAATTTTTGAAATAATATTTAACAAGTATAAATTTAAAATTAAACAAACCCCCGACATTTGCTATTTTGTGGCGGCAGCTATCTTGGATTTGCATAATGCTACTAGTCAAGCCCTTTCATTTAATACCCATATTAAGGGCGTTGTGATAAAATATGTAATCCGCCATTTTGTAGCGGCGGCCATCTTAGACCGATTTTCATCAAACATAGCTAACAACACTCTCGACTAATTCACCTTTCAAAGGAAAAAAACCGCATTCAAATCGGTTCACCCGTTTGAGCGCTACAGGGGAACAGACAGACTCACACACACTCACACACACACACACACACAGACACGTCAAACTTATAACACCCCGTCGTTTTTGCGTCGGTGGTTAAAAATCGAACGCGATCGTTGAGGGATGACGACAGCAGCTGCGTTCAGGAATCCGATGAGAAATCGCGCGGTTTGAATAATTTATTGTGTGTGCATCAACGCTCGCACCTTCTTTTAGTTCACACTATAAGGTAGATAAGGTACCTATCTAATATTACCTAATAATTTTTAGAGCCAATTTGCACGATATGCGTTTAAAGTAAAGTTTCAGTTAAAGTTTAACTTGCCCAGCAAACTAGCGAAGTAGATTGCAAAAGCCAGTATTCGTACCTCTATGATCTAGGTTAAAGGCCAAATTCTAGTAAAAGTTAAATAGTTATGACTGACTTCTGCAACACAGCAACTACCTTTTTTTAAATTCAATTACTTGATGTGCAACTGGCCCTTAGACAAGTCATTCACAGACGAGAACATTTACATAATTACATTTGCGTAATTTACATTTTTGAAAAGAGCAACAGCCGAGTTTTTTTTGTAGCAAGAGCATTCCTTACCACCAGTGATTTATATCAATTAACGATCCGAAAGCACGTTTTTAAAGATTATTTGAATAAAAATCAATTATTTTTACAATGTTTAATTGTATGTAAGTATAATTAAGAATTGCACCAGTACTTTTTTTTAATTATTTATTTAAAAACTAAACCTACTTATCGGTCGTGTCACGTAAAAAATATAGGGGCGATGACGGTCTAGGTACTTGCGCATTGGCCAATTCATGCAATAAGTTGCCAATATCTAAGTGTAATGTATATAACACTAAGGGCCCATTTCACCACCTTCTGATAAGTGTCGGATAGCCTAAACGTAAGTTTTGTCACTTTCTTACTTTACGTCAAGTGTCAAAGACAAAAGTTGTAGATAGCTGTCCGACACTTATCAGAAGGTGGTGAAACAAGCCCTAAATAATTAGTTATGAATTAAGTAACTAGGTATTTCTTACGACAGTCTTGATAAACGTGACTACCGGGGGAACCTACTCGTACATACAAAACCTTGGTGTACAAAAATCGTTACAATATTTTAATCACGAGCAAAAGTCACGATCTAACTTGAAATAAACGACATTCTAAACACAAAATAGCGTTATAACTTCTAAACAAAGGAGATTTTACGAGTTCAGTATGCTTAGTCTCACTTTGCAAAACTCGAAAACTTTACTAAATACTACTGATCGAAACGCAATGGCTTCAGAGTAAAATGGACCTAAACTGGCTTATTTTAAGGTTTGAGTACACAAAGCAAGGTTTGAGTAATACATTAAGCATTCGTTTACAGCCAGCTCCCCAAGCAGAAATGTTATAAAATAAATATTCGAAGTACCTACCTATTTGAATTACGCCTTCAAAATAGGTCCATTTAAGCATAAATTACACATTAGTTTTTCGATACGTAGTATTTGGTTAAGTTTTATAGGTGTGCAAACTCAGAATAACTATACAGGTTACATTTAACCAAACATAGTTCGCTGGCGTTACTTTGCAGAAGAACAACACACAAATTCTCCAAGGTTTTACCCGACACTATGCAAAATCTAACCTCCGCAACCAGCCAACCCTATAGGATAAACAACTTAACAAGTGTAAATTGAAAATTTAAAAAACCCCCGACATACGCCATTTTATGGCGGCGGCCATCTTGGATTTGCAATAGTGCTATTCTGCTAGTCAAGCCCTTTCATTTGATACCCATATTAAGGGAGTTGTGAAAAAATATGTAATCCGCCATTTTGTAGCGGCGGCCATCTTGGACCGATTTTCATCAAACATAGCTAACAACACTCTCGACTAAATCATCTTTCGAAGAAAAAAAACCGCATTCAAATCGGTCCACCCGTTTGAGCGCCACAGGGGAACAGACACACACACACACACACACACACACACACAGACACGTCAAACTTATAACACCCCGTCGTTTTTGCGTCGGGGGTTAAAAATTACTAAGAGAAATGGAATTTCCCTCTGAAAATGGCCAAATTGAGTAGGTACCACCAAAGCACTTCTAGTTTTATAACCAACCGGTATTGTCGTAACCAGTAATGACACATACCTATTCGTGTAACACAACAACATAGGTGGTAAGAGATATTTAACAAGTATAAATTAAAAATTTTAAAAACCCGCGACATTCGCCATTTTGTGGCGGCGGCCATCTTGGATTTGCATAGTGCTAATCTACTACTACTCAAACAAAAAAATGCATTCAGATCAGCTGGGTTATTCTGTAACTTAGTTAGCAACTGAAAATAGTTGCCAACGAATTAGTTTGATATACATTGCTGCTTTACTGTGGGAAATATAAAGTGTTTTCATAATTTTACACAGTAAAGCAGCAATGTATATCAAACTAATTCGTTGGCAACTATTTTCAGTTGCTAACTAAGTTACAGAATAACCCCCCAGTTCACCCATTTGAACAGACAGACACACACACACAGAGACACGTCAAACTTATAACACCCCGACTTTTTTGCGTCCGGGGTTAAAAACCACACATACTCGTACCTACCTTCTGTAGCTGTACATTACCTATTCTATGCCTAAATCATGTCGTCTGTTACAGATAAGTAGGCCACACTACTTATTAGTCACGTAAATCCGACACATTAATTTTTACAGTCAAAATATAAACCTATCTAAATATATAGAAAGAAAGAAAGAAAAATAATTTATTCTAGGTATATGGTATCACAAACAAACAATAATTATACTATGAATATAAAATTATTTTGCTATAATCCGCTAACAGTGACAAATTTGTAGGCACAACACCACACAATCTTGTAGGCACAACACCACACAATCTTGTAGGCACAACACCACACAAATTCACCACAAAACAAACTCGACGATCGTTTCGCTCCGACACCGGAGCATCTTCAGGAGATGTCGACTTCACAACGGACGATTGCAAAGTGAGTTCGTGTCGAATGAGCGGTCTTATATATACTATCCCCGCTTAGTCATCTACCCTCCTTTCTCTTTCTCTCTGGCCACGCCCCCTAAATATGTTGAGCAACGGTGAAGATGACACATTTATTTGCTCATTCAGCAATTCGACACTTCTACCGCTGTGCCCAACTATTTCCAATTGTTCCAACACACACAGTCTTAAACTTTTACAGCATGTGTGTAAAATTTCAAATGTATGACCCTCGTCTATCCTATGTCCACTATCCAAAAGATGTTTTGCGAAATGAGATCTTTGAGGCTGGTTGTTTCTAAAGGCAGCCATATGTTCTTTATATCGAGTTACAAAATTGCGCCCAGTTTGACCAACATATATAGCACTACATTCGGGGCACTTGAGTTTGTACACACCTGACTTTTGTCCATTATTTAATTTATCTTTACCATTACAAATTCTTCTGAGCGTATTATTTGTTCTAAAAGCAGCGTGTACATCATGTACACTATGTACGGCTTGCCAAAGATCCACAAAGAAAATATTCCAATACGTCCAGTTGTTTCGTACGTTAGCGCACCGGCATATGAATTGGCTAAGCAGTTAAATAACATTATAAAATCAAAGACATCCTTTCAGCCCACATTTGCACTGAAAAATAGTATTCAGTTGGTAAATAAAATTAAAGATATGTTACTGCCGGTCCGGTGTAAATTATTATCATTAGATGTGGACAGTTTATTCACTAATGTACCAGTTAAAGAGACCATAGATATTTTGACTAAATTACTTGAAATGAAACGGCTACACCCTGGTGAAATATTAGAATTGGTAGAATTAACACAAATATGTATGCAACAAAATTATTTCAAATTCAATGATAAGTTCTACCAACAAAATGATGGGTTAGCAATGGGATCTCCTCTAAGTCCATTAATGGCAGAAATTTTTATGGATAATTTTGAAAACAAACATATTGTAAAAAATAGTAACATTCTATATTACTACAGATATGTCGATGACATCATTATATGTTGGACAGGGACAATGAGACAACTGGATGTATTTGTTGAGCAACTTAATAAAATACACCCCAAAATTACATTTAAGTCGGAAATAGAACAAAACAAGTCACTAAATTTTCTCGACTTAACTATAAGTCGTGTCAATAATAAACATCAATTTGAGATCTTCCGCAAGCCTACATATACAGACACAACCATACCCGCATCATCATGCCATCCTTGGCAACATAAACTTGCAGCTTTTCATAGTTATATACACAGATTAGTGTCCGTTCCTCTTACAAAAGACAATTATAAAAAAGAATTAAATATTATTTATCACATGGCGCGTTCAAATGGGTATAACCCTAATATTGTAAATAATATACTTAGAAAACAACAGTCAGTGCAGGTCAAGAAAAACCTATATCCAGCGCCATCAGACAAAATAAATAAATATAAAACCAGTTTGACCTATTTCGGACCAATATCTGAGCGTATTGCTAGGACTCTTAGATCACATGATGTACACGCTGCTTTTAGAACAAATAATACGCTCAGAAGAATTTGTAATGGTAAAGATAAATTAAATAATGGACAAAAGTCAGGTGTGTACAAACTCAAGTGCCCCGAATGTAGTGCTATATATGTTGGTCAAACTGGGCGCAATTTTGTAACTCGATATAAAGAACATATGGCTGCCTTTAGAAACAACCAGCCTCAAAGATCTCATTTCGCAAAACATCTTTTGGATAGTGGACATAGGATAGACGAGGGTCATACATTTGAAATTTTACACACATGCTGTAAAAGTTTAAGACTGTGTGTGTTGGAACAATTGGAAATAGTTGGGCACAGCGGTAGAAGTGTCGAATTGCTGAATGAGCAAATAAATGTGTCATCTTCACCGTTGCTCAACATATTTAGGGGGCGTGGCCAGAGAGAAAGAGAAAGGAGGGTAGATGACTAAGCGGGGATAGTATATATAAGACCGCTCATTCGACACGAACTCACTTTGCAATCGTCCGTTGTGAAGTCGACATCTCCTGAAGATGCTCCGGTGTCGGAGCGAAACGATCGTCGAGTTTGTTTTGTGGTGAATTTGTGTGGTGTTGTGCCTACAAGATTGTGTGGTGTTGTGCCTACAAGATTGTGTGGTGTTGTGCCTACAAATTTGTCACTGTTAGCGGATTATAGCAAAATAATTTTATATTCATTGTATATCATGGAATTCCGCAAAGTAACGCCTGCTTCCATTCAACAATAATTATACTTACTCGTAGATACAGAGTATTACAAGTAATGTTTGTCTGTGACACCACCCAGAATGGGTGTACAGCTCAGCGTATGCCCCACAATGTGCGCCTGTCCCACAATATGTAAGGGCCTGTTTCACCACTTTCTGATAAGTATTGGATAGCTATCTACAACTTTTGTCTTTGTCACTTCACATAAAGTAAAAAAGTGACAAAACTTAGGTTTAGGCTACCGGACACTTATCAGAAAGTGGTGAAACAGGCCGTTAGACGTGTATAATAGAAGAAATAACTTCATTTATGCCGATGATAGAGCACGTTAACGTTAGAAGCCTAATCCCGACTGTGGATTGATTATAAGGCATTTGACAGGTTTTTCAATCAAAAACTAACCCTGCTTCAGATTGTACATAAAAAGTAGAATTCAAATGTCCTAAAAAAGTAAAAAATAATTAGATGATGCTCTCCAGACAGGCACGGCCAGTATGAATTTATGTCGTCACAAGCTACCGAATTAGTCCTAATATTTATCGTGTAAATACACACACTGGCATGCGTCACGGCCGGAACTTGCCGGACGCGCTGCCGCGCGTCTAGATTTTGCGAGAAGAGAAAAAAATTCAAAAGTGTATACCTATTACTGGGCGGTTCACTGACCGATTTCGATCATTCTTTCAGCCATTGTATTCTGAATATGTAAAATATGTAGGTATCCGTTTTCAGTAAAGGTCAACTACCCTATTGGCTGAAGATGATGTTTGCAATTCACTCAGATTGTGATCGACGATCAAATACTTATTTCTTACTAGCTGACGCCCGCGACTTTTCCCGCGTTGATTTAGATATTTTAACTCATCATCATCATCATCATGATCAACCCATTACCGGCTCACTGCAGAGCACTGGTCTCCTATCAGAGTGAGAAGGGTTTTGGCCATAGTCTACCACGCTGGTCAAGCGGATTGGCAGACTTCACACACCTTTGAGAACGTTATGGAGAACTCTCAGGCATGCAGGTTTCTTCACGATGTTTTCCTTCACCGTTAAAGCAAGTGATATTTAAATACTTAAAACGCACATAACTCCGAAAAGTTAGAGTTGCGTGCCCGGGATCGACCCACGACCTCCGATTAGAAGTCGGTCGTCCTAACCACTAGGCTATCACAGTTTTTTATTTTAACTATCCCTTGGGAACTGTATAATTTTCCGGGATAAAAAGTAGCCCATATCCTTCTCCAAGGTCCAGTCTATCTCTGTACAAAATTTCATCAAAATCGGTTCAACGGTTTAGGCGTGAAAAGCGTAACAAACAAACAAACTCACTTTCGCATTTATAACATTTCTTATTCGGAGTTTTTGTCGGTGCGTGTAAAACGGCCCACGGAACCGGTTCGCGTATAGTAATAACAAATCCATGATAAACGCCGGCGCGCCAGGAATGCAGACCTGCAGCTTGTATAATGCCTGATAAACAGACAATGCGACTGCCTTCTGATGGAATAACCTTTGTTTTGTTTTTTTTTTTGTTTCAACGCTCGCGCCGATATACGGGCACGATTATTTTGTCTTCGAAATCCGTAAGGCCGGGCCCGCACTGCGAAATTTATTCGCGCGGTTCATTTTCCGTATTGTAATATATATTTTTTGCGAATTTTAAATCGCAAGTGCGTAGGGTTTTCTTACCGGTTATCGTCCATTTAGTGGAGTTACTGAGTTTGAGAGGGTGAAAATATATGTTCTATAAAAAAAATTAAACAAAAACTTGTTAAAATATACTTCTAGTATAGTCTATTTTCATTGCATGTTAGTATTTTTTTAGTCAGATAACTAGTTTTTTTTAAATCCTAATAAAAAGCTCAAAATGCCGATTTCACCGGTTATCGTCCACTAAATCTAGTTATCGTCCACCCTTGTACCTGTTATCCGTCCACTGATTTTTATGAGAAATTTACTATGAAAAAGTATGCATGTAATGAGTAAGTAATTGAATATGTAATATTAACACCACTTTAATATGTATTTAATATCTATACCAATTAAAATTAACTTCCTGTCGGTCTTTACGAAATATATGGGTTTTTATTAGTGAACTTATGTTTACTTATACATTATTAAAAAGCTACATAACCGTTTATAAAAAAATTGTTTTCTGTTTTTTGTCTATTCGTAATAT
This sequence comes from Melanargia galathea, assembly GCA_920104075.1. NCBI lineage: Eukaryota > Metazoa > Arthropoda > Insecta > Lepidoptera > Nymphalidae > Melanargia > Melanargia galathea. The sequence goes on from OV049863.1 coordinate 4,744,634, forward strand.
GTACTTACTTTTCAAAACAGCTGAACCTATTTTGACAGAACTTTCACAGGGTGATAAAGAACTTTAACTGCTTGTTTTAAAATAAAACAGATAAAAAACTATTGCCTTGTTAACGCGGTTTATAGAGTCTACAATATGACATAATATCTTTACCAACTTTGCGCCTATCTATCTTGCATTGTCTTTTACCACATCGCACTTACATTATATAAAAGTAGGTACATATAATTTGGCAGCCTCCCTGGCATGGCGCAGGGGTAAGTCTTATTAGTGGATGGTCCTCTACTTGATTCTCGGCAGACCAATTTGGTAAATTCAATTTAATAATTTCAAAATTGTAGTCTAGTATGCCTTACTTCCAAGTCATTTAGCGTTTAAGGGTACGGATTTTGCTGTACCTCTTTCAGGATATCTCGCATCCATCTTAGACTGCATCGTCACTTAACATCAGATGAGATCGCAGTCAAGGACTAACTTGTAGATGAATAAAAAATAAATTATAGATATGAGTAATAATCAAAATTCGCCTAAATAATAACATAATATTAAAAAATATATATGTTTTTCATACAGTTTAAAATATAGGTGGACGGATAACCGGATCACTTCAGATTCTCTATTTTAAATTTCGTCCAAAAATTATAATGATCGACAATACTATCTTAACTTATAAATATATCAAAGTTCCAAGGAGAAACACATAAAATATAAGGTAATTCTTTTGCCAAACCAGTTTAATTATTTATATTTTTACTAAATCTATTTATTTTCAAATAATAGCTTGGTGGTCGAAACTTAGAATATTTATTCAGTGCAAATTTAGATATCGTCCACGCGTGATTTTGAAGACCCATAGTTTTATATACAATGAGAAAAAAGTGGACGAAGACTAGTCACTAACTAGTGTAGGTGTATAGGATTCGAATTAATAAACTTAATTCCAATTTTGTGCACACCTCGATTGATAGCAAGACTACCTAAAATTAAGACGCTAAACCTGTGTTTGACCGCCCGGACGATAACAGGTTTTCTTAAGAAAATAGTGAACTAGTTGTCGTCCACCCCTTTTATTTGTATTCTAATGTAATCAAATGTAAAAAAACACGTTCACAGTATTTTATGAAACATAAGTAAGTGCTACAAAGAAGAATCAAACTAAATCTTATAGTAAAATGATTAGTAACTTCCCGTGATAGTTGAAGCATGCCACTAATTTTTTTGCTCCACACGGCTCATTTTCATTCCTTAATTGCATAGGGTAGGAACACCGGTTTCCGGACACGCACCTGTTATCGTCCACCGAGCGGATCACTCTTAAGAAACGCTTAAAAATAGAAACATTATAAGACTTACATAAAAATAATGCATCTCTATGCCAACTTGAATGTCTTATCAAGACACAGAGAAAGAAAAAAGTCAATTTCACTTAAGTTTCTTTGCAAACAAAGCGATCGAATTTTGAGTATGCAATTAAGGAATGAAAATGAGCCGTGTGGAGCAAAAAAATTAGTGGCATGCTTCAACTATCGTGGGAAGTTATTAATCATTTTACTATAAGATTTAGTTTGATTCTTCTTTGTAGCACTTACTTATGTTTCATAAAATACTGTGAACGTGTTTTTTTACTTTTGATTACATTAGAATACAAATAAAAGGGGTGGACGACAACTAGTTCACTATTTTTTTAAGAAAACCTGTTATCGTCCGGGCGGTCAAACACAGGTTTAGCGTCTTAATTTTAGGTAGTCTTGTTATCAATCGAGGTGTGCACAAAATTGGAATTAAGTTTATTTATTCGAATCCTATACACATACACTAGTTAGTGACTAGTCTTCGTCCACTTTTTTCTCATTGTATATAAAACTATGGGTCTTCAAAATCACGCGTGGACGATATCTAAATTTTCACTGAATAAATATTCTAAGTTTCGACCACCAAGCTATTATTTGAAAATAAATAGATTTAGTAAAAATATAAATAATTAAACTTGTTTGACAAAAGAATTACCTTATATTTTATGTGTTTCTCCTTTGAACTTTGATATATTTATAAGTTAAGATAGTATTGTCGATCATTATAATTTGTGGACAAAATTTAAAATCTGAAGTGCACCGGTTATCCGTCCACCTATATTTTAAACTGTATGAAAAACATATATTTTTTAATATTATGTTATTATTTAGGCGAATTTTGATTATTACTCATATCTATAATTTATTTATTATTCATCTACAAGTTAGTCCTTGACTGCGATCTCATCTGATGTTAAGTGACGATGCAGTCTAAGATGGATGCGGGATAACCTGAAAGAGGTACAGCAGAATCCGTACCCTTAAACGCTAAATGACTTGGAAGTAAGGCATACTAGACTAGAGACAATTTTGAAATTATTAAATTGAATTTGCCAAATTGGTCTGCCGAGAATCAAGTAGAGGACCTTCCACTAATAAGACTTACCCCTGCGCCAGGGAGGCTGCCAAATTATATGTACCTACTTTTATATAATGTAAGTGCGATGTGGTAAAAGACGATGCAAGATAGATAGGCGCAAAGTTGGTAAAGATATTATGTCATATTGTAGACTTTATAAACCGCGTTAACAAGGCAATAGTTTTTTTATCTGTTTTATTTTAAAACAAGCAGTTGACAGCTATTGCGTATGCGTAGAAAGACCACATCACTTTGTATAAAGTTCTTTATCACCCTGTGAAAGTTCTGTCAAAATAGGTTCAGCTGTTTTGAAAAGTAAGTACATATTACGAATAGACGAAAAATAGAAAACAATTTTTTTATAAACGGTTATGTGGCTTTTTAATAATGTATAAGTAAACATAAGTTCACTAATATATTCACCATATATTTCGAAAAGACGGACAGGAAGTTAATTTTAATTGGTATAGATATTAAATACATATTAAAGTGGTGTTAATATTACATATTCAATTACTTACTCATTACATGCATACTTTTTCATAGTAGATTTCTCACAGAAATCAGTGGACGGATAACAGGTACAAGGGTGGACGATAACTAGATTTAGTGGACGATAACCGGTGAAATCGGCATTTTCAGCTTTTTATTAGGATTAAAAAAAAACTAGTTATCTGACTAAAAAAATACTAACATGCAATGAAAATAGACTATAGTAGAAGTATATTTTAACAAGTTTTTGTTTAATTTTTTTTATAGAACATATATTTTCACCCTCTCAAACTCAGTAACTCCACTAAATGGACGATAACCGGTAAGAAAACCCTACTCAAAATTCGATCGCTTTGTTTTCAAAGAAACTTAAGTGAAATAGACTTTTTTCTTTCTCTGTGTCTTGATAAGACATTCAAGTTGGCATAGAGATGCATTATTTTTATGTAAGTCTTATAATGTTTCTATTTTTAAGCGTTTCTTAAGAGTGATCCGCTCGGTGGACGATAACAGGTGCGTGTCCGGAAACCGGTGTTCCTACCCTACAGCTTCATACATTTCCATGTCACAGAATTCTGCGAAAAAAATCGCGCGAATTTTCGCAGTCGGCACGTCTTTGCCGGTAAGTTAAGTAGCCTCCCACCAGGTGGGTTATTTTGTAACTTAGTTACCAGCTGAAAATAGTTGTCAACGAATTAGTTCGATATACCTACATTGCTGCTTTACTGTGTGAAATATAAACAGTGATTTCATTTCACACATTAAAACAGCAATGTATATCGAACTAATTTTTGGCAACTATTTTCAGTTGGTAACTAAGTTACAGAATAACCCACCAGACCAGACTATAGACAAAATTCCTAAATTGCTTCTGCCAGGAATTCAACCCGGTATTTCCCACTTAAAAATCACAGAGCTTACCACTACGCCAGAAAGGTCGCTAAAACAACACTAAACCAGAATTGTTGAAACAACAATTTCAACATTTCTGATTTTTCAACAATTCAATGAATTTTACCACACTATCAATTTATTTCAAAAGCCACGTTTTAGTACACTGCTTCATAGATTACGAAAAGCCACTTGGCCGGGTTAAAGAAAGAAAGGTTATTAGTTTATTACTAATAAAATATGTAACTACTTGATTCTAATATTATTTCTGCTTAATATGTACATATAGAAGCACACATCTCTTGATTAAACTAAATTGAAACAATGAAACCTACCTCCTTAATATGCATAGACATATCACGTCAATCCAGTCGAGAGATTGTTAACAACCGAATTAGCACCACTATAAGCACATAATGTGGCTAATTCTGTTGTACACAATCTCTAAACCTAAACTAAAATGACAGGTCTAAATTTATTCCTATCTCGTTCACAGTGCTCACTGCGGAAAAAGATAGCAATAGATTTAGACCTGTCATTTTATTTTAGTTTAGAGATTTGTGTACAACAGAATTAGCCACATTGACTTACCTAATCTGAACCGCCTCGGCATTGAGACGCGAGTCTTCACCCACACCCACACACATCGCAAGCCAGTTTACGCACCGTGCCGCATTTTTACCTCTGGCATTTCGATTATCGTACGAGATTCGAACTTCGAAGCATTTTTATATTTTTGATCTGTTTTTTTTTAATCGTTCATAAACGCGCGCGCACTAAGTCATATCGTTCAAGTCACTAAAGCAGTGTTGTACTAAACATAGTAAAGCTCTACATGAATCATTTGAATCTATTATTATGCGCGGCAAGTGACCGCATGTCAAGAGCAAGACCAAGCACAGTATTAGCACGGGAGGTAGCGCTTCAATTTTTCTAGTGATTTTATACCGAATGAATTTTATTTCAAACATTTGTAATCAGTAAAGTGAACGTCAGTCGTCGCACCCGCGGTGAAGCTAAAGCATGAAAAAGTCATTATATTGTTACGGAAAACCTTATGACAAGCGAATTAGATTCATAATCGCTTCCCCACCGCGTGTTCGTGATCTTTCTTCTTGTTCTGATCTAATGCCGTAGAAAAGATCACGAACAAGCTATGAGGAAGCGATTATGAACTTTATTCTCTTGTCATACGGTTATCCGTAACAATACAATGACTTTTTCATCTTGTATCTTTATCTCCACCAATATCGGAGCAGCTGACGTTCGGATCTGTTATCTGTTAGGGGAAAACTATTGTAGATTTTCAGTCGGTATAAAATGACTTGCTCAGCTGTAGTGCTACCTCCCGTACTATATGCCTACGTATGTGCATGTGTGCGTGGTCATACCGCGCATACGTTGCGTTCGTTCATAACTACTCGTCCTTATAGTATCACTTGGGGACCAATTATAGGTTGTAGGAATTTGCGCTTTAAGTGACGTTGTTAAGACCGTTTACGTTTTTATTAGAGCTCTTAAGACAAGATTTATTTGTACTACGCGGTAAATACCATAATAGACACCTAATTAAGTCCCTACTTAATGTTGTTTATATCTTTGTATTAGATTATTGCGCTAATCTCAATAATTTTATTACGTGATCAAATATTTTATCCGGTATATATGTTAGTATGTACATACATATAATATTATTATCCGGTTCCGGTGATTTGTGGAATCGGAACGTGTATAGTCGATAAGAAAAAGCTTAATTAATACAAGTTAGCTAACTGATGGGAGTAGGTACTTACCTACCTACCACTCCTACCAGTAGTCACACTAGGCTAGTACCCGTCCGGAAACAGTGTGGAACCGATTGCCAAACTAGTGTGTGCGTTTTGTTTTGTGAGGAACTATTTGAATATCACACTTCAATATTAATTCTTACCATAATAAAACACCTGTTAGTATTAAATTATGTATTCATTTGTATTTGGCATTTATAATGTCTAACTGTCTGTCTATACAATGTTGTAAATAAAGGAAGGGTATTAAAAACTATCTAAGGTATAAAATGTTGTAACTAAACAAACGGTATTAAAAATCCATTTTACATAATTTATTACGAGTATGTAATATGTAGGTACTAGGCAGGTATAACTTAGATAACCAGCCCATACCAAATACCGAAGCACTGGTAACGCATAACTAGCATAAATAGGTAGGTACATATAGGAATTTCCTCACTTCAAGAGTTTCTCTAGTTTCCTGTTTTCTTTCTCTCTTGGATTTGATGATATTTGTATAACCTTGATAGTGTTGCTTACTATATGATTTTTTATCAATGACGCACGAGTATAACTGTTGATATTTTCCGCTATTCATGCAATATTCGTCTCCGTCTCATGTTCTAATTCGTAAATTTCTGATAAAGTAGGCATCTATTTATTCAAATGTAGAAAGTGGTGATCGAGTCTTGATAATAATTTCAATGGAACCAACCATAACCATGGAGATCACCAACCATGAAGTGGCAAAGAGAGGGGGCACATAATTCGAAAAAACGGATAGACGTTGGGGTCCCAAGGTGCTAGAGTGGCGACCTCGCACCGGAAACCGCAGTGTTGGACCCCCACTGGTCCACTAGGTGGACCGACAACATCAGACGAGTCGCAGGGAGCCGCTGGGATACAAGGGGGAGCAGGGATACAAGCGGCACAAGACCGGGGCATGTGGTAATCCCTACAAGTGACCTATGTCTATCGGATGATGATGAACCACAACCACAAGGAATGATGTGAGAATTTTTAACTTAAGCACACAAAATTTTTGTTTCACAAATTAAATGCAGCAAAGTTTTTTGTTTTTTCATTTATAATTTCAGTTTATTCTAAACTAGCGGTCCGCCCCGGCTTCGCCCGTGGTACATAATATAAAGCCTATAGCACTCAGGGATCACGTACATATCCAACAGTGAAAGAATTTTTGAAATCGGTCCAGTAGTTCCTGAGATTAGCGCGTTCGAACAAACAAACTCTTCAGCTTTATAATATTAACTAGATGATGCCCACGGCTTCGCCCGTGTGGATTTAGGTTTTTGAAAATCCCGCGGGAAATTTTGATTTTCCAGAACAAAAAGTAGCCTGTCTGTAGTACGTCCCCAAAACGGAAAAATCCCGCGGGATCCCTACGATTTCGGAATGCAATTCCTTACAGCATCAAGGTTGAGGAGTTGGATATGTACCTACTCGTGTTCATTCAACGATAAAGTCTTTAATTGGTACCCCCAATATGAATTTAAATAACCGACAGTTCCTAAATCCCATTAGTTTTGGGGATCAGGTCCCCTACAGCATCAGGATTGAGGAGTTGGAATCCAATTTTTTTATAGAACAGGGTCGCAATGTTTCTCTATCGATTAAAAAAAAAATTACGCAAATCGGTTCAGAAATCTCGGAGATATCGGTGTACATAGGTAGAAAAACACAACTCCTCCTTTTTTGAAAGTCGGTTAAAAAAGTAGCCTATGTTACTCCCTGGTTAATTCTCTACTTGTATGTGAAGGTCCCGTCAAAATCGGTTCAGCCGTTCCGAAGATTAGCCCGTTCAAACAGACAGACAGACAGACAGACAGACAGACAGACAGACAGACAGACAGACAGACAGACAGACAAAAATTTTAAAAACATGTGATTCGGTTATGGTAGCGTTCAAATAACCATATGAGCTTAATATGAGGTAGTTATTTCGATATTACAGACAGACACTTCAATTTTATTTATTAGTATAGATAAGTATAGATTAACGTTCATAATGTCTTGCACATAATAAAGACAGGGTAAGTATTGATCTATAGGCGCCTCTACACGTTGGCCAACATGATGGCGGATATGTTGGAAGGTGTTGGGCGAGGAGTTTGTGTTCGCATCCACACGTTGGAAGGTCGTTCAGTATGCTCCGGTTAGGGCCAATGTGCGGACGTATTTACTAAATGAATATTGAGACGTTAACAGCTGCTGCGGTTAAATTATTCACAGCATACCGCAACTACGTGAATGTGTACATACGAAAACAAACAATTTTCGGCTTAGTAGGGCTCTATAAAGCAAAAAGTTTCTTCATTGGTCATTGTCACTGCCATTTTGTGGACATTATACTAGTTACGACGCGTGAATATAAAATTTAAAAGACGTGCATGCGTGCGATCACTCTGAGAGCTCGTAGCAAACTGAACTTGCCCTGAACGTGTGGATGGTGCGGCCAAACTCTGTCCCAAACCCTTTGATGTACCGACACGAAATGGATCTCGCGCCAACTTGCGGGCCATCGTTCCAATACCTTCCAACTCCCGCTCTACACGTTGGGCCAACATATTGGGCCATAAGATGGGCCAGCATGTTGGCGAACGTGTGGATGAGCAGTATTACAGAATAATATACCTAATGTCAATGGGGGTAAGCCATCGATGTGGGTAAGCAAATCATAAATTTTCCACACTCACAATATTGTAACTGTATATAAATTATTAGCTCCAACAACAATTAATCAATTAGAAACACAAATAACGTTGCGTGATAATTACGACAGCATGTTATATTGCAGTTTACAAATCCATACATCGTACATAATGTACCAATCAACTCAACGGTAGGTTAACACTACACAGTAGGTAGGTACATACATACAAATACACTTTCTCTGTGCATTGGACGGAACATGGGTGGGTTCTGATTTCTGAATAACATTAAAAGAGCATTAAGCTCGAACGCAATGCAGCTCGCGTCGTTAGTTCGTGCATTGATTCAGTCGCGTCATTAGTTCGTGTAATGGTTCGGGCGTGTCACGTCACTAGACCTACCTGAGGGCTTGTGCACTGATCCGATACGAAAGAAATAATTGGTTGTCTGTAAAGTCGGTTTACGGACTATAATTTTACGTGATAAAGTCCTAAGAAAACATTGCCTCTCTATCGCTTGTACCGCGCTTTCGCTTGCACGCGGTACGTGACAATGAGTCATGCTTTTTCGTGCGTGCGTCCGGCGTTCATCGATTTATAAGACGTTATCACGTCAAAAGAAAATACGGTTAGAAATTGACTCTGACAAGAAATTGTCCTGTCACTAATGACATTCGATCCAGTAGGTACATTTCTCGATTCGAATTTTCTATGCACTTGTCCTATCCGAAATCCAAGAAATAAGATAGAAATACGGTTGTTTAGTACTACGGAGTACTAAATAATCATATTTTCTAACTAGCTGATCCCCGCGACTTCGTCCGCGTGGATATAGGCTTTTATATAGGATCGGATTGGATCCCATAATCCTTTTTTGTATCTAAACTAAATGTAGCCTAAGATACTCCTTATAACATCACCTATCTGCCATTGAAAGTTCCTTCAAAATCGATTCGTGTGAATTATTTTATTAATTCACTTTTGTCTATAAAATTTTAAATGTCGACAAAAAAGAGAGCTGCACCCTTACACAAAAAATTAAAAATAATTGCTCCAATTTAGAACAAAATTATAATAACAGCAATTATAACACACATGAAATAAAAAATAACAATAAAAATAATTCAATATTTTATATTGAAAATAAAATAAATGATGGAGATTTTAAGGGTGCAGCTCGGCTTTTGTTTTCAAGCGATGTGGTTGCCCCAGAAACAGCAGAGACCTTAGAGGCTCTCCGTTCTAAGCATCCCCAGTCTAATTCACCTTGTCTCTCAGAATTAAATCTAAATGGCTCTACACCATTTCAGGCTAAAACTGAAGATGTGCTTGCAGCAGTATTATCTTTCAGAAGTGGTTCTGCTGGCGGCATGGACGGTATGTCACCTCAACACTTCAAAGATTTACTTTGCGCCAACGTTGACATTAGTAAAGAACTTTTAAAATCCTTTACAAATTTAGTTAATCTAATGTTGACGGGCGTCGTACCTAAAGAAATAACATCTATCTTGTACGGCGCCAATCTTTGTGCGCTTACTAAAAAAGATGGTGGAATACGGCCTATTGCCGTGGGATCCACATTAAGACGCATTGTTTCAAAAATCTGTTGCAAACGCATCTCTCCGAATATTTCAAATATATTTCAACCCATACAACTGGGTTTTGGGTGCAAGGGTGGCTGTGAGGCTGCAGTTCACGCAGCTCGCACCTATCTATTAAATTCAGGTGAGGAAGTGCTATTGAAAGTCGATGTAAGGAACGCCTTCAATTCAATTGACCGAAACATCCTCCTCTCTGAGGTTAAGGACAAAATTCCTGAAATTTACCCATACATTTGGCAATGTTACTCAAATCCTTCTAAATTATTGTACAAATCACATTATCTAAACTCTGCTGTTGGTTGCCAACAGGGAGATCCACTGGGACCTGCCATTTTTAACCCCCGACGCAAAAACGACGGGGTGTTATAAGTTTGACGTGTCTGTGTGTGTGTGTGTGTGTCTGTCTGTTCCCCTGTGGCGCTCAAACGGGTGGACCGATTTGAATGCGGTTTTTTTTGTTTGAAAGGTGAATTAGTCGAGAGTGTTCTTAGCTATGTTTGATGAAAATCGGTCCAAGATGGCCGCCGCTACAAAATGGCGGATGATACATTTTTTCACAACTCCCTTGATATGGGTATCAAATGAAAGGGCTTGACTAGTAGAATAGCACTATTGCAAATTCAAGATGGCCGCCGCCACTAAATGGCGAATGTCGGGGGTTTTTTAAATTTTCAATTTACACTTGTTAGTCTGGGCATTCATCCTATTATTTCGGCTTTAAATTCAAAATTTAATGTTTGGTATCTGGACGATGGAACTTTAGGAGGTGAAGTTTCTTCTGTTTTAAATGATCTTGCGGTTTTGATCGATAAATTTAAATCTGTTGGTTTGGAATTGAATTTTGAAAAATGTGAAATTTATATTCCAAACTCAACAGATATTAAAAAAAAAACAATCCGTTATTGAACAGTTTAATGTTTTGGCACCGGGTATCAAAATTTTAAGTGAAGATTCGCTTCGTCTCCTAGGGGCTCCTGTCTTAACAGACTCTGTTCCCTTTTTTATTCAGGAACAAATCACTAAATTCGATCAATATTCGGAACGACTTTATCAAATAAATTCTCACATGGCCCTTTTTATCATTAAATATTGTTTATTTGTTCCTAAATTTTGAATGTTGAATGGAAGCAGGCGTTACTTTGCGGAATTCCATGATATACAATGAATATAAAATTATTTTGCTATAATCCGCTAACAGTGACAAATTTGTAGGCACAAACCACACAATCTTGTAGGCACAACACCACACAATCTTGTAGGCACAACACCACACAAATTCACCACAAAACAAACTCGACGATCGTTTCGCTCCGACACCGGAGCATCTTCAGGAGATGTCGACTTCACAACGGACGATTGCAAAGTGAGTTCGTGTCGAATGAGCGGTCTTATATATACTATCCCCGCTTAGTCATCTACCCTCCTTTCTCTTTCTCTCTGGCCACGCCCCCTAAATATGTTGAGCAACGGTGAAGATGACACATTTATTTGCTCATTCAGCAATTCGACACTTCTACCGCTGTGCCCAACTATTTCCAATTGTTCCAACACGCACAGTCTTAAACTTTTACAGCATGTGTGTAAAATTTCAAATGTATGACCCTCGTCTATCCTATGTCCACTATCCAAAAGATGTTTTGCGAAATGAGATCTTTGAGGCTGGTTGTTTCTAAAGGCAGCCATATGTTCTTTATATCGAGTTATATATGTTCTTTATATGTTCTTTATATAGAGAGAGTAAACCCTATCCACGGGTGACCGGAGGGCTGGCAGTTACCTCGGTCAGCATATTAGTCTGGCCATTCAACGAGGTAACGCAGCCAGCGTTCTGGGCACCTTGCCTCGTTACAGTGATTTGGATGTTTTATTTGATTTGTAATTTTTAATTTTTATTTTAAGTATTTATTGTATTAAATAAATTTTTTTAATTCGATAATATAATAAAAGCTTATCATGTGAAAAAAAAAAAAAAAAATAGACAGATCGAAAAACATAAATTTAAACGTACACCAGTTTAAAATAAGCCGTACGTTCAAAGATCCGGGTCCCAAGTTATTTGACCCCAATAAATGTCTGTCATTTCTGAACTAAAAAACCTATGACCTTGAAATATTTACGGAACAATACTTAAAGTACTACCGTTCTAACAAAAAAAGAATGAGTTAAATCGAACTACGCGTTAATAAGTTACAGCTAAATACACGTTTTGACTTTCATCCCCTCTCCCAAGGGAACCGTGCTGAATTTCGGGATAAAAAGTATCCTATGTCCTACCTCCGAGTATAAACTCAAATCGTACCAAGTTTCATTTGAATCCGTTCAGTAGTTTCGGCGTGATGCGCAGACAGACAGACAGACAAAAATGAAAAAAATTACAGTTTTGGCTTCAGTATCGATTATAGAGTGCCCTCCAAGAAATTTTCAAAATATCTTCAATGTACAGAATTGGATCTGTTACAGTTTTATTATATTATAGAAGATTCTCGTATTCGGATTCTCTAACACTGATGGCTGATTCATACTTCGAATTTCCCTAAAGGCGCATACATACAATGCGCCATGAACTTTGTATTGGTAAATAGCGCATGACGAACAGCGCGTATAATTCTTGGAGTTAGTGTAAAGTCGTCTTTTGATTCGATTTTAAACCATCAATTAAAGAAGTTAATTATACGTATTAAGAATTTAAGAAAATCCATATTGTTATTTGTCTAAATAATAATATGATAAAAAAAAAAATTATCATGATTTTCCAGTTAAATCACGAATAAAAAAGTAAAATTATCACATCCTATTTTTTTACAGAAAATTTTGAAAGTTAGTGTTACTAACTACTTACTAACTGAACTCAACTTAAAATTATGAACAAGGTATGGAATTCATACACAAACACACACACACACACATTTAGTTAGTTCCTACATATACGTACAACAATTTTGCAGTCGACAATTAAAACGAAAAAATAAGTAAACGGTATGCATAGCAGACGGTAAGTTATGTTTTTGACATGAGATCATACATTCCTAAAATATTTTATATTCTTCGCATAAACTTGTTAGCCCACGCTTATCTTAAAATGGAAACAGTAGGATGTTAATAAAACTATTAACTATGGGTACAGCTAAAATACTAATTTGGGAATGTTACATTATAATGACAGATTTTGGCAGAGAGATAGGATGTAAGTCAGTTTTACGAGTCTATGTTTAATTGTAATGCTCTCCTGATGGAATTTCTTCCACGGCGATCAATCTGGGCATGAGCCCAAGGCTGTATGAAACCCCATTTGTCTCTTTAGAAATATTTAAGATCCACCGATTATGTTTGTGCTTTTTGTCTGTCACGAGTCACGACTCACGGTACTGTTTTATAGGAGATCTAGGCACTCATATTAAGGACAATCTACTATATAAAAATAAGTCGGGTTTTCCTTCCTGACGCTATAACTCCAGAACGCACGAACCGATTTCCACGGTTTTGCATTCGTTGGAAAGGTCTCGGGCTCCGTGAGGTTTATAGCAAAGAAAAACACACGAACGAAGTCGCGGGGGTCAGCTAGTTATTTATATAATATTATAGTACGATAATGTTCTTACACTAAAATGTAATTAATATGTACACAACTCCTCAACACATTAGCGTATTTAATTGTTGCAACAAAAGCAATAACCGCTTGAATGGTTTCATTAAATGCCAACGACACACGATTTCTTAACGCAAGAGCTGACAACATTAACATACGATGCCTTTTATGTATTTACAATGTTCGTGGAATTGTAAGTATTGCCAGCAGTTTTTTTGAATGCAGAGATTTTAATGTGTATCTTAGAACGAAACACGAGTAGTAAGGTATGATTAATGAATGAGATATCTCTACCTAGTGCTCATTAGTACTTACTTAACAAACAAGTATTAATTTAAAATTAAAAAAACCCTCGACATTCGCCATTTTGTGGCGACGGCCATCTTGGATTTGCGTAGTGCTATTCTACTAGTCAAGCTCTTTCATTTGATACTCATATTAAGGGAGTTGTGAAAAAATATATAATCGGCCATTTTGTAGCGACGGCCATCTTGGATTGAACATAGCTAAAAACACTCTCGAATAATTCATCTTTCAAACAAAAAAAACCGCATTCAAATCAGTCCACCCGTTTGAGCTCTACAGGGGAACAGACAGACACATACACACACAGACACGTCAAACTTATAACACCCCGCCGTTTTTGCATCGGAGGTTAAAAATGGACACAAAGCAACCAAATTGTGCTATATCCGGTAACCATGCGAATAGAAAAACAGTTACTCGCCCGGGTATAAGTCGCTTAATATAGGGAGTCGATAGGGTCAGAGCATCGGAAAAATTAATGTTGCTGGAAAGGCTGGACAACAGCTTATAGTAATCACCCTAACCTACCACCAGGGTGGAGTTAATCTTGATACCAAGAAGCTTATATTAAAACACTTGATGATGATTGATATTGATCTTGATTGACTGAGAGATTTGTTAGAGGATAATATAATCCTTGAATAGTCTAGAGGTGCACAAGGAGGGATTACTTGAAATTTCCTTTTCTAAAGGACTAAAAAAGCGTCAGTAACTTTTTATAAAAAAGCATTTTTTTTAATATAAATCCACAGACGAAATCAACACAGCATCAGCTAGTTAGATAATATAAAGGGGTCGCCTAAAATGGATTGCAAACGTTTAATTATTGCGACAATCGTCTAAGAAGATACAGATATAATTAACTCGCTATAGTTGTAACAGTTGTCAGACTTTCTTCTGTGCGCGCGTGAATGTGAATCAGAGATAATTATGTAAGCCCGCTTATTGTTTGATTTCTCCAAGCGTACACCTACATACCTAATTATGCGAAAGTAGGACTCTAGAGGCTGCAATACCGCCAGTAACGCGTGCCATCATTAAGTATACTAAGCTGCTCGTGTACTGAACCCTAGAGAGTTAGGATTCATACCATCAGTTCTGTTTTACGGGATAGGCTTCAATCCTTCTTAAGTGCTTCTTTAACCAACACGGCTGGGTAGTATTTGGAAAAGTTCGAGATAATATTATGTATTCTCGTCCGGAACTCGGAACTCGAATAGTGCGTTTTGCCAGGGATGACTTATGGATCCGAAACATGGTCGTTTACTCGCATGGAGAAGACTCTAGGTCATTTAGTGAGCGATGGAGAGAGCTAAGCCCGGATTCGATCATTGAAAAAATGTTCAGAGTATCCCTGTGGGATCAAATCAGAGCTAAGAGATCCGTAGGACGCGTAGACAACTGGCAAAACAACCGATAGGTAGACATTGAGGTCCGAAGGTGGTTGGATGGCGAACTCGCACCGGAGTGCAGAAAAGGTCAGACAAGTCACAGGGAGTAGGTAAGTGGATACAAACGGCGCAAGAAACCTATTTCAAATTGTGCAGTTACAACGACGATCTCAAAATATAAAATACTATACTCGTAAATAAACTAGCAAACTTCGATTACATTATTTAAAGCTTTTAGATTATTGTAAAAGTATACTTCTGTGAAAGAAGCTGTGATAGCCTAGTGGTTAGGACGACCGACTTCTAATCGGAGGTCGTGGGTTCGATCCCGGGGCACGCACCTCTAACTTTTCGGAGTTATGTGCGTTTTAAGTATTTAAATATCAGTTGCTTTAACGGTGAAGGAAAACATCGTGAGGAAACCTGCATGCCTGAGAGTTCTCCATAACGTTCTCAAAGGTGTGTGAAGTCTGCCAATCCGCTTGGCCAGCGTGGTAGACTATGGCCAAAACCCTTCTCACTCTGAGAGGAGACCCGTGCTCTGTAGTGAGCCGGTAATGGGTTGATCATGATGATGATGATGATACTTCTGTGAACGTTAGCAAGTACCTACTACCAGCGATACACAACGTGCCACGTCTCAGAGGATCTGATTTAGAAGCGGATCAGTTTTACTATAAGGAAGGTAATGCAATTATTTATGCAGATTAGCATTAAACCATGGCAGATTTAATTGGCCAATCTCGAAAAAATAACCTTGACAATTATTATTCCGTTACTTAATTTATGCCTTCAGGCTATTATTTTTTTTCGGCTAGAGGTAGAGGTGGAGGTTTCGTTAGCAGGTGTAGAGAAGCTTATCTGTGCAAATGTAAATTTAGTTGGCTCTGAACAAAAATTACATTTAATTACGTAATATTAAGGTGATATTATATATTCACGTACCTGTTTTAATGTCTTAAGTGAACCGGTTTATTTTAAAAATAAAATGTCTGCCGCTTGATAGTTGATTGCAATCAACCTGATGGTAAGTTCAGACACAGCCTAAGGGTACTATTTCACTAGGATAGTCCAGTGGTGGCACAACCAGTCGCGCTACCAACAAAATGTATACAGCTCTATGGGGGATACCTCACCGGCTTGGGTCTTGATCACCCGCTGTTTTTGGCAACCATGGTGTCCTAGTGTAAGATATTGGCCTAAGATGGAGTGCGCTTGCCTTGAGTATGATATTACCTCTTGACTTACTCGAGGTATCCAAGTTATAATTAGTTGGAAAAACGGAACCCAAGTCAAAGTCTGTTGATAGTGCTCATTAGTATATTAATAAACTATGTGGTAGAACTAAAGAAAATATTTAGTTCAAAATTGCAATTTTTTTTTTTAAATTCAGAATTAAAAAAAAATGTACAATAATAATAATTAACATTGAGTCATATTTAACACAGATTGAACACAAGGCGAGCCACATAATGTCGCGTAATTCAACTGTAACGTATATTTTATGCACTTGTCCTTCCGTCCGTCACTCCCTAATGGAGTAATAATAAAGTGCTTAGAAAAACAAGCAAAAGCCTGCCAACTAATTTGTTTAATGGAAAGGTTAATTTTAATGATATTCTGGACTCGGTCACAGAAATTCTAAATTAGATAATGCAAGAACGTTAACATGTAAGCAAATTTTCAAATGGATATTTTTGCACTTTCAATCGTTAAGCCTTGTTTTGAGCAATGTGTTCGAGACTCCCAAAGATTTAGTCTAACCTAACCATTAAAATGAATACCCAATTATTAGATATTATT
The DNA here is from genome assembly GCA_920104075.1 of Melanargia galathea. Lineage (NCBI taxonomy): Eukaryota > Metazoa > Arthropoda > Insecta > Lepidoptera > Nymphalidae > Melanargia > Melanargia galathea. Next base: position 4,761,572 of record OV049863.1, read on the forward strand.
AAAAGGAACCACGAATGCGTATAGTTTTTGTTGAATCAAAATGCCAGTATTATTTACACAGATTTCTCCTAAATTCCAAAACTTTGATAAATGGATTCCTGATGAACCCATTACCGGCTCACTACAGAGCACGGGTCTCTCCTCTCAGAGTGAGAAGGGTTTTGGCCATAGTCTACCACGCTGGCCAAACGGATTGGCAGACTTCACACACCTTTGAGAACGTTATGGAGAACTCTCAGGCATGCAGGTTTCCTCACGATGTTTTCCTTCACCGTTAAAGCAACTGATATTTAAATACTTAAAACGCACATAACTCCGAAAAGTTAGAGGTGCGTGCCCGGGATCGAACCCACGACCTCCGATTAGAAGTCGGTCGTCCAAACCACTAGGCTATCACAGATAAATGGATTACTTTAATATTACTTGAATTTAATATTGAAATGAAATTAGAATAGAGTCAAGTCTCAATGTTTCATTGAAGTTTTCTTATTGTTTATTCAACAAATAGCTGGGTAGGTATTAATTAGGAATCGCCTCGAGAGGATCATTCTACCGTCAAAAATATTGACACAGCCTTGCCCATGAAGGCAAGTAGTTCGAAAACGTCGTCGTTTGATGAGAATTACTAACTAGAGCAAATAGGAATAAAACAAGGAATTTCTTGTTTAAATATTTTGTAGCATGCGTGTTATAATGTAATGAAACATTGAAATAAAAATCAAAAGTTTAATTTATGTTTTTTAATGTTTGGTTAAGACCCCTCTCCCAGTTTCGCGCTATGGAAGTTTAGGTATCTAACGGCAGGTAGACGGGCGGCGTGCTGCACGGACGACCACTTGCATATAGCGCGACCATGAATTTAGTTTCGGTACTTGTATTAAATATAAATTTCTGAATTATTTCTTTGATGTTGTAGTATTATATATATATAATGTTTATTATAAAATATTTTTATCGAATAAGTATTTCATGAATCTACGTTCAACTTACAAAACAAAAGTGACCAGGATAATATGATGTTCTTCTCTATGAATACATGTAGGGTTCCGTATTTATATCATAGGTGTCACGCATATTTAGCCTTCAGCCATTTTTTTCTAAACTAACTAATAAAAGAAACAAATACCTTTTTAATTATTTAACAATTACCTGCCAATTATTATTATTATTATATTTCAAATCATCTGTCTGAAAATAACATAACAGAGCTGTTGCATTGCACCTGTTGAAGTTCTTGAATACATTTTCTGATAAGAGTAGGTACAATACAATTATTTAAAGTTTACCAATAGAACAATAAAAAGTATGCAATCTTTGTTTACTGCTAAAATGTCGGTTTAGTCAGAAGTGCAAGTGCGACTTTTATTATAGTAACAAGCGGACACCCGCGACTTCGTTCGCGTGGATATATATTGGTTTTTAAAAATCCCGTAGGAATCATTTCGTTTTTCCTAAGCTCCTTTGAGCTCATATCATGCTAAAAACTGTTAAAAGTTAACTGGCGGATGTTTAGGTAGATCAAAATGTAAACATCCACCAGTGAAAGTCCCATCAAAATTGATCCAGCCTTTTAGAGAATAGTCGGTAATCTTTAAAGTATCTACTTTCTAACAAAAAAAGAATGAATGAAATCGGATCACGCGTTATTGAATTATAGCTAAATACACGTTTTGACTTTCATCCCCTCTCCTTAGAAAACCGTGCTGAATTTCGGGATAAAAAGTATCCTATATATTACTCCGTAGTATAAACTTAAAACGTACCAAGTTTCGTTGTTTCAATCCATTCAGTAGTTTTTGCGTGATGCGCGCACAAACATACAGACAAACAGATAAACAGACAAACAGACAAAAATTTTAAAAATAGCTTTTTTACGTTCTATTACTTATCTCTAACATCCCCCAGTATTTATTTTGCAAAAATCTTCGGAAATGAAATGACACCCATATTATAAACAAGTGGATACCCGCGACATCGTTCGCGTGGATATTTTATAAAATCCCGTGGGAATCATTTTGTTTTTCCTAAGCTCCTTTGAGCTCATAACTTGCTAAAAACGGTAGATCAAAATGTGTAAACATCCGCCAGTGAAAGTCCCATCAAAATCGATCCAGCCTTTCAGAGATTAGCCGGTAATCTTTAAAGTATCTCCTTTCTAACAAAAAAAGAATAAATGAAATCGGACCACGCGTTAATGAATTACAGCTAAGTACACATTTTGACTTTCATCCCCTCCCCCAAGAGAACCGTGCTGAATTTCGTGATAAAAAGTATCCTATATGTTAGTCCGTAGTATGAACTTAAATCATACCAAATTTAATTTCAATCCATTTGGTAGTTTTTGCGTGATGCGCGCACAAACATACAGACAAATAGACAAACAGATAAACAGACGAACAGACAAAAATTTCAAAAATAGCTTTAATCGTTCTATTACTCAACCGTAACATTTCCCAGTTATTATTTTGCAAAATTCTCTAATGTACAGATACGGCAAATCTACGATTTTATTATATGAGATAGATGATAATTTCTTCAAAAAAAAAAAATATGACGGCCATCTTGGATTTCAAAATGGACTACTTTAGTATTAGTTTATAATATCATATTTCCGTGACTGTCCTAGGTGCTATGCTGTAATTTCACTTATTTAAAAAAATACTCACGTATATTTTTTAGAAAAATATTCATGCTCAAAACTTTGCAGTCGTTGTATAAATTAGTGTTTACACGACTCTCGTACGTGCATCTGGATGGTGGCAAAAACTGCACAGGTCCTTCCCCAACGAGCGCCGGGCGCATACTAAATAAGCGAAGACATTGCATAGCTATTTATTGTAATTTAGGGGGATGTTTAATAAGTTTTTATGTTTGATCAAATACATGGATTGTTAATTAAACTATATATATAGATTCGTTAAAGAACGTAGTTTATTTCTACATAAAAATTTTATTGAATTTATGCTTTTTTCAATACAAAAAATCGTGTTAAAGTAACCGTATAATTCGGGAAATTTGGCGGAAGTTCTTTTTTTTTTACCATTAATTTGATTAAAAATCTATATTCTGGTCTGTAATGTGTCAATAGGACTATATGTCTGATATTTAAGTATTTTTTTCAAGTAAATCAGATGACTTTTAAGGACAGATATAGAGCTTCAAAGTTGAGTCTGTTATTTATTTTATTAAAACGAGGTGTGGGAAATTTATCACTACAAAATAAATAAAATAGTTTTTGTAAATATGGTCTGACAAATGTCAATATGAAGGATTAGTTTATTTAAAACATGTATTGAAATATGTGAAAGTCTCTCCTACGATGCTAAATTTGGAGCTTGAAATCTTAGATTTTTCAGAGAAAAGGTAAAACTGCTCTTAACGTTTCATCATATAGATTATACACACATCATTCTAAAGTCTATCTATATATAACAATCAAGTACCGACAAAAACACATAATAGAGCTTCAGAACGATTCCCATGGCATTAACTCGTCTATCATCAAGAGAAGTCGGCAGACACTTAAAGCCAGGCGTACACTGATTACTGGAATGCGCCGACGACGAATTTTTCTTCTTCATTCATTTATGAAAGAACAATTTACTGGAGTTAGAGAGTTTTGCATATGAATAGATATTTAAGTTAATTTACCTCTGCGACTGGTTCGGACCATTGTAATTATTTTGTATAGGTGATCCAGTAGATCAAGACAAGCAACTTACCTAACAAATCGGAAAAATGCGAAAATACCGTAATTGGGAAAGGAAAAGTTCTCCCTTTTTAGAAGCGTCTTCCCTCAAACACTTTTGGAATGAGAAAAACGGAAGGAACGTCTGGAAATTTCTCTGTGTATAGATAAACTAGCGGAGGCCCGCGACTTTGTCCGGGTAGATTTAGATGTTATTCCTAAGCTTGAATTCCCCCTGTAAATTATATTTTTATTTATATTAACCAACAGCCTAAAAAATAAATTCCAAGCTTTTAGCTTTAAAAATGACGATACTTCCCTTTTTTGCATTAAAATGTAGCCTATGTCCTTTCTCAGACTTTAGAGTATCTATGTACCAAATATCATTTAAATCGGTTCAGTAGTTTTGGCGTGAAAGCATAAGAGACAGACAGACAGACAGAGTTACTTTCGCATTTATAATATTAAGTAAGGATAAACATTATCTACGTGATTTTAATAAAATTATTATATAAAACTCACAAAAAAGAATCAATCGGAATCAGAATAGACGAATCAATCGGAATCAGAATATAGACGAATGAATCGGAATCGGAACAGACGAATCAATCGGACCTTCTTTGTCAATGGTCAGACTTCTGAGATCTTCGTAAGCAGTAATCTTCAAACATGAAACTTACAAAGCAAGTAGTCAACAGTGTTCGCTCGCCCTATCTTGCATCAGAGCAATCATATACAAAACTACAGCCGGTTTTTTATTAGTTCTATACAATGATCACTAATGAGTCATTCGCCGTTGCACATGTAATGTAACGTAGTAAGGTTCTACGTCAAGTGTTACTTATGACTAACCGAGTAGGTAAGTTACAAGAATCTTTGGCCGTATCCGTCAGACCTTGGTTGTAATATGAAGTGTAAATTAAAGTGATCCGTGAATGTATACCACAAGACGACTAGCAAGAGCGGCCGCAAGAGCCGTAAAAGCCGCAAGAGGAGCATGCAATACGTTTTCAATGCCGAAAATGTGCGCGACCTCACCAGCAAATACCGCATCGGGATTCGGGAGTATCGAAGAAATGTCGATGACGACAGATGGCATCCCCATCTTCACTTGAATCGTGATCAATATTATTTACTAAGTACAAGTATTTCACTATCTTCATTATGAATCACTACATAGTATAAAACAAAGTCGCTTTCTCCGTCCCTATATCCCTATGTCCCTATGTCCCTTTGTACGCTTAAATCTTTAAAACTACGCAACGGATTTTGATGCGGTTTTTTTTAATAGATAGAGTGGTTCAAGAGGAAGGTTTATATTTATAATAACATCCATTAAATAGTGGAGAAATACTGTTATTTTTGAGGTTTCTAATATGATGTCGTTAATAATTACATTTTTTCCGCTTACATTGCAAACGCAGGCTGAACCCTACGAGATTTATCAAAATAATGTAATAAGTATTGTACACATTGAAAAGGTCTACAGAAAAGTCTGCGATGGTATATGTCTATCTCTTATGGATATCCCACAATAACATTTTTTTGTCATTTACTTTTTACGACAAATAATGGCTAATTTTCGAAGCGATTTCAACCAATACAGCATTAATCCTTATCTAATTAAATACCTTAAATACATTGTTGATTTGATATAAATCCATATGGCCCTTTACAGCATATGATTTAAATGAATACTTTCGAAGATATTACAGATTAAAAAATTGCGGCGGCGGGAGCGTGCTTATAAGCGCGTCGGTGGCCGCGGTTCTCCCTATTATAAAGCCCAGTGTCGATAATTTTTGAAACCAAAAAAAAATCACAGTACGTAGGATGAAACCCATTGGAAAAGGAGGAGAATATTATAAAAATACAAGGAAAAATAATTTACGGGCGATCTGAGCTCGGGAAAAAAGGGGGGGAGTTTTATGGGTAAAAAACGGTTTATCTCGATTTCCGGCAAAACTAGAAGTCCTATGGAAAAAAATCAAATAGCAAAGTTGTAGGTAATAAAAAGATCTACAACTTTTGTATTTACACTTTTTTCACATAACCTCAAAATTTATGTGAAAAGTTCAAAAAACCAAGTTTTTGGTTTTTTATTTTTATCTTTTAAAATAAATATTTTTTTTTCACGGAATCTGGTGAAAACTTACCTTTTTATGTCCCAAATACACTGTAATTTATTTGATTTGAAATATTTAGTTTTTCTCCTTATTTTTGACTTAATATCGACTTAATTCTGACAGCTGTCATTGTCATTTACAGGTGAGTTATTTATATGGAAAACAGGGTTAACATCTACGAAGTACGATTTTACCCCAAACTACTTTAATTCCCTGTCAACATATAAAGCTCTAAGCCGCTTAATAATATTAATTGTTTTGCCCTAAAATAGAAATTCCTAAGAATGGAAACTAGAAAGTGCACACTAACAGCAATAGAAAACAAAAGAAGCACATTGAAAAAATTTATTCAAAAATGGAAGTCGAATGACATTATCACCATGAAGTGTCTGTCAGGCATTTGTCATATCTACATGCAGCAGTTGATTTGTATTTGCATAAGTTTTGAATTTTTTATCTTTTTTGTGGGAATTGTTTTATCTCTGGTAACATTATGAAACGTCAGAATTCCACGGAATTAGTAATTCGGGTATAAGGTGAGATATAGTAAGTTCATTGTGGAAAATATCGTAAAAAGTCAAGCCGCCTGGGAGCTTTCATCGAAAACGCTGCCTAATCCCTGAGCGGGTAGTACCTACGCATAATATGCTCTACTACCCGTGCGAAGCCGGGGCGGGTCGCTAGTTAATTATAATAGATTCCTTCAAGCGCTGGACGGTTTACGACTTAAGTGTGCCTTACTGAGCACTCCCTTTTTCGGCTCTCGCGCCTCCTGCGTGTCTCGCGGTCTTGTGCGATCTCCTCACGAACCTATACTCACGTGGATCTCCTTTAGTAGAATTTACATGGTTCAGTAATTATTATTTTTACACGTTTATGTGTTATAGTTTTTAAACTGTAGATTTACAAACGATACGAAATTTACTAACGATAGATACGGTACAATTGTCACCTGTTTTAGAACACGTCGCCAAAAAGTACTATTACAACCCACCTAAAGGAGCGAATCTCCCCCCCTTCACGCCTTTGAGACCATTATGGAGAACTCTGATATTTTCGTTCACCTTTAAAGCAAGTGATGCTTAATTGCTTAAAACGCACAAATAACTCCGAAAGGTTGATGTGCGTGCCGGGGACCGAACTCGGTCCACCCGAAAGGAAGGCCAAAGCACAGAATAACCAAAGTCTTAACCACTAACTAGGTTATGATAACCGCTTGTATCTCTAGTTAATATGAACATAGAAGTATGCCTAGTAGAACTACTTATAACACTGTCCCTGTCCCGCTCGACATACGTATAGCGTTGTCTTTGTCAGTAGTATATTAGATACTTAAAACATAGTTTTATCCTATGTTGATTTAAATCAGTTCGCTTGTATGAAGTGTCAAGAGTGCGACGCACTCGTATTTCACGCAAGTTAATGAGTTAATTAGATGTCTAGCGGTCTCTTAGCGCTTGTTCAGACACGGCGGGAACCGCGCGTTTCCCGCGCGGTAATCGCGCGGTTATGTCTGAACGATTACTTTATAACTCATATAAATAAGACCTGCGCGATTTCCATGCGATTCTATAATCGCGCGGTTCCCGCCGTGTCTGAACTTTCACATCGGATTTAGACACGACTTGGCTGAGTTTTTATCAACAAAAATTACATTTTTTCTTCTATGCGCCTCCTCTAGACTTCTACTCCATATCATACGGTGATGCGCCTACCAAAGCCGTTGCATAAGTTTTAACAGCTTAAATTTAAATAAATAAATAAATGGGCAATAACGCGAACTCTCTCTTTTTTGTACATAAGTAACTACCTACAAGTAACGGAACGATAGATTGGGAAACAAATTGTCTTGCATTTAAGTGGAATGTACGCTTTTTATGGTAATAACGATTTAATAGACATTAATAATTGGCAATTGTGTTCTAGTTTTAGACACGAATATATTTGTATGCCAATGGGGCTAATTCTGGTTTACACAATCTCTAAGGTAAACTAAAACGACAGGTCTAAATCTATTCCTATCGCTTTCACAATGTTCCCTGCGGAAAATAATAGTACTATTTTTAAACCTGTCTATATTTAGTTTACCTTCGAGATTGTGTACAACTGAATTAGCACTTAGCCACTATTTCCGGTTTATTTGCTGTCAAGTTGAGTATAGACATTAGTCACAACAACAACGATAAAAACTAACATATAACTATCTAAAATATGACGACCTCTCTGGCGAAGTGGGGAGCGCTGTAATCTTATAAGTGGGAGGCCCCGGGTTCAACTACGGGCAGGGGCAATTTCCAAATTTATAATTTCTAAATTGCCTACGGTCTGGTCTGGTGGCTCGCTCAGTCTCACATCAGCCACACAGCCGCTACGGCTCGCACGGGTGCCTGCGCTTTTCTACGCAAGTGCGAAGAGGCTACACTTCCCGCAGCATCGAAGCCGTTGCACAATATCTTTGGGTATACAATGATTTAACTGGGGTAATTTATTTTTATAGAATAATACTGTATTATTTAAATAAATTGATAGCATTTAGATAGATATAGATAGATCAAAGTTTGGTGATCCTAACTATTACTATTTTATGGCATTGTTGGATATTAAAAATGCCGCATACCTTTGGCTTAAAAGCAAACTGTTGTAGTTTACACGCACATTCCATACCTTTATTAATTTAGCGATTTTTACTTACTGTTTGTTGTACCAGCTGTTTATTTAAATACTAGACTAGATGATGCCCACGGCTTCGCCCGTGTGGATTTAGGTTTTTAAAAATCCCGTGGGAACTTTTGATTTTCCAGAACAAAAAGTAGCTTATCTGTAGAAACCCGTCCCCAAAACGGAAAAATCCCGTGGGATCCCCACGATTTCGGAATACAATTCCTTACAGCATCAGGGTTGAGGAGTTGGATATGTACCTACTCGAGTTCATTCAACGATAAAGTCTTTAATTGGTACCCCTAATATCAATTTAAATAACCGAAAGTTTCTAAAACCCATTAGTTTTGGGGATTAGGTCCCCTACAGCATCAGGATTGAGGAGTTGGAATCCAAATTTTTTATAGAACAGGGTCGCAATGTTTCTCTATCGATTAAAAAAAAATTACGCAAATCGGTTCAGAAATCTCGGAGATATCGGTGTACATAGGTAGAAAAACACAACTCCACCTTTTTTGAAAGTCGGTTAAAAAAGTAGCCTATGTTACTCCCTGGTTAATTCTCTACTTGTATGTGAAGGTCCCGTCAAAATCGGTTCAGCCGTTCCGAAGATTAGCCCGTTGAAACAGACAGACAGACAGACAAAAAATTTAAAAACGTGTGATTCGTTTATGGTAGCGTTCAAATAACCATATGAGCTTAATATGAGGTAGTTATTTCGATATTACAGACAGACACTTCAATTTTATTTATTACTAGATGATGCCCACGGCTTCGCCCGTGTGTATTTAGGTTTGTAAAAATCTCGTGGGAACTTTGATTTTCCCGAACAAAAAGTAGCCTATCTGTAGTAAGTAGTAACCCGTCCATAAAACGGAAAAATTCCGTGGGATCCTTACGATTTCGGAATGCAATTCCTTACAGCATCAGGGTTGAGGAGTTGGACATGTACCTACTCGAGGTCATTCAACAATAAAGTCTTTAATTGGTATCCCCAATATCAATTTAAATAACCGACAGTGCCTAAATCCATTAGTTTTGGGGATCAGATCCCCTACAGCATCAGGATTGAGGAGTTGGAATCCAAATTTTTTGTAGGACAGTGCCGCAATGTTTCTCTATCGAATAAAAAAAAAATTACGCAAATCGGTTCAGAAATCTCGGAGATATCGGTGTACATAGGTAGAAAAACACAACTCCTTTTTTGAAAGTCGGTTAAAAAGTAGCCTATGTTACTCCCTGGTTAATTCTCTACTTGTATGTGAAAGTCCCGTCAAAATCGGTTCAGCCGTTCCAAAGATTAGCCCGTTCAAACAGACAGACAGACAGACAGACAGACAGACAGACAGACAGACAGACAGACAGACAGACAGACAGACAGACAAAAATTTTAAAAACGTGTGATTCGGTTATAGTATCGTTCAAATAACCATATGAGCTTAATATGAGGTAGTTATTTCGATATTACAGACAGACACTTCAATTTTATTTATTAAAAGTATAGATTAAATATATTAAATGATTTTCAAATATGTACATACTCGTATTTATCATAATATTATGTATTCCAATTAAAAACATATTTCATCAACAATGAAAATGCTACAAGGGACCAATAGTTAAGTTGCTCGTACTTTGTATTGTGTATTTTGAAGGAGAGATCTATATTTTTGGAGCCATTTATAATGTTTTATCAAAACATCTCCTTGATCTTACTAGGTACGTTGGCAACGTTATTTAAATTTAAATTTAATTTTAACTTAAGTACATATTTAATCATTCGTGTTTCACTCCAGCCAATTAATTCCTGTTCATCTCGTGTTTACGCATTAGTTATCTATCAGAAAATAACCAACATACGTCATATTTATTCTCGATCAATTAATTTAGTTTGATCTCAAATGCACTTGCACAAAAACATTATCCGTATGAATAAGATATTCATTAAACCACACGGTATTCTTATTGAGATAAATAACTATTGAAATCGACGTCGTGTTCTCGCCTCGGGAGATAAAGGGACGAGCGGTATATCTTTACATGAGGTGAAACTTCAAGGTCTTTCGTATTCCAAGATTAAGAAGACGTACCTACTCGTCTCGTAGATACATATGTTGTACATTCACTTTTTAATAGATCCAGTGAAATTCAAGTTAGTTTTGTGGCATTTTGTTTCAAACGTTACTGTAATATTATGTAGTTATTATTGTAGTAGGTACATATATGTACCTAGATATGTTCGCACAGTATGTTCGCAATTCTAGTTTCTGGTTTAACCAATTTTAATTTATTTCTCCGAAAGCGGGATTCTTTCAGATCATTCTTAGCTATGTTTGGCGAAAATCTGTTTAGTCGTTTAAGAATTTTATCAGTTCTTTTTCCAGTCCATGTGGGAATCTGTCATACAATAAACAATTATTATTATTATTATTTATATTATTTGGGCTGGTCTAAAGGCGCCTCTACACGTTGGCCAACATGATGGCGGATATGTTGGAAGGTGTTGGGCGAGGAGTTTGTGTTCGCGTCCACACGTTGGAAGGTCGTTCAGTATGCTCCGGGCCAACCTGCGGGCCAACTTGCGGGCCATCGTTCCAATACCTCCCAACTCCCGCTCTACACGTTGGGCCAACATATTGGGCCATAAGATGGGCCAGCATGTTGGCGAACGTGTGGATGAGCAGTAATATGCTAGATGTTTTATTTCTCGTTAAATAAACTACTACAATACATTGAATGGTAGAGAAATTTGCAAGAAGTGATGCAGGCTACTTTTTATCCCGGAAAATCAAAGAGTTCGGACATCGACTAGTATAAAGTACTAGCACAGATACTAGACAGACTTGGAAGTAGATACGCGACGCTTTGAGCCTTTATTTATCACCTAAAGCTCTACCACAGCATTGTGTACGAATATATTAGCGGTTAGTCTATTTTACGTGTTTTTTTATTGTAGTACCATTAACTGGCTGTTTGGCTAGCTTACTCTGACTCGGCCTGTTCGATCGGGTCAGGGGATCAAGTACCTCAAAGTCAACCTTTAGTCCTTTACACGTCCCGAAATAATCGCTGATGTCATTCGGATTACACCCCTGACATCGCCAGGTAAAAATACGGAGCTGTCATTAGTAATTGGTCTTCAAGCACGCGATTCGCCCACGTTGACCTTACCGCAGGACTGGTCTGACTGCATGCTTCCCAGCTGAACGACGGAATTTATAATGCCATTCACAAACTACAATATGTATGTATGTATGTTATATTATAAACATAATAGATACGTATTCACTATTCAAGCTAGGACGCAAGAGGTTATCTATGGACGCAAGCTTTTTGCTGTAACCTGTTTTGAATAACATTTTCATATAACGGACATTTTATAAAACCGCGAGTCGTCCGTCTATGTGTATTAAATACGTATTTAATGTTAGATAATAAGTATTAAGTATTTAAATATCACTTGCTTTAACGGTGAAGGAAAACATCGTGAGGAAACCTGCATGCCTGAGAGTTCTCCATAACGATCTCAAAGGTGTGTGAAGTCTGCCAATCCGCTTGGCCAGCGTGGTAGACTATGGCCAAAACCCTTCTCACTCTGAGAGGAGACCCGCTCTGTAGTGAGTCGGTAATGGGTTGATCATGATGATGATGATGATGATGATGATGAATAAGTATTGTTTTGTTTTCGTTTTTGCTCTTACTATGAACGAGTTAGTTTATCTATTAATTATGCAGGGTTTTTTATTTAGGTAATTAATTCCATTTAATATATTATAATTTATTTAATACTAGCTGATGCCCGCGACTTCGTCCGCGTGGATTCAAAAATGTTCCGCTCAACTTTCTTGATTTTTTTCTTTTATTAAGAACCTTCTCCCGATAATAACAAACACAATAAAAATAGAATTAGCGAAATTATTTAATTAGCCGTTCATGCGTGATGCCGTGACCAAGGAAAATAGGGATTCATTTTTATATATAATTTTTTTTTTTATTATTTTAGATTAATTATAATTCCTGAAAGCAAAATGTATGTATTTTTAGTGAACCATCTCGTTTTTTATATCCGGCTCCTCTCACCAAAAGCTGTCTGTGAGCGATCGTTCGAAGTGATAAGACCGCCTTTGCACGCGAAACTGTAATGCGTAAGATTTCTTCATCTGTTTCTTTCTGTGTGTGCAGTAAAGTATTCTAAATAAATAAAATAAATATAAATGTTTGGTTTTGAACCTTGGCACACAGGTCTATAGTTAATTCTGGTATGTACTGGTAGGTACCTACACTGCCTTCAGTACAACCTATAATTGACCAGTTTCGATACCGGCCTTATCTACCTTGAGAGTTGTAACCTGTGGTTGCTTTCAAAACACGATTATAAAGACACAGAATGGTTGATCACTTAGGTACATTAGCAACGTGTTTGATTAATTTTAATGATTTTGTTTTTGTGTTAACTATGATAATTTTAGCTCAGTAGTAATACTCGTAAGTAGGTACCTATACTTAATTAGTTATTACTTACTTCAAGACTTTATTTCTTCAATAATTAAATACTTAAGTCCTGGTCAGTTACAATACGTTAATAATATTACAAGCGCTCTCAAGCGCGCCACTCACAAACGAAGTTTGATTATTATTTCAATAGTAGGTAACCAATCAAACAACCAAATTTTGTAGCCATACTTTTTAAAATAATATCCGTGTCGACGATTTTTTTAATTTCCGTAAAAATCAAGTCACACACGGAATAAAAGATTTGTACATTAAGTTTAGTATATCTATACTAATAAATAAAATTGAAGTGTCTGTCTGTAATATCGAAATAACTACCTCATATTAAGCTCATATGGTTATTTGAACGCTACCATAACCGAATCACAGGTTTTTAAAATTTTTGTCTGTCTGTCTGTCTGTCTGTCTGTCTGTTTGAACGGGCTAATCTTCGGAACGGCTGAACCGATTTTGACGGGACCTTCACATACAAGTAGAGAATTAACCAGGGAGTAACCTAGGCTACTTTTTTAACCGACTTTCAAAAAAGGAGGAGTTGTGTTTTTCTACCTATGTACACCGATATCTCCGAGACTTCTGAACCGATTTGCGTAATTTTTTTTTTAATCGACAGAGAAACATTGCGACCCTGTTCTATAAAAAATTTGGATTCCAACTCCTCAATCCTGATGCTGTAGGGGACCTAATCCCCAAAACTAATGGGTTTTAGAAACTTTCGGTTATTTAAATTGATATTGGGGGTACCAATTAAAGACTTTATCGTTGAATGAACTCGAGTAGGTACATATCCAACTCCTCAACCCTGATGCTGTAAAGAATTGTATTCCGAAATCGTGAGGATCCTACGGGATTTTTCCGTTTTGGGGACGGGTTTCTACAGATAAGCTACTTTTTGTTCTGAAAAATCAAAAGTTCCCACGGGATTTTTAAAAACCTAAATCCACACGGGCGAAGCCGTGGGTATCATCTAGTTATACATATGTACATACAAATAAAGTAAATCTTTGTAGTTCTATAAAACACTTAATTGCCCTATTTAAAGGTACATATAATATAATATTATATCATAATCCAATTGAAACAATGTAGGTCTGTATCATTCATTTAATCAGATTGCTGGCTTGGTTTTATTTTTATTGGCTTCAACAATAACCTACTTCGATACCGCCCAGAAAAGAACTGGCTTAGTGAAATATTAACGACGATAAACTACATCATGTACCTACCTTCTAATATTATTTTTAGTTGAGATGGCAGTGCTCGCTGTTGGCGTTGGCCGATGGAGCCGAAAAGTTCAAGAATTGCGACCGCGTGCCTATTATTAAAGCGCAGTGAGGTTCCAGCATGTAAATTCTGAACAGGATGGCAAGAAGTGAGTCGCTCATTAAGAAAGTCTATGTCCAAAATTGGACGTCGGAAGGTCTATGTAATCTTATGGTTCTTTTTCTACTATGTAGTTGTACAAAATAGTAACCTAGGACCATTCCATAAAAGATGTGACGGGATGCGTTGCGGTATTCCGTATTACTAATGTAGTTGTACATAATAATAACCTAGGACCATTCCATAGAAGATGTGACGGGATGCGTTGCGGTATTACTAACCTCTTGGGAGACCACCTTAAGTTACTTTGGGATAAATGCACAGGTAAATGACTTGAGCGCAGGCCACATTAGAAGTGAAGCGAAAAGAAACGAAGTTCGTTTCGCTTCGCTCATGTCGCTACCGCATCTTTTCATATCAGTTCACACCGCGAACTACAGAGGCACGAATCTAAACGAATCCAGCGATGCGAACTTGCGACCACTCATAGATCACATGAGTTTCGCATCGCTCCTAATGTGGCTTATGACACGCGAGCGCGACACTTTGGTGTCGCGCTATCGACTGCTAGATCTATCTCATCTCAAATGCTCTCCAGGTTTTCCTTACACACATTTGACACATTTGTCGAGTTGCACGGGACGTAGCGAGGAAAGGACGCAGAGACGTAGTGTGTCAACAACTAACCCGCATATCAAGTCATGCTCGAGGTATACGCTTCTTCTTTTCTTTCCTCGTTACTTCCCATGCCTGTCGACGAATGTGTGGCAGGGGTATGATAAGCGCTATAGTTTAGGAAGTCAAATACTTCTTTTCTTTCAACTGGTTCATCCAACGTCTCGGGCTATACAGTGTGTCCGGGATCGAATTAGCGATATTTTAGGGACATATTCTACAACTCATTACCTCTCTGAAAATACCACTTATTAGGGCCTGCCCCCCTCCCCCTCCCAGGGACAGCCATTTCAATTTGGTGTGCGTTTTTGTGGGTATGTGCGCACAAAAATTGTAATAACTCGAAAGTCTGCTGATGCACAGGTCTTCAAATGACCTTATTCGATTGGATACAATATTCTCCATCACTAAATACCAAACAATAGAATAAAATGTTAAAATAACTCGATCAAAAATGCTTCGGAAAAAAATTATTTTTTCAAAAATATTGAAAACTACAAGTTTTTGCTGCATTTTGAAAAAACGAGGTCATTAAGACACATTATAAAGTAATAAATCGATAGCTTTTGAGATAAGCAACAAAATGACATAAAAATTTTGACTGTAAGTTACTTACTTCTGGAGATATTGGTAATTATAAGTACTTCGTCCCCAAGCATGAATTACGAGTATTGAACCCAAATTTAAGATTCATCATTTTTAGGGTTCCGTACCCGAAGGGTAAAAACGGAGCCCTATTAATGTCACTCGGCTGTCTGTCTGTCTGTCCGTCTGTCCGCCGGTCACAGGTCTCTAGCTCGCAGACGAAATCAGTTACAAACCTGAAATTTTGGTATTTAGTGTAAAACGTTAACCCAAAATCAAATATTGAATTAGAAATTGAATTAAATTATTTTTCAGGGGGGCTCCCATACATGAAAAAGGAGCCGGAAAAAATTTATTCTTTACCCTAGCTTGTGGGGTATCATTGTTTAGAGCTCATTAAGTAGAGTACAAATATATATTTTTTTAATTTTTATCTCAAAAAATAAGGGAATGGGACGCCATCAAAGTTGTCAGTTTTAGACCATTTTTGTGACGGGGGCTATCTCAAAAACTAAACTAGTTGGGAATATGATATTTCAGTATATTATGTACTATATGCTCTATTTAAACAACAAATACTGAAAACAATGATTTATTAAATAGTTTATAAGCTGTGACCAAAATAAACGAACATTTTTTTGGGTTTTTCTTTCACGGTTTGTTGCGATGTCTAGCTCGGAAATTAAATATTTCTTAGACCCAAAATATTATATTGTTCATAATTATGTACGGAACCCTGAAAGAGCGAGGCCCGACTCGCACTTGGCTGATTTTTTAGGGTTCCGTACCCAAGGGGTAAAAACGGAGCCCTATTAATGTCACTCGGCTGTCTGTCCGTCTGTCCGCCGGTCACAGGTCTCTAGCTCGCAGACGAAATGAGTTACAAACCTGAAATTTTGGTATTTGGTGTAAAACGTTGACCCAAAATCAAATATTGAATTAAAAATTGAATTAAATTATTTTTCAGGGGGGCTCCCATACATGAGAAAGGAGCCGGAAAAAATTTTTTTTTTCTTACCCTAGCTTGTGGGGTATCATTGTTTAGAGCTCATTGAGTAGAGTACGAATATATATTTTTTTAATTTTTTGCTTAAAAAGTAAGGAAATGGGGGGTCATCAAAATTGTCAATTTTAGACCATTTTTGTGACGGGGGCTATCTAAAAAACTAAACTAGTTAGGAATATGATATTTCGGTATATTATGTACTATATGCTCTATTAATATCTATAAAACAAACGAACTTATTTTGCGTTTTTCTTTCACGGTTTCTTGCGATGTCTAACTCGGAAATTAAATATTTCTTAGACCCAAAATATTATATTGTTCATAATTATGTACGGAACCCTGAAAGAGCGAGGCACGACTCGCACTTGGCTGATTTTTTACTACAAATAAGGTAAAAAAATCTTAACTTTATAATTTAATTTTTGTTAGTTATAAACTCAATTACTCAATAACTCTGATTTGTGTATGTGACACAAATCAGATATCCTAAAAACTAGGTTATTTCCGCCACAAACCGAAATTACCACCTCTGTTCTGTTAGCTAGTTGCTTCATGTTGGGAGGATCGTTGCATCATGTCCAAATACAATCTTATTTTATCTGCAACGGACAGGATCGTCTCCAATAATTCTTTTCTGGTATTTGGTACCATATAAAAGACCTTCTGCTTCATAGGTCCTCATAAAAAGAAGTTCAAAGGTGTAAGGTCTGGAGAATGAGGTGGCCATTCCATTGAATTGCTGCCACGTCCGATCCAAGGCGAATAGTTGACATCTAAATGCTCTCTTATGGCTATAATAATACCGAGTAGGCATGTCTTTAAACCTAGCAAAATTCACAAACCTGAATCACAAACATAAATGAGTAATAACTTAAGTAGCTATCATAACGCCTCCTCGCCAGGAACAATAAAATAAAATTTCAGATATTTAAATTTTTTATACGAATTTTTAATCAGTTGAAGTAGGGGTTTGATCCTAAGTTTTAACCTCATTCACTGACTAATCAAAAACACTATTATTATTACCTGATCGCCCGAGGTATGCGATGGAAACCCACATTCGAATAACATAAGAACTTACGCGCTCGCGGTTAAGTTATGTTTAAATAATAATATCTCCAAAAGTAAATAACTTACAGTAAAAATTTTTATGTCGTTTTGTTGTTTATCTCAAAAACTGTCGATTTAATACTTAACAATGTAATCTTAACGACCTCGTTTTTGCAAAATGCAGCAAAAACTTGTAGTTTTCAATATTTTTGAAAAAATATTTTTTTTCCGAAGCATTTTTGATCGAGTTATTTTAACATTTTATTCTATTGTTTGGTATTTAGTGATGGAGAATATTGTATCCAATCGAATAAGGGCATTTGAAGACCTGTGCATCAGCAGACTTTCGAGTTATTGCATTTTTTGTGCGCACATACCCACAAAAACGCACGCAAAATTGAAATGGCTGTCCCTGAGAGGGGGAGGGGGGCAGACCCTAATAAGTGGTATTTTCAGAGAGGTAATGAGTTGTAGAATATGTCCCTAAAATATCGCTAATTCGATCCCGGACACACTGTATATCCGCATTCAGACGTCTTTCCTTCGATCTTTCTTCTGAGCTTTTCTATACTACTCGCATCTTTCCTTGCTATGTGACCGAAGTATACTCGAGACAGATGGTCGACAGCCGAGTTTCAACGCCCAGCGTATTTTAATATCGTATATAATTCTGTGCTCAGTCCAGCTGCTGATGTTACTCTGTATACCCGAATTACTAATTCCGTGGAATTCTGACAGCTGTCATTGTCATTTACAGACATTTACAGATGACTTATTTGTATGGAGAACATAGGTTAACATCTATGAAGTACGATTTTACCCCAAACTACTTTAACTCCCTGTCATCATAAAAAGCCATATGCCGCGTAACAATATTAGTCGTTTCGCCCTAAAATAGAAAACACCAAGAGTGGAAACTAGAAAGTGCACACTGACAGCAATAGAAAGCAAAAGAAGCACATTGAAAAAAAAATTCTAGAATGGAATTCGAATGACATCACCATGAAGTGTCTGTCAGGCATTTGTCATATCTACATGCAGCAGTTGATTTTTATTTACATATTAAGTTTTGAATTTTTTATCTTTTTGTGGGAATTGTTTTATCTCTGGTAACATAAAATAAATAAAAATAATTATAATTTCTGACGTTGAAATACGTCAGAATTCCATGGAATTAGTAATTCGGGTATAGGTATACTCTACGCCAGTCCTTAGAATATAATCATGCCTCCGAATAAATTATGAAGTATCATAGTTACTACAATAATACATGTTAACATTACTTAAATAAATTCAGGTTTTATCAAAACGCAACTTAGTTAAGTAACTAGTATAGGTATAATTACGTTTATTAGGATGTTGCCAAACAAGTTGCTCAAATATTGTTAATTAATCTCTTATCTAAGATTGCTCTTGACATGTTTGTCTTTCTATGACGACATAATGATGTCGGTAAGGTGGAAAATAGAGACCAAACTGATGTAATGTAACTATAGGAACTAAGTAGTACACTGACTAATTTCTATTTATCTATCACTAGTGACCCGCGATGAACGGAAGCGGCATAGTGCGCCCGATGCAGTTTAGAGTATGTATGTCAATTGTCAACTGCAATAGAAAGAAATTTGGGGTGTAAGTGGCCCGAATTCCACCTATGTGGCCAAAGTCAACCTCACCTGCGCGCGGTGCACCCTGCCAATATGCTAACGAGGCCCTGACGCTCTCAGTCCCCTCTACGGGTCGTTGTGCCTGATACCACACAACTTAATCTGGATGGTATCACCGCTTTGTGGTAGCCCAAGTAGCACATTAGCGATGAATTACGTTATAAACAAGCTACATTACAGTCTATTGCTTTTATGCAGATGTACTAAAGGATAGAATGAGTCTTTAGGCTGTACTGAAGAAATATTATACACTATTAAACAGCATAGCTGACTAATGTCTTTATAATGGCGAAAAATTAAACTAAAAGAATTTAACTAAAATCTTGTCCAGCTATTGGCTGCATGTGATACTACTAGCTGATTTAGAAGTCCAAAGCTTGTTAACGACTGGTTAATACGGAAAATTCACCTCTCTTGTAATGCTGCGGGCTGCATTGAAGTATCCACTGGCTTTAAATTGGTGTACACTAATTCAATTCTAATTCTACTTCAACGAGCTTGTTAATAGCTGTTTAAAAGTGTCATTAAACACCCTCAGTTGTAAATTGGAGTAGTTGTACTCCTTTCTAATCACAATGCATAAAGTATAGCTAGCAGCTATTTTACAGCTTTCAGCGTTATAATAGACTTTGGTTACACCACTGCACATCAAATAGCTTTTCAAATGCATTTATGGAGAATTTGTGCTGGATAACAAATGGACACCATTTTAGCAGTACATAAAAGATTTGTTATTAAATATCCAAATGATTTATCATAAAGATTTCAGGATACTTGATAGCTTTTAATTCAAAATACACATATATTTTCCACTTATTTCCTAAATAGAATACAATGAGTTAGAAAGCAATCATTTGAGTGATAAATTAATACTTATAAAATTAATCTTGTGAAATATTTTCATTAACGCGATAGTATTTTGATGGCGCATGAAATATTTGATGTAATTGCATATACACATTTACAGTAAAATGGTACTCCCAACTCAATTTACTTACAATATGATACTGAAAACCAACGAGAAAACTATAAAAAATATTATATCTTACATTAAATATGTCTGCCTACACATTCTAAACAAACAATAAATATGTAGCTGTCACATAATACACAAAATAAATAAAAAAATATTTTTTTGGTTATTTATATCTTAATAAAAGCTATTACAAAGCGTCAAAACATCTAAAAGCTGTTGAAGAGAATTTAAGTAGCTGAATGTTATGCTGCAATGGCTGTTGTATAGCTGTATAAGCTACTGTACAGGCCCTGTTCAGCTGTTTCAATGATTATACTGCCGTTACCCAGCCACTGTAATGCTCAGAGCTGGTTAATTTGGGGCCCAAATTAGAATTACAAGGTCTGAGTAGCTAACTACACAGCCCTTATGCAGGAAACTAAAACAGCCTTAAGTAGTCACAAATTCTATAATCAAGTCACTATGCGGCTGTCATGTGTTACTTGGGAGGATTCTACCCCGAATCCGCCTGGCTAGCGACCACACTTCAGCCGTAATCTGCCGCAAAGCATCCGTGTGTTCCGGCAGCGAGCTGAAGAGCCAGTCTCCTTCCTCAAAAGCCGGCAACGCATTAGTGGTTCCTCAGGTGCTGCTAATGTTCATGGGCGGCGGTAATCACTTAACATCAGGTGACCCGCTTGCTCAGTTGCCCGCTATTTCTATAAAAAAAACCACATCAAAATTTTAATTTTGTAGTCGTTTGCAGTCTAATTGCATCTACGCTTCGAGATCTGGTGAAAAAAAGCGAAATTGATGCGAAATATATTGTGGGTTTCAAACCCACCGTTCGACGATCAAGCATTATTTAGGGTTCTCTAGTAAAACAAGTAGGTGTCCCTTGTAGTTTCGTACAGTCCGTCTGTTCGTCTGTGTGTCACAGCCTGTTAATTTTTTTTTCAACTTTTACTTTTCGTGTTCATCATGATCAACCCATTACCGGCTCACTACAGAGCACGGGTCTCCTCTCAGAGTGAGAAGGGTTTTGGCCATAGTCTACCACGCTGGCCAAGCGGATTGGCAGACTTCACACACCTTTGAGAACGTTATGGAGAACTCTCAGGCATGCAGGTTTCCTCACGATGTTTTCCTTCACCGTTAAAGCCAGTGATATTTAAATACTTAAAACGCACATAACTCCGAAAAGTTAGAGGTGCGTGCCCGGGATCGAACCCACGACCTCCGATTAGAAGTCGGTCGTCCTAACCACTAGGCTATCACAGCTTTTTTTTTTGTTTCATGTTTTTTCATGTTAGTGAGGTGAAAAGACATGAAAAGTGAAAGTTGAAAAACATATTTACGGACCCCCATCGAGTGACATGTTGAATGTATTTTTTTTTATAATTATGAAGAGGTTTCTAAAACAGTTCGTCGAAAAAACTACCGTAATATGAAATAGTGAGTGCCAAAGTGGCAATTTTACGTAAATCCTCTGCCGCTGTTTATCCTATGAACTACTGCAATATCTAAAAATGTACATAATATGAAATTATGCGGATGTAACGTGCAACTGCAGTGGTGTATAAGAGGTCGCCAGTTCGAGTCCTATCCTAGGCCTCTACGATTTTATAGTACAAAAACAGTATGTAGATAATAGGTATCTTGTGATTTAATTATTCTATAGCTCACGGGTCATATAGAGTTGCCTAATTTATCACTTTATTATACGTAAGTTGTATCTACTCGGAATGCGTTTTGTTTTAAATAAGTGAAATCGTGTGAATTTTGTTTTTATTTTACTTAATTTTATAGCATTTGAGACATTTGCATTCACAGAGAAAGTAGCTGTTCACTTTTTAAACATTATGTACCATACAGTGGTTACACTCATGACGTGTAGTTTGTAACCAAAACAAGTGTTATCTACCAAAACAAACGAACACTTCTTTGTTGGTCATAATATCTGCGGAACCCCTAGTAGAGCGAGGCCCGACTCGCACTTGGCCAATATTTAGTAATTTTTAACCCCCGACGCAAAAACGACGGGGTGTTATAAGTTTGACGTGTCTGTGTGTGTGTGTGTGTCTGTCTGTTCCCCTGTGGCGCTCAAACGGGTGGACCGATTTGAATGCGGTTTTTTTTTTGTTTGAAAGCTGAATAAGTCGAGAGTGTTGTTAGCTATGTTTGATGAAAATCGGTCCAAGATGGCCGCCGCTACAAAATGGCGGATTACATATTTTTTCACAACTCCCTTAATATGGGTATCAAATGAAAGGGCTTGACTAGTAGAATAGCACTATTGCAAATCCAAGATGGCCGCCGTCACAAAATGGCGAACGTCGGGGGTTTTTTAAATTTTTAATTTACACTTGTATATATTTTATAGTCCTCATCGCATCAAGGTTGGTAGAGTACGTCACTGTTTCCGGCTTTTATAGCGTTATGGTCTAAGATACCATCATAGAGATTACTACCCTCATCTGTTATTTAATGCTGATAGAGATAATATGCTAGATAATTCATAGATTGATACATTGCACTTTGGTTGCCTGGCTAAATTTGGTGCCTATGATGTTAAACACAAAAAAATGTAATCAATTTTTTTCGATCTGCTTCCCTCATGTTATTTAAACGAATTATATGTCAAATGAAAGATTATTTTATTCCCAATCGAACCGTATTTGGTTGCCTGGTCAAAAGTGGTGCTAAATCATGGTTGTCTGGATTTTAAGATATAAAATTTTCTGTGCGAGTGTTGAAAGTGACGGAAAAGTGTTGCGCGCGCAATTCCATTTGACAGACAAAGATGCAGTGAGGCAGGCGTGCACTCGGCAGGTGCTTAGTCTATACAAAGATTAAAACCATAGACTAGCTGTGCCTGTCCATTAAAGATATTTGCAAAAAAATTAGTGATCGACGTAAGGAATAAGTAATAAAACGTAAAAAAGCTGTTTTTGAAAATTTTGTCTGTTTGTCTGTATATTTGTGCATGTATTACGCAAAAACTACTGAATGGATTGAAATTAAACTAAGCATGATTTAAGTTCATACTACATAATAGCATATAGGATACTTTTTATCCCGAAATTCAGCACAGTTCCCTTGGGAGAGGGGATGAAAGTCAAAATGTGTACTTAGCTGTAATTCATTATCGCGTAGTCCGATTTCATTCATTTTTAGGGTGCCGTACCTAAAGGGTAAAAACGGAGCCTTATTAATGTCATTCAACGTTTTAATAAATAATCAACAAATTCTTTTTTGTTGAAGTAACAAAAAATTTAAATTTAGTGGAGAAATTCGAAAAAAGGCGTCCTTATTTTGTGTAATAGACAAAGATGACTTGACAGGTTGAAAATTGTTTGGAGTAAATCTCATTTCGTCTGCGAGCTAGAGACCTGTGACCGGCGGACAGACAGACAGACAGCCGAGTGACATTAACAGGGCTCCGTTTTAACCCTTTGGGTAAGGAACCCTAAAAATGAATGAAATCGGACTACGCGATAATGAATTACAGCTAAGTACACATTTTGACTTTCATCCCCTCTCCCAAGGGAACTGTGCTGAATTTCGGGATAAAAAGTATCCTATATGCTATTATGTAGTATGAACTTAAATCATGCCTAGTTTAATTTCAATCCATTCAGTAGTTTTTGCGTAATACATGCACAAATATACAGACAAACAGACAAAATTTTCAAAAACAGCTTTTATATGTTTTATTACTTATTCCTTACGTCGCTCACTAATTTTTTTTGCAAATATCTTTAATGGACAGGCACAGCTAGTCTATGGTTTTAATCTTTGTATAGACTAAGCACCTGCCGAGTGCACGCCTGCCTCACTGCATCTTTGTCTGTCAAATGGAATTGCGCGCGCAACACTTTTCCGTCACTTTCAACACTCGTACAGAAAATTTTATATCTTAAAATCCAGACAACCATGATTTAGCACCACTTTTGACCAGGCAACCAAATACGGTTCGATTGGGAATAAAATAATCTTTCATTTGACATATAATTCGTTTAAATAACAGATGAGGGAAGCAGATCGAAAAAAATTGATTACATTTTTTTGTGTTTAACATCATAGGCACCAAATTTAGCCAGGCAACCAAAGTGCAATGTATCAATCTATGAATTATCTAGCATATTATCTCTATCAGCATTAAATAACAGATGAGGGTAGTAATCTCTATGACTGTATCTCCCACTATTAAAGGTTCACCTAGTTAATTTTTAACGATTCTGAAACGAATACATGCACGATCAATTATGATCCTTTGAAGTTTGTTTTGGTAATTTAATCTTAAATGTTTTTGTGACCGATATTATCTCTAAACCCAATTCAGCCGTTTCCATGCGATCCCATTGTTGCAGACACAATAAAATAATACATCAAAGTAATTAGTTCGTTGGAAACAAAACAATACACCTACCTACTTATCTGCGCCCAATCAAAATCAGTAATCAGACACTGTGAGTTGGTGTTACAAAATCTGCGATGATTGCAGTGCGCTTTGTGATCAATGATCATCGATCAACATTGGCTAGGTACGTATCAGCGATGATTGCAGTACGCTTTGCGATCATCGATTGACATTGGCTAGGTAGGTATCATCACTATCAGCGATGATTGCAGTGCGCTTTGCGATCATTGATCGATATTGGTTAGGTGGGTAGGTAGCTACTTCACAAACATACATGCATACACTTCTAACTGCATGTTACCAATGTTACTGTAATGTTAATGTATTTAGGAAATGCTGGTAGTGATATAGGAAATGCCCATATACCTATAAATAATACTTTAAGTTAAGCTTTTGCCCGCGGCTTCGCTCTAGTTGAGTTCGATTTAACGGGATTTAAGTTTGGATTTGGGGTTGAATTAAAATCATGTTTTAAAGGATGTCCACGTCATAATAGCTTTACATAAATAGCTTTTGTATTATCTATATTTAGATAGATAGGTTAATAGTAAGTACCTACTACCTACCAAGTGCCAAGTGCAAATAAGCATTTAGGATGTTTTTCTTATCAAGTGTTGTAGGTAATCAAATACTTTAAAAAGATTGTCAGTAAGTAATAGAATTGCAACACCATGCAATATTGTATTAACAAAAACACAAACAAAAAGTGCATCTAGTCGATCATAGCCTTCATTCAGTTCTTTAACATTGACGAAAATAAAATACAGATACAAATAGGCAAGTAGGTAGGTACCTAGAGGTAAGTTTTGCTGCAAAATTAAAACGTGTATTTCAATCCAGAACTGATAGCGTCGCTCGCTAACCAAGATTCAAGATGTACAAACTACATAGTGTAGGAGGTGGTGAACGATTTGATTCAGAGTAAATTAAAAAAGTAAAAATCTATTTTTACTTTTTTAATTTACTCTGAATTCACTTACAAAAGAGAATGACATAGGTAGGCAGTATTTGTTACCCTAAAAGAAGAGATAAAAAGAGATTTCAGTGACTATTATTTAGATAGGTGTCTGCCTAGTGCCTATCCTGTGTTGATGTGTTGTTCCATGTTAGCTGCATTAGATCTAGATCATAGAGATAATAATCTAGATAGGTAGGATACGTTCGGCCATTTCCGTAAATTGCCCATAACCTATATTGTCTGTATTTATAATACTCTTGCTGCAACAGAGCATTTAAGCAAACAACGAGTTTCGATCAATCAGAGATGAATGCGATCGTCTCAGCGTAGCTGTCATTGAGGCCCTTGAACTTTTCTACCTAACCAGACATGCATGCGTAAATCTGACATTTAGTAGGTGCTTCGTGAATTTCCTTCCATACTTTGGCAGATTTGGTAAATTTGGCAGGTAGGTCATCAGTGTAAGTTTTCATATTAAAAACATGATATTTTTATAGAGATTTCATACGTTTGCCCGTCCATACAGAACGACTGATACTACCTCAATGCTCATATCATGTTAGCTAAACTCTCATGAAACGTTACACTGGGTCAAACTGGCTGATTTGGATTAGACAAAACCCTCGGAGCAAACAGTTCACCAGCTCTTTGAGTAACAGTGCTTTCCCTACATTTGAACAGTAACGGCCCTCTTCGCTCGAGTGAGCTGCACTCACCATTGGAAGCGAAATAGTCGTCTTTCTCCATTATTTCATGCTGGAAGCCATAAGCAGGCAGCCATGCATGCGAACCAGGCGGCTCGGGCCAATCCGAAATGCGAATCTCTTCCATTGCGACATGAAAACTTGTGTAAAACGGTAAAAACACAACACTGCACTCCACTGACGTCGACAACTTCACACTAGTACAACACGAGCATGCATGGAAAGACCACTACGGACTACCTCGGACGTCCATTAGGTTTTCATTTAGGACGTTAACGGTGTTCGAATCGGTCCGGTGTGACAGCCACGTACGATATAACGAGACGTGCGCACGCGGCGGGGTGCGGCGGCAAACTGAAACCGGCAGGTGGCGTCCGGCCGCCGGCGAGTAGCGAGTGGCACTGGCGAGTGGCGATTGGCGCGGGCGTGGCGTGGCGAACACCGGTTCTGGCGTGCCGCCGTGCGCCTCGATCTCACCGACCACCGCACCGCGCCGGCCGCCACGGCGTCCCTCAAATGGTTCGTGTGAATAAACTTTTTCAACCAGTTTTTGTACTTTTTTTGCATTGGTGATTGGAGTCATCGCGATCGGTTCGATTGCCCAAGCTGGTATTTTGATTCTTGGGTTGGGAGTTGGGACGTACAGAAGTTTTCGTAAGTTGTTCCATTACTTGTAGGTATGTCTCGAGTGAGTCCTTAAGTGCTAACATGCGACGCACGAGAAAATTATCTCTACACTTTTTTTTTACCCGACTGGGTATATGTGTTTCACCTGTGTGTATGTATGTCCATTCCTATGTCCGCTTGTAACTAATCAACGGCTCAACGGATTTTGATAAATGATACGTCATTAGATTTGTCTCAATGACGCGAGTGTTATAGGGTAACTAAATTTAAAAAAAAATCAAAATGGCGGACTTTATGCGCTTTAATGTGCGAGCTGAAAAAAAATTTTTTCTTCAAGACCCTCGAGTGGGGTATCAAAATAAAGGGATTCAAAAGGCAAATACGAAAATGCATTATATATTTGGAAACAATTTGGAGTGATAAATCGTAGAAAATGACCGTTTCCTATGTCAGTTCGTTACTACTTAACGGCTCAACCTATTTTGATAAATTATACGCCATTAGATTTGTCTTGACGGCGCAAATGTTACTAGGTACATAAAATTCATAAAAAATCAAAATGGCGATTGTTATGCACTTTAATGTGCGGGCTGAAAAAAATTTTTTTCTTCAAGACCCTCGAGTGGGGTATCAAAATAAAGGGCTTTAAAAGGCGAGTACGAAAATGTATACAATCTATATGTTTTAAATCAATTTGGAGTGACAAATCATGAAAAACAAAATAAATAACAACTACACTGTAAGTGGTACGGTGGTAGTTTATTAATTTTTTAGTTCGTTTTTTAGCATGGCAGTCGGGTTTTTTTAATTTTTAAATTATAGCTTGTTCTCGTCGAATACAATAGAATTCGACGAGAAGAAGTGTAGAGATAATTTTCTCGTGTGTCGCATATTAGCCCTGTGTTGGTTCTCAGCCACCCACCCAGTCTCTTTTAAAGATGGAATGTGTTCTATGAAAAATGTAGGATCGATTTTACTTAGTACCAAAGTAAAGTGCAAGGTCAAAGGCGAACGCTGCCAAATGTATTATAACGGGACCGGCATTCCGCCCCAGAAGCTCGCAGGTGTGCTCGAAACCTATTATTACGTGCTCATTTTACAAGCTCTACGAGACAAGCGCTACAAAGTAACAAGCACAAGCTTTGAGAGGTAAGTACCTACCTACTTATATAGCTATAACCATATATGTCAATGGCTAAGGTGCGTTAGGGTAAGATCGGAGGTGGGTTAAGACCGTATGACTCAAATTTCGGACGAATTAGGGCATATTTTTAAATGCGGGCAATATTGTGTATTAGGCCATTTAATTGGGCCCCGGCCCGTGGTTTCCGCAAATCGCTCCATCAAGTCGGACGTGTGCTATGCGCCATTAAACAAAACAAGGTAATTTTCGTAATTTTTTCGTCAATCCGGTCTTCAACTTTTATTTTTATTTGTCTTTTTTAGCGAAGATATAGCTTTTTTTGTAATTATTTTGCCTGGATAGTTAGTTTTATGATGCCACAAAGAGATTAATTTGATCCAAATAGAGCTAACATTGATGTTGGCGAAGATCCGGTGTACCCCCTCGCAAGTGAAGATCGGATAAAAATTTTCCGATCTTTACAAGTTTCAAATAAGGCAGTGATAGTCAAACTTTTATTAAGTAATCATAAATGTTTCTGCCGTACGAGGTTTCTTTCGCTATTGCTTTTACTGAGTAATAGTAAGATTCCAAAACGGATTAACAGTAAGATTAATTAATCGGAGTAATAGTAAGATTCCAAAGTAGAGTTAAAACACAAATTTTTCGCCTTAATAGCTCAATCTGGTACGAGTACTTTTCATAGATCGTTAATAATAAGATACATTATGTGACAATTTAAAAAAAAAGTTTATTGAAAGTTGGTTACTATAATTACTTATCTTACAAGCATGAGCTAAGCTAATAGGTACCATTAATGAAAAAAAAAATGAATTTTACATTGCTAATCATTTCTTAGTTTTTATAGTTGCCTAAAGTTTTATCCAAAGGCAAACCAGGGACCTTACGTATTAAGTAGTAATTCAGTTTCCTTTTCCAAATATCTGATGTCCTGATTCCTGGTCCACTTAGTCACATTTGCTTTACTTCATCAAGTTCTATACCTTTATTCCGATTCTAATCAACTCTTTTATGCCTACTCCCTTCCTGTTTATAATAAGACACGCGCCTGCTACACGTACACGAACTTGTACACACAATAAATTTAACAATTGAGTAGGTACTTACTACACCAGGCTTCCCCGGCAAATGCATCCGATCTTTACCGTTTTACTTATTTTGTGGCATGCCAAAGTTTGAGAACCACAAAATCATAATTTTTTACATCAGGGGTAAGTTCGAATGGCATAAAACCAAAAATGAAAGAATCGATTGGAACATTTTTGTTTCTAGTCTTTTATAATTCATATTCAAATATGTTTTAGAATAGGAAAGACCGAATGTATTCCTTATTAAGACTTTGTTCTCCAAGCACTAGAAGTGACTTTAAATTTATGTCCGGTCATACCCCTTGGTGGCCAATTCTTAATCATGGTCATAAAAAAAATTGTGTTGACTTTGCGTACGTAAAAAACTAAAACCGTTGAGTTTACATAAACAAACTATTTTCAGAGCTAAACTATGTTTAACCATTAACCGTTTACGATATATTACATTAATATAAGATGTATGGATTTCGAGAAAAAAAATTTTTTGCGACACTCTTCCAACTAGTCGAAAATCCGTCCGGTATTACCCCAACGCACCTTATAACATAGTGAGCAGTGAGTTGTCAGTCTAAATGCAGTTATTCCATACTATGATACCTACTACACGTAGCTCCTGTACTTGTAAATGGTGGGTAAGGCAATGTAAGTGCCCTTTTTAACCGACTTCAAAAAAGGAGGTTCTGTATTCGACCCCTGTGTATGTATGTATGTAAGTATGTAATAGGTATATGTACCTATTTTATGTTCGCGATTATTTCAAAAACCAATGAACCGATTTTGATGATTTTTTTCACAGAAATTAAATATTTCTACTCTACTTAATAATAAATAAACTCAGCCAGTCGATAGGTACCTATGTGCAGGTCGTGTTAAGTCTGTCGAGCATTTTATCATAATATTGTGACCCTTAGATCCTGTGTTATGTGTCAACTTTTGGCGTAGGTATCTAAATAGATCAATAAATAAATTATATAATAATATTAAAAATTATAACCCACAGTTAGCCCGCAAAAGACAGCAGACGCCAGGTGCCTCGGCGCGGATGTCGCGGTCGGTCGGATATCGCAGAACTAGATTGTCGCCGGCAACCCGCCGCGTCGCGCGTCGTGCCGCTGCCTTCGTCGCATACGGCATAATGCATTTCAAGACAATCTACTCGTATTTTGCTGTTGTGTAACCGCTAGGGTTGATACGCTGTGTATATCATATGTGTAATAACATGCAAACCATTACCAAACTACACACTATATCTATTTATATACAAGCGGAAACCCGCGACTTCGTTCGCGTGGATATTGGTTTTTGAAAATTCCGTGGGAATAATTTTGTTCTTCCTAAGCTCCTTTGAGCTCAACCTTGCTAAAAACTGTTAAAATTTCACTGGCGGATGTTTAGGTAGATCAAAATGTAAACATCCGCCAGAGAAAGTCCCATCAAAATCGATCCAGCTTTTGAGAGATAAGCCGATAATCTTTAAAGTATCCCCTTCCTAACAAAAAAAGAATGAATGAAATCGGACCACGCGTTAATGAATTACTACATTTATTACTTATCCCTAACATCCCCCAGTTATTATTTTGCAAAAATCTTCAATGTACAGATACGGCAATTCTACGATTTTATTATATGTATAGATAGAATAGATATAGAAGATAGATAAAAATGAATCCCTATTTTCCTTGGTCACGGTATCACGCGTGAACGGCTGGATCGATTTTGACGAAATTTGGTATAAAGGTAGACTATCCTGGAGAAGGACATAGCCTACTTTTTATCCCGGAAAATTATAGAGTTCCCAAGGGATTTTAGGAACCTAAATCCACGCAGACGAAGTCTAGGATATCAGCTAGTTTAAAATAAAAACTCAATATCCTTGTTCTGGTACTTGGTCACTTTTTAAGTAACGTCAAAAAAATCGATCGATCTCAACGGGTAATTGGTATAGCCAAATGATTGATGTACAAAAAAAAACCGGCTAAGTGCGAGTCGGACTCGCACACCATAGATTCCGTAGCATTATTTATTTTAATTAATTATTTACTTTAAAAGTGAATATACAACTTATATTCTGTGAATATTTCAAGCGTCTACCTGTTGTCAAAATCAAAAAATCACATTTGTTGTACCTATGGGAGCCCCCTTAAATATTAAGTAATTTTATTCTGTTTTTTTACTACTTATTGTTATAGCGGCAATAGAAATACATCATCCGTGAAAATTTCAACTGTCTAACTATTGCCGTTCATGAGATACAGCCCGGTGACAGACAGACGGACGGACAGACAGACAGACAACAGACGGACAGCGAAGTCTTAGTAATAGGGTACCGTTTTATCCTTTGAGTACGGAACCCTAAAAACTCACACTTTTATATCCTCGCAAGTCGCAAATAATTTGCTTTATTTGAAATTTCTCTTCCTCTCTATCGCTTTCTATCTATTTACTTTTCTATTATATCAAGTCTGGAGATTCTTCTTTTGATTTTCTATTAAAAAAGTTGGCAGCCCTAGCAACCGCCCGCCCACTAATCTTTTGCTTTATTATGATCACGTCATAGTTTGGTTCACTTTCAAAAATTAAATTCTTTCAATACAAAGAATTAGGTAACTACTTATGTTGTTTTATATTTAGTACAGGTAGAACTTCCGACTTCCTCTATTTCCTTCCGGACTCCACTTAGTCGCTCTGATATTATTATGACGAAAACTTATGCTATGGAATACATCATATTTCCTTTTTGTACTTACCTAATACTGTCTAACTTACATAATAATGATGTGATAAGACTGATTAAGAATTTGCGTTAACAAATAAACTTGCCTGCCTATCTTCTACATTCTTGGAACAAAACCTACCTTTCTAATACCTACTTCGTGTTGTCTGATAAAATATTTTCTTTACTTTTGTTTTTAAACACACCTTGTAATAATATTATGCTTTTTTAATGCTAATTTCTATATTTCCATATGATTGCGATAGTAAGGCACGATAAAAAGCCGATAATTTTTTATTACACTGCCTACTTATACAAATATTTTTTTCATAATGACGCTCCGTAATCAGTAATCACGCAATAGGTCAGATAATGTGAGCTACGATTTCTCCTAATTTTTTCCATGAAAGTTCTTTGAGGAACGCATGCGATCGTGATCCGTATGATGAAAGTTATTTCCCTACATGGAGAGAACGTTACATGTAGTTTATTGTGTAGGAGACGGTGTCCAGATTGTACATATTATGTCAGATCCAGATATAAAATCTCTTCAGTTCTCTTCTAAAATGTTACTCTTTACGTCAGGAGATATCTACTAGATAGAATGTATTTAGATATTTATTAGTAAGGCCCCAGAACTGGTTGAAATGTTACTTTAGGCTGGGCCCACACTGCGAAATTTATTCGCGTGATTTTTTTCGCAGAATTCTGTCACATATGGAAATGTATGAAGCTGCACGCACTTGCGATTCAAAATTCGCGAAAAAACTACACTAAAATAGGGAAAATAACGCGCTGTTTATGCGCGCGAATAAATTTCGCGATGCGGGCCCGTCCTTACACATTCTAATCTACCTAGGTGCATAATAATATTTCATGTGTAAATATTACAATTGTATACGTCCCACTATTGGGCACAGGCCTCTCATATGATTTAGAGTTGGTCCCGCCACGCTGCTCCAAGGCCGGTTGGCGGGCTTTAACAATAAAACAAAACTATAGTGATAATAACCGGGACCGACTGCTCGACGTGCTCTCCGAGGCACGGGGTGAAACACCGCCAACTTCCAAATCCGGGCCGGCCAGAGTTTCTTAACAGTAAAATCCGACATCTAAAAATTATTTGCCTGACCCTGGACTCGAACCCAGGTCCTCGTGATCCGCAGTCGAACATACTAACAACTAGACCAACGAGGTAGTAAAATTCGATGTAAGTATTTTTCGATGATCAGAAAATATTACAGCCATCTCTGCGACTATGATGTCCACGATGCTTGCAATTACGATTGCTAATGTCACGCGACGTTTGAGGTCAAACATAAATAATTATTTTGTTAATAAAACGTGCTTAGATCGTGAGAATTGACTTGAATATACACATCATGTACATCATAATTATATACATCATGTAGGTATATACATCATGTACCTACGGTAATGAAGGAGGTTTTTCTTGTTGGTCCTATAGCCGTGTGAGCGTTGCCATCTAAATATCCGAACCTATTTTTAACCCCCGACGCAAAAACGACGGGGTGTTATAAGTTTGACGTGTCTGTGTGTGTGTGTGTGTGCGTGTGTGTGTCTGTGTCTGTCTATTCCAACGTAGCGCTCAAACGGGTGAACCGATTTTAATGCGGTTTTTTTGTTTGTAAGGTGAATTAGTCGGGAGTGTTCTTAGCTATGTTTCATGAAAATCGATCCAAGATGGCCGCCGCCACAAATTGGCGGATTACATATTTTTTCACAACTCCCTCAATATGGATATCAAATGAAAGAGCTTGACTAGTAGAATATCACTTTGCAAATCCAAGATGGCCGCCATCACAAAATGGCGAATGTCGGTTTTTTTTTCCTCCGTATTTCCACAGTGCATAACCGCCGTAAAGTATTTTCCGTTTCATTGTATGAGAAGTAAATAAATTGAATTTATGAAATCATCTTTGTAAACAATGTGGAAGTCCCTCGAGTATCCAGTCTGGCTGTGAGCCAGCGTTGGAGTGTGTACTACAATTTTCACAACTTTACGTTGTACCTATAACGTCTGTTACTCTGAAACGTTGCTCTCGTCGTTGAATTCGCCGGCGAAACTGTATATCTATAAATAATCTATACTAATCTATACTAATAAATAAAATTGAAGTGTCTGTCTGTAATTTTCTAATCTTCTAAATCTCTCTCTAATCTAATCTCTCTAATCTTCGGAACGGCTGAACCGATTTTGACGGGACTTTCACAGACAAGTAGAGGATTAACCAAGGAGTAACATAGGCTACTTTTTTAACCGACTTTCAAAAAAGGAGTTGTGTTGAAATCGGTAAGTACCTATGTTAAAAAACGCCCTGATAGGTATTTTCGCTGCGCACGACGGCCGACGACGCTCGCGCTGCACGGAACTCCCCGCGCCGCGCCGCTCGCCCCTGCGCCCTGCGCCCGCCGTACGCGGTAGGCGGTACCGCGGTACGCCGCCGCGCGGCGTGGGGCGGGTGGACCAGAAATCTACTTATCCCTCAGGATTTGTGAAAAACCGAAATTCACGCGGGCGAAGCCGCGGGCGAAAGCTAGTAGTTTGAACGCGCTAATCTCAGGAACTACTGGACCGATTTCAAAAATTCTTTCACCGTTGGATATGTACGTGATCCTAGAGTGCTATAGTATAGTATATATAATATGCTATAGTATATTATGTACCACGGGCGAAGAAATTCTCAGTTGGGAGTGGGAAGTTGGTACTGTTATATCACCGTGTCTCGGAGAGTACGTAAAGCTTTCAGAAGCTCTGCGCCTGATCTCCCTCCGGTCATGTCCGTTTGCCGTCCAATCGGGACTACGAAAGTGAGGGAATAGTGAGTGCAACTGTGTCTTAATGTCTCCTGTCGTTGTTTTATAATGGCTACTCTCGGTGAGATATCTGCCGCCGTGGCCGTTTGGGTGGGAAAACATTATTATTGGTTGACGCATTTGACTTTGATTTGATTTGGTTTGTTTTGATTTTTATAGCGGAAAAGATAATTCGGATGGGATTCAGTCGTACTAGTCGAGCGGGATTGACTTCTTAGAGAATAGCATGCTCAGCTTATATATGTATACTAGCTGACCCCCGCGACTTCGTTCGCGTGTTTATTAGTTTTATATAGGATCGGATCGGATCCCATAATTCTTTTATGTACTTAAAGTCCTAAACTAAATGTAGCCTGTTACTCCTTATAACATTGAAAGTTCCATTAAAATCGATCCAGCCGTTTCGTAGATTAACTGGAACAAATAGACAGACAGACCAACAAACATAAATTTAAACGCACACCAGTTTAAAATAAGCCGTACGTTCAAAGATCCGGGTCCCAAGTTATTTGAACCCAATACTGAGGGTTGTAATGTCTGTCATTTCTGAACTAAAAAACCTATGACCTTGAAATATTTACGGGATAATAAATAAAGTACTACCTTTTTAACAAAAAAAGAATGAGTGAAATCGAATAATGCGTTAATGAATTACAGCTAAATACACGTTTTAACTTTCATCCTCTCTCCCAAGGGAACCGTGCTGAATTTCAGGATAAAAAGTATCCTATGTCCTACCTCGGAGTGTAAACTAAAATCGTACCAAGTTTCATTTAAATCCATTCAGTAGTTTCGGCGTGATGCGCGGCCAAGATACAGACAGACAGACAGACAGACAGACAGACAGACAGACAGACAGACAGACAGACAAAAATGAAACAAATTGCAGTTTTGGCTTCAGTATCGATTATAGAGTGCCCTCCAAAAGAAATTTTCAAAATATCTTCAATGTACAGAATTGGATCTGTTACAGTTTTATTATATTATAGATTACTAGCGGTCCGCCCCGGCTTCGCCCGTGGTACATAATATATAGCCTATAGCACTCAAGGATCACGTACATGTCCAACGGTGAAATAATTTTTGAAATTGGTCCAGTAGTTCCTGAGATTAGCGCGATCAAACAAACAAACTCTTCCGCTTTATTATATTAGTACTAGATGATGCCCACGGCTTCGCCCGTGTGGATTTAGGGTTTTTAAAAATCCCGTGGGAACTTTCGATTTTCCAGAACAAAAAGTAGGCTATCTGTAGAAACCCGTCCCCAAAACGGAAAAATCCCGTGGGATCCCCACGATTTCGGAATACAATTCCTTACAGCATCAGGGTTGAGGAGTTGGATATGTACCTTCGAGTTCATTCAACGATAAAGTCTTTAATTGGTACCCCCAATATCAATTTAAATAACCGAAAGTTTCTAAAACCCATTAGTTTTGAGGATTAGGTCCCCTACAGCATCAGGATTGAGGAGTTGGAATCCAAATTTTTTATAGAACAGGGTCGCAATGTTTCTCTATCGATTAAAAAAAAAGTTACGCAAATCGGTTCAGAAATCTCGGAGATATCGGTGTACATAGGTAGAAAAACACAACTCCTCCTTTTTTGAAAGTCGGTTAAAAAAGTAGCCTATGTTACTCCCTGGTTAATTTTCTACTTGTATGTGAAGGTCCCGTCAAAATCGGTTCAGCCGTTCCGAAGATTAGCCCGTTCAAACAGACAGACAGACAGACAGACAGACAGACAGACAGACAGACAAAAATTTTAAAAACGTGTGATTCGGTTATGGTAGCGTTCAAATAACCATATGAGCTTAATATGAGGTAGTTATTTCGATATTACAGACAGACACTTCAATTTTATTTATTAGTATAGATTGATTAATTATCATCACATCCCACATGATGTCTTGCAAAATAACTATTTAAAAATATCTTCCACGAGGCATTTTTATTGAACCAGCTAGCTGACCGACAATTTTAACATAGGTATACATATAATGAATTATACATACATTATGTAGGTATAAAACCTAGATATTATATGTATTATTTTTGTATCCATTGGCTTACAAACATTTTTGTAACAAATTTTTAACATTTTTAAATACAAATAACTTTTACTTTATCAGCTGTTGTCCAATTTTTTTTAATTTCTTTCGTATTCCACATAATAATTGATTCACATCGATCTCAAAATTTTTCACAAAACCATCTTTCTCTTCATTTTTAGGGTTCCGTAGTAAACAAGGAACCCTTATAGTTTCGCCATGTCCGTCCGTCTGTCCGTCTGTCCGTCTGTCCGTCTGTCCGTCTGTCCGTCTGTCCGTCCGTCCTCGGTTAATCTCAGAGACTATTAGTGCTAGAAATCCGTAATTTGGCATGAGTATAAATATTAATCACGCCGACAAAGTGGTGAAATAAAATTTTGATAAATATTTTTTTTTAGGGTAGCTCCCCTACATGTAAAGTGGGGATGAATATTTTTTTTCTCGTCTACCCCATAGTGTGGGGTATCGTTGAATAGGTCTTTTAAAAATACTGTGGGTGTGGGAACATCATTTTTCGATTTCTAGATCCGTTTGTAAAATATGATGTTTTAAAGTGCAAATTTTTATTAGAGTCAAGTGTCCCCCCCCTCTATCAGCCAAATGGCAGTATATAGGAACTTGAAAAAATTCACAGCAGTAGGGTATATAATCAATTTTAAAGGAAAACTATCACGGCTAAGTAGGGTTCACAGGTTAAGGAGTTATATCTGTTTTTCGAGGATTGTGACTACGGAACCCTACACTGCGCGTGGCCCGCCACGCACTTGACCGGTTTTATTTAAATTACAAATAGGTACACCTGTATGGGAGGGAGTGCATGCCCTTGGTTGGTCCACGAAATAAAACAAAATGTTTACAATAAGTAAGTATTGTATAACTGTTGTACACCATATCACAATATTAGAAAATTTAACTATGCTTACCTAAAAAATAAAAACCGGTCAAGTGCGTGGCGGGCCACGCGCAGTGTAGGGTTCCGTAGTCACAATCCTCGAAAAACAGATATAACTCCTTAACCTGTGAACCCTACTTAGCCGTGATAGTTTTCCTTTAAAATTGATTATATACCCTACTGCTGTGAATTTTTTCAAGTTCCTATATACTGCCATTTGGCTGATAGAGGGGGGGGACACTTGACTCTAATAAAAATTTGCACTTTAAAACATCATATTTTACAAACGGATCTAGAAATCGAAAAATGATGTTCCCACACCCACAGTATTTTTAAAAGACCTATTCAACGATACCCCACACTATGGGGTAGACGAGAAAAAAAATATTCATCCCCACTTTACATGTAGGGGAGCTACCCTAAAAAAAAATATTTATCAAAATTTTATTTCACCACTTTGTCGGCGTGATTAATATTTATACTCATGCCAAATTACGGATTTCTAGCACTAATAGTCTCTGAGATTAACCGAGGACGGACGGACAGACGGACAGACGGACAGACGGACAGACGGACAGACGGACAGACGGACGGACATGGCGAAACTATAAGGGTTCCTTGTTTACTACGGAACCCTAAAAATGGCAAGTAAATAATTAAAAAAACCTGATTACACAGTTTATTAATATAGTAAACTCACGCCAACCGGCCAACCGGCGCGCACGTGATTTCAGCAGGCGTGAAATTAATGGTCAGAAAAAGTCTTAACAAACAAGCTGTTTAAACCGATTGTTTATTTTAAAACGACTTTTACTTACTTGAGTAGACTTTGGAGGCTGGAGTACTATGTGACGTATCCAAAGAGATATTAGATACCTACTTAGTATGTAGAGAGAT
This sequence comes from Melanargia galathea, assembly GCA_920104075.1. NCBI lineage: Eukaryota > Metazoa > Arthropoda > Insecta > Lepidoptera > Nymphalidae > Melanargia > Melanargia galathea. The sequence goes on from OV049863.1 coordinate 4,800,148, forward strand.
TTTTAATAAAGAATAATTTTTAGCTGAGAAATAAATTTAAAATTCTGCCAGTTTTAGTACTTATTCATTAGTTTGGTTATATGTGATGTTCAGCCATTAGGATAATAATCAGACCTAAGTTAATTAAAAGTCGGGGATATACCTACTCGTACCTACTCGAAGACACCATTCAAGTTCGATGTGAATAGCTATACGCGCTTTGCGAGTCTCCTCGATTTGTGAAACGTTGCCCGTTTTTACTTTTTTCTCATGACTGTTCTGACCTAAGATTAAAGTAGAGTAAGCGCTCATACGCATTAGCGGTCAGCCGCCCAGGCGGTTCTTGCCGCCTGACGCGGTTGAACCGCGTCAGGCGGTTGGACCGCTTGAAGTCTGACAACAGCGTTCAGTCTATCATAAACGAAGAATTAGTAGATATTTTCCAAAAATATCTTCTAATTCTTTCCATTGTTTTCATTTTAGGTCTCTGTTTTTATAATCTGCTGCTTCACAATTCCATATTGCTTATTTTCTTTGTTGACAACACACCTGCGACACGCCGCGAACTGAACCGCCTATAAGTGCGTATAGGCAACATGGCGGCCAGCCGCGAAGCGGGCCGCTGCCTCCCATTCAACCGCCGCGGTTGGAATTTCGTCGCGGTTTAGTGCGTACAAAATGAGCGGTTGCATATAAAAATACAAAAGCGGCTAGCCGCGCCGCTACCGCAACCGCTAATGCGTACGAGCGCTTATTCGCGCTTCCTTCATTCGCGGTTTCACTATTCGCGGATTAAAAATTTGCGACCCAATTCCTGTATTCGCGGCGAAAAAATTCGCGGATCCAAACGGTATATCGGTAGATATAACGGTACAAATATGTTGTTAAAATATTAAGCTGTCGATTTCTTTATGAAAATTGATCCGTCTAGAACGAAGTCTTATTTTTAAGAGGTAAATTGCTTATGCCACTGCTGACTATCTATTTATCAGTCTGAATTGAAGGAGCTTTCAAAACTACCAAGCACGAAAAAATTACAAAATTCTTTAAACCATTTCCTAAACCTGAAGACAATAATTAATCAATATGATCAAAAACTTCAATTAAATTGATTTTTCTATCCTATATTTATTTTTTATTTCGTCGCCTAGGAACGTATCCCCTATAATCCCATAAAAATTACCATTCCATATTCACGGGGTCTGTATTCGCGGCGTATTTACGGAACGTATCCCCGCGAATTAGGAGCTTTTACTGTACCTATCTCTCTTCTTCTTTTTAGTAAATATCCATTCACAATGTCTCAAAAAGATTATTTTGTTGCTAACAAAATGATTTTGCGTTTTATATCACTGATACCTTCTTGTAACGACTTTGATCAAAAATTATTTTCACAATATTTTTTGTCTAAGTACTTAATCAAAATAGTTGTTACTTCATTTTTCCTTAGCCTTCAACTTTGTAACATAAATTCCCACAGTAACAAGTTATATGATATTATGTTCATTTTCACACGGTACACCATCGACCCAAATAAAATTCGTTCGAAACGAAAGCCTCTAACGAATTTAATTTGGGCCATGCAGCGGTGTGGAGTACTGCGTGACTGGCGTGCGTTATTGTTTCTGTGAATCGAGGTTTTTGACTTAAACATATTTATTGCTTTTATTTGTGAGCTAAATCTTAACCTTAATTATTATTATATGGGTAGGTACTTATATATACAGTATAATAAAAACTTGAGAGGTGTCAAGGGACACCGGGACACAAGGGACACACACATATAACCCGGATGGAACGAAGTTCCTGGGTGATCCTGAAGATCTGGGTTATATGTGTTAACAGTTAACAGTGCGACACCACACTAAGTTAACAGTGCGACACCACACTGTTCAATGCGAAATAGAATAAAAATCAGCCAAGTGCGAGTCGGGCCTCGCTCTTTCAGGGTTCCGTACATAATTATGAACAATATAATATTTTGGGTCTAAGAAATATTTAATTTCCGAGCTAGACATCGCAACAAACCGTGAAAGAAAAACCCAAAAAAATGTTCGTTTATTTTGGTCACAGCTTATAAACTATTTAATAAATCGTTGTTTTCAGTATTTGTTGTTTAAATAGAGCATATAGTACATAATATACTGAAATATCATATTCCCAACTAGTTTAGTTTTTGAGATAGCCCCCGTCACAAAAATGGTCTAAAACTGACAACTTTGATGGCCTCCCATTCCCTTATTTTTTGAGATAAAAATAAAAAAAATATATATTTGTACTCTACTTAATGAGTTCTAAACAATGATACCCCACAAGCTAGGGTAAAGAAAAATTTTTTTTTCCGGCTCCTTTTTCATGTATGGGAGCCCCCCTGAAAAATAAATTAATTCAATTTCTAATTCAATATTTGATTTTGGGTTAACGTTTTACACTAAATACCAAAATTTCAGGTTTGTAACTCATTTCGTCTGCGAGCTAGAGACCTGTGACCGGCGGACAGACGGACAGACAGACAGACAGACAGACAGACAGACAGACAGACAGACAGACAGACAGACAGACAGCCGAGTGACATTAATAGGGCTCCGTTTTTACCCTTCGGGTACGGAACCCTAAAAACGAAACGAAAATAACTGGCTTGCTTTCTATAAGAGAGAGAGAGACAGACAGAGAAACACGCGCACGCCGCACGGCTTACAACTATAGCAAAAACTGTCGTTACAACTTTTTCTCTTAATTTTTTCCGTCTAGCCCCCTTTCGCAACGCGCGATAAGGAACTTCGTTCCAATAAGTCCTATTTAAATAATGTAACTAAATCATTTCCGTAAGGGCTGTTGTTATCACGCCGTGAAAATTCACGTTTTACGTTTTATGGTCGGCACTCGGCAGTGTTGTATGGAGCACAATGGGAGCTTGACAACACGCACGGCGCGCCGTACGGCGTGTTCCATACAAAAAAAAACGTAAAACGTGATTTTCAAGGAATGGTAGTTACAAAGCTGGCTGTACCTACCGACCTCCATTCTGCACTTATCTTATTTTTAAGATAACCATTTCCAGACAAGATTAAGATACAGATTACAGATATATCTTACAGACAGATAATGGTGCTGATTCGGTTGTACAGAATCTAAACTAAGCGAAACAAAATATTCAGGTGTAATAAAGTAATCCTTTTCACAAAATGCCCTGCGTAAAAAGACAGCATTACCACATTCATATGGCATTACATAATAGAAGTTGAGTTTAACAACCTCGAGCGCAATGGTGAGCGCGGTGCGCGGTGGTGGTAGGTAAGTGGTCCCGATTACAGGCAGGAGCAATTTGTGAATTTATAATTTTTAAATTGTCTCTGGTCTGGTCTGGTGACAGGCTTCAGCTGTGACTAGTTAACTCATTACCGGCAAAACCGTGCTACCAAGCGATTTAGCGTTCCGTTATGATGCCGCGTAGAAACCGATAAATTGTTTTTTGAGAATATTGCAAAGTGCACCTACAACTCAAAATTCATGTCCACTGAGATACACAATAATGGTTCTGGAAATCCTTGTTTCCACATCTTTCAAGAAACTGACCGGAGCGGAGTGACGGTCAAATGATATCGATACCGGAAATTTCAATTGTCGTAAAGGACGCATGGACACTACAGGCCTGTCCTTTACGACAATTGAAATTTCTGGTATCGATATCTTTGGTGGTATAAGTGACCCCAGAACACTATCCTCTGAAGTCTTTGGTGATATGAGTGACCCCAGAACACTATCCTCTAAAATCTGAACTTGACTCTCCCAAGACCCTTTTTTTTCAAAGAAAATTAGCCCCTAAAGAATATTCGACTTTCCAGTCCAAATAAGCTCAAGCTTGTGTTAGGAGTGGGTCAGTGGCGTAACTATAGGGTGGCATTTCGGCAAAATGCCACGGGCCCCCGGCCGGAAAGGGCCCCCGGCCCGAAAATATGAACCATAACGTTGGCTGAGCTTCTTTAAATATTGGGCAGGAGGGGCCCCATTCAATTAATTTGCCACGGGCCTCAAACGGTATAGGTACGCCACTGGAGTGGGTACGACAATAGGTAAGGTTTTCGATCCACGCCCGTTGCACTATTGAGGCTGTAAACCTATTAAGACCATTGGCTGAGGCGTCGACTGCTAAGCGGGTCGGTACGTAGGTTAATCTTAAAATCTACATAGCACACGTTCACGCCCGTTAACTTTTTGAATCGGGCCACAGATAATGCAAGCGGACTCAGCGCGAACACGCGCACAGAATAAATCCGTTTAGAAACAATCGGGCCGTGTGATGTCGAATGTGCGACCATTTGCCAACTACAAGTTCGATGTCCGAATAAAATATTGCATTTAACTACACGCTTTAGCTGCGACTATGCCTGCCGTTAGTCTGAGAATGTAGGTATGCAAGTGGATATACTTAAGTACTTACCTAAGTACCTATATGTAGGTAAGTACGTTTGCCTATCCTCGAATTGAAATTATTGTGTTATTGCAAAACTAACATTTAATCAAATACGTCCTACCATATTTATTATTTAATAAGTAAACTACGTCATCATACGCAATCACTAATCAATCACATCTAGTTTCAGGTATAGGTATTTACTTGTTATAATAAGATAAATGAAATAAACAACAACCACCAAAGCCAAACCACCTTAACCAACAAAGATAATCTAACTACACGTAATAGGTATTATAAAATAGTATTGTGGTAACAGTGCCTAGTGCCTAGATTTTTCAACAGATACAGATAGATTTAGTAATCTAAATCAAGTAGTAGGGACATGCTTTTCTAGTTTGAGACTGATTTGTAAGCGCTCTTCAACGTTGTTCTCTGGAGTCTTTATCAACTAAACGTCATACAAGCAAAAATAATACCTATGCCTATAATTTTAAACTTAATATGAAGACATCGTTATTTCTTTGTAAGTACCAAAAATGATTTTTATAAAAAGAATATTAGCCATGATGAACATCCGTTTGCCCTCCAAGTAAGCCTAAAGCTTGTGCTAGAAGTAGGCCATCGATCTTTCGGTTTTTATTTAGTCCACGCCCTGATCTATTGTGCAATTATTGAACCCAAATTATATTACCTATTGATAACCATTAAAAAATACGTTTGGTATCTTGCATCCTGGAGCTATATAGTCTGTTCGTTTACTTACGGTCAATGTTCGTTTACTTACCACGCTGGCCAAGTGCGGATTGGCAGACAATTTGGAGATTCTGTTTTATTCTTAGAATAGAAAAAAAATTACAAAGTGTAAAAAATAATAAAAATAAAAGCAGAACAATAAGAGCACCTGCGCCTGTGTGACACTATGTTACCGAACGGACTTTACTGCGCTTTTTATACCTACCAAGTAATATAATAACTATATTTTTGTAAAATTTAATTTTTTTGTGATTAGAAAACTTTTGAGCCAACAGCTCTACCTAATGCATTTGAGCAACAACACAGCAATTTAACATGATGCATCGCATTCGTAGATTGGCGATGTGCCAATAGCCTTTGAGATATAAGTACTTAACTATTGAGAGGCCAACCTCAGACATGCCTGGTTTGACTGCCTTGCCTGGTTTGGCAAAACACTGGTCCCGAGTCCCGACTCCCGCCACATGATTACGTACCTACACCACAATGCTTGGAACTTAGTCAGATCAGTGCAAGAGACTTTAAAATTGCAGCTTGAATGCACTCTTCTATTGCAGTTGATATAACTGCAATAGGAGTTGCTACAGCTTCAATAGAAGTTGATATAACCGACTGTCGGTCCGTTGCAGGTACTAGAACTAAACGCAGACTGCGTGTTGGCGGTACACCAACTGCACGCGGACTGCGCAGTCGATCGATAGCAGCTGTTTTTTTTTTGACCAATTATGTCAACAGCGACAGTAGGTACTCCATCCAACTGCCATTGTACAGCCAGTTCGTCAGTCTAGATCTAAACACTATTAAACATGATTAAGTAAACATAATGTACCTAATTCTATTTCTTTATCTCTTATTGCATTGCCGTTACGTTTGCATTATACTACGGTCTACACTCTACGTTATACATAGTGAAATTGTCACGATGAAGCAAGAATGTCAAGAAACAAATGTCATTTACAAAACAAAGATATGTTATTCGGTACTTAGCACTTTAGTTGGAATAAAAAAATCACGAACGATTTCTCATGACGCCTGCGCTGCGATCGGGTTTTTCTTCTGTTTTACGGGATGTTGCATGTTCTAGCAATGTAACATCTCTTTGGCAATAAACAGCAAATCGCGTTGTTTTGTAGTACACGTTGTACGAGCTTTCGCGTTCTTGTACGACGATGGTAATGACAATTTAATGACGGATCTGCAAAATGATTTGTAATGCTTCGACAAATGCGAACAGAATATGATATTTACATTTACATTTTACATACAAGTGAGTATTCTCGTATTTGTTGTATGGAAATCACTTTTCGAGCAATTTGTAGAAAAATGACACTTTAGTGATGATATTTTTTGGGAAACTCACTTTCAAATAAAGAAATTATTAAGAGGAAAGTTTATTCTCTTCATCAAAGATGTACATAATACATATACGTCGATTAAGTGCATCTCTTAAATGGGAAAAGTCTTAAATATTACAAAAAAATGTGATGACAACTTTTGTAAAAGTAAAAGGTTGTCGGTGGTCTTGTGGGATACTTCATTGGTTAGTTACCAATTACCATGCTACCCTACTGGCCAAAAAGTCGCCGTCTAGGTAGGTACTCAATGCTAAAATGCACTTAATATAAATAACATGCAAACTTTCATATTATTTTAAAAGCGTAGAGATACCTAGTAGTCCATGTACCTCGTTGCAACGGGTCTAGTTGTTAGTTTATTCAGCTATTTCGGAAAAAGTTTTCAGTAGCGGCGCGGCCCGTGCCTCAAAGAGCAAGTACATTTAAATACATATTATATATCACTTTTGCATCATTTTAATAATTTTCTTGTGGACATATTTTAACATTTCAGTCAAGTGTCCACAAGATAAATACACGAACATAAGTAAAACAGTACGAAACGGTAATAAAACGCGACTTTCTTCAACGCGCGCCGTTGACTGCGCCTTTCATTTGGACTTATTTGCCGGCTGTATTCTGTAATGACCGGAATACCGGATGTTTCCGCATAAACAAAGCGTATCAGATTCTCAACTTCTTATATTTAAGTATCAAAAAGCGTAAATAAAACAAAAAAATTGGAACAAGTTGATTCAGTACGAGGGTTCCGTAGTAATTTTTTTTTCATCTTTTTCATCTTTTTTAATAAATAGGGTAGAGATTACGATTTCTTAAATCACACATTACTAACAACAATTTACAACAAAATATGTACAACAATTTACAATAAATGTACAACAAAATATGTATAGAAACTTGATTAAAACTCATAGTATGTCTATTGTCTTGTAAAAATTATATAGACGTATAATTTTTAACACTTTGTTTACCCTACTTTCTTCAGTGCGTATCTATTGACTGTGTTTCACCTCCCTATATTATGATAGAAGGCCTGCGCCAAGCAATGGGATAGTAAAGAATTGCAGTGATGGTTACCTTCCAGTTATAACCTAACCTTCCAGTTACCTTCTAAATAAATATAATGTATTTATTTATTACATTACAGAACATTATTGCATTTTTAATGAAATAATATAAACCCGTCTTATTGTTTCTATTCACAGAATATAATATTATTTACATGTCATTGACTGTTAACAGTTATAAGTTACAGTACCTATGTATCGCCGTCACATGATGTAACTCAGGTCTGATGTAATAGGTCAGGTTAAGCTTAATTAATTCAAATACCATCTTGGCGGTGGCATATTATGATTGTCTATATGTATTTTACAATTACAATTTATTTGCTGGTCCCGACGGACAAAGATTTCAGTCTGCCAAGAATTTTTGTACGGAATCCTAAAACTTAACCAGTGACAACCGTTAAATGAATTTGATATCTCTTTGCATCTAAGATAGCTATTTATTAACTGTAACAATTTTATTTTAATACTAGCTGTTGCCCGCGGCTTCGCCCGCGTGAATTTCGGTTTTTCCCAAATCCTGAGGGAATCGTGGATTTCTGGCTCCCTTTTCCAATCTTTATACTTACTTTCAAGGTAGTTTGCTATATCGATCTACCTATAGCTGTATATTTGGGTTTTTTCAAAATCCCGTGGGAACTGTGGATTTTTTCAGGATAAAAAGTTGCCTATGTTTTAAGTAAGGGCATTATCTCCATTCAAAATTTCAGCCAAATCTGTTCAGTAGTTGCGACGTTATAGAGTAACAAACATCCAAACATCTTAACATCCAAATATCCGCACTTTCACATTTAGATAATTATTTAATAACTAAATAGCTTTACATTATTTATTTATTTATTGAGTTATTTATTTATTGAGTTATTTATTTATTGATTTAGTTATTAATTTAGTATTTATTTAATTGCCTTCGGCCACCAGAGGGCGCAGCTGTCGAATCGAGATTTCGCCTGCGGCCGTCAGAGGTCATTGCAATTGCTTCGAGTTTCCAACTCCGGCCGCAAGAGTTTTGACTATAAGAGGGCACTGCAATCGCTTCGAGTTTCCGGCTTAGGCTGCTAGAGGGCGCTGTGATCATTTTTAGTTTCCAGTTTTGACCGCACGAGGGCGCTGCAATCACTTCAAGTTTCTGGCCTAGGCCGCCAGAGGGCGCTGCGATCGTTTTTTTAGTTTCCAGTTTTTTTCGCAAGAGGGCACTGTGATCGTTTTAATTTCCAGTTTTGGCCGCAAGAGGGCGCTGCAATCATTTTGTAGTTTCCAGTTTTGGCTGCTAGAGCGCGCTGCTATTGCTCCAAGTTTCTGGCTTAGACCGCCAGAGGGCGCTGCGATCGTTTTTAGTTTCCAGTTTTGGCTGCTAGAGGGTGCTGCTATTGCTTCAAGTTTCCGGCTTAGGCCGCCAGAGGGCGCTGTGATCATTTTTTAGTTTCCGTTTTGGCCGCCAGAGGGCGCTGCGATCGTTTTTAGCTTCAGTTTTAGCCGCTAGAGGGCGCTGCAATCGTTTTTTTTTTTTTAGTTTCCAGTTTTGGCTGCTAGGGGGTGCTGCTATTGCTTCAAGTTTCCGGCTTAGGCCACCAGAGGGCACTGTGATCGTTTTTTAGTTTCCAGTTTTGGCCGCCAAAGGGCGCTATGATCGCTTCAAGTTAGACCGCCAGAGGGCGCTGCAATGGTTTTTAGTTTCCATTAAAACTTTCATCCCCTATTTTACCACCCTTAAAAGCAGATTTTTCAAAATAAAATTTACAGAGTTTTTTTATTTAAATCCATAATCTAAATGCCGATTTTCAGGTTTGTAACTTTAAAAACATAGGACTTTCATAAAAATTTTCATCCCCTATTTTACCACCCTTAAGGGGAGATTTTCCAGAATTACTTATACAGGTTTTTATCATTTAAAAATTATAATTTCATATCATATTTTCATATCTGTAACTTCAAAAACATAACCTTCCAACCCCCATTTTACCCCCTTAGGGGAGGATTTTCGTGAAATATTTTCCAGGCTGATATCTAAGCCCTAGAATTAACCTACCTTCCAAATTTCAAGTTGATAATAGCAAAATTATAATTAAAACTTCCCATTAAAACTTTCATCCCCTATTTTACCACCCTTAAGGGAAGATTTTTCAAAATAAAATATACAGAGTTTTATTATTTAAAACTAATAATCTAAATGCCGATTTTCAGGTCTGTAACTTTAAAAACATAGGACTTTCATACAAACTTTCTACCCCCATTTTACCCCCTTAGGGGAGGATTTTAGGGATATTAAATAGCCTATAACCTGCCCCAAAAGTTGGACAACCAAATGCAAAAAGAATTTTTCAAATCCGATCGGTACTTCCAGAGATTAGCGCGTTCAAACAAACAAACAAACAAACAAACAAACTCTTCCGCTTTATTATATTAGTATAGATTCAATTGTAGAGAATGCATTTCAATAAAATGGGTATCTTCTTATTTTTCAATTGGTAGGTATATTAGGAATAGGTATAATAGTAGAAGTAATAGTTGATAATTGCACAGAATATACCTAATATTATTGCAACAAAACAGAAACATAAATATACAGTTTATATTATACCAAAAGGCAAAAATTAAGACAATAATAATTGTCCAAGGGTGTAAGGGCCTTATCGCCAAAATCATATTTTATAGGGATATACTTTATTTACTATTTAGTTGATCAAGAATAATATAAGATACTCCTTAGCTTGAATTCGCTAGTTAAATCTTAACTCAAAAATTAAAAAACATTTTAAAATTGTATTTCTAAAATTGAGGATGCTCAATTATAATAATTGTACCTACCTACTTAATTATTAACATGTGAAATCGAACTTAATATTTAGCATGTTACGCAACGCACAATTTCTAAAATAAATCTAAAATTTTATTTAAAAATATATTTCTACCATATTTAAATAAAGAAGATTAATTTTGCATCTAAGATAAAACTTTATGCATATTAAATTAATTTTGTATCCTGCAAGATGTGTTAAGTATGGTAATTGATTTTTCAATCGATTCGCTAGTCTCTATCTCGGCTCAGTGCGTAATGAATACTAACTAAAAAAAAAAGACAAGTTCTATGGAATTCTTTGGATCGAGAAAGGTGATTTCGAGCGAGTTATGCGTGATCGCATAATATGGCATCGAACTCTGCGAAATCTTATATAAATAAAATACATCTACTATGTATTTAATACATAAAAATGTATAGAGATTCGTATCTAAGTAGATTTTTATCAATGATACAATAGATGTGCGCAAATGCGAAAGCAATAAATTACAAACAAAAACCCATTATTATAACACATAAATCGAAAAATTATTTTACTCTAGAAATGAACTTGCATTTGGCAAAGGTTTCTAGCGCGCATTGATAAATAATCAGTGATCATGAATTTATAGAAGTGTGAATTGTGAATTGTTTAGGTATTCCTTCGTAGTGACACATTTCAGCGCATCCATACGTGAAACGCTCAAAGGCCACTCCATCAAGAGCACCCAAAGTAGATCTCTGATGGGTGAAACCCAAGTGTGTATTAAAGACAAAGTAATGTTATTTAAAAAAAAAACTAGTATGTTAATTATGATTTATATAGTTAGGTACCTGCTTATTTATACTTGCTATAGATAAAATCTTCCAGATCGGGATAGGTGGTTGAGGTTCGTCATGTTTATGAAATCATGATTTTCGTATGCAGTGACGTTACTATAGGGTGGCAAATGGTATAAAATGACACAGGCCTCCCGCCGAAAGGGGCCCCCGACCCGAAAATACTTATAAACTTTAACATTGGCCGAGATTCTTTAAATATTGGGCAGGAGAGGCCCCATCCGATTAATCCCTCGGGCCTCAAACAGTATAACTAGTTACGCCTCTGCATGTATGGGGATGACTTCAAGACATAAGTTTTATAGAATGGAAAATACTTACTCAATGGTTAATTTCTCAACTTAACCTTTAGAAATTACTAGTTGAGAAAACACGTCTCCAGATAATTAATAGGTATCTCCGGATAAGTATGAAGTTCGTAACCTGTCATTTTCTTGACGTGTCGCTAAATTATACCTTGCGTGAAATACCACGTTAATTGCTGCGTCGCGTCGTCAGTCGTGAGAATGAGGGAAGTAATAAAAAAAAAGTTCATTTAACTATGCAGTTATTATAGTATTCATCACAATACGACCATGTTAGAGACACTGTTATTATTAAAATTATACGTTGTTTTAACTTTCAGTTAGGCAGGTGAGTACTTAAATATATTATACTTTTACTTCTGTTCTTTATGGCATTATATCCGTTTTCCATCCAACTAATACTAGGAATTAGCTAAAGGTGCGTCCAGACTTGAACATTTCACCGAACCGAACAGCGAACATTTCGGCGAACTTGTTACGCTCAATGTGGACGGCGCGCTTGGAGCGCTTGAGATGGGTTACTGGGTAACAGTTCGGCGAAAGTCTTTCGCCGAACTGTTACCCAGTAACCCATCTCAAGCGCTCCAAGCGCGCCGTCCACATTGAGCGTAACAAGTTCGCCGAAATGTTCGCTGTTCGGTTCGGTGAAATGTTCAAGTCTGGACGCACCTTAAGAGTTTAAGTTAGCTTACGATAAATAATTAGAGAGTACCTACCTATTTCATTAAACTATTTCACAGTCTACTGTAGACTTCCCTTAGTATATCAAGTATGTGTGTATAAGTAGGTATAAGAAATCTATTTAAAAGTAAGGTCATAAAAAAGCATATTATTAAATTAAAGATTACTTAAATTATAAAAACTCCCTCCAGCAATGCTCGAAATGGTGTTAAAATGTATTGTGTAGGTGATAAATTCTATTAAATTTTTTTTGACGTTTGAAAATAATCTAATAGATATAGTAAGTAAGTAGGGTGGACGCTCCTTAGGCCGGCACCCCCCTTAAGTCGGCACTTCGTTATATTTATGTCGATATTATCGTTTTGGTGTCATTTAATCGCAATGGGTATTTTTTTATTTAGTATTGCTCCAATGGGGAAATATGTAGTTCTAAAATAAGGCAGAACTTTTTTGCACCCCTTTCCCTCAATTTTCGCTTAGAACGAGCGCGAGTGCGTAAATCGCTGAATTTCTTACAAAATTGCTACTTTCCGAGCGTCGTTTGGTAAGAAATAAATTACGTTATTTAATTATAATATAATATAAATATAATATATATAAGTATAATACGTATATTTAAGACTTGTTGTTGCGATTTAATTTGTTTTGCGTAATATTTGACATCGTGTTATAGTGATTTAACTCAATTATTTTGCGTAGTTACAGAAAAAACAGGGATGCCGGGCTAAGGAAAACCAGTAGTATGGGGTGCCTGAGATCGGCAGGGGGTGCCGACTTAAGAATTTGGGTTATTCCTAAGGTCGGCCCTATTGAATAAACTTAATATTATCTATATAAAAATTGTCTTATTGTTTGTCAAGGTTGTTAAAAAAAATATATATCTATTTCTTCAAAAATTCTATTAATTTCGAAAAAGTGTATTTTTTTTTGGCGGGAAAATGAAATAAAATGAAAACGAGGAAAGAGTTACTATAAATATTAAAAAAAACATAAATTGTAGCGGACAATATCGGGGGTAAAAGCTAATTTTCTAATAAAAAAATGAGGGCCGACTTTGAGAACACAAATGCCGGAGAGAGGGACAAAGGTGCCGAGCTTACGCAAATCAGTACTTTTTTTTTAAATAAATTAAAAAAAATACTTCTTTATGCAAAAAGCGGGTATTAAAAATTTATTCTAAAAGTCAAAAGCATGAAGTATTAGAAGAAAAAAACATTGTACTGAAATTGCTTCGTTTGACACGTCTACGAATTTTTAAACATGACACGACGCTTAAAGTGCCGACTTATAGAACATTCACCCTATTCCTTTAACTAAAAAATTAAACAACAACCTGCAAATTAGTTGTAGTTGCCTTTTAGTCAACGCATATTAAACATGTCACACCGATAAAGATTTACATTTATTATTGGAAACACATTACATATCTTTGGAAAGTTTATATCTACATTCAACAGCTCTACATAATAATAACTATACATAATATTACGTACTGGTACGTAGTACTATTATATATTCTGTGGTACTGGTTAATAAGAAGGTATATTTAACGTATCACCATATTTATATTAATATTAATTTAATTATTATAAAGTAATCTATTCAATCACTTTACTTTTCATCCATTTCTATTTATCAACTTATCCTACTAATATTATAAATGTGAAAGTGTGGATGTTTGGATGTTTGGATGTTTAGATGTTTGTATGTTTGGATGTTTGTTACTTAATCACGCCGCAACTACTGAACCGATTTAGCTGAAATTTTGAATGGAGATAGCTTATGCCCTGACTTAAAACATAGGCTACTTTTTATCCCGGAAAAGTATTCCTGTGGGACTAAAATAGATATAATCTTCCAAAAACGCCATAGAGGGCGCTGACTGTTCTTAGGTAAATCACGTTCACATAACACATTATTGTAATAGTTTGCTGTGTTGCATGCATTGGCAACACATTGGCTACTTTTTATCCTGGAAAAAATGCACAGTTCCCATGGGATTATGAAAAATCCGAAGTCTATATCTACAGCTATAGGTAGATTATTATAGCGAGCTTCCTTGATAGAAAGTATAAAGGTTGGAAAAGGGAGCGGGAACGGGAACCGGGAATCAACGATTCCCTCGGGATTTGTTCAAAACCGAAATTCATGCGAGCGACGCTGCGGGCAGAAGCTATCACACATAATCACAATACCAATCCTACTAATCCTACTATCCTACTAATATTATAAATGTGAAAGTGTGGATGTTTGGATGTTTGGATGTTTGGATGTTTGGATGTTTGGATGTTTGGATGTTTAGATGTTTGTATGTTTGTTACTCAATCACGCCGCAACTACTGAACCGATTTAGCTGAAATTTTGAATGGAGATAGCTTATGCCCTGACTTAAAACATAGGCTACTTTTTATCCCGGAAAAGTATTCCTGTGGGACTAACATAGATATAATCTTCCAAAAACGCCATAGAGCGCGCTGACTGTTCTTAGGAAAATCACGTTCACATAACACATTATTGTAATAGTTTGCTGTGTTGCATGCATTGGCAACACATTGGCTACTTTTTATCCTGGAAAAAATGCACAGTTTCCATGGGATTTTGAAAAACCCGAAGTCTATATCTACAGCTATAGGTAGATTATTATAGCGAACTTCCTTGATAGAAAGTATAAAGGTTGGAAAAGGGAGCGGGAACGGGAACCGGGAATCAACGATTCCCTCGGGATTTGTTCAAAAGCGAAATTCACGCAAGCGAAGCTGCGGGCAGAAGCTATCACACATAATCACAATACCAATCCTACTAATCCTACTATACTTTACTTATATAATGTAATAAATGTGAAAGTGTGGATGTTTGGATGTTTAGATGTTTGGATGTTTGTTACTCAATCACGTCGCAACTACTGAACTGATTTGGCTGAAATTTTGAATGGAGATAGCTTATGCCCTGACTTAAAACATAGGCTACTTTTTATCCCGGAAAAATATTCCTGTGGGACTAAAATAGATATAATCTTCCAAAAACGCCATAGAGGGTGCTGACTGTTCTTAGTTAAATCACGTTCACATAACACATTATTGTAATAGTTTGCTGTGTTGCATGCATTGGCAACACATTGGCTACTTTTTATCCTGGAAAAAATGCACAGTTCCCATGGGATTTTGAAAAACCCGAAGTCTATATCTACAGCTATAGGTAGATTATTATAGCGAACTTCCTTGATAGAAAGTATAAAGGTTGGAAAAGGGAGCGGGAACGGGAACCGGGAATCAACGATTCCCTCGGGATTTGTTCAAAAGCGAAATTCACGCGAGCGACGCTGCGGGCAGAAGCTATCACACATAATCACAATACCAATCCTACTAATCCTACTATACTTTACTTATAATGTTATAAATGTGAAAGTGTGGATGTTTGGATGTTTAGATGTTTGGATGTTTGTTACTCAATCACGTCGCAACTACTGAACTGATTTGGCTGAAATTTTGAATGGAGATAGCTTATGCCCTGACTTAAAACATAGGGTACTTTTTATCCCGGAAAAGTATTCCTGTGGGACTAAAATAGATATAGACTTCCAAAAACGCGATAGATGGCGTTGACTGTTCTTAGGTAAATCACGCTCACATAGCACATTATTACAATAGTTGCATGCATCTGTATGCGTATGCACTTTTTATCCTGGAAAAATCCACAGTTCCCACGGGATTTTGATAAAAACGAAATATATATCTACAGCTATAGGTAGATTACTATAGCAAACTTCCTTGAACGTAGGTTTAAAGTTTGGAAAAAGGAGCGGGAACGGGAGCCGGAAATCCACGATTCCCTTGGGATTTGTGAAAAACCGAAATTCACGCGGGCGAAGCCGCGGGCAGAATCTAGTAACTTTATAAACTTATGCAACCCTGATGTCAACACAATAATACAATACCATAGATCTGGTTTAATGATAGTGGTAGAAGGTGGATAGTGGCAAAGAGACTCCTCTATGGCTAATATAGCTGTAAGTTAATCGATTCCATGACGAGATCTATAAGGAGGTTGCATGTCAGGCGGTTTAACCCTAACGGTAATATAACTTTAACCGACTGACGTGCAACTGACACTTAGTAGAGCACACTTAGAGGAAACAAAAGTACCTACCAAAAGCGCTTACATATCCGAGAAAAAGTTTAATACTTCAAGTTTCATATAACTTACCTAATACCTACAGTAGGTATAATTTCCTCCAACATAATCCATAAACATAAACATTCCTAAAAGAATTAATTGGCATATTTGACACACATCCACGTACTCTTCAAACGACCTACCTACTTCGATATTAAATCAATCGTAATTAATGCAATTAACGGAATAGGTCTGCCGACTGAACTCTAGTTAAGTAACGTTACAGGGCTTCCGAAGAAAAATATCGCAAGTGTCGCTTATTATAGACAGGAAGATAATCCACTTTCGTTTTTATAACCAAGCAGAAGCGAAAAACGCGTTAAAAATCGCTACAAAACGTTGAAAATGATACCGTCAAGCTAAATCGCTGTTATCATTTGCTTTAATGCAATCTTTGTGATTTTCGAAGCTTCAAACCAATGATAGAATTCATAGAATTTTAAATCAATTTTTATTTAGTTATGCTAGTGGATTACAGGTTCATAAGAATCGTGACATTGCATAAAAAAGGCGATTCCTTTTAGTTGCTAAAAAAGGCGATAATCCTATATTCCTATCAATCGGACAAAGTCGCGAGAATCAGGTAGTGCATCAATAAAAATGAGCCCTGACAGTAGACCATAAATTGGCACAACGACCTACGATGACCTATCATGATGGATTTCCCAAGTGAAAACGATTACGACATGTCTTCCAGTTGCGAGAAAGGACTAATCAAAACATCTACCTACCATCAAAAGAACTCTATTATAATCCCTTATCTAAGACAGCTGTCGCCAGATAGCGATGTAACAATAGCTGGTGCTTATCTTGATAGATGAGCTCAGAGAGTATAAAGTGCAATATAAAAGTGTTTAAAGTGTAGGTGCTGAAGATAGCTTTTTTTAATCCAGTGGGGAATCCTATATTTCTCAGGATAAAAGCGGACATTTCAATTTCTCGGGATAAAAAGTTGCCTAGATCACTCCTTGTATAATCAATACCGACAAAATCAGTTGAAAAGTGTGAAAGCGTCGACAAAATCAATTTAGCCCACGTTCAGTTGTTCCGAACCATATTAATTGTACCTTTCGTCATCGGAATTACATAGGAAAGCTACACTCACCAGTATCGTAAACTATTTAAAGCTAAACCCACTGACCTAAACCCGCACTAGAGATTAGTCAAACAAATCCTTCCTTAATTAATCCCTGCTTGCACTTACACATAACGCTTAGCCGTGTAAAAAAGGACTATACTTAACTCACGGATAAGCTTTACTTAAATGCGGGCTTAAGTCACGCAGTGCTATGAAAGTAAGTATACTATTTTCATTTCAGTTAAGTAGTCTAATTCAAAGTAAATTACACGCAGCTATCCACCAGTTATCATAGACCTTTTAATTCGACCGTTCATACATTACTGACGTTAAGTTTCATCATATCAAAGCTTCTCCAAAGTCCAGTAGTGCCGGGTTTGTTGATAATATTTGTCAAAAATAGAAACGGAACTGATAAAATAAAATACACTCGAATAAGACCTTGACAGATCGCTTTCTACACTCGAGATAATCACTACTCCTCGTCACAGCACTTACAGCTTTTGCAATCTAATAGTTTTTACGTATTTCTGTTTCTAAATTGTCTATTTCAATTATCTGGAACAATTGCAGTTACATTTAAATATAAAATTTCGTAAGTAGTACCACAGGTAGTACTGTTTATGCATCAGTCTTATCTAGTTTTTTTTTTCAATGTTAGATAGCGGAGACTTGCAACAAAAAGTGATATCAGTTATCAACACTGTCATCATTCTTGAAGAATTATCGTCATCATGACGTGATAAGATTTAAGAGAAAGTGTAAAAAAGTCACTTGACCACAAAATATACAAAATGATCACCACTATCACTTTCCCCCTGTACGTCATAATACTCATAATTTCAAGAACTAGGTAATGAAGGGATTTTCAAGAATTACTGAAGTTTTGACCAATACTGATATAATTTCGAATACTTTATTTTGCACCCAATTTATTGTGGCCTTCGGAAATCAAATCCATGTTGATCCATTTGATCTATGCGAAGTCGAGGCGGGTCGCTATTTATTTCATAAGCTAAGGACTATCTACATACTCGTACTTGCAACTTACTTACGACTTATTTCTAACATGCAAAGCTGAGCAATTGCTCAATAATCAATATTAGTAACTCCTTCCCGAAACCAGCATATTTGTAACGTTATTACTATTATAATATTACGTTATAAAACTTTTATTATTTCGGCATATGCCGAGGTGTTTTGGTGATATGCCGATTACTATGTACTAGTCAATTAGTACTTAGTATGGTTATTCCTGATTTAATTTCTTTCTTTAATTCATTCCATTACTAAATCATTAAGTTCTTGTGTTTTACACTTTTAGCATTGGGAGACTTTCCACAAGATAGACGGATGATCTCAACCGCTTTGGCGCTCTATCGTAGACCGCTGGTTTCCGTCAGACTTGTCCAATAGATGTGGTTGTTATTCAAACGATAGAAACGACACCTGTCCGCATTACTTCGATCCATTCCGGGGTTCGGATGGATTCAGATGGGTGGGAATCAGCTTCTACCTAGAATTAGGTATCTATCTATCGCCTATTTTTAACCCCCGACGCAAAAACGATGGGGTGTTATAAGTTTGATGTTTCTGTCTGTGTGTGTGTGTGTGTGTATGTGTGTGTGTGTGTGTGTGTCTGTCTGTTCCCCCTGTAGCGCTCAAACGGGTGGACCGATTTGAATGCGGTTTTTTTGTTTGAAAGGTGAATTAGTCGAGAGTATTGTTAGCTATGTTTGATGAAAATCGATCCAAGATGGCTGCCGCTACAAAATGGTGGGTTAAATATATTTTCACAACTCCCTTGATATGGGTATCAAATGAAAGGGCTTGACTAGTAGAATAGCTCTATGCAAATCCAAGATGGTTGCCTCCACAAAATGGCGAATATCGGGGGTTTATTAAATTTTTAATTTATACTTGTTTATGTACGAGTAGGTATCTACTGTACTAGTAATATATTACATAGGTATATTTTTATACCTATAGGTATATTATTTATTTTTGCCTAACGACCCTCCCTGGTTTCGCACGGGTAGTTATTATCGGCTAATAACACACTTTACATTGTTTTGTTATATGTATATTTCAAAGGGATTAGGCAGCGTTTTCGATGCAAGCTCCTAGACGACTTGACTTTCAACAATAGTCATACATTACACAATACCTCAACGAAAATTGGTGAAAACCGCATGAAAATCCATTCAGTAGTTTTTGAGTTTATCACGCACAGACTGGGGACTTTGGTTTATAATGTGTAGTGTTCTGCATGTCGCAATGATCCTATCAGTTACACATTCGGTACTTTCAACATCGTGTCATGTCATTGTATTCAATCACGTCCGACTGTCAAACGGCGTTATTAATTAATCTTTTGCACTTGTATAACTGCACATGTTTTCAGCTATCGTTTTACAGCAATCGATTTAATATGAGCAGTTTGTTATGCATGACTTCGGTTTAAGCATTGAATTTAAAAATTGCAACATGTTATTTGGTGAATGCTGCTTTGGTTTCAGATTGAAGGTGCCTCAATAGCTCTAGGTTACGTGGATATGAAATCTGAAAATTGTAAGTAGAACGAACCTCGCTGATTTGATGATTTTCTTATCCACTCCTAACACAGGGTTTACCGCTTTAATCTAGTCGTAATTGAAACTAAGTGCAAAAGGAAAATACGTAAGATGGATTAAACTTAACTTAACTTTTTACTATAGATAACTGAAATAGATATTTGTAAATCTCGTTGCACTATTTTGCTCGCAATAATGGGTTGTCGCAACCATTGTTGTGAAGCAGTGACCCGCGACGACCGATCGCAATGGTACCTACTGTCCCTTCCTGGTACCTACGTGGTGCAATCAAAGGGACAAATTATAATAAAAATCGAATCAATTTCCGTGGCAGAGACTCGATTTGGAAATTACAACAAAATTTTATAATTTCAAAAAGTGCGCTCTACACACACAGAGACCTTATTAGGTAAATGTTAAAATTAATGAATGAAACATTTACCTATTATTTCATCAATTCTTCATACATTTAAATAAACTACTTACCATAATTATAAAATTATACTTAATAGCTATTTTATCTCTACCACTTATACATTTACGCCTTGGTTATTTGAAATGACCGTAGTTTTTATAGGAGGTATCTATATATCCTTTTTAAACCCATAATAAACCTATCATCAGTTGCAATTGCATAACTTTCCAAAAAAGGTAAAGTATCCTTTACTTTCTTCGGGAGGTTATAAAATCCCTTTTTGATAAGCAACAGGCAACAATACCTACCATAGTGACATATTCCAGGCTTAACCCAGAACAAATTGCTAGACGTGATTTAATTATGTGAAAGCACACTCCGCGGCGCGGGCGGCGCACTATGGTGCAGACCGGTCGATATCGTCTCATAATTCAATTTTTGCAATAGTATTGCAGAAATAAAACAACTATTGTGTCGGATTCCTGAAAGCCTATATTTTTTAGTCCCGAAGAGATTTTTTCTATTACTCTTTCTGTTAATTTATTATGACACCTCAAACTTGAGTGTTCGCAATCAACTATTTCATTACGTAATTTTAAGTGAAACTTAGAACACAAATAAAAAAATATTTTAGCCATGATTCTAGGGACTATTTTATTTTATTCGCTTAATCTATAATTCATTCATATAATAAAAAGCAAATTGTATTTAATTTCAATAGGGAAATATATAAAATTAAATTTTGAATTAATATCACCGAATTTAGTACATATAAAATGTTTCACTCGACTTTTAGCAATTAGCGAATTTTGCCGAAGATTAGATATAGCGGTATTCTTATTAGCAAATTAATGTACTATAAGAATCTGTAATAATTGGCTGCTCCAATTTGCTCCCTTTTTTAAAATCAGCGTTTTACTATTAAATGGCAGTATTAAAATATTGACATTTATATTTCAACGTAACATTATTTCATTCTGAGAATTTAATTTATTTTATTTTTAGTTTTATTATTCCCCTATATTATTATTCTTATACTAGCCAGTACCCCCGACTTCGCCCGTAAAATTTTGAATGCAAATAAATAAATAATTAAGTATGATAAGATGTTATATCTGAACATTCAACCATTTCTGTGAAACACAATATGAGTTTGACAATGATAGACGGGAAGGTTACACAAGTGTTGACGGATACCCATAAATACTTCTGTGTGTACAATATGTCTAGTAGGGCCAGTGGAAATGAACAATCTACAATTAATCCAAAATAAAACGGACAGGCAAGATGCCTGTAGATTTGGCTTTTCGACACTCCATTGTTGGATACGGTTTATGGAGTATATTTTGCACATATCGTATAATTTAGAGTTCAAAAAATGGGCTGCGCGCACTGAAGAAGATTAAAAACAGAAAAAAGAAGAACTGATTAAGAGATTTTATATTATCTTGCAGACACTTGCTAGTGGAAAACCAACAGATTCCAAAACATTTGGCGATTATGCAAAGGCTACAGCAGAATTTTATGTACAAGAATATAATTGGTACTACATGCCTTCTTCGGTGCATAAAGTTCTAATTCACGGAGAAAATAAAATATCATTCTTTCTTACCACTAGGACAGCATTCAGAAGACGCTCAAGAAGTAAGAAATAAAGATTACAAATTCTTCCGCTTACACCAATCACCATGCGAGAAAGTGCTCACGATCATCGACGAATGAGGATGTGATGCACACTCTTATGTACTTATACCTCAGATCCATACATTTCTATTATATTAAGATCGTCTAAGGTATGTAAAGTCATGGAATTGGAAGATGAAGCTAAAACACTTTTGCAAACAATTCAGGATTAAAAGAATAAAGATAATTAATTTCCTACATCGGTAACATGTCATGTTGTAATTTTTTTAAGTATATTAATACTCGGTTTTTATTATAAGTATAAATAAACATGTATAAATTAATTATTTACATATATAGAGTAATCAATATTATGAATAAATTGCAAAAAATTGCTAACTGCATTTTTATTATGCGAATTTATATATTTATGTTCTAAAAATAAATAAAATGTTTACAAAATATAAAACTATAATTATTCATCCATATTCATTCCAAATTTCAGCTCGATATTCCAAGTACTTTAAAAGTTATAGAATTATGAGACGATATTGACCTGCTTGCACCATAGTGCGGCGTTCCAGTACCTACTAGTTAATATTAAGAGATTATATAACTAATTTAATATTGTAGCACACTGTTGCTATTGTTATGCTCGCCAATTAATTATTTTTAATAGAGAGAATTGCAAGCTTTGTTCGTCAGAAATTGACAGGTAGATATTATACAGATACCTATGGCTGTCGTTGGCAGAATTATAAGTTTAGGTTTATTGGGGATTGGTTTGGGAGTTCATTTGATCCTATATTCTGTACAAATGTTCTAAGTATGTATTTTCGGTTTT
The DNA here is from genome assembly GCA_920104075.1 of Melanargia galathea. NCBI lineage: Eukaryota > Metazoa > Arthropoda > Insecta > Lepidoptera > Nymphalidae > Melanargia > Melanargia galathea. The sequence continues at coordinate 4,823,030 of OV049863.1, forward strand.
TTATCGTTATTTTAAACATTTTTAAATTCCAATGAAAGTAGTATTATTAGGTTCAGCTATCGATAAATTAACTTAGCTTTATAACTTAAATGAAAAACACCAGATCCTGGGAAATTAAACTATAATTTGGGGTGAGAATTGAGAAGGTACCTACCAGGCGCGCAGACAATGAGTGGCGATCGTTCACATTAGACTTCCTGAGTGAACGGGAACAAACAACGAACAACAATGGTTATTGTAGCATCCGTTACCATTTTACTGTGTGGAGTGTTTGCTAGCGATCCACAACGTATTGCAAAACGTATATGTTATTTAGAAAGTATGGATTTACGAGTAGCTGCAGGAATGTCAGTATAATATGATGTATTTAATAAAACATTAAATTGTAAGCAGACTGGCATGCTAAAGCCGCAGACAATAGCCAACGGTTGCTAGGAATGTATCCTAAATGAGGGGAAACAATGCCCATTGTGGTCATACGTTATCATTTCATTTCGCCGGCCGTAATAGCTACCGATACAATGTGAAAGTCGAAAGGCTTAGAATTTTTTAATAGGTTTTATTGGTTTACGTTCATTTTTGCCGTCGCAACCGATTGACGTACACTGCTGGACACCTATATAGATAGTCTCTTGTAGACATGGGTGATGGTTCCAAAAAACTACAATGGATTGATTTGCAAATTCAGTTATCAAATGATCATTCATCATGTTAACGAAACTGCCTTGATAAGAGAAAAAAGTAAATTATTCATAAATCATATATTATACCTATCAATATTGTATACCTACTAGTATAATAGAGCGGATTGAACACGCTAATCTCTGTAAATACAAAGCGGATTTAAAAAAATTTTTTTGCATTTGATAGGTCAATTCTTAAGAAAGGTTTTATACGCTATTCAACATAACTATAAGCTGAAAAGAGAGAAAGTAAGAAAAAATAACACGGGTGGGCAATGCGATGCGATGAGTCGACGAGAACCGAACTAGAGTTCGACTCTTGTTCGTTTCTCGTTGCCGAGCATTACCAAGAACACTCGAACTGTGCAACGAAATAAAAATAAAAACATGCGGACGAGGTCGCGGGCATCAGCTAGTCATAGATATATAAGAACATATTATACAAAATAAGAAAGTACTATTCTCCTATTACGTAGTCGGTCGTTATTAGGTAACCCTACCCTTTCCAAAGTGCAAAGTAACCGTAACATCATAACTTTATTATAAACAATGCAAGACTTACAGCATTTGTTATTACTCCGATAACATCTCGATTGATTCACGGAACGAATAGATCTGACGTAATCGATTCGCTGCATGCCGAAAGAATGCGCTTTTCTTCTCAATTGGAAGTGATCTAAAACAACCAATTGAAACCGAAAAAGGAATCAATCGATTTGTGATTAGACACCTTACATTCCTTATTCGTTAAGGTAACGGTCAACGCACTTGGTTATACCTAAAATAACTTCATTGGCCCAATGCATTCGGCAAGTGCAAACTGTCGGCCAAAGGTAAATGCTGTTTGCGAATTGCGCCAAGATCCTTTGATGTTCATTTGAAAACCAGTCAGATATTATGGTAGCGCGAGGAACTAGGCCAATAATTGTACTAGGCTCAATTGTTAAAATTTGTATGATGAAACTCATAGATGGATCGACAAAGTAATTTTTCAAACTGAAAATTGAGTAGGTATTTTGTAGAGAGAAAATAACTGATTATCTCGGTTTATTGCACTTTATCATAAAATACAATATTCATATACCTGTATCAACCTTAGAATAAATAGGTTCGATGGTATCAACTTTTGGTAGGTACGTGCCTGGCATCGCCGTCCGCGTCAGTGTGAATTGTAGTCTACGGTTTTCTTTTTTTTTTGAGTTTTTCTTTGATTTTATCCCAGATAACTATTACTGGAGATGTTATATAAATAGGTGTACATATATACATATCATAACATCAGACATTAAAAATCACGTGACAATCGAGATTACACATAAAATAACATCGCTCTGGTATTAGGTATGTATATATTTATTGTGTTTTGGAATGTACTAGTAGCCTACATAAATAAAAACATAGGTAGTTTCATGTATGCTATAGATACTAACGTGTCTAAGATGCAGCTTGCACGCGCGTTACTAATCGTTGATTGATAGATCAAAGAGTGGAGTAAGATCATAGTACTTATTTTAACTATGCCGGCACGGGCAGCGCGGCGGCGTGGAGGAGAAATTGTTTTTATCTGACACGCTCTGCGAGAAATTACAGTTTCCAAGAGTAATACGGTCAAGGAAAATTACTTCTGAATTCTGACTTTATAAAAATAATATCGCCGTCAATATTTTCGACATGTTTTATTCTATGTTATGTAGTTTTAATCGCTGCGGGTAGAATGAAAATATTTTCTTTTAATGGCGAGCGAAGCTCCACAATAAATAGGTACTTTCTTGATATCTTATATTTCTTGAGCCCCTGTACAATAAGCAGCCAATCTAACCAAAGAATTGGGTGCATAGTGCGCGGGCTCTATATGTAATGTCGGTAATGAATATCATTGGTCGAATTAATTAGCAGCCGCACTGCTGCTGTCAAGTGCGCGGGGGCTCCGACACTATTTGGGCACTAGACAGTCTGGCTGAAACCACCAGGCTGCGGCAGCCAGTGCGACCAAAGGAATTCTTGACTGCGTATAGTGAGCGGGTTCCAATAAGCCACCATTGATCGAATTGGCTGCCGGAGCCAGGCTGTTTAGTGCGCGGGGCTTGCACAAGTTCCAAGGCGCGGGGGCTCTAGTCTAGAGTCAGGAAAAACGATCAAAAAATAACAGGATTCTGGGCGGCAAAATAGGCAGTCCTTCCTCAACACACATTTGTTCAGTTAGTTGTTTCTGCGGGTTTGTAGAGATGTCTACTCGTTAAGTATTTTGGTAAACCATTCCGAAGTTCTTTTATTTTGAGATTAGACATGTCCATAATGAACAAACGTGTTTGCGCGGCAGTCAAAGATCCAAATGCTCGGACGGTATAGACGTGCCTCGTCGAAGGAACATCATGCCCAATAATCCCGAAACACATCCTCGGTGACCTTATTTGGATCGCGTCCACTATATTTTTAAAATCATACATCCGTCAGTGTAGAATACAGAAAGGGTATACTATGTTACAAAATGATACACAATAAAACAACTTCGTAACAAATTACTAACGGAAATCATTGAAAACTAAGAACTCCATCACAAAATCGGTATTTAGAACCCCTCGAATTCCGAATTATTTATAAGATGCACCGAAAAACGCGCTCATCTAAACAAATTCAAACCTTAATGATACTCGACATATAGAATTAGTAAGTGCAAAATTTATATTGGCCGCGTACAATAAAAAAAAGAAAAGTAGATCAAGCTAATTTAGATCTTAAACTTAAGAAGATAGAGTAGTGGATGACAGGATAAGTTTTTAAGATGCACTAATTGCCGTTGAAGAATCACGAATCAGGATCACGAGCTTGGCGAAATGTCACGAAGATTACTGTGACACTGCAGATTGAAGAAATACTTACTTCTGTATCACGTGTGGCCCACTGCGTCAACTTGTCTTGTGGGCTGAAAACTGGTCTGGTAAGGTACGACATCAACGGTTCTGTTTGGGCTGACCATTGCTGATATTGCGTTTCCAGTATGTATAATGTTAAGGTAGGTACTTACTTTAAAATGCGATAAGGGTAGTGGCGTAGTGTACGCTTTTCTTTCAGATTTATCTACAAAATTACAAAAGACTGAAAAGCTATATTTTTCTAAATGAAAGTCACTGATAAGTACCTAGTTTTCTATTTAAAATACGTTACCAAAACTCTCATGAATTCTCAGTACGACCCCTTATATAACGAACTTCTGTACCTACCTTAGAGGCGGAACTAATTTTTTTCCAACTTACAGGAGAGCCAAAAAAAAATTTTTTTTTATGATTCTAAACATTGGGGAGCATTTATATAAATATATTTTGTGCTTCTACTATTTCACGGATCCGTATGTTCATTGTGCATCCGTGCTGCATTAATCATTACTACAATCTCAAATTATTATAGTGATTGGTTGATTTTTTAGTATTCTTGCTGTAACAATACATGCGCGAGTGTTGGCCAATCAGACGTGAATGCGATCATCACACTGTATCATATTTTTTGACAATTGAAACCAGGTCCAGTTATATCCTAAGTCGAACCCAACAAAGGTATACCAACGTCAAAATTTTCAAAGTGAAATTGAAAATATCTACTTACAGGTCAACAAAATGGACTTCATTAATATATATATAGCTGCTCGTGCTGATTCATTGACTGACTCACTGATTGATCACCCCTCCTGTAAAATTTTGTATGAAAATTTTTTTTTTCACAAATGGTTTCATATAGAGGACAAAAATTCATTCGGAACAAAAATATGGAGAGAGCTGATGATTGAGGATTTCGAAGACTTGTGAAGAGCACGCTTAAGATATTGAAGATAGGTGGAGGGTGCTCGAACAAATGTCACTCGAAACGTCATCCAATTGGCAGTGAGCTGAAAAAAAATTCAAAATGGCGAAAAAAAGATGACCGCCATACAAATTTCGTCGGTGTCCATCTCGGAGGGTATAAAAGATGGAAGAGTGGTTTCTTCGCAAAAGATGATCAGAATCCAAAGGTCTACCCGATGAATAGAAAAAAAATTCAAAATGGTGGAATTTATTTTTCCATAGAAAATGTATGACGAATATTGAAGAGACTACAAGTTGTAAACTATGCAAGGCTTTGATGCGGTTCTTTGGAGAACTCTCAATGAAAAATATGGGAAGACATGATGATTGAGGGTTTGGAAGATGGATGAGGAGCCTGGGCAGGGTATTGTAGATATATGGGGACTGCTCAAACAAAAATTACTCAAAACCTCATCCAATTGGCACTGAGCTGAAAAAAAACAAAATGGCGGATTCAAGATGGCGGCTATACAAATTTCGTCGGTGTCTATCTCACCAAGCATAAAAGATGGAAAAGTGGTTTCTGGGAAAAAGATGATCAAGACCTAAAGATCTATTTTATGAACAGAAAAAAAATCAAGATGGCGGAATTTATTGTTTCACACAAAAAAAATTTAATTAATGGTTTCGTATAGAAGACAAAAAATTATGCGGAGGAAAAATATGGAAAGAGCTGATGATTGAAGATTTTGAAGATGGTTGAGGCACGGCACGGCCAGGGTATTAAAGATAGGTGGAGGCTGCTCAAACGAAAACAATACTTGAAACCCCGCGGTCCGCTTTAGCGGGCCGCGCAGCCACGCGCCCTACTAGTTATACTATATATAGCTCGATTACCACTCACTCACTGACTGACTGACTGACTCATTGACATAATTGTTCTCCTAGAAAGAGACAGAAAACGATACAATAATGTATGGGAGATATGTTCGGGTGTGGGAGTCGAGTAGGGAAAAATTATGACATTTCGGAAAAACAAGATGGCGGCCGGCGTGATTTTTGTAACTTTTTTGTTTTCCAACCGATTTCGTTAAAACTTGCAGGTTTTTAAGAAACTAGTAAATGATTATTAGAAAAAGTGGAAAAAATTGGAAAAACAAGATGGCGGCCGAGATTTAGATTTTTAAAATTTTTGATTTTTCGACCCCAAACCGCGGCACCACAGCTCCGAAACGGGGTAATTGAGGATAATATTTTTTTCTTGTTTCCGCTTACAACTATCCTGTCTTTTGCCAGAACGGGAGTGGTTTTTAAAAATTCAAGATGGCGGCTGTCGTGGCGGCCATTGGGTTTGAGGTACGAAAAAACCCAATTTTAAAATTCAAATTTCTCACAGTTGGCAACATCGGAACGTTTCGACTTCTATTAAGCGATTGTTTGCATTGACTTGAGGTATAAATTGGCGATAAAAAAATACCCCACTTTTGGGGAAATTTCAAGATTTACCCCCAAAATAAAAAAATCGAAATACGGACTTTTTGCAAAATCCGAGTATGAGCAACCATGTGTTTTACTTGTACCAATGACATTTGAGTATTTTTGTCCTCGGGGACTGGCAACACTGGAATTTATCAAAGAAAAAGTGATTTTCGCGACATGGTCTTTTTTCAGGGGCAATCATTTCGCCTGGGTTCAAGCGAGATAAAAAATTAAAACGTCATCGGGAGCGGTATATATTGTATTTATTGAAAAAAATATAAAACTATGTGAATTATTTATATAAAACGAGTTGGCGGCCATTTTGTATTGTTGTTGGGTGTTTTTGAAAATTTTGATCATGTTTTTGAGGCAGTTGGCAACATTTTAGAAAGTTGACATGTATGAATCGATTGTGTAACTCAACTGGCAGTATCGAAGTATGTACACAGTGTTGCCACATTTAAAGTAGTTTTTGAGATTTCCCCAAAAATTTCCTCCTGTAAAATTTTGTATGAAAAATTTTTTTTTCACTAATGGTTTCACAAAGAAGACAAAAATTTATTCCGAAAAAAAATATGGAGAGAGCTGATGATTGAGGGTTTCGAAGACGGGTGAAGGGCACGCTGAAGGTATTAAAGATAGGTGGGAGGTGCTCGAGCAAATGTCATTCGAAACGTCGTCCAATTGGGAGTGAACTGAAAAAAAATTCAAAATGGCGAAAAAAAGATGGCCGCCATACAAATTTCATCGGTATCCATCTCGGAGGGTATAAAAGATGGAAGAGTGGTTTCTTAGCAAAAGATGATCAAAATCCGACGGTCTACTTGATGAATGGAAAAAAAATTCAAAATGGCGGAATTCATTTTTTCATAGAAAATGTATGGTGAATATTGAATTGCCTTTGATGCGGTTCTTCAGCGAATTCTCACAAAATATGGGAGACATGATGATTAAGGGTTAGTAAGATGGTTGGGGAGCCCGGGAAGGGTATTGTAGATAGAAAAGGGCAGCTCAAACAAAAACAAGATGGCGGCCGACGTGATTTTTGTAACATTTTTGTTTTCCTACCGATTTCGTTAAAACTCGCAATTCTCGAAGAAATTAGGAAACGATTAATAGAAAAAGTAGAAAAAATTTTAAAAACAAGATGGCGGCTTAGCTGTAGTCTTTCAAATTTTCGATTTTTCAACCCCGAACCGCGGCGCCACTGCACCGAAACAGGTTAGTTGAGGATAATATTTTTTTCCTATTTCCGTCCACAATTATCCTGTATTTTGATAGATCGGGAGTAGTTTTTAAAAATTCAAGATGGCGGCTGTCGTGGCGGCCATTCAGTTTGAGGTACGAAAAAACGCAATTTTAAAATTCAAATTACTCACAGTTGACAACATCCCAGCGTTTCTACTTTTATGAAGCTATTGTATGTACAGACTTGAAGTATAGATTGGTGAAAAAAATACCCCATTTTTGGGGAAATTTCAAGATCTACCCCAAAAATTAAAAAATCGAAATACGAACTTTTTGCAAAATCCGAGTATGAGCAACTACATTTTTTACCTGTACAAACGAAATTTGTATAAATTGGTATCGCCAGGGACAGGCAACACTGAAATTTATCAAAGAAAAAGTTGTTTTCGCGATACGGTCTTTTTTCAGGGGTGATCATTTCGCCTGTGTGCGAGCGAGATGAAAACTTGAAACGTCATCATATCTCCTGTACTTAATGGAAAAATTATTCAACTTTCTAAAATAAATCTGTAAAATGAGTTGACGGCCATTTTGAATTATTTTTGTTTTGGAATTGATTTTGAACATGTTTTTGAGGCAGTTGGCAACATTTTGGAAAGTTGAAATGTATGAATCGACTGTGTAACTTAACCGGCAGTATCGATAAATGTAAACAGTGTTGCCACCTTCGGGGTAATTTACGAGATTTTCCCCAAAAATTTTCTCCTGTATAATTTTGTATGAAAATTTTTTTTTTCACAAATGGTTTCACAAAAAAGACAAATGTATTCAAAAAAAAATATGGATAGAGCTGATGATTGAGGAACTCGGAGACGGGTGAAGGGCACGCTTAAGGTATTGAAGATAGGTGGGAGGTGCTCGAGCAAATGTCACTCGAAACGGCTTCCAATTTGCAGTGAGCTGGAAAAATATTCAAAATGGCGGAAAAAAGATGGCCGCCATACAAATTTCATCAGTGTTCATCTCAAAGGGTATAAAAGATGGAAGAGTGGTTTCTTATCAAAAGATGATCAGGACCTTCGGATCCTGATCACTAGAAAAAAAAAAATTCAAAATGGAGGAATTTATTTCGGACTAACTAGGGACTGACTGGGGACCGACTAGAGACCAACTGCGGACCGACTAGAGACCGACTAGGACCAACTACGGACCGACTAGGGACCGACTAGGGATCGACTACGGACCGACTAAAGACCGACTACGGACCGACTACGGCCGACTAGGGTAGACCGACTAGGAACCGACTAGAGACCGACTACGGACAGACTACGGACCGACTAGAGACCGACTACGGACCGACTACGGACCGACTAGGGACCGACTACGGTCCGACTAGGGACCGACTACGGACTGACTACGGACCGACTACGGACTGACTAGGGACCGACTACGGACCGACTAGGGACCGACTATGGACCGACTAAGGACCGACTAGGGACTGACTAGGGACCGACTAGGGACCGACTACGGACCGACTAGGGACCGACTACGGACCGACTATGGACCGACTACGGACCGACTAGCGACCGACTAGGGACAGACTACGGACCGACTAGGGACCGACTACGGACCAACTACGGACCGACTAGGGACCGACTAGGGATTGACTAGCGACCGACTATGGACCGACTAAGGACCGACTAGGGACTGACTAGGGACCGACTAGGGACCGACTACGGACCGACTAGGGACCGACTACGGACCGACTATGGACCGACTACGGACCGACTAGCGACCGACTAGGGACTGACTACGGACCGACTAGGGACCGACTACGGACCAACTACGGACCGACTAGGGACCGACTAGGGACTGACTAGCGACCGACTAGGGACCGACTAAGGACCGACCGGGGACTTTTCGAGATTTCCCCAAAAATTTCCTCCTGTAAAATTTTATATGAATTTTTTTTGGTTTCACAGAGAAGACAAAAATTCATTCGGAGAAAAAATATGGCGAGAACTGATGATTGAGGATTTTGGAGACAAGTGAAGGATACAGAAGGGTAGAGTGCAGCCCTCAATTGCCCTTGTTGGTACTCAAACTTCTTATTTTCGCGATGTCTGTGTGCTTACGTGGTCAGATTTTTAAAAGCTTATATCTCCGAAACTATAGGGTGCAGCCCCATGTTGTTGGTACTCAAAATTCCTATTTTCGCGATGTCTGTGTGCTTACGGGGTCAGATTTTTAAAAGCCTATAATGTCTCCGAAACTATAGGGTGGAGGTCCATGTTTTTGGTACTCAAACTTATGTATGGCGAATATTGGCTATGCAAGGCTTTGGTGCGGTTCTTTGGAGAACTTTCAAGTAAAGTATGGGCAGACATGATGATTGAGTGTTTGGAAGATGAATATCAAATATCGAAAGCCCCCCCGCGAGCTGCTTTAGCAGCTCGCGCACCGAGCAACTAGTTATACTATATATAGCTCGATTACCACTGACTCACTCACTGACTCATTGACATAATTGTTCTCCTAGAAAGAGACAGAAAACGATACAATAATGTATGGGAGATGTGTTCGGATGGGGGAGTCGAGTAGGGAAAAATTATGACATTTCAGAAAAACAAGATGGCGGCCGACGTGATTTTTGTAACTTTTTTGTTTTCCAACCGATTTCATTAAAATTTCGCAATTATTGAAGAAATTAGTAAACAATCAATAGAAAAAGTAGAAAAAAATTAAAAAACAAGATGGCGGCCGAGCTGTAGTTTTTTCAAAATTTTGATTTTTCGAACCCAAACCGTGGCGCCACAGCGCCGAAACGGGCAGTTGGGGACAAGATTTTTTTACTGTTTCCGCCTAAAATATCCTGTATTTTGACAAAACGGAAGTAGTTTTTAAAAATTCAAGATGGCGGCTGTTGTGGCAGCCATTTGGTTGGAGGTACCTACGAAAAAACGCAATTTTAAAATTCAAATTTCTCACAGTTGGCAACATTGGAGCGTTTCGATTTCTATGAAGCGATTGTTTGCATAGACTCGAAGTATAAACTGGTTATAAAAAAATACCCCACTTTTGGGGAAATTTCAAGATTTACCCCAAAAATTAAAAAATCGAAATACGGACTTTTTGCAAAATCCGAGTATAAGCGACCACGTTTTTTACTTGTACAAATGACTTTTGGTATTTTTGTTATCGGGGACTGGCAACACTGGAATTTATCAAAGAAAAAGTGATTTTTGCGACATGCTCTTATTTCAGGGGCAATCATTGAGTCTGGGTACAAGCCAGATTAAAAATTAAAACGTCATCAGAAGCGGCATATCCTATAGTTAATAGTAAATTTATAAAACTTTCTAAAATGTATCTATCAAACGAGTTGGCGGTCATTTTGTATTGTTGTTGGGTGTTTTTGAAAATTTTGATCATGTTTTTGAGGCAGTTGGCAACATTTTAGAAAGTTGACATGTATGAATCGATTGTGCAACTCAACTGGCAGTATCGAGGTATGTATACAGTGTTGCCACATGTAGGGTAGTTTTTGAGATTTCCCCAAAAATTTCCTCCTGTAAAATTTTGTATGAAAAATTTTTTTTCACTAATGGTTTCACAAAGAAGACAAAAATTTATTCCGAAAAAAATATGGAGAGAGCTGATGATTGAGGGTTTCGGAGACGGTTTAAGGGCACGCTGAAAGTATTGAAGATAGGTGGGGGTGCTCGAGCAAATGTCATTCGAAACGTCGTCCAATTTCAATTGAACTGAAAAAAAAAATTCAAAATGGCGAAAAAAAGATGGCCGCCATACATATTTCATCGGTATCCATCTCGAAGGGTATAAAAGATGGAAGAGTGGTTTCTTAGCAAAAGATGATCAAAATCCGAAGGTCTACTTGATGAATGGAAAAAAAATCAAAATGGCAGAATTCATTTTTTCATAGAAAATGTATGGTGAATATTGAATTGCCTTTGATGCGGTTCTTCAGAGAATTCTCACAGAAAAATATGGGAAGACATGATGATTGAGGGTTAGTAAGATGGTTGGGGAGCCCGGGAAAGGTATTGTAGATAGAAAAGGGCTGCTCAAACAAAAACAAGATGGCGGCCGACATGATTATTGTAACTTTTTTGTTTTCCTACCGATTTCGTTAAAACTCGCAATTCTAGAAGAAATTAGGAAACGCTTAATAGAAAAAGTAGAAAAAAATTAAAAAACAAGATGGCGGCTACAACTATGTAGTCTTTCAAATTTTTGATTTTTCGACCTCGAACCGTGGCGCCACAGCACCGAAACGGGTTAGTTGAGGATAATATTTTTTCCTGTTTCCTTCTACAATTATCCTGTATTTTGACAGATCGGGAGTGGCTTTTAAAAATTCAAGATGGCGGCTGTCGTGGCGGCCATTCGGTTTGAGGTACGAAAAAACGCAATTTTAAAATTCAAATTTCTCACAGTTGACAACATCGGAGAGTTTCTACTTCTAAGAAGCTATTGTATGTACAGACTTGAAGTATAGATTGGAGAAAAAATACCCCATTTTTGGGGAAATTTCAAGATCTACCCCATATATTAAAAAATCTAAATACGAACTTTTTGCAAAATCCGAGTATGAGCAACTACGTTTTTTACTTGGACAAACGAAATTTGGATATTTTTATCGCCAGGGACAGGCAACACTGAAATTTATCTAAGAAAAAGTGGTTTTCGCTATACGGACTTTTTTCAGGGGTGATCATTTCGCCTGTGTTTGAGCGATATGAAAACTTGAAACGTCATCAGGAGCGGTATCTCCTGTATTTAATGGAAAAATTATTCAACTTTCTAAAATAAATCTGTAAAATGAGTTGACGGTCATTTTGTATTTTATTTGTTTTGGAATTGATTTTGAACATGTTTTTGAGGCAGTTGGCAACATTTTGGAAAGTTGAAATGTATGAATCGACTGTGTAACTTAACCGGCAGTATCGATAAATGTAAACAGTGTTGCCACCTTCGGGGTAGTGTACGAGATTTTCCCCAAAAATTTCCTCCTGTAAAATTTTGTATGAATTTTTTTTTTCACAAATGGTTTCACAAAGAAGACAAAAATTTTTTCAGAAAAAAATATGGATAGAGCTGATGATTGAGGAACTCGGAGACGGGTGAAGGGTACGCTTAAGGTATTGAAGATAGGTGGGAGGTGTTCGAGCAAATGTCACTCGAAACGGCATCCAATTGGCAGTGAGCTGGAAAAATATTCAAAATGGCGAAAAAAGATGGCCGCCATACAAATTTGGTACTCAAACTTCTTATTTTCGCGATGTGTATAGGCTCACGTGGTCAGATTTTTAAAAGCTTATATCTCGGAAACCATAGGGTGCAGCCCCATGTTGTTGGTAATCAAACTTCTTATTTTCGCGATGTCTGTGTGCTTATGTGGTCAGATTTTTAGAAGCTTATATTATATACGAAACTATAGGGTGCAGCCCCATGTTACTCGTACTCAAACTTCTTATTTTCACGATGTCTATATGCTCACGTGGTCAGATTTTTAAAAGCTTATATCTCCGAAACTATAGGGTTCAGCCCTATGTTGTTGGTAGTCAAACTTCTTATTTTCACGATGTCTATGTGCTCACATGATCAAATTTTTAAAAGCTTATATCTCCGAAACTATAGGGTGCAGCCCCATGTTGTTGGTACTCAAAATTCCTATTTTCGCGATGTCTGTGTGCTTACGTGGTCAGATTTTTAAAAGCTTATATCTCCGAAACTATAGGGTGGAGGTCCATGTTTTTGGTACTCAAACTTATGTATGGCAAATATTGGCTATGCAAGGCTTTGGTGCGGTTCTTTGGAGAATTTTCAAGTAAAGTATGGGCAGACATGATGATTGAGTGTTTGAAAGATGAATATCAAATGTCGAAAGCCCCCCCGCGAGCTGCTTTAGCAGCTCGCGCACCGAGCAACTAGTTAATATATATATAGCTGTTCGTTCTGATTCACTGACTCACTCATTCATCGCCCCTCCTGTAAAATTTTGTATGAAAAATTTTTTTTTCACTAATGGTTTCGTATAGAGGACAAAAATTGAAGTAGAACAAAAATATGGAGAGAGCTGATGATTGAGGATTTCGAAGACGCGTGAAGAGCACGCTCAAGGTATTGAATATAGGTGGGGGGTGCTCGAGCAAATGTCACTCGAAACGTCATCCAATTGGCAGTCAGGTGAAAAAAAAATCAAAATGGCGAAAAAAAGATGGCCGCCATACAAATTTCGTCGGTCTCCATCTTGGAGGGTATAAAAGATGAAAGAGTGGTTTCTTCGCAAAAGATGATGAGGATCCAAAGGTCTACTTGATGAATTAAAAAAAAAATTCAAAATGGCGGAATTTATTTTTCCATAGAAAATGTATGGCGAATATTGAAGAGACTACAAGTTGTGAACTATGCAAGGCTAAAAATGCGGTTTTTTGGAGAACTCTCAAAGAAAAATATGGGAAGACATGATGATTGAGGGTTTGGAAGTTGGTTGAGGAGCCCGGGCAGGGTATTGAAGATAGGTAGGAGGTGCTCAAACAAAAATTACTCGAAACATCATCCAATTAGCAGTGAGCTGAAAAAAGTCCAAAATGGCGGATTCAAGATGGTGGCCATATAAACATCGGTGTCTATCTCACCAAGTATAAAAGATGGAAGAGTGGTTTTTGCCAAAAGATGATTAAGACCTTAAGTTCTACTTGATGAGCAGAATGATTCGAAGAAAAAATATGGAGAGTGATAATGATCGAGGATTAGGAATAGGGGAGAGATAGGTGGAGGCTGCTCAAACCAAAATACCCGAAAGCGAAACCTCGCGGTCCGCTTGCGGGCCGCGCACCCACGCGCCCTACTAGTTTTATTAATAACATTAATAACATGTACTCAAACGCCTCTTTGATGCCTCTTGACATCATTTATCTTCGAAATGATATCTACACAATGTGTTACAAGTTGACTAAAATTATCGACGCAACTACAAAAATAAATATCATTTAAATAGCTATTTTTGAAAAATAGATTCATAGGTCCATACCAATACGCCTGAGGTAGCAGAGGAATATCAATAATATTATGCCTCTGAGGAAGCACTTTTAGAAAGAGATACTCCATTGAAAAATAGTACCTAACCCAAGGGCGTAAATAAAAGACAAAAATGCGGCAGACACTGGACCCCGGCATTTTAACGGCCGATGCCGCCGGCGCCGAGTCGCGTCGCATTCTTTATCGACTGCTTCCCAGAGTCGCCATTTTGTTATCTCTTTTATTATGCAGAGGATCCTGAAATTCTACATTAATTGCTTAGGTATTAGTTTTCTGATGTCCGTATTTCTGATTCTGTTAGATGTCTGAATTTCTGAGCTTTGATCAGCTATACCTTCTCTCTCATTCTTTGCATCGTATTGCTCATTGCGGAGGGTAATGACCCCTTTTCATTAATCATATAAGTGTAAGGGTTTATTTTGGGATTATAATATTATACTGTACTTTGGGTTCCCAAATCTTTCGATTTAGACGGATTCATCGACAATTTTTTTTCATGTTGATTAAAACTTAAATAGATGCACTTCGTGTAAGTTGCAACTTGCGAAATAGAGTCAGAAGTTTGCTCAGAATTAACAACTATACAACAACAACAACAAGAACAAGATCAATGGATATTTCTGTTTGAACAAGCTTTAGTTGTTCCGGTCTCTTTCGATTGTTCGCTTGGTACAGCGATGCCGATAACAGTTAACACTATAGAAATGAGGCTATGTGATGATGAGTGTAATACGTTACACAATTCATTATTTAAACTAGCTGATGCCCGCGATTTCATTCGCGTGGATTTGAGATATTCAAAAATTCCATGGGAACTCTTTGACTTACCGGGGTCAAAAGTAGACTGTGCCCGTTTTCAGGAAGCAAGCTATATCGGTGCCAAACATTGTGAATTGTGATCCGATCTGCGGTTGAGCCATGAAAAGGTAACAGATAGCGGGCAAACGAGCAAGCGGGTCACTTGATGTTAAGTGATTACCGCCACCCATGAACATGGCTTTTGAGGAAAGGGGCTGGCTGTTCGCCGGAGCACATCGGATGCTTTGCGGTAAATTACGGCTGAAGTGTGGTCGCCAGCCAGGCGGATTCGGGGTAGAATCCTACCACAAAGCGGTGATACCATCTAGATTACGTTGTGTGGTATCAGGCACAACGACCCGTAGAGGGGACTGAGAGCGTCAGGGCCTCGTTAGCATACTGGCAGGGTGCACCGCACGCAGGTGAGGTTGACTTTGGCCATGACTATTGTATTATATTCTACTGGAATAATTTTTGACGTGATAACGTCTCATAAATCGATGAAGGCCGGCTACACGCACGAATAAGCATGACTCATTGTTACGTACCGCGTGCAAGCGAGAACGCGGAACAAGCGATAGAGAAGTCACACACACACACACACACACACAAATACACACACACACACACAGAGACATGTCAAACAAATAACACCCCGTCGTTTTTGCGTCGGGGCCGGGGTAAAAAAGCTATTTTCGAAATTTTTGTCTGTTTATCTGTTTGTCTGTATGTTTCTGCGCGCATTACGCAAAAACTACTGAATGGATTGTAACGAAACTTGGTACGATTTAAGTTCATACTACGGAGTAACATATAGGATACTTTTTATCCCGAAATTCAGCACGATTCCCTAGGGAGAGGGGATGAAAATCAAAACGTGTATTTAGCTGTAATTCAATAATGCGTGGTCCGATTTCATTCATTCTTTTTTTGTTAGAAAGGAGATACTTTAGAGATTACCGACTAATCTCTAAAAGGCTGGATCGATTTTGATAGGACTTTCTCTGGCGAATGTTTACATTTTGATCTACCTAAACATCCGCCAGTGAACTTGCACAGTTTTTAGCGTGATATGAGCTCAAAGGAGCTTAGAAAAAACAAAACAATTCCTACGGGATTTTAAAAACCAATATATATTCACGCGAACGAAGTCGCGGGTGTCCGCTTGTTGACTATAAACGTTAAAAAGAAACTACATATACCTAATATTAGGTAGATATGTAGGTATACCCGTATTACTAATTCCCTGGAATTCTGACGTTTCGTAATGTTACCAGAGATAAAACAATTCCCACAAAAAGTTAAAAAATTCAAAACTTAAGCAAATACAAATCAACTGTCGCATGTAGATATGACAAATGCCTGACAGACAAAAGGACAGACACTTCATGGTGATAATGTCATTCGACATCCATTTTTGAATAAATTTTTTCAATGTGCTTCTTTTGTTTTCTGTTGCTGTCAGTGTGCACTTTCTAGTTTCCACTCTTGGTATTTTCTATTTTAAGGCAAAACGAGTAATATTATTACGCGGCATATGGCTTTTTATGATGACAGGAAATTAAAGTAGTTTGGGGTAAAATCGTACCTACTTCGTAGATGTTAACCCTGTTCTCCATACAAATAACTCATCTGTAAATGACAATGACAGCTGTCAGAATTCCGGGGAATTAGTAATACGGGTATAGGTAGCTAATGGCTTTCTTTTAACAACGGTTTGAAATTTTCACACATAAACTAGGTTCGTTGACACGACGTAATTATTTTACGTTTTCATTTAACTTTAGCACCAATTTCACACAATGTGACGACTTTTTTAAGTGAAATTGTTTATCTTAAGTATTTTTAACCCCCGACGCAAAAACGACGGGGTGTTATAAGTTTGACGTGTCTGTGTGTGTGTGTGTGTGTGTGTGTGTGTGTGTGTGTGTGTGTGTGTCTGTCTGTTCCCCTGTGGCGCTCAAACGGGTGAACCGATTTGAATGCGGTTTTTTTTGTTCGAAAGGTGATTTAGTCGAGAGTGTTCTTAGCTATGTTTGATGAAAATTGGTCCAAGATGGCCGCCGCTACAAAATGGCGGATTACATATTTTTTCACAAATCCCTTAATATGGGTATCAAATGAAAGGGCTTGACTAGTAGAATAGCACTATTGCAAATCCAAGATGGTTGCCGCCACAAAATGGCGAATGTCGGGGGTTTTTTAAATTTTCAATTTACACTTGTCTTTTCTTTGAATAATATTATATATGAATGAATTTAAATACCTACTGTAGATATTAGGTTAATGTTTCAACTTTCAATAAAATAATTTTTTGAATGCGAATAATGCTATAATTTTATAATGCTATAATAATGAATAATTATATAATTATGAAGGTAGGTAAGTACATACAAAATTGTTGATACCTGCGACTTCATCCGTATGGATTTAAGTTTTTCAAAACTAAAGCTACGAGGGTTCCAAACGCACCTTGGTCTGAGAAGAACACACACTAAACTCGGCTGGGTATTATTTCTATTATCACCATCTCACAATACCATTTACCCATCGATGTAAACATTTAACACAATAAGTAGTACCTACCTATTATAGGTACCTATTGGCTATTAGAGCAACTAAACTGGTTTGTTGTCATTAAATTAATCTCTTACACTATAACGTAATAACAGCAGTACGGCTAGTAGTATTTGCACAGAATATATTGGTATTTGTATTTACCTGCCTTGATTTGTTTGGATTAAACTCACACATTGAAAACATGTGCGGATAGCCCGGTGCTCTTATAGTACCTAGTAGGCATCAGGTAACTATACCTAGAAGTTCGTTTGTATGGAACATCGTGGGTGTATAATTGTACATAATATTATACCGAAAGCTTCATGGGGTGCTTTACTACGTAGTACTATTATATATTCTGTGGCTTTACCTACACTACATAAGAGTTGCTTCGTAAAGGATACAAACCCTAATTACTAATAGTAATAATCTTAACCAATTAATTAGATAGGAGGCAGGAACTTGTTTGGTCTATGCGAAATGAGGTCGTAGGTACCTACCTATCGTAACGTGGTGTCGCCAGGTATGGACCAGGCACCAGTAGCTGACCACCTTCACCGTTTTTAACAAAAATAAGAGCTAGATTAGAGTTTTACCGCTGGCAACATTTAAACCATGTAGAATAGGGATATGTTTGTCATATTGACAAATATCATATGAAACGGCCATTTTGTTTTAAAATGGCAAGGCGAACAAAATGTTGTGTGCAAATATCTTTCGATTTCAATAGTTTTCTTAAGCAAATCGCTAAGAAGGTAAATAAACGTTTTGATCGATGGATTCTCGTTTCTGATTAAAATATAAATTTACAATGATTAAATCACTTAGATATAAACTTTAAAACATGCTTGTGAAGGAATAAATGCGACATAGAGTTATTTTCAAGTTTTAGAGGGGATGTCCATTACTGCATCGGAAATACATCAAAAATCCAGTCATGGACCTATCTATTCTTATCATTTAAACACAATTACAAGTCAAAATTCAACTTGTAAGTATAGTTTGACTAGCTTCTGCCCGCATGAATTTCGGTTTTTTAACCCCCGACGCAAAAACGACGGGGTGTTATAAGTTTGACGTGTCTCTCTCTCTCTGTGTGTGTGTGTGTCTGTCTGTTCCCCTGTAGCGCTCAAACGGATGAACCAATTTGAATGGTTTTTTTTGTTTGCAAGGTGAATTAGTCGAGAGTGTTATTAGCTGTTTGATGAAAATCAAGATGGCCGCCACCACAAAATGGCGAGTGTCAGGGGTTTTTAAAATTTTTAATTTATACTTGTCACAAATCCCAAGGGAATCGTGGATTTCCGGTTCCCGTTCCCGCTCCCTTATGCAACTTTTATAGCTACTTTCAAGGAGGTTTGCTATAGTAATCTACCTATAACCGTAGCTATAGATTTTGGTTTTTTCAAAATCCCGTGGGAACTGTGGATTTTTTCAGGATAAAAAGTAGCCTATGTGTTAAGTCATGGCATAATCTATCTCCATCAAAATTTCAGTCAAATCGGTTCAGTTCGGTACAGTAGAAGGATTGCATCTTAAATTTTTTTTCCTTCAAATCTTATCAAGTGGGGTGTCAAATTGGGGTTGAAAAGGTGATTCCGAAAATAGAATTTTTTTGACTAAAAAATATTGTGATCAAAAGTGAAAGAGAAAAAAAATTATCACGCAGTTGATATTTTTTATTTTTTAACAATATTATACTAACTGTTTTAAAAAAATTATTATGGTTTCCATGCAAAAAAAATCTGATGGGTGGGATAGGGTTAAAAAATTAATACCTATTATTGTAGTTCCATTTAGATGCGCCACTTTTAACATTTTTTAGAAATGTAGGTATGAGCTCAAAGGAGCTTAGAAAAAAACAAAGAGTTCCCGCGGGATTATAATAAACCTAAATCCACGTGGACGAAGTCACAGGCATCCGCTTGTATGCAATATGGGGCCTAGCTCTATATTAACACAAAATAAAGAAGTGTTAATAGTAAAACGTGTCATACGAGTAGCTATGAATTAGGAACCTTCTTTCACCTAGAAAGAAGATTCTCCATAGCTAAAGATCACCTTTTGCCCTCTTGGACAGTGTCCAAGTAATTATTACGCAAGAAGAAAGGAAACCTTTTACAGGTAACAGGCCTAGAAAAACACTTATTCATCTTTTCAAAAAACAGGCGAAAATTCCTCGCTGCTTATGTGAGCAGTATCGTGCTGCATCAGGATTAAGGAGCTGGGACTCAGAGGTCCGTGATTCAATCTAAGCTTGGTACCAAAAATATGAAGTCATAGTGGACAGTTCCCGAATCCCTTTAGTTTAGGTGGGTAGTACCCTACAGCATCAGGATTAAGAAGCTGAAGCAAATAAAAAAATATGGAACCATTTTGTAAACGTCCTCAAATACACAAGTGTCAAATTGAAATGTGACGAACCTTGGTTGTTTCTACGTAACTTTGATATTTATATATTATTGGAAATAATCAAGGAGCGGATCAACAAATTCTTTAAAAACCGGCAACGTATTAGTGATTCCTTTGGTGATGCAAATGTTCATGGGCAGCGGTAATCACTCAACATCAGGTGACCCGCTTGCTCGTTTGCCCACAATCCATCTATACTAATAAATAAAATTGAAGTGTCTGTCTGTAATTTCGAAATAACTACCACATATTATAAGCTCATATGGTTATTTGAACGATACCATAACCGAATCACACGTTTTTAAAATTTTTGTCTGTCTGTCTGTGTGTTTGAACGGGCTAATCTTCGGAACAGCTGAACCGATTTTGACGGGACTTTCACAGACAAGTAGAGGATTAACCAAGGAGTAACATAGGCTACTTTTTTAACCGACTTTCAAAAAAGGAGTTGTGTTGAAATCAGTAAGTACCTATGTTAAAAAACGCCCTGATAGGTATTTTCGCTGCGCGCGACGGCCGACGCTCGCGCTGCACGGAACTCCCCGCGCCGCGCCGCGCCGCGCGCCCCTGCGCCCTGCGCCCGCCGTACGCGGTACCGCGGTACGCCGCCGCGCGGCGGGGGGCGGGTGGACCAGAAATCTACTTATCCCTCAGGATTTGTGAAAAACCGAAATTCACGCGGGCGAAGCCGCGGGCAAAAGCTATATAAAATAAAACAAGAGATAAAGTTCGTAAACTAAAACCCATCATCATCATCATCATGATCAACCCATTACCGGCTCACTACAGAGCACGAGTCTCCTCTCAGAGTGAGAAGGGTTTTGGCCATAGTCTACCACGCTGGCCAAGCGGATTGGCAGACTTCACACACCTTTGAGAACGTTATGGAGAACTCTCAGGCATGCAGGTTTCCTCAAGATGTTTTCCTTCACCGTTAAAGCAAGTGATATTTAAATACTTAAACTAAAACCCGACTACTCATAATAGTATACAAGTATAAATTAAAAATTTAAAAAACCCCTGACATTCTCCATTTTGTGGCGGCGGCCATCTTGGATTTGCATAGTGCTATTCTACTAGTCAAGTCCTTTCATTTGATACCCATATTAAGGCAGTTGTGATAAAATATGTAATCCGCCATTTTGTAGCGACGGCCATGTTCGTTCGATTTTCATCAATCATAGCTAACAACACTGTCGACTAATTCACCTTTCAAACGAAATAAAACTGCATTCAAATTGGTTCACCCGTTTGAGCACTACAGGGGAACAGACAGACACACACCCACACACATACACACACAGACACGTCAAACTTATAACACCCCTTCGTTTTGCGTCGGGGGTTAAAAATAATAATTTAGAAAAACGTGTATTCAATTGTGTACTAATGGAAGAAAAGGCGGGGCAAGCGGCTAGTGGCGCCATCTGTTATGTCTATCTAAAACTAACTTAATATTCCAGTTTAGCTGCGCGAACGTTACTTCTCGATTTTTTCGCATATAAAATGTAGCCTATGTCACCCCCAAACTATAACAACGAATCAATTAACACCTCATTCATCAACATTGGCCCAGTAGTTTAGGTGCTTCGCTAGAACAAAAAATTGGATACAAACATACATACATAGACTACAAAAATCATAACCCTTCCTTTTGGCTTTGCAGTAATCGGATAAAAACGAACTGTCCATCACTGGGTGTCCATAACTGGATTTAGACTGTCCATCATAAAGATTTTTACATATTTCAGTTGATCGTTTTTAGGTTTCGATATTTCAAAACTCGTTCGACTATTTCTAAATTTTAGCAGTTAGTGAGAAGCTCTGTATATTTGAGTATATCATTGTAAAATTGTAACACTCTAGATTAAATAATAAAAAAGTTATAGCTCCTCATGTTTGACTCGGCGCTTAACCCTGTCCATAACTGGTGCCACCACGTTATGTCGATGTTGTTTGTAACTGGAGCATTTTAATTACTCACTTTCCTCATAGGAATTCGATCATTAGCCATTGAAAATTGAAAATGACAGGACGTAGTTAGGAAAGTACATACCTACTTACTTACTACTCGTTACCTATTCCGACTGGATGCGGGAAGAAATTCAATTATTTTCCTAGTAATTTAGTATTCCTATTCGCCAAGTATTATTGACGTTATCTATCGGTTTGTGAAATACCTATCTCTCTGTGTGTCTGTCTGTCTTATGTGTCGTAGCTCTTAAGCGGGTGAACCGATTTAAAGGGGGTTTTTTTATGGTTTTCTAGGGATGGTTATTACATAGGTTGTCAGGTTTTCCCACAGGTCGAGGGTTATTTAAATTTTTAATTTACAGTTAAGTATTTATAATTTAAAAGACACGTCTAATTGCTGCTTCTGTACACAATTTATATTTTATTAGAGTGAGCATATTTGAACTTGTAGAGAAAGCTTTTCAGAGTTTCGAACATTACATTACATTACTTAAACGTAGAAATGTACTTTTAGAATCGATTGGTGTCGCGTAAATAAGGAGAAAATGCACAATAATGTATAATTTACATTCACAAACGCATGCAATAATGTAGGTAAGTACATAATTCATCGGAATGCGTGACAGACGGAATGAGTGACCATGGAGATGATGACCAACATTACATTACATCTCTTTTGCTCACAATTCGATCATCACGTGCGGAAAGAGGACAGAAAATATGCTTTGTGTAGTTAAAACTTAGCTGGTCATCTTTTGTGATTGGAAATTGATATGCATAAACTTCACTCTACACAAATTATACCTACCTACATACCTACTAAAAGAGCGTAAAATAGTTGAGTCTGTTACACTAACCTACTCTGGAACAATGCAAATCTCCCCAGTTGAACTAAAAAACCTGAAAAACTACAATAAAGATTACTATCTTTCTTTTAAGATCTAGACAATATATTCATAATAGTAGGTAACTATAACGTTACGATACGTGAGATTTTAGTGGTATATTCATGCAATGCATGAGTTATCGAATTGAGCGGGAGTGATAAACGCCGTTCATTAATGCACTACTTAAGTCACGAGTATCGTAAGTGCAATATTTTATAGCACGTGTGTGACCTATGTCCACACACGCTTATGCTTTTCACTTTCAGATTAATAATGTGACTTTCATGTGATCTTTACATAGATGAGAGTATCTTGGGCTTTAGATCATACTATCGGACACAACTTTAATAAGCCTCAGTAATGAGAATTATTTAATGTATATAATATGTTTATATTGTGCCACAAAAAGCTGTTACTTTTTTAAGTAAGGCATTAAGGCATATATCATCTCGGGAAAAGGTAAATTAGATGGCCTTTCATCTACCCCCCTTCTTTAATACTATTTCAATAATAAAATAATCGAAGTAATATGGCTGCTTTCTTTGGTGGCTGACTGAAGTCTTATATTAAAGAACAAGCGGATACCCGTAGATATTAGTTTTTAAAAATCCCGTGGGAATCATTTTGTTTTTCCTAAGCTCCTTTGAGCTCATACCTTACTAAAAACTGTTAAAAAAGTTCACTGGCGGATGTTTAGGTAGATCAAAATGTAAACATCCGCCAGTGAACGTCCCATCAAAATCGATCCAGCCTTTCAAAGATTACCCGGGTAATCTTTAAAGTAGGTATCTCCTTTCTAACAAAAAAAGAATGAATGAAATCGGACCACGCGTTAATGAATTACAGCTAAGTACACATTTTGACTTTCATCCCTTCTCCCCACGGGCGAAGCCGGGGCGGACCGCTAGTCTACTTATATAAGTAATTGCCGTCAGAAAATAAACAACAGAAGCGAAGTTTGCCGAACTTTATTTGTCTCAACATATTTCCAAAACAGACAAAAAACGAGGAAGCGTGTCGCCGCCGGGTGCCCTGTCTGGATTTATTTAGAGATGATTGCCCAAGACTAACTATAAATGAGATCAAAACAACACGGGTCCGCCTCATTCTGTTGGACATATGCGGTGATTCATAAAGGGCAGCTGGAAAAAGCGTGTGTTTATATGTCTTGCGAACAATAAAACTTGATTGGGCAACGAAATTGAATGGGCCCTTTCAAAAAAGTTAGAGACGTTACACTCTATTTTATATCTTCCGTGTTTTCTTGAGATAATGTTTAATTTTATTATTTCCGTGTGGGGTATTTTATTTTAATGCTGAACTATTCCATCTGCCAAGTAAGTTAGTACCTATATGTTTTTCTGTTTCAGTGAAATTATTCAAAAACAATCAAATACCACCGGAAATATGAATTTAGGGCTACAAAAGTGGACTAGGTACATTCCTCTAAATTCCTAGAGTACTACCTACCTACTAAATAATTGTTTCAGTGTATATATAATTACTTATGTATGTTTTAATTCTTATTAAATAAACTTAAATCTATTACTTACCTATAGATATTATCTGTGCCAATACTTTATGATTACTTTATGATGACGCTATGATGATGTTGAGTCTGTGATTAAGAAAAATTATTTAATGAAGATCTCTAAGTTTTCCAATAATGTTTAATTGATGTTTATTCTTTGAATAAATATAGGTAGGTATTACAGGCACTTTCTAACCCTTATTTTCTCTTTCATCATTGATGAGACTGCGTTTTACATAAGTAGCATGCCTATTATATATTATTTATTATGGTGAAAAAAAGTTTAATTTATGTGCAATTTTTTAACCAGAGATTAACCGATTACAGAGCAGGTACTGTCGCATGAAGAAGGCATGTTAAAAAGAGATTTCCTCGCGTCTAATTTATTATAACGTATTATTATCGTGGACGTGAGAAAGTACCCACAATTATGAGTGCGACAGCAGTTTTCACTCATTAGTAGTTGGTACAGACTAGAGCCCGTGCGACTCTCGAGGGAAATCCGTATAGGAATAATAAAGTATGGGATGTTACGGATATAAATTTTATTATAAATAGCAAAAAAGCTTATTGAACCTATATTTTGTAAAGAAAGTAAGTACAAGAAGTAATATAAAAAGTACATGAAATCAATATCAAAATATCTCTCGTGAACAAGCTCAAAATTTTTCGAAGAAAGATATAAAACATCTCCTTTGAAGAGAACCCTCTAAAATCTACAAGACAGTCTTTTAGAAGTCAAAAATCAAAGGGATTGGGATCTATCAGTTCAATTAACGGACTATTTAAAAACAAAACAGATAAAAATTCACGAAGATGAATTGCTCTAGACCTAGAGTCTAGACTAGATGAATATATAGATTTACATGACACCTGCTAAACCACAGGAAACTATAGATATTAGTGATACGAAAATAATTGGTAGAGACAGAGACTTAACACCTTAACACCCCACCCTGTACGTCGCATACTGAACAACTAGATGGGTATTATTAATCTGTTAAGTTAGTAGCTAATATTGCTATTAGAAAAAGTAACAGTCAATTTATTGTTTGTCTATTGTTCGAGAAATGACGGTATCTCACTAAGTGATTATAAGAATGATTGTTCTTTTTTCTTGTATAGACTTATAAAGATGATATTATCCAAAGAACACAACTCATACAATACAATGGTTAAGTCAATGTGGATAGATAATGTAGAAGCTTGGTGTATTAAAGCTCGCACATGAATTACCTTCTTCATTTGACTTTGCTGTATTTCATTCATGAGTTACCTATGTTGATTCTAACATGGGATTCTGGGCTGGATACTAAGACAAATGTAAATATAGACAATCACTACATATTATAAAACAAAGTCCCCCGCCGCGTCTGTCTGTCTATCTATTCGCGATAAACACAAAAACTACTGAATGAATTTTCATGTGGTTTTCACCAATAAGACAGAGTAGTTCATGAGGCAGGTTTAGGTGTATAGTTTGTTAAGGCTTTGTGTAGGTAAATTGGTTGAAAATTGAAATATGACCGGACGTTAATTGTCGAAAATGTTGGAAAAAGTCAAGCGATCGCGCCTGGGAGCTTTCATCGAAAACGCTGCCTAATCCCTTTGAAAAATAATACAATCAAAACAATGTATGGTGGGATAGAAGCCGGTAATAATTACTAGCAGTGCAAAACCAGGGCGGATCGCTAGTGTTATAATAAACTAGTACCTAGATATTTTGCTGATATCTCTCTGCAAGTTTAAAGTTTTTGTAAAATGCAAAATCCACCTTACTTATTTACATACGAGCGGATATCGGTTTTTAAAAATCCCGTGGGAACTTTTTGTTTTTCTTAAGCTCTTTTGAGCTCATACCTTGTTAAAAACTGTTAAAAGTTCACTGGTGGATGTTTAGGTAGATAAAAATGTAAACATCCACCACTGAAAGTCCCATCAAAATCGATACAGCCTTTCAGAGATTACCCGGTAATCTTTAAAAGATTACCCGGTAATCTTTAAGGTATCTCCTTTCTAATAAAAATAGAATGAATGAAATCGGACCACGCGTTATTGAATTACCTACAGCTAAATACACGTTTTGACTTTCATCCCCTTTCCCTAGGGAACCGTGCTGAATTTCGGGATAAAAGTATCCTATACTTATGTTACTCCATAGTATGAACTTAAATCGTACCAAGTTTTGTTTCAATCCATTCAATAGTTTTTGCGTGATGCGCGCACAAACATACAGACAAACAGACAAACAGATAAACAGACAAAAATTTCAAAAATAGCTTTTTAACGTTCTCTTACTTATCCCTGACATCCCCCAGTTTTTATTTTGCAAAAATCTTCAATATTCAGATACGGCAAGTCTACGATTTTATTATATGTATAGATAGATTTGTAAGTATTAAATATGTAGTTAGATTCATAAGTTACGGCTTACTAACTTTACGGTCGATTACTTTTAAACTTCCATGTTTTTGCCGTAAGTAATAATAGAACTTACGCTTCCGTTCACATAAAACAGTTCGAAGGGGAACCGGGAAAGGCGAAGGACGCGACACATCTGTCTGCGACGCCGACATGCAACTGCCACCTGCCTGTGTTGGAGCTCCCACAGGACCCACAGGTTTGATACCGTTTGGGGTTTGCCGTTTGGTGCGTAATAATCTGAAAAAATCTGACAGATGGGTAGAGTCCACGACGAGTCCACGTAGAGTCAAAAAAGCTGAGATTGACAAATGGCGGCAAGTTTATAGGCCAGTCAAATTTGACATTAAAATCGCAAACGAACGGCTAGTTCTGATTTTTTAATATGTTGTTAGGACCACTACCAGTAGTCTAAATTCAATTTTGCAGCTTCGAAAGACCTGTGCTAATTTTGTAGCACTCGAAAAACCGCGAAATTTTTGCACTTTTTTTGGGTTTTTCAATATAAGTCCTAAACTATGCGTTTCTAAAAAAATATTTTTCTACACTTTTTTAAAGTAGACTAAAATTGCTACAATTTAAGACCAAAACTAGCTCTTTAAATTCAATATTTATTGAGATACAGCTCTCCAAAAATTGACAATTAATTCCAAAAAAGTGAAATTTTAAGATTCGGTCAATTTTAAACCCGATATCGGGGAAAATACTCATTTTACGAGTAAAGTTAATTGAAAAGATGTTGTAGTAAATATAATAGCTTTAATTTAAACACTAAACAACGTCTGTAGCCCATATAGTTTACTTACAAATCCTAAAAGTTTAAAAAATGCGAAAATTGCAGTTTTCTGTTTAGTTTGTTTTGAATGTAATTTGAAAGAAAAAACCATGTACATCCACAAGAAATATGTATTAAAACTATTACTAAGTATTTAAATTAAGTATTTATAATGTTATTTATTCAAGAAAAAAATCATTTATATTATTATTGATATTTATTGATTTTTATGAAACATATTAATCTGTATTAAAATGACATTATGAGTTCCGAGCAATATAAGTCGTAAACTACGCATTTTTGTTTAATATTTTCTATACATTTTTAAAGTAGACTAAAATTGCTACAATTTGACATCAGAACCAGTTCTGTAGCTTCAATAATTGCCGAGATACAGCTCTCCTAAAATTGAACTTTTTTCAAAAAAAGTGAAAATTTAGGAGTTGGTCAATTTTCGACCGCGATCTTGGGGATAATACTCATTTTATGTGTAAAATTATAGGTAAAAATGTTATAGTAAATCTAATTAACTTTAATTTAAGGGTAATACGACATCTCTAGGACATATAGTTTACTCACAAATCTTAAAAGTCTAAAAAATGGGAAAACAATTTTCGTAAATTTGCTCTGCTTAGTTTGGTTTGTGAGTACCTTGAAAGGAAAAACCATGAACATCCACAAGAAATGTACATTTAATCTATTATTATAGTATTCATAATGTTATTTATGAAAAAAAAAATTTATTTATCTTATTTTATTGATATTTATGAAGCATATTAACCTGCATTACAAAGATATTATTTTTGGTTATAATTGTTCATTAAGGTTTGTGAGTAAACTATATGGCCTAGAGACGTCGTTCCACCCTTAAATTAAAGCTAATTAGATTTACTACAACATTTTGACTATAATTTTACCCTTATAATGAGTATTATCCTCAAGATGGCGGTCGAAAATTGACCAAATCTTAAATTTTCACTTTTTTTGGAAAAAGTTCTATTTTAGGAGAGCTGTATCTCTGCAAGTATTGAAGTTACAGAACTGGTTCTGGTGTCAAATTGTAGCAATTTTAGTTTACTTTAAAAATATATAGAAAATATTTAAAAAAAAATGCGTAGTTTACGACTTATATTGCTCGGAACTCATAATGTCCTTTTAATACAGGTTAATATGTTTCATAAAAATCAATAAATATCAATAATAATATAAATAATTTTTTTCTTGAATAAATAACATTATAAATACTAAATATAAATACTTAGTAATAGTTTTAATACATATTTCTTGTGGGTGTACATGATTTTTTCTTTCAAACTACATTCAAAACAAACTGAAGAGAAAACTGCAATTTTCCCATTTTTTAAACTTTTAGGATTTATAAGTAAACTATATGGGCTACAGACGTCGTTTGGTGTTTTAATTAAAGCTAATTATATTTACTACAACATCTTTCCAATTAACTTTATCCGTAAAATGAGTATTTTCCCCGATGGCGGGGTTTAAAATTGACCAAATCTTAAAATTTCACTTTTTCGGAATTAATTGTCAATTTTTGGAGAGCTGTATCTCAGCAAATATTGAATTTAAAGAGCTAGTTTTGGTCTTAAATTGTAGCAATTTTAATCTTCTTTAAAAACGCATAGAAAATATTTTTTTTTAAACCCATAGTTTAGGACTTAAATTGAAAAAACCAAAAGTAGTGCGAAAATTTCGCGGTTTTTCGAGTGCTGCAAAGTTAGCACAGGTCTTTCGAAGCTGCAAAATTGGATTTACACTACTGGTAGTGGTCCTAACAACATATTAAAAAATCAGAACTAGCCGTTCGTTTGCGATTTTAGCCACTTTTGGAGTCAAATTTGACTGCACTATTAAACAAAATTAAGTCGTTAATCACCAAATCAACTAGAACAAATCTGTTGTTTCTCTGATCTAAACAACGATTCGGTAGTTTTTCTGTGAGAAACAAAACACAAAACAAAAACATGAATAGGTATTATTTTTAAACCAGCCGGAGACATACCTACCTACCGAAGTTTTGCGTCACGAGTCGACTCGCTGGCTGTCGTACGGCGTACCGCAAAAATATCGTAGGTAGGTACTCTAGCGGCACGCTATGATGGCCGGTTTGACGTTTGTCCGCTCATGAAGTTCCGTATTAATTGATAACGACTTTGAAGGAAATAATTGTATTACTTTATTGACGATAGTGATGTGCAGAGATTCATAAATTTTATCGAATGTAGTTTTAGGTTTAGGACTCAAAATTTATTTATTAAATTGATTTCTTAAATGTATACAAGTGTAGAAAAATCAGTTTGCACCATTTAAGGGGTGAATGTACTTGTGAATATGAACAATTTTCACTATGTGGACAAACCTCTGAAATCGCAAAAAAATATCAATAAATTTTTAAAAATGGAATCTAATACGATCGTCACATAGGATCGCTGGCTAGCACAACTACTACCTCCGGCAAACTCGCGTCAATGCTCAATGCAAAACAAAGCAGTTTCGAATTGACGTTGCTTCGAAAAGTATAAACTGTCAGTGCAATGCGATTGTGATATAGTTTTGACCTGGCTTTGGATTTCAAATATTGATACTGCATTACTGTTGACCCTTGCTCGTTAATTTGGACTCTGTTCAAGCCCTTTGTTGTGGATTTCGTCGATATGACCGAACGTACGCAGAGAACTGTTCTAAATAGTCAGACACGTGAGTTCGTAATACGCCTTCGTAACTATTTCGATCGTGAAGCTCAAAATGGAGGGCCAATTTTACCTATAACGTCAGTGGTTGAACGCGTAGCTGATGCGCTTAATATTGGACAACGAACTGTTAGACGGATAACTAAAAAAAAATATGGCGAGACTGGCACAGAAGAAAATAAACTTCACACACCAAAAAAGAGAAAACGAGCAAAACCAGTCGTAGGCATCGATAGCTTTGATGCCGATGCTATCCGAAGACATGTTTACGGCTACTATTTACAGAAGGAGTATCCAACAAGAAAAAAGTTGGTGCATTCACTGAAGGAAGCTGGATTATTCTTCGGTGGGGAAAGTTCTTTAACGAAGATTTTGAAGACCATTGGATTTCGATACAAAAAATGTAACAAACGCAAAATATTGATGGAAAGATTTGATATAGCGATGGCAAGGTATACTTTTTTACGGCAAGTGAAAGAAATCAAAAATTGGCAAAATGTTGTGTTCTTGGATGAAACATGGCTTAATGCTAACCATACTGTAGGCCGTTCTTGGAACGATGACACAGCAGCATCTACTTCCAAAGTTCCTGTAGGAAAAGGATCGCGACTTATAATTTGTCACGCCGGAACCATCAACGGGTTTGTCGAAGGTTCTCTCATGGCTTTTGCGTCAAAAACCACTGGAGACTATCATGAAGACATGAATGGAGAAAAGTTTACTGAATGGTTTACCTCAATGTTGTGTAGCCTCCCTGAACCATCTATTATAATTATGGACAACGCCCCATACCACTCGATGCAAATTGACAAGCCACCTGCCCAATCCCAAAAGAAAGCTGATATCGTCGCATGGCTTCGTAAAAATGGCGTAGATGCAAACATGAATATGTTAAAAGCGGAATTAGTACGTCTTTTAAAAGAAAACAAACCAACCAAGATCCGATACGTCATTGACGAAATAGCATTAGAACATGGGCACAGAGTTATACGGTTACCGCCTTACCATTGTGAGTATAATGCGATTGAGTTGGTGTGGGCTCAAATTAAGGGATATGCTGCAAGACACAATACAGAACCCCCATTTACCACAAAAAAAATGCTAAAATTATTAGAAGAAGCTTGTGAACATGTGACTAAAGGAGACTGGGAAAAGGTTGTGAATAGAACTGTTAAATTAATAAGGGAAGATTATGAAAGAGATGTGAAAATAGATAATATTATAGAAAACGAACATATAATTATTAATGTATGTGATGATAGCAGTGACGACAGTGAAAATAGTAGTATGGACGAATCTGATTAATTATGGCCTTTTTTGGTATCTTTTGTATTCATATGTTTCTTGTGTGCATATAAAGTATGTATATTCATTTTCGTTCAAATATTCAGTTCGTTCAAATAAATTAAATAAACATATACATTTTTGTTTTATTAAACCTATTTAATCAGGTACAAAAACAAAACTTAATTGTTTTTTGTTCGAGAATAAATTGACATTCCACATCACTATTGTAATGTGTCAAACCGGCCATCATAGCGTGCCGCTAGTGTAGATACCTACGCCGAGAAAACTTTTGTTGATGGTCACGTTTGTAACTACAGAGATAAAGTTCGTAAACTAGAACCCAACTACTCTTATAAAATAATAGAATTCGAACGGAAGAAAGCGCGGGGCAAGCAGTTAGTGGCGCCATCTGTAATTTCTATCGAAAACTAACTTAATATTCTAGTTTAGCCGCGCGAAGGTCACTTCTCGATTTTTTTCGTAAGTAAATAAAATGTAGTCTATGTCGCTACATTTTACCATAACAACGAATCAATTGACACCTCATTCATCAAAATCGGCCTAGTAGTTTAAGCACTACGGTGGAACACGCAGAATCTTATACAAAAATCGGATACAAACATACATAGACTGCTAAAATCATAAGTAACCCTTTTGGCTTTGCCGTAGTAGGGTAAAAAAATCTACAATTGATAGAATCACCGTCATGCAGAGACATCTTTTGATAGTCAAAGTTACTAGCTATTACTCAACAGATGACGCTACTAAGTATTTGTCTACTCAACAATAGATGGCGTAATTAAAAATTCTTTACAATAATTATCAATGGGTAAAAACCATAGAGATAATAATCTCTATGGTAAAAACCATGTAAAAACTCACTGGGAAAATAATTTATACTGTGACTAATTCTGTTGTACACAATCTCTAAACCTAAACTAAATTGACAGGTTTAAAAATAGTGCTATGCAGGTTTAAAAATAGGATTGTGAAAGAGACAGGAATATATTTAGACCTGTCATTTTAGTTTAGATTTAGAGATTGTGTACAACAAAATCGCCCACACTGTGGGCGATTAATATAATCAATCTTAATATAAGTCAAACAATAAACTTTTCTTGTCAATAACAATTCATCATCCATATCAAAGTTATTTTTAAGTCATTTGAAGTAATTCTTGAGGGCGAGCTATGTACAGACATTCAATTTTAGTATTTTGCTCAACATAATTTACTAGGTGAAGTAATAAAACACAACAATTTGTAAAACGTTTATTTCCATAAATGATAAGACTAAAAATAACACTTCTCAGCGGATACAGCTCACCCTTAACTTTGCATCACAATTATTAATGTCCTCGCGTTATTTATAAAGCTATTAGTGTGCCTATTATTATGCATATAGATAGATGTATTATTTATTAAATCCTATTATAATATATAATAAGGTTTTTTGCGTAGATAAAGTTTTAACCAAAAAAGTTTCAATGTGGACTAGCAGCTTTTTATTAAAATAATTTTTCATTGAACTGCGTGCGAGCGATGGTCGTACCTTTAGTAAGATGTGTGGAATAGGAAGTACGCAGCAGCTATGGACAACACTCGCACACAAACAAGTGATATATGGCCCTTTGGCTCTAGGTCTAGTACGCTACGGCCCAAAGCAGAACACCTGCGCCGGCCAATGTGTATATGATGTTTGCGAACTACACCAAGAAACTTTGACCTTTATGTGGACACCCACAAAAATCATCGCGCGCACACACACCCACAAAATCATGCACACAGCAAATATACACTAGCTGGCTCTTCTAAGTACGCCGAATGCAATGACCGAATGCGTTGGACTAATATGTGCTAGGCTCTTTAGACGCGACCATAGGGCAGGCTTGTGAATTGTTGAAGTAAATATTGGTTCAGAAAATAAAAAAAAATACACCTAATCATAAATTAATAAAATTATTCATTAAAATAAATATAATTTTATAACAAAACATAATAACGCAATTAGCTTTCTTAAAAACACAAACATTCACATTTTTGCGTAGTTTTCTTCCTTAGACTAAATATCTTTATTAAACTATTTTGCTTCAGTATACAGGACCCCTCTTAGATTAACGGTAATTTAGTTAAATATAATACTTTTATATTACAGAGATCCCAAAAAAAGCAGGTCAATAATTATTATTGTAGTTATTATTTATTAAGAAAATTATATTCTTTTGAACGGTGCAAAAATTATTCAAAAAAAAAAAACATTATCAATAAAAAATTATAGTAAGAGACATACAGTATAATAAAATATTGAAATTGTAATAGTAATAATTATATTCAATTAATATACCATACTTAAATATTGCAACACTGGTAAAAGTGATTTCTGATTTTTCTAAATAAAGTACAAAATACAATATAACAATATGCTATCGATTATTGTCAATAAAATGATATAATTTTCTTAACTAAGTATGTATGTTTAGCATAAAAGCGAAAACTAGCTTAGAAGGCAGGTACATATAATGCATAAGAACTAATAATTACTTCGTAGACTTTACTGACAAACGAGGTATGTGAACATAAATTGAAATAATATATATATAGATACATACATGCTATACTTTTTGAAGTAGAAACTAGAAATAATGTATAATATTGTTCAATTTAGGATAGGAAACATTATGATAAATGAATAAAAAGGCTACTACATATTTTTTGCAAAGAAGTTTGTATTCATTCAGTAACCAGAAATGACTACAGAAAAAGATTATGCGACTTGGAATAAATCTATTTTATTTTAGATTAAAGCTGAGAAAAGATTTCTTTAACACGCAATTATGAATTAATATATTAGTTAACTAGGTTCTATTGTGGATTCTTGCATGAAGAATTATTATCTTTTTTTTTAATGGTATTTATCAGATCCGTGATACATTTCTTACTACAAACAAAAGCAGTGCTCTGCTAATAGTTTTAGTTTCCCAACTTTTGCTAACACAAACTGCTACTATTTTCTAATTTTATTTACATCAGAAAACGTATATAAAACTAAATATTTAAGATTAAATGTAATATAATATTTTGCTGCTAATAATATTAATAATAATAATAAATAAATAGGCTTTGAAAAAGCACAAGGCAATTTAGAATACAGATTAAAAAATATTCAAATATTTTTGTTGTATAATATTATCTTTCTTTTACTATTTATGTCATGTATATTACTTAATAATATTCTCCTATGGCCAGAATATTTGCTCGTAATTATTATAATGTAGTATATAATTTATTTACTTCATATTTCTGTATATATGTGATAATATTCCGTTTTACATTTTTCTTTAATAAACTGCAATAAATAAGAACCTATAATATATAATTTTATAGCATAAATACGAATATACAAAGAAATAAAATTGAAGTCTTTCTGATTTCGAAATATCTGCTTCTTATCGTAATCTTTTCACATGGAGAAATAAAGAGTATTACAACTTTAATAATATGTAATTATTTATACTAAAAACGTGGTCGTATAATTGCATATTAATTAAAGAAAACAATATTATAATTAAAAGTTTAAATGCGACAGATTTCCGAACGTAATATTGTCACGCGCTTTTCAATCAACCCCTTATTAAATGTCATATTTTAAAATAAGGAATTCAAAATGGCAAGCTCTCCTTTAATTTTCCACAAAAATACAATAATAATACAGAAATCTGGTTACATATCGTACTGACTAGTGATAGCTATGTGCACTTTAAACCTAACATCTCTCAAGCTAACTTCTTCCTAGTTCGACCATAGACAATCATATCAAATATTATGCATTTCAGTTAAGAAGACCACTCTCACAACGACCATGCTTCGCGCACTTCGCGACTTGAGTATTCGGTGTATGGTTCACAAAAAAAAAAAAAATACAAACAAACAAAAAATAATTATTATTAGTACATAGTACTCATTAGTAGTACTGTAAAAACCTCAGCAAATAAATCAAGTGTGGTTTTATAAAAAATAAACTATTGAAAATATTAAATTCTTGAAAAAGAAAAAAGTGCTTTTATGATATAAAAGGACTATGTTTCATCTACAATAGTTAGAGCTTGTTTCACCACCTTCCGATAAGTATCGGTAAGAAAAAGACAAAACTTACGTTTAGGCTATCAGACACTTATCAGCATAAACAGGCCGCAAGTATGCTGAACTAGTAGTAATAAATAAAAATATATTTGAGATTCAATAAATGGTCACCAATATGTATTATTAAAAATCGAAAATATTATTTTTGTTTATTCCTCATTATTAACAGCTTTTTAAGTTGTCGAATTGATCTATAATAATATTTTTTTTTTACTGATGGTACATTCTTGACTTGTTTTTTCATTTGACATTTCTTGTATGTCGGGTACAGAGTGAGTTTTCCGATGGCCTTCTCAGTCGAAATGCATAATAATATGTGTTCGAACATTGACAATAATATAAACATAATACACATTCAAACATCGAACGCAATGCTCGAATCGTATCAACCAATCAAAAAACCCGTGCGCTGCTGTCAACCCATGGACAGGTTCTTCACGATGACCTCGTGGCTCCGTCGATTGAGGTCTTTCACTTCTTTACTGAGGTTCGACGATTCGAGCATCGAGTGCCTCTTTGTCGCGTTGAGATCCTTCTTCCTCCGAACGACGTCCGGGCTGTAGGGCTCCGACACGCGGCGGTCGAGGTGCGCCGGACTCGGGCCCTGGGTGCTGGAAAAGGAGCCCTGCCTGGGCAGCGAGGGCGATTGCTGCTCCGGATTCATAGTCGGGAGGTACGTTTGGAATGATGGCCTGTTCTGCGCTGCCTCCATGATGGAACCTTTAGGCAGGGAGAATTGTATGAATCCAAACTCGCTACTCTACCGTCTACCGGGAAAGCCGTGCCGCCCAGCAATTTAGCGTTCCGGTACTTGCCGGTGTTTGTCTTGTGAAAACCGATCAGGGGTATGGGTTTAATAAAATCTGTCTATACTGCTATTCAAATATTTTATGACCCAATTGTGACTAATTTCTGACCCGTTGGCGCGGTTGGCAGTGACCCTGCCTACCTCTCCCGGGTCGCGGGTTCGATTCCCGTCCCGAGTCTGGGTGTATTTATGTAAGTATATAAGTATGTATTATGTATTTATATATTTCTTAAATATTTATATGTGTAATATATGTAAATATGTATATCAGTCGGTTGTTACCTATAACACAGGCATTAAGTTGCCTACTTTAGGAACAGCCGACCGTGTGTGTATGTGTATATTAAAAAAAAAAAAATCTGGCTAGATTGCACGCATTTTACGCGTCGAGAAGCAGGTGCAGCTATTGATTTTGAATGAACGGAAAAATAAATAAATTGTGCGTAAAAACTCCGTCAAGACTCGACGCAATATGACACTCCGAATGACTCGTACTCGGCATGGTATCTTTCTGCTCTGCGTACACACACGCAGAGCAGAAAGAAACAAGAAATACAAGAAAAATACAATAAACTTACGAGAAATTAACGACTTTTTGTCAGCTCTTTCGAGGAAAATATTTTAAAGAAATAGTTCTAAAAGGTCCACTTCGCAGATCGCTTACCGAGTGTCCGGACGAGCCAGGGTGTGACCGACTGCTTCTGGTTCATGGCGGCTTGCATCTCGTTCAGTGCGGCGTTCAGTTGATGGCTTAACTCCTGTTAAAAAATGTATATTATTATAGCCTGATCAGAAAAATAAAAAGCCTGCGTCACTTTCGCTTTTTTAATTATTGTAACGCTACGGCGGAGATCTATAGAGCGCACTCTGACTCTACTCTGACTTCTTTTCAGTCTGACTAGGTTTAACTCTGTCTTAAGTATGCGTCGACTCAGACTGCACTATAGTTGTCAGCCTTAAAGCTACGGCTGTCGCGCTTCTCATACAAAACTATTACGCTGATAAGTCTTTGATCCATTTCTAACTTCAAATTACTTATTAAATGCCCAGAGACATATTTATGTCCCATACTTGCTTTTGCCCGCGTCTTCGCCCGCGTGAATTTCGATTTTTCACACATCCTGAGGGAATCGTGGATATCTGGTTTCCATTTCCGCTCCCTTTTTCAACCTTTATACCTTTTTCAAAGAAGTTTGCTATAAGTAATAATATAGCTGTAAATATAGATTTCGAGTTTTTCAAAATCCCGCGGGAACTGTGGATTTTTCCAGGATAAAAAGTAGCATATGTTTTAAGTCGGGGCATAAATAGTCAGGGCGTAGTTGCAACGTTATAGAGTAACAAACATCCAAACATCCACACTTTCACATTTATAATAATTAGTAGGATTAATTCTGACTCAAGTCTTGCGTGCTCTCTATATATCTCAGGCTAAGACACCGACAGAGGCGGCGGAAGGCGTGGGCGACGTGGGCCCAGGCCCACGGCCTCGCGCTTCGGAGGGCCTCGCGCCCCGGAGATTTATGCATTAAACTTAAAAGCCATGAACGCGTTGTGCGGGCAGAGGGCCTCGCAAAATATATCTTGCCCACATAAAATTTAGGTCTTGCCTCGCCACTGGACACCGACCAGTGGCGGGGCAAGACCTAAATTTTGTCAAATTCCGACCTGATTGCTGCACTGGGCTTGCACGTGCGCCAGCTTCACCTGCGCCAGCTCCAGCTCGAGGTCGCGCACTCGCTGCTTCAGCCGCGCTTCCGTATCGCTCGAGTTCTCTTTCTGCTCCTCCTGGCCTTTCTGTTCCACTTCTGAAAACAAAACCATTTCCATATTCATCCATACTAATGTGTGTCTGTCTGTCTGCTAGCTTTCCACGGCCCAGCAGTTTAACCGATTTTAATCGAACCGATGAAAGGTATAGAGCTTACATCCCAGGGATGAATATAGACTACTTTTATCCCGCAAAATTAAATAGTTCCCACGGGATTCTTTAAAGTGCATCCGTTTACCCGATTTATACGAAGTTTGATACAGAGGGAGCTCGCGGTTCGAAAATTGACATAGGCAACTTTTATTCCGGAAAAGCAAATAGTTCCCACAGGATTTTATAAAACCTAAATCCATGCGGACGAAGTTGCGGGCATCATCTAGTTCATGATAAATACGAAAGTGTGTCTGTTTTTGTGTTACCTTTTTCACTGCTCAAATGCTGGACCAAACTTGACGGAATTTGACACAGAGATAACTTCCATTTCGGAGACGGGCATAGGATACATTTTGTCGGAAATTCAATGAGTTACCAAAGTATTTACAAAATTAAAAGTTTATTACGAAAATATGAAGACATTTCTTGTACCTACCTTCTTTATTGTCTTTCTGGGCCAATTTTAAACTGCAGCTCATACAACTTTTTACACAGTCCTGTAAGTAAAACATCTTCATAAAGATATGCATGTGCTAAAGCTAAGTGGAAATGAACTAGTTAATCCGCAGATTATCTGGTTGACTTCATTAAAATGCGAAAAACTGTTACGATTCTTAGATTAACCAGGTAATCTGCAGCCCAACGACCAATCCATTCGTTAGAGTGAATAAGTAATCCATTCGGTAGAGTATTAACAGCCTGTTTCACCACCTTCTGATAAAGTTTAGGCTATCTGACACTTTCTAAAGTTTAGGCTATCTGACACTTATTTAGGCCCTAAACTTAAGTTTTATCACTTTCTTACTTTATGTGAAGTGACAAAGACAAAAGTTGTAGATAGCTATCCGATACTATTAGAAGGTGGTGAAACAGACCGTTCAGTATATCGCAATAAAGTTTATAAATAAATCATAAGATTATGTTGAACGTGGCTCAGAATTAAATCTGATCACCCCCACCACCAGTACTGACCTGAACTTGATGCAACTGTTTGTCAAGGCGCGCGCAGATCTCCCTGTAGTCGCGCGCTACGGCCGCGTAGTGCACCGACTCCTTTTGCGCTTCCTCGTAATTACTGCGCGTCTGGTAAAAAAAAGTTATAATTATATAAATAAACTTTTAAAAATCTAAAATTACGTTTGATTGAAGATTAGGTAGATTTCCGCAGGGAGCATTGTGAAATAGATAGGAATAGATTTAAGATCTGTTATTTTTGTTACTTTAGAGATTGTATAAAGCTGAATTAGCCCCATTAGTTAGCTAGTTAATACATGAAATAATTATATTTTTAGACAAATTAAGAAAACACGGCGATTTCAGTCCAAAGTATCGTATTACCGATTTTTTTTTTTCATAAAAATCAAGTGTTTATTAGACATTTAAGAGCACGCTGAAAACGGGATATACTTAACAATACGGCCATCGCCATCTTGATGACACAACTATCTTTGCATTTAACAAACTACTAACTAACTAAACAAATCTGCAATCAAAAGGTAGCATAAAATATCACACGACAATTAACAAGACCGCTGTTACCTGTGCAAATTGTGACTGCGATCAAAATAAGTAACATAAAATATCACACGACAAATAACAAGATCGCTGTTACCTGTGCAAATCGTGATAACGATCAAAATAAGTCACATAAAATATCACACGACAAATAACAAGATCGATGTGACCTGTGCAAGTTGTGACAGCGATCAAAATAAATAACATAAAATATCACATGACAAATAACAAGATCGCTGTTATCTGTGCAAATTGTGACAACGATCAAAATAAGTCACATAAAATAAAATATCACACGACAAATACCAAGATCGCTGTTACCTGTGCAAATTGTGACAACGATCAAAATAAGTCACATAAAATATCACACGACAAATAACAAGATCGCTGTTACCTGTGCAAGTTGTGATTCTAACGCTTCTTTATCCTGTTGTAACTGTGAATTTATTCCTTTTAACCTCTCCAGTTCTACGTTTATTGTCTCCTTTTCTGCCGATTCTGTAAACAAATCGTAAAATTAAAGAACTATAAGTTCATAAAATGTTATGACTAAAATATGAATTCAAAGCAATGTATTTTTTTATACCTTTGATGAACTTCTCGTATTCGAGTTGATACTTCTGTAGCCTTTTCACTTTAATACTGCACGCGAGTTTAACGATCTGCCGCGACGCCTCCTCGGCGCGACATTTCTTTGGTAGCGTTACCCTGTGTGTAAATAATGAAATAAAAATATGGGCTGAGTCTCCTCCCCAACCTAACTCCCCCCGGATTCATAATACATTATTTTATGAATGATAATTAATTAACCCGGACACCCAGTGAGCTAAAATCTTAAATTAAGTATTATAACAAGTAACCTTTTCTGTGACATTGAAATGTTATATGGGAGCGCAACACGTCGAAGAAAATTACTGCGCGCATTTTTCCGTTAGATGTGTTCATGGACTAAATCAGATTTTGGCATGAAATTCGAAAATGGAAAAAAATATCAATATACAACACTTGTGGAATATACCTGAAATATTTGAGTACGCCTTCAAAGTCGTGCTGCAAGAGATCCTTGCGAGCGCGCGTCAGCAAAGCCAAGGAAACTTGGAACAACGTGTCCATACCTTGCAGCAGGAACACATCCAGTATGTGGTAAACCTGCATACAATATGAAATGCTTAAAAGAGGCAATTAAAAAAATAAAAAAGTCCGCCATTTTGGAAAACCAGCCAATTAAGAAAAGTCCGCCATTTTCGAAAGCTTCATTTATCGATCATGTTTTGGTATTATTCACAAATGCATTATAAGTTTTTTTAAGTGGGCGTCGATGATAAATACCGTATTAAAACCCTATCCTTCAGCTAATGTCTCGTTTTGGACCGTTTTCAATACATAGTCATACAGTAGTTCATACAGGGTAGGGGAACGTTACCAAAAACAAGTCGCGGTCACCGAGACAACTTTAGG
Source organism: Melanargia galathea (assembly GCA_920104075.1). Classification (NCBI taxonomy): domain Eukaryota; kingdom Metazoa; phylum Arthropoda; class Insecta; order Lepidoptera; family Nymphalidae; genus Melanargia; species Melanargia galathea. Next base: position 4,864,417 of record OV049863.1, read on the forward strand.
TATTTATCAAACGTTCGCTGACCTCTAACATCAGCTGATTGCATTACATTGCGAACTTTGAAAAATACAGGAAATATTTTAATTTTTTTTTCTTGCTTTCTTTGTGGTATCTTATCAGTAATCACCACTAATATTACCTGTCTTTCAATAGTGGTCCCATTACACCCTGTATATTGCAATCTTCATGGTAATGGCAGTGAGCCAAATGTCATGTATGACATTGGGCACTTGTACTACTACTACTGAATGACTCACCAATGGCAACGGAAACCTTGCGGTGAAAACTGTAAGGAACCACTGGGATGCGAACATGTGAGGCTCCACGCCCAGCTCTTGGAAATGTGCTCGTAGATCGTTCAGTTGCTCCTGCAACAATTACATTAAGTCAATTAACAAGCAATAACAATAAGTGCCTGTTTCACCGCCTTCTGATATGTATTAGATAGCTATCTACAACTTTTGTCTTTGTCACTTGACATAAAGTAAGAAAGTGACAAAACTTACGTTTAGGCTATCCAACACTTATCAGAAGGTGGTGAAACAGGCCGTAAACAAATTGAAAAAAGAAAAATCAGCCATGTTTGATTTAAAAATGACCAACATCAACATATTAATATAATAGGTGCAAAATAGGTGTATTGAAGGGCCGGCGGCTTTCTCCAACGTTAAAGCCGCCGACTGTAGTTTCTTGGCGGCTTTCTTGTAATACTTTAAATCCGGCCGGAGACAAATTAGTATAGCGCTCTCCCTGTTCAGTAATTTCATACAAATGACAGATACAAAAAAGTCGGCCAGTTCAACATACCTATTAACTGCATGCATTTTTAGCTCTAGTATGGCACCAAGGGAGAAATGAACGCGTCTGCACCGCACGGGTACCCCAAACAGACTAAAATATAAACGTACTCTGTACACTGTGTTAATGCTTATCACTGACCAATCAAAGGAGCCTCTGATTTTTATACTAACTTGTCTCGGTCGATAAGGTATAGATTGATCAGTTATGATTGAATTTCCGTTTCGCACATTGCTGGAATGAGTCCAATCCACGCTTTTTTATCATTTATGCAATCTTCAATCGTATAATATGCTTTTTTATGAACATACTGTAGTTCTAAGACGCATATTTAAACATTCTGTAAGCTACCAACCTGCAGAAGGTCACCCGACAGACGGGTGTTTATCGAATTGTACATTTACCAGGTTATTTTACTGCGGATCGGTTAATAGAGTTATTAAACTTATGTAAAGGCAAGACTAAGCCCTCATACGCATTAGCGGTTGCGGTAGCGGTGCGGCTAGCCGCTTTTTATATTTTTATATGCAACCGCTCATTTTGTACGCACTAAGCGCTCGTACGCATTAGCGGTTGCGGTAGCGGTTGCATATAAAAATATAACCGCACCGCTACCGCAACCGCTAATGCGTATGAGGGCTAAGATTGCCTGTCGAATTTATATAGAACACTAGAGAATACCCGCGGCTTCGCCCGCGTGAATTTCGGTTTTGAACAAATCCCGAGGGAATCGTGGATTTCCGGTTTCCGTTCCCGCTCCCTTTTCCAACCTTTATACCTTCTATCAAGGAAGTTCGCTATAGTAATCTACCTATAGCTGTAGCTATAGATTTCGGATTTTGCAAAATCCCGTGGGAAGTGTGCATTTTTTCCAGGATAAAAAGTAGCCTATGTTTTAACTCAGGGCATAATCTATCATTCAAAATTTCAGCCAAATCGGTTCAGTTGCGGCGTGATTGAGTAACAAACATCCAAACATCTAAACATCTAAACATCCAAACATCCACACTTTCACATTTATAATATTTATATACTAGCGGACCCGGCAGACGTCGTCCTGCCCGCTATTAGCGCCACCTACCGGATCCAATTTTTTACTTATAAACCTTCCTCTTGAATCACTCTATCTATTAAAAAAACCGCATCAAAATCCGTTGCGTAGTTTTAAAGATTTAAGCATACATAGGGACACAGAAAGCGACTTTGTTTTATACTATGTAGTGATAGTAGGAAGTAGGATGTCGTTGTGGCAACATCACTCACTTCCATGAGCCGGTCCAGTTGATGCAGCCGCATGTACAGCGCCTCGAAGCCGTCCTTGTACAGCTCGCGCAGCCCGTACCCGTACATGAGCCGCACCAGCAGACAGAACGCTTGCTCTTCGGGCATCTGCGGGGGGAACGTGTTAACACCTTAGTGTACCACCAACCATTCATGGACTCGTGAAAGTATCGTTGGAATTATTTTTCACAAATTGGCTGTACAGCAAAGGTAAAAAAACAGCCCCTAATTTCATTGCCATTCGCCCGTATGTGTGTATAATTTTTTTTGAAAATATTTTCAGAAATGGTCATGGTAATACTCATGGTTGCTCAGACCAAATTCCTGTATCTCTGATATTTTAGATTTTCGCTTTACTGAATGATCTCAAAACAACACCATGTACAAAACTCACAATAATTTTTCGCTGCACGTGCATGCGGCAGTAAAACGTGTAAGCGTAGCGGTATAACAAAATTAAACAATTTTTTTTAATTTATTATTTGTTTTATTTTTTTATTTATTGATATATTGTACAAACACTCACGTGTAACAGCAGTGTGGCAGCTAGGAAGCTCAGACCCTGGCAGTAGCCGACCTCGTGGTCGTACACGGCGTACGCCCTGGCCATGCGCAGCAGCGAGTCCTGGCCGAGCCCGCCCGCCTCGCGGAAGAAGTCGTGCGCGGGGAACGTGCGCGCTATGTCGCGCTGTATCACCGCCTCGAACGGACAATCCTGCGAAAAGGATCGTCGATTGTTGTGTACGTCATTTGTGTCACTTTGTTTACTTCACACATTTTTATTAAATCAAAATCAAAATGAGCAAACATACCTTGCTGATGAGCGTGCGATACGTCTCCATGAGTTTGTCGTTCTGGTCGACGCCGGCCAGCCGCAGCCACACCTCGCCGCGGAGCGCCTCCGGCACGCCCACTCGCACCAGCTGCCCGAGCGCGCGGTGAACAAACATACATACCTTGCTGATGAGCGTGCGATACGTCTCCATGAGTTTGTCGTTCTGGTCGACGCCGGCCAGCCGCAGCCACACCTCGCCGCGGAGCGCCTCCGGCACGCCCACGCGCACCAGCTGCCCGAGCGCGCGGTGAACAAACATACATACCTTGCTGATGAGCGTGCGATACGTCTCCATGAGTTTGTCGTTCTGGTCGACGCCGGCCAGCCGCAGCCACACCTCGCCGCGGAGCGCCTCCGGCACGCCCACGCGCACCAGCTGCCCGAGCGCGCGGTGAACAAACATACATACCTTGCTGATGAGCGTGCGATACGTCTCCATGAGTTTGTCGTTCTGGTCGACGCCGGCCAGCCGCAGCCACACCTCGCCGCGGAGCGCCTCCGGCACGCCCACGCGCACCAGCTGCCCGAGCGCGCGGTGAACAAACATACATACCTTGCTGATGAGCGTGCGATACGTCTCCATGAGTTTGTCGTTCTGGTCGACGCCGGCCAGCCGCAGCCACACCTCGCCGCGGAGCGCCTCCGGCACGCCCACGCGCACCAGCTGCCCGAGCGCGCGGTGAACAAACATACATACCTTGCTGATGAGCGTGCGATACGTCTCCATGAGTTTGTCGTTCTGGTCGACGCCGGCCAACCGCAGCCACACCTCGCCGCGGAGCGCCTCCGGCACGCCCACGCGCACCAGCTGCCCGAGCGCGCGGTGAACAAACATACATACCTTGCTGATGAGCGTGCGATACGTCTCCATGAGTTTGTCGTTCTGGTCGACGCCGGCCAGCCGCAGCCACACCTCGCCGCGGAGCGCCTCCGGCACGCCCACTCGCACCAGCTGCCCGAGCGCGCGGTGAACAAACATACATACCTTGCTGATGAGCGTGCGATACGTCTCCATGAGTTTGTCGTTCTGGTCGACGCCGGCCAGCCGCAGCCACACCTCGCCGCGGAGCGCCTCCGGCACGCCCACTCGCACCAGCTGCCCGAGCGCGCGGTGAACAAACATACATACCTTGCTGATGAGCGTGCGATACGTCTCCATGAGTTTGTCGTTCTGGTCGACGCCGGCCAGCCGCAGCCACACCTCGCCGCGGAGCGCCTCCGGCACGCCCACGCGCACCAGCTGCCCGAGCGCGCGGTGAACAAACATACATACCTTGCTGATGAGCGTGCGATACGTCTCCATGAGTTTGTCGTTCTGGTCGACGCCGGCCAGCCGCAGCCACACCTCGCCGCGGAGCGCCTCCGGCACGCCCACTCGCACCAGCTGCCCGAGCGCGCGGTGAACAAACATACATACCTTGCTGATGAGCGTGCGATACGTCTCCATGAGTTTGTCGTTCTGGTCGACGCCGGCCAGCCGCAGCCACACCTCGCCGCGGAGCGCCTCCGGCACGCCCACGCGCACCAGCTGCCCGAGCGCGCGGTGAACAAACATACATACCTTGCTGATGAGCGTGCGATACGTCTCCATGAGTTTGTCGTTCTGGTCGACGCCGGCCAGCCGCAGCCACACCTCGCCGCGGAGCGCCTCCGGCACGCCCACGCGCACCAGCTGCCCGAGCGCGCGGTGAACAAACATACATACCTTGCTGATGAGCGTGCGATACGTCTCCATGAGTTTGTCGTTCTGGTCGACGCCGGCCAGCCGCAGCCACACCTCGCCGCGGAGCGCCTCCGGCACGCCCACGCGCACCAGCTGCCCGAGCGCGCGGTGAACAAACATACATACCTTGCTGATGAGCGTGCGATACGTCTCCATGAGTTTGTCGTTCTGGTCGACGCCGGCCAGCCGCAGCCACACCTCGCCGCGGAGCGCCTCCGGCACGCCCACGCGCACCAGCTGCCCGAGCGCGCGGTGAACAAACATACATACCTTGCTGATGAGCGTGCGATACGTCTCCATGAGTTTGTCGTTCTGGTCGACGCCGGCCAGCCGCAGCCACACCTCGCCGCGGAGCGCCTCCGGCACGCCCACGCGCACCAGCTGCCCGAGCGGCGAGCGCGCGGTGAACAAACATACATACCTTGCTGATGAGCGTGCGATACGTCTCCATGAGTTTGTCGTTCTGGTCGACGCCGGCCAGCCGCAGCCACACCTCGCCGCGGAGCGCCTCCGGCACGCCCACGCGCACCAGCTGCCCGAGCGCGCGGTGAACAAACATACATACCTTGCTGATGAGCGTGCGATACGTCTCCATGAGTTTGTCGTTCTGGTCGACGCCGGCCAGCCGCAGCCACACCTCGCCGCGGAGCGCCTCCGGCACGCCCACGCGCACCAGCTGCCCGAGCGCGCGGTGAACAAACATACATACCTTGCTGATGAGCGTGCGATACGTCTCCATGAGTTTGTCGTTCTGGTCGACGCCGGCCAGCCGCAGCCACACCTCGCCGCGGAGCGCCTCCGGCACGCCCACGCGCACCAGCTGCCCGAGCGGCGAGCGCGCGGTGAACAAACATACATACCTTGCTGATGAGCGTGCGATACGTCTCCATGAGTTTGTCGTTCTGGTCGACGCCGGCCAGCCGCAGCCACACCTCGCCGCGGAGCGCCTCCGGCACGCCCACGCGCACCAGCTGCCCGAGCGCGCGGTGAACAAACATACATACCTTGCTGATGAGCGTGCGATACGTCTCCATGAGTTTGTCGTTCTGGTCGACGCCGGCCAGCCGCAGCCACACCTCGCCGCGGAGCGCCTCCGGCACGCCCACGCGCACCAGCTGCCCGAGCGCGCGGTGAACAAACATACATACCTTGCTGATGAGCGTGCGATACGTCTCCATGAGTTTGTCGTTCTGGTCGACGCCGGCCAGCCGCAGCCACACCTCGCCGCGGAGCGCCTCCGGCACGCCCACGCGCACCAGCTGCCCGAGCGCGCGGTGAACAAACATACATACCTTGCTGATGAGCGTGCGATACGTCTCCATGAGTTTGTCGTTCTGGTCGACGCCGGCCAGCCGCAGCCACACCTCGCCGCGGAGCGCCTCCGGCACGCCCACGCGCACCAGCTGCCCGAGCGCGCGGTGAACAAACATACATACCTTGCTGATGAGCGTGCGATACGTCTCCATGAGTTTGTCGTTCTGGTCGACGCCGGCCAGCCGCAGCCACACCTCGCCGCGGAGCGCCTCCGGCACGCCCACGCGCACCAGCTGCCCGAGCGCGCGGTGAACAAACATACATACCTTGCTGATGAGCGTGCGATACGTCTCCATGAGTTTGTCGTTCTGGTCGACGCCGGCCAGCCGCAGCCACACCTCGCCGCGGAGCGCCTCCGGCACGCCCACGCGCACCAGCTGCCCGAGCGCGCGGTGAACAAACATACATACCTTGCTGATGAGCGTGCGATACGTCTCCATGAGTTTGTCGTTCTGGTCGACGCCGGCCAGCCGCAGCCACACCTCGCCGCGGAGCGCCTCCGGCACGCCCACGCGCACCAGCTGCCCGAGCGCGCGGTGAACAAACATACATACCTTGCTGATGAGCGTGCGATACGTCTCCATGAGTTTGTCGTTCTGGTCGACGCCGGCCAGCCGCAGCCACACCTCGCCGCGGAGCGCCTCCGGCACGCCCACGCGCACCAGCTGCCCGAGCGCGCGGTGAACAAACATACATACCTTGCTGATGAGCGTGCGATACGTCTCCATGAGTTTGTCGTTCTGGTCGACGCCGGCCAGCCGCAGCCACACCTCGCCGCGGAGCGCCTCCGGCACGCCCACGCGCACCAGCTGCCCGAGCGCGCGGTGAACAAACATACATACCTTGCTGATGAGCGTGCGATACGTCTCCATGAGTTTGTCGTTCTGGTCGACGCCGGCCAGCCGCAGCCACACCTCGCCGCGGAGCGCCTCCGGCACGCCCACGCGCACCAGCTGCCCGAGCGCGCGGTGAACAAACATACATACCTTGCTGATGAGCGTGCGATACGTCTCCATGAGTTTGTCGTTCTGGTCGACGCCGGCCAGCCGCAGCCACACCTCGCCGCGGAGCGCCTCCGGCACGCCCACGCGCACCAGCTGCCCGAGCGCGCGGTGAACAAACATACATACCTTGCTGATGAGCGTGCGATACGTCTCCATGAGTTTGTCGTTCTGGTCGACGCCGGCCAGCCGCAGCCACACCTCGCCGCGGAGCGCCTCCGGCACGCCCACGCGCACCAGCTGCCCGAGCGCGCGGTGAACAAACATACATACCTTGCTGATGAGCGTGCGATACGTCTCCATGAGTTTGTCGTTCTGGTCGACGCCGGCCAGCCGCAGCCACACCTCGCCGCGGAGCGCCTCCGGCACGCCCACGCGCACCAGCTGCCCGAGCGCGCGGTGAACAAACATACATACCTTGCTGATGAGCGTGCGATACGTCTCCATGAGTTTGTCGTTCTGGTCGACGCCGGCCAGCCGCAGCCACACCTCGCCGCGGAGCGCCTCCGGCACGCCCACGCGCACCAGCTGCCCGAGCGGCGAGCGCGCGGTGAACAAACATACATACCTTGCTGATGAGCGTGCGATACGTCTCCATGAGTTTGTCGTTCTGGTCGACGCCGGCCAGCCGCAGCCACACCTCGCCGCGGAGCGCCTCCGGCACGCCCACGCGCACCAGCTGCCCGAGCGCGCGGTGAACAAACATACATACCTTGCTGATGAGCGTGCGATACGTCTCCATGAGTTTGTCGTTCTGGTCGACGCCGGCCAGCCGCAGCCACACCTCGCCGCGGAGCGCCTCCGGCACGCCCACGCGCACCAGCTGCCCGAGCGGCGAGCGCGCGGTGAACAAACATACATACCTTGCTGATGAGCGTGCGATACGTCTCCATGAGTTTGTCGTTCTGGTCGACGCCGGCCAGCCGCAGCCACACCTCGCCGCGGAGCGCCTCCGGCACGCCCACGCGCACCAGCTGCCCGAGCGCGCGGTGAACAAACATACATACCTTGCTGATGAGCGTGCGATACGTCTCCATGAGTTTGTCGTTCTGGTCGACGCCGGCCAGCCGCAGCCACACCTCGCCGCGGAGCGCCTCCGGCACGCCCACGCGCACCAGCTGCCCGAGCGCGCGGTGAACAAACATACATACCTTGCTGATGAGCGTGCGATACGTCTCCATGAGTTTGTCGTTCTGGTCGACGCCGGCCAGCCGCAGCCACACCTCGCCGCGGAGCGCCTCCGGCACGCCCACGCGCACCAGCTGCCCGAGCGCGCGGTGAACAAACATACATACCTTGCTGATGAGCGTGCGATACGTCTCCATGAGTTTGTCGTTCTGGTCGACGCCGGCCAGCCGCAGCCACACCTCGCCGCGGAGCGCCTCCGGCACGCCCACGCGCACCAGCTGCCCGAGCGCGCGGTGAACAAACATACATACCTTGCTGATGAGCGTGCGATACGTCTCCATGAGTTTGTCGTTCTGGTCGACGCCGGCCAGCCGCAGCCACACCTCGCCGCGGAGCGCCTCCGGCACGCCCACGCGCACCAGCTGCCCGAGCGCGCGGTGAACAAACATACATACCTTGCTGATGAGCGTGCGATACGTCTCCATGAGTTTGTCGTTCTGGTCGACGCCGGCCAGCCGCAGCCACACCTCGCCGCGGAGCGCCTCCGGCACGCCCACGCGCACCAGCTGCCCGAGCGCGCGGTGAACAAACATACATACCTTGCTGATGAGCGTGCGATACGTCTCCATGAGTTTGTCGTTCTGGTCGACGCCGGCCAGCCGCAGCCACACCTCGCCGCGGAGCGCCTCCGGCACGCCCACGCGCACCAGCTGCCCGAGCGCGCGGTGAACAAACATACATACCTTGCTGATGAGCGTGCGATACGTCTCCATGAGTTTGTCGTTCTGGTCGACGCCGGCCAGCCGCAGCCACACCTCGCCGCGGAGCGCCTCCGGCACGCCCACGCGCACCAGCTGCCCGAGCGCGCGGTGAACAAACATACATACCTTGCTGATGAGCGTGCGATACGTCTCCATGAGTTTGTCGTTCTGGTCGACGCCGGCCAGCCGCAGCCACACCTCGCCGCGGAGCGCCTCCGGCACGCCCACGCGCACCAGCTGCCCGAGCGGCGAGCGCGCGGTGAACAAACATACATACCTTGCTGATGAGCGTGCGATACGTCTCCATGAGTTTGTCGTTCTGGTCGACGCCGGCCAGCCGCAGCCACACCTCGCCGCGGAGCGCCTCCGGCACGCCCACGCGCACCAGCTGCCCGAGCGCGCGGTGAACAAACATACATACCTTGCTGATGAGCGTGCGATACGTCTCCATGAGTTTGTCGTTCTGGTCGACGCCGGCCAGCCGCAGCCACACCTCGCCGCGGAGCGCCTCCGGCACGCCCACGCGCACCAGCTGCCCGAGCGCGCGGTGAACAAACATACATACCTTGCTGATGAGCGTGCGATACGTCTCCATGAGTTTGTCGTTCTGGTCGACGCCGGCCAGCCGCAGCCACACCTCGCCGCGGAGCGCCTCCGGCACGCCCACGCGCACCAGCTGCCCGAGCGCGCGGTGAACAAACATACATACCTTGCTGATGAGCGTGCGATACGTCTCCATGAGTTTGTCGTTCTGGTCGACGCCGGCCAGCCGCAGCCACACCTCGCCGCGGAGCGCCTCCGGCACGCCCACGCGCACCAGCTGCCCGAGCGCGCGGTGAACAAACATACATACCTTGCTGATGAGCGTGCGATACGTCTCCATGAGTTTGTCGTTCTGGTCGACGCCGGCCAGCCGCAGCCACACCTCGCCGCGGAGCGCCTCCGGCACGCCCACGCGCACCAGCTGCCCGAGCGCGCGGTGAACAAACATACATACCTTGCTGATGAGCGTGCGATACGTCTCCATGAGTTTGTCGTTCTGGTCGACGCCGGCCAGCCGCAGCCACACCTCGCCGCGGAGCGCCTCCGGCACGCCCACGCGCACCAGCTGCCCGAGCGGCGAGCGCGCGGTGAACAAACATACATACCTTGCTGATGAGCGTGCGATACGTCTCCATGAGTTTGTCGTTCTGGTCGACGCCGGCCAGCCGCAGCCACACCTCGCCGCGGAGCGCCTCCGGCACGCCCACGCGCACCAGCTGCCCGAGCGCGCGGTGAACAAACATACATACCTTGCTGATGAGCGTGCGATACGTCTCCATGAGTTTGTCGTTCTGGTCGACGCCGGCCAGCCGCAGCCACACCTCGCCGCGGAGCGCCTCCGGCACGCCCACGCGCACCAGCTGCCCGAGCGCGCGGTGAACAAACATACATACCTTGCTGATGAGCGTGCGATACGTCTCCATGAGTTTGTCGTTCTGGTCGACGCCGGCCAGCCGCAGCCACACCTCGCCGCGGAGCGCCTCCGGCACGCCCACGCGCACCAGCTGCCCGAGCGCGCGGTGAACAAACATACATACCTTGCTGATGAGCGTGCGATACGTCTCCATGAGTTTGTCGTTCTGGTCGACGCCGGCCAGCCGCAGCCACACCTCGCCGCGGAGCGCCTCCGGCACGCCCACGCGCACCAGCTGCCCGAGCGCGCGGTGAACAAACATACATACCTTGCTGATGAGCGTGCGATACGTCTCCATGAGTTTGTCGTTCTGGTCGACGCCGGCCAGCCGCAGCCACACCTCGCCGCGGAGCGCCTCCGGCACGCCCACGCGCACCAGCTGCCCGAGCGCGCGGTGAACAAACATACATACCTTGCTGATGAGCGTGCGATACGTCTCCATGAGTTTGTCGTTCTGGTCGACGCCGGCCAGCCGCAGCCACACCTCGCCGCGGAGCGCCTCCGGCACGCCCACGCGCACCAGCTGCCCGAGCGCGCGGTGAACAAACATACATACCTTGCTGATGAGCGTGCGATACGTCTCCATGAGTTTGTCGTTCTGGTCGACGCCGGCCAGCCGCAGCCACACCTCGCCGCGGAGCGCCTCCGGCACGCCCACGCGCACCAGCTGCCCGAGCGCGCGGTGAACAAACATACATACCTTGCTGATGAGCGTGCGATACGTCTCCATGAGTTTGTCGTTCTGGTCGACGCCGGCCAGCCGCAGCCACACCTCGCCGCGGAGCGCCTCCGGCACGCCCACGCGCACCAGCTGCCCGAGCGCGCGGTGAACAAACATACATACCTTGCTGATGAGCGTGCGATACGTCTCCATGAGTTTGTCGTTCTGGTCGACGCCGGCCAGCCGCAGCCACACCTCGCCGCGGAGCGCCTCCGGCACGCCCACGCGCACCAGCTGCCCGAGCGCGCGGTGAACAAACATACATACCTTGCTGATGAGCGTGCGATACGTCTCCATGAGTTTGTCGTTCTGGTCGACGCCGGCCAGCCGCAGCCACACCTCGCCGCGGAGCGCCTCCGGCACGCCCACGCGCACCAGCTGCCCGAGCGCGCGGTGAACAAACATACATACCTTGCTGATGAGCGTGCGATACGTCTCCATGAGTTTGTCGTTCTGGTCGACGCCGGCCAGCCGCAGCCACACCTCGCCGCGGAGCGCCTCCGGCACGCCCACGCGCACCAGCTGCCCCAGCGCGCGGTGAACAAACATACATACCTTGCTGATGAGCGTGCGATACGTCTCCATGAGTTTGTCGTTCTGGTCGACGCCGGCCAGCCGCAGCCACACCTCGCCGCGGAGCGCCTCCGGCACGCCCACGCGCACCAGCTGCCCGAGCGCGCGCGGCCGTGGCCCGATCCAGCTGCAAGGAGAACTTACTGTAGGTAGGGTCTTAAGAAAAGTGATGTGAACATGCTCGTTGATGTAGTGGTTAGCATATTAAGGTGCGTCAAAACTTGAACATTTCACCGAACCGAACTGCGTAATATTACCGCGAACTTGTTACGCTTAATGTGGACGGCGCGCTTGGAGCGCTTCAGATGGGTTACTGCGTAACAGTTCGGCATAGCAATTGTTCGCGTAACAAATGCCGTCCACACTACCGTAACTGTTACGCGGTGTTGACACGGTTACGCAGTTCGGTTCGCCAGTTGGTAGTTGGCGGTGTTTCACTCCCGTGCCTCGGAGCACGTTAAGCAGTCGGTACCTATTATTATCACTATAGCCCGCCAACCCGCATTGGAGCAGCGTGGCGGGTCTAAGCTCTAAATCACTTTCTCCTACGAGAGAGGAGGCCTGTGGACAGCAGTGGGACGTTAAAAGGCTGTAATGGTGGTGGTGGTGAACATATCACGTTTTTTTTATTCATCTATGTCATATTATTGACCCTGACCGCAATGAGACCGTGGAAATAGAGAGTGAACAAAGTTGACTTACCTCCTCAACACTTGCGCCCAATTCTCGAGTACATCGACACCGCAATCCTTGGACACCTCGCCTGTTCCACTGAGCAAAGGCTCGTCACCATCTATGGAAATATTTATATTTAAGGCGCTACGTCTTCCATACTAATTTATGTCTCCATTTAAGAGCACATGGATTATATATTTACGCTGAAATTACATTCCAGAGCCTTAATTTAATTTTTTATTTGAGCAAACTTATTTTTACATGAAGAAAAGATTACCTAAATAGCTTTTCTGAGATCGAATTTTTAGTGTAATTTCGTTAGTGTATGAGTAAACACAGATACTATCTTACGCCAAGAAAGGGTTCAGTAGTGTGTGTAAAGTGCGGCGTTGCCGCTTCGCCAATGACATATGACGCGCGGTTGCCACTCTTACTTTTATTACCTAGTTTGTATTTTCAGAGAAAATGAATATCAATCGCTTCGGTAGGAGTGTTGCTAACAGGAAGAATTTTCGGAAGAAATAAGGGAGAAAATTTCATTGAAAACAATAAAAAAATTAATATCTACGAAATGTAAATAATGCATGAAAGTTTTCCTTCTACCTAAGCTACCTGCTAACTAAGCAAGGACGTATATATACAAATATATAAACAAATGTTACCTGTATAATATTATTATTTGTGTTAGAATAATTATTGCACTTATTCTTAAAGATTCAAAATTACATTTAAAATTATCTATCTTATTCTTATTTCGCCTAACGGCTAAGCCTGGTCATTCAGAGAGGCAATAATAGCGCCACTGTCTTGGGCACCATGCCCGTATATTGCTGTTAGTTTGCACTTTCCACACTTAGCAATAGGCGAAACAATATTATTACTTGGCTTAGGGCGTGACGGGTCTAAACTCTCCGAGTAAATCCCTCTCTCCTATGAGCGAGGAGGCCTGTGCCTAGCAGTGGGAAGGGAAAAAGGCTGTAGTGATGGATGTGATGATGGCTTAGGGTTTTTTATGTTGACAGGGATTTAAAGTAGTTTGGGGTAAAAGCGAACTGCAGGTGGGGTAACGCTGTTTTTCATACGAATAACTCATCCAATGTATAAAATGACAACTGTCAGAATTCTACCGAAAAAGAGTAGGAACTCATAGAACGATTTGCACTCGCGCCCGCTGCGGTTGCGGGAGAGCGGTTTATTTCTATATTTACGAGACCACTTGTTTGTGCGGGAACCGCAGCCGTTGCGGTTGCAGCCGTCGCCCGCAAACTCGGCGGGCGATGATCGCAAGACCGGTGGTTATATTTATATATAAGAAAAATGGATTCTATTCTTCACAAACACCATTCCGCGCCCGCGCTTGCGCTTGCAGAGCTTGCGGGCGACGCTCGCTAAGTTCGCGGGTGACCGCAGCCCACCGGTGCAGCGGGCACACGAGTAGTAAATCTACAGAGGGGAAGCTTCCACAAGCGGCCCGCTGTAGGTATACTCACACAAACACACTCACCAACGGTTTACGGACGCGCGCTCGTTCCACTAACCGGTACAGTTGGTGACAAACATGCGCATATGTGTGAGTGACTGAGTGTACCTACAGCGGGCCGCTTACTAGAAGCTTCCCCTCTGTAGGTACTCTGTGCAGCGGGACCCGCAAGCAACCACGCACTCCGCGGGAATAAATCGCGTCGTGAGTTTTGCTCTCTACATTTCCATGTATTTTGTGATCGTACGAGTGTTGCAGTCCCGCAACCGCGGCGAGCATGGGTGAAAACCGCTCCGTGAGTTCCTACTCTAAAAAATCAGACTATCTAGATGGAAGTAGGGTTTTCTTACCGATTATCGTCCATTTAGTTGAGTTACTGAGTTTGAGAACGTGAAAATATATACCTATATGTATACTACTGGATCCGGCAGACGTCGTCCTGCCCGGTGACATACCGACATCAGCGCCACCTACCGAGACCCGGTAGGTTACCTGTACCTACCCGGTAATTGTGTTTTCAAACCATCCAGTATTGAAATATACACACAAAATTTCATCCAAACCGGTCCAGTCGTTTAGGAGGAGTTGGTGATATGCACACGTACAGAAGAATTATAAAGGTACGGGTGAGATAGTTTACTGTATCGACGGGATGTTTGACAGCTACGAAACCCGTGAACATTTTGTCAGCTTTTTAAAATAGCCAGATATCTGACTAAAAAATACTAACATTCGATGAAAATAGACTATATTCGGAGTATATTCTAACAAGTTTTCGTTATTTTCTTATAGAATCTATATATACCTATAAAACAAAGTCGTGTTAGTTCGAACACTTATAACTCGAGAACGGCTGGAAAGATTTTCATTGTTATTGATTTGTTGTATTTGTCTCCGTCCCGAATAGCAGAATAACTATTAAAAACATTGGGAAATTGACGAAAAAATAAAATAAAAGAATTTGGCTTTTTAGGAGCTAGTCCTGATGGTATGTGGCACTAATTATTATTATTTACAAAATATTTTCCATATCCACACTAGCTTGATGCCCACAACTTCATTCACGTGGATTTAGTTTTTTTTGAAATCCCGTGGGAACACTTTGATTTTTGGGATAAAAAGTAATCCAGGATGCATATTTTGTCAAGATCCGATTCGATTATTATCTTCAATGAGGGACTCCCTTACAAACATTCATCTGTATCAAATTTTATCAAAATTGGTTCAGCGGTTTAGGCGTGAAAGCGTAACAGACAGATACAGCCACTTTCACATTTGTGTTATTTGTAGGGAAGTAGGGATTATTTTCTAAAACACTATTGTTTACTTCAATTTATGGATTGCAGGGGTTATAGAAGAAGAAAAAGTTATTTTAGAAATAAAATGTTTTCCCTCACTGGCTCGGAACAACCAAGACATGTTTTCTGCAGCTAAAGAAAGAAAAAAATAGCTGGTCAGGCAGGTTCCAAAACAATTCTAATCTGTTTGTATTCTAATGTGTTTTCAACCTTCTAAACCTTTCCGAACTTCCTATAAAACTATCGTAAGTTGTGCATACGCACAAAGTTCAATTGGATGAAATTGTATTAGAACACATGAGACAAAGAAAAAAATAATTTTCATATTGTAATATTTATACAGAAGATTAGTAGGTATATTTTATGTTATTCATTGTTACAAAGGAAATAAATATAATAAAAAACTAAAAAAAGACTTATAATTATCAGGAATTGAACCAGGGTCCAGTATACAGTATCTCACAAATTAGAGTAACACTGTAACCACTGCGCCATTTAAACTTTACATTTCAGGTCGAAAATTTTGAACAGTTTCGTATTGCACACACATCTATTGATGTGTGCGTGTTTAGTTCTGAAAAACTGATGCGCACTAACTTCTCTAAGTAAAAAGTATTCTGGAAACTAAAATACATCTAAATATAGTCATGTACATTACGAATAATGCGGTAGTGGCGCAAATCGTACTATTAGAAAAGAATATGAACATTTTTATTCATAAAAAAATAAAATACAGTATATTTTAACAAAAGCGCCATCTAATGGCATTGTGGTGCCTAGCTGAACGAAACGAGCGCCCTTAATTTCAAATTAAAATCCTGTACAACAACCTAAATGACTTGAAATCGAGAACATTCCCACTAATATTAAAGTACGAAAGTGTCGTTGTTTATTCTTCAATCACGCCATAACAAAACTATGTATCGACGTGATTGTTTGTATGGGGTATAGTCTAAACTGGTGGAACCAGATGGTGGAAAGTGTAACTTTTTTACATTATAGGTATAGTTACCGGCAAACTTCTTGAGCAAATGACAAGCGAATTTTAGGTCTCTTTGGTGGGGCGTGCGGGCGCGACGGCGGGGAGTATCGTATTGGTAGATCAGTAGACCTTTGCCTCCCGCTTTCCCCTTTTTTACCCGGATGTGTAGGTACAATGCGCTAACTTACCCCCACTATGTCACTTCATGCTCAAGAAGTTTGCTGGCAATTGTACAATTTGTAAAGAGTTTTATGATGGAGCTGAGAAGCCGATAATGGATTGATAATTATAATGATAATGATGATGTTGATGATGGTGATGATTTAATCAGCAGTGTCACCTGAATCGGGTTCAGAAGGCGAGGGCGGCGCGGGCGCGGTGGACAGCGGCGACGGCAACAGACTCGACAGAGACAGAGGCAAGTTCAGTCGCGACCGGTCCAACTCCCCCGACGTCTCCACACTCGTCACCTCGTACTGAAGCTGCCCAAGGGAGTCCACAGACTGGAACACAAAGTGCTTGTTTATTCATCATCATCATCATCATCATAATCAACCCATTACCGGCTCACTACAGAGCACGGGTCTCCTCTCAGAGTGAGAAGGGTTTTGGCCACAGTCTACCACGCTGGCCAAGCGGATTGGCAGACTTCACACACCTTTGAGAACGTTAGGGAGAACTCTCAGGCATGCAGGTTTCCTCACGATGTTTTCCTTCACCGTTAAAGCAAGTGATATTTAAATACTTAAAACGCACATAACTCCGAAAAGTTAGAGGTGCGTGCCCGGGATCGAACCCACGACCTCCGATTAGAAGTCGGTCGTCCTAACCACTAGGCTATCACAGCTTTTTTTTTTGTTCTTCTTGTTTATTACATTATTTTTAATATGAAAATAGTTTCCTGTTATGTTCTCCCACTCGAAATTTTTTGGCCACTACAGCAATCCTAATCTCTTAATTCTTAATCTCTCTGGCTTACTAACGTGGTTGCCTAGAAGAGATCGGTTCTAAGCGATAAGCCATTTGTAACTTTTTATTTTGTCTCTTTATTTTTATTTCAGTTTTTGTTGTACAATAAAGTGTATGTTTTGTTCTGTTCTTACCAACTCTGGGTCGCTACTGACGATTTCTTCACAGAAAAAAAAAACAGACGATAGTAGACTAATAAACTAGCTAATTTATGAAATTAAATAAAAGTAGGGAGACTTACCTCTTTCAAATTGATGTAGAATTGTTGTACCAGAGGTCTTTTCGAGTAGTACCAGAATCTCTCTGTCGGTGGGTAAACTTTGACCGGTGTTTCGACTACAAGCCTGTAAGTAAATTTGAATGACGGGTAAGAAATAAGAATAGGACGTCAAAAGTATGGAGCGATATGGAAGATAATTTGACTGGCAAACTATTGAACACATGATGGTATGTGTCGATGCAGTCTAAGGTGGAAGCAGGCTAACCTGGAAGAGGTACAGCAGTTTAATATGAGTTTATGGGGTATGGGTTTATTAACCCTCATAAATCGGTTTCTATGCGGTATCGTGCCGGAACGCTAAATCGCTTGGCGGCACGGCATTGCCGGTAGGGTGGCAAATAACCACGGCTGAAACTTCCCCACCAGACCAGACCAGAGACAATGAAAATTTTTAAAATTCACAAATAATTGGCCCTGGCGGAAATCGAACTTGGGACCTCCCAATTATAAGACCACACTACTCATTATCGTGCCAGGGAAGTCGTCAGTGTGAACTTCGGTTAAAAATCTACCACCATCACTACAACCTTTTAACGTCCCATTGCTGGGCACAGGCCTCCTCTCTCATAGGAGAGAGGGTTTTAGAGCTTAAACCCGCCACGCTGCTCCAATTCGGGTTGGCGGGCTAAAAAATCACTTATAAATAATTTTACATACAAATAAATGATCACCTCAAGGGGTCTCGAATGCCCCTTATGACGAGATCGAGGGCCAGAGACATGTAGGCCGGAGCCCCGTCTCCGCTCGCAGCGTTGAAAGCCGCCAACGCAGACTCGCCCGCATTCCACAAAGCGCATACGGAACAACCGGAACCGCCTGAAGAACCGCTCACCTGTATTCACAGAGTATAAATATTAATTAATATTATGGAATATGAATTAATATTATGTATCTGTGTTATTTGGCTCTGGAATGCTATCGGGACTAGTTGATCGGCGGTTCTCAATTTCTCGTCATCATTTTAGATACAGAGACCTTGGGTAACGACGGATTTTTTAAAGAATTACGGGAAAAATTGAAATAATTTCGAAACAACAAAAAAACTCATTTTTTATACATGGCTTCACGACTCTGGGTTTGAGCCTTTTCGAGACTATAGCATATAAGGAAAATGGGACTCAATGAGTTGAGATTGAAACGAAATAGGGGGAACACCAGGGAGAAAACGCATCTTGTATTCATTTGTAGGATCTGGAAAAAACCAGCTTAGGATTTCACAAAAAAAAAGTACCCACCATTTCTAGCAATTGCATATCGGAATGTTTGACGCTTCGGCCGGGCGCAAGCAGTATGCCGAAACATCTCTCGATGTATAAACCACCCGTGTATGTTGCCTGCAAGAAAAAAGGGGACATGATAAAAATGTTTGAAAGAAAAATGCACATATGTTATAAGAATAATGCCATATAATATTGTGAAGTTATAAGTATTATAACTGACCTGTGGATCGTCGCAAT
Organism: Melanargia galathea; assembly: GCA_920104075.1. Taxonomy (NCBI): domain Eukaryota; kingdom Metazoa; phylum Arthropoda; class Insecta; order Lepidoptera; family Nymphalidae; genus Melanargia; species Melanargia galathea. Next base: position 4,883,147 of record OV049863.1, read on the forward strand.
CCGCTTGAACATTGTTGGTGACCTGCGTCACGTTAATGGTCACTTGTTTGTCGATGCCCCCGCGCAGTTTGTAGCCGAGACGCTCTTTGGGCACGTGGCTGAATGTGCCCTGAAACAAGATTAAAGAGGGTAACTTAAATTCGCACTTTCAATGACAGTTAGTATTGTCAAAAGTGTGTTAGCCCTCATACGCATTAGCGGTTGCGGTAGCGGTGCGGCTAGCCGCTTTTATATTTTTTTATGCAACCGCTACCGCAACCGCTAATGCGTACGAGCGCTTAGTGCGTACAAAATGAGCGGTTGCATATAAAAATATAAAAAGCGGTTAGCCGCACCGCTACCGCAACCGCTAATGCGTATGAGGGCTTAGGCCGCTACAGAATATATAGAGATTTTTCAGTTTAAAATGTTGCAAAATGTAATTTGACATATCATCGATTTGACATCACAAATACAAATTTTGTCACAAAGTTGAAACTTAAAACGGCTATTTAGACTTAGCGTGCTTAAGGGTCCCTGCCCACCTAAGCGGAGCGAAATGGAATTGTGTTCAGCAGACCGTTCAGATTTTTGAATGATGATGTCTTCATAATCTGAATAGTTGAAGCACGCACGTTTCTTCTACGCTTCAGTGGATAGGCACCCTTAAACGGGACGGGTTTATAGTTTATACGCTTGCTTCGCGTCTGTACCCCACTTCAGATGATTCTTGAAATCGAGCTAAAGGAATGGCATTCCTACCTTTGCATCAGTCTCCTTAATGTCCACAGTGCATTCTAGAACGTGCATGAGTTGCATCGGAGGCGCGGCCGGCCCGAGCGCCTCCGTGAGCGAGCCGGTCATAGACGGCGCCGCGCTCAGGTCTCCCACCAGGGAAGACGCCATGGACCGGGGAATGCGCTCGAACGCTTTAGCGAAACAACCTGAAAAGAAAAAGCGATTGACGTATAGTTTATAGAAGATTTGAGCTCGAACGCTTTGGCGAAACAACCTGCAAAATAAACGACGTACAAGTCACGGCAAATAAGTCGAGCGGTGACCTTCAATGCGCAGAAGTCGAAAATGAGGTATCTCGGGGTGTGACGGGGTCGCGGGGAGGGCGTGGGGATCGTTCGTAAGCACTGATTAGCTCTCGCAGATCCCTCGTAAGCGCTGATTGGCTCTCCAATCGTATTGTGTCCCGCTCACTCGTACAACGCTACGCGCACTTGAAGGTCACCGCCCGACTTACGTGCCGGGGGTTATAAGTCAGAACTTGGATATTGCGCATCATCATCATCATCATCATGATCAACCCATTACCGGCTCACTACAGAGCACAGGTCTCCTCTCAGAATGAGAAGGGTTTTGGCCATAGTCTACCACGCTGGCCAAGCGGATTGGCAGACATATTGCGCATAAATACTGAGATTTGGTATCCGGTTAAGCTTTTATTGAAGCGAAGACAAATAGAGCGGATTGAGGATAAGAGTTCAAATCATATTATTGAGAAATGACTCGATAAAGTTGGGTAGCAAAATCACTTAAAAAGACACGTTTGTGTCAAAACAGGAGATGGAAGAATGGGAAACATCTCGCTATCTCCCTCGAACTCCCGCTCATAAGCGGCGGTGACGTCACTGTGCATGTACGTAGAACCGCGTATTGTATGTACATATATTGTATAGCCCACTGTTTTTGGGTCAGGTTGACCACAATACATCATTTAATGGCGACATGAAGTACGTCTCCTAACTATGCGATTGTGGCCGCCAAAAGTATCTTATGTGGACCCGGCCTAACGCGCAACAACTGGCGCTTTCATTTATGTTCGGTCATGTGGTGCGACCTGTTACTGTTAGTAACATTATTATCTCATCGGTATTCGGTTACCGCATTCATGAGTAGATAGGTTTTTAGGGTTCGGTACCCAAAGGGCAAAACGACTCCTCTGAATGTCACTCTGCTGTCTGTCTGTCCGTCCGTATCTTTAGTTCGTATACGGAATGATGGAATGATTTTTACCATAGACATGAACTCGTCACGTAGCACGTCACTATTGAACATTGCACTAAATTCAATCATAAAATATTACAAACAAATCAGTTTATTTAGACGATAACGACCGTAGTATTTGTAGTTAGTTAGAATTCCTATAACTACGGAATACGGATACATTAACATAAGTAAGTAACATAGTAGTAACGTAGGTACATACAGAGTTTAATATGCAGCTATGAATATTATATTCATCTACACTAATATTATAAAGCTGAAGAGTTTGTTTGAACGCGCTAATCTCAGGAACTACTGGACCGATTTCAAAAATTCTTTCACCGTTGGATATGTAGTGATCCCTGAGTGCTATATATTATGTACTATATATTATGTACCACGGGCGAAGCCGGGGCGGACCGCTAGTTATATATAAATGGCCTACTTTCCAATTAAATATTAATAAGACTTATTTACATATTTATTTAAACCACCTTCGCTACACGTATAATGTGACATCGTACCAGTGTATTATTCGATGGACATTTGCAATGTTATCAAACAAAATAATGTGGGCGTAAACACCGATCAAATAAAGGTCGCATCTGCAAGGACAAAATATGTCAATTTCTATACAATGAATATAAAAATTATTTTGCTATAATCCGCTAACAGTGACAAATTCGTAGGCACAACACCACACAATCTTGTAGGCACAACACCACACAATCTTGTAGGCACAACACCACACAAATTCACCACAAAACAAACTCGACGATCGTTTCGCTCCGACACCGGAGCATCTTCAGGAGATGTCGACTTCACAACGGACGATTGCAAAGTGACGCTCGTGTCGAATGAGCGGTCTTATATATTCTATCCCCGCTTAGTCATCTACCCTCCTTTCACTTTCTCTCTGGCCACGCCCCCTAAATATGTTGAGCAACGGTGAAGATGACACATTTATTTGCTCATTCAGCAATTCGACACTTCTACCGCTGTGCCCAACTATTTCCAATTGTTCCAACACGCACAGTCTTAAACTTTTACAGCATGTGTGTAAAATTTCAAATGTATGACCCTCGTCTGTCCTATGTCCACTATCCAAAAGATGTTTTGCGAAATGAGATCTTTGAGGCTGGTTGTTTCTAAAGGCCTTTAGAAAGAAACAACCAGCCTCAAAGATCTCATTTCGCAAAACATCTTTTGGATAGTGGACATAGGACAGACGAGGGTCATACATTTGAAATTTTACACACATGCTGTAAAAGTTTAAGACTGTGCGTGTTGGAACAATTGGAAATAGTTGGGCACAGCGGTAGAAGTGTCGAATTGCTGAATGAGCAAATAAATGTGTCATCTTCACCGTTGCTCAACATATTTAGGGGGCGTGGCCAGAGAGAAAGTGAAAGGAGGGTAGATGACTAAGCGGGGATAGAATATATAAGACCGCTCATTCGACACGAGCGTCACTTTGCAATCGTCCGTTGTGAAGTCGACATCTCCTGAAGATGCTCCGATGTCGGAGCGAAACGATCGTCGAGTTTGTTTTGTGGTGAATTTGTGTGGTGTTGTGCCTACAAGATTGTGTGGTGTTGTGCCTACGAATTTGTCACTGTTAGCGGATTATAGCAAAATAATTTTTATATTCATTGTATATCATGGAATTCCGCAAAGTAACGCCTGCTTCCATTCAACATGTCAATTTCTATTTAATTTAATTCAACTTAAGGTGGTACGTTTCCCATACTAATTTATTATTACCATTTAAGAACGAATGGATTATATATTTACACTGAAATTACATCGCACAGCCTTAATTTAATGTTTAATTTGCGGAAAATTTTATTTACATAAAGAAAACATTACATAAACAGCTAAAGGTGAAGTAAAGCCATCTCGGTCAGCTAGGCAAAACAGCGTTTAATAGATGACTATTATAATAATTAAGCTGTCTATGTAATGTTTTCTTTATGTAAATATAATTTCGCACAAATTAAAAACTATAATATTAAGGCTGTGCGATGCAATTTCAGTGTAAATATATAATCCAATCGCTCTTGAATGGTAACATGAAGTTAGTATGGAAAACGTAACACCTTAAGTACACAACAATAAGATAGAAAAGGTGACCAATTAAAAAAACAGAAGTAGTAAATTAACTTGTTGTTGGACCTACAGAATATTTAAATATTTAATAACTTGCATGGTAAGGGTTAAATTAAAAAAAATCTTGGTGATATAGTGAGCTGATTCGATTTAAAGATTTACATTGGTATGAACTTGGGTGCATTTATTGTAACTTCCTTAGTAAACCAGGAAACTTCAAAATAAATCTATACTAACATAATAAAGCGGAAGAGTTTGTTTGTTTGAACGCGCTAATCTCAGGAACTACTGGACCGATTTCGAAAAATTCTTTCACTGTTGGATATGTACGTGATCCCTGAGTGCTATAGGCTATATATTATGTACCACGGGCGAAGCCGGGGCGGACCGCTAGTACAATATAATACACAGAGGTACTAACTAATCCTGTTGTATACAAACTCTTAAATAAATTGGCAACTTTTAATGTTATGCTATCCTATTCTGGAGGAAAGTTTGTGAAAAATATGGTACTATATATTTTAGACTCATCAATTTGTTTTAGTATAAAAATTTTGTATATAACAATATTCATACCAATATCTCTTAGAATTTCAATAATTTAAAAATGGATAAATACCGTTCAGATAATAAAATAGACATGTATTGAAAAATACTGCACTAGAAGTACACCAGTAAAATATTCCACTGAAATAGAAAAATTAAAATCACTAAACCAATCACAGTTTTTGAAGAGCCAAATTTAGTTGGCGTATATAATAGACGCGCGTTCGACGCTAAAGCCAGAAACTCTATGAAACAAACAATCCATTATCCAGATAAGAGTTTGTCGACCTTATTCTGATTCATGAACCGGCAATTTCGAAACAATTACACCTTTCTTTCTACATTTTATGAGGTTATTTTCGTATTTACTTATCTATTGTATTAATTTTGAAATAAATTTTCTTTTTGTCTGTTTTGTTACGCTTTAAATAAAATAAATATTTGATTTTTCAAAACATCAAAATAGTGCTTGCATTTAATAAAATCAATAAAGGAATGTACTGGGCTGTACCTAGTGCAGATACCTAGTGTTGTACCTAGATGATAATGAATCGAATGTGCAGTTTTGGTATAGTTTGATATACAGCAATGTTTTTCAATGACATTTCCTATGACACCTACTGCAAATATTTATATCATCATCATGACTATAAGACTTCTAGAGGAAAACCTTTTATTATTATATTATTACATATATAACATTGTTATTTCTACAAAATAAGTAACTAAACTAACTTTTTTGTAAAATACAATTTTCAATACAAAAGAGAACTGTATTTTTAGAAAAAGTTGACCTCATAAAAATGTTGTCTTTTTTAACATAAAATCAGAATAAGGACGCGATAAAAACAATATTTCATGTTATCTACGTATCAAAACAGTGTCAGTTTTAAAATACCATCAAATGTCGTTGAATTAAACGCTACTGCAAAAAACGCACAAAGTAACCAATACATTATTGGTAAGCAGTAAGTAAAAATAAACTTATAGGCTTATCTCAAAAATGCTTAAAGATAACGGGAACTACTTAGGAATCTGAGCCACAGGCGAGCGTTTATAACCGCCCGTGTATCATACGGTGTTTTAAATTTAAAAAAATTGTTAAAAAACTGAATTTAGTACTAACTAGAAACCCCTAGTAGAATTACTAGTAGACAATAGCTGATACCAATATAAGCAAATCTACACATAAGAATTTTATCGAGATGTTTGTGGCAAAAGACCATTTAACGCGATTTGCAGTATATTCACGGATGGAATCTTTTCGCGCATGTCAGAGATCGAGGTAAGATTTTGCGTCTTAAAAATAGATAATAAAGATTTATTCTCACCTGCTTTCGAATTGGATTTACATTGAAAAGATTTTTGGTACTGAAGCTAATATTTACGTATCCGATAAGTTTGTATACGTGTTTAAGATAACGCAGATCGATGGTGACTATTCCTCATTATTTGAACAGCTCATTGTAACGCAAATACTAAAATCATTTCAATCATTCGTCATAAGCCGTGCTAACAGCCACTCCTATAGCTATTACATTAGCAACCTTCTGCTATAATTGTAATAAGGCTTACTACTAGTAGTTTATTGTGAAACAATAAGTTTTATTTAGCAAATCAAACAATATTATGATGTCGGATCGTTGTTTTCATATTACAGTTGCGTGCACTCCCAGGCAAAAAGTTTTGTTACTACGTTTATTTTAGAGAACGGGAAACCTATTTTTTTATGTCGAGTAAGTACTAAATAATATTTTTAAGTTCGCAGGGCATTTCAATGTTATAAACAGAAATATTAAATAACGTTTCATTTTACGTTCTATTTGAAAACTAGATGATGCCCACGGCTTCGCCCGTGTGGATTTAGGTTTTTAAAAATCCCGTGGGAACTTTTGATTTTCCAGAACAAAAAGTAGCCTATCTTTAGTAACCCTTCCCCAAAACGGAAAATTTCCATGGGATCCCTACGATTTCGGAATGCAATTCCTTACAGCATCAGGGTTGAGGAGTTAGATATGTACCTACTTGAGTTCATTCAACGATAAAGTCTTTAATTGGCACCCCCAATATCAATATATAAATAACCGACAGTTCATAAATCCCATTAGTTTTGGGGATCAGGTTCCCTACAGCATCAGGACTGAGGAGTTGGAATCCAAATTTTGTAGGATAGTGTCACAATGTTTCTCTATCGATTAAAAAAAAATTTACGCAAATCGGTTCAGAAATCTCGGAGATATCGGTGTACATATACAGAAAAACACAACTCCTCCTTTTTTGAAAGTCGGTTAAAAAGTAGCCTAGGACAATGTCACAATATTTCTCTGGCGATTTAAAAAAAAATTACGCAAATCGGTTCAGAAATCTCGGAGATATCGGTGTACATAGGTAGAAAAACACAACTCCTCCTTTTTTGAAAGTCGGTTAAAAAAGTAGCCTATGTTACTCCCTGGTTAATTCTCTACTTGTATGTGAAAGTCCCGTCAAAATCGGTTCAGCCGTTCCGAAGATTAGCCCGTTCAAACAGACAGACAGACAGACAGACAGACAGACAGACAGACAGACAAAAATTTTAAAAACGTGTGATTCGGTTATGGTACCGTTCAAATAACCATATGAGCTTAATATGAGGTAGTTATTTCGAAATTACAGACAGACACTTCAATTTTATTTATTAGTATAGATAAATACATTCCAAGATCAATGGTTTGAGAGTATTATGACTATAATGTCATCATATTTTTGCAAAAATCATGCATTGTATGATGTTAAAGGTCGAACAGAATCTCATGAAAAACACGGAAATGAAATTCCAAACTTAGCAACACTACGGCTGCCCTAGCGATCAACAAAGTAACTGACATTTTTTGTGAAATTGACTTTTTTGCATAAACAAAAGTTTTATGTCGAGTAGTTTTTTGCCACAGTTTAATATTTCAAATAACTTGAACCGTTTACTGAATATAAATGCAAAACCAAGTAAACAACAAGCACAACACAAAAACAAAGTAATTGGATGTTGATTACTTTGTTTTTGTATTTAAAATGCAGTTGCTTGATTTTTCGTTTCGTGAAACGATCCCAGGTAAGGTGTTCTGAATGTAATTACTTTGTTTATCACTAGGGCAGCCGAGTTAACCTAGTGTTGCTTACTACAAAATTTAATTTCCCTATTTTTCATGAGATTCTGGTCGACCTATACTTACTTTTTGTACGACCCACAACAAAGTTTGCATGTGTGACTAATACGAATATAATGTTTGTTTATAATTTCGATACTATTACATAATATAATAGTAATGTAACATGTAGCGGACATAATAATAATACCAAGTTTGATAATAAAGTGACTTACCATCACTCACCAGGTTTCTGGTAAACTAATTTGCAGTAATATTTTTAAAATATTTTTAAGGCGTTTTATTTTTCGGTATTGTCACAAATAATATAAAGTTTAAAAAAACACGGAAGGGATAAACTGCAAAATTATGCGTTTTAGGGCAAACAATTTTTAATGGGAAAACTTTTAATAACAAATGTTACGCATTTCATGAATGAACGATCACTAAATAAACTCATTTATTTAATGGGTTCTGCTATACAGTGCGTCCAGTCTACGTGTAGCCTAGTGAAGGTTGATGAACTGAAATTCTGTCGATGTCGAATATATGTACAGCGGTGCTAATTCGGTTGTACAATCTCTCAACTAAATTGATAGGTCTAAATGTGTATGGGGTGCTAGCCAGGTAACCTCCAAGTGTGCCTGGGTGCTGCTGGTCCTCTTGGATACGTCCGAGGGGAAGAGCAGTATTCGGGCAGGTGCGCCCCGGTAACATGGTTAATAATTTCGGGGATATTGTTAGCCATGGCCAATGACCTGGCGGAGGGAGGTTTCTCCGCGTGTCCCTCTGATTAGCAGAGGGCACTGCGGATGAAACTGGGGGTGAGACACCCCGGGGCGGGGGGCAGCGATGCCCATCGCGGGAGGAAGAAAACCTCGTTAAAAAATTACGGGAGGGCGCGAGCCTCTGGAGGGACAGCCCAGAGGCGAGCGGGAGCCCCAGCTGGGGCGGCTGCCGGACACCTGGGATGCATACTTTGGGTTCCCCAGGCGTCCAGCACACAGCATGAGGGTCATGCCGTGGTGGTTTTAGTGGGTATACCCGGTTGGAGTCCCACATAACCTTCGTTCTGCCGCATTCGGCCGCAGAACGGGGGTACCTATAAAAGGTTTCCACCACGTCAAAAAAAAAAAAGGTCTAAATGTGTATATTCCTTTACATTGTGAAAAGGAATCACTATTAGTGCCGATTGTGTATTGCGCCATCTTCTTATGATCAGAGTAGGCTTTAGTACGCGTTCACGTATCTCGATAGAGTTGATTGATTTCAAATATCAAAACACTCTAATGAAAGAGGAAAATAGATCCAAACACCTTGTTTTAAGGTTCAAGCTCGTCTACACATCAAAAGCCAGCGTCCCAAGCGGAAACTTTTTAAACTAAAAATTATGGTATTTATGTGTAATCGACTTTGAAATAACCACATTAAGGTCCATTTTACGAGGTTATAACAACTCACTGGACACTTGGCTGACGGCCTCGGCGATGTGGCAGCGGAACACGTGGCAGCGGTAGACGGCGGACTCCTTGGTCTCGCCGTGCGACCACGTGAACGCGAAGCACGAGGCGACGGGCGAGCCGGCCGCGCCGCGCGCGTAGAACGAGATCCTGTTCACCGCGTACCGCGTCATCACGCTGTTCGTATCGGCTTGGTATAAACTGTGGACAATTAATTAAAAAAAAATTTTTTTTTCTCGACCTAGTCATCATAGTGTTAGTAATACAATAAACCTTAAACCTTTTCCTTAGTACAGCTAAACCCTAAAAAACTGAACCTAAGACGGGATCGATTTGTCAGTACATGAACCATAAGACAGTCAGTGGTTAAGGCAACAGACAGTTTTGGCGGGAAAATCGTAGGAATTGGATATAGTTCTCGTTTTATTTTCATTCATTTGCTTAATTTTAGAGTTTTATTGCTCAAAGTAGATGGCATTTTATTCAATATGGTTCTGTAAAGGAGCACAAGTGAAGCGGAGATTAAGCAAGAGTGTTTTATGTGATCAATTCGATTTTCTCGCAGGACTCTAACATAAGTTTTGGTAAGGTTGACTTCGCCTTACTAAAGCATGACATGACTTGACTTAGGACCGACTGACGGACAATGACGGACGATGGACTGTATTTGACCACTTTCACCCAAATTGGGCAAATTATTTGATATACACAACATTATTACTTGAGAACTGGCTATATGCAACCATGCGAAGCCATCATAAAAAAAAAGGCAACAGAATCCTGAACGCATTATTATACTGCATATTTATATCCGACGCATTATAATATTTGACGACCTCCGTGGCGCAGTGGTGAACGCTGTGGTCTTAAGTGGGAGGTCCCGGGTTCGATTCCCGGCAGGGGCAATTTGAGATTTTATAATTTCTAAATTGTCTCTGGTCTGGTCTGGTGGGAGGCTTAAGCCGTGGCTGGTTACCACCCTACCGGCAAAGCTGTGCCGCCAAGCGATTTAGCGTTCCGGTACGATGCCGTGTAGAAACCGATCAGGGGTATGCAATATGCATATTGCATACCTCTTCCAAGTTAGCCCGCTTCCATCTTAGACTGCATCATCACTTACCATCAGGTGAGATTACAGTCAAGGGCTAACTTGTAGTTGAATAAAAAAATAATATTATACTCTATATAATAATGCGCGCAGGACGTGATACTATTTCTGCGAGTAATCAATCCACAGAGGGCTCGTGTAAAAGGGGGTGCAGTATACTCTGAAAAAAGTGACTTTCAACATGTTAAACTACCATTTTTAACCCCCGACGCAAAAACGACGGGGTGTTATAAGTTTGACGTGTCTGTGTCTCTGTGTATGTGTGTGTGTGCGTGCGTGCGTGCGTGCGTGCGTGCGTGCGTGCGTGCGTGCGTGCGTGCGTGCGTGTCTGTCTGTTCCTCTGTAGCGCTCAAACGGGTGAACCGATTTGAATGCGATTTTTTTTATTTGAAAGGTGAATTAGTCGAGAGTGTTGTTAGCTATGTTTGATGAAAATCGATCCAAGATGGCCGCCGTTACAAAATGAACGCGTTTTACCTACCAATAAAACGCTTATTAATTTACTTACCTTATTCGAAGCTTAAATCGGCTAAAGCCTCCCATCAGATATGTCTATTGAGTAGTAAATTGATATATACATGGTTATGAATATAATGTACAGTTGTATGTTTTACAGATTGTAACTTATCGTATAAGCAATTACATTCATTCATGTCATTATAATGTGTCAAGTCAAACGAAAATAATTAAATATATGAATGAGCAATAAAAATGGATGAACAGATTGATGCACATACATTTATGTATATGTATGCATCGTAATATGCATCGAACATCGTTGAAGACACTGAATGACTTAGTAATAAACGACTATGTATATGTTGTATACTCAACTGGATGTATGAATAAAAACAGCATCGCCAAAAGCATAAATAATTAATCAATCAACTGGATTAAATATATGCATAGGCATATATATACACGGGAATATATATAGACATAGCAGTTTTTCTCTTATAAAATTAGTATTTCGCAAATGTCAACTACCCAATAGCGAGTATATTTCCCAAAGGGAAAATTATCGCTAATTTTTGAAAAAACTGCAGACCAAAAACCTTGCGTTGCAGATATATCAACATTTTTAAGCATAGGTTTAATCCATCCCGACAAAACTGATTGAGAAACTTCGGCTCATTTCATGTGGTCACAAATAAACAAGAATATTTAGCTAGATTCCTGCGGTCATTTGACAGGTCAAGCGTTCTGATAACTCAATAGAATAGATCAAGGTTATCTCATTATTTGGAGTGAAATTTCAACCAAATTAATATAGATTGTCAATCACCGAATCAGTTTTTAAACCAAATATCTCAATTTTCGGCAAGAACAAGATGCTCAGCTTCTGAAATTCAAAAGATTCTGAATAATAATACCAAATTGTGAATACTTCGAGCATTGCAGTAAAAATGGAGATAAAAATTGGCCAAATTTGGGTTGCAAGAGTCATTACTACCGGTTTATGCCAATTGATCACATTTTTGTGTCCTGAGAGCGTGTTTGAGAGAAAAAGAGCGAGATCTCCATCATGTGCCACCACCATGTGGTCTCCACCAAGCAACACAAGATTGATAATCTTTTGTTGCTTTGAGCAAGCACGACTTTTTCGTCACGAGACGTCATATGTAACGTAACTACGTTTTTCTTGTCGAAAGTAGTCAAGACTTTTCTAAGAAATACAACTTTCGTACCAGTTGCATAATATGTTTGAATATCCAAACATTGCCACACCCCGGTCTTTATGTCCCGGAATAAGAGTTAAGTCCGGAGGAGGAAGACCAGCTTGATATTCATTAGATCTTATACAAGATATCCTGTACGGAGCCGCTACTGTTCGGGCTTTCAGATCTGCCAGCCAAAATATATGATACCAACGTGGCACCACTATTAAATATTATATGCCCTGAGCGTGATTGAGGTGACAGGCGCAGTACTCAAGGATAAGATAAGGTGGAGGAAATACCAAAGCTAGTGGATACTTCCATACCCATAAAACGCGTTGTGTAAGTAGCATCATTCACTACTACTCGCGCATGACTGTAAGCAAATAGATCTATTACAGGAGTCAAAGAAGGCTACCCATTTGAAAAAGATTTTCATCGTACATGTAATTGCATGTACACGTTATTCCGGAGCAACACAAACTCTGGATAAATGGTCTGTATGACCGTTGTATATTCCGAGTAGACGGAAAATTAACAAAAGATTTGATTTTCATCGAGGATTTGAAATATAAGTTCCATGAGAGGAACAGATTTCTTCCCGCCTTCGCCGGCGGTACGCAACTAAAATATGTTTTTCACCTCAGTAGCTCAAAAAGGGCGCGTTTGCTGGCCATCGCTATTGTCATCGCTCTGACAAACTGTGCTTCGACGCAATAACTGATAGTGATCTATTTTTAGATTAATTTTAGAATAGCATTTTATTCTAGTTGCATACAAATTAGCACCTCACGCGATATCCGATCGTCGTGAGAAAAAATGAGCTGGAGGAGGAATGTGGATGGCAGACGCGTGATTGCAATTCTGAAGTCACCATCTCAATTGCCTTTCGCCTTGTGTGGAATACTGTGGTATTATCGGGTAGATTAGCATTTTGATGAGCAGATACAATAACTAAATGATAGTTGAGTCTACCTAGACTCTAGAGGGACAGCAAAGCTTGCAAGGTTCAAGAGACCTAGGCTCTAGAGATCTCCGAGATTGGTGTGATCTTTGCATAATATTATCGTTATGTTTGCATATTAAGATTGGCTGTAGTATTGGCTGTACAACATTTTCCAATATTAGTTAAGGACATTTGATTGGTCAAAGGATCCCATCGAATACTACTGAGATTAACGTCTTTGTCGGTCTGACAATAGACTTCTCGTAGATAATCCATCTCAGCGTTTTTAGCTTTTGTACGAAACTGTTAAAGTGATATTGTAAAGTCGGCGTACTCTGATCAGAAAGATCAGAAAGTCATCGAGACTGTTTCCTGTACATTTGAGCAATCTTTAGGTGAGTTGCAAAAATCTTTGGCACATAGCTCAGTTCAAATGTTAATGACTCGTAAAAAACGCTCCCCCACTACCCGGTGGTGGGGTTAGAAAGAGACGGCTATATGATAGATGTCAAAGCGCGGGAAAACATAATGCCTATCTCAATTATTTAAGCTTCGAATAACGGTACAGTCAAATTAATGGCGGATTACAAATTTTTCCACCACTCACTTAAGGGCCATTACACGCAGCTCTTCCGGACAAATTCCCGCTAGATGGCGCTATTAGGGTGTTTCACAGGTTTTTATAATTTTTGCCTAGTTGCTACGTACAGTTTTTAAAAATATTATACGACAGAACATATAACAATGCCTATTATTTTATCACATCATTAGTTTACTTTAAAACGGAGCCATTTCATCAAACATTCAAAAATATATAGCTTTCATATCAATTACTGTAAAGACGCAACACTCACGCACACACTGACATCAATGCTGTTATCCAAGCTTAGTGGTTCCAATATAAACTACAAATTGTTTACTATAAAATTGAACTAGATGGCACTGAAACGTTTCTCGACTAGCTTCGTATTTTTTTATTTAATTCGGATACAAGTTAGCCTACAGATTGCAATCTCACATCACACGAGTAGAAAATGGTGGTAAGTGATGATGCAGTCTAAGATATGAACAGGCTAACCTGGAAGGTATACGCCAGTGTTTTTTAAACCCATGAAGACATGGCACCCTTTTGTTTCTACATGGCATCGTACAGGAACGCTAATCGCTGGCGACACGGCATCGCTGGTAGGGTGGCAACTCTCCGCGGCCGAAGCCTCCTACCAAACCAGACTAGAGAAAATTATAAAATATAAAATTCCTCCCTGCCGTGAATCGAACCCGGGACCTCCCTCTAATAAGACCACAGCACTTACCGGTGCGCCCGCGCCAGGGAGGTCGTCAAACCTCTATACTACCTACCAATCTATAGTGCGCGACAGGTCGAGGGGTGACGTGCGGCTATCGATAAATTATCGATATTGGACTATCGATAGTTTATCGATAAACCTACATTTATTTTTAGACGCCGGGTATGGCGCGGATAGCGTGGCCTATAGATATTTGACTATCGATAGACAATCGATTTTTATCGATATACCTACATTTATTTTTAGGCGCCAGGTATGGCGCAGGTAGCGTTGCCTATACATAAACTATCGATAGATTATCGATATTGGACTATCGATAGACAATCAATTGTTTATCGATATACCTATATTTGTTTTTTAGGCGCCAGGTATGGCGCGGGTAGCGTTGCCTATACATAAACTTTCGATAGATTATCGATATTGGACTATCGATATACAAGCGATTGTTTATCGATATACCTATATTTATTTTATAAGCGCCGCGCCGCCGGGTATGGCGCTCGTCTCGTAGTCTATAGATAGATTATCGATATTGGACTATCGATAAACGTTGCTACTCGCACCCGCGCCTAGTCGCAGGATAACTATTGCCTCGATCTATCGATATAATATAATGTATTGATTTTTCCCCTAGTCAAGCCTGTTGGACCTTAGTTGAACTAAGATGTTAGGTACCTACATAAGCCTGCAGAGCTAATAATGCGCCGAGAAAAATTTTTGAATAAAATATACTCTTGCGGCTAGGGTTGCCAATTTTTATTGGAAAATTTTCCAATTTTTTCTTATATATAAGCTACTGCAATATGCCTACTGAAAACGGACAATTGTCCATATCATGAAAACTTTATTAAAAAAAAATATTTATTTTTCAAAAGTTGTGAAAATACAGTAGTTCTGGAAAATTATATAATATTACAATTGTTTTACGAATCCCGCGGGTACCATGGATTTTTCCGGGATAAAAAGTTTTACGACTTTCAGCCAAATCGGTTCAACAGTTATTGCGTGATTGAATAACAAAGAAAGATTCCCCGTCAGGTCCCTGGTTGAAATGATACACAGTTCCGTTTTAATTCGTTTATTTCGTCTAGTTGCTTGTTTGCGTTATTTTTCCCCGTTTATTCATTTGTTAAATTTTAGTCAAATCAAGTTACATATTTGTCAAATAAACTTCGAATATAATAATAGTTTGTTGTGGGCTCTTGTCAGACCAGGGCGCGTTTGCGTTTGGAACCCTCGTAGATTTCGTTTTAAGTTGCTCGCTTGAGTCGTCTGTCCATCGAGTGGAGGGTCTACCTACGCTTCATTTACTAGTCGCCATTCAAGTACCAAGGAACTCCAACGTCCATCAGTTTTTCGAAAAATTTGCCCCGCCCATTGCCACTTCAGTTTCGCGATAATATAATAAAAAACTTTTTTTTCTGTGATCGAAGATAGAAAACTTCGATCGCAGAAAAAAAGATAAAAAAGGGTAGTACGGGTGGCAACCCTACATGCGGCGTGATTTATTTTACAAGCCACGCGCAAAACCGAAATTATCATCGCAATATAGATATAGACCAAGAGGAAACGAAATATTTTGATGTGAATGTAATACCTACTTTATTTGAAGGACGATTTATCGATACAGGGTATAAGGAGACCGCTTCCGAAAACTTAGCACTATTATTATACTACCTACTACACGTGTGCGCCGCGCCGACCCGCGCCGCCGCCGTCATTTTTTCGACGCTGCCACCACCGATCTGCGTTTCGGCGTAAAATCGGCGCGAATTCGGCCAAAACTAGAAACTAAAAACGATCGCAGCGCGCTCTGGCAGCTAAAACTGGAAACTAAAAAAACAATTGCAGCGCCCTCTGGCGGTCAAAACTGGAAACTAAAAAACAATTGCAGCGCCCTCTTGCGGCTAAAACTGGAAACTAAAAATGATCACAGCGCCCTCTTGCGGCCAAAACTGGAAATTAAAACGATCACAGCGCCCTCTGGCGGCCTAACTTGAAGCGATCACAGCGCCCTCTGGCGGCCTAAGCCGGAAACTTGAAGCAATAGCAGCACCCTCTAGCAGCCAAAACTGGAAACTAAAAAAACAATTGCAGCGCCCTCTTGCGGCCAAAACTGGAAAATAAAAAGAATCGCAGCGCCCTCTGGCGGCCTAACTCGAAGCGATCACAGCGTCCTTTGGCGGCTAAAACTGGAAACTAAGTAATGATCGCATCGCCCTCGCAGCCATCATTAGAAATTAAAAAAAACTATCGCAGCGCCCTCTAGCAAGGCAACCTCGACTTAGGCAAGTCGAAAACTTGAAGCGATTGCAGCGGCTGAGATGTTTGGATGTTTGTTACTCTATAACGTCGCAACTTCTGAACAGATTTGGCTGAAATTTTGAATGGAGATAGATAATGCCCTGACTTAAAACATAAGCTACTTTTTATCCTGGAAAGTTCCCACGGGATTTTGAAAAAACCTAAATCTACAGCTATAGGTAGATCACTATAGCAAACTACCTTGAAAGTAAGTATAAAGGTTGGAAAAGGGAGCGGGAACGGGAACCAGAAATCCACGATTCCCTCAGGATTTGTGAAAAACCGAAATTCACGCGGGCGAAGCCGCGGGGAAAAGCTAGTATATAATAAAACTGTAATCAATTCTGTACATTGAAGAAATAAACATTTTTTTGGAGGGCAGTTTTGGTTTCAGTATCCATAGTTGATACTGAAGCCAAAGCTTTATTTTTTTTAGATTTTTGTGTGTCTTTTGTTTTTTGCACGGTACGTATGAAGAATGAGATAGCTTTTAAAATGAGAAAGATTTAAAAATATGATGAATGAGATAGCTTTCTTTTTATCCCAGTAAATCAATGAATCCCCACGTTTAAAAATTTAAATCCAATCGTATCCATTCCAATTCCAATCGTATCATCCATTATGACCAAGGCTACGTTGACTACGTTTCACATGACTTATTATTGAAAAAATGCGAACATTATGGATTACGAGGGCTATGCTATGATTGGTTAAAATGTTATTTGAAAGATAGGAAGCAATTAGTAGAAATATCAAAATTAAATGAAAAAATGCGCTAACAAAATTTAGTTCAGAGGTAGAGATAAATTCATTTGGTGTGCCGCAGGGCAGTGTCCTTGAACCACTTCTATTTTTGATTTACATCAGACCTTCCCGATTCTACTAAACATAAATGCATTATGTTTGCAGATGATGTCTCTATTATTTTACCATGTGTAAAAAATAATGACAACTCTTCTGAAATAAATAAAACTCTAGACGACGTCCACGAATGGCTTAAAAGTAATAACTTATGTTTAAACCTTAAAAAACTAAATACATGATTTTAAGCATTAAGAAACAGAAAAATGACATTTAAAAATATTAAAGGTGACATGTACTGGTGAAAACATAGAACGAATATCTACGATTTGTTTTTTGGGTATGATTTTGGATGAATTTTGTGCTTGAGGTCCTAATATTGACAACTTGTGCAACAAAATCAATAAATTTGTCTTTGCTTTACGTAGAATATCTAAAATTGCTGACCGAAGCACGGATCTTTCGGCATATCATGGCTATGTTGTTTCCAATATTCGGTACGGAGTTTTAATTTGGGATAATGCTTCCGAAATGAATAGAATTTTTTTAATTCAGTAAAAGTGTATCCGGGCAATTTGTAATAAAGATCCAATGCAATCATGTAAGTCAAAATTTTCAGAACGGAAACGGGAACACCAATAACGGGTTGTGCGTTCGTTTGTATAACAGTTCTCTCCGTAAACGGTTTTGATGTCACGTGCCGTTTGTGTCGCGTTGGTGCCACGACGGAACTCATATTCCATAATTACACGAAGTTTTAAAGTATCCATTATGACGAAAAATGTTCAAATGTACTGAAAAAAATATTGATGGATGGTCCACCTAGGTACATAGTTGTTCCTCAACTATGTAGGTATTTCAGCTGGAAGACTATATTTTTTACATATTTTAATAGTTTAAATTAACGAGTTGAGCAAGTTTCATGCCAGAAGCTAGGGGATTTTTTTATGAATTTTCTGAATGGAATCTGTTGGAATCGCAACCCTCCTCCATGGTACAACGGAAGACGTCTGTATTAGAGATAGGTACATGATACAGATAATCTATACTTATTACTTATAATATTATATATTATATTATATTATTAGCGCCAGTGGGACAGCGTTTGCTCAGAAGCCACACTGAAACGCCTCGTGGATGAAGCAGTGGGTGCTGATTTGGCAAGGCTGAGAGCGGTATCGAAGCCGGAGTCTGGGGCGTGGTTACAGGCTTTGCCATCACCTCACTTGGGTACTCTACTCGACTGTGACTCACTGCGTGTGGCTGTGGCTTTCCGATTGGGCTGCGATGTATGCGAACCCCATCAATGCATCTGCGGTTCCTTGGTGGAAGCCAACGGCCATCACGCATTGAGTTGCTGCCGTTGCTCAGGGAGGTTCCCTCGTCACCACGCCCTGAACGATATCGTCCGCAGGGCCCTTATTTCGGCCAACGTGCCCTGCGTTCTCGAGCCGCCAGGGCTGAGCCGCACAGACGGCAAGCGTCCAGATGGCTTGACGCTCGTCCCATGGCAAAATGGCAAATGCCTGTTGTGGGACGCGACGTGCGCTAGCACTCTTGCGCCAAGCCATCTCGACCGAACGTCGCGGGTGGCCGGCGCCGCTGCAGAATCCGCCGCCGCGAAGAAGAGGATTAAATATGCCCCTCTCCTGGGCAAATACCTTTTTGTCCCACTGGCGGTGGAGACAATGGGCTGCTGGGGCGAAGAAGCGAGGGATTTCGTACGTGGCATCGGCCGTCGCCTAATGGAAAGAGGTTATGATCCGCGCTCTGGGGCCTACCTGGTCCAAAGGTTGTCCATCGCTATTCAGCGTGCTAATGCTGCTAGCTTGATGGGCACCTTTGGCCCAGGGGCAACCAGAGGCGGACTTTTTGAATAGGGAAAAAAAAACAATAGCATAATTATTTACATATACTTATATTATATTAAATTCTATTATATATTATTATTATTATGTCTATATATCTTTCTCTCACGCCCGTGTACAAAATAAATACATATAAAAGCCAAAGAGAAATAATATAACATACATAAATACACAAAAATAAATAAACTTACATACACATTACATAAATACATATTGTACCGGGCGGAGGTTTACACCCCGGCAGGGGAGACCAGACGGCCGGGGGTCAGGGCGACAGGCTGAGAAATCGGCGGACCATCCTAGCCGAGTCCAGCAACACCGCTTTCTGCATCCTGGCTGCGAGCGAACTGCCACGGAATCCCAGTCGCTTCAGATAGTGAGCGAGGCTGACTGGGATCAAACCATTCGCAGATATGACGATAGGGATGATTTCAGTGGACTCCACATGCCACATGGCGGAAACCTCGTGAGTTATTATTATTATTATTTATTATATTATATATTATTATTATTATTATATATTATATAATATAATAAAGCGGAAGAGTTTGTTTGTTTGTTTGTTTGTTTGTTTGTTTGTTTGAACGCGCTAATCTCTGGAAGTACCTATCGGATTTGAAAAATTCTTTTTGCATTCGGTAGTCAAACTTTTGGGGCAGGTTATATAGAGCAAGATCCCAGGGCCGCCAGACGTCACGTATTTTCTGATGGATGAAATGTGGACGATTGAGTAGTGTTAGTATGTACTATGATCGTATGCCTACCTGCTAGCTTGGTCAAACGGCCAATTTCCAGGTATCAGGTAATCAAGGTACATAAAAACATTACTTACTTCACTTAAATTCTCATGGCTGATTTTTATATATGTTTTCGAGTGTATAGTTAAAAATAAATTGTCAATACTCCCAGACACTTTCCGTCGGCCATATTGCTTGACAGACGCTTTAAGGGTCTCAAAATAAATAATTAGTCAACTTCACGTAAATTCTGACGCTCCATTTTTATATATGTTCATCCGACAACTATTTTAAACGCTTTGACAAGAAGACAGACCGATCCAAGGGGCCAATCATCCCCTAAACTAAATTTTAATATCTCTGTGAGTGGGAGCGCGAGAGCATTATCTACGCGCATGAGACTGAGTGAGACCGACTGCGCTGTTAAGGCCATGAAAATTACTTGAACAGATATCTTATAATTTTTAGAACTTTTGTTGACAAGTAAATTATAGCAACAAAAATAAGAAAAAAAAAATTGACATATAATAAATAATACTAAAGTTAGCCGACATTTTTAATTTTTTTTTCAATTTATTAATTAAAACTAAAAAATATTTTTAAAAATAACACTTATAGTTTTTCAAATTTTTTACAAATATCTGTTCAAGTAATTTTCATGGTCTTAACAGCGCAGTCGGTCTCACTCAGTCTCATGCGCGTAGATAATGCTCTCGCGCTCCCACTCACAGAGATATTAAAATTTAGTTTAGGGGATGATTGGCCCCTTGGATCGGTCTGTCTTCTTGTCAAAGCTTTTAAAATAGTTGTCGGATGAACATATATAAAAATGGAGCGTCAGAATTTACGTGAAGTTGACTAATTATTTATTTTGAGACCCTTAAAGCGTCTGTCAAGCAATATGGCCGACGGAAAGTGTCTGGGAGTATTGACAATTTATTTTTAACTATACACTCGAAAACATATATAAAAATCAGCCATGAGAATTTAAGTGAAGTAAGTAATGTTTTTATGTACCTTGATTACCTGATACCTGGAAATTGGCCGTTTGACCAAGCTAGCAGGTAGGCATACGATCATAGTACATACTAACACTACTCAATCGTCCACATTTCATCCATCAGAAAATACGTGACGTCTGGCGGCCCTGGGATCTTGGACTAATAGGCTATTTAATATCCCTAAAATCCTCCCCTAAGGGGGTAAAATGGGGGTAGAAAGTTTGTATGAAAGTCCTATGTTTTTAAAGTTACAGACCTGAAAATCGGCATTTAGATTATTAGTTTTAAATAATAAAACTCTGTATATTTTATTTTGAAAAATCTTCCCTTAAGGGTGGTAAAATAGGGGATGAAAGTTTTAATGGGACGTTTTAATTATAATTTTGCTATTATCAACTTGAAATTTGGAAGGTAGATTAATTCTAGGGCTTAGATATCAGCCTGGAAAATATTTCACGAAAATCCTCCCCTAAGGGGGTAAAATGGGGGTTGGAAGGTTATGTTTTTGAAGTTACAGATATGAAAATAGGATATAAAATTACAATTTTTAAATGATAAAAACCTTTATAAGTTATTCTGGAAAATCTCTCCTTAAGGGTGGTAAAATAGGGGATGAAAATTTTTATGAAAGTCCTATGTTTTTAAAGTTACAGACCTGAAAATCGGTTTATTTTGAAAAATCTGCTTTTAAGGGTGGTAAAATAGGGGATGAAAGTTTTAATGGGAACTAAAAACGATTGCAGCGCCCTCTGGCGGTCTAACTTGAAGCGATCACAGCGCCCTCTGGCGGCCTAAGCGGAAACTTGAAGCAATAGCAGCGCCCTCTAGCAGCCAAAACTGGAAACTAAAAACGATGGCAGCGCCCTCTTGCGACCAAAACTAGATACTAAAAACGATCGCAGCGCCCTCTTGTGGCCTAAGACGGAAACTTAGAGCAATAGCAGCGCCCTCTAGCAGCTAAAACTGGAAACTAAAAAACGATTGCAGCGCCCTCTTGCAGCCAAAACTGGAAATTAAAAAACCTATCGCAACGCCCTCTGGTGGCCTAAGCCAGAAACTCGAAGCAATAGCAGCACCCTCTAGCAGCCAAAACTGGAAACTAAAAAAAAACAATTGCAGTGCCCTCTTGCGGCCAAAACTGGAAACTAAAAACGATCGCAGCGCCCTCTGGCGGCCTAACTTGAAGTGATCACAGCGCCCTCTGGCAGCTAAAACTGGAAACTAAGTAACGATCGCATCGCCCTCGCCTTTTTATCCTGGAAAAATCCATAGTTCCCACGGGATTTTGAAAAAACCCAAATCTACAGCTATAGGTAGATCAATATAACAAACCTTGAAAGTAAGTATAAAGGTTGGAAAAGGAAGCGGGAACGGGAACCAGAAATCCACGATTCCCTCAGGATTTGTGAAAAACCGAAATTCACGCGGGCGAAGCCGCGGGCAAAAGCTAGTAATATTATAAAGCTGAAGAGGCGGCTAGGGTAGGCGGACCGCTAGTCAAAAATAAAACAGGAAGAAATGATCGGAAAGTGCCGCTACCTCCCGGACTATAGAGGCCGCTTCAGCCACTTCGGATAATATAAGCGATGCGCGACTATGAATTCCATTCAAACTATTCGACTTTATAAATCATTTGAAATCATTTTTCCAAAATAAGTAACTAACTTGAATAATGTTTCACTACTAATTCGAGTCTATTAGTATACCTACTAGCTGTGCTACTAGGTAGGTTTTATTATAGGCGGCCGCGCGGGCGGCGCGGCGGCGTCTTTGATTTGCAAATTATTAGGTACCGAGTGGCGCGGCGCGGTGATAAAAACTTTGTTTCTTGATCTTGTCTAACATCACTTGGGTAGGTAGGTACTTATTCTAAAACATGACTCCTACTTTCTTCAACCAGCACGATCTTTCTTTTTAGCTCGCCAACCGGCTGCGAGGGGATGGACTGTTTTTATCACAAAATGCACAAAAAGTAGGTAGGTACCTACCTAGGTATTAGTAAATAAATTAAATTATTAGGTACCTACCTATAAACTTCGATAAAAATATGTACCTATAAATGAAACAATAGGTAGGTACTAGGTAGGTAAGTAAGTACCTAACTATCTATCTACCTGCTTCAAATAAAACCGGCTAAGTGCGAGTCGGATTCGCGCACGAAGGGTTCCGTACCATTTTCTATACAAACGGCAAAAAAATCACGTTTTTTGTATGGCAGACCCTTGAAAATTTATTATGGTTTTTGTTGTTACAGCGGCAACAGAAATAGGTACCTACATCATCTGTGAAAACTTCAACTGTCTAACTAGAATATTGTGTTATAATTTTGTCCAAAAAAGCTTAGGCACAGTGGTTGAAACGCGCATCAGCTGACGATCGGCATACAGCGCGCGGTCATTCAACTCGCGAGTCGAGGTGACGATGGCTTGCGAGTTGGGGTGACCATTATTTTTTTTTTTTGAGAACAATGACGCAACACAACTTTGTAAGTTTACAATTATGTTTTCGAATTTTGTATTTGTATTTTGTAACTATTCCAAATGTAAAAATATTTGACACGTGTTTCGGTTTTTGCGCAAAGTAAAACTAACGTTGTAAATGAGAAAGTGTGTTTGTTTGTTTGTCCTGCACGTTGCAACGGAGCGACGACGCTCCTCACGGTAGATAGGTACCTACTAGGTAGGTATAAGTAGAAGACTGAAGGTTAATTTTCATTATAATTAGGTACTAAGTAGATGATGCCCACGGCTTCGCCCGTGTGGATTTAGGTTTTTAAAAATCCCGTGGGAACTTTTGATTTTCCAGAACAAAAAGTAGCTTATCTGTAGTAACCCGTCCCCAAAACGGAAAAATTCCGTGGGATCCTTACGATTTCGGAATGCAATTCCTTACAGCATCAGGGTTGAGGAGTTGGATATGTACCTACTCAAGTTCATTCAACGATAGTCTTTAATTGGTACCCCCAATATCAATTTAAATAACCGACAGTTCCTAAATCCCATTAGGTTTGGGGATCAGGTCCCCTACAGCATCAGGATTGAGAAGTTGGAATCTAATTTTTTTGTAGGGCAGTGTCGCAATGTTTCTTTATCGATTAAAAAAAAAATTACGCAAATCGGTTCAGAAATCTCGGAGATATCGGTGTACATATGTAGAAAAACACAACTCCTCCTTTTGTGAAAGTCGGTTAAAAAGTAGCCTATGTTACTACCTGGTTAATTCTCTACTTGTATGTGAAATTCCCGTCAAAATCGGTTCAGCCGTTCCGAAGATTAGCCCGTTCAAACAGATAGACAGACAGACAGACAAAAATTTTAAAAATGTGTGATTCGGTTATGGTACCGTTTAAATAACCATATGAGCTTATTATGAGGTAGTTATTTCGAAATTACAGACAGACACTTCAATTTTATTTATTAGTATAGATATAGGTATAGGATTTTTAAAAACGGTAAAGCCGCGGAAAAGGACAATAGGTAGGTAAATTATAAAAAGAAACATGATGACTGGACATTTCATGTTATACTTATAGGTAGGTATATAATTACAAATAAATTCAAGTTGATGTAGGTAACAACCTATCTAACAAAAACCTAATAATTTTACGTTAGTTTGTATTGATTAGACCCATAATGGGTAGGTATAATAGGTATCGCCAAACAAATAATCGCCTCTGAATGTAACCGCAAGACGCGTCGCAATAGCATATTTTAGGTAGGTATCAGTGAGCGGACAGAAAGGGACGGAGCTAGCACGAACCCGCGCGAGTTCGCTCTCGCACGACGCTCAGAGACGAATAGGTATTATTTTGTTTGGTAGTAACTAGTACCTATACCTACTTAGTAGTAGGTATACCGTATACTTACGATTTTTCTTCTAACGATTTCGAAAAGAAGTGGAAAGTTCATTCACGTTTGATAGTTTTGGCGATGGGTTGCCATGACAAAATTTTAAAATATTAGGAGAGTCACCGTTCCGTGAAAATGGCAACTCTGTATCCTCGTGCTTAGATATGAACCTCATACTCTATAATTGTGAAGTACTTTTAAACTATAATGATAGATGGCGCTAAAAAACATACTCACACATGCGTAAATTTGCCACTTTTTAAATGCCGTTTTTATAATGTATATAATGTAAATATTTGCTTGACATGAAAATTCCGCGCATAGAAACCCATAAAGAAATTATAAAACAAATTAAATTTAAAGAAAAATGTATACATTTCAAGAATAATCAAAAAGAAAAATGTATGAAAGTCACTGTCAGCACATGCACCTTAATATGGGTATCAAATGAAAGGGCTTGACTAGTAGAATAGCACTATGCAAATCCAAGATGGAAAATGGCGAACGTCGGGGGTTTTTAAATTTTTAATTTATACTTGTTATTTCTGTAATAGAAAATGGCGGATTTTTCATTGATAACATACTATAACTACTCACACAACAAGTCCTTGGGAACACACAGGGATGGATATAGAGACGGCGATGCCGTCTCTGTTCTCGGGCATCGAGCTGAGCTCCTTCATGATGCGCTGTATGTCCGTCTCCGACTTGGGGTCGGCGATGTTCTGCGCGCCCAGGTAGCTGACGCCGCAGAACACCGTGCACTCCTGGTCCACGTCCGATACTGGAAACAGATGTGTATTGTAATGTTGACGATTCCACAGGTGATGGAAAGACACAAATTGCGATGCCATGTTCGAGAGGGATGGAGAGAGAGAGAGTGGGTAGGAGAGAGAGAGGGTGAGAGAGAGAGAGGGTGAGAGAGAGAGGGAGGGAGGGACAGAGACAGAAGGGGTCGGAAGGAGGGGGAGAGAGGGAGAGAGAGAGAGGGAGAGAGACAGCAAAAACGAAAAATATTAGTGGGAATACGGCAGTTTGACTGGCACAACTAATATCCCCAATTCAATTAAATAATCAAGTCAAGTCAACAGTCAAGAAGCGAAGAGTCAAAATCAGAGGTTTAGAAATTCCTCAGAAATTTTAGGGCATCATTTAGATCGTCAATCAAGTCAATGTGGCTAATTCTGTTGTACATAATCTCTAAACTAAACTAAATTGACAGGTCTAAAATCTACTGCTATCCTTTTCCGAAGTGAGCATTGTGAAAGAGATATGATTAAATTTAGACCTGTCATTTTAGTTTAGTTCAGAGATTGTGTACAACAGAATTAGCCACAATGTCAGCCAGTTTTACAAGTATCCAGTCGAATAGGATAACTTAATAAGAAAGTTATCTTTATTTCACTGTAGGTTCCAAATGTTACGAACGTCTCTGGGCTTTTTCTATGTAGTCGCAGGATGACCCGGCTTAAGTTCATCAAGATTTTGTTTATCATAGAAATGTATAAGAATAAATTGTGTCACCTTCATCATCGCTTTCAATAGGTTTCATGTGGTCGTGTTTTTCCGTGGGCGAGGGTGTTGCTGTGTCGGCGCTCGCAGACCCTTCTATGGTCTCGTAGAACTTGGAACCACCGACGTGCCGGCACGAATCCTGCACCAATGTTATTGGAAGGTTAGTTTTAAGGAAATGCTTTATTAATAGACTCTGCTAAGAAACCCTTTACAGCTATAACACCCTATCATGTATCGCATTGTTCTCTAAAAAGCATCTTTTTCAATATTTATGTACATTGCTCGAAAAATTATTATTATATCCGCTGTCGAAACAGTAAAGTTAACTTTTGCCGTACAAAGCGGTTCGTTTCTTTCCTTTCTGGTTTTTGTTAAACAGGCATGTAAAATGTACATAATATGTAAATTAAATATGTAAGTATGTAATATTAAATACTTTTGTGTTAATTATTTTACATAATGAAAATATTAGAGATGGAATGATTTACTAAAGTTAAGCCTAACTTAACAGATATAAAAGTAACTATTTGCGAACTTAATCTATTTTTATTTTTTATATAAAAGATTTCATAGCTGTTACAATCGACGAATTGTGCCCGTATTGTGTACGTATGTATATGCATAATATGCAATAACTGAATACTGCTGCCTAGCTATTGTTCAGCATGAGGATAAAATATTTATACATTCTTTGTTTTTTAGTTATGACAAATATCGGTATGAGAACCCCACCACACCCACGGGCGTTTCGGTTCTATAGCCTCTTTTATGTCCGAAATAAAACACTGCATTAAGTTACCAACAGACCCATCTTTAATTAAGGCGTTCATTGTACTGCATTCAGTTACCAACAAGAAACATCGTTTTAAGAAAGTACGTACTAAGCAAGTATATTACAGCAATATCTGTGATTTTTTGATTCTATGGCCTCTTATCATGTCCAAATTAATGCAAGCGGAATCGCTACAAAGTTACCAATCAATTTCATTTAGATATTCTTTAATACCATAGCAATATTTTTTATTGCAAGATAGGCTAGTGCTTGAACACTATTATGCCTGGTGGAAAACGATGACGAAATCTATTGATTTAGGATATAATTTTACGACATTTTAAAATTCATTAATGATATTTTTTTATAATAATATCAACGCAATAGTTAATTTAAAGAGGAGACAAGTGACATGCTCCTCTAAATAGGAATCAAAACCATTCCTTATTTTAAATTCAAGCATTTTTATCCACCTTACCAAGCGTTGTTTTTTTAATTAGAAGTTAATTTTGTGACCAAATAGGATAAGGATTGTTCCCTAATATTTGGTCACAAAATAAGTTTTGAAAAGTGTACAAAGAATTATTTTAAAGTTAAATTAACTATTTCGCTTTCCCTGTTATTTAATTAATAAGAACCTTGTACACTGCATGCGACGTTCTCCCAAAAGTCATTATGGACACTTTCATACAAACACTTTGCACTAAATAACAAGTAAAATAAATTAAGTTCTTTGAAATTATAATTCAAACAATTAATTAAGTCCGATGACACCGTTCAGTGGCGGTCGTTTGAATACTAAACAGTAAGCAGTACCAGATCTGATTCACTCATCAGCCCGCCGAGTACTGACACCCAAGTTATCATATACTTGGTTAGGTATTTCAAGTTTACGTCATCTATAATATAATAAAACTGTAACAGATCCAATTCTGTACATTGAATATATTTTGAAAATTTTTATTGGAGGGCACTCTATAATCGATACTGAAGCCAAAACTGCAATTTTTTTCATTTTTGTCTGTCTGTCTGTCTGTCTGTCTTTCTGTCTGTCTGTCTGTCTGTCTGTCTGTCTGTCTGTCTGTCTGTCTGTCTGTATCTTGGCCGCGCATCACGCCGAAACTACTGAGTGGATTCAAATGAAACTAGGTACGATTTGAGTTTATACTCCGAGGTAGGACATAGGATACTTTTAATCCCGAAATTCAGCACGGTTCCCTTGGGAGAGGGGATGAAAGTTAAAACGTGTATTTAGCTGTAATTCATTAACGCGTTGTTCGATTTCACTTATTCTTTTTTTGTTAGAAAGGTAGTACTTTATGTATTGTCCTGTAAATATTTCAAGGTCATAGGTGATTTAGTTTAGAAATGACAGACATTACAATCCTCAGTATTGGGTTCAAATAACTTGGGACCCGGATCTTTGAACGTACGGCTTATTTTAAACTGGTGTGCGTTTAAATTTATGTTTGTCGGTCTGTCTATTTATTCCAGCTAACCTCCGAAACGGCTGGATCGATTTTAATGGAACTTTCAATGTTATAAGGAGTAACTTAGGCTACATTTAGTTTAAGTACATAAAAGTATTATGGGATCCGATCCGATCCTATATAAAAACCTATATCTACGCGAACGAAGTTGCGGGGTTCAGCTAGTTATTTATATTTTCGCTGATAATGAGTGTTCTAACAATAAGGGCAAAAGCTGTACATAAAGCTTTTGTGACACTATTGTTATGGAAAAAGCTGGTGGAACAATATCTCAGTGACTATTCAAGTATGCACTATTTAGTAAATAGCTGTTGAACTATTAAAATACACGTAAAAGAAATCTCACCTTCACGACCGTAATCATTGTTCATCACTAATTGTAATTAACAAATTGCCGAAACAACCGAAATTCCAAACATAAGTCGAGTATAATTAACACACTTAAATTTAACAAAAAACTCTAGTCTATATAAAGTTTCTATATTGAATGTTTTAACTAATAAGATAAAGAAGAATCTACATATGTAACGTTTTCTTCGACAATCCCTAAATTTTAAGAAACACGTAAGCCTAATAAAACGCGACACTTAATAATGCTTTAGTTTTCAGTTTTCACAAACGTTTAACGGATACATTTAACTTATTTAACGGAAGATGTCTAGATTTAGATGATTACGCTATAAGAGATCAGAGAGAATCGTTTACCACTGGTTTATGCACCGGTGAAAACATGCATTAATCTCTTAATTTTATTTATGATTAACGACACTATGTAGTATACAACACATGTTAAGTACACAGAAATCACACACGAAAATCATCACGAAATAGAAAAATCCTCAGAAGAAATAAGAATACAAGTTGTACAACGATGTTGACCGGACCGTACTGAGTCAAGGCGGTCCGGCTCCGGTAACGAGCGCAATACGCGCACAATAGACGGAATCAAAACAACTGGATAATTAAACGTCCACGGGCACCGATTGGGCGTGCGATAAAATTTGAGTCGATATACGCGTTAGTACACTCCGACATTCTTCGCCTTAAGGCCCTGCTCAGACAAGGGACTGTTGTCTGCGGACGACTATAGCACATCACCAATCCCATTACTATTAGTCCGTCGCGTGCGTTATGCGAGGCAGTTTTCTTGTGATGTATTTTGACGACAGGCAGCAAAAGTACGCCGAGGACTGTCCCTCGTCTGCCCCAAGTCGTGCCGTGAGAGCGTGCTGCTATTTCAATATTTACGGGCGGGACATACTCAAAAGCGATACACGCAAAGATATTTGAAATTATTAATAAGTACCTACTCGTATGTCTCGTTAAAATTGTTTTGCAAAGTATTTTTATACAGTTTACTTACTTACGAAGTGTTCTAAAATAGAGATGTCATAAAGTAATAATTTTCAAAACACATATAATTTTACTATTTCGTTTTGCCGTAAGGTTGATCGAAATCTCGCTCAGTTTTAGATCAAGGTAAAAAATAGACTTATTAGCGTTTAACACCTAGCTTAACTTTAAGGATCTACGGACCACGTACGCAAGCAATTTGAAAAATATCTTATGGAGCGTGTCAAAGTTTTTAATAAAAAAAAAAAAAAGGGTTACTCTGTACACTCTCTGTGTCTGTGGTCCTCTGTGAAAAGAAGCAACAATGTAATAATTTGCTGTGAATGTAAAACAAAATTATTGTAAAAGGTTGTGATTTCAGTAAAAATAAACACATTAGGTCAATGAAAAACATAGTTTTAATACATTCCAAAACATTTTGGTCCTTCGAACCGGATGAGTAAAAAAATGGATCACGAACTACAGCTTCAGTCCGACATTTTCAAGCGCATGCAGAAATTGGGAACAAACTTCAAAAAAACACCTAAGGAGCGTCTGTCGGTAAGCTACATTGAAACCAGATTAGAAATGCTACAAAATTACTGGCAAGAGTTCAGCAACACGCATAAAATATTGTTGTCGGTTTCCGCCGACGAACGAAAGACAATGGCGTACTTTGCAAATGAGGATTACGACACGTGTCTAAGTTACTACTTCGAAATTGCAACAAAAATGCGTGAAATGTTAAAAATAAGTAAAGAACCAGAATCGATCTTGCCAACCGTGAATACGAAGTTGCCTCCTATACAAATTCGTAGTTTCAATGGTCACTACGCAGAGTGGTTGTCATTTCGTGACTTATTTAAATCACTAGTACATGATAATCCAAATATAACTAAGGTAAACAAGTGTCAATACTTGAAATCCAGTCTTACCGGGGATGCTGAAAGCTTAGTCAAACAAATACAAGTATCTGAGGCTAATTATGATATTATATGGGAAATGCTGAATAGACGATATAACAATAGACGTAGTATAGTGAACACATATATGTCTAGATTGCTAAATCAAAAGAAAATTACAACTGAATCTGCTAAGAGTATTAGAGAGTTATTGGATGTTACTACGGAGTGCCTAGCTACATTAAAGGGTTTGAATTTACCATCAGACGGCTGGGATGACTTAATCGTGTATATCATAATACAAAAGCTAGATCCTGAATCTCACAAGTTGTTTGAGCAAAGAATAGAGTCTAATGATACATTACCTACATGGAAGGATTTATCTGAGTTTTTAGAATATCGATTTCGTACTTTGGAGACTATTCATACCAACAACAAATCAAAGGATGCGCCAAAACACACTAATCTCAAAACTTTTCAGTCTACAGTGACGCAGCCACAATTTTGTCTTTTCTGTAAAGGAGAACATTTTATATATCACTGCAAGGAGTTTGGTAAGCTTGATTTGTGCAAAAAAAAGGATTTTGTATTAAAGAATAATATCTGTTTTAATTGTATGAAAAAGAATCACTCATCGAAACAATGTTTACAGTCCACTTCATGCCGTAAATGTGGTAGGAAGCATCACACCATCCTCCATGGGTACACTCGTAATCCTTCAACAGAGGACACAGCACGCACAGCAGATACGGTATCACCTCCACCTACAACTAGAAATGAGAGTCAACCAATGTCAACACACACCGCACATACAGTTGCCCTTACTAATTGTGCAGAGAACTCTATCACAGAAGTTCCAGTTATACTAGCAACTGCATTGGTTGATGTGCCATGTCCAAATGGCAGAGTACACACACTACGGGCCCTGGTTGACCAAGGGTCACAGGCGTGCCTCATCACCGAGTCTGCATGTCAAACTCTGGGTATTAAACGTACAGGCATTCAAGCATCAATTACAGGGGTTGGGTCCTCCACAGCACTTTCAACCTCCATGATACAGTTTAATATTGAGTCAAGAAACAACCCAGGGATATCAGTCCGAGTCACTGCATACACACTTAGTTCTTTAACTTCATACATACCTCTACGTTCACATGCAATTGATTGGCCGCTACTGAATAAGATTCCATTAGCTGATCCCACCTTTAACAAAGCAGGAAAAATTGACCTCATCCTTGGGGCAGATATCTATGCAGAAATCATACAAGATGGAGTAATTACACACAAAACTGAGAATTCTACACTAGTTGCTCAAAGAACTACATTAGGATGGCTAATTTCTGGGAGACACACAGCCAACAATTTACACAACCAAGTTACAGTACATCATGTCAAGATGGAATTGAACTCTATACTTGAACGATTTTGGGAAATAGAACATTCAAATGATTCTCGGATACTAACAAATAATGAGCTCAAATGCGAACGTTTTTATGAAGCTACCCACCAAAGGCTGGAGAATGGGCACTATCAAGTAAGAATGCCATTCACCACCCATCCTCCAGACCTTGGCGAATCCCTTCCACTAGCCGTGAAAAGGTTAGCTTCCTTAGAGAAAAAGTTTCATAAGGATTCAGTTTTACATGACAAGTATAATGAGTTTATGCTTGATTATTTACAGCAAGGTCACATGGAACCTGTGCCTATACAAGAGATAAAAAAACCAAACAAACATGTATGTTACATACCTCACCATCCCGTAATAAATGAGGAACATCTAACAACCAAGCTACGTGTTGTGTATGACAGCTCAGCTAAGACAAGCAATGACAAATCACTCAACGACAATCTTCTAATTGGTCCAGCTTTACAAAATGACTTGAGGGATGTTACCTTACGATGGAGAAGGCATCACATAGCATTAGTCGGAGATATCCGCCAAATGTACAGGATGATAATTAAAGATGAAAGAGACAGAGATTATCTACGAATAGTCTGGAGATTTAGTGAAAATGAACCTATACAACACTATCGTCTTACAACTGTCACTTATGGCACCTCGTGTGCACCATATTTAGCAATAAAAACTCTCAAACAATTGGCTGAAGATGAAAGGCCTAATTTCAAAGATGAGGTGGCTGATAAAGTTCTTCAAGATTTCTACATTGATGATCTTCTCACAGGCGACACTACGGTAAATAAAGTCGTAGAACTAAAAGAAGACATCACAAAACTTTTGCAAAAGGGAGGTTTTACCTTACACAAATGGGCATCGAACAGTCCCGCTATAGAAGGGGTCGAACAATCTACACGCAAAATACTGGGCATTAATTGGAATGGATGTACAGACAAATTTGAAACAAAAATAGAGCTTCCTTCAATGAAAGAACCTGTCACAAAGAGAACGATCCTGCGTGATATAGCTATGATTTATGATCCGATAGGTTGGTTGGCACCTGTTGTTATTATAGCCAAGAACATGTTACAGAAGCTCTGGATGGAAAAAATAGATTGGGATGATAATCTACCACAACCCTTGTTACAAGAGTGGACAAAATTTAGACAAGAGCTTACAGACATGCCACCCATTGAGATTCATAGATGGATGGGTATTACTGAAGAAGCACTGAGTATACAACTACATGGGTTTTCGGATGCATCGTCCATAGCATATTCTTCAGTAGTCTATTGTAAAGTAATCACAAACTATAGAGTGATAGTCACATTATTGGAATCTAGAACAAGAGTTGCACCTGTTAAGCAAATTTCATTACCCAGACTTGAATTGTGCGGATCTGTCATGTTAGCAAAATTATTACATCGAATTCAAACCGCTTTGAGCATTCCTATGCACTGTGTTTATGCATGGACAGACGCTACAATTGTCTTGGCTTGGTTGCAGCGTCCACCAAGCTATTGGACTATATTTGTTGCTAATCGTGTCACTGAAATCATTAACATCATAGACAAGGAGAGATGGCACCATGTTTCATCACAAGACAATCCAGCAGATGTTGCCTCGAGGGGCATCTCACCGAAGGATCTGCCAGGTCATGAGCTATGGTGGCGAGGTCCTGCCTGGCTCAGCGAGAGGAGTGATCCACCGTGTCACCGTCCTGACTCGTGTGTAACAACAGAGATAGAGAAGAAGGTGTCTGCAAATGTCTCAGTGCAAAGTGTTGTGAGTGATAAAGGCAATAATAGTGATGAGTTAAATCTCAAACAGTGCTTGGAAATTGACATTTTGGGTAAATATTCTAGCCTAAGCAAATTAATTCGCATTGTATCTTATATGTTGAGATTTTATATATGTTGTAAACATAAAGTTAATACTAAACAAAATTTGATTCAACCTAACTATCTTACATGCAATGAGTTAAATTTTGCATTAATAGTTTTGTTAAAGTTGTCTCAAAGTTATAATTTAAAGTCTGAACTCAGTATTATTAAACAGAGATTAAATGGAAAAGATAAATTCAAGGCCTTAAAACAATTAGAACATGGCATTAAGATAGCAAAGTTGGATCCGTTTATTGATGAAGATGATTTGATGCGAGTTGGTGGCAGAATTTGTAACTCTGATTTGAGCCATAATATGAAACACCCTGTTATTCTTACCAAAGATTGTAAACTCTCTCTTTTGATAGTCCGAGATGCTCACTACAGAACTTTACATGGGGGAGTTCAGTTAATGTTGAATTTAATCAGGTCTAAATATCACATAATTGGGGTTAGATATATTGTTAAAAAAGTCATTCGAGCATGCTCCAGCTGTTGCAGGCAAGCCCACAGATTAAATACTCAGCTGATGGGTAATCTACCAAAAGATAGAGTTACTCAACAGAGACCATTTTATATAAGTGGTGTAGATTTTGCTGGTCCAGTTGTTCTCAAATACTTTAGTGGTCGTGGATCCAACAGAACTGTCAAAGCTTACATTGCTATATTCATTTGTACTGCTGTAAAGGCTATACATTTAGAGTTGGTGACTAGTTTAACCAGTGAAGGGTTCCTTGCAGCTTTTAGGCGCTTTTGCAGTCGTCGAGGCCATTGTTTTAAATTAATAAGTGACCGAGGCACAAATTTTGTTCGGGCTTCAAAGGATCTCCAGGAGAGTTTTGCCGATTGCACCAGAGGTTTACCCAAGGAGATATCTGATTTGTTGGCCCGTGATGGAACTGTGTGGCAGTTCAATCCACCAGGTGCTCCTCACATGGGAGTACTATGGGAAGCCGCAGTGAAATCGACAAAATTCCACCTGAATCGTGTGTTAAGTGACACTAAGTTAACTTATGAGGAGTATTCTACTCTTTTATGTCAAATAGAATCATGCTTGAACTCTCGTCCATTAGTACCATTAAATGAGGATAGTGAAGGAGTTTCTGCACTCACTCCTGGGCATTTTTTAATCGGTGAAATTCCCATTGTTGTCCCAGACAAAAATTTAGAAACAGTCAACGTACCTTATGTACAAAGATGGGTGTATTTACAGCAAAAACTACAATCCTTTTGGAAAAAATGGAGTCAGGAGTATTTAATAAACTTACAGAAACGTCACAAATGGACTAGTGTTCAAGATAATATTAAAATTGGGGATATTGTTTTGATAAGAGATGAGAGATTGCCACCTTCGAAATGGCTCATGGGTATAATAGTTTCTACCCATCCTGGATCTGATGGTTTAGTCCGGGTAGTTAGCATAAAATGTAAAGACACCATCATTAAAAGACCTATTCATAAGCTTTGCCTATTACCCACTCAAGATGATTAATCTAAATCAAAAGTTTGTATCTTATAACCTTTACTATACTTATGTAGTAACTCTACCTACTATATTGTTGGAACAATGTTTAATTTAAGTATTTGCTACTATCTATGTTTATTATATATTTTACTTTAATTTGTTAAAGGACAGTCGTCCTTTGGGAGGCGGAAATGTCAAAGTTTTTAATAAAAAAAAAAAAAAGGGTTACTCTGTACACTCTCTGTGTCTGTGGTCCTCTGTGAAAAGAAGCAACAATGTAATAATTTGCTGTGAATGTAAAACAAAATTATTGTAAAAGGTTGTGATTTCAGTAAAAATAAACACATTAGGTCAATGAAAAACATAGTTTTAATACATTCCAAAACAGAGCGTTTCAAAACTTTGCGGGGCAGTAGCTATCTGCAATGAAGATATTGGGAAATAGTACATTGATTTATCGATGTCACTACTATACACCAAGTAGGACTCTTTTTTTTTTGACGGGGGGGGGGGGGGGCGGGGAAATCTTCTGAAGATATTCGACCTCCTGGGAAGAGGTCGAGTTATGTGGGATTTGTACCCACTAAAACCCCCCCGGTGGCCAGCCTCCGCGTATACTGAGAGGCTCCGGGAACTCTAATGGACATGCGCCGGTGCCTCCCTAACGCATGTCCCTTTGAGCACATCCTGAACGAAATCTCCTCGCTCCAGTCAGGTGTGGCAGCCACGAAAAGGTTGCCGTCTTAGTAGGACTCTACTGTACATCTGATTTGATTGAAATATTGATGATTAGAAAATTTCACTCTATTAAACTATTTTACAGTACCGATAGGAATATTTTGATAGCACGGGAAAGCTCCAGAAATGGTTTCACAGCTGCGCACTCGGAAACATCCATACATAATACATATAACTCATATGTTTTAACTTTTTAATGAGATGCACTTCGAAATTACGCATGGAATGGTAGGTATAATTATAGACATGCTTTATAAAAAATGAGCCCGTATTGCTCAGACAAAGGTTTCGAATATAATGACGACCCACAACACAAGTAATACCTAAAATGTATTCAGAAATGTCATGCGAAGTAGGCCGAAACGATGAAATTGGTTTCTGAAAATGTCACGGAAATAGGACAGACTAAAGCAAAGAACTGGGATTGTAGTTTATATGTTGTTTTACGGCCTGTTTCACCACCTTCTGATACGTATCGGATAGCCTAAACGTAAGTTTTGTCACTTTCTTACTTCAAGGCAAGTGACAAAGACAAAAGTTGTAGATAGCTATCTCATACTTATCAGAAGGTGGAGAAACAGGCCCTTATACTTCTAAAGCTACAGTGTAATTTAAAGGCGTAAGTTTTGTTTGTCTATCTGTCAACTATTAAAACAGTGATCGATTTTACTGAAATTGAACACAGGTAAGGTAAGGTCAAGAAGGTCAAAGTCCTAACACAGGCTAATTATTATAAATGCGAAAGTAACTCTGTCTGTCTGTCACCTTTTCACGGCTGAACAGCTCAACGGATTTTGAAGGTATTCAGTAGCTTGTTTCCTAGGTACACACTATTTTTTTACCTAAAAACGAAGCCTAAAAATCACAGAATTCCCAACGGGATTTTAGAAAACCTATCGCTGAATAGATTCAATTTGACACAGAGATCTTGCATCCTGGAAACGGGCTCAGGCTACTTTTTATGTGGGAAAATCAACGATATTTTGCACGAAATATTTAAAAAATCTAACGCTGAAGCCTGAACTATATTGGCGGGCACTGGAGATAGTTTGCAAATTGGAGAGTTCCCACGGGATTTTTAAAAACTTAATGTCACGCAGACCAATTCGTTAGCATTAGCTAGTAGTTATAAAATAAGGAACTGACTGATGGAAACATCTACATAATTGATACTACATCGATAAAAGAATTTGAAACTCGAGGGCAAACGCAAGCTAAATGAAATGCAAAGTCAATGACGTCATCACAAATTCAATGTGGCGGCTTTATCATTCCGTGGCGTTGTCATACTAACGTAATTAAGCTATGAAGAAACTGGACTCATAAAAATAATTAAGAACATAATATTATTTCAAGTATCAGAATTTTAAAAGTACCTGGCACTCGTTATTAAAATAGTTACTGCCGCACTCAGAGAAATTATGTATGTCATTAAATTATGTCTAATGAGTCATTACCTAATTATCATTAAATCTCTGAGTTGTCATTTGTTTGTTCTAATGACACCTATAACTGACTCTTACAGAGAATTTTGTAGTGAAACTTCTTTAGGATCGCTGTGCATTTGAAAATTGGATGAAATGAAAAAGGGGCACCATTTTAACCTGCAAAGTCAAAGCCAAAGTTAAGGTTATTTTTCTGAAGTTTCACTTCTGCCGTGTCTGAATTGCACACATACACTTTTTTTTAAATCTTTACTAGTTAAGAGTTCTTTAAGTAATCTGAGTGTGGCAGTTAGTGTACCTACAAAATTTTTATGAGCACTGGCAGTGATTTAAAACGTCGCAATTTGCCCTAACAACATTTTATGTGCAATAAAATTAATTTTATCGGTTCACATGCACATATGCACTGCTTGTCAACAAATATATAATTTTACACATTTTATACAGTTTTAACGAGTTATTTCCTCCGCAAATTGCTTCACCGATACAAAAACTATTTCAGCCAGTTTTTCTCCAGTATCGATTAAAAAGCAAAAATAAAAATATCTGATTGCGCTTTCACAGAATACTCATTCGAGTACAAAAAAAATGCTCACTTTCTATTTGCCCTACAGTTACTATTATTATTTTGGTTTACGTATCTCAAAAAGAATTACCACTATTTTATACTTTAAATATTACTTTCAAGATAAGATAACACCTTTCATAAAGATATTCAGGCAATTTTCTTTACCATTGGAAATTAAAAGTTTATTGTTTTCTTTATCAGTTCGCAAATTCCGAATTCAAAGTATGTGGTAATGGTGCAGTATGCAGTTAGTCATATGACCTCCTATAATTAGACTTGATAAATCATTACAATGTTGCATAGTCGCTTTACCAAATGCGCTGTTGCTGTAATCAAAATTTTCAGTACATACAATATTTTGCACAAAAAATATTATTGATCGAAGTTTAAGATATTTTATGACTATCAAATTAATATTATATGTTCTTTTAAGGCCTAGGCCGCACTGCGAAATTTATTCGCGCGAATTTTTTCGCAAAATTCTGTGACATATGGGAATGTATGAAGCCGCACGCACATGCGATTTAAAATTCGCGAGAAAAATATATTAAAATGCGGAATATAAACCGCGCGATTAATTTTCGCAGTGCGGCGGCCCCGCTCTAAATAAACAAAAGCTTTGTTGTACCTGCGATAATCATGAAGTAACATTTACGTAATATACTATTTATATTACAATAACTAGCTGATTGTGATAGCCTAGTGGTTAGGACGACCGACTTCTAATCGGAGGTCGTGGGTTCGATCCCGGGCACGCACCTCTAACTTTTCGGAGTTATGTGCGTTTTAAGTATTTAAATATCACTCGCTTTAACGGTGAAGGAAAACATCGTGAGGAAACCTGCATGCCTGAGAGTTCTCCATAACGTTCTCAAAGGTGTGTGAAGTCTGCCAATCCGCTTGGCCAGCGTGGTAGACTATGGCCAAAACCCTTCTCTGAGAGGAGACCCGTGCTCTGTAGTGAGCCGGTAATGGGTTGATCATGATGATGAACTAGCTGATGCCCGTGACATCGTCCGTGTGTATTAAGGCTTTTTATAAATGCCCATTTTCTTTTATTTCCGGGGATACAAACTAGCTCAGATCATTCTCTCTATTTGCCTGTGAAAGTTATGTCAGAATCAGTTCATCCATTCCGAAGATTATTTAAATAATCATAAAGAGTTTAATAAGAGGCAATTATATCGAAATCACAGACGGACACTTCAATTTAATTTTTATGTACTTATACCAAGATTATTTATTACCACAATACGTCAGTCGATAACGTATTATTTACATACCTACGCCGATGTGCCTACGACAATATGAAATTGCTAAACCGCATCCTCTCAACATACAAACAATACCTGGGTAATTCTAAGTTAACAGGTACTAAGTTATTAGGATAGGCGGCATGACAAAAATAATAGAATGTTAATACAATTGTAGTATTTCTTTATAGAAACACTTATTATCTTCATACCTGAAAAGCAGCCAGTCAATTAATTTATTATTTGTTATTTTATAATGGACCAGGGGAGATACTAAATACAGGGGAGATATAAGGCGTACAGGGTAGGACTTTATTTTCTATTCTGATACTGTTCCTGACGATCTGTGATAATTGACTAACTGACTGATTTTCCTGGGACAAAATAAATCCACCGTTAACAATCAGACAATCGGTATTCAAACAAAAACATTGTTCGATGTTCCATTAAGTACCTAAGTGAAATTATAATGTTAAGAAAAAGTGGAATAGAGTAAGATTATAAAATATGGATGTATTCACTAAATTATGAAAACAGTACACGTATCGGCTGTAAAAATACTCCAATACGACATATTTGTATCTCCCCTGGACAGTAAGCATCTTCCCTGGCACCTTAAGAGGCAGGGGAGAGAAGGCAGGGGAGATACTTTTCTGTTAAAAAACAGGTATAAACGTCAAAGTTTTTGTTATACGTAATTAACAAAGAAGAATACGATTCTATGCATAAATTACAGTAATTATTTAAAGAAAATAAAGTATTTAGGCTTATAATTGCGAAAAAAATTTTACCAGGGGAGAGAACACATTCACTGATTCACAACTACTCCTAGCAAGTAGTTTCACTGAAATGGCGGACAAAATGACCGCATGCTTGCGTCGTGAATGCTTGCCGCAAACTTCACGTTGAATGCTTTGTTTTGAAGGTCGCAATTTACGCAGCAAAGTAAACAGTCGTGAGTTTTAAATTAATACATAATGCCAGGGGAAGAGACGCTAAATATGAGGGACAAATGTAGACATTATAGTTAATATGAAAAAAAAAATGTTAGGTGTTGTTTTTTCTTGGATTGCATTAATTTAATTAGTCTAATTTCTAAATTATTAAAGTTTAATTTACTACATAATTTAAATTTAGTTAAAACTATCGATTGACTAACATAATATGGTTAGGGGACATGGCAGGGGAGATACATTTTTCATATTTGAGGCGCTTTTGCGACTAAATTACATACATTTAATTGGTGAATTTAAGTGACCATATAGAAAGCGGTAACTATTATGACATAACAGTGTTATTTCAAATAAATTAAATATGTATATATGATTTTTTATTGTTGCCGTTGAAAATACCTCATAACTTAGAATTACCCACCTAATAATATAACCCCGGCGGCACACACAGACAAACATTTGGACAAAGACTTCAAATTCAATTTCAAATTCAAAATCATTTATTTCAGGTAGGCCAACGTGTGGCTCTTATGACATGTCAAGAATCTACCACCGGTTCGGAATGCTGATTCTGCTGAGAAGAGCCGGCAAGAAACTCAGCAGTTGCTCTTTTCAAAACAAATGTTACAATAAGTGGCTTAACTGTCTTGTGGGCAGCTGAAGCAAAGCCGAATAGAATAGACATATTTTTTATTCAGATAAACTTTTACAAGTCCTTACGAATCGACAAATGAATCTACCACTGGTTCAGAATGGTGCTTACAATTCTACACATGTGAAGAAGGGCAGACAAAAGTAGCCCCATTTCCGACGGTGGCACCCACCAAATTTTAACCAATTTTTTCTTATGACTGGAGCTTAATAATTGTCATTGTCTAGAACTCATGAAATAAAGTATAATGCTCCATGCATGTTTGTATGTTTGTACACACATTTCTCAGAAACTATTAATTGGATTGTGACCATTCTTTTTTTGATTGGCTTACATTTACTTCAACTTAGGGAACAGTGCAATTTTCTCATCAAAATTGGTTCTGCAGTTTTCAAGATAAATGGACAATTTTCCCTGTTCAGCTATTTTTTAAATGTTGCTAAGTAAATTTTTCAGATAGATGAAATACAGAAAAGGTTTTTAAAATTCTCATTATATTTTGTTACAATAAAAAATATTCGCCTGTGCCAAATTTCATCAAAATCGAGCTCTGGAAATGTAAAGGACAGATAAACACCTTTCAGTTTTATAATAATGAGACCTCTGTTTTACACAATCTCTAAACTAAACTAAAATCAGTAGGTCTAAATCTATTCCTATTTATTTACAATGCTCTCTGCGGAAAAGGATAGCACTATTCTTAAACCTGTCAGTGTAGTTTAGAGATTGTGTGCAAATGAATTAGCCACAATTTAACTTGTAATTTAATACATTCACTGACCTGATTCTTCACTTTATTTTGAACACTAGACCCGTCCACCGTATCCCCCATTCTAGTGTCCGTGTCACTTTCCACTTCAAAGATAACTTTGTACAGATCAAGACCTTCGGGGACGTTGGATTCAATATTTGCTTCCGGTCGGATTGTTAGTTCCTGATTAATGAGTTGGCTGCGACTTACTCTGAGGGAGCTTTGAAGAGACTCTGATATGGCCTGAAATTAAATAATGGGTTTTCAAAATTGGAATGTACATGCTGTTGTGCAGGGCTGTATACAGCAAGATTTAATAGATTGGGCACCACTTCCAATTTAAATTTCTAAACTAGATTGTCAAAATGTTTAAATCAAATGTAAAAACAAAGTGATCAAATTATTATAGAAATTTCTTTGCAAAAGCAAAAGATTTAGCTGATTTTGCGACTAGCTGAGATTTGTTTAGTTGGCTTTTCAAACAAGTCCACATTAAAAATAATAAAAGAGAAATAGAGCATGAAAATTATCACCTAAAATACTATGAATTGTTTCAAGTTTAAAACCCCCATGAATTATTTAAGTTTTTATAACTTCAAGGCCATGTCAAGAGTATAATGCTACAGCATTTTAAATCTGTGGGAACCAAATGTTTTACATACGTCGCTCAATATGTCTTCCAAATCGCAGCATACGTTTGTTGTTAGCACCGGGACGGGACTCGGCGTATGCGATCGACCAGAATAAAACTCAATGTCTGCAGTGTCCGATACCTCATTCATGCGACATCCATTGAACTCCATCACTGTCTGTTGGAGAATACCACAATTATCCACAAATACTGATGCATTATGTATGAAAAGAAAACCGACTTATGTATATTACGATGTGAACATAATTTCATATTATATTAGGTATCTTACCCATCGAAAATTAGGTTCTCTTGCGAGAACAAGACATTGTAACAACCAAATATTTTAGCAAAAGTAAATAAAACGAAAACACTTTTAATTCAATGCGGTTTTTAGATAGATGTACTTATATTTACCGATGGAAAAGTGATCAATTTGTAGGTTTTTTATCTCGATGCAAAAGAAATGTCAAAAATGACAAGCGTCAATAAAAATTCGTTCCACGCAATTTTCACTAATTCACGGTGAATATGTAATGATTATTTTTATCTTTTTCAATAAATTATGGAACAAAAATGCAGTATGGTGGTTGGATTAAGGTGAGGGCCGTTAATTGCAATTAGTATTTAGTACGTTCTATATAACAATATTTAATAATGTTAATTGCAAAATACCGTTAATTTTTCCATTAACTTACCACAGAAATCTTGTGGGTGGACGAGATACGAGGCTCAATTATAAAATAATTATAATAATGATTAAATTAACGGTAATTGGTAAATAACGTTAAAAAGATTGATCGAACTGAATAATTCTTTGTAGTCTGTGGTCTAATATTAATCTGTGGAACTCAGCGTCCGTTTGGTCCATGAACCTATAGAAGAGGACTTGGCATAATGTCCTATAGAAAATAGTGGATCGGAAAATAGCTTAAGCTTATCAAAATTTTCATAAGTGTGTAAGAGACAACACTACATTTTTAAACATAACAATAAAACAGATCGTGGCAGAAATTTTATTGCAACTTCCCTTAAGATGGCCTCCCTAAAATGTATACATGAACACTCACACACGCACAACTTGAGACATCACAATGAACCATAGAGATAATAATAATAAATAGAGTTGGCATAACTACCTTAAAAACGTGCCAAAAATACACTCACACACGCACAATCCTGTAACATAAAATGGCGCGTGTTCATTGTGATGTCTCAGGTTGTGCGTGTGTGAGTGTTCATGTATACATTTTAGGGAGGCCATCTTAAGTCACGAGTCTGCCACGATCTGTTTTATTGTTATGTTTAAAAATGTAGTGTTGTCTCTTACACACTTATGAAAATTTTGATAAGCTTGAGCTATTTTCCGATCAACTATTTTCTATAGGACATTATGCCAAGTCCTCTTCCTATAGTCAATGCAATGAACACGCGCCATTTTATGTTAGAGGATTGTGCGTGTGTGAGTGTATTTTTGGCACGTTTTTAAGGTAGGTACGCCTACTCTACTTATTATTATTATCTCTATGGTTTGGTCCGTTAATAAAATGTCAATTTATATTTGTGTTTGAAAGTTGTTTTGGTTTGGTTTGAAATCTATAATTTGAAATGGTTTGAAAAGTTTCGCTGTGGACTGTGGTGGTATTTACAAACTTAATAGCGGACCGTGTTTTTAAAACATTTATTGGCATTCTACAGTGAAAAATGGAAAGTTCTAAAAATGACAGTGACGCCCAAAAGTCTTTTCATTCACCACCAAGAAGAAGACGTTCAGCCTTTTTCGAAAAACGCGATTCTCTATTTGGTTTGTAGAATTTTCTTCTTCAATCAAATCACTGATTTTATGCACTCACGTTTAGAAAAGTTGTGTGTGTGTTTTGTTTTCAATTATTATTCTAAGGAGATAAACGTTAGTTCTAATATAATTTAATAGTTATGCAGTTTGAAAAAGTATTCCAGTATCATAATATCTTTGCAGTGTCACAACCAGATA
The DNA here is from genome assembly GCA_920104075.1 of Melanargia galathea. Taxonomy (NCBI): domain Eukaryota; kingdom Metazoa; phylum Arthropoda; class Insecta; order Lepidoptera; family Nymphalidae; genus Melanargia; species Melanargia galathea. The sequence continues at coordinate 4,927,672 of OV049863.1, forward strand.
CAGAAAATAATGACCCAAATGTAAAGCTGAATGAAGTGGATAAGAAACACAAAAACGATAGCCAAAGGTAAGTATTTCATCTTTTAAATTTTGTCAGAATGAACTTTTATAACTAAATAGTTTATTTACAACCATTTATCTCTTTTAAGGTATCATGACATACTTTTAGCAGAAAAGAATGAATGGAAGGCAGAAGTTAAGAGCAGGCAAAAGCAATACCGAGACATAAAAGAGTAAGTAACTTGGATTTTAATTGGAATTTATTTAGATTTGATATTTGGGACAAATAATGTTTATTGTTGTTGTGAGGTGTATATCAACTGTAGGATACCAATTGTTTGGTTAAGCAATATTGACCAAAATCAGCAACTGGATGGGTGACCAACTTTGGCCTTTTTGTTTTGTCTGTGCTTAGAGAGTTGGCCCCTGTTAATATATCTAACAGCTGATAACAATAATTGTTAGGTAAACCTAAGAGTAAAAATTTCTTACCCCCAGCTATGAGACATCTATGATGCTTTCTATGAACAAAATATGAGCATTGCAACATTCTATGAAAATTACTTATAATAATGGGTCTAAGGGAACAGTGATCGAAAACAAAGCCAGGTAATAGTAGTGATGATTAATGACAAGATACCACAAAAAAGTGAAAAAAAAAAATATTTTCTGTCTTTTTTTAAAAGTTCACAATGCAATGCAATCAGCTATTGACTAAATACCTAAAGTTGCGGCTGGTCACCCATCACTCCCGTGTGGGGTTGCTGGTCCCCCATCGGGCGCGTCCCCCCAGTGGCGGATGGGGGAACGCCTCCCAGATATGGGAGGTACCGGGGAAACCCGGCGCGGACCAAAACCAGCAGGGGGTTGCCGCTTGGAGGATCCTGGTACTTCTCTGTTCATCAGAGTGGACTGTGGAGACTCCGGGCGGCGACAATTGGGGGGGAGGCTTTCGGGCCGTGAGGAAGAAAACCTCGTTAAAAAATTACAGGAGGGGGTGGAAACGCCCTGCGCGGCGGGTCCGCTGGTCTTTTTGGCCGGTGGGCGCTGGCTTCGGCCACCGTCGGGCAACCCGTAATCCGCACTAAGCGGAACCGGGGCCCCACGCACTGAGCGAGGGGCCGCGAGGAAGAAAACCTCTATAAAAAATTACACGAGGGGTGAACCTCTTGAGGGTCGCCTGCGGGTGTGGCCCTCTTGAGGGTTGCCTCTAGCGAGGAACTCCGGGTGATAGAATGGTGTATCCGTCGCCCGTTGAGACGCCTCGGGTCGGGAGGCGCACCATTATGTTCCTGGTGCGCCTCAGACGGTGTTAGGGGGCCTTTAGGTCCCCCGGTGGAGGGTCTGCCTCGGCGGACGGCGCCGGCTGGGTCGCGGATGATTGCGCAAGTGTACCCGTAACCCAGCCACCAGGCGACACGGAGGAACATCGCTGGGTTTTAGTGGGTATTCTGGCCATCGGCCTGCTTGAGTCCCACACTATCTTCCGGAAGCATTGCAGTCCGCTGTAGGGCTTCCGGAGGGTGTGCGTAAATGCATTTCCCAACGTCAAAAAAAAAAAAAAAAAAAAAATGGTCACCCATCACTCGAAGGGCATTGACTGATTGTGCATATTATACGTGTGATGTGCCGGATTTAAAAATACTAAATACTAAACCATTTGTCTTATACCTGTAATATTAGTATATTTTACTTGAAATATAAGGCAGATGGTTATTGGTATTGGATTTTAATTAGATAGTATAATAAGAGCTCTAAACTTTCGATTGGTGCCCCCTTATACTCTGTATATTACTTAATTATATATAACAAGAGATAATACCCATTTATAAATTTTTTTCAGTCAGTATCTAATTGCACAAAAAGATCAGAAATCAAAGAGAAGAAGAATAATATCGTATTCAATGTTATCAAATGAAGATATAGAGTTTTTAGAGCAAAAGCCAAACATATCACAACTAGTCGAAAGTCAAGAAAACCTGCACAAAAGTGTGTTGCAAACACAAGAATTGTACCGACGGGCACTCGAACTAGACAATGTTATTCTTGACCACTGCAAGAAGAAGCTATGTAAGGTTAATGATTACATAATGCAGAATAGCACAGTCGATTCTGAAGAATGATGGACTATGATTATACAAATATTTAGCGGACAAAACTGTATATTATTTAGTACTAGCTGATGCCCAACAAACTTTTCCTGGGAGAACTTTTGTATAAGATGAAAAGTATCCAGGAATTGTCTCTAGGAAGCTATCTCTGTGCCAAGTTTCAGCTCAATCGGATGAATAAGATGTGAATGCATAAAGGATCAACAGACTCACTGTTATTTTTATTTACAAGAATATGTGGCAAAGTGATTAATTGCATTATGTACAGAACTATGCTTACCGTGTAAGTTTTCCAAGGAAGCTGCATGGGAGTGTTGACGAATATTTTATTTGCGCTTTTCTATTAAAGTGAAATTTAATTAATAAGATATATTTGTAGTCTGTCTTATCACATATTCTTCAAATTATTAATTGAGAAAGTTATAAATAATATCAGTATGCAGTTCAGCAAACCTTCTAAATGCCAATTGTTACTTTTGTATTGAGATAGAAATAACTGCTAAATTTACAGTCCACAGCAATCTTTTTAATGTTAGTATAGCCTCACTTCAATGCCCACCACTACAGCCTTTTAGCTGGACACAGGCCTCATCTTTCATTGGCTCAAATGCGGGTTAGCGGGCTTTATCGACTATTGTCACATGGTAGTGATAATAACCGGTACTGACTGCTCAACATGCTCTCCGAGGCACAGTGGAGAAACACTGCCGTCTTCAGGCGGGAATTTCTTGACAGAAAACCCAATACCTAACAATTATTTTGCCCGACCTGGGACCTCGTGATCTACAGTAGAATATGCTAACCATTAGAGTCTAGACCGATGAAGCAGTTTTATTCTCATTCTCATTTCAATGCAGAGAAAGCAAATTGCCTTTCAACTGGACATAACTCCGCCGCGCCATAGTGGTAGCCTTAAACACCTTGAATAATGAATAAAACAAAAGAATTATTAAGTATAACAATTTATTTCATTTAATGTATATGTACATAATTCCATTCATACAATTTATTTTGTTAAAATATACGTAGATTAAAAATTAATGCATATAGCACAATGATATAGCATGTTAAATAAATAATGTAGTTGAGATGAAAATACATATATACCTAGTAGGCATATAGTTGAAATTATTATTATGTTCAACACTTACTAATCAAATAATGTAGGCCTACTCAATGGGTATATTTTATTATAATTTCATCACTTAGGGCCTGTTTCACCACCTGATAAGTGTCAGATAGTGTAAATGTAAGTTTTGTCACTTTCTTACTTTATGTTAAGTGACAAAGACAAAAGTTGTGAATAAGCTATCTGGCACTTATCAGAAGGTGGTGAAACAGGCCCTTAATAAAATATAATATATTCATTCGACATTCATTAAAAATTAAACTAAGAGAATTTGTTTCATTTCAAATTTGGTTTAAAACAAACTTAATAATTATTGTAATAAACTAAATAGTATACTTCTTACTATTCACTCATTCGATCAATAATGTACAAGATTTATGTAGATATGCCAAAAATTATGTTATATAAAATTATGTATCTGTGAGAAATACGCTCTCATGACGAAAAATAAGCAAAAATACATTTTCCTTCAATCTTGTGTTTGTATATTTACAACTTTTAAAACCACACTACACTGCAGCTTTGTGACGAGTGTTCTCAAGAGAACACTGAGAAAGCCATTTTATATATTTTCAATGAGAAAGCCAAAGTTTTCTCAAGGAAAAAAATTCATATTTTTGTGAGAACTTATATTTCACCAACATAACACTTCGACGACCGACAGTAAATCGTCTACATTTAATTGATCGAAGATTAACTCACTTGTACATTGTATTACAAAATTATGAAACGTGTACCTTAAAAATCTAAGCTGTATGATATACAGTATATTATATTATTTACACAAGTTATACAAAATTTTAATTGTGTATTGTTTTGAATACTTGCAATTTTTTCAGCTGTCGATTCTTCAAAAAATTTTTCAACAAACAAAAAAAAAAAAATTAAATGTATCATGGAATGCCCTTGATACATTTAAATTTTTTAAAATATACATATAGGAAAACTTGCAGTAAAACAATTTAAGTCTTTCATATCAGTCGGTAAATGTGCATAATTATGCATTTATGGCTATTATTTTGATATGGCTATAGTTAAAACTACATATAATATACTGCTGGATTCATATGCACCAGAGTATGCTTTCAATAGCCAATGCGCGGCGGGCGAGCTCTGAGGGGATGAGGTTGGGAGAGAGGTTCAATCTGGATAGATGATGGGTTTGAAACTAGTTGGGTACCTATACTGCGGCATACATCACGTGAGTCCAGCCGTATATCATATAACTGGTGTAAGGGGGCCCCTATCGGAAATGACGACGGGTTGTGAATAGTAGAAGATGATTAAAAACGCAAAAAAAAATATTTCCTCTATTTGTTAAAAGTTCGCAATGCCATGGAATTTTAAGTTGTCGCCGACCAGTCGATGCTCGCGGACATTGACCCCGAGTTATGCACGCTTTACACCACCTGGTTTGAAAAATACTAAATACATACTAAACAACTAATACCTACCTTAAGTATAAGGGACCTTTCAGATAGACCGGCGCGGAGAGCAGAGCAAATTTTTATCGCATTTAAAATAGAATCTTAAGACATTGAAATAAACACATTTTATACAACAACAACAATTTTTACATTTTATCTCTTTTATGATAAGAGGATGCTCGAGGATGCTCCCAATACGCTCGGTGTGAAATATTATACTGAAATATCATATTCCCAACTAGTTTAGTTTTGAGATAGCCCCCGTCACAAAAATGGTCTAAAACTGACAACTTTGATGGCCTCCCATTCCCTTATTTTTTGAGATAAAAATTAAAAAAATATATATTTGTACTGTACTTAATGAGCTCTAAACAATGATACCCCACAAGCTAGGGTAAAGAAAATTTTTTTTTTCCGGCTCCTTTTTCATGTATGGGAGCCCCCCTGAAAAATAATTTAATTCAATTTCTAATTCAATATTTGATTTTGGGTTAACGTTTTACACTAAATACCAAAATTTCAGGTTTGTAACTCATTTCGTCTGCGAGCTAGAGACCTGTGACCGGCGGACAGACGGACAGACAGCCGAGTGACATTAATAGGGCTCCGTTTTTTACCCTTCGGGTACGGAACCCTAAAAAAATGCTCTCCGACGCTCTCCGCGCCGGTCTATCTGAACGGTCCCTAAGACAAGGTTATTGGTATTGTTTAGTTAGTATAATAATAGTGCTAAGTTTTCGATAGCGACCCCTTTATACCCTGTATTATGCAGTTGTAATGGGTATCACTCCCGACAGTTTAAACGCTAAAATGGCTATAGATTCTAATTATTAATATAATCTCTGTTAGTGTAAGTTTTTACGCGAGGCTTTCACTAGTTAGCGTTAAATGTCAATATTATATGAATGGGTTAACAAACAGCGCCCTTAAGTCCAAATAAGACGGTGCCCCATTCATCGTTCATTTTTGCAATGAATGATGCACAATACAATATGCTATGCTTGCTATGGCACAGTGCCGTGAAAGATGAACGGTGTTCAGTCAGTTCATTTTCGAGGATTCATAGATGAAGCCTCGAAAACGAAAGCAAAAATCCCGAAAAATGAACCGCGTAATTTGGGCTTTAGATAGTGGGTCATACAAATCGACAGATGTTTCCCAACTCCAGAGTTGGATGGGTTCGGAACTAGTCTAGGCAATACTCCGGCGAACATCACGTGGTATAGTGTAGTTATAGTAGATATCGCTCACGGCAGTTTAAACGCTTAAATAATTAAATTCGCTTATACTGTTAATCAGTCATAAAAAAAATGATTGTTCAGGAACTTTTAGCTTCAATAGTAACCGCCAATCAACTCAAATGCTTCGTGTGAAAACTCCGTCGTGTCTGCAATTTCTTCTCCTTCACTGTTTTATATTCTCTACGGCATGGACTGTTTCTTAAATCTAAGATGGTGTTCACATTTTCTACAATTTTTTTGGCTATTTCATTCTCGCCCTCAAAATCGTGTTTCTTGTATGTTATGTTTGGACTGTATAGGTTTACGTTACCTGGAAATCGGAGCAACACATATTATAACCTTATTAGAAAAGTCAAAACCTTTCATATTGCGGAAAACAAGATAACTTGTTTTTTTTTTACTTATCATGACAAATGAACATGAATATAGGTATTATTTGCAATGAAAATATAAAGTGCACCTAGAGCAAGTTTTTTTGTTTTACTTCACAGTATAACAGAGTGGCCTAGCGGAAGTTGTAATACGTTATTAAACTACTTTTTATTAACTTGTTTATTTAGTGCACTGTTGCATAAATGAACTGTTGTAGTAAAAATACCAAAAATTTAACCACAACAATTGAGATAGTGTGAGATTGAGATTTAAAATAGTGCTATCCTTTTCTGCAGGGAGCATTGTGAAAGTGGAATAGTCTTAGGCCTGTCATTTTAGTTTAGAGATTGTATAAAATAGATGTAATAATAAAATTATAACTTAAGTATAAGTAATAACATGACTTTAACAATGTTAATATAAATAATTAATTAGTTTGCTTAATTAAATAAATAAAAAGTATGTACATACCTGCATTGTTTCTATCACTATATGTAGCATCATGATTGGGCGAGTATACTATTCTGAATGTGGTTTTATTGCTTTTCTCTTCCAATATCTGACACCATGCCACAGAGTTCATACTGTGCAGAAAATATTTTGGACGTGCCTGCAAAAGTTATTCAAGAAACTAAATAACTGCAGAAAAATTAAGGTTTTTCTCAAAAAAGGATTAGGTAACTAAAATAAAAAAAATTGTCTGATCTATACTAATAAATAAAATTGAAGTGTCTGTCTGTAATATCGAAATAACTACCTCATATTAAGCTCATATGGTCGATAGAGAAACATTGCGACACTGTCCTACAAAAAATTTGGATTCCAACTCCTCAATCCTGATGCTGTAGGGGATCTGATCCCCAAAACTAATGGGATTTAGGCACTGTCGGTTATTTAAATTAATATTGGGGATACCAATTAAAGACTTTATTGTTGAATGACCTCGAGTAGGTACATGTCCAACTCCTCAACCCTGATGCTGTAAGGAATTGCATTCCGAAATCGTAAGGATCCCACGGAATTTTTCCGTTTTGTGGACGGGTTACTACTTACTACAGATAGGCTACTTTTTGTTCTGGAAAATCACAGTTCCCACGAGGTTTTTACAAACCTAAATACACACGGGCGAAGCCGTGGGCATCATCTAGTTTCAAAATAATTTCAATATAGGTACATACCCAAAAAGCATGTTTATTTGGAACAAGTGGTACAACTTCTATGGTGTCTAGAGTGATACTCAGCTGCACTGGTGTGTTTGCTCTCACTTTATGTAGTAACTGCACCCGGTATAGCGTGTCCTGTGAGGCGTCTGCTACTGCCCCAGACTGCAATCCAAAACCTTTGTTACCTACAAAAATATAACAAATTCTGCAGTTGTTTATTAATTGAAATAAACATTGCTAATTTTATATTAAAAAAAACCGGCCTAGTGCGTGGCGGGCCACGCGCAGTGTAGGGTTCCGTAGTCACAATCCTCGAAAAACAGATATAACTCCTTAACCTGTGAACCCTACTTAGCCATGATAGTTTTCCTTTAAAATTGTTTATATATACTACTGCTGTGAATTTTTTCAAGTTCCTATATACTGCCATTTGGCTGATAGAGGGGGGTGGGACATTTGACTAATAAAAATTAAAATTTTCACTTTAAAATATCATATTTTACAAACGGATCTAGAAATCGAAAAATGATGTTCCCACACCCACAGTATTTTTAAAAGACCTATTCAACGATACCCCACACTATGGGGTAGATGAGAAAAAAAATATTCATCCCCACTTTACATGTAGGGGAGCTACCCTAAAAAAAAATATTTATCAAAATTTTATTTCACCACTTTGTCGGCGTGATTAATATTATAAGTATTAATAATATAGTAATAATATTAATAGTCTCTGAGATTAACCGAGGACGGACGGACAGACAGACGGACGGACATGGCGAAACTATAAGGGTTCCTTGTTTACTACGGAACCCTAAAAAGTGTTATATGTGTTCAATCAGAAGGGCTGTTCTGTCACATTACATCAGTATTTGTAAAAGTACTAGACATTTGATAGGAGGAAATATTCATTGTATCCTAGTATACACAGTATCCTGCAAGTGTACTATGGTGATGAAGAAAAAAAACCTAAATTCTCGTACAAAGCAAACTGATGTGGTTAACATACGTCTGCCCACCTTGAAGATGGTGAAAACCTAAATCCTGTTGATATTGTGGGCATCAGCAAGTCAACAAAAAAAAATACTCTTGACTTACCTTCAATGACAGTATTCATAGCTCTTAAAACTTCTGTTGTATCACTATCCCCAGTATGCAGTCTTGATGTGTTGACATTACTCTGACCAGATACAGACACTTTAGGGAAACATTGGAACGCTGAATTCATATCAAAATCAGGCATAGGACAGGCCATAACAGCATTGTCCCTTTTCTTGAGATCCACAAGTCCAAGACATGTGAAACCGAATTTTGAGCATGGTTCGTTTTTGTCCAGACATGGAAATGCCCAGTCCACTTCACCATCATCTTCCACTATGAATAACCCATAGTTTTGCACAGAGCCAAGTGTTATGTCTGGATGTTCAATGCTGGAAAGAAACATTTTCTACACAGTAAAGTTGGAAGCTTCATAAAGAATGATTGAGAAAGTTGTATGAGCAAACAGTTAGGACTTTGAAATCTCTGATTCACCAATTTCAAGAATGGGTATAAGTGTTGGTCTCTAACAAAATTCTTGAGGCAACTATCTCTATAACTTCTGAATATAAATAGTATTGATAAATAATAAATATGATACTAATATTATAAATATGAAACTGTCTGTCTGTCACCTTTCCACTGCCCAAACACTGAACCTATCTTTTAACTGTAATTGTTGTGTTTTAACTGTAATTCATAAGAACATAATCAATTACCAGAAACGTTCTATAATCTACGAGGATGCAACTTTTAAATACCTGTATTTGTAGCAAGTGAAGCCAATCAAGTCTTTTATCTTAGCACTGGCGATAACGCAAATAACAACTGGGTAATTCTGATATTTCTCTGGAAGCATTGTCATGAAGATTTTAAATGATTTTATCGGTTGCCCAAGCTGTGCTGTGCCATCAAACTTTGCATATTCAAGATACTGACGATGAGGCAGGTCAGGACAGTTCTCTAACTGTTCTGCTAGCAAAGATTTCTTTTTCTCTGGTTTTGTAACTTCAACTTTAGCAAAAGCTTCTGCCATCTGTTCAGATGTGAGTTGTGTTTGTGGATCCTCCCATTTTATAACTTTGATTTTTGCAGCCTTTTTTAGATCTTGCTCCTTTTTGTCTATAGTAAGTTTTTGTCTTAAAATAAAAAATATTAACAGTGAGTTTTTGTAATTATTTGTCTATACTATGTGTTTAACAAGTTGCAGAGAGCTGCTGGATATGTGCAGCGATAATACCACAGTGTATGGAGATCACTACAAGAAACTTAACTCCAACAGTGTACGTCTATTGGTTGTAGATGCTGCTATGAAAATTTTAGCTAAGCTTCTTTGAACATTTTTATTAATTATAAATTAATTTTGACTATGGAAAACACTAAGTGTTTATTTTTGTCTATTAGTGTCTATTTTACATGGGATTATTGCTTTTTAACAACTGCATCAATAAAACTTATCAAATTCATTCATATTTTTGGTTGTACCACCATTGAAATGTGGTGCTGGAGAAAAATGCTCCGGATCCCATGGACAGCCTTTCGGTCCAATGCATCTATACTTGCCAAACTGAAAATAATAACAAGGCTCTCTACCATCTGCCTCAAGCGAATACTAGAGTACTTCGGACACATTGCCAGGAAAGACGGAGATAACCTTGAAAAACTAGTCGTCACTGGCAAAGTGGAAGGAAAAAGATTACGTGGCCGTAGTCCGATGCGTTGGTCCGACCAGATTCACACCACACTCGAATCCACAGTATACGATGCTCTCCAAGTAGCTGGAGATAGGAAGAGATGGCGTACCATCGTGAAGAATAAGGTCATGGGTGGGGGTGGTCACGACCCTCAGACATGAGGAATACGACTGAAGGAGGAGGACCATTGAAATGGCCAATGTTATCGGGTGAGAGTTGAAAACTGATTTTTAGTCATCTTGTGTGAGAAATAGAATAAATAACACAGTAAAGCCAGTGTTAGCTCTAATTTGGGAAACTAGGTACTGAACAAATTTCATTCCAACTTTCACAAATAGGCTCTAGAGGGTCTGATAAAGTAAAATTTTTATAACTACAGTCACTCATGCAAAGCACACAAGCAAGTGCAAGCAAAGCAAAAACCTGATGTACCTGTATGCCGGCAAAAATTCGTCGGGAATACGCGGGTAACTAGGACACGGTTCCTCTTCATCACTATCGTCCATATCAGGATATGGATCAAACTCAGTAATCACTTCCCGGTCATCTTCGTCATCTGTTCCAGATTCCTTTCCTTTACTAGTACTCGGTTGGTAAAGCACTTTATCCCTTTCACGTTTCTTTACCTCGATGGCTTTGTTTTGAAATATTTTGGAGAAGTCTTCGCCCGCCATAACAATCTCGCAGAGCCCGGTGTCGTCTGTTGCTATGAATGCATCGCGTACGCTTTTTAGCAACCAAGCTTTGTTATCATATGTCGCCATTGCTTCGTTAATTTGTATTTTGTTTTGGACTGAATTCCTACTAAAATATTTATTTTCTTCTTCTTTTCTTTTAGTTTTATGGCTCTTCGTAAATATTTATTTTTTTAAGGTACCACCTCCATAGAGATAATAATAATAAATAGAGTTGGCATAACTACCTTAAAAACGTGCCAAAAATACACTCACACACGCACAATCCTGTAACATAAAATCACAGAGTACCTACAGAGGGGAAGCTTCTACAAGCGGCCCGCTGTAAGTACACTCACACATATGCGCATTGTTTGTCACCAACTGTACCGGTTAGTTGCATAGAGATTAATAATGGTTAGTTGAACGAGCGTGCCATGGGGATGAAACTGTCATACAAATTCGAAGTCGAAAATTATTAAATAAACGAGTGACCTCTAGCGTCCGGGGTGGTACAACTTTCAAGAAATTATTTAAATGTGAAACTAGATGGCAGGATGTTCGCCTGATGCATACCTAATCTGTCACTTGTCAAAGTACAATTAAATCAAGTGTCAAAAACTGAAGTTTTACAAACTTTTACAACGGTTATTTGCAGTGCATTATTTCTTAGTTTTATCATTTTCTTTGTTTTATTAACCCTCTATTGCATGAATTATGAAGGAGATGAAATAAAAAAAATTTAATAGTGAAAACATCTTTTATTTGGCCTTACTAAGCAATCTTAATCAGCAAAATAAAAAAAAGTTATTTATTTTAGAAATTGCTATACGAAGCCATATATGGCTTCATATGCATTCTAGTAAAATCATATAAGATCCATATTTGGCTTCGTATGCATTTAGTGAAAAACAAAATTATGCATTATAAAAATATGTGAAGCAGTTTCTTTTGTCATTGTAGCATAAATAAACTTGACATATTTCACACTTTCTGAATGAACAGAATTTCGTACAATCCTGGTATATTTGACGATTTTTTGCCTTAGGAAAATGAGCCAAGTTATCACAACGAACAGTATCTAAAGGCAGATCTTGATGCCTAGTTGGCGCTTTTCTTGCTTTTTTACAAGGTATTGGTGAATCAGGTAAGCTGGATGGAGTGTCAATTCAGCTTGAGGTTGGTGTTCCCATAATGCTACGTGGACGGCCACGTTTTCTGACAGTAACTTCTGGTGGAGTATTGAATTGGCTTGATAGTGTATCGGCTCGACTTGCGGACGGTGTTCCGAGAATACTAGCAGGACGACCATGTTTTCTAGCCATAGTCAAATGGAATATTCAAACCCTACATAGTAAAAAAAAGCCCAATAGCACCATAAAAGCAAGCAGGATCCATTTCTGCAAATAAAAGAAAGCAAGCGTGAATGCATACGAAGCCATATTTGATCGAAAGTAATTTGACGGGAATGCATACGAAGCCAAATATGGCAAATAAAAAAATAGGCTCAAAAATGAAGAAAAACAAGAAAAATCAACACAAACGCAACAAACCCACATTTTTAGATATTCAGAGAGCAAATATAAAAAATATCAGATTTTTCACTTACCATTTTAAATATTTTTTCAAGTGATGAAATTTATGCAAAGTTTAATCACACCACACGCGTCAAACAGTCTCCATATAACATCAAATAGATAGACAGTTGACTCTTACCATATGCAGCAAAAAATGCGAATCGTTACAGGAAGCCTTGCTTAATAAGATTTTATATTTGGTTATTAAAAAATAATATTTCTCTAAACTAAAAATCTAATTTAAAAATTTGGAATCCATATTTGGATTCCTATGCGGTAAAGGGTTAATAGTGGTTTTTGTTTATAACGACGACTTGGACTGTTAATGGACTCTGTGATTTCTTATCCAAACGATTTTACCCGACTTTGCAAATTGATTTCTGTTTCCTGATATATACGACATACCTGGCATCTATTTTCGGTTTCTTGACAAAATGCCTAAAAGATCGGAACTTCGGAACTATTGGAACGGAATTTTATTTTGGGTGTACTGTTGATGGTAAGTTTGTTTCTATAAAGTTTATACTATATTTTGTAGGTACTTAAATCCCACGTAAAAATCCAATGATATCCATATCATCTAAGATTGTGACCAATTCTTAATTTTTTCAGGTACATTGCATAGATTTCCTAAATGGGAGTATTCCCACAAGGAAAAGTTTGAAACTTGGAAGAGTGTGTTAAGTTTAACAACTCAAGGATATAATTTATATATTGTAATTTTGATATCTTGTCTAAATGTAAAGCGCATTTTTCTAAACTTAAACTATTCATTATATCATTGACTATTAAACTAATACTTACTTCACAGTTGGTGTATGGGGGTAAACAAAATATTAAAAGATAAAATTACAATGTTAAAAAAAATGATTTAATAAAAGAACATGCTTATATGTATTTATAACATTCATACAAAATATAAAACAAAATAAATACTTCGTGTTTCATTTTTACTATTTTCAATTAAAAAACAAATAAATAATCCGTTTTAAAATTTAGAGTTATTTTCCAAAATATATTTAAAGGAAAATCGATCTGAATTTTAAAACGGATTATTTATTTACCCTGAATAGTAATTATTTATAAGCCGAGCCCCCAAGGTCGACATGTACGAAAAGCGCCATCTATCGGTCTATTTGGAATCTAAATGTGGTTTCAATACTAACGCCATCTTTAGACGGTGGAGGAAAAACTTTTAAATACATCTTAACGTTTCGCATCTATAGCAGGTAGTAGTGTATTATCTATGGAGCGTGCGTCCGTGAACCGTTGGTGAGTGTCACAGAGTACATTATATATACTTTATGTGAGTGTGTTTGTGTGAGTATACCTACAGCGGGCCGCTTGTGGAAGCTTCCCCTCTGTAGATTTACTACTCGTGTGATAAAATGGCGCGTGTTCATTGTGATGTTTCAAGTTGTGCGTGTGTGAGTGTTCATGTATACATTTTAGGGAGGCCATCTTAAGTCACGAGTGTGCCGCAAACTGTTTTATTATTATGTCAAAAATGTAATGTTGTCTCTTTCACACTTATGAAAATTTTGATAAGCTTGAGCTATTTTCCGATCCACTAATTTCTATAGGACATTATGCCAGCTCTATTTATTATTATTATCTCTATGACCACCTCCCGTTAGAGAGTATTTTTATTCTGTGGGTACCAACCTTCTATAGGTTCATGGTACCCATGAACCTATAGAAGAGGACTTGGCATAATGTCCTATAGAAAATAGTGGATCGGAAAATAGCTTAAGCTTATCAAAATTTTCATAAGTGTGTAAGAGACAACACTACATTAATTTGACTGTACCGTTATTCGAAGCTTAAATAATTGAGATAGGCACTATGTTTTCCCGCGCTTTGTCATCTTTCATATAGGCGTCTCTTTCTAACCCCACCACCGGGTAGTGGGGGAGCGTGCTCAGCGTGGGGCAGCGCTCGCCATTTTACTCATTGGCGTTTTGTTTCCCGCCGAGAACAGTCGTGCTTGCTCCAACGCTAGCACTCTGCATCATTAATTGGTAAAAATAATAAGGTATTCTACTAACCTTTTGGAATATAGCTCAACACATCACGTGAGTTTTTATTTTATTATTATTCTGAATTATCTATAGAATTTTTCTTTGTTGCTGAACAAAGTTGTGTTTTCATAATCTATTTATTAATAATAATACTCCTTCCTCTTAGTGAAGGTACTTTTAAAATAAATTGTTGTGCAATATTCACAGATTTTCACAGAAATTGATTCACAGGGAAATTATAAATTTGAAAAACAATATTATTTTAAAGTGTTTTTCTTCCATGAGAATATTATTCTGTTTTCTTCCTTTAATATGGATGAACTAGAATAATAGTCAACAGGTAGCTCACGAGTCATTCCAGTGCCGTCTAATTTTAAATGAGGACAAGAAAGAAATCAAACACAAGGTCCCTAAATGGACTTCTTCAGCACGAGAAGAAAAAGGGGGGCAAAAGGAACAATAGTCGGAGTTTTTTGGTGACTAATAAGTGCAAAATTCAAGGTTTAATCAAGGAATAAAACGTGAGTACCCTGCTGTTTTTGATAATGATGCTGCTTTTGTCTTTTGACGAAGCTTAAGTTTTTAAATAATCATTCTAACTGGAATAAAGTTACTGCTTGAGTTACATATCCAGAGACTCGAATAGCTTTAAAGTAATCATATTCCAGGTTTTTCTTTCTAGCATTGAAATTAACGAGGAAATAAAGTCTCAGTCAAGTCGGTCTCAGTTATAGACATTATCATGCGACAAACCCGCCAACTGGCATTGGAACAGCGTGGTGGGACTAAGCTATAAATTCCTCTCGCACATGAGAAAGCCTGCACCCAGCAGTGGAACGTTACAAGGCTGTAGTGGAGTCTCCTCGACATTTAGTGCATGCTGACAAAACTTCTGCAGCATTAACCTTGTGTTTCTAAAAAACGAAGGAAGCTCTTAACATGCTATAGCTACGTGACGTGACTCTTCGTCGTGGGCTAAGGATACGCCCAATCACAAATTAATTAATAACTAATTAACTACAGATTTATGTGTAGTGTGAGATTTATTTATGCGCAGAGTGATTATACCACAAATAGCGCAGACCTATGCAACACTGAAATATTTACGGCTTCTGTAAGACTGATAGTCTGGAAATATTTATGGCCGATGAAAAATCTGACTACGCCTCGCAGGTGCAGTCTTAAAGATCCAAGCGACTCCTCGCAGGGGTACGCACCAATATTTACGATGATTCGTGTCATCATTAACCTACCCTCGTAGGGTGGTTGCCAAAAGAATAGCTCATTCGGTCGCGCCGAACGAGCAATATGCTCGTATATTATGGGACATTTACGGTCGATCTTCACGACGGATGTCCACGAAAAACCTGCGCAAGATGGCCAGCACAGTTCTTGCTCCAATATGCGATGGTTCATTTCATCATAGCCTACCCTCGCAGGGTGGTTACCAGGGTATAGCTCTCAGTCCGTCAAGCCAAACAATTACGGATTATTTCGCGGTCGATTTTTATGACCTTATCGAAAGCCGTTAGAGCGATCAATCTGGTTGAAAGTGTAATTCCTCACTAGCAAAATGACTCAAAGCGATGCAAATATTGACATAACGCCTTTTAGAGCCAGCCGCCTTCTTCATTTTATGTCAAATGGAAACCGCTAGAAGCACTGCAATATATAAGCATCTTAGGAGGTATCGCATACCTTTTTGCCAATCACCTCCTAAGGAGTCATGCAAGTGGTTTATACTAAAAGAAATTAAGACAGCCATAAACAAAATGAAGGAACAAGGCGTATGAGAACTGGCAAAACCATCATTTTTCTGTCGCGAATCTTCCTGAAAGTAACGGCTCTGCTTGGCCCTGATCAAGTACATTCAACTACTAGTAAATTCAAATTTTTGAATGTTTTCGTGTAAAAGATTGGCTGTGCCATGGTCCTTCCCAGACTTATTTTTATCTTTCTGTTGCTCGGAGCTACAGAAGATTTTTGCGAGTCATTTGTAAGCAGGATTTTCTCGAAATCACCTACTTAATATTCGGACTGAGCTCTGTGCCTAAGATTTTTGCAACTCGCCTAAGGATTGCACAAATGCACAGCAAACAATCTCGGATGACTTTCTGATCTTTCTGATCAGAGCATGCCTGAGCATGCAGCATGCATGAGCTTTACAATATCACGTTAACAGTTTCGTTTAAAAGCTAAAAGCGCTGAGATGGATTGTCAACTACGAGAAGTCTATTGTCAGACGGATAAAGACGTTAATAGTATTCGATGGGATCCTTTGACTAATCAAATGTCCCTACTAATATTAGAAAAGGTTGTACCTACAGCCAATATTATAGCCAAACATAATATGCAAGCTTAACGCTAATATTATGCAGAGATCGCACCAATCTCGGAGATCTCTAGAGCCCAGGTCTGTTGAACTTTGCAAGCTTTGCTGTCCCTCTAGGCAGACTCAACTATCATTAGTTATTGTATCTGCTAGACAAAATGCTAATCTACCCGAGAATACCACAGTATTCCACACAAGGCGAAAGGCAATTGAGATGGACACTTCAGAATTGCGATCACGCGTCTGCCATCCACATTCCTCCTCCAGCTCATTATTTCTCACGACGATCGAATATCGCGTGAGGTGCTGATTTACGTGGTCGTGCAATTAGAATAAAACTAGTGTTGCGCTCGGTGCGCGAGCTGCAAGCAGCTCGCGGGCCTTGTAGTCTCTTCAATATTCATAAAATAAAGAAATTCCAGAATATTCTGGAGAGTCTCTTGAAAGATAGAAAGAAATATTGGTATCACGTTTCGTATCTTTTCTGAAAGGACACTAATGAGTTCTATGCATGCGTTTAGTGGAAAAAAAGATCTATACAAAAATGTTCTGGAGAGCCACTTGAAAATTAAAAAGAAATTTTGTATGGAAACGAATTTTTTTGTTCCGTAGCTATCTTTTTTTATTGGCTCACCAAAGGGCCTAAGGTCTTGAACATTTTTAGTTTCAGGATCATGCCTCTATGATTGATAGTTTTTGAGGGCCGTTATGGTACTCTGGTAATTTTTCCACATTCACTACGTTTTGTATTTTTTGTGAAAAAAAATCTTTAAGATCTATTTACTTATACGTGTATTGGGGGGAAAAGTTTCATACAAAAATGTCTAAGAGAGCCTATTAAAAAGAACCCAATTTTGTATGGAGATAATTTTTTTTGTTCGGCGGCTATCTTTTTTTTACCCTTTCACCCAATGGCCCAAGGTCTTTAATAACATTTGTTTGGGACCATGTCTGTATGACTGGTAGTTTTGGAGGACCCATGAGGTACTCTGGTAAATTTTCCACATTCATGACGTTCCATAATTTTCTGAAGGAAGATCCATAAGTTCTACGCACATAAATAGTGAAGGGAAAAAAGTTCCATACAAAATTGTTCTGGAGAGCCTCATGAAAAGAATCCAAAAAATTTGTATGGAGAAAATTTTTTTTTGTTCGGCGGCCATCTTTTTTTTACCGGTTCACCTAATGGCCCAAGGTCTTTAATAACATTTGTTTGGGACCATGTCTGTATGACTGGTAGTTTTGGAAAACCCATGAGGTACTTTGGTAAATTTTCCACATTCATAACGTTTCATAATTTTCTGAAGGAAGACCCATAAGTTCTACGCACATAAATAGTGAAAGAAAAAAAGTTCCATACAAAATTGTTCTGGAGAGCCTCTTGAAAATTACCCAAAAAATTTGTATGGAGAGAATTTTTTTTTGTTCGGCGGCCATCTTTTTTTTACCGGTTCACCTAATGGCCCAAGGTCTTTAATAACATTTGTTTGGGACCATGTCTGTATGACTGATAGTTTTTTAGAGCCTTTGGGGTACTCTGGTAAATTTTCCACATTCATGACGTTTCATATTTTTCCTGAAGGAAGACCCATAAGTTCTACGCATATAAATAGTGAGGCGAAAAAAGTTCCATACAAAATTGTTCTGGAGAGCCTCTTGAAAATTAGCAAAATTTTTGTATGGAGACGAAATTTTTTTTTGTTTGGTGGCCATATTTTTTTCACCGTTTCACCCAATGGCCCAAGGTTTTCAACATTTTTTGTTTCGGGACGATACCTTTCCGACTGATAGTTTTCGAGATCCCTTAGGGTACCCTAGTCAGTTTTCCACGTTCAGCTCTCTCTATAATTTTGTAGACCTTATATTTTTGAATTTTACACACATGAAAATTATGGTGAAAAAGTCCCATACAAAATTGTTCAGGAGAGGTGATCAGTACCTGACTTCAAGTAGCTTTATATATATAACTAGTATGGCGCGTGGGTGCGCGGCCCGCTAAAGCGGACCGCGAGGTTTCATTATCGGGTATTTTTTGCTTGAGCAGCCTCCAATCCTCCTATCTTCCAAACCCCCGATCATTATTACTTTCCATATTTTTTCTCCGATTCTTTTGTCATAATGAGAGTTCTTCCATAAAAACAAATTTTGAAAAGAAACTATGTATATTAAAGTCTTGCATAGTTTCCAACTTGCATTATCTTCATATTCTTATAAAAAAAAGAAGCTGTGATAGCCTAGTGGTTAGGACGACCGACTTCTAATCGGAGGTCGTTTCGATCCCGGGCACGCACCTCTAACTTTTCGGAGTTATGTGCGTTTTAAGTATTTAAATATCACTTGCTTTAACGGTGAAGGAAAACATCGTGAGGAAACCTGCATGCCTGAGAGTTCTCCATAACGTTCTCAAAGGTGTGTGAAGTCTGCCAATCCGCTTGGCCAGCGTGGTAGACTATGGCCAAAACCCTTCTCACTCTGAGAGGAGACCTGTGCTCTGTAGTGAGCCGGTAATGGGTTGATCATGATGATGATGATGATTATCTTCAATATTCGTCGTACATGTTGTATAGATAAATAAATTTCGTCATCTTGTTTTTTTTTCGATCTAACTATCAAGTAAATCACGTTTTGATGATCTTTTGCCAAAAAACACTCTTCCATCTTTTATAATCCGTGATATAGACACCGACGAAATTTTTATCACCGCCATCTTGAATCCGCCATTTAGGACTTTTTTTTCAGCTCACTGCCGATTGGATGAGGTTTCGAGTAACTTTTGTTTGAGCACCTCCTACCTATCGTCAACACCCTAGCCGTGCTTTTCACCCGTCTCCAAAATCCTCAATCATGAGCTCTCTCCATATTTTTCCTCCGCATAAATTTTTGTCTTCTATACGAAACCATCAATAAAAAAAACTTTGTTTGAAAACGTAAATTCCGCCATCTTGATTTTTTTTTTCTATTCATCAAGTAGATCTTTAGTTCTTGATCATATTTTTCAAAGAAACTACTCTTCCATCTTTTATACTTGGTAAAGATAGGCACTGACGAAATTTTTATAGCCGCCATCTTGAATCCGCTATTTTAGTATTTTTTTTAGATCACTGCCAATTGGATGAGGTTTCGAGTAATTTTTGATTGAGCACCTCTCACCTATCTTCAATACCCTGACCGTGCTCCTCACCCATCTCCAAAATCTTCAATCATCAGCTCTTTCCATATTTTCCCTCCGCATGAATTTTTTCTTCTATACGAACATCAATGAAAACAACTTTTTGTGTGAAAGAAATAAATTCCGCCATCTTGATTTTTTTCTGTTCATCAAACTGTAGATCTTTAGGTATTAATAATCTTTTGCCAAGAAACCACTCTTCCATCTTTTATACTTGGTGAGATAGACACCGACGAAATTTGTATAGCCGCCATCTTGAATTCCCCATTTTGTTTTTTTTTCCGCTCAGTGCCAATTGGATGAGGTTTTGAGTAATTTTTGTTTGAGCACCTCCCATCTATCTACAATACCCTTCCCGGGCTCCTCATCCATCTTCCAAACCCTCAATCATCATGTCTTCCCATATTTTTCTTTGAGAGTTCTTCAAAGAACTGCGGTAAAGCCTTGCATAGTTTACAACTTGTAGTCTGTACAATATTCGCCATACATTTTCTATGGAAAAATAAATTCCGCCATTTTGAATTTTTTTCTATTCATCGGGTAGACCTTTGGATCCTGATCATCTTTTGCGAAGAAACCACTCTTCTATCTTTTATACCCTCCGAGATGGAGACCGACGAAATTTGTATGGCGGCCATCTTTTTTTCGCCATTTTGAATTTTTTTTCAGCTCACTGCCAATTGGATGACGTTTCGAGTGACATTTGCTCGAGCACCCCCCACCTATCTTCAATACCTTAAGCGTGCCATTCGCTCGTCTCTGAAATCCTCAATCATCAGCTTTCTCCATATTTTTGTTCCGAATGAATTTTTGTCCTCTATACGAAACCATTTGTGAAAAAAAAAGTTTTCATACAAAATTTTACAGGAGGGGTGATCAATCAGTGAGTCAGTCAATGAATCAGCACGAGCAGCTATATATATATTAATAATGCTATCTAAACTTAGTCTAAAAATAGATCACTGTCAGTTCATTCAGTCAAAGCACAGTTTGTCAAAGCTATGACAAAACATTTTGTAGTTGCGTACCGCCGGCGAAGGCGGGAAGAAATATGTTCCTCTTATGGAATTTATATATCAAATCCTGGATGAAAATCAAATCTTTGTTAATTTTCCGTCTACTCGGAATATACAACGGTCATATAGACCATTTATTCAGAGTCTGTTTTGCTCCGGAATAACATGTACTTGCAGTTAAATGTACGATGAAAATCTTTTTTTTTCAAACGGGGAGCCTCTTTGACTCCTGTAATAGATCTATTTACTTCCAGTCATGCGCAAGTAGTAGTGAATGATGCTATTTACACAACGCGTTTTATGGGTATGGAAGTGTCCACTAGTTTTGGTATTTTCTCCACCTTATTGTATTCCTTGAGTGCTGCGCCTGCCACCTCAATCAAGCTCAGGGCATATATTTAATATTTATAGTAGTGCCACGTTGGTAACATATACCTACTTTGGCTGGCAGATCTGAAAGCCCGAGCAGTAGCGGCTCCGTACAAGATATCTTGTATAAGATCTAATCAATATCAAACTGGTTTTCCTCCTCCAGACTTAACCTCTTACTCCGGGACATAAAGACCGGGGTGTGGCAATGTTTGGATATTCAAACATATTATACAACTGTTACGAAAGTCAGTTGTATTTTTTGAAAAATGCTTGACTACTTTCGGCTAGAAAAACGTAGTTACGTTACATATGTCGTTTCATGATGAAAAAAGGTCGTGCTTGCTCAAAGCAACACAAGAATTATGCACATGGTGGAGATCTCGCTCATTTTCTCTCAGACATGCTCTCAGCACACAAAAATGCGGTCAATTAGCATAAACCGGTAGTAATGACTTTTGCAACCCTCTGCAAAAATTTGGCCAAAAATTTTTATTTCCATTTTTACAGCAATGCTCGAAGTATTTACAATTTGGTATTATTATTCAGAATCTTTTGAATGTTAGAAGCTGAGCACCTTCTACTTGCCGAAAATTGAGATATTTGGTTTTAAAAAACTGATTCGGTGATTGACAATCTATAACGTTAGTTTTACTTTGCGCAAAAACCGAAACACGTGTCAAATATTTTTACATTTGGAATAGTTATAAAAAAATTTCAAAAACACTTGTAAACTACGAAGTATAAGCTTCTTGTGTTGCGTCATTGTCCTCAAAAATGGTCACCCCAACTCGCCATCGTCACCTCGACTCGCGAGTTGAATGACCGCGCACTGTATGCCGATCGTCAGCTGATGCGCGTTTCAACCACTGTGCCTAAGCTTGCAGGATTTTAACATATTTTTGGACAAAATTATAACACAATATAAAAATAGTTGGGACTCGCTTCTGTTACTGATTCTAAGCAAACTATTTTCAGGTTTTGCTTCAAGTAAAACTTACGTTTCAGAACGCTTGACCTGTCAAAGAACGGCAGGAATTTGTAAACGTTCTTGTTTATTTGTAACCATATGAAATGAGCCGAAGTTTTTCAATCAATTTTTTCTGGATGGATTAAACCTATGCTCAAAGATGCTGGTACATCTGCAAGGCAAGGTTTTTGGTCTGCAGTTTCTTCAAAATTAGCGATAATTTTCCCTTTGGGATATATACTTGCTATTGGGTAGTTGCCATTCGCAAAATACTAATTTTATAAAAGAGACTGCTATGTCTATATATACTCCCATGTATACACACCTATACATATATTTAATCCAGTTGATTTATTTTTTATGCCGAAATTATTCCAAAAACTTTTTATCATATGCAACTTAATGGCTTAAGTTATTTGTGTGACTCATTATCTCGCGAATAATGTGCTGACTCTTTTGGAAATGTTGTTTTTATTAATACACTCAGTTGTGTATACAAAATGTATGTATAGTCATTTATTACTGAGTCATTCAGTGTCACATACACAAAAATGTATACACATCAATGTGTTCATCCATTTTTATAGCTCATTCATGTATTTAATTATTTTCGTTTGACTTGACACATTATAATGACATGAATGAATGTAATTGCTTATACGATAAGTTACAATCTACATCAACCAAATTACCAATCTAAAAACATACAACTGCGAACATTAAATTCATAACCATGTATATCAATTTATTATTCAATAGACATATCTGATGGGAGGCTTCAGCCGAGGCTAGTTAACAGCTTACTGGCAAAGCCGTGCCACCAAGCACTTCCGGTACAGTATCGTGTAGAAACCAATCAGGACTATGGTTTAATAATAACTGCCATACCTTTCCCAAGTAAGCCTGTATCCACCTTGGACTATATCATCACTCACCATAGGGTGAGAGCGCAATCAAGGGAAAACTTGTAGATGAAATGACTTTCGTTTCATCATATCAGGAACTATTTTACTATGTCACATTGGCGTAGATCACCACCACCACCAGGCGATAACAAACACGTCTCAATTATTTAAGCTTCGAATAACGGTACAGTCAAATTAATGAACGCGTTTTACCTACCAATAAAACGCTTATTAATTTACTTACCTTATTCGAAGCTTAACTTCAAACACTGCCTGGTGAATTTCAACGCAATGAGTAAAATGGCGAGCGCTGCCCCACGCTGAGCACGCTCCCCCACTACCCGGTGGTGGGGTTAGAAAGAGACGCCTATATGAAAGATGACAAAGCGCGGGAAAACATAGTGCCTATCTCAATTATTTAAGCTTCGAATAAGGTAAGTAAATTAATAAGCGTTTTATTGGTAGGTAAAACGCGTTCATTTTTAAACATAACAATAAAACAGATCGTGGCAGAAATTTTATTGCAACTTCCCTTAAGATGGCCTCCCTAAAATGTATACATGAACACTCACACACGCACAACTTGAGACATCACAATGAACACGCGCCATTTTATGTTACAGGATTGTGCGTGTGTGAGTGTATTTTTGGCACGTTTTTAAGGTAGGTATGCCTACTCTACTTATTATTATTATCTCTATGATGGTACCAACTACCACGCATGACATTTTGACAGTTGAGACAATTTTGACATTGATTGCACAAATGCACAGATTGATAATTGATTGATTCATGACATAGATTCATTGAGGCGCATTCAATAATGAACATTGAGGAATTATTAATAATATAGAGGCGCCCTAATGTCCTATAGAAAATAGTGGACCGCAAAATAGCTCAATACTACGGGAGGTGGATGTCCGATTGAAATAGTTATTTGTTTGACAAGATAGCAAAATTATTGTTTGTTGCTAGTGCCTAGTTTGAATCCCGAGCGAGCGAAGGATTCTAATTTAGAATCACGAGCGTAGCGAGTGATTCGTATATAGAATCCTGAGTGTAGTGAGGGATTCAAAGGCACAAGAAACAAAAAGTTTGCTATCGTGTGATACATACAACTTTTCACCTCAATAGCGAAAAAATACAAGATGTAAGTAACAAAAATATTTACTGAGAAACAAAAAGTATTTTTTACATTCAGATTACGTACCTATTTAGTTATTATTACGCTTAACTTAAAAATCAGCGAAGTGCCAGTCGGGACTCAAATTTTTTATCAAATAAATTTTCTTTTTGCAGCGAGAAAATTTTCATCTGGTGCTTTATGAACTTTTCAATATCATGATCGGTGAAAACTTTAGATTTTTTAGATTTGTGCCTTCGGATTGTGCGTGTTGATAACTAATGTAAGCGTGTGTGAGTGTACTTTTGGCACGTTTTTAAAGTAGGTATGGCGCCTCTATAACATTAATTCCTCGATCCTATTAAATGTCAGTTATTGCCATAGACAAGGTGTTAGACTTGTTACCATGGAAACACTAGATTGTTTGGTTTGAAATTATTAAATTAAATAAATTAGGGTTAAAGAAAGAGAATAAAACATCTTTGATAAAAAATAACAAATTCTATATAAATATAGTATTGTGAATTGACCAGTAAACTAAAATATTAAGTAGGAGATTTACATTATATTTGGGCTGGCTGAGTATTTGGCCAGAACGCCAGATATTCAATTTATTCATAATCATAAGTATAGAGCTGAAGCATTTTTACACATAAAAAAGAAATAACATCAACAACAAGTACAGGTAAGATCAAAGGATAAGATATTTGCGCATATTTGAAACAAAAAGTTATCGTGAATATCAAGCCTATAATAATTTCTACATAATTGAAGTAATTTATAAAAAATTCCAATGTACCTTTATAGCCTATTTGAATAAAGGTGGTTCAATTTTGATTCTATATTCTACTGTATGATAGTATTGTTGTGTTACATGTTACACTTTTTACACCACATCATATACTAACTATAACTTTGTAAGGTCTCTATATATATGTACTTAGTAAGTTGTGTCAGCCAAATTCACAAACCTCACATAGATCTACTTGAGCTCATTACTTCAATTAAGTAGCAGTAGTATGCTGAAATGTCTAGGCGATAGGCCTGAAGTTCTGGTTACCTATTTTGTATGTATGATAATAATAATAATGCTTCTCATATTGTACAGGACCTGTTGTCTATAACTTTTTCCATGCTAATTTTATTTTGTTTGATCCCATGTAACTCTTTTTTTACCTGTGACAGTCTCGTCAAAATCGGTTCAGTTGTATTGAAGATTAGTCGACAAATATTTATAGCCTGTGTTGGTCTTTTGCTGTTGTTCAAATAATCCAATCAGTATCAATAAAAGGAAGTTATTTTGAAATACACAAATAAATAAACAGACAGTAATTGAAGTGTCTACTTCAATTTTATTTATTTGCTTATGTAAGAGGTAATTATTTATTTATAGCCTTAATAGCGCAATGGTTGTTAGGCATAGACTGAGAACTAAAAGCTAGATAGTTAAAGCTCCACAGCTGCACCGTTGTTGTACCTATTCCTAAAACAAGCTTTACACTTATTTTGGAGAGAAAGGCTCATTAGTTTAAGTTGTAGGGAAAGAAAACATGTTCAGGGTGGCAAATAATCTTTTTTTTTAAATAATGCTTATTGGAATCAAATAAAACACAAACTTCAACATCAACTTTATTAGTGAAAACAACTAATACTAATTTAAAATTAAACACAATATAAAATGAAGTCTAAATATTTAAAGGAAAAAAAAAAGGTGACTGACAGACTGACCTTAATATTAACATACAGCTCAAACCACATACCACGTTTGGCATACGGATAGCTGTTATGATGTAGGCATCCACTAAGAACGATTTTTCGAAAACCCCTAAGGGGTTAAAATCGAACTTAATATGCGAGAAGCCATGGAATAAAGCTACTTAAACAATAAAATAAAAACAATTTAAACAATACTATAATTGCCCATAGCTAGCATACAGCTCCTCAAGTCTTGCACACAGTCGTAGAATGATCTGTATGGAGGTGCCAAGGTAGCATCATATAGTTTCAGCATTTCTATAAACTTCTTCATGGCTTCACCGTACTTTCCTTCCTCCATGGCTCCTCGACCCAGCTTGTACATCATTTCTGTGTCCTGGAAACAATAAAAATAATAGTGTGTTTGACTATTGCATACAAAAAATCAGCTGGTTATTAATAATATTCATACAGCATACTCCACACCGAATATTTCCAAATAATGAGGTCATAAAAATGAATAAAAATTATTAATAACTGAGTTTTTTTATGAAATGGCTACATGTTCCTACAAAAGTGGAACAATTTCCCACCCGAGTGAATCGAAATGTTTAACACCTGCACTCTCGAGTAGCTACCTCCATCGAGAGTTTTCATAGATAAAAAACTTGGTCGTCACGTCGAAACGAACCTACTCACGAAGATTCAGCTTTTTATTAATGGCAAAAAAATTTGTTTCTCTGATGCCTGACTATTTATAGTCCTGTCATTGTTCGGCGATCGTGTAGTGTAGAACAGAATTAGTATCATTTTCGATAATAATAATGTTCAAGTACTCTATTGTTTATTAATTTTGTATTATTCACTTTTGGACGGAATCCTTTTTTCAACAATGAATCATGAGATTTGAGTTCTGAAATTCTTTTTTTTAGGTTTCAAAATAACAGGATCAAGGTGTTCTAGTGTTCTAAAATGGCAGATGATGAAGAAGGTAATTTCATAACTTTATTCTTTCAACTAAAAAATATCTGAGTCATGATCATCATCATCATGATCAACCCATTACCGGCCCACTACAAGGCACGGGTCTCCTCTCAGAATGAGAAGGGTTTAGGCCGTAGTCCACCATGCTGGCCGAGTGCGGACTGGTAGACTTCACACGTCTTCGAGAGCATTATAGTGAACTCTCAGGCATGCAGGTTTCCTCACAATGTTTTCCTTCACTGTTAAAGCAAGTGATATTTAATTACTTACAAATAGTTTCGAAAGTCAGAAGCGCGTGCCGGGGATTATACTCGGTCCTCCGGAAAGGGAGGCCAAAGTCTTAACCACTAGGCTGTCATCATCACCACCACCACTACAGCCTTTTAACGCCCCACTGCTAGGCACAGGCCTCCTCTCATAGGAGAGAGGTATTTAGAGCTTAAACTCGCCACGCTGCTCCAACGCGGGTTGGCGGGCTTTGTAACTAAACTAATCAGAAATAATGTTTTTCGCAGTGGCGGAGGAAGGGCCAGATGTTGTTCGAGTGGCCAGTGCTGCGGAAAGCGAGACAGCGGCTAGCCCCGTAGAGGAAAAACCTTTAGCCCCGCCAAAATATGAGGTCCGGCCAGGACTTGGTGACAAGTGAGTACCAATAATTATTTATTAGTTTTAACAGATGTGTATAATACTGAATTTATATATTACTAGCTTTTGCCCGCGGCTTCGCCCGCGTGAATTTTGGATTTTCGCAAATCTTTTCTAACCTTTATACTTTGTTTCAAGGAGATTTGCTATAGTAATCCGAATCCGAAATCTACAGCTACAGCTACCTATAGCTGTAGCTGTAGATTTCGGTTTTTTTTAATCCTGCGGGAACTGTGGATTTTTCCAGGATAAATAATAGCCTATGTGTTGAGTCAGGGTATGATCTCTATCTCCATTCAAAATTTCAGCCAAATTGGTTCAATAGTTGGGGCGTTAAAGAGTAACAAACATTCCACACTCACAAACTTTCGCCTTTATAATATTAGTGTGAAGTGTTTTTGTAAGTTTTTTTGTATTTCTAAGTTTTCGATCAAACTGAATTTTTAACCCCCAACGCAAAAACGACGGGGTGTTATAAGTTTGACCTGTCTGTGTGTGTGTGTGTGTGTGTCTGTCTGTTCCCCTGTGGCGCTCAAACGGGTGGACCGATTTGAATGCGGTTTTTTTTGTTTGAAAGGTGAATTAGTCGAGAGTGTTGTTAGCTATGTTTGATGAAAATCGATCCAAGATGGCCGCCGCTACAAAATGGCGGATCCCATATTTTTTCACAACTCCCTTAATATGGGTATCAAATGAAAGGCCTTGACTAGTAGAATAGCACTATGCAAATCCAAGATGGCCGCCGCCACAAAATGTCGAACGTCGGGGGTTTTTTAAATTTTTTATTTATACTTGTACATAAATGTGGTGACAATATGATAATAGATGATTAAGCTACCACTAAGCAATCTAACGATACTGGCACTTCTTGATGGTATATGTTAGAAATTAGAATAGTCCAATTCAAACTCATTGCTGTTTCACTAAGTACTTTTGTACAATACACATGATGGAGATGAAAAGGCATTGAAATATATTAGAAAAATGGTAGGATAGTTGAGTTTGGTCTCATTTGTTTTGCAATCTTGAGCACTATTTATAATCGAGCTAAGTACCTACACAATATTGAGTAAAAGCTTGTATTTAACTATTATTTTTACGTTTGCTTTATTCATAAACAGATTCCAAGCGCAGAACGTTCGAGAAATAATCGTTTCGACAATGCAGGAGCAGTTGACGGGTCGCCAGTACCGCGCGGACCAGGCGCCGCGCTGGGCCAAGTCCATCTCCAACGCGGTGAGGCAGCGATGCCAAGACCTCGATATGAAGAGGTAATATTCTATCAGCATGTCTTGTATAGCCTAGTTGTTAAGACTTAGACCTACCTTTCGGGGGGACCTAGTTTGATCCCCGACGTGAACTCCTTTTCGGAGTTATGTTTTAAGAAATTAAGGGCCTGTTTCACTATCTTCTTTATTAACTTTCGTCTTTGTCACTTTACATAAAGTAAGAAAGTGACAAAACTTACGTTTAAGCTATCTGACACTTATCAGGTGTTGAAACAGGCCCTAAATATAATAACTTGCTTTATCAGTGAAGGAAAACTTCGTGACGAAACCATCAAGCATGCCTGAGACTTCTAAGACTTCTCCATAATGTTCTCAAAGGCGTGTGAAGTCTACCAATCCGCACTTGGCCATCGTGGTGGACAACAGCCTAAACCCTTCTCATTCAGTGAGGAGACCCGTGGCCATCAGTAGTACGTCATTAATGCGTTGATAATAATGACGATGATGTCCTGTATATTATACAGATCGCTTGAAGGTTAAAAGCTTTGTTTCGTTTCCAGGTATAAAATTCTAGTCCAAACAACCATCATAGAGATGAAAGGCGCCGGAATAAAGAGCGGACAGAGATGCGCCTGGGACCCCGAGACCGACGAATACGTCGACGACTTGTTCAGGAGCGACACCATATTCTGTTACACGATAGTCTATGGTATTTACATGTATTGATTTGCATACGATTCGTTTTATTAGTTTGATAACAAAATAATTATTTATTATGTATTTTTAACTAATAATGTGTAAATATTGTGTACATAAGATTTAATTTAATAAAAGGAAGTTTGTACTTAATTTACTGTTTGATTTTCTTCCGAACTCTTGAAATCTCTATACTCATTTTAACGATGATAATTCTGTTTTAGACTGAACTAAATAATAATTTAGTAGGTACTAAAACCTCATACTAATCTTAAAACGTATTGGTCTAGTGGTTAGCATATTCGAACGCAGATCACGAGGTCCCGGGTTCGATTCCCGGATCGGGCAAATAATTGTTAGGTATAAGGTTTTTCCGTCAAGAATTCTCAGTGCCAGCCCGGAGTTGGAACTGGCGGTGCAATACCCCCGTGCCTCGCAGAGCACGTTAAGAGCAGTCGGTCCCGGTTATTATCACTATTATGTGACAATAGTCGTTAAAACCCGCCAACCCGCAATGGAGCAGCGTGGCGGGTCTAAGCTCTAAATCCCTCTCTCCTATGTGAGAGGAGGCCTGTGCCCAGCCGTGGCACTAAAACTTAAAAGGCTGCAGTGGTGGTGGTACAACAGAATTAACACCTAACTATATAAATCTACTGCGCATTTCCCATGTTTGTCTTGTCTATGTTAGCACCTTTACGGAAAATTCATTAAAATAAACAAACGTATGCCTGAAAAATTATCGTTACGTTCAAAAGTATTTGCTAATATTTTATTTAAGTTGATTTTGTCATATTGAGTTTAAATATATGAGTCCGGTTGCTTGTCCAATAATTTTCGGGAGCACACTAATTAATTGTCAACACTACTGTTTGTGTGTTTTTTATATTATTATACCTAAGCATCCTAGGAAATATCGAAATCTAGATTC
Organism: Melanargia galathea; assembly: GCA_920104075.1. Lineage (NCBI taxonomy): Eukaryota > Metazoa > Arthropoda > Insecta > Lepidoptera > Nymphalidae > Melanargia > Melanargia galathea. Next base: position 4,958,180 of record OV049863.1, read on the forward strand.
TGATTGCGATAACGTGCATAAACCAGACTTTTTTTGCCTCTTTTAGAATTATTTTTGAATTTTAGATTATGCGATGAATTATGTAGGTATAGATGAATCGACCAGGGACTGAAAGCGGTAGAGCATACCGGTACATACCACCGTTATCATACCGGTACAAAATAGGTACCGAAATCTCAACCTTTATAAAAGATACCTTTATTTAACCGCTTTGCGATTTCGGTACCGAAAAAATACGAAAAGGTGCGCGCGCGGGGGTGAAGAATTTGACCACGTGCCTCTCGCCGCGCGTCCCCCGCTTCCCGTCGGTTCCTGTGTTTGTTAAAACGTAAGGATTTTAAGAAATTCCAAATGCTAATTTTAATCTAAAAATAAGAATATTAAAGAATATAGAATGCCGAAGTGGTGGGATTCATTCAACGGCACATCAAAGTAAAGCCTTATTAGATAAAAATATCGATATAAATAGCGGTACCGAAATTTTATTTCGGTACCGGTAAACTGAAATATAAAGGTACAGAAATAAAGAGGTACCGAAATGAAGCGGTACCGAAATTATAGGTATTTAAACAATTCGGTACTTTTATTAAAAGGGTAGGCCCATTACCGCTAAATAAAACTACCATTAAATTCCGGTTATTCAGTCCCTGGAATCGACAATAAATTGAATGACTCTAACGCCGCGGCTTCCTATCATTGGATTGCATACCACGATATAAGGCAAAAAGCGCAAGAGGCGCCGACAACTTAATTATTTTTCAATAATAAAATGCGAATTCGTTGATGACATGAGGACGACTTAAGCAGAAGAGGGTGCGGACGTGATCTCTGCATGTGCCCGATGCCGCTGACTCGTTCTGCTGACGCTTTGCTTTCTGCAAAAATGGGCTACTTGCGGCTCTTGCGGTTTTTGCGACGATGTGTTAGCTTTATTCAAAACCGTGGGTAGTTCTTCAATTACTTACTTGTAACGACTTCAGTCCCTTCAAAATGTTTGTGTACTGCTGGCACAGACCACATTGGACCATGAACTCCTTGCAATCGTACGGCACCGGAATAACGTTGGGACAAGGACGATCAGAATCGCATCTGAAAATAAAAAATGAACATGACCCGAATTTTTTCTTGTTTTGATCAAAAGCTTACGTTGCCAGATGGATGATTTAACTTAAATAGAAAGAATTTCGTAAATCGGTTCTGAAATAACTAAGATGGAAGTCTTAAATCTGTGACTACGTCGGGTGCATCGATGAAAATTTTATATTGTCAAGAGAAATCTGACCTCTGATCACTCATTATTTCGGCGCATCCAATGTTGCTGATTACAGTCACGTTTTTTTTAATGTTTATCAAAAACAACTTACTTAAAACGCATATAATTTTCAGTCATCTGGTCGTAGAGTGGCCAGTTTTGTTCGCACGGGATACATGTGCAGTCGAACCAGTATTGATCTTTCAGCTGCACCTGCCGCTTCTCTTTAGGCACGGTAGTAAATATTGGTCCATAATTTTCGGATATCTCTTCACCTTTCTTTATGTTCTTTACAGCGCGAACGACAATGTACGGTCCACAGAAATATCTGTAACAGTTTTAAATCACCATTCACTTAACTAGATAACCTATTTTTATGTTGTTGCTTTGGAAATTGGGTTTTCATTCAGCTGCCCACAAGATAATGATTAATGCAAAGATTTGTTACATTGATTAGCTACGAGTATAGGTACCTGTTGTAATATTTTGCCTTTTGAAATTAAGAGCAAATGCTTCTTGCTTCTCAGCAGAATCTACATTCCCAACCAAGTGCGTGGTAGAGTCTTGATTTATCACAAACTTATCTTAAGAGACACGTTACGAATACCATACATGAAATAGATAATTTTGAATTACCCCCTATTACCTACCTCACGACACTAGGGTCGCAGCAATGGTTAAACAACGCAAGTGTGGGGAAGACAGCACCTGCGAGAAACACAGATTTACCGTCGTGCTTTATTACATTTTTTCCTACTTTTGGTTTAGGACAATGCAATTCAAATACTTCGTGGGCATTGAATTGGAGTACTTGAAGATTCTTCAGTATCAATCCACCAAACAACGCGACGTCTTCTGCATAGCTTTCAGCAATTGCCATTGTTTTTAAATCATCCATTTCCGCGGATTTTTGTTTAGGTTTGCCATCAAAATAACCACTTATTTCTAAAAGCTTTAATAGAAACAGCGTCATCTGTGTTCTGTGCATGAAATCCTGCTTAGTCCTCTTATCTTCGTGCGATACTAAATGGTATATGTTCCTGTAATCATCTGTTTTGTATGTGCCTGTTGGTTTATTTTCTAAATCCTTGATGACGTCCTTGAAATAATCTTTATTGTTTTGTGTTATCATCCTTAGAGCAATGTGACAGGTTATCGAGCATCCCGACTTCCAAATGAGTGGAAGAATATGACACTCGTATCCATGATAGGATTTTTGTGCAGCGTCTAAACATTTGTCACTACAAAATATTACATTTGGGCATTTAGGACAGGGCAAAGGGATTACGCACCTGAAATGAGAAATATTTTCTTAAGTTTTATATTTCCTTAGGGGAAAATAGAGATTTAAATGGAATAGGACTCTTACTTTACAAAACAATTTTGACAATGAGTCTTCGAATATTCCCCTAATAAAACGCCACTGTGTGGTTTCTCAACTAGCAAAATTTCACCAGGTACTATATCTTTGGTCGCTGTGGCAAATCTTCCTTTACTTTGACTATATTCAATCTGAACTGCTTCTGAAGCAGCAAGATATTGTTGGTTATGTTTTCCTGGTAGTTTAGGTTTGGGAGGAACTTTCTTTAGAGGTTCAGGGTCCTTTGGATTACCAGCCAAGACCAATCCTTTGTGTAAAATTTCTAGCATAAGTTTGGCGTCAGTTCTCATTTTCAGTCTTTTTTCTTTTTCAAGGTTATTAGCTTCGTCTAAGGCACTTATAGTGTCCCTGTAAAGTACCCATAAAACATTATAAAACTACAAACCAATTATGAATTCTTGGTATTTAAAAACATAGTCTGCACTTACTGAAAAGCTTTAATAGCTTCTTGGTTTCTTTTTAAAACAAGTAGACATCTGGCTTTTCTTTCATAAATTTTGTATCTTAGATGTCGAGGGTAACCCAATGAGAGGCTTCTCTTTATATCCGAAAGAGCATCTTCGTATTGCTCCAAATGATTTAAAGCTGCTGAACGGTTCGCAAAGACAATGGACAGTTCTTCAGCTGAAAAATTTAGATTTTTCTTATTATAGGTACATCAAATTCGTTCCGATTAAAACATAATAAGAATGAGAAGGGCGGAAATAATTAAGAAATAATTGATTATAGAAGTCTTATTGCTTATGTAAGGATGTTTAACTTATCAGGGTTTAAATCCCTTAAATCCATAAAACTGCTTATCGTACTTTTGTTTACATAGTATATTTTTCATATGATAGGTAAACCTTATGTACTTACTTTCCTTCTGCGGCACGTAAATCATACTCTGGCTGTACAGTTGTAACGCTTTGGCCCAGTCACCTTTCTGTATCGCTTTATTTCCTTCATCTTTGAGTTGTTTTGCCTTTTCCAAGTCCTTTTTGACGGGGAAATCACCACCAGTCTCGTATTTGACCACGTCGTTTGAAAGATCATAATCCTTTACACACGGAAGGCTGCAAAAATAGGATGCACGCTTTGAATTCGATTCCAAATTGGCGAAATTGTTTCTCGTTACATCGTCTATCGCGCCGTTTATGTTTTCATGAAAAGTCTTGAAGAATCCTTCTATCTCCTGCGACATTTCTACGAAATTTTCACGCTTCTAAGTCTGATTATTATTTTCGTTCCGTTTTTAATATAAGTATTATTATTAATACTTAGTTGTTTTGAGTGAACTCGCACTGTTTCTTTTGTACGATATGTAACTTTTAGGTTAAAAAACGTATGAGAGAAGCCGGCTCAACGTGTGGACTATTCTATTTTTATATTTGGAGCACTCGTTCGCCGATCGGTTTAGAGTGAAGTTCGGAGCATTTCTCTATATTTACATCGATAAAGTTACGCAATTTGATTGAGATTCTAGAAACATTCGATACAATTCTTATGTTTGCGCGATACCCATGCATTTTCTATAGGTACTTCTAGATTAGATACCTATCAAATTCATTTCTTGTAATCTATACTAATAAATAAAATTGAAGTGTCTGTCTGTAATATCGAAATAACTACCTCATATTAAGCTCATATGGTTATTTGAACGATACTATAACCGAATCACACGTTTTTAAAATTTTTGTCTGTCTGTCTGTCTGTCTGTCTGTCTGTCTGTCTGTCTGTCTGTCTGTTTGAACGGGCTAATCTTTGGAACGGCTGAACCGATTTAGACGGGACTTTCACATACAAGTAGAGAGTTAACCAGGGAGTAACATAGGCTACTTTTTTAACCGACTTTCAAAAAAGGAGGAGTTGTGTTTTTCTACCTATGTACACCCATATCTCCGAGATTTCTGAACCGATTTGCGTAATTTTTTTTTTAATCGATAGAGAAACATTGCGACACTGTCCTACAAAAAATTTGGATTCCAACTCCTCAATCCTGATGCTGTAGGGGATCTGATCCCCAACACTAATGGGATTTAGGCACTGTCGGTTATTTAAATTGATATTGGGGATACCAATTAAAGACTTTATTGTTGCATGACCTCGAGTAGGTACATGTCCAACTCCTCAACCCTGATGCTGTAAGGAATTGCATTCCGAAATCGTAAGGATCCCACGGAATTTTTCCGTTTTGTGGACGGGTTACTACTAACTACAGATAGGCTACTTTTTGTTCTGGAAAATCAAAGTTCCCACGAGATTTTTACAAACCACACGGGCGAAGCCGTGGGCATCATCTAGTAATATAATAAAACTGTAACAGATCCAATTCTGTACATTGAAGATATTTTGAAATTTTTTATTGGAGGGCACTCTATAATCGATACTGAAGCCAAAACTGCAATTTGTTTCATTTTTGTCTGTCTGTCTGTCTGTCTGTCTGTCTGTCTGTCTGTCTGTCTGTATCTTGGCCGCGCATCACACCGAAACTACTGAATGGATTCGAATGAAACTTGGTACGATTTGAGTTTATACTCCGAGGTAGGACATAGGATACTTTTTATCCCGAAATTCAGTACGGTTCCCTTGGGAGAGAGGATGAAAGTTAAAACGTGTATTTAGCTGTAATTCATTAACGCGTCCTTCGATTTCACTCATTCTTTTTATGTTAGAAAGGTAGTACTTTATATATTGTTCCGTAAATATTTCAAGGTCATAGGTTTTTTAGTTCAGAAATGACAGACATTTATTGGGTTCAAATAACTTGGGACCTGGATCTTTGAACGTACGGCTTATTTTAAACTGGTGTGCGTTTAAATTTATGTTTGTCGGTCTGTTTATTTATTACAGCTAATCTCCGAAACGGCTGGATCGATTTTAACGGAACTTTAATGGCAGATAGGTGATGTTATAAGGAGTAATTTAGGTTACATTTAGTTTAGGTACAAAAAATAATTATGGGGTCTGATCCGATCCTATATTAAAAACCTATATCTACGCGAACGAAGTTGCGGGGATCAGCTAGTTCATTATATGATCATTATTACACGTCAGTCAATGGAAATTTTAATACCATTTGATCGGCTTCGTTCTTGGAAAACATCTCGAACGGTGTCTTTACTGTGTTGTTTTTTTATTAAAGTCCTTTTATGTAGGGTCACTAAGTATAAGTTATTTTTAACTAAATAATAGTTCTGTTAACTAAGTTAACGACTATCTCATCTAATGGTTAATGAGGTACCTAGCATGTCTTCGACGAAAGAGATTATCCCGTAAGTGAAATATGTGAAAATTATCCTACTTCATATCAGGGTGGAGTTTCAACAAGTTTGATAATATGAACTTGAACTCTCAGAGCTGAACTGAAGCAACAAACTTAGCCAACTTATTATAGCGCTATATGATATAATTGTCTTAGCGGGGCGAATACCTAGAATTTGTGAAGGTCACGCCCGTCCATCCATGAATCCGGCGCATCACAGAATCAAGAACTAGAGACACCATAATACTCCTGTTTTTATGTACCTATACTTATATAAATTAATAAGGTATTTAATTTAAGAATACAGTTACCTAACATGTGCCTAACATGTTTAATATTTTCTTAAATATCACATAATATTTCAATTTTCATCAATAGGTACCTACCTAACTAACGTATGCGCATCGTCGTCGTCATTAACCGATAGACGTCCACAGGCCACAGCTGGACATAGGTCTCTTGTAGGGACTTCGACACGCCATAGTCTTGTGCCACTTGTAACACTTCTCACACAGGTTTTAATTCATAATACCTACCTATCGTAGAGATAGGTTGTTACTTAAAATAATAATCGGTCTACGGCTAAAACAATTATTAATCAAAATGCATAGGTCTACTTACGTATTTACATATATAGGTACCTATGTAAATAGGTAAACGAATGCGCATGTGATAAAGTGAATATTGTAGAAAATTTTATAGGTGAGTAACTACCTATGTTAAGGTTATAGCTGGGATAGCCAACGTAGCACAACTTTTCCGTTGGGCGAAAGACAAGATATGACGAGATGACGGCCAACCTCCAATAGTGGAGAGGCACGGGAAAAAGAAGAATCTTAATAGTAGGTAACTATCTATAATCTTAATAATCTAATAATCTATAATCTAATAGATCTAGAAGAAGAAGGTAAAAAATGATAGATATCCTCCATCTCCCGAGCGATGTTCTTATTGCAGCAGAATAGTTCGCGTAATTCAGTACCGTATTAGGTACCTATAGGTAGGTACCATTAACAAATAAAGCCGTGTGAGAGCTGTGCCGCGTCGCGTTAACATGCTCTTGATTAAGGGCCCCGGATGGGTTCGAAACTGTAGTTGGGCTCCGGTGTACATCCACGTACCTATACGAGTGGGTATGTCACCCACGATAGTTTGAACCAGAGGTCCCCAAACTTTTTTGTCTTGTTTTCCAATTTTATGTAGATAGTAGACCTTCTGCCACACGAGTAGAAAATCTGCTTACACCTTCCTAAATTTAGTATCCTAATTAGGATGCCGATTAATTAAGTTGGTTAGCGACCATACTTTTTTCTAATTTACTTTTTAGGATGCTAACTTGCGATTACATTTTTCTGAACTTAGTAACTGAATCACTTAGATGAACTACTTAAGCATAGCTAATATTGCCTTTTTGAAAATTCATCAATTTCAAATGACGGATTTCTAACTAACTATAATATTATAAAACTGTGAAAATAAGTTTGTTTACAAAAACTAATAACAGTGCTTACAATTTAGTACCAATCGTCGTCGATCTGTTTGTTATCTTTTCAGATAAAAGCTAAATAACAAATCATCTCTGTGCGTGGCTCCATTAATGGAAAGCCAAAATAAACGTAGCGACCTCCTTAAATGAGATCTAATGTCGACTATCGTGGCCCCTGTTTGCATCTGATGATCTGACAGAGCCCTAATTCTTTTTTTCGCTCACACGGACCACGACACTCGTCGTCGACCACTGGAGGTCAATATAGATCACTTTGAGTATCATTCGTTTAAACGCTCAAATAAATAAAGCCATTTAAATGCTTTATTTATTTATTTTCGTTAGGTAGGTACCAATAAATGAATATATGGACACCCCAAGGAATTCTAAGTAGCCATATAACAAAAAATCGCGGCACACGCAATTTTTTGTTTGGGTAACTGACCGCCCCTGGACGCAAACTGGCAGTGCAGTTTTAAACGGTTTTGGTCTTTCCAGAATTTTCTGAACCTCTGACTCACACTGATACCTTGAGCATGTTGGCAGGGAAAAACCCTTGACGTTGGTAGATGGAGCCAAAATCAAAAGAACTGCATTTAGTTAATTGCGCAATTTTAAAAATACCAAAATATTTGAAGTGCTTTTTTGTTTGACGACGTCAATGTTTATTAAATACCTGCAGGCTGCAGGCAATTTTATCACTGCCTTTTTATGTACCTTATAAATAGCGAGCAAACGAACATGTTAAGTGAACGTATTGTCGAGGTGTTCAAACCTCTTCTCTTGCGCATGGCTGGCTGGGTAGGTAGGTACACCTAAAGAAAAGCATTTGTCAAATGGAACGAATTAAAATTCAAATTGTCCAGCCTCCATTCAGAGTTCGCTGCGACGACACCATTCCATTTTAATTCCCTACAGCATCATTGAATTTTTTAAACTACCTAGTACCTACTTACCTACATAGAGACTTGCACATTCTGGCTTCGAACTCTGTGCACGCCACTGCAATCTTATCTTATTGACTACTTTTACTTTATTTAGAGGTATTAGAAATACAGGAAAATAAATGTAGCTTGATAAAGATTCTCATTTCTTATTGGCCTACACAACTCCAGCCTGTGTTTACATAATGCCGTCACATTGGCTGGCCATCGGTGTCAAATATCGTTGCGGTCAATTCCTCATTGCTCTGTTACGCGTTATACTATATTCAATCATGCGTTAGCGGAAAACTTGAAAACTCATTATTTTAGGTTTGAACATTTTCAGTCGAACGCAAGGACGCAACATGGACGCAACGATAGCATTCGCGGTCGGCTCGGTGTCTATGGCCCCGGCCTGCAAGAAGCCCGCCTTATGATGGTGCGATCATGTTGCACGGAAACCACAAAGTTACGATGGTAACAGATGTCAAAACATCGCTGTCCCTAGACTAACTTTCAACCATAGACGTGCGAGTAGCTAAGCGAAAAGCGAGGTTAAAAGCTAAGCTAAGTAACGAAGTGTCTATTTCCCTCTTCGATCAAAAAATTTTGATCGAAGATTTCCCCCAACGCTTTATAGTGGTGTAGGTACCGGAGCGGAGAAAGACGTGCTATAAAGATGCGCTTTTCGCGAGGTAGCTGTGCGAGGAGTAGGTACGTCGGCTATTCAGCTTTACTCCGTACTTCATATAGCCACACCACTCACGCATCTCTAGCTCGCATCTCTCGCAATGACAATGAGAAAATAAAACTAAGCTTCTTTGAAGTTGAACCCATAGATAACTGTTTTTTCTGTTTCGTGTTTGAACCCTTTTCCGTCAGAGCTATAAGCTAAGATGAACATCAAGTGATTGATTGAAAATTGAAATCATAGATATCCCTCGCTACGCAGCTTAGCAAAGGCAGCCTGACGATCTCTGAAGGTTAAACTAAACTCTCTAACCGCCCAATGAATGACGGCCCTGCACTGATAATTATATTCAGCTTTGCAAAACCCCCACTAGGTGGACGGATGTTCCTGGCAGTCGCTATATAGATACCAGCGGCAAAGAATCATGTTCTGGGGCGATCCTTGTAAGAGACCAATGTCCAGAAGTGGACGTATATCGGTTGAAAACAAGAACCTCCCAAGAAAGCGCTGGTTAGGATAAGAGCCATACTTCTATATTAATGCTACATCTAAATCTTCTATATTAATGCTACATCTAAATCTTCTATATTAATGCTACATCTAAATTTAATGCTCAAGATGGGGGTAGTAAATCGATAAGCGGACCCCACCTAGTGGAATACTGATAGTAGAAGAAGATGTTTTTCAGTTGTTTTCAGAATCTCTTTAGAAGTTAATACTGGCATTATGCTAGACCGAGGAATGAAGCTCTACTTTTCATAGAATGATGCACGCAGCACGATTCATGATGAATCAATCCACGATTACGGATCACCCCACGTGCAAGTATTCCGCATTAACTTCTCATTTTGCCCATATCTGACGCGCATAACAATTACTATCTGTGAGTTGTGACTGTCTAGAATATTGCTAAAGTCGTGACTTGTGAAGCTACAATCTATTACCATCATCATAAAAAGTGTACACAAAAATGACCCTTATTTTAAATTGGACAAGGGATAATATTGAGTTTTTAAATTAGGATTTTATTGGAATATTTAATAGGAAGGGTGCTAAGTTAAGGTGCTAATGTTAAAGATTAATTAAGAGATAAATATATGGATGCGCATGTATTGAATCTTGAATTTGATAATGGACGTAGTTAGTGGCATCTGACACTAGAATTAGTAATGTTACTTAGTTACCTACTGGTATTGAAAATCGTATCGTCATTAACCAATAGAAGCCCACTGCTGGACATAGGTCTTTTGTAAGGAATTCCACACGGCACGGTCTTGCTCCACTTGTATCCAGCGGCTTCGTGCGCGGTGCGACAGATGAGATCTCGTCGGTCCAACCTAGTGGTAGCCTGTAGGTTCAGATCATGGCAGCGCTAATAACGCTAATAATAATAAGCGGACAAGCGCTATTTTTACAAATTAGGTAGAGAACTAGAGACTAGAGTAGATTCGTAGATGTAGGTAAGTAATTAAAAAGGATTGTGAACATAATTCATACTTACCTCTTAAACCTCGCTCCTTATGGCCCCTATGATGATTGATATAATTACCTACCTCTTCGAAATTTCCCACCCATGGACCTCTTGCAAAATCGATGGCCGATCGAGCAGACGTGTTCTGGAGGGGACCGTTAAGCGCAGGACGATCTGCCACCCACCGGCCGATTGGAACGATGCGATGGCCTCAATAAGGTGTTCGGAAGTGGTTCTGTGAGCATTGAAGAATATGGAAGGACGTCGTTTGTGACGAATTTCATGGCGCGCTTTCGAAACGGTCTACATATTATATATGTAGCACTTTGCAGGCAAGCAAATGGATGGCAAAAGCAGGATGGATAGCAAATAGGTTGATATCAAAGACGTCGAAAAGACATGATTTCAATACCATAGATAGTAAGGCGGTCAAACGCTGATAGCTAAGATTTCGGCCACTCCTTCGGAGGGACCAGGTTCGATTCGCGGCACGCACCTCAACTTGTCGGAGTTATGTGCATTTTAAGCAATTAAGTTTCACTTACTTTAACGATGAAGGAAAACATAGTCATAAAACCTGCAAGCCTGAGAGTTCTCCATAATATAGGTATGTGAAGTCTTAAAATCTGCACTTGGCCAGCATGGTGGACTACGGCCTAAATCCGTCTCATTCTGAGAGGAGACCCGTGCCCTGTAGTGGATTAAGCATGATGTCAGTCAGGGTCCTGCTCTTGGACTATAGGTACTTTCATTAGGTTCATAGGTACATATTTAGTTTTCATGAGTGATAATCACGCAGTTCAATTGTTTCTTTATAACCTCTAGCAAAATCCGGAAAATTATGGTTTTATAATAGGTAGGTAAGCTAGGCATGATAAAAAATTTCTTGTGGCCTAGGTATTTGCTAATGTGCAATTCTCTCGGTGTGACCATTTTATTATCTTCCGGGATCATTATGTTGCCTCAAAGAATAACGCATTACAAGATAAATCTCGGTGAATCATATAAAATGACCACTTTATGATTACAATAGCGCAAGAGTATAGAGTAGTTGTAATTACAGTGCAGTGGTGTATTAACTATTATACAATATTTTTCCTTAAGAGCCCTCTCCATGGCAGCGACAAATCGTTGGTGAGTGGAGTCTACAGTGATGTCTGCATTTAGAGAGCGAGACGTCTTCAGTAAAGAAGAGTACTAAAAATATATACATAAATTAATAAAAAAATAATTAAATAAATAAATTTTGCTTGAGATATCATGATTTTTAGTGAAAAACGGCAAAGTAAAAAGATGCAAATCTAGGCTTGGAATTTCGCCTATTTTAGCAAATATTTGGCAATTTTTTACATGAACTAAAAACATTTGTAATTATTATGAAGTAACCTATGACTTCGGTCGTTTTTCAATTTTCTAGTTTCTTATATACTTAGTTTATTTACGCACGAAGTTGCCCCAAAATTTGCCCAAAAATAGTGATTTTTCGAGCGTCATAACTTTCAAAATAAATATAATTTTACTAATATTTTTATTTTATGGCATAGATAATGGAGATATAAATTGATATCTGGCTTAACTTTAGACCTTTGCTTTAGACCTATTGCAACAAATATTAGAATAATAGGCGTAATACGTTTGTATGGAGAAGCGCGTGAAGAGAGCGGCCTTAAAATTCCAAACTCATACCGATACGTACATATGTATATGGATTTTTATGGTAACCAGGGGCCTGATTCTCTATGATGTACAAATCGCATATTGCTATTATAGCCCAGTCAATTTAGATTTTCAAGGCTACAATAACTCCCACCTGGCTGAAAATTGGTAGGATTGTTCAAAACACTATTATAAATGAAATGTGAAAAGTCCTCATCGATCCGACACCTGGAAAAAAATTTACTCCTGGACATGCACAGTTTATTCACACTTGGCTGAAAATTTGTAGGATTGTTCGAAATACTATTATAAATGAAATGTAAAAAGTCCTCATCGATCCGACACCTGTAAAAAAAATTACTCGGGGTTAAAATTTTCACGGGAAGTTTTCAGCAAAACGGTAAGTCTTATCATAAAATTATTTTAGACAAAATTGTAGACCAAATAATTATCTATAAAAAATGTCTAAATACTTTTTTCCTAAGAGCCACCGTTTTTGAGATATAATGATTCAAAAAGATAAGTTTCGAAATAAAAATGAGGGACTGGGTTTCTTTTTACCCGAAATTCTGATATTTATAATATTTTATATGTGTAAGTGTGTAACTTACACATAACTTACACATATAAGTTACATACTTACACACATAAAATATTGGAAATATCAGAATTTCAGGTATAAAGAAATCCAGTCCTTCATTTTTATTTCGACACTTAACTTTTTGAATCGTTATATCTCAAAAACGGTGGCTCTTAAGAAAAAAAGTATTTAGACATTTTTATAGATAATTATCTGATCTACAATTTTGTCACAGCTAATTTTATGATGAAACTTATCGTTTTGCTGAAAATCATGAAAAACCCGTTTTTGTGACCTTTGACCCCGAGTAATTTTTTTTCCAGGTGTCGGATCGATGGGGACTTTTCACATTTCATTTATAATAGTGTTTCGAATAATCCTACCAATTTTCAGCCAAGTGTGAGTCAACTGTGCGTGTCCAGGAGTAAATTTTTTTCCAGGTGTCGGATCGATGAGGACTTTTCACATTTCATTTATAATAGTGTTTTGAACAATCCTACTAATTTTCAGCCAGGTGGGAATTATTGTAACCTCACCCCTATTTTTTAGTCTAATTAGACCGGTCTATTTTATGATTGAAAATGCATTGATTGACATACGTAGATACTTACCTAGAAATTAGAATTCATTTGTTAGATAATTTTAATCTTTTAACAGAACACGATTGTGTACAAGCATATCAGATCATCGCTAAAACAAACAGACAATTTGACTACTGGGGGTGAAAGTGATTAGGCTGATAGCAGGTAGGTACATTTACACCGGTGATATTTTAAAGATAAGACGTCGTGTCGGCGCCATTGTTGTGTTATCTCGTGTTTGGAATGTAAATATTTCTCTTGGCAACTGAAGGTCGTTACATAATTATTAATACTTTGATAACTGTGGCCAGTATCTTGAGGTGATTTACGAAAAACTATCCTATAAAGTTGAAATACAAATATGCTATAAAATTGACTTGAGCTATAAAATTGAAGCTCTAGAAGCTGCTTACTGCATTTGTTAAGGCTCAACTAGACGTGCGCGCCGCGCCGGCGCCGCCGCGCCGCGCCGACTTCGGAACGCGCCGCCGCCGCCGAGATATTCTCTCGGCGCGCCGAAGATGGCCGAAGCACGATAAATTAATCGAATTCAGCCGAGCTGGACCGAGCGTTCACGATCGTGTGGCTGGCGGGGAAGAGCGGGGCGCGGGGAGGGTAAAGACGCGAACTTTTCTGGCGTGTTGTCATTCGGTCGCCCGTCGCCCGCGCCATTTTATCCTTAAATTGCTTTGACGGAGGTTATAGTGCAGTGCAGACTGCAGTGCACATTTACGATGGCTTCAGCTTTAGCTACATTTAATAAAACAAAAGTGAAACACTTTTCAATATCAGTTTTATACGATTCCAAAATAAGATCAAGTTTTTGCTGGCGGCATTTTGGAGATTTGATTTTCGAGGAGAATAATCGAAAGAAAAAAGTGGCTACTGATCAAGTATTCTGTAACGCGTGCTTATCTTCTGTTCAAGAAGAAAATGATGAAATATCATTTGGATTGTAAGTACATTACCTATGTTTAAAGTACTATTTTGTTCAGTTTATTTTCGACAATAATGTACTATTACCTAATTTATCTATGTAGGATAGGATGTCGTCATCATGAGATGAGAATGAGAACAAACGGAATTATCATCCAGGAAACAATAGGTAAAATTCAATGAACATAGTGTTAGTGTGTTCAAATAAATAGCTACAATAAACATACTAATAACCTGCTAGCTTCATCCATTGTTTGTCATTTGCAGTCATCCTAATCCTACTAACCTAACCAATGTATGTGATGTTTGTGTGTGCATGATGCTGTGCGATATGATGCTTTAAATGTTTTCTTGTTAGTCAAAAGTTGTTCAGTATCTACTGAGCTAAGCTTGACTGGTGGGTGTGGTCAAGTGTGGTGTAGTGATGAGCTTGGTTTAAAGTGTACATACCTAACCTAATGTATGTTATGTTTTCTAATTTAAATATGTTTACGGCTTAATTGGTGAAGTGGTGGGTGAATGAGCTTGGTTCAGTCAAAGTGTACATTTTGCACGTGGTTTTTGCATATATTATCTATGTTGTTTGTTTTCCAGGGCTAAAATAAAAGCATACGCCAAAACTGTGAGCACAGGAAATCTAAGCAAACATTTGCGAGATTCTCATAATATTCGAGAGGATAGCTCTAAAATAGCTTCAAAAAATATCACACAGTTTTTTAACTTACAACCGCGGCCAAAGGCAACTACAAGTAGTACATCAAAGACAAAAAAGACAAATACATGGTTACTTGCTCGAGATATGGTTCTCTGGTTTTGTAAGTCTCTGATGCCGTTCGATTCGATATCTGATCAAGCTATGAAGGATTTTTTTCAAGTAAGTTTACGTTTAAATTATAAACCTGTTATTTACCCTCGAAATATAAACCGTTGTTTGGTGGCATAGTTAGTAGTGCCCCCGGCCGGGCCAAGTCGAATCTCGATTGGGTAAAGACAACTACGTCATTTTGTTTATTATATCAAGTTGTAATTATCATTTCAGAAATATGATATAATTGAATCCAATGAAGACATGCCTTCTAGAGACACGGTGTCTCGCACTGCTCTTGATGACGTTTATGAAAGCATGCTGAATGATGTCAAATCTCAAATACGAACAGATGCGCCTCGACATGCGGCTATCACATTTGATCTTTGGTCTGATCAATATCGACACCTTAACTATATAACATTTACATTTCACTACTTAACAGCTGGTAAGTTAAGTCATAACTAATAATACTTCCTTAGGTTTTGATTTAATTTTCTATCTATCAACACTATCTAGCTTGCCTCGTTTTTATTGCGAATCCAGTTTTATGTTCACGTAGTTTTTGTTATTATTTCACTGTTAAATTAATGTTGAGCAGAATGATCGTGGTTGATGGTGTCCATAAATGCAGTCGGAGGCATCAAATATTCAAAATACACCCATCATTAGTGTCCCCAATTTTTTACATAATAATAATTCTGTTACAGATTTGAAGCTTAAGTTTTTTACTTTGTGCACTAAGCTCATCGAGGGCAAAAAATCCGGAGAAAAAATAAATGAGATGTTGAACGACGCAAAAGAGTGCTTTGGACTTCAAGGAATAGAACTCCACTCTGTGACTGACGCTGGATCAAATGTCCAACGAGCGATTCGGCTTGCGGCTCTAGACTCCCATTTGTGCTTAGGCCACGGTTTACATAACCTGGTGACTGTAGATGGAATTGACAGTGTACCCGAATTATCATCATTGGTCAAAAAATGCAAAAAGATAGTAAAGACGGTTCGCTATCGTTTACCCGAGTTAGAACGTTCTGCAAAAGAAGAACAACTGAAACTTTTACAATCTATGGAAGAAGTATCAAACCATTTAGAAATGGATGAAAATCAGCCAATTGTTAATGAGGAGCCAGAACCATACTTGGTATCCGAATCGCAAACCATCAGCAATGAATTCGGTAACATAAATCATGTGCCGACTATCAAAACTTCTTCACCAACTCGTTGGCATAGTGTGCTAGCTATGCTGGAAAGTCTGGCACATTTTTGCAACAGAGAACCAGTTAATAACATGCTGTCAGAGATAGGAAAGAGTGATTTAAAAATTTGTCAACAGGAGTGGAACTTATTAGAAGATCTTGTTAGATTTCTACGTAAATTCCGTGAAGTCGTAGAAATGTTATCAACACAGAAGACAGCTTCACTGAATTTAGCGCTGGTGTTTAATTTGGAAATCAGGGATGTACTTAACTCAGTGACAGATGAAGAAACGCTTATAATGCTTCAGCTCAAAAACAAAATGCTGGTAAAGGTAGAAAAAAGATTCCCAATCACTGACAAAATTGTAGTTGCGGCGCTGTTGGATCCTCGGTTTATAAGCCTGACTCAAATAGATACTTACTTGGAACAAAAAAATAGTACACGTGCTGCATTTCTCGCCGAGTACATAAAAAAAGATATTAACATTTCAAGAGTATCTGCGACCGTGGTTCCTGCTGCTAATGCTAGTTCTAGCTCGGCCAATGATTCATTATTGGCAAAGTTGTCACGTAAGCATAGTAGCAGCACCACATCCAACTCCAATATGATGAATATTGAATGTAGTGAAGCTGACCAAGAGTGCTGGAGGTACTTGACAGCTGCTACTCCAAACGATGTCATGAATGAAGACATTTTACAGTATTGGAGGGAAAAAAAAGAAGCCTTTCCCCTTTTAAGCGAACTTGCAAGGGCTATGCTAGCAATTCCAGCCACCAGCACACCAAGCGAACGAGTGTTTTCTATTGCAGGACTTACTGTTACTGCAAAAAGATCACGACTGAACCCAGGACGCGTAAATAAAATTATTTTTATTCATAATAATTACGAGTCATGTAAAGAACACACACAGTAGTTAGCAAGTGCCTAATAAAAGTTTTCATTCTGTTTCAATTATTTTTCTTTATTTAGATTTTTTTTAATTATTTAAAAAAAAATACCCACGCCGGCGCGGCGCCACCACGCCGACCCCGACAGGTCGGCGCGCCGCCGCTGGGTAACAGTAGCGCGGCGCGCACGTCTAGGCTCAACCTTAAGATGATGGTAGGAGGTAATTCTAGTAATAACTTCACTCATAGATCGTTAGTTTAAAAGAAGAGGGGCGAATATAAATCAAGGCTAAAGGCTCTACAAAATATAGCACCGAATCGCAAGTTTTAGTCATAACAATAACACTACAATATCATAATACTAATAGTCATAACAATAACATTGATAACAAAATATTATCATCTCATGTTGCCTCACCAGCAGGTCCAAAACCCGTGATAGATTGATTAATTAATTAATTATTATTAAAGGTCAGATGTTTGACAAGTCTAAATAGTTTTAGATAAAACATACCTAGACTGTGAAATCCGCGTAGTGTTTTATGAATAGTAATTAACTCTTTCGTTGAAAAGCTATAATTAATTAAGAACAGATTTCCCGAATGTCCGACGTCAATAAGGAAGAGGGGAAAACATAATTTTATTATTTTGCAACGCGTGTCAATGGCATCGCAAAGAAGAGAATGTTTAGCCTGAATGTTGATTTGGGATAAAAATGAGGAAAAGCTTTTTACCTTCCGACATCATTCGCTTCACAGGATTCTATTTCTGGACTTGTGGAGAATTTTCTGTATGAAGTACGAGCAAACAACATCTTATAAGTAGGTTAGAGATTACCTACCTACTCACTACAGGAACTGCCAATGCGTGGCCGGCTTTTTAGAACTTTGTTGATGCACCTCTTAAATAACCCCATATCAAAGTTTAGAAAGTACACTGCCGAAAGGAGTTTTTGATTCTACAACGTTAATCTGGCACAATGGATTTCCAATACCTATTTAATTAGTGTCTATAGACATATATGCTGCAGTTATGTAACCTAAGATAGTCAAATACTCTACAATCTTCTTCCGACGTGGTTATATTCTTCATCTAAGAAACTCAAGAACTGTACCTATAATCACTTCTACGGTCTACCATTTGTATCTTTGGTTCATTGATATAGCGACTAACATAGCAGCTAGCACATTTTGTCCCAGAAAAACTTTTGGATTCCTTGCCGGCTCATTCTCAGTGGAATCTGCTTTCTGAAACGTTGCAGTGGTATCGTTTGTCAAAAGAGCCACTAGTTGGCCTACGTTAAATAAATGCGGTTTTGATTTTAAATTATCTTTTAAAACTTAGTAACTAAGTAGGTTATTTGGGATAACAAATGAATTGTTTTACATATTTGGGATTATTTGTATACATAGGTACAGGAACGTTTGTTACGCATATTTTAATGTAGAGGACATGCAAATACAATAAATACAGTACAATCTAAGTGCAGTACACATTTACCTTCACCTTCTGAAAACATATTTCTTTAATGCTCGCCGTACATTATCAACAATTATTAGGACATCCTCATCATCTTTTCCCGTTGGCCTCAGAGAAGTGTCATGCACTTCCGGTGTTTGTGGGCATTATCAATAATGTAAAATACCTACGAGTTAAGGATGCTGCAGTAACAACCTTGAACTCTTAAGACTGTTGAGTATATTATATTCATCTATTTTGAATGATGTTTACGTTATTACAAGTTGATTTCTAGCTAAGTAGGTTGTTAAATGTGGTGTGCATAGGTAAGTTGGTAAAGTTAGTAGTGAAGGGTAGATACACCTCGCAGGTAGATAGGGACTAGGGCTACCCTTCTAATAAGACTGTAGTTCTAATAAGACCGAAGCGCAGTGTTGGCAGATCCCTACTAGGTAGACCGACGACATGAGATGAATCCCGGGGATAGGGACTGGATACAAGCGGAGAAAGACCGCGACGTATGGAAGTATTACAAGAGACCCTTGTCCAGCTGTGAACGTCTATCGGTTGATGACGATGATAGAGTACCTCTGTCTACCATCTACATTTTCTTATTTCTATTTAAAAAACTCATAGGTTATTCTTATTCCAGATTCTTGAAATAAACTGTGTCGATAGTGGATGGCAGCATACTTTTGCGGCGCGCGGAAATAGGTAGTAAGTGTCTTACTGTGTGGTCTTACCACCTATTTTCCGTTCCCCAGTTTTACCTAAGACTGCAGGGGAACAGCCAGGAACTAAGTTGGTAACAGAACATTTGTTGCACCAGTCCGTCCCGCGTGCGTGAGTCCACGCCACGTTTTCGGTCTCGCTACTTCTATACAAACTGAGATAGAAATAGCTGTTATAACTTTAACTAAGTAGGCTGTAGGTGCCTAACCTTTTGTATAGCCACTTGACTGAACAATAAATCCTCTATTGGAAATGTCACGATGATTAAATTAAAGGACCTCCGCGCATATCTTACAATTACCGTGGTTAAATAACACGACAATAGGCAGAATGTTGACTTTGATGAAAATATTATAATGCGAGGAGCGCGCTTCCTCGGGGGACATCACTTAGCGCGACACCGGATGAATACTGACGCGCTTACCTTCCTTATGACATTGTTTATCATTTTTAATGTGTCATTATGTGTGGTACATAATAAGAATTGCTATTATATTTATGCTTAGTGTGATATCTAAAGTACGTCCGTCACGTCCATAGAAACACAGTAGACAACTTCCTACGAACGGCGCTCGAATTTAGGGTGGAATGAGGGTAGGAATGACGCCCACGGCATCGAGGAGCTGCTGGCGTGGGCGTGGGCGTCAGCTCACTCGTCTCTTCTCTACCTCGTAGAAAATTACTTATGTAAAATAATAATAAGTAGGTACTAGGTAGTATTAGTAGTATTATGTAAATAATAAGAAAACATTACATTTGATTTATTTCGTTGCGTAGTTTTTGTCTCAAGGGGCGCCATTCCAGTTATTCGCCTGAGCGCCGTTTGACTCAGGGCGGGCGTTGTCTACGAGTTGATGAGTACTTATTAATATACCCATCTTACTATTATGGGTAAGATAATATATCTTACCCATATTTTTTATACTAAGTAATCTAATAAGTATCATTGAATTTCAATCGATCTTGTCTCATTCTATACATACTGTTATGTCAAACACTCAACAGTATTAAATTACCCGTTTAGACTTCCCTGATTAACTTTGCTACTTTTTCAGAGCCCCGATTTAAAAAATATGCATAGGTACATATCTTCGTACCTACCTACAGTGTCAAGAATGTTATCTCATGAAACGGTATAGTAGTTATAGCTCATTGTTGATTGTTTATTGAACATACACAGAACAGATTAAACCTATACATAGGTACCTACACCGATAGTTTATAT
This sequence comes from Melanargia galathea, assembly GCA_920104075.1. NCBI lineage: Eukaryota > Metazoa > Arthropoda > Insecta > Lepidoptera > Nymphalidae > Melanargia > Melanargia galathea. The sequence goes on from OV049863.1 coordinate 4,978,688, forward strand.
TGTACTTTTCATCGGAATGTTTGCGAATGAGCGCGACTTATAATTGGCATATTATGGTTCCGGAGAAAATAATCTTACTGAGCTACCATTATCTAAAACAATGTACCATGTCGGTACGCCGTACGTGCCTGTCGTAGGTACTTTACGCCAATCTGATGTTTGAGAGCTTGCATGGTCTTTGATCGCTTTGTCAAGCTCATCGTCTAACAGAGACTTTTTCTATGTATTTAAGGCGACATGTCAAAAACGAAGGGTTACAGGAGATGTAATTAATGTTCAAACCGCTCTAGATCTATGAAATAAATTTTCATCAAAAATTTTTGAAAAAAAAATCTATAATGTTTTACTAACTTTAGGAAGTTTATAACATTTAAGTAGTATTTATATTTTTAGTAGTTATATTATTATATTTTTTATTGGGGTGTAGAGGCAAAGACCTTTTTAAAAGATATCGGCCGTCGACTGAGGGAGAGAGGCTGTGGCCCACGCTCTGGTGCCTTCCTGGTCCAAAGGCTATCCATCGCCATCCAGCGTGGAAATGCGGCCAGTCTGATGGGTACCTTTGAACCAGGAGCCACCAGGGGTGGACTTTTCGACTAGTTTTTATAATAAATATATTATTATCTTTAAATTATTTATTGTGTTTATTAGTTTTAATTACATTATGTATCATGTTTTAATTAATAATTATATTTTTATATTTTTTATTATTACTTTTCCATACCAGCTAAGGCAGTGGAGGTGTCCAAGTCAGTGGAGTCTCGCCAATATATGTATTTCAGTCTGTCCAATTTATTTATTTGGGTTTCACCGCTCTTTCTTCTCCTGGTTATAGGCATTTACACGAACATACCTAATATTTGATAAGAATTTTCAAATACGAGTTACATAGAGTTGGGTAAGAGTAAGACATGCTTTAAAAAAAAGGGATGTAGACCTAAAATGTATGTAGGTATACGTATAGCTTATGTATAGGTATTTTAACTTAAACACCTGCGCACCATAATTGTTGCCCTAACTTGTCAGAAATCCTTGTCTTACATACCTTACCTTAGGCCTTACTCAAACATTAAACTTTGTCTTTGCCATCCTTAGTCATCATTTTTTCCATCCTAGGAGTATCTGAACTCGACTTTGGACTAGGTAGATAGTAGATAGATATATTAATGTTCTACTGAACGAATTTCGGCCACGGCGCGGCGGCTAATCTCAAAGGGGACTAGCCAACTACACAGGACGTAATTTAATTTGCGTTTAGACGCACGGACGCACAATCTTTTGTTATGTCACACAGGAAATAAAACATATTGAGCGCATCATATCAAACACTAAAATAAGAAATATACGATCATCTGCAAGTAACGAACCGAAGCCGTAGGTAGATAATAGCTATAGCTTATGCGGATGTTGCGTTATCATGTCCATAGAACGCCTACGTTGAAATAGTTTTTAAATTGAACTATATTGGTTACTTGCAGACTCACTCGGTTGTGATCTACTTGTAACTTGTGTAGGTATTACCACTTACATTGTAAAGGATCTTTTCAGAAGCACCCTTTATAATATGAAACCAGTATTGCGCGCGAAACGCGTATTTGTACACCTGCACTCTGTGGTTGAATGCATGACACTTTTAAAATACATACACAAACATCTTACTGCACTTACTGTGTTCACAAATAAATATACCTACTTAGTTATATGAATGAAAAAAAAAAACGCATTTTCAACACTGAGAGTGCATGTGACTGATTCGGCCGCATAGATCACATCGACAAAAATTCTGATGACGAGATCAGAGATCAGAGATCAGCGCTGATGTGATTTCTCCAATTTCTCGTAATTTCAGTTTCAGTCGTCTTGCGACCATGTGCGATGTTTTAAAAGTAAAAAAACAAATATTTTCATTCATTCATTTATTCATTTACTCAACTGTCTACTTTAGATGGTGAAAAGAGACAAGTCACCTTTATTTGATCTGATTTGATTTGAGTTGAATATAAGCCTATCCAGTAAAACGATTAGTTTGTTATAGTTCAACTTTTCAAGGCATGTCTTATTTAATTCAATACAATTTAATTGTACTGATAGCTAATTATCTTAATATGTTTGATTGAATGTTTGATGATAAACCGATAGTAAAATAAATGATGACCTGTGATATCTGACAGGTAGTAGGATTATTATTAAGGACGAATTTTGACCGTAGTTGAAAAACGTTAAGTATGTCCATTGATTGCTAGCTGCAAGACAATCGCTGTATTGCATGAGAAGAGTTGCAATCATAATTGCATAGTAAAGCGTAGTAAAAGCGCGTAAAAGTAAAGTATAGTCATATGCTTTTTTTTGGTCCCAGCTTACAACTAGGTATACTTATCTATTATTACTAGCTTTTGCCCGCGGCATCGCCCGCGTGAAGTTCGGTTTTTCACAAATCCTGAGGGAATCGTAGATTTCCGGTTCCCGTTCCCACTCCCTTTTCCAACTTTTATACCTACTTTCAAGGAAGTTTGCTATAGTAATCTACCTAAATATAACCTGTAGCTGTAGATTTCGGTTTTTTCAAAATCCAGCGGAAACTGTGCGGATTTTTCCAGGATAAAAAGTAGCCTATGTGTTAGATAAGTCAGGGCACAATCTATCTCCATTCAAAAAAAAGAGTAACAAACTTACACACATATATGTATATACAGACAAACTTTCGCCTTTGCAATATTTGTGTGATTGATGTCACTCTGCTGTCTGTCTGTCTGTCCACCCGTATGTCACGGATCTCTGGCTTGTAGACGGAATATACGTTACAGACCTGAAGATATACTTTAAAGGTTAGAAAAGGGAGCGGGAACGGGAACCGGAAATCTACGATTCCCTCAGGATCTGTGACAAACTGAAATTCACGCAGTCGAGGCCGCGGTCAGAAGCTAGTATATTACCTATATGACAGTCATCGTTTTACCCTTTACGGTACGGAACCCTAAAATTTTAGACGAAAGGTTTGACCCCAATTATAGGTGCTCACTGGTTATGCTGAGGACAATTGGTCAGTAATCAATATCATATTACTACTTATTGCTACATTGGTCTCCAAAATGACATCGATTCTAGTTTTTTCTATAACTACCTACGTATATATGACTAATTACAATTTCCGCCCTTTATTTACGTCCTCGCTTTGCGCACACTGAGCCGAACAAAAAATCACCCGTATAATCACCCAGACGAAAATATCTACAATATTCTGGTTGTCATTTTTGCTTTTGTTTTATTTCAACGCACGATCACACAGGTCCACCGTGTTATTAATTTTTTACTTAGTCTTAAAATAATATGTTTTTGCGAAGTTATGTTTTCTTATAGATATAAAGATTGAAAAAACTACTTAGACTCGAAAGTGCTGAACAAGTTTAATAGATGCTATCTCTCGGTATATGCAAAGTATGGCGTATTTAAAAAAAAAATCATTGAAATGGATTGAAAACATAGAGAAGGCGTAACTCCATTTACATCTACGACACGTTTATTTATAAGATTTTTACATCTAAATTAAATGGAAATAAAATATGCATTTTATTAAATTCGTTTCTACTCTACACAGGCGGCAAGGAATGAAAGTTCCTGACCCTATATCAGGCTATATCCAGTAATGGGCAACACAGATCCCAGGATACAATATACATAGGATTCAAACCGAATAATCAAAGTATTCCCATGGGATTTCTAAAAAAAAAACTTAAATCCACGCGAATGAATTCGCGGGTTGATAGTTCATAAAATATTTCATAAAATTCAATATTGAACAATTTAATGCAAATTATGTAAATGATGACAGAAAGAACACCGTATCAACGATCGTCAAAGATTATTTTATCAATAGGCGACCTGTGGTTACGAAGAATCCGATTTTTCGATCGCGCGATCGCAGATGTAGAGAGGCCGTAGCCGAATGAATGTATATTGTAACCCGAGGCTGGATTAGCGTTATTCCAGGCAGTGAACTAAGCCTGGTTAGATTGACCGAGTGCGACATTATTTTGTTCTACAATTTACCACTTTATCAAGCCCTACACGAAAACAGGACGGGATGTCATTCTCAGTTCGATCATTGCGCGGTCCGGACGCGTTTCAAAAATAACATTATTATTTCGATAACGTTATTATTACAGTGTAATTGCGAGTACATCGTTTAATAATAGTCCCGTAGCAAGACGCGTAGCGTAGGTCTACGATTCGCAAAGTTGCGTGCGCGTACGCAGTGCGTTCCGACAGTTGCTGTGCTCGAAACGAACTCTGAAAAAATGGCCACCAAAGACGTGCAAAGTAAGTTTCGTTAATTAATGTTATACGAGTATTTTTTTAAAGGAAACTCTTATTTTTTATGATATTTAGGCGTATACGGAGTGATAAAAAAATACCAATGCTTATTCTTTATTTTATAATATAAATTCTAAAATGATATATCCTTGAATATTTAAGCGAACTACTTTTCGTGAAAAAGAATTTAAATCGAAGTTTATACTTACATTTTTTATCCACATATAATTCGTAATCGAAAGTCTACAAAGAAACTACCTACTTATGGCTGATCCAGCCTTCATGGCTGATCGACTCTAGTTAGTTAATTTATTCTCTAGTTATATTTTACACGATAATATGGTAATAATGCTCCAAAAAATAGATAAGTACGCAATAATTACAAAGATAGATATAAAACTCGTTTACGAAGAACAAGGAATTAATTAAATTGATACAATTTTCCACGACTTTTTCGAATATAAATGAAACAAGCCTGTTTTATACGTCTACAAGTTAGCCCTTGAATGGGATCTCACCTGATGGTAAGTGACGGTGCATTCTAAGATGGAAGCGGGCTAACCTGGAAGATGCATGACAGTTTTTAGGGTTCCGTAGTAAACAAGGAACCCTTATAGTTTTGCCATGTCCGTCCGTCTGTCTGTCTGTCTGTCCGTCCTCGGTTAATCTCAGAGACTATTAGTGCTATAAATCTGTAATTTGGCATGGGTATAAATATTAATCACGCCGACAAAGTGGTGAAATAAAATGTTGATAAATATTTTTTTTAGGGTAGCTCCCCTACATGTATAGTGGGGATGAATATTTTTTTCTCGTCTACCCCATAGTGTGGGGTATCGTTGAATAGGTATTTTAAAAATACTGTGGGTGTGGGAACATCATTTTTCGATTTCTAGATCCGTTTGTAAAATATGATGTTTTAAAGTGCTAATTTTTATTAGAGTCAAGTGTCCCCCCCCTCTATCAGCCAAATGGCAGTATATAGAAACTTGAAAAAATTCACAGTAGTAGTATATATAATCAATTTTAAAGGAAAACTATCATGGCTAAGTAGGGTTCACAGGTTAAGGAGTTATGTATATCTGTTTTTCGAGGATTGTGACTACGGAACCCTACATTGCGCGTGGCCCGCCACGCACTTGGCCGGTTTTTTTTACTAGGTATGGGTACCTAACTACCTACCTCTCGGGTACCCCCCTACATCGCGCGGTCTGAGCTGAGACAAAAATGATCATAAAATTAATAATATATTATTTATAGTTAAAGAAAAGCTTACTATGAAGAATTCTATCTTTAAAATATTATGAGTATAGGTAGGTAGGTATATCTATTTCGTTCATTTTATTGTTTAACCATGGATAGCTAAATTTTTTCCACTACAACATCCTAAATGCATTATTGTTATTTTTGTTAGTTTAGTTGTTATTAAGATATTTGAGAGTACTTGGCCCACAGGGTCCTCGGGTTATCTTATGGCTGATTACATAATATATTAACATATTATCTTAATAAATACTAAAGTACTATTGAGCAATCTCGGTACAGACTGTACAATAACATGGAAAAATTTGAAGAAATATTTATCGGGAACTTTTCAACTGGTATTTAGTATTTACTTTAGAGTCTTATATATTATACACTATACAGATAGTATAAATTAGGATATGTTGCCTCTTCAATAAAATTATGAAGAACCTATATTGTTTTTTGTTTGAGATAAAGTAATCCAAAATACAAAAGTATGGCATATCATTTTTATATATATTTAAAACTCTTTTACTATGGGAAAACCACCCTATTAGATGGACGGTCAGTCTCAATCAAGTCGCTGGCAGTTGCACATACACTGGACATAAGTGGCACAAGATCGTGTCCTGTGGTGACCTTTGGAAGGACCGGCAGTGGACATCATAGGTTGAGACGACTACGACTTTTATTATAAACCTAAAAAACGAAAATTCCCGAAAATACAATAAGAAGCATATCAAAACTTAGTAACGAAACAAAGGACATACCTATTTAGATGGTTGTTATTAAAAATGACATCACTACTAATTAACCAAATTACCTATATAAAATAAAGGATATAGGTGTGCATAATATATAGGACAAAAAAAAGTGAGCGCTTAATTACATGTTTAGTTAAAACATGGTGCAGTTTTGCTCTTAGTTTTACATAATTTAATGCTGATTTTATGATTCAAAAACAAACAAATACCTAATGAAAGGAAATTTAGGTACCTACACATCTACAGTAATATTAGTAAGTTTGGATGTAGGAGATAATCTCCGAAATAAGTACCTACTCATCCGATTTCCAAAATTATTTCACCAGTACTTAGAATGTACCATAAGGATGGGCAACGCGGATGGGATACATTAAACCGTTAAAATAAAAGGACTTTTCGAGGAGACCAATTTTGCAACTTAAGTCAACGAAAAAATAGTCGACGCGTTTCTTAGTAACGTTACATGAATACTTTCTATAGGTATAGAAAAGATTAGAAAGCTTAAAACGTTAAGCTCTACAACTTTTCTATTGGATTGTTCTATTTTAATGGGGCAGAATGGGGAAATCTTATAGTCAGGTGAATATCGAAAAGCGGTTCTTGACACTTGCTTTTTTCTTATTAGGTAGATTAAAATTAACTTAAGTTGTTAATTTCATTCAAGTGTCAATTAAACAAGTACCTAGGGTGGATGCTCCTTAGGCCGGCACCCCCCATAAGTCGGCACTTCGTTATATTTCTGTCGATATTATCGTTTTGGTGCCATTTAGTCGCAATGGGTATTTTTTTATTTAATATTGCCCCAATGGGAAAATACTTCTAAAATAAGGCAGCACTTTTTTGCACCCCTTTCCTTTCAGAGAACGAGCGCGAGTGCGTAAATCGTTGAATTTACGCACTCGCGCACACTTATTATTCTAATATTTGTAGAAATAGATCTAAAATTAAGTCAAATATCTCTCCATTATCTATGCTACAAAATAAAAAACTTAGTAAAATTATATTTATTTTGAAAGTTATGAAAAATCTCGCTTGAAAAATCTCTATTTTAGGGAAAATTTTGAGGCAACTTCGTGCGTAAATAAACTATGTAAGAAACTAGATAATTCAAAAAACTACCAAAGTCACATAATACGTTACTTCATAATAATTTCAAATGTCTTTAGTTTATGTAAAAAAATTGCCAAATATTTGCTAAAATAGGCGTAATTCCAAACCTAGATTTGCATTTTTTTACTTCGCCGTTTTTCAATAAAAATCATAATATCTCAAGCAAAATTTATTTATTTAATTAATTTATTATTTATTTATTTTTAGTACTCTCCTTTACTGAAAATGTCTCGTTCTCTAAATGCAGAACGGGAAATCACTATTTTAGACTCCGCCCACCAACGATTTGTCATTCCCATGAAGGGAGCTCTTACAGTGCCGACTTATAGAACATTCACCCTACTTGACCTAATATTTTTTACAAATTTTAAAGGTTAAGTTATTCTATTGATGTAAAAAAAAATAATCTTTGAATTTTGCATTAACTTTGTCAAATATTGTGTACATATTTTGAAATGCAAGCTAACTAATGCGAACTTATAACTTTACCTAAGTAAGTATATCTTAGGATTCTCAAACGTTCAACCCGAACGACTGTATGTAGGTAGACTAGCTAGGTACCTATATAACGCGACCTGCCTTGTCGTGTACTATATGTGGTAGATACCAAAACACACTGTATGTAACATTATCTTTCATGATGTTTCTACCTACATTGATACCAGAGTCTAACTAAAAATATTCGTATAATTAGCTGAAATGATCTGACGACCGAATAAATACACGTGTATGTTTCGATAAGCATTTATCAAAATACATACCCTAATTCACATCTGTCATATTATGTTTATCAAATATATTATCTGTAACACATAATATATATATCTATAGCCAATGGCCTCAAAAGAATTCTCGATTATCATCGCGAGTGACAATAATTTTGTAGTAATCGGAGATTGAGATTATTTTATCTTACTCGTATGCAGCGAATGCTATACCTATTTAGTTAGTTAAAATTATACATATAATTCATAACTCAGTGTAAGAACTAAGAAGAATCTCTATTGTAAACTGAGCGTAGAGTTACGAATAGCAGCGTTATTATATTACGTAGTTCGTAGTATCAGATATTTACACTTTGCTTCCGCTAGAAATTACTTTATTGCGGCCTGCCCCCCAACAGCAAAAGCTAAAACAATAGCAGTAGACCCTACGTAGGTATAGTGCTTGTAACAAATCCGTGTCGACCATGGATGTTATCATCTATGTATAACGTCAATGTATAATGTATATGCATAATTGTATATGATTGATCGATATCATCGATCTTATACATCAAATAATCATCATATTGATCATCTACTTTCTATATGCTTTCCTCAATTTTACTAAATAAACCAATCAACCACAGGATATAAACTGTATAGCACATACATATTTTTTTGTATGTGCTATACAGTTTATATTTTTTCCTACAATGTAACACTGTGCACCTACAAATGTACAATGTACAATGTGACATCTGTCATTAATGATTCGTTATACGAATAATAAAATTAATTTTTTGTATTCGTAATTTTACACAATTAGTGTGTACCTTCATACGTGCCTAAACTAGTAGAAGCCTAAGTGCCATTTAAAAAATATATCCATCACCGCCACCATTACAGCCTTTTAACGTCCCACTGCTGGGCACAGGCCTCCTCTCTCATAGGAGAGAGAGATTAGAACTTAAACCCGCCACGCTGCTCCATTATACCATCATACCACCACCACACCATGATACATCCTGATCTTGGACCTCGTGATCTGCAGTCGAATATGCTAACCACTAGACCAACGAGGCAGTTTAAAGTTTAAGAAAAAATATACCTACCTAAGTATATTAAAATAAAAAAAATCACGGTGCAGAAAACGTTGCTGTGTGAACTAGCTGCAATACAGAATATTCAGATAAGAAATCCAATCCCATATACCTATCTAGATATTAATTTTATTTAATCGATTAAATATGAAAAAAGTGAGTACCTACTAGCGCAATTCAATATTCGTTCCTCCATGGCTAAGGTCACGGAAGAATTTTGGTAAAAAGTAAGAAGACAGTGATACCTAAATGGTTTTTTGGTGGTCTTTAACTCGAACAACTACCTTACTATATTAAACAAGTACGTAGCTTTGTAAATTCATTGCATAGTAACTAGTAGATCCTAATAAGTTTTACCTCTACCTTAAATAATTTAAATTGCCCTGCTATATAAACCCATTTGATGGCGTTTCTACGACAAAATTATCGCGCCATTAAAAATCGTAAAGCGCGCTAGCCCATACGTTGCATTTCTACAACAATGATGTTTATAATACGTAGATTTGTTACTAGAGCCCCGAAACTGAAGCGTCGAATGGAGTGTAATTCGCCGCTCCTCAGTCCGTAGCTTTGTAGTGTGTGGTTGTAAGTGAATCATTAAAATGTGTAAGTGTGCGGCCACTGAGATGGCGCGCGCGGCGCAGGGTCCGGACAGGTTCAGAACGTCTTGTTCGGATGGTTTAGTAGGCACATAGCATATTATCTGTACTTTGTTCTACAACAAAAGTATCGCAGGATTAAAAGTCCTACGTCCGCGCTAGCCCTTAGTGTTGTTATCAGTCTCTCGGAATGTGATTCTCGAATTTAAATAACGTCATAATAACGATCTTGTTCCTATTATCTATTTTGTTGAAAATATATGTAATAGATTAAAAATACACTATCTAATTAAAAATTCAATTCGAAACTATCTACGAGTTCTATGATAAATGATAACACTTACGCTACGAGCATCTAAGAATAGACTCATAAAATATATACCTACCTATACAAAAGGAAAAGGTGACTGATTGATCTATCAATGTACCTACAGCTCAAAGCCTCAAACCACTGGACCAATTGGGTAAAAGCATCCAGATAGCTATTAACGAATAGAACATAGCGTGAACGAAACCGCGGAAAAAACCAGTTACTACTTATAATTTATAGGTATTTGTACATTTTGTATTCTAATTTTCATACTACTTTAGCCGCTTTCGTAAATTTTATACTTAAATATTCAAAAAATAAAATAAAAATAAACTTGATGAACAATATAATGTCCTCCCGACTGAATTTCGGTTACGGCGGCCAATCTCAACGAGGGCGGTGACTGCTAAGTACTACCTACTGATGACTAACTACGTAGCAAATGTTATAGTGCACAAGTGTATATGTGCAAACACAAGTGCATTCTGTATTACCTCTAATCTCTCGTAAAACTTTTGTCTGTTAATGGATATTTAAACTTGAATCTACGTCAATTAAAATGGTGATGGGCAGGACATATTGCTACTATAACCGACCAAAAATGAACACTTGCTTGACAATTTTATGAGCTGGTTCTATAGAGAAAAGACGAGTAAGAAGACCAAAATCACGATTGTGTGACAATCATATTTTAGAAATGCCTGGAAAACAATGTAATAAAAAAGGAAATAAGTATAAACTTAAATGTTAGAAACTGGTGGAGGCCTATAACTACCTACCCAATATATCCTTATGATGTAAATACATTACCATATCGAAAGTCTGCTAATATATACAAATAAAATATAACAATATTAACATTATATACTTAGGTTAAGTTATTAAATTGTAATGATTTAATAATAAGGAAATAAAGGCTTAATATAATCTATGTCAGTCTATTGTTTTTATTTGTATCATTGATATCTCCTAGGTTATCTCATGACCGTTTATTACAGAAAATGACAGAACCGATTACTTTATGCCTATTATGCAGATTAATTAATATTTGTCATTTACGAAAAATTCAAGTTAGAATCTTTAGTTATCACGACAGTTAAAATACACATGTATGTAACTTCCCATACAGATGTATAAGAAAAACTGTTTTCTGAAAAACTAATTTTTATTATGCAGCACTTGTATTTTAAAAGTAATTCAACGATAGCATAATGTGTCTAACATAATTGTGTTACCTACGTGTCTAACATATGCTGTATCATGTATGTAATGTTCGGTAACATTAAACATAGTAATTAATCATCAATATATATAATAAAATCGTATTTTAGAAGTGCCGTGTCTGTACATTAAAAATTATTGCAAAATAATAACTGGGGCATGTTAGGGATTAAGTAATGGAATGTAAAAAAGCTATTTTTGTCTGTTTGTCTGTTTGTCAGTATGTTTGTGTGCGCATTACGCAAAAACTACTGAATGGATTGAAATGAAACTTGACATGATTTAGGTTCATACTACGGAGTAATATATAGGATACTTTTTATCCCGAAATTCAGCACGGTTCCCTTGGGAGAGGGGACGAAAATTAAAATGTGTATCTACTTAGATGTAATTCATTAACGCGTGATCCGATTTAATTTATTCTTTTTTTGTTAGAAAGGAAATACTTTAATGATTGTTCCGTAAATATTTCAAGGTTATCGGTTTTGTAGTTCAGAAATTACAGCCATCACAACCCTCAGTATTTCATATAACTTGAAACCCGGATTGTACAGGAACCTTTGACCGTCCGGATTATTATCTTGGAGTACATTAAAATTTGTGTTTGTCTGTTACCGAATTGCTGGACTGATTTTGATGGGACTTTCATTGGGAAAACAATTTAGATATTCGTCCTCGTCGTCGTCAACCGATAGACCACCCACTATAATTGTACATAGGTCTCTTGTAGGGACTTCCACGCGTCGCGGTTTTGTGCTGCTTGTATTCAGCCTCTCGCCTAATATCCTCGGTCCACCACGCTTTCCAATGCGAGGTCGCCACTCCAGCATCTTCTTTTCGGTTCGGTTGGATATTATGAAAATAAAATATTTTTTTCTTTGTCACATCTCCCTGCATCGTATTTTTTATTGCTGATGGTTGTGACCTCTTTCCATTAATCCCACAACGGTAGGAGTATTCTTAGGATGATTTGTGGTACGTTCCCAGATCCTTCCGCATACGACTCAATGTGCGGGATTTCGCTCTTAAAGTTTTAACAATCATCATAATAATAAGTAATATTGTGATAACCGGCACCGTCTAAACTGGAAAATAAATAAGCTTAATTTGGATCTCCAAAGTGGGTCACTCGTCTAGTTAACGACTTGAAGCAGCGTTGCTTAAACTGAAGCACTCATCGTCTCTCGAAGCCCGTCAATTTGTTATCTTCAAATAACCTCCTTTCAGTTAGTGTAGCTTAGATTGACGCATTTCTCTCTTCTGGTTATTTGTCTTGTCTTGGAACGTATCTTCATTATAGTATCTTCATTATACATATAATTTATCACCATCGTAGTCAATAAGACTAGTAACTATATCCGCATGGCTCTTTCTCTTTCTTGGGTTGCTGTCGTGTCGTATAATACGTTATGTTATATCCTAGGATCAAGCATATTAAGAGAGAATAATACAATATCTTTGGTTATATCGTATTAATCAATATCTATGCAATTGCACCAGTCACAATCGGGCATCTTCTGTTATTTAATCGGCTGATCCTAAAATTATCTCTATGTAGATATTACCGCTCTTGAACCGTAATGGTTCGTTGACCACATAATGCTAGGTTCACACAATCGACACTTCCAACAGTATTAAACGATGACATGCAAATACACCGTCTAATGTTTTTCTATCGAAAATATAATCTGATCGATTTTATTTAAGTCGCTATTATGACAAATATACTTACTTATATTGATGATAATAATTTTGCATCAATCATCCAATAAAGTCAAATCTATTAATATAATAAAACTGTAACAGATCCAATTCTGTACATTGAAGATATTTTGAAAATTTCTTTTGGAGGGCATTCTATAATCGATACTGAAGCTAAAACTGCAATTTGTTTCATTTTTGTCTGTCTGTCTGTCTTTCTGTCTGTCTGTCTTTCTGTCTGTCTGTCTGTCTGTCTGTCTGTCTGTCTGTCTGTCTGTATCTTGGCCGCGCATCACGCCGAAACTACTGAATGGATTCAAATGAAACTTTGTACGATTTGAGTTTATACTCCGAGGTAGGACATAGGATACTTTTTATCCCAAAATTCAGCACGGTTCCCTTGGGAGAGGGGATGAAAGTTAAAACGTGTATTTAGCTATAATTCATTAACGCGTTGTTCGATTTCACTCATTCTTTTTTTGTTAGAAAGGTAGTACTTTACATATTGTCCCGTAAATATTTCAAGGTCATAGGTTTTTTATTTCAGAAATAACAGACATTTATTGGGTTTAAATAACTTAGGACGCGGATCTTTGAACGTACGGCTTATTTTAAACTGGTGTGCGTTTAAATTTATGTTTGCCAATCTGTCTATTTGTTCCAACTAATTTCCGAAATGGCTGGATCGATTTTGACGGAACTTTCTATGGCAGATAGGTGATGTTATAAGGAGTAACTTAGGCTACATTTAGTTTAGGTACAAAAAAGGATTATGGGATCCAATCCGATCCTATATAAAAGCCTATATCCATGCGGACGAAGTCGCGGGGATCAGCTAGTAAAACAATAAAACTACTGACTATAACAGTAGTAAGTAGGTATATTTTTCCACAATCACTGTATTATTGCTGTCAATTTACAACAGGGCCATATAAGTTAGATTGATAAATAATAATCATCCTGCTGGACTATTTGATGCTATTTGCTGTTCTTTGTTTTATTAACCCCCGACGCAAAAACGACAGGGTGTTATAAGTTTGACGTGTCTGTGTGTGTGTGTGTGTGTCTGTCTGTTCCCCTGTAGCGCTCAAACGGGTGTACCGATTTGAATGTGGTTTTCTTTGTTTGAAAGGTGAATTAGTCGAAAGTGTTGTTAGCTATGTTCGATGAAAATCGGTCCAAGATGGCCGCTGCTACAAAATGGCGGATTACATATTATATCACAACCCCCTCAATATGGGTATCAAATGAAAGGGCTTAACCAGTAGAATAGCACTATGTAAATCCAAGATGGCCGCCACCACAAAATGGCGAATGTCGGGGGTTTTTTAAATTTTTTATTTATACTTGTTTATCACTAGCGAACCGCCCCGGCTTCGCACGGATAGTAATTACCGGCTACTACCCCACCATACGTTTTTCTGTTATATTATCTCAAAGGGATTAGGCAGCGTTTTCGATGAAAGCTCCTAGGCGGCTTGACTTTTTCCGACATTTTTAACAATTATCGTCATAATATTTCAACCAAATGTGCCAATCTACACAAAACCTTCATAAATTATATACCTAAACCTTACTCATGAATCACTGTCTTTTGGGGGAAACAGCCTGAAAATCCGTTCAGTAGTTTTTGAGTTTATCGCGAAGAGACAGACAGACATGAACGGGGGAATATCTAGTGATAGTGATTAAACGTGATTTTTGTCTAAGATTGTACCTTCTCTTATCTATAGATACTAAATTATATGAATATCAATATAGAAATTTCCTCGTTGGTCTAGTGGTTAGCACGTTCGACTTCGGATCACGAGATCCCAGGTTCGATAGGATCGGGACAAAAATGATTACGTATTGGGTTTTTCTGTCACGGTTAATCCGTGTGAAGGTTTCTGACAGACAGTCACAGTCAGTTTCCCCTAATTATAATAATAATATAAATATGGATAACGGTGAATGTATTGTTGTGTATAATCCGCTTTACGTTAAATTGACGAGAGCGTTGAACCAATTATTTGTTTTTTGGCTGCGGTTTAACATTCCACTGTCGTTTTCGGCCTATTACGTGTTAACGAGACGTGACGACATAGATTGTGTTGTTGCCTTTAATAAAATTTAGTTCTGTGAATAAATAAATACAAATACAAGGACGTAATATGACAGTGTGGCTAATTCTGTTGTACACAATCTCTAAACCTAAACTAAAATGACAGGCCTAAATCTATTGCTATCCTTTTCTGCAGTGAGCACTGTGAAAGAGATAGGAATAAATTTAGACCTGTCATTTTAGTTTAGGTTTAGAGATTGTATACAACAGAATTGGCCACAGTTTGAAACTATATAAAGCTATAGCCACATACCCTCGCTCTTAGGCCGGGCCCGCACTGCGAAATTTATTCGCGCGATTTTTTTCGCAAAATTCTGTGACATATGGAAATGTATGAAGCTGCACGCACATGCGATTTAAAATTCGCGAGAAAAATATATTACAATGCGGAATATAAACCGCGCGAATAAATTTCGCAGTGCGGCCCCGCTCTTTAATTTTTTGTAAACTACTGTACCTGAACTCTTAAACCTTACGGTAAACGTATCCATTTAATAAATAAGTATGATAATAAATAATGACGACTTATAAATTAGAATAGGTATATAAGGCAGTAAAATGCCTGTATTCTCTCACTACACTAACTAACAGAAAAAGGAACACAAAACATCATTAAAATGTAAATATATTGAGTGCAATAGTAAATAATGCATGATACGAAGAGCACGCAACTCGTGTCATCTGTATGCCGTTCGGATACGGGTGATTTGTCCAAACCACGCGTAGATACATATATTGACAACAAACTACGCGTAACGCTAACGCGTACCTGCACATAGTGAGTTTAAAGGTTGAAACAAACAAAACGCGTGGTTGCTATTTGTCCAACACGGTCTAGAAATATGAATTAGCTAGAAATTGTTATACAAGGAGCTGTGATTTGTGAAGCCATTCAAACTTTGAGGTGTTCGCAGCAGTCGCATTCACATTTTGAGGTTCGCGCAGCAGTGCCATTAAGTATCACTTTGAGGTTCGCGCAGCAGTGCCATTAAGTATCACTTTGAGGTTCGCGCAGCAGTGCCATTAAGTATCACTTTGAGGTTCACGCAGCAATCCCATTCACACTTTGAGATTCGCGCAGCAATCCCATTCACACTTTGAGATTCGCGCAGCAATCCCATTCACACTTTGAGATTTGCGCAGCAATCCCATTCACACTTTGAGATTCGCGCAGCAATCCCATTCACACTTTGAGGTTCGCACAGCGGTCCCATTCACACTTTGAGATTTGCGCAGCAATCCCATTCACACTTTGAGATTTGCGCAGCAATCCCATTCACACTTTGAGATTCGCGCAGCAATCCCATTCACACTTTGAGGTTCGCACAGCGGTCCCATTCACACTTTGAGATTTGCGCAGCAATCCCATTCACACTTTGAGATTCGCGCAGCAATCCCATTCACACTTTGAGATTTGCGCAGCAATCCCATTCACACTTTGAGGTTCGCACAGCGGTCCCATTCACACTTTGAGATTTGCGCAGCAATCCCATTCACACTTTGAGATTCGCGCAGCAATCCCATTCACACTTTGAGATTTGCGCAGCAGTCTCATTCACACTTTGAGTTTCGCGCAGCAGTCGCATTCACACTTTGAGATTCACCCAGTAGTCCAGCTTTACAGTCTTGTATTAAACATCGTAGTTACCTATGAGCGTATAAGTGCGTTCAAGAAAACGGTCTATAAAGTTATAATTATTTTTAGTTTCGCACGGGTGGGCTTACGTTCCACAAGCTATTATAATATGTGAATGTGTAGCTAAATATGTACATATAACCTTCCTGATGAAATGTTGTAAATTAAGGTGAAATACATATATTATGAAGTTTAGAAATTAAGTATAAACGATACAGACAGATGTCTTTAGCAACTTTTACAGAAGAGATATAACAGTTAACAATATAATTTCATATCATAAACTTCGAAATTATCACAGACAACGTAATATTTTTATTGGTCGCAACCTTTTTAGAGTCCCGCAACAAAATGACAAAAGAAATCCTCATGGTGCGACTTCTTTCGTCTGTTCGTCTATCATAACTTACTCCGCAACTACTAAAACTATCAATATATTTGAAAAGGGGTTTAGGTATGTGCACATTCAAAAATAAGTTCTTGTTTTCTTTTAATCCGCATAGTTTTTGACTTATCGTGAAAAATATCTAAAATGCCATTCCACTTTTTTATCTCCAAAGTTAGCAAAAAGAAATATCTATCTATATCTATACATATAATAAAATCGTAGACTTGCCGTATCTGTACATTGAAGATTTTTGCAAAATAATAACTGGTGGATGTTAGGGATAAGTAATAGAACGTATAAAAGCTATTTTTGAAATTTTTGTCTGTTTGTCTGTTTGTCTGTTTATCTGTTTGTCTGTTTATCTGTTTGTCTGTTTGTCTGTATGTTTGTGCGCGCATCACGCAAAAACTACTGAATGGATTGAAACAAAACTCGGTACGATTTAAGTTTATACTACGGAGTAACATATAGGATACTTTTTATCCCGAAATTCAGCACGGTTCCCTTGGGAGAGGGGATGAAAGGCAAAATGTGTAATTAGCTGTAATTCGTTAACGGGTGGTCCGATTTCATTCATTCTTTTTTTGTTAGAAAGTAGATACTTTAAAGACTACTGGCTTATCTCCGAAAGGCTGGACCGATTTTGATGGGACTTTCACTGGCGGATATTTACATTTTGATGTACCTAAACATCCGCCAGTGAACTTTTAACAGTTTTTAGCAAGGTTTAAGCTCAAAGGAGCATAGGAAAAACAAAATGATTCCCACGGGAATATTAAAATCAATATCCACGCGAACGAAGTCGCGGGTATCCGCTCGTCTGAAATAATTTGGGTTGACAGACGTTTTTGTAAATATTACAGGAAAAATAAATCGATATCTCTAACTACTTAGCACATTTTTAGGGTTCCGTAGTAAACAAGGAACCCTTATAGTTTCGCCATGTCCGTCCGTCTGCCCGTCTGTCCGTCTATCCGTCTGTCCGTCTGTCCGTCCGTCCTCGGTTAATCTCAGAGACTATTAGTGCTAGAAATCCGTAATTTGACATGAGTATAAATATTAATCACGCCGACAAAGTGGTGAAATAAAATTTTGATAAATATTTTTTTTTAGGGTAGCTCCCCTACATGTAAAGTGGGGATGAATATTTTTTTTCTCGTCTACCCCATAGTGTGGGGTATCGTTGAATAGGTCTTTTAAAAACACCGTGGGTGTGGGAACATCATTTTTCGATTTCTAGATCCGTTTGTAAAATATGATGTTATAAAGTGCAAATTTTTATTAGAGTCAAGTGTCCCCCCCCCCCTCTATTAGCCAAATGGCAGTATATAGGAACTTGAAAAAATTCACAACAGTAGGGTATATAATCAATTTTAAAGGAAAACTATCACGGCTAATTAATAGGGTTCACAGGTTAAGGAGTTATATCTGTTTTTCGAGGATTGTGACTACGGAACCCTACACTGCGCGTGGCCCGCCACGCACTTGGCCGGTTTTTTAAATAAAATATCAGCAATACTTAATCCTCTACACGCAAACTTAGTTATACGGTCCAAAACCAAAGAGATTCGTTTTGAAGCAGTCAAGTAATTTAACCAAATATTTATACGTGACCATTCAAGGTACGGAACCCCTGTGCGTGAATCTGACTCGCGCTCGGGCGCTTTTTATTTTATTTGATAGTGGAATACTACAATTTGATTAACTTTATTACTTTGTCCCAGTTCAAAATAGTATTGGTCAATTGGAAGTCATAGCTTTTCATTTAAATGTTGACTACTTTTGCTATAGTCTGCTCCAGTGAGTGGCAACACAATTCAAGTAATTGCGAAAATCTATAAGGAAGTTTTAGAACAAATCAGTACAGACACGCCTGCTCGTTGGCCCGCTATTAATACGAAAAAAGACAGTGGGTCAAAGATGGAGCTGAGGATGGATGGACACGAGGAAGGGTGGAAGATTAAGCTTAATTTACTATAACCCACTAAAATTAATTTAATTTGCACTTGTTATCAGGATTAAATGACTCAGCAGTAAATGTGGTTGCAGATTTAGAGACCGGCAATGCGAACTCCGCGCCGGAAGCCGAGGCGCGTACCAGCAAAGTTTCACGCCTGCTCGGTAAGGATGCATGGGGCAAAGCATAAATGCTGGCATCGCGCTGATATTGTATTGTACACCATCGAATCACATAATATGCACTTTGTATTTTTGTCCTTGTATGCAGGTCTATTCCGTATTCTCAGTGGCTACGTAATTTAGTCGCATACTATGAAAAGTGTTCACCAAATTATACTCAAACTCCTACATTGTTATTGGGTAACTTTTATTATTAACCGAATCGACAACTGTAAACTGAATCTCGTTGATAGACACCGATAGAAATGGTACGGAACTACGGACACCGTTGCGCACTTTCCGGAGTGTTACAACTAAATTGTATAGCCACCTTTGATACGAAATAGGCCTGCCGAGCATGCTTGCAACGATGCACTGAGCGCATCAGTCTAGCGAGGTTTTGCTTCGTCCGACAGCGGGTTTGGTATAGACATGTCAATACCAAAGCCACGCGAGGACGCCGTTCTTTGTGGGATCCCAGCTAATCTCAAAACTAAATTACCTACATTTAAAAGGCATGGTATTCGTTTTCGCGGGAAACGACACGAGAAGATTAATGTAGTGTTTTCATTGATCCAATCCATTAACTGTAGAGATTCCTAAGAACTTAGGATGCAGCGCTGCTGTAAGGATGAAATGAACATAATTAGTTGACTTTGTCGAGCACTTAAGTAGATACCATGGATTATACTATGGCACACCATACACTATGGCACGTTTGCTGTTTATGTTTTATGTTTCTTTGTTTGTCTTTGTTTTTTTGAGCATCGATTTTGATGTCTTCGTCTGGAATGAATGCTTATTTGTGCAATTCATATAATATTTGGGAATGTTGATCGCATATAACAGTAAACGCTGATAGCGGTGTATTTTTTTAGTTGGTGAAAATTTGACGCATGTGCACTTCTTACTTTAAAACTTATCATAAACTCTCCATCCATCAATGTGGTGGACGGTAGCAACTGTTTCTAATTCATTTCATGATAAATGATCATGAATTTATCAAGGTGTGCGTGAATTATTTTCATATTCCGTCTAGTGACACAATTTATCTATCAGTTACTTATTAATTGTGCATGTTGGCCGCGGGGGACCTCAGAATTTGGCAGAAAATACTTATCGTGCTTTCATACGTTTTACTTAGATCGAAAGACGACTTTACTTACTCTATGTTTACATCAATACAATTAAACATTAGCATTATCCTCCTACTTAATATTATAAATGTGAAAGTGTGGATGTTTGGATGTTTAGATGTTTGGATGTTTGGATGTTTGTTACTCAATCACGCCGCAACTACTGAACCGATTTGCCTAAAATTTTGAATGGAGATAGATTATGCCCTGACTTAAAACAAAGGCTACTTTTTATCCTAAAAATGCACAGTTCCAATGGGAAAACCCGAAATCTATAGCTACGATAGCTATAATGATAGTAGGTATAAAGGTTGGAAAAGGGAGCGGGAACGGGAACTGGAAATCCACGATTACCTCAGGATTCGTTTAAAACCGAAATTCACGCGGGCGAAGCCGCGGGCAGATACTAGTCATAATATAAATCCTCGGCTGATCGACGGTTTGACGCGTGAAATATATATTGCGCCGGCACGCATTAATGTGTCTACTGATCAACTGTATCATTCCAAAATCACGTCTAAAAGCATCCAACGATAAATCTTGTGGGTACACAATATTTCCATACAATATAATCATCTCAATGTTTATGCGCGTTATTGCGGTTTGCACCGTTTATTCGAATTACTCGATTAAGGGCCACTGTACATGCGATTCTTCGATCATCGCCGATTGTTGATTGCTTTTTGTAGCGCTGAGCGCAGCTGTGGCTTGCGCCTTTAACTTAATTCGATTGTCAGTGGTACTAATAATCTCTAAACTAAACTAAGCTGCCTGATTTTAGGATAGGATCTATTCTAGGATAGATCTTAGTTATCTTAGATATAGGTGTATCGGTTGGACTATTTCTCTTTTTCAGTAGAAACGATAACATAAAGAGATGTGATGCGGAATTTAAGTAATTACTTACTATAACGCAAAGTGTGATCGCGAAGTTGCAAAACGCGATGATGCATCGATACAGTCGCAAAATTGCCGGTCACCGATACTAAAATATCATGTGTGTTTTGGCCCTAAATGCTTATGCGCGTTTACACCGCTAATTTCAATAGGGCGATCAATATAAAACAGATAAGTAAAATATAATATTGAATTGATTCAATTTAGAATGTTTCTGCTTCGCTACTATTCATCTATGTATCTATTCCTACATGTATTAGTGTATAGAGCGTGAACTCTAAACTCTCCATTTCCTTAATAATTTTATCCTGGCGGAATTTCGGGATATTATAGTGCACAAGTGCGAAAGCAAACACGGGTGCACTCTCTGTTCCCTAATCACTCACAGTTCGATGTGAAGTCAATTTAACACCACCGGAGAGAAATCAGTCGCAAACAAAAGGCTTTACGTCGTGGAATGTAGTACTTCTCTGTCTACGCTTTACGTGCTCTCCGAGATACAGGGGTGTAACATCGCTAACTTGCAAATTCCGGGCTGCTACTGAGAATTTCTTGACGGGTTTTTCATCACGAAATACATAACATTTCTTTCCGACCCGGGACTCGAACCCGCGACCTCACGAAGAGCAGCCGTAGGTATACGCTAGACAAAGGAAGCAGAATATGAATTCAAATTCTACCTCCAATGATATGGCAGATAAGTTATATATATAAAAAAACGACAGTTCTACGATGCATTGATATCATCATCATCATCATGATCAACCCATTACCGGCTCACTACAGAGCACGGGTCTCCTCTCAGAGTGAGAAGGGTTTTAGCCATAGTCTACCACGCTGACCAAGCGGATTGGCAGACTTCACACACCTTTGAGAACGTTATAGAGAACTCTCAGGCATGCAGGTTTCCTCACGATGTTTTCCTTCACCGTTAAAGCAAGTGATATTTAAGTAAATACTTAAAACGCACATAACTCCTAAAAATTAGAGGTGCGTGCCCCGGGATCGAACCCACGACCTCCGATTAGAAGTCGGTTGTCCTAACCACTAGGCTATCACAGCTTATGCATTGATATACTTAATATATATATATATAAAAATCAATGCCACTTTTGTAATTTTATAACTCAAGAACGGGCTCTCCTATCCAAACCAAATGTTTAGGCTTTGTTCGGACTATTTAGTAGATGGTTTATGTGAAGTTTGCACAAAATCAGTCGAGCGGTTCTACATTTATCACATTTTTTGTAACAAATATACTTATATATTGGTCTGTGGGTGTGGCATAGGTACACGGTAGGTGGCGCTGATGTCGGTATAGAAACCGGGCAGGACGACGTCTGCCAGGTGCCACTAGATAAGTTATAATTGATTCACATCAAAACAACAGCACTGTGCATTTAAACAATTATAGCACAATTACACAATGCCCTCAAGACCCACGGTACAATAAAAGGATGACAATGTGACTAATAATAATTGTCGCTGAGGATCCTCTTAACCACGTGTGTGTCGATTACCTATTTTAATTATATATAATTGCACATATAACTATTTCTATGATTGAGCAATTAAAATGGAATTATTTTAATGTAACACCATACATAAATCAATAATATAAATTTATCCATAACTTAGGAAATTGTTAACAAGTAAAACAACATTACTGGAATGCCTAACGATGCAAAATCTGAGCGTACAATATTGGTTAGAAGCCTTTATGCGCTTTATGCGTCTATTTGGTATTAGATAGTTCTAAGAGATAGTATAAGCTGTGGTATAAGTACCTCCTCTATAGTTGCTCTATATTCTGTGAACCCAGTAGGTATTAGCCAAAGCGTTGATCTCTTACTCCGGCGTCACACATAGACAAACATATGAACAAAGACTTATAAAATGTTCGCCTCATTTTAATTTGAACTTTAAAGGCGTTTAACTGCGTTTGAAAAACCGATACCGAATGTGTGTCTAAACTTTGAAGTTTGAACAAATACCAAAGACCCCTGCCACCACACATTTATGTTCAAACAAGTGTTCAAATAAGTGTTCAATTAATGTTTATGCTAGATATGTGGCGCTGGGATTAGAATATATTTCTGACGCTTTTTACAAATTGCGAGAGACGAACGAACAATCAGTCACTTATCTATTTTTTACATCAATGTCTGTTACGTACTTACCAAACGAAGAGGAGTTTTTTTTATTGTAACAGTTAGGTATTTACGTGTCATACTCATTTGTCAACACCCATTGTATTCTAATAAGCTTCTATTCGAACAAAAGATCGTTATCTATAACAAATAATATTCTATTGCTAGTTGATACTGCTCAATCATATAAACACAGTAAAACATAGACAGGTAATGGATTAGAAATGGTCGGATCTAGTGAAAGGATGTAAAAGCGTGAATGCGTTCCCTTTCCCTTGACGGATGTGAGACTTGAGAGCTACCTATTATATTGCCTGACACACATCATCGATTATAGAGACTTCGGGCTTGATCTAATTGGCCACGGAAGTTCGTCCAATCTTTCGTTCGTTCGGCTTCGTTGTTTTTAACGTGAAACATCTTTAATTATTCAACCGGTATCAAAAATACTAACTATTATCCATTAGAAGTGAGTTTAATTCACCTGCAACGTAGGAGTACGCCACGTAGAGCATCGTCCTTGTCTCGCTCGATTTATCCTGTTGTCCTTATCAGTAGTAGTGTCGGGGGTGTGCCGTTACTACTTACCTATATCTATTGATAACACAAGTTAGCAGATCTCGACAAAGTTCATAGATTTCTATATTCGAAATATTTTATCATCAGCATACTTAATACGACTTTGCACATCTCGACAACGTGATACACTTCGATTAATCAAAACCTTATAACGCTAGCGTAAAACGGACTTGAAGCCACTTGACATTTTAGAGTCGCAAGTTCAGTAAGTATTTTTTTATTTCTGTAGATGGCTGTTAGGATACCTACTTTGACGTTTTTTGATACTCGTATTTCGATACTCGAAGTGTATCAACGTTATTGAGATGTACAAAGTCGTGCTAAGTATACAGAATAAAATGCCCTTCGCTTTAAAATCGTGCCCTCGGCACATGCCCTCAGTACTGCCACTTTTTATTTTGCGTCCTCTTAGGACGCTGATTGTAAAAACTTACGCATATTTTATTAATGATGTTTCAACGGCTAACTTAACGTCGGACGACGTTGTTTGGAAAAACAAGGCTGCACTTCATTACGCTAATGAGAGAACACGTACCTAAAGGAGAACGAGATTTAATTAAAATGATTAATTAATTCAGTAGCTCATTTTATCTTATTTATTTACTGCGCTAATCCTTGTGTTAATTAACGAGAGTGAGCATCATCCATCTCATATAATTAATTTGTTGAAGTCATTAATTTCAATTTGATTTCTCGAGGTTACGCCAAATAATATACCTAATGACGGTGCCTGACGGTGTCATAGACAATGTATTATTAT
The DNA here is from genome assembly GCA_920104075.1 of Melanargia galathea. Classification (NCBI taxonomy): domain Eukaryota; kingdom Metazoa; phylum Arthropoda; class Insecta; order Lepidoptera; family Nymphalidae; genus Melanargia; species Melanargia galathea. The sequence goes on from OV049863.1 coordinate 5,003,521, forward strand.
CGGTTTAATATCTCCACTCATGAGACCCAGAATTAGTAATGTAATAGGTAGGTAAGTAATACTAGGGAACAAGGGTAAGAGGTTAAAATTCTCGCTGCAACTGTGTAAACTAGCCAATAGTGGAGCTAAAGAGGTCATCGCGAAGAAAAAATGAATAAGGAACAGATTAGGAAATTTTAGATATGTAAGTACCTACATCAGATTGGGTCACAACTTTATGCAGGGTACATAAATAGATATTTTTATGCAGGATAGAAACGATGTAGATGTATCCGCGGGTGATGATAAAATATTGTGGCCCCGTTTCTGGGAGACGCGATTAGGTACCTAGAGTCAGCTGAGAAAAACTAGATTGTACATAGGTACTTATTAAGATATTTTTACTGATGTGATTTAGACCATGTGTAACTTTATTCACGTAACCCTCCTCGTAATTCCTACTCTATACCTACTCATTGTGAAAGTACTATAAAATACAGTTGTGGTTTTTCTTTCTTTTCTTATTAACGAACAAAAAGGTTGAATAGTCTTATATAATTTGAACGATAATCATAGTCATTGCAGCTCGTGGTCAGTTATTTAGATTAAATAATACCTTAATGTGATCTTCACTTTCTATCGTCTGTGAATTAGATTTTTAAGGTTCCTCACCACTCATCGAAGCGATTTTCATCAATCTTTCATTCCACTAAGCTGAAGCTTACAGAGATACCTAGTTTGCAACCCCGAGACGGTTCGTGGATAGTTTTCATCCCGGAAAAGAGTTCACCCGGGAAATAATTTACAGCTGGAAAATAACACGAATCAAATATCCATGTTATTAAAAATATTAAATACCTCCTAAGTAGTTTTTGCCCGCGATTTCGTCGGCGTGGAGTTTGTGTTCCCTTATCAAATGCCTTAATACAAAGCTTCATGGTTTTCAATAATGATGGACTCCCATACAAACTTTCATCCTTTATTTCGACCCCTTCAAGCCTCTTTTTGCGACAGAAGGTCTATCTCTATACATAACTAGTGGATCCGGCAGACTTCGTCCTGCCCGGTGCAGTGGTGACATACCGACATCAGCGTTATGTACCGAGACCCGGTAGGTTACCTGTACCTACCCGGTAATTGTGTTTTCAAACCATCCAGGAACCCATTGAAATATACACACAAAATTGCATACAAATTGTGACAAACACACGTACAGAATAATTATAACTATAAATACGGGTGAGAGGATGAGAGAGTTTACCGTATCCACGCGACGGGATGTTTGACAGTTACGAAACCCGTGAACATTTTGTATGGGAAAATGTTTTTTCTTTTATTTTATGTTTTTGTCTATTTTTTAATGTTTTTAATAGTTATTCTGCTATTCGGGACGGTCCCAAATATAACAAATCAAAAACAATGAAAATCGGTCCAGCCGTTCTCGAGTTATAAGTGGTCGAACTAACACGACTTTGACGACGAGATTTCAACAAAATTGGTTCTGCGGCGTGAAACAGGCAGACATGCAGACAGTTAGGTATATTTTTTGCATTTATAACATTAATGGGGATTATGAAAATGCTACTGTATATCTACGTATCTGACCTCCCAAGTCAATTTTCACGTCCATCCCGATAAACATATTTACAAATCACATACGATTACTCTGTCACAAGATCGCTTTTATAGGATCACTTCACTCAATTGCGGCTAAGTTGTTGTGAATACAGCCTTCTATTTTCGTCTGCCGCGGCCGCAATCAGTCAAATTGACCACTCGGTGAGGTCATGAGTCTCTCGAAGGAAAGGAAGCTGCGGCCCGCGAGGCCCACGCGTCGCCAGCAATTCCGACCAATTGTGGTCCAGTTAACGTTGTATTTTTATATGGGCGGCTGTAACATTTTATATTGTGTACTCCGTCCGTGCGTTACATCTGTTTTCTTTCCCGAAATAACTCGCAGTGCGTGTTGTTGATGTCGAAAGCGCGGGCGGGGTCGCTTTGGCGGATGCGTCAATTTTTGTATGGAATCGCACGCAAAGTGTGCGTGTGAACTCCTACATTTTCTCGCACTCTATACCTACGTTTGATTTTTCCCAAACATGCACCTAGGTACTCCCGGATTTTGTTGTGGTGTGTGTCCTACTTGCGACGTCGCGTATCACTCGATTGCACTAGGTGAGCAACACCAGTCGGTAACTAGATGGGTTTGATGACTGATTGAGATTTTATTTTGTTTTATTCATCTTTCGCAGTCAAAGGCTATCTTTAACCTGTGACTGCGATGTCACTGTTACAATGACGGTGTAGTCTGATAGGAGCGGGCTAACCTAGAAGATGTATGGCAGTTTTTATTAAGCCCATGCCTCTGATAGTTTTCTATACGGCAAGGCTATATCATGTTTTACATGTTGTAGTACGAAAGGAGGAGCTTCTTGAATGATTGATGTACATACTCTTCCTTTCGTGGAAGTCGGTTAAAAACTATTATAGCTAGGCCACTTTAAAAATCATTTGTGTGACAAATGGTCCTAAGTGGTATTCAATCATAGCTTTACGATTCCGTTGTGCAGATCTTCCGAGTACCTACGTCATTACGTAAATCTATTGATACCAGTCAACGACCTTTAAAACTCAATTTATATCAATCATTGGTCTAATGGTAGGTCATTCTCACAAAAAACACTCGCACGCATATTTAGGTGTAGGATTAGGATACCCAAATGTATTAGTGCTCATAATATGGTCCTGATTAAACTTAGGTCTTTTTATATCAATCATTGGTCTAATTATGGTAGGTCACTACTCAAAAAACACTCGCAAGCATATTTTTAGGTGTAGGATTAGGATACTCAAATGTATTAGTGCTCATAATATGGTCTTGATTTAACTTAGTGTCTTAGCTTTACTTTACATTTTACAATACCTATAAACCTATGCTATAAACTAACTCATACCTACAAAGTAGATTAGATTAGTAGGTATTTTGTAACATGATTCCTGCAATACAAACATTTAAAAATTAAAGATTTTAACTTTCTAGGTATGTTTTGGCTTTCAAAGGGAGAGTGTGAGAACTAGAGCGAGGGAATTGAAGTATGTACAAGTAGTTAGCTGAAAATAAACATATGTATGTGTAGTAGGTTTAAACATGGGTATTTTCAGCACTCATCAAGTCATCACTGTATCCATATCCATACATACTCGTATATCCAGATGTGAAAGTGAGAATCCAGAAGTTTTTTTTGTTCGCTTTTTACGATCTAACGCGGAATCGATCTTGATGAAAGGTACAGAGATATCTTACTTCCCGGAGGCGGACGTAGGACGTAGGAAAATATTTCAGTCCCATGGGAAAACAGAAATAAAAATCCATGCCAACAAAGTTGCGGACAACAGCTAGTAATTTACATAGTGAGGTCAGTTTGCCGCGTCAGTCTTTTGAAAGCACTTATCTCCGAAAGTAACGATGGAATTTTAAATTCCGCAGATAGTCCTAAGAAGCTAGACGCTGCGGTGCAAATTCTTGCATCTAGAGCTTTTTTTTATTTGATCAGAACGCTACAATGCTACAGCCTACACAGTTTTTATCGTTTTCATAATTGGTCCAAAATGTTTCACAATAATGTTAGTAGGTACATCGTAAATATTTGTAGGTACAAGATGTTTTTTTTTTCATTTTGTTTCTCTACAGTTTTTATCATGTCGATGTGGTAACCCTACGAGTATGTGGAGTACAAAAACTATGCCGATGCCCTCTCGTGGGAGTTCTCCGTGCTAGCCCATCGAAACGGCTATTTTAGCAATGCTTCAACGTCTGCTTACTGTCGTGTCTGGAGGTAATTGTATGTTACTCGTAAGTCGTACTTAGGTTAGAGCTTTCTACAGACCATTATTATTGTAACTATTCTTGTAGTTATGATGATAAACTTTCGTCTTTATAAAAGTTTCACTAAAAGTGTTTTTTCTTTAAATTTTTGTATATTGAAAGTTTATTTAGGTCTAGTTTATGTAGGTAATCCATAAGAATGACAATTTATCAAGATTTTTTAAACTCAAAAAATTATAATAAATAATTATCTTCATCTGCTTGTTTTTCAGAAATCAAATTATATACTTATAGGTAATTTATATTATGAAATATGGTTTCAACTTTTAATTTATTTTTACCCTATTAGGCAAAGCCAAATGGAAGGTTTATGATTTTAGTAGTCTATATATGTATGTATGTATATTTCTATTTACAAATGTTGCATCCTAAAATTTTACAGTAGGTATGTAGGTACATGTAAAATAAACTAAGCGACAAAAACAAATTGAGAACAATTTTGCTATATCATTGAGGAAAAAGAAAGCGTTTTGTTCATTATTTTTATTCTTGAATAGTTACAATTTAGGTTAGTCCAAAATATGGAAGATGCCATTTTAAAGTGCCAATAAATGGACGGATTACCCTAATTATTAAATTGATTTTCAAAAGATATGTAATGGACGGATTACTCTAACCATTAGATTGATTTTCAAAAGAAGTGTATAATTATTTAGGAACAGAGTAAATAAATTACATAAGCTCGCACGTCTATAGTATTCCAAGATTGCGCGGTCGATAATACATTCTTTTTGAATCGAATTAAAGCAGGTACGAGTACTCTTGAATTTATTGATAGATGGTTTTTATTTTTGTCCAAACACTTTTGAATCGTTATTAAAATATTTCTCAAACGATTTATTTTCTATAACGTAACAAGTTACAGAGTAAATGTTATTGAAAGCAGTTAGATCACGTCGGATACGTAACATTGATGGATTGTTCATCAGGCGTTTAAAGTTTATCTTAACTGCCCATTGTCTTGTGTTGCGATCTCGGTTGCGATATAATGGTGTGTCTACGGTAAACCATTGCTACTATCACGCGAGTGAAAGGGTATCTAAATAATTGGAAAGTGTTTTGTAACGATTTAATTGCTAGCGTGTAGTATAGTCTCAATTTCTTTAATATATATATAGCTGTTCGTTCTGATTCACTGACTCATTCATCGCCTCTCCTGAACAATTTTGTATGAAATTTTTTTTTTTCAATAATGGTGTCGTATAGAGGATAAAAATTCATTAAGAGGAAAAATATGGAGAGAGCTGATGATTGAAGATTTCAGAGACGAGGGAATGGCATGCTTAAGCTATTGAAGATAGGTGGGGGGTGCTCGACCAAATGTCACTCGAAACATCATCCAATTGGCAGTGAGCTGAAAAAAAATTCAAAATGGCGAAAAAAAGATGGCCGCCATACAACTTTCGTCGGTCTCCATCTCGGAGGGTATAAAAGATGGAAGAGTGGTTTCTTCGCAAAAGATGATCAAAATCCAAAGGTCTACTCGATGAATAGAAAAAAAATTCAAAATGGCGGAATTTATTTTTCCATAGAAAATGTATGGCGAACTCTCAATGAAAAATATGGGAAGACATGATGATTGAGGGTTTGGAAGATGGATGAGGAGCCCGGGCAAGGTATTGTAGATAGATGGGAGGTGCTCAAACAAAAATTACTCAAAACCTTATCCAATTGGCACTGAGCTGAAAAAAAAACAAAATGGCGGATTCAAGATGGCGGCTATACAAATTTTGTCGGTGTCTATCTCACCAAGTATAAAAGATGGAAGAGTGGTTTCTTGGCAAAAGATTATCAATACCTAAAGATCTACTTGATGAGCAGAATGATTCGAAGAAAAAATATGGAGAGTGATAATGATCGAGGATTAGGAATATGGGAGAGAATAGGTGGAGGCTGCTCAAACCAAAATACCCGAAAGCGAAACCTCGCGGTCCGCTTGCGGGCCGCGCACCCACGCGCCCTACTAGTTAATATATATATATATGTGACTCATTCATCGCCTCTCCTGAACAATTTTGTATGAAATTTTTTTTTTTCAATAATGGTGTCGTATAGAGGATAAAAATTCATTAAGAGGAAAAATATGGAGAGAGCTGATGATTGAAGATTTCAGAGACGAGGGAATGGCATGCTTAAGCTATTGAAGATAGGTGGGGGGTGCTCGACCAAATGTCACTTGAAACGTCATCCAATTGGCAATGAGTTGAAAAAAAATTCAAAATGGCGAAAAAAAGATGGCCGCTATACAAATTTCGTCGGCGTCCAACTCGGAGGGTATAAAAGATGGAAAAGTGGTTTCTTCGCAAAAGATGATCAGGATCAGAAGATCTACTCGATGCATAGAAAAAAAAGTTCAAAATGGCGGAATTTATTTTTCCATAGAAAATGTATGGCGAATATTGAGAGAGAGTATAAAGTTGTGAACTAGGTATGCAAGGCGGTTGATGCGGTTCTTTGGAGAAATCTCAAAGAAAAATATGGGAAGACATGATGATTGAGGGTTTGGAAGATGATTGATGAGCCCGGGCAGAGTTTTGTAGATAGATGGGGGCTGCTCAAACAAAAAATACTCAGAACCTCATCCAATTGGCACTGAGCTGAAAAAAAAACAAAATGGCGGATTCAAGATGGCGGCTATACAAATTTCGTCGGTGTCTATCTCACCAAGTATAAAAGATGGAAGAGTGGTTTCTTGGCAAAAGATGATCAAGAACTGAAGATCTACAATTTGATGAACAGAAAAAAATCAAGATGGCGGAAATTATTTTTCTACACAAAAAAAATTTTTATTGATGGTTTCGTGTAGAAAACAAAAATTCATGCGGAGGAAAAATACGGAAAGAGCTGATGATCGAAGATTTCGGAGACGGATGAAGAACACGGCGACGGTATTGAAGATAGGTGGGACGTGCTCAAACAAAAACTACTCGAATCCTCGCGGTCCGCTTGCGGGCCGCGCACCCACGCGCCATACTAGTTTTTTATACAATCACTCAGTTATCGATCTCACCTGGGCCCTGTTTTTCTATGATATTCTATAAATCGTAACTCACTTGTCCAATTGAGAAAATGACTTCATCATCGAACTATGATTTCATAATTCATATTATAAAACAGTTCTTGTATGAAGACCTGTTGCCATCACAATATGGATTTCGCGGACATGATTTCCATGTTTTAGAGAAATAAGTCAAAGTAGACATTATAATTTTTGAAATGTTGACCATGCTGGGTATCTATTTTGGGATCTCCACTTATCACAGACTCTCTGATGTCCGCGACTTAGTCCACGTGGATTCAGGTTTTTAATAATCCCAAGGGAACCGGGGATAAAAAGTACCCTACTACATTCTCCTCAACAGAAACCAATGTAAAAATCGCATCGATCCGTAGCTCAGTTGCGGCGTGATTGAAGAACAAACCAACAAACAACCACACCTTCGCACTTATAATATCTACAATGAATATACAATGAATACAAAATAACGCCTGCTTCTATTCAACACTTATACTTAATATCTGTTAGCAGGGATATCAATCACTGCACCACCTAGTAGAGCCTAGTAGGTCATCAATATTTTATATTGTTTATTTGGCTAAGTAGATAAAGCAATACCTACATAAAACCATTACGAAACAATTTGCCTTTGCATTATTGGAAACTTTAGAAGCAAACAAAAACGTCTCTAAAATGTTTACTTTGCGTAATGTTTGGGCCATTCATAAAATGTTGACTAGAATAATTACAATTTAGCAAATGCCTACCTATAGCTAATACAGATAGCAAGAAAATGAGCGAACGTTCATTACAAGGAATAAGGTGTTTATGAGAAAAAATTGAGTAGAAGCAGGCGTTACTATGCGGAAGTCAGTGATACACAACAAAAAAATAATTATTTTGCTATAATTCACCAAAATAAACAAACCTGTATGGTACAACGTGCCACCTCGCAAGGAGGTTTGTGTGGTGTTTCCTGGTGGTGGTGAACCACCAAGAAACACCACACAAATATTGCTTGTGTGCGAGTTTGCGTTTTCCTCGAAAATAGTAACCAAGCTTTACGTCGCATTTGGCTTTTTTATGACTCACACATAGTATCTGTCGAACAACACTAAAGGAACCGCCAACATTTCGTGCCAAGTTTTATCTCATTAAAATCACTAGAAACTATAACAATTTCTGAATATACTACATGAACGAATTTATTTCAAAATGAACTTTAAATGTTCTGAAGTAGATATGAGAATATGTTGCAAAATAAGTAAGTACTACATTTATTTTGATTTTACAAACAGAGTCGGTATCAAGGAAAGCTGATCGCAGATTTCCTCAAAAACCGCACTCAACGCAACGCATTTTTCAGTACACACCATAGAGGCAGAGTGATGAGCAGAATAATAGATACTACTACTATTTGATACTACGGGCTACTTACTGTTACGACAGTGCAGCACACGCGTTCAAAATATAGTAGATAGCAATACGTACTCACTATTACAGCCCTCAATTCTGCTTCGCCGCTCTGCCCTTGTGTTAAACGGCTAATAACGAAAATGCATATGACCTCACAAGCACAAGCTAACCGCATCACACGCAATAATAAAAACAATTCTTGCATCCCTTGCGGCTTTATCTGTAGTCTGCAATCTGCTTTGGAAAGCTTCTGAGAAGTACGCTTTGGCGACATAATACGAACTATGACTCTAACGTTTCGCTCGACTACATTTTTTACCAATCTTTATAATATTATCTTGCTCTGACGAATGAGTACTGCGAATCGTATGGAGACCTTGTTGTTTAGTTTTTTTTTGGTAAATGTATTATTAAACGTGACTCGAATCAAAATAATTGTAAAACGTAAAATGTCAACTAGTTATTCTGGTTAAAACCTACTGCTACAATTAGGGCAATGAATCAACAAAAGCTTGTGTTTAGTCGACATTCTTAAGTCAATTTTAAATTCTTTACCTATTTCTGTTACAAGATGTAAAAGTGGGTCTAGATCTCCTTTAGGCTACTTACCCATCTCCTTTTGGAAAATCAGGGTACAAGCATCTCTATTTCCCACCCAGTAAAATGTTGATAAACTTTTCAAAACTTCTTCCGTGGAATGCACAACTAGAATTGCGAAACATTTCTTTTCTTTCCATTTTACTAATTATAGGTATTAACGAAGCTACGCCTACATAAAATAAATAAATATCTAAAATTCAGAATAAATAATGGCTATATTCAGACGAGCCATCAGACGAGCCACAGGGATCTTCTGGATACAAGATCGTGATGTATGGGAGTCCATTGGAGTCTATTGGGAGTCCATTGGGAGAGACGTATGTCTAGAAGTCCTCTGATGTCTTTTTTTGACGTCAGAGGAAAGACTCATGCAAGAGTTATGATCGGTGCATATCTACCCAACTAGTTTCCAATCTTTCTCCAACACGTCTGGAGTCCTACATCTACTTTTAGTTATGAGGGCGAAGGACCTCTCGAATGGATTCAAGACATGTCAGATATAGACAGACCTAGACTGCTCAAACTCGTGCGTGTCAATCACTAGTTTACTAATGATATTTTTATTGATAGACGCGCAGGTACTTTTTTCCGTCGGATGTTTTTTAAACCTGATTCATCTGAAAACCATTCATATCAACCTCAAGTCATTGTCTTATGTTGTCGTAGAACACATCCCATTGTTTGTTGGTACACAACCAAGAATAGCAATCATATGTAAATGCGCTCTTGTCTTCGGTAATTTAAGATGTGCGCATTGTTTCTAAATTGCCAGCGTTACATAAAAAATTGCTAGTTAGCTTAATAATCTTCTGTATTCTTGTATAGCTTCGAGTTTTTGATGCAATATGGTTATGCTGTTAAACACGTGTCAATAATAATACTTCTTTGATTCTTTCTGGGTCAGAGATAAATTGAATATGTATAAAATTAATGGTATCTCTGGCAACGCAATGGTGCAGATCATTTGGCACACAACTACATCGATGCATACAACCGCTTCCGGTTTTAATTCTCAGTCAAGTGAAAAGATTTTTTTAATCGATCTTTAATTGATCTTTTACTACGATTCGATATACCTTCCAATCCATCATATAATATTATAAGTGTAGTTATGTATGTCTGTTACCATTTCACGGCTCAGCTGCTACACTGATTTAGATCAACCTAAGACCGAGCAGCGTCTACTCCACATTTTCACTAAACGGCTTGCATAAAGGCTCTTTTGAGCGCGATAAAAACAGAGAAAATAATGGCTCGACGAAGTTTGTCTCGTGACCTTAGGTTTTGTGTTTAGGTTGAGCATCATAAGTTGAGCTGGGCTAAATTCGAAGCTAGAAGCAGGCTAGGTGTACAAAATTTGAGCAAAAATAACATCATATGATTGTTTACAATCGTAAGGGGAACAGGTAGGTTCATACGTATTGTGAGACGTGACGTGAGTATGATTCTCTACGCATATTGTCGCTAATGTAATGCTCCCGCGCGGCGCACACAACACCAAATATTATAATAATGGGCGCAATTCAGACGCGTGAGCGTTTAACGAAAAAATAATACAGTGTTATTTGATGATCCCTACTAATTTCCCCACTAATATGCTAATCAGAATGCGAGAGTGTGTGTTTATTGGTTTTTCTTACAATCACCCCGCAACGGAGCCACGACCGACCTAATTTGCATGAGTATAGTTGAGGACCTGGAGAGAGCATAGGCTACTTTTTAGGATAGCATGCTATTTTTCACGTATTTGTCCTTCAATCACGCCGCGATTATAGTGCTAAGGATCGACTTGATTTTTAGATAGCTACTAGGTATATGGTTATAAATTTAGAGATATAGGATATGTACTTTTAATCATTGGAAAATAAAGGGTTCCCGCTATATTATTTAATCCTAACATCACGCAAAAACTAGTAAATTAACTAGTAAGTTAATGTTTAACCACTGATGAGCTAACACAAAATTTCTAATAGAAAAAACAGTAAGATAGCTAAGCACAACAAATCATCATTTTATATTATCATTTTAATTTTTTCTAACCAATTTTGATTTTTTTTATAATTTATAAAAAAAAGTAAAATTGTCTGTCTGTCTATTCTCTTCTCACGTTTCAACCACTTTAAACAACTTTAAGGAAATTTGGCACAGAGCTTAAACAGTACCTGAAGAACACAGTTGAGTACCTGTTTGAAGTGTGAAATAAGTAGCAAACTCTTGTATATGCAAGGCATACAGCATTATGCTGAGCTAGGTTGTGCCACACATGACAGGTGTGGCACCGGCACCCGGCACCCGGCACCTCCATCACTCGGATCTATATTAATTGTTCAATTGAACGAGTGTTAGAGGCATCGGGGGAGATTTTTATGTTACAAGTAATATTGTTATGTGAGGCACAGCACATTAATAAACGTTTTTTCTTTCTTCTTTTTAAATAGGCGCATTTTAATACTAGCTCGATCGCTACAGCCCACATCTTGGGCGCATACGACACGATTCAAGGCTGAGCAATGAACGTTTGACACGCAGTCACCGCATTGAAGGTTTAGGTTACGTCTTAATTCTTGGCATACGTTAACAAAAAAAAAAGCAGCTTGAATATGATATTGTTTCTTGCGAATCTTGCGGCTCTTGTTGCTCGGGCGGCTCTAGTGGCCGTGTGTGATCTCCTTTTGATACCTAGGTACCTGCTTCATAATATTTTATATTATCATTATTAAGCTCGCATTATTCGCAGTAAAGATAATGAAAACTTTGAGTCACTCAGCGGGCGATGGAGAGAGCTACGAGTATGAATGAAAGAATGATGATGAATGATGATTGATGATGAGCTATGAATGATTCATTCACAAAAATTCAGGTAGGTTCTTCCAATAAGATGGTTTAAACTGATGATCGTATGCTTCGTGTTTATCTACATGATCAATTATCAGACACGAGGAGATCCGTAGAATAGCTAGAGTAACAAACTTAGCTCAATTAAACGCGAAGCTGAAGTGGCATTGAGCGGCGTATATAGTTTGAAGAACTAAATAGACATTGGTGCTGAATTGTTACCCGAAAGACAAACTTCCAAACCAAAAAAGCCACTTCGTGTTGCATTTTGTAAGTCTATGCAAAACTGAACCGTTAACTTTAACCAAGTGGATACGAATACTACTTAACTTGTGCAACCCCACTTTGCTTGTTTTTGGGCGGGCAAGTTTTATTTAACGGTAGTTACCTATATGCGTTTCGATAAAGTTTCTTTATCTTCTTTTTGTTTGTATACCTTCATAATTTTAACGCATGTCAAAAGTTTTGTTGATAGTATTGAAAATGTTCAACATTATTATTCCTCGTATAGGCTCTAATTCCTCTTGTCTATACAAATGTGCTATAAATTAAAAGAAACGCCGATATCTATAATTAACTTTTTACTAATAAAAATTCGAGCAAAAATTCGAGCTTTTTACTACGCCTTGTTTACGAATTCAATTCTGTGAAATGTTTGCATAGATAGAGAGTTGATGGCAGAAAAATTAAATCATTACCTACCTCGCGTGCTATAACTTGATAATAGTGAAACCTTGACAATAAAGATGCCTAAAATTAAATTCGACTTCTGACATAATTCCCTGTTGCTGGATTTTAACGTAAATAAAAATCAACTGATCTAAATCATTTACTCCCGTCTGATAAAAATTTTTTCACCGAAGCTCCTTGACAAAACTTTCATAAATAAATCTCATCGCCAGACTTTTTTGTCTTTGCTGTAATGATTTATTACTTATTTGTTTCTGAATTTTTGGTGTATCATAATTTCGGAGATTTGACGTTTGGCAAATACTTTTTTGTATACCTACATCTACTTTAAGTAATACAAAAACTAAACACCAGGTACGATCAGTTCATGTATACCCTGATTTTTAATTCGGTGGAATTCTGACAGCTGTCATTGTCATTTGCAGATGAGTTATTTGTATGGAAAACAGTGTTAACTTACGTTAAGTACGATTTTACCCTAAACTACTTTAATTCCCTGTCAACATAAAAAGCCCTAAACCGCGTATTAATATTAGTCGTTTCGCCCTAAAATAGAAATCGCTAAGAGTGAAAACTAAAAAGTTCACACTAACAGTAATAGAAAATAAAAGAAGCACATTGAAAAAAATTATTCAAAAATGGAAGTCGAATGACATTATCACCATGAAGTGTACAGCTATGTTTGATTTTTATTTACATAAGTTTTGAATTTTTTATCTTTTTTGTGGGAATTGTTTTATCTCTGGTAACATTACGAAATGTCAGAATTCCACGGAATTAAAAGTCAGAGTATAGAACAGCTTTGGTCACAAGCTTCAATACTAGCTAACACCTATAAATCACATAATCGTACACCAAAATTTCCACCAACTTCCTAGCTAGCGTGACTCAAGTACTGTGAGCTCGTCCATCTTATATTATTATAATATTACACAGCAAATTCGGAAACAGGATTTTAATTTATACGAACGTTCTATATCGATTCACATAACTCTACCTTACCTGGCTAATACTCTTCTATTTTAGCGTCAGTATTGTGACTAGATTATATACCTACATACGTTTGTTTAGTGACTGTAGCGATCTATCGAGGCACCAATAGGGTGTCATTTTCTAAAAAGCTTTATCAATCATTGCTACAATCTTAAGTATGCGAATTGGCTGAATCTATGGTATTCTTGATGGTATGATATTCACTGGACTGGTGGTTGGCATGGTCGACTGCGAATCATGAGGTCCTGGGTCCAATTCTTAGGTCGGGCCAAAAATTATAAGGGTTTGTCTGTCAAGAAATTGTCATTGCAGCCCGGAGTTGGATGTTGGCGGTGTTAGATACACCCCCGTACCTCGGCGAGCACGTAAATCCGTCTGTCCTACGCCTGATCTCTCTCCGATCGTGTCACATTGGCGTCGCAAGCTTTGATTGTTCTAGGAATCACCCGGTCAGGCCGTTCGACCCGCGAATGCTGCCTATTCTTTGCACCATTCCACGCGGAAATACGTCGTACCTACCTACAGTAATTATTTTCAGGTCACCTTTGAGTTTTATTCTAAAAAAATCAGTTTTATTTGAATTATTGTACCTACACTAAACTAATGTAGATAACTAAGTACCTACGTAACGATATATCAATTTATCAGTTTAGCACCGTCTCGCGACGGCACTGTCACGGCCAGTGATAATTTCCACGGTTTATTTGCTAAACCACTTTGCACATCGCATTTTTCAGCTGAAACATTCTAATATTGTTGACTTATAAAATTTTCTTAACACAAACGATGACATAACAATTATTTTTAAATGCAACGTCTGCTTACTTAGTTACATATTTGCAATAATTCTGGGATATAATAACGTAGGTATGAAATTTATCAATCTGGATGAGATTGACCTTTCTTCTATGAGTATTTAAGTTAGTTCCTTCTGAATAATTAAGGCTTATTTTTCATTATCAAAGTAGATATGTCACCTACAGAATAACATTTACTTAAATTATACGAAACTACTTAATTATACTGAACGTATTTACGCAAATTACGTGAGAATTATTTATTGGCATCATTTGTTTGCAAGATATGCGCAGGACAATGGTAAATATATGCAATTTAAATAATTTATAACGCGTTATCTGAGACACAGGCTAGGTAAGCGCCGTATTATTTTAGTACGTAAACAATAAAATGACGCATCAAAATAGCTGCATAGAGGCGGCGTGGTGCGGCCACACGAGTAGTAAATCTACAGAGGGGAAGCTTCAACAAGCGGCCCGCTGTAGGTATACTCACACAAACACACTCACCAACGGTTCACGGACGCCCGCTCGTTCCACTACCCGGTACAGTTGGTGACAAACGTGCGCATATGTGTGAGTGTACCTACAGCGGGCCGCTTGTAGAAGCTTCCCCTCTGTAGGTACTCTGTGGTGCGGCGACGCGCGACGCGCGACGCGGATGCAGACGGATTTTTTTATCGGATTCAGGGTCGTTGCAATTAGTGACAATAGTAGAGTGTGATACAAGGGTGGTATGTAGGTTTTTACAAAAAAATTGACGTATAACGAGGGTCTACCATTAGCATGAGTTTGTAAAAAACTTAACCGCGCCCGTCCGTCCATCCGTCCGTCGTCGGTCCGTACGCACGCGCGCCGTCCGTCCGTCTGTTCATCGGTCCGTCTGTGAACCAATGGAAATTATAACATTACCGCAAATAAATCGTACTAGTGCAATTTTGTGGCAAGTTACCACACTAGTGCGGTAAAATTATCTTTCAAGCCATGTTTCCTACCATTGTAAATGCAGTTTTCGAGCAAAGTTTATGGAAAAATGTATTATTATGTGGCATTTGGCAAAACAGCGTGTGGCATACCATAGATTCCTCTAGGTCCTGGGCTCTAATTCTAGGACACTAGAACGCACGCATCTTAGGCGCGAAAAACGCAGCGAAGCCGCACCGCTTCGTCTGGCAACTCTTTTAGGTAGCAACTTGTTCTATCATCTTCTGAGCTTGGCATTGCCAAGGTGCAATGTCAGGCTGCACACAGACATGTAACAAAGTCGTCCAAGAATCAGTTTTCGTACGTACATGTATACGTTTAGCCGTTTGTAGTGTAATATATAAATCTATACATATAATAAAATCGTAGACTTGCCGTATCTGTACATTGAAGATTTTTGCAAAATAATAACTGGAGGATGTTAGGGATAAGTAATAGAACGTATAAAAGCTATTTTTGAAATTTTTGTCTGTTTGTCTGTTTGTCTGTTTGTCTGTTTATCTGTTTGTCTGTTTATCTGTTTGTCTGTTTGTCTGTATGTTTGTGCGCGCATCACGCAAAAACTACTGAATGGATTGAAACGAAACTCGGTACGATTTAAGTTCATACTACGGAGTAACATATAGGATACTTTTTATCCCGAAATTCAGCACCCTTGGGAGAGGGGATGAAAGGCAAAATGTGTACTTAGCTGTAATTCGTTATCGGGTGGTCCGATTTCATTCATTTTTTTTTTTGTTAGAAAGTAGATACTTTAAAGACTACTGGCTAACCTCTGAAAGGCTGGACCGATTATGATGGGACTTTCACTGGCAGATGTTTACATGTTGATCTACCTAAACATCCGCCAGTGAACTTATAACAGTTTTTAGCAAGGTATAAGCTCAAAGGAGCTTAAGAAAAACAAAATGATTCCCACGGGATTATTAAAATCAATATGCACGCGAACGAAGTCGCGGGTATCCGCTCGTAATAAATAAATATATATAAACTAGCATCTGCTCGCGGCTTCGCCCGCGTGGATTTCGGTTTTAAACAAATCCCGAGGGAATCGTGGATTTCCGGTTCCCGTTCCCGTTCCCTTTTCCAACCTTTAGAAGGAAGGACGTTCGTTATAGTAATCTACCTATAGCTGAGCTATACATTTCATGCAGTGCAGTGCATTTTTCCGGGATAAAAAGTAGCAGTTTTAAGTCAGAGCATAATGCATTTGCATTCAAAATTTCAGTCAAATCGGTTCAGTAGTTGCGGCGTGATTGAGTAACAAACATCCAAACATCCAAACATCCACACTTTCACATTTATAATAATATATTAGTAGGATAATACCTATAAGCATCTGCAGCATGTTTTCTGAAGCAGGTATAATCTAAGCATATTATTTCTGTTTTTGCTTTTACATAGGTATGATATGAATAGGTAATAACTTAAAACACGTAAGCTTATTATAATTACAAGTGAGTAAGTCGTTGATAGACAAATTCTTGTATTTAATTTCCCAAGACGATTAAATTGTCTGTAATTTGCTAGTTATTTTATTCATTTTGCTCGCGTAAAACATTAACTTGAAACCTCATCCCTACGAAGATGAATGATGTAATATCATAATTGTACCAACTTACTTATACTCTGGAAAACTTCTTCTTCTCAGTACTATTTTTTATTTAATATCCGGGAAAATAAATTTATTTAATACAATAAATACTTAAAAATAAAAATTAAAAATTACAAATCAAATAAAACATCCAAATCACTGTAACGAGGCAAGGTGCCCAGAACGCTGGCTGCGTTACCTCGTTGAATGGCCAGACTAATATGCTGACCGAGGTAACTGCCAGCCCTCCGGTCACCCGTGGACTCCACGAGACGGGATGATAGGTCCTTAAAAAAGGACCTAGCATCCTCGCCCCACAAACCCATGGTCTCCACCCCAAAAGGCACAAATATGAAATTATTTTCTATATTTTCATATTTGCGCCTCTTGGCCCTTTCCGCCTTAGTGGCTGCCGCTCCGGCCGCCACGGAGGTCACTTGTATATGAGACAACGCCAGTGTATCCACACACGTGGTATCCCATACAAGCGACCTCCCTTGCTTCCATGGAACAAGAGTCATACCGTCTGGTCTCTTGCCATCGCTACGTGCCAAACCATTTGGTTCCAGTACAGCAGGCACTTTAGCCGTGACAAGAGACCTACGTAAGACTCCGTTCAGGGAAGCATGACGGGAGAAACGACCAGCACTTTTGGCACATGCAAGGCCGTGGTGACCATATATGTCCACTGCCTCGCCACAGTGACAAAGATGTGGCTGCTGAATTCTAGCGCCAAGCCGAAGACCAACCGCGATAGTAAGAGTAAGGTGGTCCAACAGAGTGCCTATATGTTTTGAAGGGAGAGCTTGTAGCCAGTAACTCGATTCTCTCGTAGACACCGCGAGGAGACGCGCGCGGTCTCTTGCAGAAGTTGATGTGTTTACCAACTCCTGCAAAACGTCTGCGCAAAGTGCGTCATCCCATTGTCTTTGAGAAAACAAAGATACCGGCTCTTTACTGGGACATGCCAAATTAAAAGCATCTCTAGCTTCTGCCAAATACGAAAGCTCCATAGAACCCAAAGATGGATTAGTGATTTTGCCAAAGAGCTTTAACGTACTATAGGCAGAAGATAGAAAGGCTGGTAATGATACACTACTAATTTTACGAATGCCTAAACCACCAAAGCGAACCGGGAGTGAAGCTTGTGTCCACACCGCGCCATCCAAAGGACAATTTAGAATTTTGGAAAGTGTGTTTCTAATTAAATTATCCAAATCATCCAGTAAGGGAAGAAATTTCCACAATGGTGAACATCGAAGAAAATAGGTAAATTTAGGAACAAATAAACAATATTTAATGATAAAAAGGGCCATGTGAGAATTTATTTGATAAAGTCGTTCCGAATATTGATCGAATTTAGTGATTTGTTCCTGAATAAAAAAGGGAACAGAGTCTGTTAAGACAGGAGCCCCTAGGAGACGAAGCGAATCTTCACTTAAAATTTTGATACCCGGTGCCAAAACATTAAACTGTTCAATAACGGATTGTTTTTTTTTAATATCTGTTGAGTTTGGAATATAAATTTCACATTTTTCAAAATTCAATTCCAAACCAACAGATTTAAATTTATCGATCAAAACCGCAAGATCATTTAAAACAGAAGAAACTTCACCTCCTAAAGTTCCATCGTCTAGATACCAAACATTAAATTTTGAATTTAAAGCCGAAATAATAGGATGAATGCCCAGACTAAAAATGGCAGGTCCCAGTGGATCTCCCTGTTGGCAACCAACAGCAGAGTTTAGATAATGTGATTTGTACAATAATTTAGAAGGATTTGAGTAACATTGCCAAATGTATGGGTAAATTTCAGGAATTTTGTCCTTAACCTCAGAGAGGAGGATGTAGTAAAATACTAAATCTAAATCTTAAGAAATTATTTTCATTCAGTGAACTTGAAAAGCGGCTTATGCCTAATTTAAATATCTAAATTTTATAATTTTCCTGAAATGCAGGATCAAAAATTAAAAAAAAAATAGATGAAAGAGTGGAGTGGAATTTTAATTTGAACTACCTAAGTATTTCTACTAAAATTTACCCACATTTACTAGAGAGTACTTACCATATATCCGATGAGTACTCTGTAGTAAACAGTAATAAATAATTATTTTAGAAATAAAATAAATATTTTTTTGGTGTCAATAGATACTCCTCATTAATAAATTAAAATCTAAAGACAAAGTCGCGGGTTACAGTTAGATAATAATTAAAAGTTAAAAAGTTAACCTCCCAAAATAATATATTCCATCCCGCAGTGTTCCAATAAACTTGACACAGTTCGATCCATCAGTGCCGCTAATGATTATGGTAGCAAATTGCTCTTATCACAACCTTTTACGGCTCCTAGATAACGCTTACCTGTGTTCGGTAGTTAATGTTATATGGGCGGACATTTGCGTAAGAGACACTAGTTTTTGGAAATGAGCCGTGCATGAGTAGAGCGAAGAATTTAAGGAAAGTCATGATAGCTTAATGGTTAGAGTGCGTGGCTCTTCAATAAGTGGTCGCGTATTCGAATTCTAGTTAGGCAGATCTAAAACTAAAATGAACATAAAATAGAGATAGGTAAGGTAACTACCTATTGATAGAGGAAGTAGATTTTTTTGCTGATTCTATAACTTGAATTATTGTTTGGGGTGTTCCGGGAGTAGAACATCCTATCTTTAAAAAATAACTACTATACTAACTATTGGATAAAAACTTTGTTCAATAAAGCATGTTCGCTATGTACTTACCCTAATGTATACCTAATCGGGAAGTCCCTAATAAAAATTCATAAAACGAATGCAAGGAAGTCAGATAAGCAGGTAGGTACAAAGAACATATTTATTTCAATGATAACGTGAGAAAAATAAACAATGTGTAAATTACTTATGAATGGACTGAAAAAAACTTGGTCAATAAAAAGTGAATTAAAAATATAATAATTGCTTAACTTAAGTCTCCTTATCCTGATGGTTGTCGGAATATAGTGTAAAGATATATTATATTGAGTCTGCCCTCCCATTATCTACTGTTTCATGTTTATACTTAACTTGTGTTTAAGTAGGATTTAAGGTTACCTAAGTGATTCGTGAAAAAATTTATTCTCATCATTAAGTAGGTATTATATTATTAGAGATTCGTTTGAAGGCATGCATTATCTGGATGTTAGCAGGCAGCCAGTGTCCAATAAGAATCTTAAGTAACATAAAACAAAAAATTTATTAATACATATTTTTAGGACTGGCATCAGAAGTAAATTCTATCATACCTACATCAGCTACATCTGCACAGGTACCTATCTATAATTTTTGCTGCTACCTATTAAACTTTCTAGTATATGATGTACATAATTTTGGTTCATAATGCAAATGACGAGGCTAATAAACTTGTAATACAAGAAAGAAATTGAGGCTGATTACTCGGTACGATCGGCGCTTACAAGATATGAAAACCTGTTTTCATTATTCGACTGACGAGACGCACTCGTTTGCGTCTCACTTTTTTTCATGACCCGCAGTTAATTTACAGGTGAGTATATAACAAAACATTTACATATGCTGCATCAGTCTATTAGATAGTATTGGTAAGCGAACGGCAACAATGAAATCAAACCTCCGTTAAGAAGCCTCGCTTCAAAAACACCTGATTTTATCAAGGATTATTCGTTGTTCTCCTTTAAAAGGGTGGCGAATATGTTGAGAGCTCTAAGTCCTTTAGATTTCATTGAAAAGAAAAATAGTGATTACACGTACACTTGAAACCTACACTCGATATTCTGTATATTCGACTCTAACCAAACATTTGGTAAACGGTTAACGGTAATGTGTGTCAGACAAACACAGTCTCCAAACACGAGGTTGAAACAATGCCTGGAGGCTTATCTTGTGCTGCAACTACTGTATTTTTACAACCGATAAGAGCAGAATAAATTATCCCGCCACTTTACGGCGCGTTCGTAAAATATATGAACCTTCACGCCTTAATAATTTATGTGCTTGCTTTTGTTAGTCATTTAATTGTATATTAACAGGTAGCCGTTATTTCTTTCACCTTTTTTTAACCGACTTCACAAAGGGAGGCTGTCATATTTTGTCACGTATGTATGTAGTAGGTATGTACCTACCTACGTAGGTCATTTCACGTTCTTATTTTTTAATCGATTGGGATTTTATTTTTGCAAATAAGAAAATTAAGTGCCGACGTAGGTAGGTATACTGCCTACAGAAAGTAGGTAGTAGGTACGCATAGTTGGTATAGTTTAGATAGTAAAGGCACACGAGTAGAAATAGTAGTAAAGGCGTTAAAGGCTACATCAAAGTGAATAAATGACATTGGTATGTACCTGGTACCTAGGTATGTAGTACAGAAAAATAGATCACAGAAAAAAAAAACTGAAATATAGCTGAGCTGAATAGATAGGTACAATAGAGGTAAAGCAAATTTGCTAAAGTATCCAAATTGGTTAGCGGTTCTATAATATGAATGTTACAAATATAGAGGTAGTTTTGTTCTAATTTTGATTGAATTTTGTTAAGGATATTATTTTTTTATTTGAATCAGTAAATGTTTATTATTAAATCAAATCAAAACTGATAATGGCGTGATTGCGATATAAATCGCGCCAATATGTACCTACTTAATACTTATACTTAGCAATCGCAAAAAATAGGACAATGTTACAAACCAACAGATATAGGATAAGATACGCTCATTAAACATGTTTCATATTATTTAGATAAATATTTATTCTCCGGAAGCAATTGCTTATTACTCTTTAAGTTCACTTTTTTAGTCTTTTTTTGTAACTTTGTTTACAAGTAATACTTAGGTACTTGTACCTATCAGATATTATGTGTGCACAGTTTTTGTCTTGTTGATTTATTTGATTTACCTAATCAGTCTACTTATTGGGACGACGTAGTTAGTTACATACCTACAAACAAATAATTTTGAACGGTCTGTCTATGTTTAGATCTACTTAGCTACTAATAACCTGTGTAATAACTGACCCTTATCATATTAATTTCTCATAATTATGAATTATGTGAATGATGGCATACTTAGCGTTTTGAAAAGTTTTGTCTGTCGGTTCAGCCGTTCCGAATAATATTCGGAACTTTCACAGGAAATGAGATGATTATTCGAGGAGTTATTTAGGCTATTTTTTATGCCGAAAATTATGTATGGTTCTTGCGAAAAAAAAAAGTTACAGTGCGACCAATCTATCTGTGAACTGAGGGAGGTCGTTAGTGTCGCTTTAGTGTTGCCATACAATCGTTTTATCGACAAAACAGAAATATCATAGCAGTACTTACGAGGTGCGGCAAGTCGTCCACGACTAGTAATCCCAATGTGGGACTCACTGCGACTCGTCGCATCAGATGCAGTCCCGCCAAAACGCATTACTATATCGTCACTTTAATGTTTATATTTTACATATTATTATGTAGGTATATTGATGGTAAATTTAGTCTGTTTTTAAATGGTTTTAACAGGTCGCAAACCGTTTACTAGATAGCACTGACCTGTACCGACAGATACTCGCTTTTATATTTGATTATATGAATTATATTAAACTAGATTCTGCCCGCGGCTTCGCCCGCGTGAATTTCGGTTTTGAACTAATCCCGATGGAATCGTTGATTCCCGGTTCCTGTTCCCGCTCCCTTTTCCAACCTTTATATAGTTTCTATCAAGGAAGTTCGCTATAATAATCTACCTATAGCTGTAGATATAGACTTCGGGTTTTTCAAAATCCCATGGGAACTGTGCATTTTTTCCAGGATAAAAAGTACCCAATGTGTTGCTAATGCATGCAACACAGCAAACTATTACAATAATGTGTTATGTGAACGTGATTTACCTAAGAACAGTCAGCGCCCTCTATGGCGTTTTTGGAAGATTATATCTATTTTTAGTCCCACAGGAATACTTTTCCGGGATTAAAAGTAGCCTATGTTTTAAGTCAGGGCATAAGCTATTTCTATTCAAAATTTCAGCCAAATCGGTTCAGTAGTTGCGGCGTGATTGAGTAACAAACATCCAAACATACAAACATCTAAACATCCAAACATCCAAACATCCTAACATCCAAACATCCTAACATCCAAACATCCACACTTTCACATTTATAATATTAGTAGGATAGTAGGATTAGTAGGATTGGTATTGTGACTATGTGTGATAGCTTCTGCCCGCAGCTTCGCTCGCGTGAATTTCGGTTTTGAACAAATCCCGAGGGAATCGTTGATTCCCGGTTCCCGTTCCCGCTCCCTTTTCCAACCTTTATACTTTCTATCAAGGAAGTTCGCTATAATAATCTACCTATAGCTGTAGATATAGATTTCGGGTTTTTCAAAATCCCATGGGAACTGTGCATTTTTTCCAGGATAAAAAGTAGCCTATGTGTTGCCAATGCATGCAACACAGCAAACTATTGCAATAATGCGTTATGTGAACGTGATTTACCTAAGAACAGTCAGCGCCCTCTATGGCGTTTTTGGAAGATTATATGTATTTTAGTCCCACAGGAATACTTTTCCGGGATAAAAAGTAGCCTATGTTTTAAGTCAGGGCATAAGCTATCTCCATTCAAAATTTCAGCCAAATCGGTTCAGTAGTTGCGGCGTGATTGAGTAACAAACATCCAAACATACAAACATCTAAACATCCAAACATCCACACTTTCACATTTATAATATTAGTAGGATGATCGGAGCCTGATGCTGTCCTGCAAAAAATGTCTTTAACTTCAGAATTCTATTCCGGGCATCATCACTTCTTATATCTTTTGGTATCGTTAAAGCTAAGAAATAATTGCGAATGAGGAGATTCTTTAATAATTTCCAAAAAGATTTTTGATAGTATAATTAATTAGGTAGGTATTTTACATTTAAGGAACTGACAACACTAATAATTGTTAAATTGAATGACTTTCCAAGATGGCAGCCGTAGTTCCACTTTTCGCCATTTCACAGAAAGGTTAGTCGCACTATAAGTATGTATGGGAAAATGTTCTTGCCCTATGCGCTGAAGTACCTGATTTATGGATGCAGTCGTCTAACATATTACTTAAAATTTAAGTTTTCAAAAGAGACTACCTATAAGTACTTGCCCAAGTAATTTTCAAACAAATATGTCTTCAATTACTCTCGGGAAACACTACAAGATACGTTTGTTCAAATATGGGGAATTATAAAACGAGCGAACAAAAAAAAACTTTGCGACTGATGATGACATACTGTTTTAATAACTTGAGCGGTATGAATTTGAGTAAGCGAAAAATTAACTAAACTGACGACGAATATTGATTTATAATAAAATCCAGAACGAGCTTACAAAAAGTGGATTGTGATAAATCCATTTCAGATATTAAAATTTTATCTGAGCGACTTCATTACTAAGTGAGCGACTGGAAATACAGAGAGGGCAACTTCAATATTAAGATAGATTCGATTTTTCTAAGTGAGGTTATACTTAGCGAACTACTAAAAAGTTCACTTTGAGCAAAGTTTTGTAAGCTGCTTTATTAATGATTATTGGTTACTGATATTCTATTTGAGGGCTTATGTTTTTTATTTTGATACGCTTTTTTAATGAAAATACCAGGTTAAAAAACACCAGGATTCCAAAAACACCAGCTAGGTTAGGTTAGGTTAGAACAGTTACCACAACGCACGAGCCGAGCGAGCGAAGCGAGCGTGCCGCGGCAGCGGCCGGCGAAGTGCCAGATCCAAATTTTTTACGGAGTACATTGTTTTATTTAATTACCCTTATATTTCAATAATAAAATTTCTCAACTAATAGAATAGTGTTTCTTCAAATAGTTATTTCATATTATTTTTATTTTTTAAATGTGAGCTCATTATACTCTGCTCATTAGTGTATTTTTCAAAGTGGTTTTTGTATTCGAAACACTTCATTTAAGATAAAATGCCGCTCAGTATAAAAAATACATTTGCCAAATATTGAAAAAAATGCAGGACGTAACGTTGACACTCAAACAAATATTAGGTCGCTCAAATATTATGAAGCTGCTCATTTTGTATTTTAAGTAACTCAAATTAATGTTTGTAAGTTGCTGTTTTGTTGATTTCTCGTCACTCGCAGTCAGTCGCTCACTTTGTAATTCTATAACCCAAATTAATTAATTTTGACACTTAGAACTGTAATTTACAGTCACTCGTTTTATTACTACCCTTCAAATATTTACATAATATTCCAATTTATTATTCTCTCCGCGGAAGCCTCATTCTCGTAAGTTCAAGAGTTATTGAGATTTATAAGGCCCAGGGAAATCGTTTGGTACCGCAACAGTAACGGTCTGACCGTATGCCAATGGGGCTAGTCATACGATTTTGTACAGGTTTTACCGAGGTCTTATATATGTACCTTACCTAGATCTTGCTCATACGTTACTTGATTTCTTGTTAATTTTATAAATCAAAAGTAACCGATCGGACTGATTGACGTCATCAGCTTCGTCGCGTGTGTATTTGCATTGCAAAAAACAAAGTGTGATTTCCTCCTCGGTTTTAATTTCCGGGTCAACATAGAACGACCATCTGTTTCTGTCCCTTCACTTTCCTATCTATCATTTGAATTTCTTTTTTAGATATTGATCATAATATGTATTATTTACTTTTATAAACCGTCTCTACTTACATCAATATTATAGTCAGAACTCAGAGATATTACAAAACTGTATCTGTTTGTTAGTGTAATTATTTGTGCGAAACGACACAACTTACTGGCTAATCTCTAAAAGGCTGGACCGATTTTGATGGGACTTTCACTGGCGGATGTTTACATTTTGAGCAACCTAAACATCCGCCAGTGAACTTTTAACAGTTTTTAGCAAGGTATGAGCTCAAAGGAGCTTAGGAAAAACAAAATTATCACATATTATAAATGATTATCACGGGATTTTTAAAAACCAATGTTCACGCGAACGAAGTTGCGGGTGTCCGCTTGTAGTAACTAAATAATTGGGGAAAATTCAGTATAGTTTAAGTTTAAAGATTTTAAACATACTACATATATACCTACTAAGTTGTATAAAAATCGGTAGGTTCCGACTAAAGCTTTGCCCGAATTCAACTGGCGAAGCCGATGGCAAAAATTAGTATATCTATAGAGATTTTATTATTTTTATACAACGTGCGATCAGCTGTTGTGAGACTAAAAATAAATAATCGGATGTGTGTAAATAATATTCTCTTGCATATAAACAAAGTCAAAGTCCGTAATCTGATTTTTCTGTGTATCTTATCATCATTTGGAACATTTCACGAGGAATGTTGAATGACTTTGTATCGAATTCAACGCTGAAGAATTCGCAGACGACGACTGCTAGTAAAAAAATAAAATAAAGAGTTTACAAGTCACAAAGTTGGCATTTTATCAAATGATCAAGTTTATATAAATTCCATTCCTAATGAATAAATAGATCGTGCCTAAATTATTTAGGTTTTTCCAATGCAAAGTTCCTATAAATCGTGATTAAGGCTTTATAAATAAAGTAGGTAGGTAGGTACATTGAGTTCAGCAGCAGAACGCTTCACTGTTCTAGGTAGTAGGTTTATTTCCATTCATAGCATTAGGAATAAAATTATAACGCTATCCTTTCTCTGCATCGTGCATCGGTTTTATAGACAGTTACGCACATTTCTTAGAATGAACCATTCATAATCTGTGTTCATAATACTAGTTATTTCTTAAAAAATCCCCAGTAGATATTATATTTTAGAAAGTCTAATAACTTAAATTGGATAGGGTAAAATGATAATTAAAATTTAAATGCCGAAAAAACATACAGAATCAAAATTCAATATGATAATATTATGTCATATAGGTCACCTTGTGGCTCATAACATAAGTAAAGACTCTACCACTGGTTCCGAAAACAGATTCTGGAAAGAGCCGGTTCTGCTCTTCAAGATCCCATGTTTATGGAAATTGAAAATTACTCAACTTCCTCAATATTCTGTTCATAATCCTACTATTTATACTTTACTAGATGCCCACGACTTTGTCCGCATGGATTTAGGTTTTTAAAATCCTGTGGTAACTATTTGCTTTCCAGGATAAAAGTTGCCTATGTAAATTTCCGGGACGCAGGCTACTTCTGTACCAAATATCGTATAAATCGGTTAAACGGATGGACCTTTTAGAATCTCGGGGGAACTCTTTAATTTTCCGGCATAAAAAGTAGCCTATGTCCGTCCCCGGGATGGAAGCTACGTCTGTACCTTTCATCAAAATCGGTTGAACTGTTGGGCCGTGAAAAGCTAGCAGACAGACAGACACACAGACACACTTTCGCATTTATAATATTAGTATGAATAAGCGGAAACCCGCGACTTCGTTCGCGTGGATATTGGTTTTCGAAAATCCCGTGGGAATCATTTTGCTTTTCCTAAGCTCCTTTGAGCTCAACCTTGCTAAAAACTGTTAAAATTTCACTGGCGGATGTTTAGGTAGATCAAAATGTAAACATCCGCCAGAGAAAGTCCCATCAAAATCAATCCAGCTTTTCGAACAAAAAAAGAATGAATGAAATCGGACCACGCGTTAATGAATTACAGCTAAGTACACATTTTAACTTTCATCCCCTCTCCCAAGGGGAGAGGGGATGAAAGTTAAAATGTGTACTTGTACTGTATGTGTACTTTTTATCCCGTGTTGAATTTCGGGATAAAAAGTATCCTATAAGTATGTTACTCCATAGTATGAACTTAAATCGTGCCAAGTTTCACTTCAATCCATTCAGTAGTTTTTGCGTGATGCGCGCACAAACATACAGACAAACAGACAAACAGATAAACAGTCAAACAGACAAAAATTTCAAAAATAGCTTTTTTACGTTCCATTACTTATCCCTAACACCCCCCAGTTATTATTTTGCAAAAATCTTTAATGTACAGATACAGCAATTCTACGATTTTATTATATCTATATTGATATAGATTAGATATTTTATAAGTAGGCACCTACTTCATCTAATATGATCTACTTTCTCTAAAACATTTTTAATTTTGCTGTTGTCTGAACTATCTGAGATCGGTGTGCCTGGTAGCAAGGGCGTCTTCCAACTAGCTCAGCTAACGTCTTCCCTGACTTCAGTCTCTGGCCAACTTTCCCACGACAACAAAGATATTCTCAAAATAGCTTTAAATCCACTGTGCTTGGACAGTAAGTATTCTTCAATCTTGAGCCTATAATAGGAACCTGTTTGAAAATACAGCGAACCCCTTTTATAGGATTTTTTTATCCCAGTATTCTATTTTTAGCGTTGAGCGAGGTCGGTAATCTTACTTACGTTTTTTTTTTGCCTCTCATTTTCCTTATGCCTGCTTGCATGATTCTTAGAATAAAGATGGAAAAGTTATATCTAAAGGTATGCACTATGTATTGTTTTTTCTTCTACGGGGTCAAGATTCTGTTACTACTGTCAAAGTATCCTGATGCAAAAACTATTCTGATATCTTCGTTGTCGTTATCAACCACTCCTGGTCTTGCACCGCTTGTAAGCAGAGACTCCCCACAACACTGTGATGGCTATTGTCGACTTAGCAACGTCTACCACAATGCGCTTTCAAGCGCGAGGATGCTATTCCAGCACCTTGGGTCCCCAGCGTTCACACAACCAATATAATTGGTTCTTCGAACTATGTGCCCGCCTATTGCCATTTCAGCTTCGTAACCCGTTCAGCTATGTCTCCTCGTTTTTGGTCACTTAGAGAAATTCTGAGCGTAGCTCTGTCCACTATCAATGTTATACTTAGTTAGCGACCATGTCCCGAAGCCGTATCTATTTCATCACTGGAATCACGCACTGTTCGAAGACTTTGATCTTCAGATACTGAAGGATTTCTACGAGAATACCTCTTTCTCGTATTGTGCTTATCTACTGAACCGTGTGTCCCAAGTAGGTACATACTAATCTACACTTTCGAGTGCGGAGTTCTCAACAATTACTGGGTGGAGCAGAGCATGATCATTAGACATAATTTTCGTCTTACTTTGATTCTTTATTTTAGGCCCACCTGTTGAGTACCTCTGCTCTCTTACAATCTACCAAAACAGTAAATATTAAGTATTCTAATTAATTACACGATTGCGGTGGAATCGAAACATGTCAAATACAAATTATTAATTAATTGCATCAATTAAATATCAATTTGTAGAAGGTATAGAATTAGGTTAAAAAATAAATTGCCGGTAACTACCTAAATAGGATTTAGTATTTATAGCTATGCGGCATAGTCGCAGGTGTATACATCCGTGGATTCCGCGAATTTTCGGAGACACCCACGCCGGACGAATATCCGAACCGTCGATCAACTTATTAACATAACAAGAACGGCATTCGGAATAAAAAGTAAACTGCATTACCAGTGGCCCGCTGTCATCCCCGACTGGCGCACACGGCACACAACACTCAGGTGTACGAGGCACGGCGGAAAGGTAGTGTGCGTTACGCGGTTCATGCGACGATACTCGATAATCTCCGCTGAAATAAGTACGACCGAGGAATTTTTCAATTAAAATTAAAATAACTTGCGGTGATATCGCAACGGTGCGGTGCGGGTGTTGTGATAGCGGACTGTACACAGTGTGAACAAAATGAAGTCGGATTATCCTATGGATGAAATGCATAAGAGTGAGTATTAATTGGAAATCGACGAAAGGGGATGATCGTTAAAGGAAAATATCTACGATTTTCTTTTTTTATTATGAGGTTATTGATATTTTAAAGAATATAGAATTTTAATAAATGTGTTTAACAGAATTATAGAAACGTCTGGGTAAATATTTTAAGTAATATAGGTACGTACTGATAAGGAAACAATTAATTAAGAATGCATGAACGATAAAAATATTATATTTTAAAGAAAATAGGTAGGAATGTACTTAACAGAAATCGAATATATGGGTTTCAAATGATATGTTTGATAGATCTTGTAAAGAATATTTTATTTAAGTTTAAGTTTAATTTTATTAAGTTTAAGTTTATCAACAGTCACATTCTCGTTATGTTTTCTCTCTTCTGCGTCGTACTCCTCATTTCTGAGGGTCGTAACCCCTTTCCATTAATTACAATATGATAGGGATTTTGTTGGGATAATAATGTTGTATGTCCCCAGATACTCACGTCTCAAGTAAGAGTTTCGAGTTTAAACAGCGTTCATTGATAGGGGGCTGCGTGCCTGGATAAGATAACTATTTTTACTCATTAAAAGTGAAATTAATAAGTGAAGGTTAAATTAAGTAGTCCTATTTATAGGATCCTTTATTCAGGTTTCTCGGTCAGCACCTAGTCATGTAAAATGAGGAGATCGGCTTTCGTTGAGAGTAATGATTTCTAATGCAGTAAATTGCACATTAATGTCGCTCAAGATGCGTGTGAGGACACGAGAATAAATTTTATTTACTTACGATAGTTTTTTCTAGATACTGGATGTATACAAATACACAGTAAAGTAAAACTATTCCTTTTTGTATCACATACTCTAACCAGTTCTTTTCATCTCAGAATAATAATTATAATTGTTAGGTATGTTTTCACTAACTTTCTAGTATAAAAAAACGCACAGTTTTTGTATAAGTAAAGCGTTTATCGCTGCAATAGTTTATCTAAAGATTATTAAAGGTAAGTATAATAAATATTAACTAAGTGCTACAATTTATTGTGCGATAAAATTTTAATTGCTTATTGTGATTCGTGATCGTTTTCTTGTAACGGCTTCATAACATTATTCGGTCAAAGGCGTCATCTTATTAAAAATCGTTTATAGAGTTCGTTTAAAGATTAAAAAGCATACTTATGCAAAACAATAATGTAGAGAAGATATCTTTAGGGACATGAATTTCTAACCCCAGAAAGCCCCAAATTGACCTTGATTTTATTTTATTATTCCATTGTCTTAATAGTGATATTATTTTATCGGGCCGGTAAAATTAAATACATACGGTAAAATTAAATAAAGTCATTAAAATAAAATTATGCGGCTCACTATATGAGCCATAATTAAGTATAACATTAAAAACTTTAATAAGATATGCACATAAATTTTAATATTTCTCTGGGGTTAAAATGTAATTAATCTATGTATTTTAAGATACGGAGATGAGCTAGTCATTATAATATAATAACAATAATATAAAGTATTTATGTATATAATGATGACTTTTTAATTGCGGAAATAATATTATAGATCAATTCATTTGACGAATAGATGCAAAACATTAATAGAGTTGTACCTAAGTTACATAGGTATAGAATAGAATAGAATAGAAAAGTTTAGAATAGAAAAGTTTTTTATTCAAATAAACTTTTACAAGTGCTTTTGAATCGTCGATTGAGTCTACCACAGGTTCGGAATGCAGTTCCAGCCGAGAAGAACCTGCAAGAAACTCGGCGGTTGCTCTTTTTTAAAAATAACATTATAACAATTATTATTATTAATGTACATGATTGAAATGCCGTCTCGCGCATTGCTGGAACGAGTTAAATCCAAGCTTTTTTATCGTTTATATAATCTTCAATTGTATAATAAGCTTTTTTTATGAGCATACTTTTAATAAAGTTCTTAAACTTGTGTAAAGGCAAGTCTAAGACATATTTTTTATTCAGATAAACTTTTACAAGTGCTTTTGAATCGACAAATGAATCTACCACTGGTTCGGAATGGTGCTTACAATTCTACACGTTAAGAAGGGCAGACAAAAGTAGCCCCATTTCCGACGGCGGCACCCGTTCACGAGCATGACGCATGATCCAGCCATTGCTTCGCTCAACCATATTTGAGGGAACGTAACAACCCGCACCACACGACACCACCACAGAAATGTTTAAAGAGAGCGTGACATACTTAGGCTACCCATGATTAAAGCATCGAATTGAACACCAATAGTCTTTGGTTCTATTGACTTTAAAAATCAAAGACGTATCATCAGCAAATAGTACAATATCGCAAGCATTTTTGACGAAATGTGGTAAGTCATTAATATAAACCAGAAACATGAATGGACCTAGAATAGAGCCTTGGGGGACACCCATTACTGAGGCATTATATTGTTTTTTTTTTGTTGTAATAAGTCATCTTATTCATCACGTGCCATCTAATCGTCGAAGCGTAGTTTAACAGTCAGTTCGAGCTATTTGTGAAATAAAAAATTGTATGCATTCGATTTGGCATCGTCTCTTATATAATATGCCACTGAAAAGTGTTATATATATAAGATTATTCTATTTTTGAATCAGGAATTGTAAGTTTCAAATAAACAATGGCGTTGCTCTGAAATCAAAGTTTTTTATTTTATTAGCGTAAAATATACACATGAGTATTTGTACGATTACATTGTAAACTTAAAATAGGTATCTCACCTGAAATCAAAGAAACGACAATTAAAGTCTATTACTCTCAATTCCTTATTATATTAATCACTTTTCATAACTTATTTAATTAGCAACAAATGTCTCAGAACATGGCGGCTGTCATCTGTCTGTATCGACATTACAGACAATCACAACTTACCGGCCATAGAGTGTTATACAAAATGTACTTTAAAGAACTACAGTTTCTTTACATCTCCCTCCATCGAAAGGAAAATTTTTACCACAATTTTCTTCATGTACACTTAAGTTATTATAATGATATCTGAATTTTACAGCATTATACAAAGATATATCACTATATTTTTTATTTATATAATTTTACTCCAGTATTGGTATAAGTTTACTGATATGAAAGAGATTTGACTCAGACTTTTTATGACCCGTATTAATTCTATATATTGAATTAGATATTTTCTCAATAATTTTATATGGACCGATCTTCAGTTCATCCAGTTTTTTTCTATTGAGTTTATTGCCATTTTCTACATAGACCATATCTCCCGTAGCAAAGTCAATTTGAGTTCTGTTTTTATCAAACATTTGTTTATTGTAATTATGTGACTTCATAGAATTTTCGAATGCTAATTTCCTATCTGTAATCCATTCTACTTCTGTTTTATCTCTTTTTAATTCCTTTGGCAAAAAAGAAACATCTGTACCATGTAATAGATATTTTGGTGCAAATGCTGTAACTGTATGTTCCGTACTATTATATATTTCCACACAGTCGTGAGCAATGGTTGTCCATGCTTTCTTATTATTATTTTCATTTATTCTACATCTAATTTTGTTCACAAGCGTTTGGTTTAGTCTTTCATTTAACCCATTAGAAAACGGAGCATTTACTGCTGTGAATATCATTTGTATTGATTTTTCATTTAGAAATGTTTTAAATTCTTTTGAGTTGATCCCCGGATATTGATCCGTAAGAAGAATTTCAATTTTATCATAATCTATTACTTTATTTATTAGTTTAATGAAATCATTAGCATTTTGCGTTTTCGAAGTAATAATATAAGCGTACCGCGTAAAATGATCCACTAAAAGGTGTAAGTATTTTTTCGTAGATCGCGAGCCACCAAAACCTCCAATTGTGTCTATGGATACTATTTGCAAGGGTTTTGTGGCAGGTCCTAAATGGGACATGAGCCCATATCTATTCTGTCCCCTTGTTTTATTTTTTATACATACTTTACAGCTTTTACAATACTTTTTAATATTTGTAGTTAAATTTTTTGCTGTATACAGTTTACTAATTTTGTTTTGCATTTGTTTTATACCTAAATGACACATGTTTTCATGTACAGATTTTATAAGACTTTTACTGAAATCTTCTGTTAAAATTATTTTTTCACATTTCCTATCCTTTTTATAGTAAATATTATTTTTTGATATAAATTTCATTTTATTGTTTTGTATGTCTGCATTATTTTCCTGGTCTGTGACGATATCATTTAATTTTATCATGTTAACTATTTTTAATTGTTCTTCTGTATCTTCACTTGCCTCTAATACTGGGTTCCTACTCAAGCAATCTGCTTCTATATTATCCTTGCCCGGAGCATATTTTATTTTAAAATCATACTGTGACAAATAATATGTTAGATCTCCCAGTTCATCATCTGTTCTAGATTTAATATTTAAATTTTCTAGCGGTTTATGATCTGAGTATACTGTAAATGACTTCCCTATTAACCAATATTGCCAATACTTTATTGCCTCTTTAATTGCTAAACATTCTAAATAAACTGCCTTTTTCTGTTTTTGTAATTGATTTAGTTTTTTTGAAAAATATGCAACTGGTTTGTCTTTTCCGTTTGGTTGTGTTTGTTTAAGGACTGCCCCAAGACCTTGTAAAGATGCATCGGTGTAAATATTTATTGGCAAATTCTGATCATATATCTCTAAAATCGGCTGTGAGCACAATAAGTCTTTTATTTTTTGAAATGATGTTTGACATTCTTCTGTCCAAATAAATTTTTGATTTTTCCTAAGTAAATTATGAAGAGGGTCTAAAATTAAACTACTTTTTGGTATATATTCATGATAGAAGTTAATTTTCCCCAAAAATTGTCTGACATTTTTCTGCGTTTTTGGTGTTGGAAATTGTTTTATTGAAATTAAATTATCTTTTACTGGTCGTACTGTATTATTATGAATTATATGACCAAGATATTTCACAGAGTCTGAAGCAAACCTACATTTTGTGAATTTAAGTCTAAAACCTTCCCTTTTTATAGCTTCTAACAACAGTGTTAAATGATTTATATGTTCGGAAAAAGTTTTAGAAAATATAAGGATATCGTCTATGTAGTTGACTGTAAAATCAGTAAGCTTATACTTGCGTAAAATGTTACTTAAGATCCTTTGAAAAATAGCTGGTGAAGTCTTCAAACCGAAGGGTAAAACTGTCCACTGATAGTGTCCATCCTGGGTGACGAATCCGGTCTTCTTCCTATCTTCGACCCTTAGCGGTATAGACCAGAAGGCTGAGTTTATGTCTAACGTCGTAAAGTATTTTGAGTTTCTTGTCTTTGTCACCAAGTCGTCAATCAGTGGAAATGGTTGTGCTTCCGGCACCACAATTTTATTTAGGTATCTAAAATCTATACATAACCTAGATTTTCTGTTATCTTCTTTTTTGAAAGCTAAAGTGACTGGTGCTGCAAATGGACTATATGATTCCTCTATGAGTTTTTTGTCAAGTAACTTTGCTATTTGATCCTCTATTTCCTTTTTGTCTTCACTTGAACACCTATAAGGCCTTTTACTACAGTATTTGTCCATGAGTAGGTCAATACGTGCTTCATATTCTCTGACAGTTCCTATGTCATACTTGTCCTTTGCAAAGATTGCTTTGTAAGTATCTATTAATCTGTATATTTCAGATTTTTGTTCAATATTTAAATTACCCATACTCAATTGGAAATCTTCCTCTCTTATGTGTTCATTGAAATTTATTGAAGAATTGTTTTTTTCATATTTCACTTCCTTAGAAGTATTGTTTTTATTTATATCCTCATTTATGGAATTTTTTTTCTTCAACAATTTCTTTCCTTTTCTGGGTTATTTTCAAATGTTCATCTTGAACCAATTTGAATTGTTTTATCATGTCTAATCCGATTAGAAAATCATACTTAAACTCTTCTCCATCAAGTATGTAAACATCAGCGTATTCTTCAATATCAAAAATTTTTATTTTAATAGTTGTCAAACCATTAGCTTTTTTAACACCATTAATTGTGGTTAGTTTATCACATCTAGAATTATTTTCTCCTTTTAGTCTTACTAATTTAGAATGTATTATAGAAACATTTGAGCCTGAATCATATATTCCGAAAGTTTATAATTGTGAATTTAATAATAGTTTGACTTTAATTAATGGTGTTGTTATTAGTTTTTTTGTCATTATTCAATTCAACTTCAATCACTGAATTGTTGATGGCTTTAGTATAGTTTTTCTTATTATTATTATCTTCTGTCTTTTTGAACCAGCATTTCTCTTCGGGATGGAATCGACTGCCTTTATTTAAATTTTCACAAGTTTTACATGGCTTAATTTTCTCAGGTTTTTCTTTAAACTCATAGGTATTTTTCTTCTTAATGAAACTCTTCTTGTTCGTCATGTGTTCATATTTTCCAATGTCATTGTACAGGCTTGAAGTTGATTTCACATCTTCTCTATCAATTTTATCCATAATGTAATCTGGTAATCCTATTACAATAAGATTTATCATCGTCTGGGTATCAATGTGTTTATTAATTTCTAATAACAGTCTTTCTTTTTTTGTAGCATATTCGAGTAATGATCCTGCTTGAAATTTAAATGAAAAGGCATATTTAACTTGAGACCAACCTTTATTTCCATATGTTTCACAAAAGTTGTCCTTCCATACTGCCCACTTTGAGTTCACGGTCACTTTTATCAACATACTGCTATACCAATCTAAGCACTGTTTTTCTAGAAGGTGTTTTAAAATTCCAATTTTGTCTTGATCCTTTATAATCTCAAATCTTTCGCACTCGCTTTGGAATTCATTAATCCACTGGTCAGCACATGATGTTTTATTTGAAAACTTTTCAATCAAAAACTTTTCCGCTATTTTCGTTAAATTTTTTTCCTGAGGCACGTTGCTATTATTTGTATCCTGTGAAGGCAGCGTCTTTTTTGTTATCTCCTCCAAATACTGGTCTCCAAACTGTACATTTTCACCTTCATCTAGATATATTTTCTTTAAATCCGGAGTCAGAGGAATCCATACGGACCTTGTTTGGTGCCTTTTTTTTAAAGAATTTTTTATTTTAGTAAACACGTCTGATGACACTATAGCACTGTGCTTACTTGTAGGTTTCAACTCATCCGGGATCTCAAAAACGCACCCGTCCGGCGTTTCAATTGAGGTTATGCATATAACATTTGTTTTCCCGTCTGTTGACCCCAATACTACAAACTTAAATCGTAGTTTTTCCATGTTCCTTGATTATAGGTAACTACAATTGTCGTTTTATAAGATTATTCTATTTTTGAATCAGGAATTGTAAGTTTCAAATAAACAATGGCGTTGCTCTGAAATCAAAGTTTTTTATTTTATTAGCGTAAAATATACACATGAGTATTTGTACGATTACATTGTAAACTTAAAATAGGTATCTCACCTGAAATCAAAGAAACGACAATTAAAGTCTATTACTCTCAATTCCTTATTATATTAATCACTTTTCATAACTTATTTAATTAGCAACAAATGTCTCAGAACATGGCGGCTGTCATCTGTCTGTATCGACATTACCAGGGGGTAGTATCTTCTATAGACGAGTTTTTTCCCTTGCACACATTGCAAATTGTGGTTGTGTGCACGGTAACAAGTATACCGTTGGAAAAAATTAAAGTTGTCATCCGAAATAACCCTGGTCACACTGCTGTGCCGGAAGTTGGCTAATGTCGGTGTCAAGAAGGTTATAAGTATATATTTTATGTCCTGGAGACTGCGCCTAAAACATTATAGTGAAGACAAAGTCATTCACCTGGGACATTTTTATTTCTCTAGTTTTTCTATACCTCACACACTATTTATCTCCCTGATCAGTGCCTATTATAGCAAAAATCGTCTTAATTATTCTTTTAGGCACGAATTTTAATCACATCACATCACAATAATATAATATTATAAAGGTGAAAATATGTGTGTGTATGTTTGTTCTTCTTCTCCGCCGCAACTACTGAACTGATTTGGCTGAAATTTTGAATGCAGATAGATTATGCCCTGACTTAACACATAGGCTACTTTTATCCCGGAAAAGTATTCCTGTGGGACTGAAATAGATATAAACTTCCAAAAATGCCATAGAGGGCGCTGACTGTTCTTAGGTAAATCACGCTCACATAACACATTATTGCAATAGTTTGCTGTGTTGCATGCATCATAGGCTACTTTTTATCCTGGAAAAATGCACAGTTCCCACGGGATTTTGAAAAACCCGAAATCTATATCTACAGCTATAGGTAGATTACTATAGCGAACTTCGTTGATAGTAGGTATAAAGGCTGGAAAAGGCGCTCCCTTTTTGAAATGGTAACCGGAAATTGCATGATTCCCTCGGGATTTATTTAAAACCGAAATTCACGCGGACGAAACCGCAGGCAGATGCTAGTAAACGATAAAAATAAGAAAAATTACAATATACTTATTTATACTTTATGCATCTGTATCTTTATGTTA
Source organism: Melanargia galathea (assembly GCA_920104075.1). NCBI lineage: Eukaryota > Metazoa > Arthropoda > Insecta > Lepidoptera > Nymphalidae > Melanargia > Melanargia galathea. Next base: position 5,041,404 of record OV049863.1, read on the forward strand.
GTATTAATATTTTTATATACATAAGAATAAGTACCTACAAATTATATATATTAGGCTGGGTAGTGAGGTGGGAGTTAAAACACAATATTATATTATTTAATGTATATATTCTCTTATAATTATAACTTGCTCGCGACATCGTCCGCGGTATTAGGTTTTTCAAAAATCCCACGGGAACCCTTTGTTTATCCGGGAAAAAATAGTAGCCTGTCAATCTCCAGGTCCTCGGCTAAAAAATGCAAATGCAAAAAATCACGTCAATTTTCCCATAAAAATTTTCATCCCCTATTTTACCACCCTTAAGGGGAGATTTTCCAGAATAACTTATACAGGTTTTTATTATTTAAAACTAATAATCTAAATGCCGATTTTCAGGTCTGAATGCCGATTTTCAGGTAACTTTAAAAAAATAGGACATTCATACAAACTTTCTACCTCCATTTTACTCTCTTAGAAGAGAATTTTAGGGATATTAAATAACTATAACCTATAACCTTCCCCAAAAATTGAACTATTAAATTAAAAAAATATTTTTCAAATCCGACAGGTACTTCCAGAGATTAACTCGTTCAAACATACAAACAAACATACAAACTACATTATAAAACAAACATTTTATAAAAAGAAATCTTCCGCTTTATTATATTAGTATAGATTAAGTCTATAAAAACATCTAAAAAAAAGCAGCAGGATGTTCAAATTCTTGAATGTTGTGTAATACTGTTATGAAAGTTTAAAATTAAAACTGATTAGAGAGATCACGTACATTTATTTTTTATATCTATCAAATGTATAAAAGTCTGAGATGGATTACTTTTGCGCCGGGGCTGGGGAAATTTTCTATGAAATCTATGAATTCTCCTTTCATTACTTCAACGTTTTGTTTGGAGTGCAAATTCCATTGGTTCTATGTTTATTGGTCGGTGTATCTATGATCTATGCCGGTTGCCGCCATATTGCCATATGCTGAATGGCTATTGGCTAGGCTGGACAATTCCAGCCTAGCCAATAGCCATTCAGCATTCCATTTCCGGTTTTCCGCCATAGTACCTAGTGCATAGGTTACGAGGACATTTTGTTATTTTTGATAAATAATTAGTGTTTAGCTACGAGAGAACGTTTTTCTACTTAATATTTCCCTAGTTTAGTTTGATTTCGTGTAATAATTTGTGTGATGGGTTTCTTTTTTTATGCAAATGTCTGAAAATACCCATAGAAGATGTGCAAAGTGTAACAGAAGACGTGCGGAAGTTAAGATCATAAACCAAAACCAGGAAAGGAATATTATTGAAGTGAATTTAAGTGAATGTACAAACAAATTATTGTGAATAAATGTTTAGTGACAATTGATGGTTTTGTTTCATTTAATGTTTATATTCTTCAGTAAACTATACCTATATATATATATACAAATAAATAGGTAGGTACCTATATAGTAGGTAGGTATAGTTAGGTAGTATATAGGTACCTACCTATGTATGTATAGTACAATTTTAAATTGGTTTTAGGTAACATCCGCAGCGACGCCAGCGCTGTGTGTGTGTAAACGCCGTGGGTGCATTTTTATAGTATGGGAGATGCCCTTCTTCTCTCGTAGAGAGTAGTATATTCTTTGGACATTACAGACAATCACAACTTACCGGCCATAGAGTGTTATACAAAATGTACTTTAAAGAACTACAGTTTCTTTACATATATCTATAGTTTTCACATAGTCCTAATACACAGTCCACTAATGTCTTGTAACCGTAGATTTCTATCAACTTTTTTAAACGATTAGTCACTATTCGGTCAAGCTTTTTAATTAATATTTGGTTGGTTCACATTTATCTACGAGATTAGAGAATTCAATAGGAACAGATAATGTTCTACTTCATATTAATCTTTGAAAAAATATTTCGGGAAAGAAAATTTGGTTTGGTGGTTGGAAAATGACATACTAATCAGTGGCGTAGCGTACCTTGGCGGGACGCCAAGGTACGCTACGCCACTTTTTGGGGGCCCTTATGAACGGTAAAGATTTCTCACAAAAGAAAAAAAAATGTTTGCATAAAATTAAATGACAAACGGGGAAATCCCACAGCCCGCGATAACCGATGTAGTGTTGCCAACTCTTGAACGCACGCTTTACGCGGAAAAAAAACGAAATTGCTTTTTTTGACTTTTGTCATTTCTGAACTAAAAAAACCTATGACCTTGAAATATTTACGGAACAATATATAAAGTAATACCTTTCTAATAAAAAAAGAATAAGTTAAATTGAACTACGCGTTAATGAATTACAGCTAAATACACGTTTTAACTTTCTTCCCCTCTCCCAAGGGAACCGTGCTGAATTTCGGGATAAAAAGTATCCTATGTCCTACCTCGGAGTATAAACTCAAATTGTACCAAGTTTCATTCGAATCCATTCAGTAGTTTCGGCGTGATGCGCGGCCAAGATACAGACAGACAGACAGACAGACAGACAGACAGACAGACAGACAGATAAAAATGAAACAAATTCCAGTTTTGGCTTCAGTATCGATTACACTGCACAACAGCATGTCTGATGATTGGTTTATGTTACATGATATTAGTCCAATTGTTAATGACGTTTTCAAATCTGTGACTGAAATTTCTGTATCAGCTCTAGTTCAAAAAATATTACACATAGGTCTTTTTATAATAAAACACTATATATTTAAAGATAATCCTATTTTATTTAGTTTTTAAGTTGAAAAAAACTTTCTTTTATTTGATTTCCTTTTTGAAGCTGAAGGTAGAGAGCTGTTCTGAATGCTCCAACAATAGTTAGTCATCATGTGTGCGTTCCAGTAGCCTTGATAGCGTTCCTCCATCGTACGAAGGTCCTGGTGGAATCGCTCGCCCTGTTCTTCACTTAGATCCCCAAGATTGGCGGGAAAATAGTCCAAGTGGTTGTGGAGAAAGTGTAACTTGATGCTCATGTTACATCCAAGCCTTTGAAAGTGACTCATTAGTTGTTCGACGTGTTGAGAACAGTCAGAACTTTTCTTATTTCCCAAAAAATTTTGAACAAGCCAAACAAACTCATTCCATGCCTTTTTCTCAATCTCTGTCATAATATCCGTAAAATTTGAGTCTTTTATTAACGATCTTATCTGTGGCCCGTCAAAAACGCCCGCTTTTATCTTTTCTGCACTCAGTTTTGGAAACTTTTTTGATAAAAAACGGAAACAATTTCCATTTTTGTCAAGACCTTTTACGAATTGTTTTATAAGCCCTAGTTTTATATGTAACGGAGGCAAAATTATACGATCCCTTGAAACTAAAGGTGGGTTTATCACGTTCTGTTGTCCTGGAACTAGCGCTTCCCGAGTAGGCCAATCTTTTTTAATCCAATGTTGATTTTTAGCTCTACTGTCCCACAAGCAAAGAAAACAGGGATACTTTGTGTAACCACCTTGTTGGCCTAAAAGAAAGTTTACCATTTTTAAATCAACACATATGAGCCAGTTGTGTTCCACATATTTTATTTTGTCCAAAACCAGAGCAATAGTTGTATATTCTTCTTTTACTTTTGTAGAATGTGCAATAGGCAACGACCCTAATTTATTCCCATTGTGTAAGAGAACACATTTTAGACTCCGTTTCGATGAGTCTATGAATAGACGCCACTCACTAGAAACGTAATTTTGTAATCCCATTGCAGCCATTAAACCAGGTACATCTTTACAAAATACGAAGTCATCTTCTTCAGCAAAATATTTGAGGAGATTTTGTTCTCTTGTGCGGTAAAAAGAAATTTTAGTTTCTTTTGTTACTAAGTTTCTTTCTTTTAGCCTAGAAGCCAAAATTTCTGAAGCAGACTTTGACAGTCCCAGATCTCTGATAAGGTCGTTTAAATCACCTTGGTTAAGTGGTTTTGGCGTTTCCAGGTCACATTCAAAGTCACTATCACTACTGTCAGTTTTCGCCTCAAAATGCATAGGCTCCTCCTGTGGTACATCAGCTTGAGGTTCAGGTGATATCTTAGGGCTCAAAACACGTCTATGTGCCGACCGTATGCAAGGATATTCCCATTTGGCTCGATTTTTTCGGTTAATGCCAGTTATGTTCACCAAACAAAAATAACAGTCGTCGTGGTGGTTCACGGGTTCATTCCAGATCATAGCAGTTTCGTACCGAAATTTATTTCTTTTCTTATTTGTCCACAAACGTAGAAACTCAACACACGTTTTGCATACCTTTTGCGGAATCCAAGGCTTATTTTTCATTTCCAGCGGGTGACCAAAGTAGTTTTTGTAAGCCTCATTTACGAACGCTGTCACATTTAAACGATATTCTTTAAACATATACTCTCCGCAAATGAAACAAAAATGATTCGGATCATTCACACAAACTCGACTTGACGATGCCATATCAAATTATATTAAGAAAACTTGCTATAACTCGTAAACAAGAGCTGTCACAACACAAATGAGGGTATATTTAGAATTAGTGAAGTCAAATTAGTAAACATCATGTGATAAACTTCATTCATCAGACAAAAGTTGCAATTTTGTTGTGCAGTGTTATAGAGTGCCCTCCAATAAAAATTTTCAAAATATCTTCAATGTACAGAATTGGATCTGTTACAGTCTTATTATATTACTAGCTGACCCCCGCGACTTCGTTCGCGTGTTTTTAGGTTTTATATAGGATCGGATCGGATCCCATAATTCTTTTATGTACCTAAACTAAATGTAGCCTGTTACTCCTTATAACATTGAAAGTTCCATTAAAATCGATCCAGCCGTTTCGGAGATTAGCTGGAACAAATAGACAGAACGACAAACATAAATTTAAACGCACGCCAGTTTAAAATAAGCCGTACGTACAAAGATCCGGGACCCAAGTTATTGGAACCCAATAAATGCCTGTCATTTCTAAACTAAAAAACGTATGACCTTGAAATATTTACGGGACAATACTTAAAATACTACCTTACTAACAAAAAAAGAATGAGTGAAATCGAATAACGCGTTAATGAATTACAGCTATATACACGTTTTAACTTTCATCCCCTCTCCCAAGGGAACCGTGCTGAATTTCGGGATAAAAAGTATCCTATAACCTACCTCGGAGTATAAACTCAAATCGTACCAAGTTTCATTCGAATCCATTCAGTAGTTTCGGCGTGATGCGCGGCCAAGATACAGACAGACAGACAGACAGACAGACAGACAGACAGACAGACAGACAGACAAAAATGAAAAAAATTGCAGTTTTGGATTCAGTATCGATTATAGAGTGCCCTCCGATAAAAATTTTCAAAATATCTTCAATGTACAGAATTGGATCTGTTACAGTTTTATTATATTATAGACTAGCTGACCCCCGCGACTTCGTTCGCGTGTTTTTAGGTTTTATATAGGATCGGATCGGATCCCATAATTCTTTTATGTACCTAAACTAAATGTAGCCTGTTACTCCTTATAACATTGAAAGTTCCATTAAAATCGATCCAGCCGTTTCGGAGATTAGCTGGAACAAATAGACAGAACGACAAACATAAATTTAAACGCACGCCAGTTTAAAATAAGCCGTACGTACAAAGATCCGGGACCCAAGTTATTGGAACCCAATAAATGCCTGTCATTTCTAAACTAAAAAACGTATGACCTTGAAATATTTACGGGACAATACTTAAAATACTACCTTACTAACAAAAAAAGAATGAGTGAAATCGAATAACGCGTTAATGAATTACAGCTATATACACGTTTTAACTTTCATCCCCTCTCCCAAGGGAACCGTGCTGAATTTCGGGATAAAAAGTATCCTATAACCTACCTCGGAGTATAAACTCAAATCGTACCAAGTTTCATTCGAATCCATTCAGTAGTTTCGGCGTGATGCGCGGCCAAGATACAGACAGACAGACAGACAGACAGACAGACAGACAGACAGACAGACAGACAGACAAAAATGAAAAAAATTGCAGTTTTGGATTCAGTATCGATTATAGAGTGCCCTCCGATAAAAATTTTCAAAATATCTTCAATGTACAGAATTGGATCTGTTACAGTTTTATTATATTATAGATAGATAGATAGATTATAATATACTCAAAAGGAAAAGGTGACTGACTGACTGACTGACTGGTCTATCAACGTACAGCTCAAACCACTAGACTGATCGGGTTGAATTTTGGCATACAGGTAGCTGTTATTATGTACCTAGCCATCTGTTAAGAAAGTATTTTCAAAAATTTAATCCCTAAAGCGGATTGAAAGTTTGTATGAATCCACGCGGACGAAATCGCGGGCGTCAGCTAGTTGTATGATAAGAAGAGAAATGAGAAATGTGTTATTGCCTCAGCAATTTATAATCAAAGTAGCACAGAAGATTGTCTCTTTTATCAAGACATTCAATGCTTGACATTGTTATTGAGTTTTTTTTTATATTTGCATAGGTAGATGATCGTTGAACTCAAACAATCTGAACTGTGAATAAATAAGACAAACTTGATATTTTTATTATTATAATATGCTTCAGACTTTGACTGTGTCATCCTATAGTAGGCAGTTGGCGTGTAGGTACTTCACAAAGATAGAAAAGCATTGCCTTACGTATTTAGAGAAAGAAAAGTGAAGTTAAAGTAAAATTGAAAATTAAACTAAAATTGAAAATACCATATCGATGGCATACCCATGCTCGAACCCAGTTCACACCACTGATAGTAGATAAAGATAAATGTAATCAGTATTCACGCAGAGAACCACAGAATTTCAATTGAAAATTCGATGCAAATCGTTCGATTCCGTCGTCCGTCGTTCGAATCGTTCGTTCGAAGTTCGATCTACCTTTGCCGGTGTTCTCCTAAACTTTAGTCAAAAATATGGGGTCATTTTAGAGGTGGAGAGAAAAATTTCTTAAAAAGCCAGCAACGTATCAGAAGTTCCTCTCGAATACTTCTGGGCAGCGTTAATAAACGCACTTAAAAATATCAAGTTGACCCGTCAGCTCATTTGATCGCAATAAATAGGCATAAAAGTATCGGCATGGAATATCTCTGTTCACATTCAAGTTGGACTTTAAATACTTATATTAAACTAGCTTTTGCCCGCGGCTTCGCTCACGTTTCATACAAACTTCCGTCACCTATTTAACCCCCTTAAGGGTTGAATTTTCGAAAATCCTTTCTTAGCGGATGCCTACGTCACAATAGCCATCCGCATGCCTAATTTCAGCCCGATCTGTTCAGTGGTTTGAGCTGTGTGTTGATAGATCAGTCAGTCAGAACTTTTCCTTTTATATATTTAGATTTCTAGCGAATCAAATCAAAGAATGCTTGCTCCGATGCGGTCGGCTACATGTACCTAACTATATTATCTAGTAACAAGAATTTTCGTCTTAAACGAGTAGGTGAGGCAGGCAGGCTCCTATGAGGTAGAAGTGAACGAAGTGGCCAGTGTTTTCTAGTATATAATATAATAAATACCCATTAATAACTCTATTTCGCAAGAAAATTGCGTACCTTACACTATTTTTTAATTGCGGTCCAACGGCAATCATGTGAGCTATTAAAAACATAAATATTGAAAAGTTACCATAACTTATACATACTTATAATATCTTTTCAATTTATTGTCCTACAATATTAGTAATAAAAAATTTACGATAACTCTTGCCTACGACTTCTTCACTTTATTGCACAACACCTCAAATGAATTAAGTAGGTACCTACTATAGGCGGATTTTATGCTAATAGCCATGTGCCATTTAATCTTTAGGGACCTTTCAGACAGACCGGCGCGGAGAGCGTCGGAGAGCATTTTTTTTTTCACACAGACCGGCCGTTCAAATTTGCTCTGCTCTCCGCGCCGGTCTGTGTGAACGGACACGCGGATGCGCTCGGAGCCGAGCGTACGCTCTTGGGCCGGACGGCAGAGCATATTCGGCCTACGACGGTCGGCTGTGCGAGCATGAAAGAGCACGCGAACGGAGCCGGTCGGATGCTCGAGCGCGAAAGGGCACGGGCATGGAGCAGCCGACCGGCTCGACGAGTAGCCGACCGGCTGCTCTCATATATTTCACACAGAGCGTATTGGGAGCATGCTCGAGCATCCTCTTATCATAAAAGAGTTAACATGTAAAAATAAAGCCTATTTCAATGTCTTAAGATTCTATTTTAAATGCGATTAAAATTTGCTCTGCTCTCCGCGCCGGTCTGTCTGAAAGGTCCCTTACTTTTGGACGTGCGACTTATCATTTAGGTGTGCCCGAAAGAAGATAAAAAAAACAAGAGAATGAGTGCACGTTTAGAAATAGGTTTAAAAAAAGGAAAAAATTAAATTTCTTCATACAAACTTTAGATATCACTTCACTTTAGGGATGTTTGTAATCGCTCATTAACGCACCTCTAGGGTAGGTACTCAAGGAATGTTTTCTCCTTTCAATTTCTGTCTATTGTCTGTTAGTCAGTCACGGTACTGTTTTATAGGTAAAGATATAATTATGCTAAGATGAGTACCAACCACAATTCAGTCAGGGATAAAAATGATGATCACTAACCGAATGAAACTTTTAGCGTTTAATGTTCATATATTACTACATATGCATTAGGTACTTGAATTTTAACCAAAGGTACTATACTTGTAGGAGCTCAGGTACAACTTACACTCATAAGTGGCAATCACATAAATAAATAAATAAAAAAGTATAAAATCTACGAGTTTTATTGCGCTGTTTTTTTGCACAAAATCTGAGCTTTTTCTAGCATAGCCTAACCAACCGCTTTATCAAGTCTTGTGATATCAGCTGGAATGCGGAAGGACTAGTATGGACAGTGGTAGACTCGCTTGACGATTCCAAAGCACATTGTACAATTTGAATAAAAACTTTTCCATTCTATTCAACAATCGATGACCAAGGGTAGCTACGAGTAGATAACAGAGAGGAATCGAAGGGGTCTTTACCACCATAGGTGGTTCTTACAATGAATTAATCAATGAACTAACGATACTAACTAGTTAATATAAATTAAAAATAGCGACTACTTCCTAATTCTTCTTTGTCCTCGCGTCTACCCGTTTGGGGTCGGCTTTCTTAATCTTTCGGCGCCACTGTTCGGCGCCATTCCCTTCGCTTGTAAGCATCGTCGTCTGTATGGCCAAGCTTTTGCATGTACTTTCTGAAAGTCATCCAGTTATTTTGCAGTCTACCTCTTCTACTACTACTTACTAATTAATTATTTAATTTTAATAAATATGAAAAATAATAGGTATGTAGGTACCTAAAACAATTATGTAAGCATAAAAAAGTTATTAAGTATTTATTTATTTTAATGCTCATTTATAATTTTCGTGATGACATTAATTATTTACAAAGGTTACGTATTTTTTTTTAAGTCTCACCTTTTTCAAATGTTCCATCTTTGTCACAGGAACGAGCTCCATAATCGGCTTGCCCGACGTGACGGAGAACAAGCTGTTCTGGAGGCAGCTGGTGGCGGAACTGCTCGGCACGTTCCTGCTGACGTCCATCGGCGTGGCGTCCTGCATCGCCATCGAGAACGCTGAGGCGCCCAAAGTCACCAGCATCGCCCTGTGTTTCGGTCTACTCGTCGGCTCTATCGTACAGGTATGTGATTGTGATCTTTGTAATTAACCCCCGACGCAAAAACGACGGGTGTTATAAGTTTGACGTGTCTCTGTGTGTGTGTGTGTATGTATCTATCTGTTCCCCTGTAGTGCTCAAACGGGTGAACCGATTTGAATGTGTTTTTTTCTTTGAAAGGTAAATTAGTCGAAAGTGTTGTTGGCTATGTTTGACGAAAATCGATCCAAGATGGCCGCCGCTACAAAATGGCGGATTACATATTTTTTCACAACTACCTCAATATGGGTATCAAATGAAAGGGCTTGACTAGTAGAATAGCACTATGCAAATCCAAGATAGCTGCCACGCAAAATGGCGAAAGTCGGGGGTTTTTTTTAATTTTTAATTTATACTTGTTTTTGAGCCGCGCTTCCCAAAAGCCTTCGTTGGAAGTAAAATTGATACCGTTAGATAATACCCTCAGCACGGGGTCAACTGGTCAACTAACACGGAACAAGACTACAATATGCTGAAGTGTCAATAAAAGTGTGCGTGAATTACATTATGTGTAACAGAATGTAGATGTAGATGGTTTATAATCCATAATGAACATTTCAACAGTATGATGGCAAATTGAAAAGTTTAAAATTTTAAAAGTTCCAAGTTCACTCGTACCTACTCAGTCTTCAGCCTCACACAAGCTTCATACTTCGGAAGTTATTTAGCCAATAACCAATACCGATGCATCTTACGCGTTACCGTAACATAATAATAGTATCTATTATTGGCTCATGAAAAAACTAGGTAGGCATAAGATCTGTTTGAAAATACTCGACGATCTATGCGATGACTGATGTGATGATGTCTGATGAATACACAACGTGAAGGGCCTTTCTAGTCGTTAACTCGTGAGCCTATTGTCAATTGTTCTTGGAGTGTATTTATAATCTTTTGTGAGGTTGCTCATCTCATAGCTACTTCAAGTGCAGATTGCGGTTTTACATTAGCCGTATGAATTTGCTGCAATAAGGCAAATAGGTATCTACTTTCTTATTTTAAATTCAACGTAGGTATTTAAATTAATTGTACAGAGGGTAGTTAAAATTTTAGCTCTACCAAAGTGAAAACAGCTAACTTGCTAGGTACATACTACACGTTTATCTGTCTACTAGCGGACCCGGCAGACGTCGTCCTGCCCGCTATTAGCGCCACCTACCGGGTCCAATTTTTCTACTTATAAACCTTCCTCTTGAATCACTCTATCTATTAAAAAAACCGCATCAAAATCCGTTGCGTAGTTTTAAAGATTTAAGCATACATAGGGATAGGGATATAGGGACAGAGAAAGTGACTTTGTTTTATACTATGTAGTGATACACTCTACGATGCTACAGATCTATATTGATACCTACTTATAACTAAATCTATAATGTTTTCATTAGGTACGCTTTAGAATGCCCATCCAATACATTTATATGAATGTCTTGTACATATATCTTCAAGTACTTGGTGTTTATGTAAAAGGTTACTACATTTAATTAATGTATTAAGTAGAAGCTCAACGATAGCCGAATCTGCGACCTGTTATTACGCTTTTATAAGTAATGTATATAATGTTTATATACAATTATATCGATCAGCTATTAATTGTGTATTTTTACAAACTCGCTTCTGGCTTACCCTTGGTAAACTGCAGAGGTCAAACGGCAAATTAAAACTTGTGATAGTAATTAAGGTTAGATTTAAAGCTGAGGAGGTCTACTTAATTTGACGTGAGTAGACTTGCATAAGATATAGACTATATATGAAGAAATATAGACTACGGGAGGGCTATGAGTTTAGCAAACTGTTTAAATGTTTGTCATTTCATCTGTATCCTCATAATTGCCAAACTACTCAGGTTTCTATTTATGAGTAGTCGTTGGCTTTATCTTAGTATTTCGCATCTCCTAACATATAATATGACTTCGTGACATTTGTCAGACATGTAGTAAAGATAAAATTATGATAACGAGTTTGGTATCAAGTAAAAGATTTCATTGTACATTTTCCGAAAATATATCACTTACATTTGGATATACGTACAATTATAGGTACATATACCGTTCGTCCATGGTTTCATTTTATTATACGAAAATTACTTAGGGATTTAGCTTGACCTACCTTATTTAGTGCTCGAACTATTGATTAGATAATATATAAATTGTGATTTTTCTTTATGAATATCTTTTAAAAACCTAAATATTTTAACTAAATATTTCTTAAAACTTTATTATGTCGTAAGCACGCGGCCTACATTTTTCCAATAAAATAATGAATTCGCATCCATAAATGCAGCTATCAATATTACAGAATAGGACAATTTAATCAACGTCCGGCCTTTCCCACGAAGTCGCAGACCCGTGATCGCTCATGTGTTAAATGTATTACACATGTTCCGTTCAATATCATTAAAGGCCAATATGCAAATAGATGAATTAGTGAACCTTGGCATACGATAATACAACTACCACTTTCCACTAATGGAGGTGAATACAATCGTCGGGTATGGTCACAGTTTATTGACACTGTAATAATTATTATGTGTATCAGAATAGTGTAATAAGATAAAGTGTTTATTTTTGTTAACGTCGAGCAAAAGGAACCGTAAAATTTTAAAGGGAACATGTGGTACAGTTAGGCGTGTAATAAAATCGCTAAAATATTTGATCGTAACTTCTTTATTTATTTTACCAATAGCTTTTGCCCGCGGCTTCGCCCGCTTGTATTTCGGTTTTTCACAAATCCTGAGGGAATCGTAGATTGCTAGTTCCCTTCCCGCTCCCTTTTTCAACCTTTATACCTTCTTTCAAGGAAGTTTGCTATAGTAACCTATAGCTGTAGCTATAGATTTCGAATAAGTAGCCTATATGCTAAGTCAGGGCATAATCTATCTCAATTAAAAAAATTCAGCCAAATCTGTTTAGTAATTGCAACGTAATACAGTAATAAACATCCAAACATCCACACTTTATGAGTAGGATCAATAAAATATATTGCGAAACAAAAGATTATGATTATAGACATAGTAAAATCTAAAAATATATTGGGTATGTAGTAATAATCTTCTATCTATACATATAATAAAATCGTAGACTTGCCGTATCTGTACATTAAATATTTTTGCAAAAAAATAACTGGGAGACGTTAATAAAAAGTAGAACGTAAAAAGCAATTTCTGAAATTTCTGTCTGTTTGTCAGTTTGTCTGTATATTTGTGCACGCATCAAGCAAAAACTACGGAATGGGTTGAAATGAAACATGGCATGATTTAAGTTCATACTACGGAGTAACATATCCTCCTCCTCTTCCTTGCGTCGATTCCCCAATACTGGGGGCCGTGACCCGTCATGGAATTAACTTCTCTCGAACGATGTTGCGCCATCTGTTTCGGCTTTCAGCAACATGAACCACTTCGGCGATATTTATGTTGACAGTGGCGTTGATCTGGGGGGTTATTCTGTAACTTAGTTAGCAACTGAAAATAGTTGCCAACGAATTAGTTCGATATACATTGCTGCTTTACTGTGTAAAATTATGAAAACTCAAAACACTTTATATTTCCCACAGTAAAGCAGCAATGTATATCAAACTAATTCGTTGGCAACTATTTTCAGTTGCTAACTAAGTTACAGAATAACCCAGCTGGTCGTTCCAGCGCATTGGACTCCTACCTCCCGATCTCGACTCTTGTCGTCCATTTTCCCGGTAACGAAGTAACATATAGGATACAGGAGGACATTAGAAATTGTCCCGTAAATATTTCAAGATCATGGGTTTTGTAGTTCAAAAATTATTACAGACATCACAACCCTCATTATTCCAAATAACCTGAACCCGGATTGCACTTTAAACGTCCGGATTAGTGCATTAAAATTGTGTCTACAAAATGCTGGACCGATTTTGATGGGACTTTCATTGGGAAAACCTTAGTGATGGGAAAAAGCTATTAAAGAATTAATGCTCACCACTGTAGTTCCAGTTTCAACAGTAGGAGCTTAGGAAAAACAAAGAGTTCTCGTGGGATTTTTAAAAATCTATACACACGTGGACAAAGTCGCAGGTATCCGCTTGTATTTAACAAGTAATAAGATATGACACTAAGTATTAAACCCTTAAAATAATACAGTTGTCGAAAAATGATTTAGAGATAAGTGGTCACGAATAAGCATCTGTACGTCACGCGTGCTTACTAGCTTAGCCCTGGACGTTATGCAAATTGATCGAATGTAGATATAACTGCTACTCACAACATGCTTTTAAGTGTTATGTGTTATTATTATAGGGCTATAAATAAAATAACATTCAATATTTATGTATGTAACGACGCAGTGCATTTCTTGAATTTTCGAGTTTGTTTACAAATGTACCTGCTTTTAAGTTTGACTTTGACACACTCACGCGTCGATTGAAAGACAAAGTTCTAATATTTTATCGCTCTGTATGAACGTAAACGCATGTAATATACTTGAAATATACTCGACTTAAGAACCAGTTTTCAGTTTTGCATATTTAAGTTTGAACAGCATGTAAAAAATAAAACCGGCGCGGCGGTCAAGTACGAGTCAATCTCGCGCGCCTTAGGTTCTGTACCTAATAAGGAAACGTATAAATATGTAGTTATTTGCTTAAAATATTCGGCCGCTTCATAAACCCTTTTGGTAGAGACCGCATAACTAAGTTTGTTATAAAGGATTATGGCTGAGTTCTAAAAAAACTGTCCTAGTGAAGGACGTATTTTTATTTTTCATGTATCTACCTAATGTGAATCTCTATTAAATCTCATTAAGTATTTCAAATTTTTCGATTTGCAAACTAAGAGATAACCGGAGGAATGGTATATTTAAGACATTTTACATGACATGATAATCCAAAACTGTATGACTTAAAAGAAAATAGAAACCTGATTTTAAATCTACAAATGACACCCTTTAATATGATTCAGCCCACTTGACCTATTGAAACGACTTTAAAATTTCGACTCCTATTTCGGCTCCTTTTGCAATTAAAAACGTTTATTTCTTAAATTTATATTAAGTACATACAATACAGCAGGACAACCATTACCACAACCATTCCCAAGTCTATTAGTAGTTACTGAAATAAGAAGTTGTGACAGAATAGATGGTATACGAATGAAGTCGCACTATAAGGATACCTTTTGCATAATTTTCATGCGGAACCCTAAAAATGACGTAACGTATGAATCGTCTGCATCCAACTATGGAAAGCGATGATAAGGTCAAACGGACGGGAAATATCTATTTGCATTTTTTATTCGGATCAATTCAGCTCAATTTGGCAAGCTTTCCTTGGGTTGAATGTAAGGGAAACCTTTCTCAAGGCACCGCGGCCGGTAACAATTGAATCTGAGTAAGTACTTACCTAATAGGTACCAGCTTTTCAGGTCATATAGATTTGAAGATTTCGTGATTGAATTGCCAACCTGAACTTTTTGCTTCCCCTTTTAGGAGCTTATTTTTATAAAGTTCTTCCTCAATCCTCAACGCATGTCTAGGGCATAATATGGTAAATCTAGTCGCACGGATTTCAGTGTCCAATAAAAAAATTAGATCATAAAGATGACCGACAATATCGAAAATATTAATTATTAAACTTGTTTTGTTGAATAACTGTTCGCTCAGGTCTTTAGCACATCTCCGCTGCAAAATCGTAGCAGCGGAACGCTTTGCGTTAGAACCATCGGGCATGGTTTCGCGTAAGAAGTCTGTTACGTTTTGCTGCTATAGTTTCGCGGTGGACATGTGCTAAAGGCCTCAAATCCATCTGGTGCCTGCATTAGCTGTTGTTAGGCCCACAATATATATTTGGCCTTGACGATGATTGTTAATGAAAACAATCAGCCAAATAAAATAGAGCTTTGACTCGACCACATTTGGTTTAAAATACTTTGACCAATTATTGTCATCTTTTTTGCAGAGATAAAATTTTCCGAAATTAATTCACTCGGGCTAGATATTTTATGACGGTATTAAATAAACTTTAGATACGCGCTCGTGACAAGGATCAATTTTATTTAGCGGGATGCCTCAAATTCTGTCGCTAAATTGAACAAAATCTGAAATGAACACAATATTATTTTTTGTTCATTGAAGAAGCAATGTTTATTTTTAAAATGCTGTTTATATTTGATTGCTTTTTGACCCTGGGTGTTAAAGCTCGAGATAGCACGGATCACCGACAACACGATAGGTGACGATGCATAGCATATTGTTTTAGTACTCCATCATCGCTTGTACATACATATTATGTACTTCGATTTAGCAACTATGGGCGTCTTCGTGTTCCACTTTTTATCTTGTTAGTGTTTTTCTCTATCTAAAAGTCAAGGGAAGTAAATGCACACAACATGCTTGGGACGTGCTTTGTTGCGAAATTTCAAGCGAACAAAAATATTGATAAATATTAAAGACATACATATTTGCAAATTACATTCGCTTGTCGTATGGCGTGAAATTTCTTAAGCCGCAAATGTTACACGTGTTGATAGAAAAACCGTGCAGTCTTAAATGTTAGGTACATGCGTGAGTACTTAGACCATCAATCAACAAAGCTCTACCTTGATAGACTTAGAGTACCTAGACCTTGGCTTGGTGCAGCAAACTTCTCCAGCGGAGGCCGGAGGCGGTCAGAAGAAGCTTCCTTCCAGCTCCGAAGCCCCAAAACCTTCATATAACTCTAGATTACTGAAACTTTACCTAGAAAATTGGAAAATTCGAGGGAAAAACTGAAAGGGCTTTTCTTTGACTGGCCCGTTGGCGCGGTTGGCAGTGAACCTGCCTTCCGTTCCGGGATCGCGGGTTCGATTCCCGCCCCGAGTCTGGGTGTATTTATAACATGTATGTATGTATACCTTTATTAAAATATGTATTTATATGTTAATGTCTATCAGTCGGCTGTTACCTATACATATAACACAGGCATTAAGTTGCCTACTTTAGGAACAGACGACCGTGTGTGTATGTGTAAGTATTTATTTATTATTTATTTATTTAAGGGTTTTTATATAGACTCAGCTAGGTAAAAATAATGTTTCAATTTTAAACATTTGTAAATTGTTATAATTACACTTATACGAGAAAGCGTGGCTTCTTAGCGAGCGCTTTTTGACATCTTAACCTCTCGTCGGTTCTAGTAGTGCCCTTTTATGGCGTCCTATATTCCAATGTCCATGCGATCTTAGGAAACAAAGAGCTTTAGACCTTCGGATTCAATACATCGTAGTATATAATTGTGTCGATACATTGTGTTGAAGTAGAGAGATACAATTGTTATTAAATAGCTGCTAAAAGCAGAGAAGGATACGTGATCCTCAATAATTATAATAAGGTTCATGTGAGATCCACAGAACACACGTTAGCAAGTTGATTAGAGCATTCACGACTTCTCATTAATCATATTCGGTGCAGGCAATCGACGTTTGGCATCTCGACATTTTAATAATGTGCATTGAACCATCTTGTTCTCGGAAATCCCTTGGTATCCTTCAAATTTCTGTGTACATTCTCATATTCTAGTTATTGACATTTTCCTTATTCACTTCTCAAGTTACTAATCCATTTTAGTGACATGTTGAACACGCAAATGATTTAAGCACTTCCATGCTATTGAGTAAACTACATTTATTATGAAGGTATATCGACTATTTTAATACCTACGTTGAGTCAAGATTGCAGCCGTTCTTAAGTAAGTATAATGCGCTTCCCGACGAACAGCATTTAATTTTGCATATATGTATATTGTATACTTCTAAGAGAAAGACGGTTCTAATAATATATTTCAAATTAACTGTCAATCAAATAATTAATTATTAACAACACAAAAAAGGCACATAGATACAAAATATAATAAGGACACGATTCATTTACCTGCAACGTGAAATTCGATTTTAAATGTTGAATCTTCGAGTCATAATTTTTTGTCAGAGCTGACATTTTAGATAATATTCGACATCGTCAAATTATTATTGGCTTATCAATCAAATCTTCAGCAGACTTTTAGTATTTTAATACGAGACACGTGTATAGTTGGCGCTCTATTCATGTTGTAGATGCTAAAAAGCTAGGTCATTAAAAATGAAAAGGTTAGGTATGCTACGACCTACGTTAATTTATCATCACCAGCTTAATTGTTTCCACTGATACATTTATATCTATCATTTAATGACCAGCCCCCTAATCTAGGGGCTTAGGAGGGACACATTATTATCGACCCTTATAAAAAAATGTAACTGTCCAAAATACTTAAGTATTTCTCAATAGGTAAGTTTGTTAGTAGTCAATCAAGCCATGAAAATATGAAGCAATCAGTGTTATTAATGAACAAACAAATGCGACGTGACAATCAATATCTCACTTACACATGCCTAAGATATTATCAAATTAACATTGCATAGAGACTAGAAAATTCTCGCGTCTTCGTCCATGCAAAAATCTTCCAGATGTAGGTACATAACTTGGATAAATTCAGAGCCCAAATGAAATGATGTCGTTTAAGCACTGAATCTCGGTGATGGCCACCGATAGGGATGTTACGTCGTAATGCGAGCTTTTCATACCCATTGAAAAATGGAATAGGTTTTCAGATTGCCAATAGGCTATTTCTATAAAAAACGTTTATCTATAAATATAATTATATGCAAACAGCATAATAAAGTTTAGAAAAAAAAAAGTTCTGGCAAACTTTTGCATTTTTCAGAATATCTTTAATGTAGAGTCCAAAGTTACATAGGTAAATAATTATGTACCTACATCATTTATTCAAAAATTACCTCAACTCTAACTCTCTAATTGTAGTTAAAAATTACGATTATTATTTTCTGGTCCCGTGGTCTAATGATGATATCTACTAATAAATAGGCAATTAACTAAATGACCAACTTATTTAAATAGTAGGTAGGTACTTATCATAAATTAAGGGGACAGAATATAAATATATAGATTTCTTTATATCGTCGCTTCGTCGTTATTATCGTCGAGAGTAAAAACGCTTCAAGCTATACTCTGATTTTTAATTCCGTGGAATTCTGACGTTTCTTAATGTTACCAGAGATAAAACAGTTCCCACAAAAAAGATGATAAATTCAAAACTTACTTGAATAATAATATCAATTGCCTCTTGTAGATATGACAAATGCCTGACAGATACTTCAGATATTTTAGTTTGGGACTTCAGGTGGTTACCCTGTTTTTCTTACAAATAACTCATTCTATATATTTTTTTTAAATGACAACTGTCAGAATTCCACCGAATTAAAAATCAGACTATAGGAAGATACATTCTCTAGGCTTCAAGCTATTCTCTTCATTGTTGCTGTCATCTTTGCCGTGCGTTATCTGTTTACAGTTTAACTCAGCGCTTTAAACGGTGGCCTGAAATTTATAACGTCGTAGGTATATGTATGTTCAAATCCCACCTGTTGATCTTATTTTGTGTCTAGAGAATATTTGTCAACTTAAATATTGCTTATATTTCTTGAAAAGTAAAACCCAACAAACGTACTAACTGAACGTACATACATTTCGATATAAGTTCATGTAGATATCTTGTGTCATGTTGCGGCGATGTTATCGAGGTAGCGACGCGGCCGCTGGACCGTATCCCGATTAATCGCTTCGATCTCGCTGCTATCTGATCAGATACGCTGACTCATTGGCGGGCCTTAGCTTGTTAATTTGATTGTTGTGTTATTTTTATTTTTGAGCTTTGAATTGTTGTTTGATAGCGAGAAAATTAAGTTGTAGGTATGTTGTAGATATTCATAGAAATGCAATAAAAAAAAATACTTAGAAACCTGAATCTGACAAATATATTATTATCCCGATCTTTGTAAAGAACTTACGTTTTGAATTTTAACAATAAATAAAATAAAGTGTTAATCGGGTCGACGCGACGCGACGGCGCAGCGCTACGAGCGTAGAGTTAGGAAGGTCTACCGTCTTGGAAATATTATAAACTAGTGGATCCGGCAGACTTCGTTCTGTCCGGTGGTGACATACCGACATCAGCGTCACCTACCGAAACCCGGTAGGTTACCTGTACCTACCCGGTAATTGTGTTTTCAAACCATCCAGGAACCCATTGAAATATACGCACAAAATTTCATCCAATTTGATCCAGCCGTTTAGGAGGAGTTAGGTGACAAATACACGTACAGAAGAATAATAATATATGTAGGTACGGGTGAGAGAGTTTACCGTATCGACGCGGGATGAACTATGTTTGACAGTTGCGAAACCAATGAACATTTTGTATGTTTTTACTTTTATTTTATTTTTTCGTCAATTTTTCAATGTTTTTAACAGTTATTTTGCTATTCGGGACAGAGACAAATACAACAAATCAAAAACCATGAAAATCGCTCCAGTCGTTCTCGAGTTATAAGTATTCGAACTAACACGACTTTAAATACTATATAGATTTATTTCATTTTTCTCTAAATACATTTTTAAAAGACCATATAATATATAGTAAGTAATTAAAACCATAGTACCTAAAAAAATTAAATTAAAATTCTCTAATGATTATTCTAAATTATTTAAATACTGCAAGTTACTGCCAGTGCTGAGTAAGGTTAGCCTGGCGATCCTGAAGGAAGAATATCATAACATAAAACACCTAACATGTAAAGAGAGAAACAGAAATCTGCGCATCTTACCAAACTACAAGAAGTTTAAGTTACCTAAGACTAATAATAAGTACGGAACTAGAACATGTTCATATATCTTAGCAAATATAATGAATAACTTACCATTAACTCTGCAAAATACCTACAGTAAAAGAGCGATTTTTATAAGAAATTGTAAAAGGCACTTCCTGGATCTAGGTGCCTCTTTGGATGCCTAGTCTGGATCCAGGAAGTGTTTCATGTCACGATATTTATACATATAAATATGCATTAACAGCTAAAACTATTTTATATATATATATATAACTATTTTACCTTTATTTTATTAAATATGTATAACGCGAACTGGCCATCCTCACATAAACTTCAACAGTTTCTAGAGGATGGCAAACTGTGTTTTTTTTAAATGTATATTGTAAATTAACGTGATCAATAAATTAAAAAAAAAAAAAAAAATTACTTCTTAAATGTTTTGTACTAAAATCCAAAAGTAGAATCAAAAATATTTTTTAATAATTTAGTTTAAGCTTGCAAAAGTAGTTACACGTACAAGTAGCAGTAGGTATCTACACTCACCCCGGCCCATTAGTAGGTACAAGTGTGGTACAAGTAACAACTCTCATACCATAAATAAATATAATAACAATTTTGTAAGATGACCTTAAAAATAATGGAATAAAGGTACATCGTCGGTATTAGTATGGAAATCAGTTTCGAGATATGATTGCAAAACGAGTCTAAAATTATCAAATGCATGATAAATTGTAACCGAACCCTTCATTATGAAAAGCTCATGGCCCAATTAAGTACTTATGTTCGTTAGGAAAGTAATCCACATCAAGGTTACTTGATTGATTTAAGTTCAAACACCACACTTGCGATGATGGCCGAAAAACAGTAGGCATCTAATAACTAATGAAAAAGTGAAAAACCTGAAAGTTTGAAAAACCTGAAATGAACTTAACAAGAACGAAATTGCGGACTGGTAAAGCTTAGTAACTACTTGAATATTTTCTCTATGCGATATGTACTTAGTTATAATTTGTTATTGTATGCAAATAAAAAAAAGTTATAAATAAATATATTTTATACAGACCCAAAACTTTTATAATATTACGAGCTGACGCCCGCGACATCGTCCGCGTGAATTCATAATATATATATGGGGCAATTTCAACAAAGCCGTTTTTTCTTGAATTTCGGTGGACTTTTTTATTATTAAGTTTTTTCAACTTTGAACTATGGTTTATTATTCTTCTTGTTATTGTTTATGCTCTACTTGAATGCCATCAAAATATGTCTTATAAACTAGTGAGAATACGTGTTTAAAATTTGATTGCCACCGAAATGATAAAACTAGCCACCGAAATGATATAAGTAGCCACCGAAATTATAGAAGCTGTCCACCGAAATTAAAATTCACTGAAAATATATTAAATATACTACTGAGCAGCCTTAACCATACACTTTAACTAAATAGATGCACTCTTAGCAAGTTTGAAAGGTTCTATACTATCATGAGTGACAATTTGTTAACCTAGTTACGTATGTTCTACTTAATTTTAGATATTCCTCTGGATTTCACACAAAAAAATGCACCTACCTACAATAAAAGGAATATAATAAAATTAAATGAAAAGCATACATTTTAATTAACGATTTTAATCTTAGCTTAGCAATAATTAATCAGTCTTTTAATTTCTACTGTTTTAATAATTTTGCACTTACTTAAATACAGTGTAAACTCTATATTGCGACACTTAAGGGGCTTCTAATGTTATATGGAGTTATTGAGATTTCAGAGTTGTCGTTAAATGAAGAGAAAAAAAAATCAATATTATGATGCATGCAGCGACTAATAAAGTATACAGTTTGAAAGTCTGTGACCAACCAAGAATATGATAACGTTCAATATTTTGATGACATAAATAAGTGTACACTTATGTTAATTTGTACATATGAATTATATGAACGTAGGTATAATATAATTACTAAAAACTCCCTGAAAGTATGTTAATTACGATAGCGAAAAAAATTATCAAAATCGGTTCATTAGTCTTTGAGATAATTGCGGCCATACATACATACATACATACATACGGGTCAAATACATAAACTCTTTTTTTGAAGTGGTTTAGTTAAAAAATTACCTGCTGGCCTGAATTTTCATCGAAACAAATAATAATCTACCAAAATAATAAAACAATCCACCGAAATGAGACAATTAAACACCGAAATGATAAAGCAATCCACCGAAATGAGATAATTAAGATTTAAAAAAACCGAAATGAGAATTTCTATCATTTCGGTGAGTTTTTTGTCATTTCGGTTGACAATTTAGCCCACCGAATCCACCGAAATGATAACACCGAAATTAGAATTACGGACAAAAATTTGCATTACAAGAAGACTATTTATTATAAGATGATATAAATATTACACAAATAAACGTATTGCCATTACGCACTCTTGAATAGTATTTTATATGTATTTTACTAATTGCAAGACAAGTTATACCTGTACACGGAAATGATAAGAAGTTTGTCACATGCCACCGAATTGACCTACTTACTTTTTTTGCGGGAACACGCAGGCAAGCGGCGCATTTCCTCCCACGCTAAGCACATAGACCACACTGTTACGTACATTTTAAGCGCACGAGGGGGGAGCTAGAGTTGTCCTATGCAAAACTACAATCGATTAAAAAAAAAACACCGAGATGAGAAGACTTTCTGGGACACAAGCATTTTTACTTACCAGTTATTAAACTAAGTAGATATTATCATAAAATTATTTTATAACTATACTGTCACTATTCACAATTTAAATAAAAGTAGCCATATACCAAAATAAGCAATACTTTTTGATTTATGAGGGAAATTACATTGAAAAAGGTTGTGAGGACAGCTACCGAAATGATAAATTTGGGGCTTTAAAATTTTTTTATTTCCTAAACTGCAGTCCTAATCAATAAATATTTATGGTCTCGCATAGGTATCTACCTATTCTACCTAGAAAAAAATATTAGATCTTTATACTAACGTTGGACAGTACCGATTTCACCCATGCCGTGCGAATTTTGCTGTTGGGAAATCCACCCATATATCATACAAATTTTCAACCCCTATTTAACCCCCTTAGGGGTTGAATGTTAAAAAATCCTTTCTTAGCGGATGTCTGATTATAATACTCGTAGCTATCTACTTTAAAACAGTCCGATCCGTCCAGTGGTTTGAGCTGTGCGTTGATATTTTGATAGATCAGTCAATCAGTCAGTCACTTTTTCTTTTTATATAAGTATTTAGAATAGCAGTTGCCCGCGATTTCGTCGTTTTCGTTTAGTATAAATGTGTTTTAATATAAAACTTCCTCGTAAAATGTTCTAAAATTATGTAATGTTGAAAACCGGATTAAAATCCGCGTGTCCCCGCGAAGTTGTGAATTTTTAGCGGTAACAAGTAGTAACACGCATTACGTTTTGTTTTAAAATATCAAGTAGTCAGAATAAATAAATAAATTACACAATTTTACAATTAACATGAACTAGAAATATATATTATTATTATGTTATTACGGCGCTACAGCAAGCAGCGTCGAACAAAATGCGGCCATCACGATATTTCAAGCGTTTCATTCACTATATTCTATGTAGTTCAGTATGTTTCCGAGACAAATCAAATTGCGTCAGTTATACTCTGTTAAACTTGCGCAACAGAATAAGCTGTCAGTCAGGGATTAACATGACAATGGTGCGATCCGAATAAATGCCATTTGTCGTGCGTGCTGCTCGCCCACGGTAGGGTTAGCGACTCCCACCTGCAAGAATGCGTGCTGGCAACACACCTTAAAAGTGTCGCCAGGACTAAAGTCATTCAGCAAAGACGCTTTAACAATAAATGCTCGATTGAAAACAAATATATCTTGTAGTGTTATTTAAACGAGTTCAAAAAATGTTGAATGGAAGCAGGCGTTACTTTGCGGAATTCCATGATATACAATGAATATAAAATTATTTTGCTATAATCCGCTAACAGTGACAAATTTGTAGGCACAACACCACACAATCTTGTAGGCACAACACCACACAATCTTGTAGGCACAACACCACACAAATTCACCACAAAACAAACTCGACGATCGTTTCGCTCCGACACCGGAGCATCTTCAGGAGATGTCGACTTCACAACGGACGATTGCAAAGTCTTATTTTTTGAACGCGCCATGTGATAAATAATATTTAATTCTTTTTTATAATTGTCTTTTGTAAGAGGAACGGACACTAATCTGTGTATATAACTATGAAAAGCTGCAAGTTTATGTTCAAAAAAGGAAAAGGCTCTCAATTAGACGCGTATATATTTTTTTTCGGCATTAACTTCGTCTTTAAAGCGATTTCAATATTTTTTTTATTATTCGTAAGATCATCAGTTTGGTCCTTTTCAAATTTGGCGAAGATCTGATGAAGTTCTTCGAAGATAAAGACAAAGAACCCTCAACGGACAAAAGTAAATTGCTCAGTGTAGATAATTTGCTTTGATATAATCGTTCGGATCAAACCCGACCACACTAAAATTAAAACAGAATGGAAAGTATTCAGGTATAATTTAGTGTTTACTACAGCTGTTTAGTAGACTTTCAAGCATACATGAAATACATACTACATACATATTATATCAAATTATGATTCATAAACAGTCTTTGCTTTCTTCTTTCCAAATTTGAAAGTAAGTATGTACTTAAATAATCATTTCTGTCTTGGAACAGTTTTTTTTGGAATACGAAACCGACAGAATCGATCGAATATACGAAAATGTAGAAACTAAATAGGTAAATTATATTTCCAATTTTTTTTTTCTTTTAATAATGGCTATAATACATGTATGTGGATTGCAGGATATAACAGCCCTAGTGTGAACAGCCAATGTCACTGACTACGACGAGTTTATTGTGTCACACAATAATGTTAGGCATGGGTTTTAATTTAAATATAACGACCTAAGATGAATTAGCTACATTAGCTGCTAATCGTGCCAAGGCATCTTATCAGATACTTCTATCTTCTATGGCTGTAAGTCGGTACGAGTTTCGTACCTGCTAAATTAAATTGACAATCTATACATGTAATAAAATCGTAGAATTGCCGTATCTGTACATTGAAGATTTTTGCAAAATAATAACTGGGGGATGTTTACATTTTGATGTACCTAAACATCCGCCAGTGAACTTTTTACAGATTTTAGCAAGGTATAAGCTCAAAGGAGCTTAGGAAAAACAAAATGATTCACACGAGATTATTAAAATCAATATCCACGCGAACGAAGTTGCGGGTATCCGCTCGTTGACAATATTAGTAGTATTGTCAATTTAATTTATAACAGGAAAAATTTTAAAGATCCACTTGGCTCATTCGTACACAAAATGTTTTTAGTTCTGTGCCAAATTTTTCGAACACAACAACAGATAAATTTTAGGTATTCAGATAACAGATTAGTGTTTTGAACGAATAAAATTGGTTGACACGTTTAACATTTTAAAATATAATATAGTTAAAGTCGGTTCGCTCGTTTGGTAAATGTGTGCAGATTTTACTAAATTATGAATGCACTAGCTCGTATGTTTATATTTTAATCTTTGTTTAGTTTAAATTAATTTGTCTACTTATATAAGGGACGCGTTTTAAAATTAAATAATAAATAATATAAACAAATACAAAATTAATCACAATATCACAATCACAATCACAATATCACAATATTCACAATATCACACTAATATAAAAGGCGAAAGTTTGTGTGTGTGTGTGTATGTTTGTTCCTCTTCTCCGCCGCATCTACTGATTTGGCTGAAATTTTAACTTAACACATAGGCTATTCCTGTGGGACTAAAATAGATATAAAC
This sequence comes from Melanargia galathea, assembly GCA_920104075.1. Classification (NCBI taxonomy): domain Eukaryota; kingdom Metazoa; phylum Arthropoda; class Insecta; order Lepidoptera; family Nymphalidae; genus Melanargia; species Melanargia galathea. Next base: position 5,067,535 of record OV049863.1, read on the forward strand.
TTCTAAAAACGCCATAGAGGGCGCTGACTGTTCTTTGATAAGTTACGCTCACATAACACATTATTGCAATAGTTTGCTGTGTTGCATGCATAGGCGACACATAGGCTACTTTTTATCCTGGAAAAATGCACAGTTCCCACAGGATTTTGAAAAACCCGAAATCTATAGCTACATCTATAAATACCTACATTACTATAGCGAACTTCCTTGATAGTAGGTATAAAGGTTGGAAAAGGGAGCGGGAACGGGAACTGGAAATCCACGATTCCCTCGGAATTTGTTTAAAACCGAAATTCACAGCGGGCAGATGCTAGTATTAAAAATAGATACTAGCTAGTAGGTGCCATCGTTTCATTCAAGTTTTCCTGATAATCAATTTAACTTTCTATTACGCCTACGTCTCTACTCCCGCCGCGACAAACGGAGCGGTCTTGTAGCGGCGTCATAAACCAATGAATGTGGGGAAAAAGCCAGATGTCGCGAACTCGGAGCTCGGACAGATAAGTTAATCTATATGTAATGTTAATATTTTGAAGTACCTAACTGTATCTATGTGCAATTTTTTTATATATAATCCTCTACATGCCTACTATGACCTTAATTGATGGTATTATCTACTCCGCATCGGGTACCTCTACATCTGGTACCGAATATTACAGACGTAATTTTTTCAATATACCTACTTATTACACTACTGCGTTAAATAATAGTGTTATTAATTGTTTGTTAAAGTTATTTTTACTCAGTCTATTTCATTAGTTATAATATAGCGACTGCCTATGGAAGTAAACAATATAGTCGTACCTACATATATCTATGTTTTTCATAATTCGTTGTTATCGGTAAGTCAACAACGTATTCGTTGAGATTCTTAAGGTATATTTGCACAGTTGGACCTTTTTAGTCAGCTTGTTTCATCGCCGAAGCAATGAAACGTAAGTAATTGGTATGTATATTAGTTAATCATAGGATTCATAGGTGCATTTCCACAAAATATTGTGTGGCATGTTCTGGATCACCTCATATGTTAAAGGTATAAACAATGCGCAACAAGTGCCAAGTATGTCGACGAAAGTCAGCCGCCTACTTTCTATCAATTTTATGCATTTGACCCTCTGAGAAAGCTTTTTACGTTTACGTCAGAAAAATCATATCATTAGCTCGCGTGCCAGAAGGTGATAACAGTGAACCCTTGATCGTGATAATGCCAAAATATTGTCAATTATACCTAATAAAACCTTAAAATTGGCAAATTTTTAGAATTTGAATTTGAACCAGTCTGGCAAACTACTGCCAGACTGGTTCATTATGTAAAAAAAGCTGTCTCCAATAATTAATTTGCTTGCATTTTTTTCATATAGCACTTATAGTTTACACTACATAATGATTCAAGTATAGATAATTAATTCAAGAGGAACACAGTCCTCGCAGTCTGTACGAACCTGCCCTGCATGTATAACATGTATGTACAACATTGTATAACATTATATGAATATAATATAATAACAATACAAATAACTACAAAAATAAAAATAATAATATTAATATAAATAAATAAAAATAACAAGAATAAATACAATATAAATTGATAACAAAGGTCTCTGACCACCACGTCAGAGGACAACTTGTCTTCATTAAAAAAAAAAAAAAAAAAAAAAAAGAACCTGCCCTGCAGTCTAATGGATTGTGCAGTTGCGATGCTGTTAACTGCATCCAAACGGCCTTTTTGTAATCGGCTTGCACTTCAAATCCATACCGTCTGTCCAGACATACAGTCAGTTACTCTTTTGAGATATCATATTGTATAGATTGGTAGCTGAACACATTTTTCACATGTGTTCGGTGCGATTGTTCTACATACGCGTTAATAGATCGTTGTCGATAAGGTCCCAGATCATGGCGACCTTGACTCTGATTGCCTTCAGCCACTCAGCCACTCAGCCAGCCGCAACCTGTTCGACATAGTGTCGTGACTGTTGAACGTGTGAATGATTTCGAAAAAAAAATCACCTTCCAAAATATATTGACGACCTTTGTATTTTCTCTTTGTAAATATGTACCTATATCGCTTTAATATCTAATTTAAATTTTTATACCCAATAAAAGATATAGGTTTTCCTGATCCTGTGTAACCAAGAGCGTATATTTGGGTCGTCCAATAGGAAACCACTGTTGGACGCCCCAAGCTGTTTGGACGAAGACAACAAATACCTCAGCAAGAAGCTCAGCAGTGTGTTTTGATAATAAGCATTGCTTATTATCAAAACACACTTTTGATAATAAGCATTGCTTATTATCAAAACACACTAACTTTTTTTGCTCGATCCGGGACTCGAACCCGGGACCTCATGATACGCAGGGAACAATTTAGCCAGTAGACCAACCACTGAACTACTTACTTACAAGGTTTAATAAAATCTTTTCTCTAACAATACATCAAACCAAACACAACACTTTATCTTATCAGAAGGTGGTGAAACAGGCCCTTCGAATCGTTTAATAGGAAGGTATATATCCAGTTACCGTCCAGTTAGTAAAATATGAAGTAGTGAAACAGGCCCTTAGAATCGTTTAATAGCTAGGTATTATATATCCAGTTACCGTCCAGTTAGTAAAATATGAAGTGGAGTTGCAATATTGCGCCACTCGCATGCGCACTCGGACGCGGAGGCTCCACGCCGTCTGCTCGGACTCCAAACTTCATTTATAGAGATGATATCAAATATATCAATAATATAATTAAAGATTCAGATATCTTCAATATTTTGAAGATTTTAGAGATCCGCGAGCACCTTGTATAGATATGATAGAGAAGAGCGTATGCACAACTGAGCTTGGAGATTGTGATTCGTGACATATAAATATCTCATTATAAATAGACATTTAAAAGAATTATGATAGTAGCTAATAAATTCAGACTTAATTTACTCGTTTTCGTTGTTTTTTTTAAGTCGTCTATATAAGACGTATACTTTTTATTCCTTTCTGCATAATAATTTAATTATTTCAACTTTTAGGTAGTAAAAGCTTTTAGCTTTTAACCTTTAGGTAGTAAAAGTATAAATGCTAAGTATATCTACTTACTTATATACGTAGTGTACTTAATAAACAAATTGTATAAGTAGGAGTTTTAGATCTCTTTAATTTAGTCCTCGTTTTGCATAAGTAGGTATAATGACTTGAAGCTTTTTTGAGTAAACATGAAGATAAGTTAGGATTATTTTTAAATGGAAAGTAGATACCTATCTCTATTTAGGTATAATATGTATATTGTATTCGTATATATTGTAAGTAGATACGAGTAGCTGACATCCGCTAAATTGTCCGCTTGGATTTAGGTTTTTTGAAAATCCCGATGGAACAATTTGTTTTTCTGAAATGAAAATTAGCCGGTAGCCTGTTTCGTTTTCGATGCTACTACTCTGTGCCAACATTCAGCGGTTGAGCCGTGAAAAGTTAACAGACGGACAGAGTTACTTTCGTATTAATTATGAAGAGATTATCGTTAACCTTAAAACCGTTTAATTACACTTAAAACGTGGACAAAGCCAGAATCGGGAGTTAGTCATGCGTGTGTATTGTGCATTCAAAATGCCCTTTAGTACTTGATTACCTACCGAATAATTTTGATAACTGGCCGTGACATTTTTCCACCTTACGCAAGATTCCTTCGTAAACTTGAAGTTTAAAATTCGCATATTATTATTAAACCCTATAGCGCTCCGGTTTCGCCACATCTTAATGATTGCTTGCAAATCAGGCCCTCTTTTATTCAGCGCCGTACCTACGTACCTATATCTTTAAATTAATAAGCCTTTGGACGTGTATAAGATAAATAAATCGAAGCTTGCAAGTTGCAACACACTTGCACTTCTACCGTTACATAATATGAGGATAAATAAGCATGTATTCATATTAATTTTTTTTATCAATATCGGAGTTTAAAAAATATATATATTTATATGTATAATTATATCTGTAATGTAGCTATTGAGCTCCTATAGTTAGTCTGTGTGAAATTAGGTTTTGTAAAAAACCCGTAGGAACTCTTTGATCTTCGTGGTTAGGGAGTAGCCTAGGTCACTTCTTGCATAGGTAATCTCCTACCTGCTTGCGATAGTCCCGTCAAAAGTCCAGTCGATTCTGGCGTGCTGAGAATTAGACCAGATAAACAGACAGACAAACAGACTTTTTTGAAATGTATTTGGGTTAAACTTTAAAGTATCGTTGAAATAATCATAATAGTTATGAGCTATTTATTTTACCGACTTAACTTTTGATAGAGTAAATCACTTCAAAAGATTAGATATCTTTTTGACAGATATAGGTATTATAAGTTTTTTGGTATCGGTAACTTTTATGCACTAAATTCATGAGTCAAGAATTTTTTTTGTGGTCACTATAGTCTGATTTTTAATTCCGTGGAATACTGACGTTTCTTAATGTTACCAGATATTCTTTTCATTATCAGCATCTCACAATTATACAACTGTATCGTCAAAAGTTTGAATCTTGACTTTAAACTACTCCGATAAACCTGACAGTGAACAGGTTGATACCTAAAGTTCGGCCGTTCAGAGAATGCGTTCCTGACACTTCGCGATTGAACTGACGACGTAGCTTTGTAATGGCGTTGCAGTTACGATAAAAATATTTTTGCTGGTTGTTTACCGTTTTAACAATTGATGAGCATTAAAACAACATTATTATATCAATAATCAATGAATGTTATAATTTTGTGCCAAACTGAGTGTCAAATAGCTTGGTAAACAATATTTTTCTAAATCTATACTGCGCTATTACAAGGTTATGTCAGCGCTTTCTATTTGTATAATAGTGCTGTGCTAAAAATAACAGGCAAGTATCGTAATCTGTTCTTATACAGTTATACTTATAATATAAAATAATGCGCTTTGTTTTTCTTTTTAAGAATTTGAAAATAATGGACTATAAGATAACTTTTATGAAATATAAAAATAAAACTATGACCAAACCGAACGCGCGAAAGAAAGTAGCATTTTTATATTTAGGTTGAAAATGGTAACCCCAAATGGCGTTGGGCCGCCATTTTGTGACGCTAAAACAGTCGTCTGTTGTCGTTTCGTGCGCATAGACCACGTTCTTCAAGTGTTTTCGATCTGTTTTTATTTGACAATTTTATTATATGAATATTACCTTTTTTTGGTTTCTACTTAAATAACTAAAATATAAATTTTAAATGATTCCGCCAATTTAAAACGAAAATACATAATCTTAAAATAATGCACCGGTTCATTTTGGAGGAACGGTAACGAACTCAGTGTTATGTTGTGCCCATCACTAGTCGTGACTAACTGATAGGTGTCAGGAACGCATTCTCTGAACGGCCGAACTATAGTTAGTTACGAGTACAGTGAATTTTACCATAAATATCATTCGTTACGATCGTGGCAGAACGTAAACATCGTCTTTGTCAACGGCAATGTCTTGATTTGTCAACTTGCGGTGAGGTATGCCGTATGCGCTTGCGGCTTGCGCACGTGTAAATATACTTATCAAAGCTCTCCTGAGTTAGCAACCGGTTTGTGGGGTCGAGCTTTTTGAATTTCGAAATGAATATTTATCATAGTCGTAGTAAATAATGTAATATGCCTATTCCCAAAGAATTCCCTATTCCAAACAAAAACCTACTCACATAATTATTGCTCATATCTATACAAAATTGTAAGTAATAAATATTTTTATAGGTCGTTAGGTACTTTAACAAGTAAAGTTCAGTTTTTTTTTTAAGATTTTCAATTACTTACTTACTTACCAAGGTGTTTATCACTAACTACGATGCAGAATAGTTTTACACTGCTTTGATGAGTAGGTTACCATCATTTTTAGGGTTCCGTACCCGAAGGGTAAAAAACGGAGCCCTATTAATGTCACTCGGCTGTCTGTCTGTCTGTCTGTCCGTCTGTCCGCCGGTCACAGGTCTCTAGCTCGCAGACGAAATGAGTTACAAACCTGAAATTTTGGTATTTAGTGTAAAACGTTAACCCAAAATCAAATATTGAATTAGAAATTGAATTAAATTATTTTTCAGGGGGGCTCCCATACATGAAAAAGGAGCCGGAAAAAAAATTTTTTTCTTTACCCTAGCTTGTGGGGTATCATTGTTTAGACCTCATTAAGTAGAGTACAAATATATATTTTTTTAATTTTTATCTCAAAAAATAAGGGAATGGGAGGCCATCAAAGTTGTCAGTTTTAGACCATTTTTGTGACGGGGGCTATCTCAAAAACTAAACTAGTTGGGAATATGATATTTCAGTATATTATGTACTATATGCTCTATTTAAACAACAAATACTGAAAACAACGATTTATTAAATAGTTTATAAGCTGTGACCAAAATAAACTAACATTTTTTTGGGTTTTTCTTTCACGGTTTGTTGCGATGTCTAGCTCGGAAATTAAATATTTCTTAGACCCAAAATATTATATTGTTCATAATTATGTACGGAACCCTGAAAGAGCGAGGCCCGACACGCACTTGGCTGATTTTTCATTTAGGTTACGTAGGTACATATTTCAACAATAGGTCCAACGCTTAAAATAATTGCATTAAAACACGTCAGGCGTAAAGTTGAATTTAACAAACCTTAACTTAACCATACCTTACCTTAACTGCCTGATGTGCAACTGGAAAGAAGAATAAAATTTAACCATGACGGTTTCAGATAGAACAATATACCTACCTATTATTATGTACGGTTCTTAAAAACCGTACAATTAACTTCTAACTCTTGACACGAAACAAAAAAAATTTTTGAACACAAAATCCCACACTCCAAGCTTATCGATATAATTTACTACTTACGCCGAATCATCTTGTCGACTTTGTCACTCGATTGTCTGCAATTTGTTTATGCAAGGGATAAAAAACACCGACCGATAAATGTTTCATTGCTATCATGAGATCATCGAAACTGTCAATTACACTTTAGTTAACGAGAGTGGATTACCCAGATTCTTAATTTTCTTACCTATGTGTTTACTTTGTAAGCCGTATGCTTATTGCTTACAAAGCTTGGATATTTTTTGTCGAATCTAGGTACGTAGTATGCACGTACATTTATTAACTGTAGCGTGTAGCAGTATCTAAAACAATAATATTATTTTAGTAAAAAAACAGCTTTAAACACGTTTAAAATATTTTCATTCAAAAAATCAGTGTAAGTTTTTTTTTTTCAAAAATAAATTATGCATAATTATGTGCTAGTTTTGTTAGCTTGTCCGCGATGAATCATAAGCCACCCCGGGCTGGCCGCCTGAGTAAAATGGTAGGTAATGCATCACACTTCACAGTTATTATGTTTTAGTGCATTTTTGGGATAAAATATTTAACACATAATTATTACGTTACTGATTCACCCCGGGACGGCCGCGTGAGTAAAATGGTAATACCTAATATACTTATCAGACTTCACAATTATTATGTTTTAGTGCATTTTTGGGATAAAATATGGATAAAATGTAACATAATTTAAAAATTAGTGCACATAATATAAGGTTACTGATTCTCAAACTTTTTTCAGGTCTCTCATTTATGTAAACGCCTTTTAGGGAGATGTTTTTAAATTGGAAATATGCAGATAAGTACTCGCTCCGGGTTTGGCAAAAACCACTAAATTTCGAAGCGAATTTCTAAATTTTTGAGCAACAATCAAGTCAAAATGTTAACGAGGCGATAAAATTTGTTCCACGCAACGAATGCACCAGACAAATCGATTAGCGATAGATTTTGCACCCGTAAACGTTATGTAACACGACATTTCCGTATGTGATCTAGGCTAAACTAAAAATCGACTCTATCGTGATTATTTATTACTATAATATGTAACTGTGCAATCATAATATTATTTCAAAGGGAAATAAATATTTTGCAATGGTTAATAGTTTATCAAGTCGAATCAATTCAAATAGCAAATTGTAACCCATAAAAAAATTTAAACATTAGGAAACGTGTGCCGTTTATATTAGGCTAGTTTCATATTATCAGAAATTTGCGCGAGGTCATTCCTTCCGCGCAATCAAAAACTGTGGAACCAACTCCCTTTGGAAGTGTTTCCACATAACTTTGACATAGAGTTAGATATTCAAGGGGCGGATCAACAAACTGCTGCTGTAATGTTCATGGGCGGCGGTAATCACTTAACATCAGTTGACGCGCTTGCTCTTTTGCCCGCAATTAATATAAATAAAAAAATTGTCTATCAGAAAACTTTATTTCGTCAGTCAGTCGAGCGTCAGAAAGCATGTGGTGACGTACGATCCGGCAAACTGATGGTTTGCGGAGTCTATGTAAGTACATAGATTGTTCACAAAGACGAGCTAATAGAGAAACAAGGAACCACATTAGGTATATTGGTCGCAGGTCGCAGGTCAAAATTTTTCTAGTTTTCGCAGATAGTGACTCTATGGGTCGCGACCCACAACTTGAGAAACGTTGCAATAATAGATAAAATATCAATAAGAAAAAGCTTCGAAACAAGTTGCATTTTAAAATAACATATAAGCTGGCGTCCGAATAAGGTATTTTAAAGATAAATTTCGCTAACGGGGTCACACGGAGTTCATATAAATAGCCGCTCATTTAACGATTGACTTCTAAAAAAGGCAATGCCCACCTTCTGACTCTAGTTAATAGAAGTAAATTGAAAGTCAGGGCTGTCCCCTTCGTACTCGAAAACACCGCAACACACTCGTACAGCATGCCAGTAATTAGTTGTAGAGATCCAGCCGAGCGTGAAACGTTGATTGATAGTTATTTTTTTATATAATTCATCTCTCAGTAACTATTAATCTGTCGAACTAGTAGGAGCCCGTGACTTTGCACGTATTATAAATACTATACTAGGTAGTTGTCATTACATTGTTATTACTAGGTACTTTCATTTCAGAAAAGAAGCCTGATAGGTAAATTCTATAGAAAGGGTTGTTATAAGTAATAATTTCTGTTTTCTTCGATTAGTTTGAACATTCAATAGGTAGGGACCTATTTTCTATTGGAATCAGTATGTCGAATAAGGTGTGTAAATGTTCATATAATTTTACCTTCTCTAATCGTTATAACCTTCACATTAGAGCATACAGGCACATAAAGAAGATGATTTATTTGTCCGTAGGAAATAGTGTAAAAACTACTAAAGACACCTTCTTCAGTTTTTACCCATCGGTGTACCTACCTACCTATCTAATCGACATTAGATCCCACAGAACTTAATAGGAAATAAGATTGATGAATGTAACCAATTTATAACGTCATTACCATCATAACGACACGCAAATTACAAACCCTGCGCTGTTACTTTTTCTATACGTAAAGCTTTCAACGCGATCCGTCTTAAGCTTCGTATCCATTGCACCGCCACCATGAGCAATTCAGCGAGACATATTTTGTCGTCAATTTTCGCGCTAAAAGAGATCTAACTCTTTTAGCGGTTTATTTGACAAGTATAAATTAAAAATTTAATAAACCTCCGACATTCGCCATTTTGTGGTGGCGGCCATCTTGGATTTGCAATAGTGATATTCTACTAGTCATTTGAGACCCATATTAAGGGTGTTGTGAAAAAATATGTAATCCGCCATTTTGTAGCGGCGGCCATCTTGAATCGATGTTCATCAAACATAGCTAACAACACTCTTGACTAATTCACCTTTCAAACAAAAAAAACCGCATTCAAATCGATCCACCCGTTTGAGCGCTACAGGGGAACAGACAGACACACACACACACACACACACACACACACACACACACACACACACACACACACACATACACACACAGACACGTCAAACTTATAACACCCCGTCTCTTTTGCGTTGGGGGTTAAAAAGAGAGACGAGCAGACGTTCGTAACAGCGTGCCTATTTTTTTTGACGGGGGTGAAATCTTCATAAGATACTCGAGCTCCTCGAGAGGTCGAGTTATGTGGGATTTGTACCCACTAAACCCCCCGGTGGCCAGCCTCCACGTGTACTGAGAAGCTCCGGTACGTCTAGCGAACATGCGCCGGTGCTTTACTAACGCACTTCCTTTGAGCTCATCCTAGGGAAAATCCCATTGCTCCTAAAACTCAGATGTGGCAGCCACGACAAAGCTCCCAACTTCCCAGGGTCGCATAGCAGTCAGAGGAGCGTACCTACTTATTTTATCATTGCAGTTGATGTGTTTCGTACTCGCCTCTATATAATGACGGTAGTTGTTGAATTTATTAATGAAATACATGTCCATGTTTCACGTACGCTTGTGGTGATAGCTCTGGCTATATAGAGCGTTGTTTATGTGATACTGATAGGGGCTCTATGATTGCGCGACCGTGGCCTCGACTAAACGTGTACAAGTTACCCTATCTTCTTATCTTATAATATAATAAAACTGTAACAGATCCAATTCTGTACATTAAAGATATTTTGAAATTTTTTATTGGAGGGCACTCTATAATAATCGATACTGAATCCAAAACTGCAATTTTTTTCATTTTTGTCTGTCTGTCTGTCTGTATCTTGGCCGCGCATCACGCTGAAACTACTGAATGGATTTCAATGAAACTTGGTACGATTTGAGTTTATACTCCGAGGTAGGACATAGGATACTTTTTATCCCGAAATTCAACATGGTTCCCATGGGAGAGGAGAAGAAAGTTAAAACATGTATTTAGCTGTAATTCATTAACGCGTAGTTCGATTTAACTCATTCTTTTTTTGTTAGAAAGGTAGTAGGTACTTTAATTATTGTCCCGTAAATATTTCAAGGTCGTAGATTTTTTTAGTTCAAAAATTACAGACATTTATTGGGTTCAAATAACTTGGGACCCGGATTTTTGTACGTATGGCTTATTTTAAACCGGCGTGCGTTTAAATTTATGTTTGTCGGCCTGTCAATTTGCTCCAGCTAATCTCCGAAACGGCTGGATCGATTTTGAAGAAACTTTCAATGGCAGATAGGTGATGTTACAAGGAGTAACTTAGGCTACATTTAGTTTAGGTAAAAAAAGGATTAGGGGATCCAATCCGATCCTATACATAAACATATATAACCACGCGGACGAAGTCGCGGGGGTCAGCTAGTAAATTATAAAGTACAGTATTGTAAAGTATCGTATTAGGGCATTCTCAGTTTGCTTCATGTCGAGCTTAATGGATACGGGAGCTTTAGACTACGAGTTACCGCCGCATTTAATACCTTGTGATTACGATTAAAGAGTCACTATGATATCAAAGATGTTTTAAATTCAATAACAGGTCATTTGCAATGCATGTTTGTTTGTAAACATCCAGTCGTGATAAATGCGAAGGTTCGACGTTCACATCGATCAAAACATATCAAAAGGCCAATTTCGGACCTCATTAACATTTGCAATTGTAAAGTTCGGTTCTACTCATCTCTCGAAATGTCCAATCCGATTAATATTGAATTAAGTACATTCGCCAATTAGACAATTTCAGCCTTGATTAAGTGTATTTATTTTATTAAATACCGCTATAACATACGCTCGTATTGCATTCGGTAGCCTCGGGCGTTTTATAATGGGCTCAAAGAGCTTAAAAAGGCTGTTGCCAAATGTGCATTAACGAGGGTGTAGATTAAAACTACTACAGCTAACAAAACTAAACAAAACTGCAAAACAGCAAAACTAATTATCCTATCATTAGTTATGACTATCAGATTTATACAAAAAAATATAATTAGTAAATAAGCTAGTTGCCTGCGAGGCGACTTATTCCGCGTAAAATTTTTGTTTCGCCTTATTGCTTAAGTTCCTCTAAGAGCGTGAAGATTTCTATTGCAGGATCTGAGCAGAGTATGAGCTTGAAGTGTCATACTGCAAAATTTTAATTAAATTATTAATGGAGTTGCTATTTGGCGCCAGATGTATGGACCGCGAAAAATGTTTTCTGCCAAAATTTGAGGTCCCCCGCCCGCCCACACGCGCCTTTAATATTATGTAGGTACACTGGCATAGGAATTATGTGTCACTATGATGGAATACATAAACAAGTCGAAAGTCTTAAATGGTCAATGCATAAAGTTACCCACCAGCTTAATAGTAGTACTCACAGTTTTGGATTTTTTTGGTTCATTAAACGTCGGTAGGTATATTTAAGTAATGGATCTATGAATTAAATTATTCTATTTTTAAAAAGTAAAGCTCGGAGCGCATGACGTAACTCGAGACCCGCCGCCCGCCACTGACTGGTGTACACTTGACCCAAATGGGACCGGTCTACACAGCGAGCCGAAACCGAACTCTTCCTATTGCCATCAAATGACCCGGCTTTTTATAAGCCGCGGAAAAGATACAGATAAAACAACAGAATTATAACTCTTACTGCAGTGAAAGTGATAAGAAAGTCAGCATGCACTTTCTCCATTCCAATCTTAACTATGGCATTTATCATGTTGAAACCGTTTTTAAATAGACATCTTTTTTAATGGTTCTCCGCCAAACTGGTATGAAAGTTTATGCGGGACATGCAATTCTAGCAGCGCATTTCATTCGATTGCGCTGTGTAAGCAAAGTTGACTCAAGTCTATCTGGATGGGTGACCGATTTTGTAGGTCCGCATTCGTTTTGGTTATTTACCTACGTGCCTCTAGGAGCGCTTTAAGCTGTCCCCACTATTACATCTGAAGTAAAATTCACTAGTTTTGGTTTAAAATGAGTTCCACGGCAGCAGCTAATAAAATCCACTTAGTTAATTAGTCTTAATGGTATGGGCAACGACCATGGTGTATGTGGTCGTTGGGTATGGGCCAAACTCCGCTAGGAGATAGCACTAAAATAAGAAGAAACCTTACGAATCGAAAACCAGTAGGTCCTATTATAGTTGAGTCACAAAAACAAAAAGGAAACAATAACACTCTATCAAATTAAAACAACAATCGATGCAGGATCTATATTAGAAAATGTCGTCACACCATAAACTTACTATTACTAATGCGTCACACCCGCATCCAGAGAGTTGTCAATTTACTAGAGTCATTAATGTACAAAATAGCCTCAACAATGATGAACAAGAGGACCTATTGTGCTTTTCGTCATTCAATTATTGTCAGTAAATTGGACCAGCTGGACCAGTGTCAATGGAGTGTCATGATCGCCTTACGTATTTGATTATCTAATCATTGGTGGAGGCACTTATTTGACGCCTGGTGCAACGGGTATACTCCTTCATGGTTTTTTAACTCGACTCCTGCACCGCCCGGTGGGTCGCAACAATCGGCAGATTAATATGTAAATGATTGTCTATCAGTGATCGCTTCACGCGGAACCCATTGTTCGACGACTCCTAATAGATACGAGTACTTACAATAGCTGGCAGTAGTGTCACCATCGGACTATCACGTAGCTTTTAAGAACTAGCCTGTTAATCTAACCTGCAGTCCAAACACAACTAGTGCGACAACGATTTGTCGCGGCTTTAGCCATGCTCTGTCGATGAAAATTCGCGAGAGAAATGTGTCGCACTGATTTTGTGCTTGGGCTTGTTGTAAAACTAGCCTTATAATTAAACCTGCAGGCTGCAGCCCAAGCACAACTATTGCGACAAAGCTTCTACATGGCTTTAGCAACGCTTTGTCGATGAAAATTCGCGAGAAAAATGTGTCGCATCATTTGTATTTGAGCTGTTAGATTCCATATTGTGTGACGATCGAAATTACCTTATTGTCTGATACTCTCTCACTATTGGCTAAAATTTATGGTAAGTACAACACAACAATTGCGATTGTGGCAACGTGATAATCACCGGAATTCTTCTATAACCAGTAGTAGTATTGCTATATTGGTGTCGGCTTTTAATTTTAACCTGAATATATTATAATGATCTTTCGGTATTTATGTGTTTGTCTATTTGAATTATCTTTATGAAATAAGACTCGTGCTTCAATTTTATTTATAGGACTAATGATTTAGGTAGATTAAGTGCAAAAGTTCACACGCTCTTGAACAAATATATAATCAAGCAATTCACATTCTATGATATCATCAAAACTGTTATTTAATTTATTTGTAAACAAATAAATTTCAATATAATTTATTACGTCATATTATTAAAATTTTCGCACTCTAAAAGCCCACGCAAATTCCGAACTTAGATTTATTATATCTACCTAATATCATGTCTAGTTTCTTCGTCCTATAAAATATATACTCGCATGTTACCTACTGTTTTTTTCTAACTGGAATGTTCATCACCCAAACTGTTACAAGCTTATACGGAGGACGGACTAGAATATAACGAAGACTTTCCCCTTGCGGCCCGCAAAATTAGTGCAACAACATTTTCTCGTGGCTATTTCATCGATAAACCGTTGCAATTGTCGAGAGAGAGAGAGAGATGTGAACTGCAATTAGAAACCATTCGTCACCCACCGTATTCGCCAGACCTTGCTCCAACGGACTACCATTTTTTTCGTGATTTGGACAATTTTCTGCGTGATAAAAAGTTTTCTTCTCAGGAGGCAGTGCAAAATGCTTTCACACAGTTTGTCGAATCTAGATCACCAGAGTTCTATCGCAAAGGCATAAATGAGCTTCCTATTCGATAGCAGCAATGTATAGATAATAATGGTAATTATTTTGATTAAATAAATAACTATGTTAAATTAAAAAAAAAAAAACGAATTTTTATTTTTCAGTACAAATCGGCAATTTCATACTTTAACCCCTAATACTATCGGTAATATTATATTATTATCGGTATCGAGCCTTGCGATTGTATAACTTTTTACGCGTAGATATTATATTATTATTGTAATTACCTAAATATAATTTATTTAAAGATCTTGATTTATTAATGATAGTAATTTTATTAATAGATATACTATGCAAAACATAAGTAATGCACGATAGTGACATTCAGCGTAATAATATTAATATATAATTAAGATTATAAATAAAATAAAATAGAAATATCACGACCAAAGCGAGGTAACATTTAGGTACGTAATTATTTTATCCATCTTCTATTAGCCAGGCCTATAAATAACCATTAACCATTAACCGCTGTTCATGTAGATATTTATAACCAATGTCGATGATAACTTCTCGGGCACTTAAAATATTAATGGCATGTAATAATTAAGTTAAATGTAATTATAGAGTTATGTATAAGTGAATGAAATCTCAATTTTGGTTTCCAGTTACCTACGAGTATATGCTGCTTTCAGTATCAATTATGGCTTTGATTGCAGTATCGTTTTCTGATGAAAATATAATGCAGTCATTTTCAATTTCTCACTAAACGTCATGGAATTTTTGCAGACTTTCGAACTGATAAATAGTGGCAGTTCTGAGGTCGTTAAGACGCGCCGGAACAAGCTTTTCAAAATAAATTAACTTAGCTTAGCTCACGGAGCTTCGGCATATTTTGCATGCTTTAGTTCACAGCCATTGACTTATATATTACTTCGTATTCACAGCAGAGCTAATTTATATGAGCTAATTGGACTGTGAGTTAGCTCTGTCCAAAGATTCCAGCTAAGTGAACTTTTTCACTCTTCAGTATCCCTACACGCCGCGCGTCTTCTGGCAACTCGTCATATCTTTTAGTTTTCAGTCTGGTACACATTATTTTAGCTCGCATTTGGTTGAACGCTGGGTTACGTGAGCTGAGCTAAGCTATGTTATAGTTTAGTTAGCGGTGTGGCTTGCTCTTTACGCTGGTAGCGCTGACATTGGCATGAGTGATGACGTTACATTTTACCACCTTCACATCTTTTGAATGTCTATCAACCAAGCTATATTTCAGCATTTGCATGTATAAGTTCTAGAAAGTACGATATTTACATGTGCAGTGTGCAAGAAGATCACTACCTTGTTTACCAGTATAGTTACCTAGGTATTGTTAATGAAGTTTGGAATCGCACTTGGCAACCGCCGACCGACGACCATGACCTTCCATTATTTGTTGTGTTATTTGTGTTATGACATGTCGCTTTGTAGTCGCGCTAATGAAGTGCATTTCAATTTAATTTCAAATTATTTTCACAAAAGGTTTTTATTAACTGTATTTCTAGGTAGGTGTTTCATAATCATAATAGTAGGTACCTATAGTAGGTATACCAGATACATATTGTTTATAAATTATTTTAAATGTTACCTACCTACTAGGCCTAGCTGAAGCCTACGACTTCGTTCACGAACACACATATATACGAACAAACTGGTTTTTAGGGTTCCGTACCCGAAGGGTAAAAAACGGAGCCCTATTAATGTCACTCGGCTGTCTGTCTGTCTGTCTGTCTGTCTGTCCGTCTGTCCGCCGGTCACAGGTCTCTAGCTCGCAGACGAAATGAGTTACAAACCTGAAATTATGGTATTTAGTGTAAAACGTTAACCCAAAATCAAATATTGAATTAGAAATTGAATTAAATTATTTTTCAGGGGGACTCCCATACATGAAAAAGGAGCCGGAAAAAAAAAAATTTTCTTTACCCTAGCTTGTGGGGTATCATTGTTTAGAGCTCATTAAGTAAAGTACAAATATATATTTTTTTAATTTTTATCTCAAAAAATAAGGGAATGGGAGGCCATCAAAGTTGTCAGTTTTAGACCATTTTTGTGACGGGGGCTATCTCAAAAACTAAACTAGTTGGGAATATGATATTTCAGTATATTATGTACTATATGCTCTATTTAAACAACAAATACTGAAAACAACGATTTATTAAATAGTTTATAAGCTGTGACCAAAATAAACGAACATTTTTTTGG
Source organism: Melanargia galathea (assembly GCA_920104075.1). Taxonomy (NCBI): domain Eukaryota; kingdom Metazoa; phylum Arthropoda; class Insecta; order Lepidoptera; family Nymphalidae; genus Melanargia; species Melanargia galathea. Next base: position 5,084,292 of record OV049863.1, read on the forward strand.
GTTTTTTCTTTCACGGTTTGTTGCGATGTCTAGCTCGGAAATTAAATATTTCTTAGACCCAAAATATTAAATTGTTCATAATTATGTACGGAACCCTGAAAGAGCGAGGCCCGACTCGCACTTGGCTGATTTTTTTAAATATCGAGTAACTTTATTGCTTATTGAAATCATGCCTATAAAATAGAATAACTTCAATTATTGCATAATGCACTACATAAAGGCGTTAAGCTGGCTGAGGGCAGAACTTGAACCGTTGCATATGCATGTGGTGTTATTATTACTTTGCATAATTCTCACACACATTTCATACATTTGTTTATAGGATGCAATTAATTTATATTGAATTCTAAAAACCTTTGATAAAAATAAGAAGATACACACTTACCGTGCGTGGTTCTATGAAACCCAGTCCAATGGACCTGGTTGCGTTAAATCACGAGCAGAACAGAGGTTTTTAACTTGAAAGTGATACTTAGTACGATCTTACACATTGGATCCAAAAATGCACCCCCACCACCCCCACGATTATAGTACCGTAAGAATGGATTAAACTATTAGTACGGCAGCCACCGAACAAAATTTTTAGTGATTAATAACAAGCTGAATTTTCGTGAGTAGGTTCATTTCGACGAGACGACCAACTTTTTTATCTATGAAAATTCTCGATGGAGGTAGCTTCTCGAGTAGGGAGGTGTTAAAATTTCGATTCGCTCGGGTGGGAAATCTTTCCACTAAATTTGTAGGACTATGTAGCCATTTCATTATACAAGTATTTACTAAGCTGCATACAAAAAATCAGCTAGTTATTAATAATGTTTAATCATTTTTATAACCTCATTATTTGGAAATGTTCGGAGTGGAGGACGCTGTAGAATATTATTACTAACCACCTGATTTTTTGTATGCAGCCTAATAAATACTTATATAATGAAATGGCCTTATAGTCCTACTTTAGTGGAACAATTTCCCTCCCGAGCGAATCGAAATTTTTAACACCTCCCCACTCGAGAAGCTACCTCCATCGATAATTTCCATGAATAAAAAAGTTGGTCGTCTCGTCGAAACAAACCTACTCGATAAAATTCAGCTTGTTATTAATCACTAAAAATTTTGTTCGGCGGCTGCCGTACCATATTATTTTTAATGATATGAGTGACATATTTTATGTAGGTATACTGAAGCTACCAAGTTCCTACTTACATGTGCTTACATTACGTCTTTATAAGTTTCTTTACGACGGCTATTCTGTTTTTACGACTAAGTTGGTAGCTACCATAATAAACTCTTTATACAACAACCATTTATAAAGTTCATTGGCTTACTCGATAAATACGATAAACGGTGAGATAAAACCAACATAAAACATAAGAATGCAGTTTTTATGGTACCTACCTAATCTTAGATTCAGATAAAAAGTAACTTTTGAATAATTATGGTGACCTTTAAATCCATTAATCTATCGTTTTTATTACCAAACTCATGCCCAGTAGGGAAAGTTTACATTAATAAACAAGAAATATTCTACACTTTATATTGTAAAGTATACATTTCTTGTTTATTAATGTATCAATATTATAAAATAAATGTTTCAAATAACTTAATATTCCGTGACAAGATTTAATCTTTTATGGAGATGTTTCCCATAGACTATGAAAAAGAAATTATACGCGTGTTTATGCTACCGTTCGAGATTTTTTTAAATTATTCATGCATCGTATCGCAGAAGAATTTTGTATCTTATTTTGTCGCAAAAAAAAATAGACCGTATGTATTTTACTAGTTTCAAACTATCATAGATCTAAAGTCCTTTCTAAATCGAAAACTGTATCCAACTGAACAACTTCAGTTCGAACAGCGTCAGATTTTTCAGTCAGTTAAAAATCTCTTTGAAATCAATAAGGGTATCACTATACCTACTATAAATAAATAGCATATTGTACAATTTTGTCTATATAGTTTATTTTATCCCGTCTTGTATATTGCTTATTTTTATTAAAGTGTATTTTCATTTCATTTTTATTTCATTTCCATTTGATTGTATCACTACATTATTTTATTTGGAAAAACGGATCCTGTTTCGATTTATTCGCTGCTAAGTTTATCATGCACGTGTACTTAGCGTACGCATAGTCCATTAACTCAATAGTTTACATGGATATGTAAATACACATCGAATATGCCGCTCGAAGTCGTAGGCGTACAGGCTGACACCGGATTTACGAGCCTCCGCTAATAGCGATAACCTTACTCCATTAGTTACGATCTGACACACGGAGACACGGGAATAATCGTACTCATATATTAAACTAGTATGGCGCGTGGGTGCGCGGCCCGCTAAAGCGGACCGCGAGGTTTCATTATCGAGTATTTTTTGCTTGAGCAGACTCCACCTATCTTCCAAACCCCCGATCATTATCACTTTCCATATTTTTTCTCCGATTCTTTTGTCATAATGAGAGTTCTTCCATAAAAACAAATTTTGAAAAGAAACTGTATTAAAGTCTTGCATAGTTTCCAACTTGCATTATCTTCATATTCTTATAAAAAAAGAAGCTGTGATAGCCTAGTGGTTAGGACGACCGACTTCTAATCGGAGGTCGTTTCGATCCCGGGCACGCACCTCTAACTTTTCGAAGTTATGTGCGTTTTAAGTATTTAAATATCACTTGCTTTAACGGTGAAGGAAAACATCGTGAGGAAACCTGCATACCTGAGAGTTCTCCATAACGTTCTCAAAGGTGTGTGAAGTCTGCCAATCCGCTTGGCCAGCGTGGTAGACTATGGCCAAAACCCTTCTCACTCTGAGAGGAGACCCGTGCTCTGTAGTGAGCCGGTAATGGGTTGATCATGATGATGATGATGATTATCTTCAATATTCGTCGTACATGTTGTATAGATAAATAAATTTCGTCATCTTGTTTTTTTTTCTATCTAACTATCAAGTAAATCACGTTTTGATGATCTTTTGCCAAAAAACACTCTTCCATCTTTTATAATCCGTGATATAGACACCGACGAAATTTTTATCACCGCCATCTTGAATCCGCCATTTAGGACTTTTTTTTCAGCTCACTGCCGATTGGATGAGGTTTCGAGTAACTTTTGTTTGAGCACCTCCTACCTATCGTCAACACCCTAGCCGTGCTTTTCATCCGTCTCCAAAATCCTCAATCATGAGCTCTCTCCATATTTTTCCTCCGCATAAATTTTTGTCTTCTATACGAAACCATCAATAAAAAAAACTTTGTTTGAAAACGTAAATTCCGCCATCTTGATTTTTTTTTCTATTCATCAAGTAGATCTTTAGTTCTTGATCATATTTTTCAAAGTAACTACTCTTCCATCTTTTATACTTGGTTACATAGGCACTGACGAAATTTTTATAGCCGCCATCTTGAATCCGCTATTTTAGTATTTTTTTTAGATCACTGCCAATTGGATGAGGTTTCGAGTAATTTTTGATTGAGCACCTCTCACCTATCTTCAATACCCTGACCGTGCTCCTCACCCATCTCCAAAATCTTCAATCATCAGCTCTTTCCATATTTTCCCTCCGCATGAATTTTTTCTTCTATACGAACATCAGTGAAAACAACTTTTTGTGTGAAAGAAATAAATTCCGCCATCTTGATTTTTTTCTGTTCATCAAACTGTAGATCTTTAGGTATTAATAATCTTTTGCCAAGAAACCACTCTTCCATCTTTTATACTTGGTGAGATAGACACCGACGAAATTTGTATAGCCGCCATCTTGAATTCCCCATTTTGTTTTTTTTTTCCGCTCAGTGCCAATTGGATGAAGTTTTGAGTAATTTTTGTTTGAGCACCTCCCATCTATCTACAATACCCTTCCCGGGCTCCTCATCCATCTTCCAAACCCTCAATCATCATGTCTTCCCATATTTTTCTTTGAGAGTTCTTCAAAGAACTGCGGTAAAGCCTTGCATAGTTTACAACTTGTAGTCTCTACAATATATTCGCCATACATTTCTTATGGAAAAATAAATTCCGCCATTTTGAATTTTTTTTCAATTCGTCAAGTAGACCTTTGGATCCTCATCATCTTTTGCGAAGAAACCACTCTTCCATCTTTTATACCCTCCGAGATGGAGACCGACGAAATTTGTATGGCGGCCATCTTTTTTTCGCCATTTTGAATTTTTTTTTTCAGCTCACTGCCAATTGGATGACGTTTCGAGTGACATTTGCTCAAGCACCCCCCACCTATCTTCAATACCTTAAGCGTGCCATTCGCTCGTCTCTGAAATCCTCAATCATCAGCTTTCTCCATATTTTTGTTCCGAATGAATTTTTGTCCTCTATACGAAACCATTTGTGAAAAAAAAAGTTTTCATACAAAATTTTACAGGAGGGGTGATCAATCAGTGAGTCAGTCAATGAATCAGCACGAGCAGCTATATATATATTAAAAGTAACAGCTCTATGAGTCTCTATGTATGGATATTCCTAGAAAAGATAAGATAGAAAAAAGGTTTTGAAAGTTGATATCTACCTACGTACAACTTTAAGTGATTTCATTATGTAATAGGTCTATGGATGGCACGTTTATGATGTAGCGATCATTGACAAATTATCACAAGTAAGTACCTATGTAGGTACTTTCTTGGGGTTCGTAGCTTACGGAGAGCGCTCACGGAGCGGTTTGGAATCGCGCCCGCCGCGGCTGCGGGAGAGAGGTTAGAGAGAGCGCGCTCACGAGCCCGCTTGTTTTTGCGGGAACCGCAGCCGCCGCGGCTGCGGGCGTCGCCCGCCAACTCGGCGGGCGACGCTCGCAAGACCGGCGGTTATATTTATATATGAAGAGCTGGCGAACAAAACGTTATATTTTTTAAACCGATGGTCTTTGGCCTGGTGAATAAGAATATCAACTTAATTTTACTTAAAACGGTCCCGCAACTGTATCAAAATTGCATCCATAGGTCGTGGTTTCGATCATAACGGCATAATTACAATAAAGTTTCGAAAGATTTGAATAATCGAACACGTTTTCTTTCAAGATGGATTAATTTCCATACAAATTTGTAAGATGTCAATCAAAATGAACATTCTTCTTTTTCAGAAGAAAAATTTGTTCTTTTTTACTAAGATTTTTTTTTTTATTAAAAAGTTTATCATTTAAAAACTTTATTCACTAATAAAGTTTTTAAATGATTTATGTTGAAATTGTCCTAAACTAACTTACAAATATCAGATTGACTTACAAATGATAGATTATTGTTGAAAATTAATTAGAATTTTTAGAAATGGTTTACGAATTATTAATTTCATAATTGAAATAGGTTAGAATTAACTGACATTTGATTCATTCAGTGGCGCCGAACCGCCATCTTGAATTATTGGTATAAATACGGCTACTTCGAAGCCATGAATTGAGTCTCCTCCAAAGACTCAACCGACTATTAGATGCTTCAGCGTCTAGGTCGTGATATTTGATTGAGGGCTACGACAGCAATCACACCCTAATCAAATAAATGCGGCTATTTTGGACTTCCTGATCAACCCATTACCGGCTCACTACAGAGCACAGGTCTCCTCTCAGAGTGAGAAGGGTTTTGGCCATAGTCTACCACGCTGGCCAAGCGGATTGGCAGACTTCACACACCTTTGAGAACGTTATGGAGAACTCTCAGGCATGCAGGTTTCCTCACGATGTTTTCCTTCACCGTTAAAGCAAGTGATATTTAAATACTTAAAACGCACATAACTCCGAAAAGTTAGAGGTGCGTGCCCGGGATCGAACCCACGACCTCCAATTAGAAGTCGGTCGTCCTAACCACTAGGCTATCACAGCTTATCTTATTTTGGACTTGGCTGAGTGTAATTAATTAATTAGTATAAAATATATTTGAAAAGTGATCTCAGTTAAACTAATCTCTGATGTGCGGGTGATAAACGCAGATATTTTAATAATAGTTTGATTTAGTTTTAATATTAATTGATATCCTGCTTCTGGAGTTATGTGTTTACACAAACAAGTTATTGCTTGCAATTAAATGGCCTAGTGCATTAGTGGCAATCAAAACGTATTTAATAATTACGCCCGGTTGCAAACAAAATGTTATAATTGCATTTTCTAAATTTAAATCTTAGATAGCAAACTGGATTTAACATATTATTATGTTCAATAAAGTCACAAACTACATATGGGTAAATAAAAATCCACGCCAAAAACTCACTGTAAATATGTCATTCAGTTTAGTTTGATGCAATTATACCGTTTTGTTCGCCAGCTCCTCCTATAAGAAAAATGCGAAAAACCGCAGAGCTTGCGGGCGACGCCCGCAAAGCTCGCGGGCGCCCGCTGCCCGCCGGTTCTGCGGGAGCCGCGAGCAACCGCCAACTCTGCGGGAGTAAATCGCGTCGTGAGTTTTGCACTCGACATTTGTATGAATTTCGAGTGTTGCGGGCCCGCAACCGCGGCGGGCGCGGGTGCGAACCGCTCCGTGAGCGCTCTCTCTTAGAGCGGTCAACACGCTACTACCTTTAGGTACTAGTTATTATTCTGTGACACTACGCATTTTTATTGGGGTATACGTACGTATATATGGACATATTTATTTACGTAAATGATCAGAATACTGTTACTAGATTTTTTATAATCTTTGCTTCCCCTATATTACGGTCAAAATTAATAACAAACCATCTAAAAGGAAGTGGATTACAAAGGGTTTAAAAAGAAGTTGCATTTTGAAACGACGCATGTATATAAATTACTTATACGATAGGTCAAATAAAAAGGAAAATCATAGATTATATAAGAAATACTCGAGAATTCTTAAAGCATGTATGCAAACCAGTCATAAAAATAATAATTTACGTAGCATATCACAGGCAAAAAACAAATTAAGCACTTCTTGGAAAATAATTACGAACAGCGCAGGCGTAAGTAATACTGATAGAAATGAAATTGTAGAGCTAGTTATAGACGGTGTTACCTATAAAGATTCTAATATTATAGCAGATAAGTTTAATTACTATTTTACAAATAAAAACACTTATAATAATTATCATAATCAATATATTCCAAATACACTTAACATAAATACAATATTTTTAACGCCAGTGAACCAACTAGACATCTATAAAACTATCATTAAATTAAAAAATACTAATGCAACTGGTTGTGATGAAATATCAACAAAAATTCTTAAACGAGTTGCTTTATATATAGTTAAACCTTTAAATCATATCATAAACATTTCAATTGAGCAAGGGACTTTCCCCGAAAATCTTAAATATTCTGTTGTGAAACCCTTGTACAAAAAAGGTAAAAAGTCAGATATTAAAAATTATAGACCAATCACTTTAATCCCTGTTATTTCAAAAGTATTTGAAAGATTAATATACGATAAAATTTACATTTTTTTACAGAAATACAATATTTTAACACCACACCAATATGGATTCCAAAAAAATAATTCTACAACCCAAGCTTGTTTCGAGTTAATTAACTATGTCACTAAAAGCTTAGATAATAAATTGTTGACAGTTGCCTTACTTTTAGACATGAGTCAGGCTTTTGATCATGTATCCCACCAAATATTGCTAAATAAATTATATAACTACGGAATTAGAGGAAATGCATACGATTGGATTAACAGTTACCTTAAGAATCGAGTACAATATGTAGAAGTAACTAAAATTATCAAAAATCACAAAAAAACATTTCGATCGGAATTAAGACACAATGGGGTAGGAGTACCCCAGGGAAGCATTTTGGGGCCGCTTCTCTTTTTAATATATATAAATGATTTACCTAACTGCACCGAACACAAAACTATTCTATTCGCAGATGATACGACAGTGATTATTCAAGGAAACGATCAACATGCATTCCAAACTCAAATTAACCAGACTTTAGGAAATGTTGTTAACTGGCTAAGTCATAATAACCTAACGGTCAACTTAAACAAAACGCAATTTATTAATTTTAAGACATACCAAAAAAAAGTAGCTCAATTGAATGTATCATATAATCAAGTACAAATAAGGGAAACGGGATCGGCAACATTTCTAGGTATTATGATAGATCAACACTGTAATTGGAAAGAACATGTAAACAAAGTATGCTCTAAAATAGACAGATTTGTATATGTCTTAAGACGACTAAGGAAAACGGTCTCCGAAGCGGCAGCAACTTTAGCCTACCATGGATATGTATCTTCGGTGTTGCGGTATGGGCTTATATTATGGGGAAATTCTGTAGACGTAATAAGAGCATTTAGAGCACAAAAAAGCTGCATTAGAGCTGTGTGTGGGGCAGCTTATTTAGATAGCTGCAGACCACTTTTTAAAAAGAAAAAAATTTTGCCGCTGCCAGCTCTTTATATCTTTGAATTATGCTTATTCGTAAAAAAAAATAAATCTTTGTTTCCTGTAAAAAGTAACGATCGTAATCGACGTCGCGGGATTGAGCTCGTAATACCCCCACAAAGACTCCAACTTGTAAGAAAGAATGTATATTGTGTAGCCGTTAGAGTCTTCAACCATTTGAAAGATGAGACTAAGGAAATGCCAATAACAAAATTTAAAACTCATCTTTTCAATGAGTTATTGAAAGAGCCGGTCTACAACATTAATGATTTTTTTGAAATGAAACCAGTGTAATGACATGTAATGCGCTTTTTTATTTATTTATTTATATAGTAATTGACATCGCCACTTGCAGCCACTGGTAGATCAGATTACATTAGTCTAAATTTTATATGAGTGCTATTATTATTATTATGGTGATTTATTATTATTACATTTTTTATGACATTTCTTTATTTTATCTATTTTCTCTTATACAAATCTGACATTTAAATATTATTATTGTAATTAGAATAAAAATTAGTTTTAGGAAATTATAAAAATTTTGCACGCCTAGATGAGGCAAAACATGTACGGATCTTTATTAAAGCCCTATCCATATTGTTATTACCCATGTTTCATGCAAATAAAATATCATTTCATTTCATTTCATTTCATTTCATTTCATTTCATTTCATTTCATTTCATAGATAATGTAGTATGCACTGAAAGTTTCATGCGTTCTAAAAACTCATATGTTTAGTAAGAATCTGCGTTTAGTGCGGGGTCAATATGTCGAGCATTCAAACTAACTGTGCCTGTATAAAACGAATAACTGTAACGAAAATATACATTTGTCTCCTCACGCACGTAGATATACGTAATGCAATCTAAATTCACCAATCTGGTTTTTCTACGGCTATGCGAATTATATTAGAAACAGTTACTGGTCAATGTAACGGATGCTAATTAACTGGGCGACATTAAACCTTGCGAGTGTACCTATGTGGATCTGAGTTTTTATGCACCTATGTTATAATTAGAATGATCTAGAATAGTAAGTAGGTACATGACATTACTACGCTGAAGAACAAAATTAAGAAGTTAATGTAAGAAGCTAATGTATCTTTCATAACATAACATGTATACCTAGGGGTAGAGATAGGTAGGTTGGAATGTTGGATGTAGGTTTTCAAAAATCCCGTGGTACAGTTTAGAATTTAGATAGTAGGTACAGCTCAGTCAGTCTTCGCAAAGTTTAACTTATAGAAATTCACGCGAGCGAGTTCGTGGGCTAAAGCTTCCTTTCAATGTACATACCTTCCGCTTACACCAAACTTACTAAGTATGTACAAACCGAACTTTCAGCAAACTTTCGCTACTCTGAATTTAAGAGAGTCACGATGTAACTACTATCTAGGTTTGTCTTTTTATTTACGGAGTAATGAAACAACCGTCATCTTTTTACAAGAATAATTCACAGCATTTAGTGTATAGGTAATATAGCAAAATCAACGCTTAATGAAGTGGAGCAATGAATGATTGTTATTTATAAGTACATAAAATTACGTTTTGGTAAAAACTGATAAATACATCCGGCGCGTGTCGGATACGCGAGACCGACTCGGGCGCGTAATGTGTGTTACCGTTTTCTTGTGCCGCAAGTTAAGAGCTTATGAATATTTCTCCTCTTTTTCAGGTGTTTAATTACCAAAAAATTATTTAAACATCTGAAATAGGATGCCTGCCATTGCCTAATTCTTATGGCAAAGCGCAGACGGAATGACTCTCCATTGCGAATCCAGGCTTAAGTTTTCACTGTCAAAATTAACAAAATGTTATACTATAAGCAAATCAATTTCTTCAAATATGTAAAATTAAGTTGCTTTACCACAGCTTTACCTTTCATTACTATTTGCGCTTGAAAAGCGTATGTATCCACTATCGAGTATCCACTATGCTTGCGAACCTATAATCTATTATACCATAAACTCAATTATACGTCTCTGGCTCCTGAAACTATTTAAATAGAGATGTGTCTAAGACATAATCTACGAAGTAAGGACAATGCTTGGAACTATAAGTTGAATCATTATTTATATTTTATTCCATGTAAAGTTCTTCTATAAAGATAAGTACACAAGACTATCATTGTGTCGGAACTTGTTCGAAGCACGGGAATGTATCCATTAGATATATATCTGAAAATAAAAAGCTATAAGTTCGCGTACATAAACGGTCGTCGTGATTTACCGTTAATTGATATGCCGTCTGTACGCTGTAGCAAACGCTTCTAAAAATATGACTTCAACATACAAATTAAAAAATAAGGGTGACAAAATATAGCCTCGCCGTACGCCCTTTTCTACCTCAATATCTGATGAACTTTTCCCGCTAACCCTTATATTTGCACGCTATTTCCAATATAGATTGCTAATGAATCGCCAGTATTTAAAGTCTAATTGTAAGATAAACTTCTGGAGCACTTCCACTTTTGACATGTTGAACTCGATCAGAGGCCTTTTCATAATCAATGGAGCAGACTAATAGATAGCTTTATCTACAACAAAGTTACGGAGAGTCGAAAATGTCATGAATGGCTTCGCGAAAAGGATAGTACGGCTGTGCCATTGTTTTTTTGTAATTGCTTGAATTGGCGTGGACGCTCCCATGCACCAACTCCCCAGAACTATATTCAAATTCCAGTCTCTGCCCTACATCGTCCCGTCGTTACTGTATCCGCCTATGAGTTAAACCGCTTCGAGGGATTGTTGACGCCCTTGATCGTACGGTGACCGCGGGCATACGAGCACGCATGTGGCGTACGAGTACGAGTACCCGCCGCCGCCGCGCCGTACGAGCGGTACGACATGAGAAACCCGTTACGAGACCGCGCAATTTATTACATATGAGATTTGATAATGATTCGCCGGCGAACCTTATTATAACTGTTACAGTTGAATTGCTGTATGTACCTGCGTTCTATCTAATAGCTAATAGGCTGTTGCCTGTGACTTTATATGCGAATTTTTTTAAACGGTTTTATTAGCTTCATCTGAATTTTAGTTATAAGTATATATAGTAACTATACGAATCTTGGCAGTCGAAATTAGCCAAATTTTAACTGTCGTAACTTTGCCAATGTACCTACTTATGATGATGTACTTAACCATCTGATGATGGTGGTAAGTGGAACTCTTCAATGGCTACCCTCGAGTTTGGGCTCATTTGGTTTGTTTTGACGAGTCCTATTTATGTTATAGGTACAATTATTTGTGAAGTGAAATCTGATCATGGAGCCAAGAAGCAGTACTTAAAAAAACAAAAAATACCTACGCTTTTTGGTTTTTTAAGTTAGTCTCTAAGATGTTTTATACTTTAATTTTTAAATAACAGTAGCTCGCAAAACCAAGTTAGCTCAATTCGATCTTAGACTGCATCGTTACTTATCATCAGGTGAGATCGCAGTCAAGGACTAACTTGTAGATCAATAAAAAAAAAATCAAGACGAAAGAATCTGGGAGCCCACCACATTATTATCCTAACCATTGACTGCTATTGGTATATGTAATTGCAAGTTTGTTACGATCGGACCAAAACAGCGATGTATAAAGCCCGCGAGTCCCAAGCCGGCGAGCCGGCGGCTTTGGTTTGCAATCTCAAAGCTTTTGTGACGAATTTGTGCGGGTGGGTCCGAATTAGAGTTACAAACCGCTAACATACAAACAAACTAACTACCTAATTCTATCGGCTATCTGATTCAGGCATTCCTTCTGTAAGAATTTTTTTAATTCAACATACAGACTTAATCCGTTTATTTAATTTGATATACATACGTAGGTACTAGGGCTCGGTATAGTGGTTGACCTACTTTATCAACTTTGACTACTTTGTGGTTTATATTTTATGTAATTCTGACTAATAAAAATAAAAGCTTTGAATAGCAAATTAACTGTATTGAAGGCTCACGGCTATCTTTCAATTGCTATGTTAATATCGTTTAATGTTTAATTTATTCAACAAATATTATATAATCCGTATTTCCAGTGTCACGGCTAGATTTACTGTTCACCTCCACGATGTCATTGATCTTTAGATTATCGTGAAGTAGAATAAAATGATAATCGAGGAGCCCAATATATAAAATTATAAAACTGGCAATTATACAAAAAAGTACTTAGGTATTTTCTGTGTGATGTTAGCGATTAGAATGAAGAAAACTGTACCGAAATAACGCAGAATTCTTTCAACTGAAGAACTGTTCAGAAATTGCAGTATTAGAAACAGCGAGTCTTAACAATTCCAGAAAAATTTATAGTTCTGTCATATCTCAAATGTCAAATAGGAATCGCGGGAAGGTACTTATAATATAAAATACTAGCATCTGCTCGCGGCTTCGCCCGCGTGGATTTCGGTTTTAAACAAATCCCGAGGGAATCGTGGATTTCCGGTTCCCGTTCCCGCTCCCTTTTCCAACCTTTATACCAACTTTCAAGGAAGTTTGCTATAGTAATCTACCTATAGCTGTAGCTATAGATTTCGGGTTTTTCAAAACCCCGTGGGAGCTGTGCATTTTTCCACGATAAAAAGTAGCCTATGTGTTGCCAATGCATGTGTGGCGACCACATCCCACATACGCGTTATACTAAATACCTAAATGTACATAAATTGTTTAATTTTAAGCCCGTAATTTAGGTATGTTTTGTAAATAGTTTCTCACGCCTGTTTTATCGTAAGCCCTAGTCATTAAGTTAGAAAATATTTTTACTTTGGGTTTTTACGATCTTTATTTTAGCTTTTATTATTTTGTATTGTTATTGTTCTTTATAATGCCGACTATTGTTTAAATGAATATTTTAAAGCTATTTCTCGTAATTCTGTAAATCTGTTTTCCTGTGTACCATTACTGTACCTATTATTGTTTTTATTTTATTATTTCTTTTTATTCCTTTCTGTTTTGGGTGTAGTTGCTTTTGTGTAGCACCTACGCTTTTTCCTTTGTAAGAGCCGACACCCACCGTAATGTAACTTTTAATTTTTGAGAAATTCCAAATTCTAAGACAGTACACACGCAACCACGGTGAGAGCCGGTTCACTGGTCATTGTAATATATTTGATAAATATACCTTAACTCCGTTCTATGAATCTATTACCTACTCTCCGCACAACTCTAAGTATATGACCCGTATAGAGCGCCGACAGTTTTTTAGTGTACGTTTGTGTTTGTTTTATTTTGTTTATCTGAATTACTGGTAAGGGAGTACCTGTGGCGACCACATCCCACATACGCGTTATACTAAATACCTAAATGTACATAAATTGTTTAATTTTAAGCCCGTAATTTAGGTATGTTTTGTAAATAGTTTCTCACGCCTGTTTTATCGTAAGCCCTAGTCATTAAGTTAGAAAATATTTTTACTTTGGGTTTTTACGATCTTTATTTTAGCTTTTATTATTTTGTATTGTTATTGTTCTTTATAATGCCGACTATTGTTTAAATGAATATTTTAAAGCTATTTCTCGTAATTCTGTAAATCTGTTTTCCTGTGTACCATTACTGTACCTATTATTGTTTTTATTTTATTATTTCTTTTTATTCCTTTCTGTTTTGGGTGTAGTTGCTTTTGTGTAGCACCTACGCTTTTTCCTTTGTAAGAGCCGACACCCACCGTAATGCAACTTTTAATTTTTGAGAAATTCCAAATTCTAAGACAGTACACACGCAACCACGGTGAGAGCCGGTTCACTGGTCATTGTAATATATTTGATAAATATACCTTAACTCCGTTCTATGAATCTATTATTACTCTCCGCACCAACTCTAAGTGTATGACCCGTATAGAGCGCCGACACATGCAACACAGCAAACTATTGCAATAATGTGTTATGTGAGCGTGATTTACCTAAGAACAGTCAGTGCCCTCTATGGCGTTTTTGGAAGTTTATATCTATTTTAGTTTTACAGGAATACTTTTCCGGGATAAAAAGTAGCCTATGTTTTAAGTCAGGGCATAATCTATTTCTATTCAAAATTTCAGCCAAATCGGTTCAGTGGTTGCGGCGGAGAAGAGGAACAAACATACACACACACAAACTTTCGCCTTTATAATATTAGTGTGATAACAATGGTGCAAGGGGACACATATATTCCAAAGTGCAAAGTGGTTGTGCGAAATCTGGCGACGACGTCACTTGCATTTGACGGCACTATTATATTTCTCTAATGAATACATTGCTCAAGTTTCAGGTTTTTTTGATAGGATTGAATAGTATATGGGCTCTTCGACTAATTAACAAATATTGCTTCGGTTGTAAATTACGTGTGTCTAGTCTGTCGTGTCTCATTTGAATGTACCAGTATCGTTCATATTGCATTGCAGTGTCTTGACAGGTCAATGTTTGTTATCGATATATATTAATTGCTCAAAATATCTTTATTATTTCCGATTCCCATTAAATATACGGAACGATCGAACTCGTTAAATGTTAATCAATTAATTCTGTTATGGATTAATTATTTAATTGAAATATTGGAATGTGATTTTTTTTTAATAACTGTCTTAAATATAAAAACCATGGCAGTTTACTGCCATTATAATATTAACTATGCATAAATGTTTAAATAATCCGAGTGCATCGATTTTATAATTAAAATCAATTTATATGATATAAATTATAATTAAAATTAATTTGCAATTTAATTATAAAGGCTATCTACATACTAATAGTGAAATAATTTCCATTTGAAACTCAAATATGAAACGACAAGAAGTTTGAAGTTACTTTTCAATTTTCTGGCTTCTTTGCCGAACTTGGGAATTAAGTAGGAACACTGTACCTACTTACATTGTCAACTCGACAAATTATCTGAAGCTTAATAAGACGAAAATCTAACTAGATAAAAATTGAATTCGGCTTGATTCTCAATTACAGTGCGCTTTTTGCTCTGTTGGTTGAGTATTATGTAGGTAGGTACAACATTATCTAAAAGCTCTTCTAACCATCCTGCATAATATTGTCCTTACTTCTATAATATAATAAAACTGTAACAGATCCAATTCTGTACATTGAAGATATTTTGAAAATTTCTTTTGGAGGGCATTCTATAATCGATACTGAAGCCAAAACTGTAATTTTTTTCATTTTTGTCTGTCTGTCTGTCTGTCTGTCTGTCTGTCTGTATCTTGGCCGCGCATCACGCCGAAACTACTGAATGGATTCGAATGAAACTTGGTACGATTTGAGTTTATACTCCGAGGTAGGACATAGGATACTTTCTATCCCAAAATTCAGCACGGTTCCCTTGGGAGAGAGGATGAAAGTTAAAACGTGTAATTAGCTGTAATTCATTAACGCGTTGTTCGATTTCACTCATTCTTTTTTTGTTAGAAAGGTAGTACTTTAAGTATTGTTCCGTAAATATTTCAAGGTCATAGGATTTTTAGTTTAGAAATGACAAACATTTATTGGGTTCCAATAACTTGGGACCCGGATCTTTGTATGTACGGCTTATTTTAAACTGGCGTGCGTTTAAATTTATGTTTGTCGTTCTGTCTATTTGTTCCAGCTAATCTCCGAAACGGCTGGATCGATTTTAATGGAACTTTCAATGTTATAAGGAGTAACAGGCTACATTTAGTTTAGGTACATAAAAGAATTATGGGATCCGGTCCGATCCTATATAAAACCTATAAACACGCGAACGAAGTCGTGGGGGTCAGCTAGTTAACAATACAATCATTCATCGCACCGACCTATGACATAGCATTACAAAGGAAGTCAAGAGGCTCGGTGTCGCTCTTCAGTCACGACCATTGAGCAGTGATCACACAACATCGAGGTTCTCATGAGTTTCATATGCGAACATATTTCCAAGGATTGTTCTCAGTACGCGTAACACAGAAAGTTTAATTGACGGCAATTCAATAATGTACTTAACATAAAATTGTTATATTGATATTGTAAAGTTGGAAAAGAGCAACCGCCGAGTTTCTTGCTGGTTCTTCTCGGTTGGAATGGCATTCCGAACCAGTGGTAGATTCATTTGACTATTCAAAAGTACTTGTAAAAGTTTATTTGAATAAAAAACTTTTCTATTTTCTATTTTTCTATTTTGTCAAATCAAGATAAAATCTTAGGATACGCCAATCAGGAGCAGATATGGCCGATGCCTCGTCTTTTATCTAAATGGATTAAAAACAGTTTTATATTTTTAATTGCGATTAGAAAACAAACCGATACTACGTTTACGATATATTTCCGTCTACCAATATGTTTCCGATTTCAATAGGAATTTCGATATTTAATTAGAGGAGACGTCATAGGCCGATAACTAAATCGGTTCAACATTAAGATTTAGATTGTTTAACTACCAGTATTTGTGAAATTACGGCACATTTAATTGCTTCTGAAGTACTGAGAGCCGCGCTAAATGTCGGAGAATGATTTATATGCCTTG
Organism: Melanargia galathea; assembly: GCA_920104075.1. NCBI lineage: Eukaryota > Metazoa > Arthropoda > Insecta > Lepidoptera > Nymphalidae > Melanargia > Melanargia galathea. The sequence continues at coordinate 5,101,063 of OV049863.1, forward strand.
AAAGATTAGGAATGACGAATTAGATTGATTTATATTCATCTTTGTTTGTTCGAGCCGCGGCTGCGTTTATTTACTCGATTTGGGCATATTGTTTACAGATTCCCAAGATAAATATTGAGTATTGAAACTATTGAGAGCTGCTGTACTTGTTTACCTACAATGAGAATAAATTAATTACTATTTATTTATTAATATCTAGATCTTAACAACAAACTGAATAAAAAGATTTAAGTAGATATACATATATATTTTCCGTTTACATCCATTAATTTGATCTTCTAATTTGTGCATTAAGTTGTGGAGTGTTGTTAAAATTTTAGATAGTCGCATCGATGCGCTTTGATTCTGGGTCGACGTAAATAGATTTCTTGTTATAAATCTAAACAACTTTTTGTGTATGTACTTACTTAATACTTTTGTGTTAAAATGGTCTAATATATAGGTCTAAATATTTGTCTATAGTTTCTAATAAGTACCTACCATATAGATACCTATAATGAGACGACCAATGAAAGGCCTCCGGAGGCATCCACAGTCACCATCTGAGACTACAACACAGATGTCTATCATTATTATGTTTGTTATTTGAGCCTCAATAGATCAACCAAAGGAATATTTGTCATGTTAAACATGGCTAAAATTAAAAAAAAATTGCATCCGAGTGTAAAATTTGACCCACGTATACCCACTCATTATAAGTAACTACCTCAACTATTATACTAAATTGCCAATTTTGTTTGTTACAGGGTATCGGCCATGTGTCAGGCGGTCACATAAACCCGGCGGTGACGTGTGGACTCTTCGCGGCGGGAGACGTCAAACTGTTAAAAGCAGTATTTTACATCGTGGTGCAGGCTCTGGGAGCCACTGCGGGTGCTGCTTTTATAAGAGTAAGTCATTTCTCATTCTTTATATGATAATAAACACACCGGCAGAATTAGCGGAACACAAAAAAAAAGGGAATATACTTAGGAAAGTTAATTTTATTTTTAAACAAATAATAATTAAACATGAAACAACAATTAAATCAACATGTTTGGACGTTAATTTGCAACACCATACTCTAAATAAAAAACCTAAGCATTTTTCTAATATTTCGTAATGACAGAGAAACAGTTAAAACAAGCTATAATTTAAAAATTAAAAAACCCGACTGCCATGCTATAAAACGAACTAAAAAATTAATAAACTACCACCGTACCACTTACAGTGAAGTTGTTATTTATTTTGTTTTTCATGATTTGTCACTCCAAACTGATTTAAAACATATAGATTGTATACATTTTCGTACTGGCCTTTTAAAGCCCTTTATTTTGATACCCCACTCGAGGGTCTTGAGGGAAAAATTTTTTTTCAGCTCGCACATTAAAGTGCATAAAATCCGCCATTTTGAATTTTTATTAATTTTATGTACCCAGTAACATTTGCGCTATTAAGACAAATCTAATGACGTATCATTTATCAAAATAGGTTGAGTCGTTGAGTAGTTACGAACTGACATAGGAAACGGTCATTTTCTGTGATTTATCACTCCAACTTATTTTCAAATATATAATTGTAGACATTTTTGTATTTGCCTTTTAAATCCCTTCATTTTGATACCCCACTCGAGGGTCTTGAAGAAAAAAAATTTTTTCAGCTCGCACATTAAAGCGCATAAAGTCCGCCATTTTAATTTTTTTTTTAATTTAGGTATCCTATGACAGTCGCGTCATGAAGACAAATCTAATGACGTATCATTTATCAAAATCCGTTGAGCCGTTGAGTAGTTACACGCGGACATAGGAATGGACATACATACACACAGGTGAAACACATAACCCAGTCGGGTAAAAAGGTTTTGTGACGGTTTACAATTAATTAAATGAATGTTTGATATCGAGTGGTTCCTCCTCGTGCTCTGATTAGGTATGGTTTCTATCCGTCTGTGCATGCTGCGGATGATGTTGTCAATGGCAGGGGCAACCTCTGCCATTCTTCAAGTTACGCGTTTCGCAACTCGCCAAGATTGTTGGACGGTGGCATTCTTGATTTGACCTCCTCTTTAGCAAGTCCCAAACGTGTTCAATTGGATTCATATCCGGAGACATTGCTGGCCACTCCATCACCGTTACACCAATTTAGGTATGCCTGTACAGAGCGAGCACTGTGAGCCCGCGCATCATCCTGCATTAGAATGAAGTCGTTGCCAATAAGGGGGACAAATGGCACAACATGTTCTTCTAAAATCTCCCTGATATACCGATCAGCAGTCAGATTCCCGCTGTCAACTACCACCAACTCCCTGCGAGATCCTAAACATATCCCTCCCCAGACCCATAATTGAACCACCGTCATATTATGTGATATGCCACTGTATTTACAAAATTAGACTGGATACCTAACGCTCTCCTTTGCGTCTCCATACTCGCTGCCTTCCATCGGTCTGATTTAACGAATTCTGCATTCATCAGTGAAGAGAACCTGACCCCATTCCTCGAAGTCCCAATGTCCATATTCACAAGCAAAGTATAGTCGATTTGTACACTGGTGTCTCTCAAGTTTTAGTGCTTTGACGGGCACGAATGAGCCTATACCGACTTCTTTGAATCTTCTACGAACTATCCACTCACTCATTCTTACCCCTCGAACCTCCTCTGATACATTTTGGACCTGTACCTACCGCAGTTAGTCTCGTGTTCCGATGAACTTGAACTTATAGAAAACGGTAATCTCTCCTTAAATTACACCTTTTCCTGCCTCGTCCTCTCTTCCCCACTAGAGAATTCGTCAACCTGTACCGTTGGATGCTACGATGAGGCGTTGATAACGGTCGACAAAGTCTTGTAGCAATCGATCTGTAGAATTGACCATTTCTTCTCATTTCATCTGCCCTAAAAAAATTAAAAGTTACTGAGCCACGTAAAAACAAGTTGGGAAAATTTTAGCGGGTTCGAATCGAACCAACTACTATACAAATTCTACGCTTTTAAAACTACTCGTTCTCACCTACCACTCTTTAATTACCTAGATAATTATATCAGCTATTACATAAAATGTAATTTTAAACTGCTCTTCACATAACCGCAAACATAATTAACCGTTTCCCATCCAAATACGGCAAAAGACGTCGACATTCTAATCGCCTTATAAAGTGCATGTAAGTAAATACGCGTAAGTAATCAAGTTCGTTTGAGATGACTTGAAAAAATTGTCGCTCGCCCTGACACTGATGATCTTAGAATAAAAGAATAACCGAAGCAACCTTGGCTGAAAGAGTCTCACGCTTTTGGTAACTATCACTCAACGCCTTGACTTCGCTTGGCTTTTCAGGTATATTAATATAGTGCGATGGGTAGGTATACCTACCTACTGAAAATCACTAAGCTTTTGAGCTGCTTGTTTGTTTGAGCCAGGCTTTCTGCTACCAGAAGAGGCAAATTACTCTCTATCAATTAATTATTCTTAACCTATAGAGATGTTTTCTGCAATAAGTAGGTCTCTACATCAATTAATATGATAATCTCTTCAGTTCTCTACCCTTCATCATGCTACTTATAAGAAGTATAAACAAAGTCGCAATCCAAGTTTATGTTTTTCTTTTCGTGAACTCCGTTTAGTGTGTACCTCTTGTTTTTTCACGCGGCCGGCCGTCTCGATCGCAATTCGCAATCTGAATGCCTGCGACTTCGTCCGCGCGGATTTAGATTTTTAAAAATCCCTTGACCCTTGGGATCCCTATGATTTTCCTGGATAAAAAAGCCTAAGTCCTTTTCCAAGATCTAGTCTATCTCTGCATCAAATTTCGTCAAAATCGGTTCAGCGGTTTAGGCGTGAAGGCATAACAAACAAACAAACAAACAAACAAACTCACTTTCACATTTATAATATATATTAAAGTTTCACACTGGTTTACTACAAACAATCTACTTTTGAATGCAAAAAAAACCAAGTGTGTCGAGTTTCTATTGCCCAATACAAGGGTTACTAGCAAAAATTTAAAGATAAGTGGTGAGCCATTGAAAACTGAGGACACAACTGTGTTCTTGGGAATAACCCTAGATGCAAAGCTTCAATGGGGCACCCATATAGCAACACTTGCTGGCAAGCTCAGCTCTGCTGCTTACGCTGTTAGGAAGATTCGACAGATAACAGATATAGAAACTGCAAAAATTGTTTATTTTGCATATTTCCATAGTATTATGTCGTATGGACTCATACTATGGGGTAAAGCGGCTGATATTGAAAAAATTTTCGTTTTACAAAAAAGGGCAATTCGCGCAATTTATAATTTAAAACCGCGGGATTCCCTTCGAGAGAAATTTAAAGAAATAGGTATTCTTACGGTAGCTTCTCAATATATCTATAACAATATAATTTTTGTTAGGCAAAACATTCACAGTTACATTAAAAAGTGCGAATTACACGACAGGCAATTAAGAAATAGAAATAGGCTCGTGATTCCTCAGTTACGCCTCAAAAGGGTCCAAAGGTCATTTGTGGGAATGGGCGTAATGTTCTATAATAAAATTCCACAAGCAATCTTAGACTTGCCTTTACACAAGTTTAAGAACTCTATTAAAAATATGCTCATAAAAAAAGCATATTATACAATTGAAGATTATATAAATGATAAAAAAGCATGGAGCAATTTCTCAATGACAGGTTGCTTGGAAACAATCTAAGAAAATTTAACTCATGTCTTAAAACGAGTATTTGATTATTGGTGTTCAATTCGATGCTTTGATCATGGGTAGCCTAAGTATGTCACGCTCTCTTTAAACATTTCTGTGGTGGTGTCGTGTGGTGCGGGTTGTTACGTTCCCTCGAATATGGTTGAGCGAAGCAATGGCTGGATCATGCGTCATGCTCGTGAACGGGTGCCACCGTCGGAAATGGGGCTACTTTTGTCTGCCCTTCTTCACATGTGTAGAATTGTAAGCACCATTCCGAACCTGTGGTAGATTCATTTGTCGATTCGTAAACGCTTCCGAAAGTTTATCTGAATAAAATTATGATTACTTATATAAATGATAAAAAGGCGTGGATTTGACTCGTTCCAGCAATGCGCGAGACGGCAATTCAATCATGTACTTAACATAAAATTGTTATATTGATATTGTAAATTTGGAAAAGAGCAACCGCCGAGTTTCTTGCTGGTTCTTCTCGGTTGGAACGGCATTCCGAACCAGTGGTAGATTCATCTGACTATTCAAAAGCACTTGTAACACTTTATTTGAATAAAAAACTTTTCTATTCTATTTCTATTCTATTCTATTCTTATTCTATTCTATTAAGTTAGAATGTAAATATGTTGGTAGTAGATAAATACCTATATGTTTTCGAATAATTAAGCGTCAATGCAAAAAGTACCTAGGTACCTAAGTGCTATTTTATTTGGTCTCACATAAAGTCCGCCGTGCCGCGCCGCGCCGCCGAGCGAGGCGTGAGCAAGTCGTATGCTAAACGAGATGTGCAATCACACCGCTCTAGATTATCACTCATAAATTATCACAATAAACCTATTATTAAAGGTCACGATAAATGACGACCTTCGTAAGCCACAGACTTAATCACCTTACACCTAATTTATACATCTGCTAAGCTATGTGCGCAGGTGCGCACCTATGCTCTACTTTTAACTGCCTCGTTGATGTAGCGACTGGCTCATTCGATAGCGAAACTAGAGGTCTCGGGTCAAAAGTTATTGGATTTCTCTGTCAAGAAATTCTCAGTAGCAGGGCGAAGTTGGAAAGTTGAGGTGTTACACCCACGTGTCTCGACCTTGGAGAGCAGGTAACCCGTCGGTCGGTGCCGCGCCTGACTTCTCTCCGGTCGCTCCAGTCACCGGCAATCCACCCGCGGTGGATTGCCATCGAGACTATGAGCACACGAGTAGATATTATACAGAGAGAAAGCTACCTACAAGCGGCCCGCTGTAAGTACACTCACACATAGCGCCGCTCACGCACACACGAGCTCTCACTAACGGTTCACATACGCTCCGCTGGTAGGACAGTTGGTAAACAAACGACAGGGCTGTGGGTCGTGCGCACTTTTCCAACTTCTTTTTTTGTGTACCCTAGAGATCAAGTGAAGTAAGTATACCTACCTTTACATATAGTATATACAATAAAATTAATGAAATGAAATTAATTGAAATTACATGAATTTATTTATTGTAGTATATTGTAGTGTATAGTAGTTTGTAGTATATTGTATTGTATTTGTATGTGCCACTTATGATACTATGTCAAGACTCTACTACTGGTTCGGAAAGCAGATTCTACTGAATAGAATTGAGTAATAACATTGCCAGGTACAACCCGTTTACTAAAAGATTGACGGACCTGGCGTCGATGACGTCACTGCGACGCATGGGTACGATGTGCAAAAAAGCATCATTAAGAATATTTAGGTATTGTATGAAACTTAAATGTTTGTGAAAAACTCTGGGTAGGTATGCTGTGTTAGTATTGTCTTGCGAGCGAGCGAGTCAAAGCAACTTGTCAGCGAGGTCCTATATTTTAGTAAACGGGTTGTAAGTTAAAATCTGTTATAGATCCTCTATGCAATGGGCCATCGCGATGGGCCTATCTAAGGTACCTATCTAAATAAATAATTAAATAAATAAATAATTAAATAAATACTCACACATACACACACGGCCGTCTATTCCTAAAGTAGGCAACTTCATGCCTGTGTTATAGGTAATAGCCAACTGATAGACATATTTACATATAAATACATATATATATTTTATATAAAGGTATATATACATTCATAATATTATAAATACACCCAGACTCGGGGCGGGAATCGAACCCGCGACCCCGGAGCGGAAGGCTCTGCCAACCGCGCTAACGGGTCATTCTAAGTAACTAGGTACTTAATTCATTCAATTTACTAAAGTAAGTAAGTATCTAGATTCTAGGTACTGTCACTAGGGATATCTACGCATGTGCTATTACACTGACTTTTAGCAGGTACCTACTACCTACCTAAGTAACTAGGTACTTAATTGATTCATTTTACTAAAGAATCTAGTTATCTATGCATGTGCTATCACACTTAGTTTTAGTAAGTACCTACTACATACCTAAGTAACTAGGTACTTAATTTACAAAAGTAAGTAAGTATGTAGGTACTATTGCTAGGGATATCTACGCATGTGCTATTACATATACTTTTAGTAGGTACCTCCTACCTACCTAAGTAACTATATAACTTATATATAGTGTAGTAATATAAAATAAAAAATATATTTTTCCAATCATTATTACATATCTTGCTATATTATGTATACTAGTATATAATATTTTTATTTTTACCCATAATTTTTCACATGCAACAGGTGACAACCCTATCAGAATAGGTATAAATTTTGGACGTTCTTAGGTAGCTTTTCCTCTGTATAATATCTACTCGTGTGCTATGAGTCTATTAGAGTGCACCTTTGATTGCGCATATAGGTGCACTATATTATCTTCTACGTTGTAGAGATAGTCTCCGTTGAGATTGGCTGTTGTGCTCCAAATTCGGTCAGGGCAAATTCAAAACTTATTTCCAGGTGGTATAGAGGTCCCGGTCCGGTACAATGCCCCGTATATAATTTATATTTAGCTGCCTATTTAATAGGCAGCTAACTAGCATTTGAGAATAACAATTTCTCAGTCCGTTTATATGAACTGAATGACTTAACGTCCAACGGCATGAATTAATGTTGAAACGAAAGCAATCAATTAACTTGTAACGAGATGATATTTTCGGTCATTGTGCCACCAGCTCGCTTATGCACAATATCGTTCTGGTGAATTTTATAATTACTTTGGGCAAAGATCATTTAAGTAAAGTTCAAGCACGGCGCCGTTCAATAAAACGAGTATGAGCATTAACAGCAATTTAACGGTGGTTAATTAAACATATTATATCGTAATTAGGCACATATCAGGTATAATGTAATGGTTATTATTATTACGTCGTCGTCGTCGTCTCAACCAATAGACGTCCACTGCTGGACATAGGTCTCTTGCAAGGATCGCCACAGGACACGATCTTGCGCCGCTTGTTTCCAGCGGCTGCCAGCGATTCGCTTGAGATCGTCTGTCCATCTAGTGGGGGGTCTTCCCACGCTTCGTTTGCTGGTGCGAGGTTGCCAGTCAAGTACCTTGGGACCCCAACTATTATTATTACGTATTAAGTATATATGTATATATTTCAATGTCAAAGCTATACGATAGCTCAACGGGCAAGGAGCGGACTGAAATCCGAAATGCGAGGGTTCAAACCTCACTCGCGGGAAAGGGAAGAATAGCCATGATTAACTTTGGAAAAATTATTTCGACGACCTCCCTGACACAGTGGTGAACGCTTTGGTCTTGTAGAATGAGAGGTGCCAGGTTCGATTCCCGCCTCACTGGCAAGGGTGATTTAGGATTTTATAATTTCTAAATTGTGTCTGGTCTGGCCAAGTGATTTAGCGTTCCGGTACGATACCGCGTGAGTTATCTCTTTATGGCGCCTGACAATCGAATAATCTTGACCAAAAAAATATACAAATATATTTTAGCCGACGATTTATTAATAGGTACAAGTTAGTCAGTGCTCCTATTAGTAATTTGCGAGGCGACCTCACAGCTAGATGTTCCAGATGCGACAATTCACTCGCAAAGATCATCGATTTAACACATCACGATATTTGTATGACTAATATTTATTGTTAATTAAGGCTGTAAATGTGTTCACAGTTACTAAGAAAACTAGATATCCATTCTAATATTATAATTAATGTGAAATTCCTGCTGTTTATTTGTCTGTGTGTCTGTATGTTTGTGATCTTTGTACGACTATATCGCTGAACGGTATTTTGACGGAATTTGGCATTTGCCAGCTTTCCTAGAGACGGGCCCGGACATGAATTAAATAGGAAGTATTAGAGGCTAGAGCTTTAGATATTAAAGCAAGCAATTCAGACAATTCATTCCCAAGTATTTTTGTCATTAATTATTTTTGCAATTAGATTTTTGAACTACCTAGGTGCTTAGTTTGCGTTTTATATACCTAAAACAAAGAGACATCTCCAAAATGCCTTTTTTCAAGGTTTACATCAATGGCGCTAATTCTGTTTTACACAATCTCTAAACTAAAAATGACAGGTGCTAAATCCATGCTAAATCTATTCTTATCTCTTTCACAATGCTTTATGCGGAAAAGTAATATTTTTAACAATATTTTTAAACTGTCAATTTACTTAGTTTAGTTTAGAGATTGTGTACAACAAAATATACATGTTACATACAAATAATGGTTAAAAAGGAAAATTTTTGTTCTTCATAATATAAGATAGATATAATATAAGATATAAGAGAATATAAATTACGGCGTTTGTAGCAAGGATAATCCTTACAAATTTTACTATTCTACCGTACTAAGCTGCAATTTATTATCCCATTATCCCCTATAAAATAGCATAGAGCATGTGGTTAGAGTATGTCCTCAAGATGTTCTCGTAAAGTGCACCGGCTAGGCGAATCACGATCCTTGCGAGTAATGTATAATGGACGTGGAATGTGATTGAAGATGACTTTAATTAGTCACCTATTGTAATGTTAATAATGTTGACATCTTTTCTACACGTGTAAGCGCGTTGAGGAAGTCGGTTACTTGGTTGCGACTTGCGTGTACCGGGCGACCCGCTCCGGCTTCGCACGGGCAGTACAACGTATCCGCAGATTTGACTTTTGGCTGTATTTTTATTTTATTTGGTTACTAGCGACCCGCCCCGGCTTCGCACGGGTAGTAGAGCATATTATGCGTAGGTACTACCCGCTCAGGGATTAGGCAGCGTTTTCGATGAAAGCTCCCAGGCGGCTTGACTTTTTACGATATTTTCCACAATGAACTTACTATATCTCACCTTATACCCGAATTACTAATTCCGTGGAATTCTGATGTTTCATAATGTTACCAGAGATAAAACAATTCCCACAAAAAAGATAAAAAATTCAAAACTTATGCAAATACAAATCAACTGCTGCATGTAGATATGACAAATGCCTGACAGACACTTCATGGTGATAATGTCATTCGACTTCCATTTTTGAATAAATTTTTTCAATGTGCTTCTTTTGTTTTCTATTGCTGTTAGTTTCTAGTTTCCATTCTTAGGAATTTCTATTTTAGGGAAAAACAATTAATATTATTAAGCGACTTAGAGCTTTATATGTTGACAGGGAATTAAAGTAGTTTGGGGTAAAATCGTACTTCGTAGATGTTAACCCTGTTTTCCATATAAATAACTCACCTGTAAACATATTATAGAGATAATAATAATAAGTAGAGTAGGCATACCTACCTTAAAAACGTGCCAAAAATACACTCACACACGCACAATCCTACAACTAAAATGGCGCGTGTTCATTGTGATGTCTCAAGTTGTGCGTGTGTGAGTGTTCATGTATACATTTTAGGGAGGCCATCTTAAGGGAAGTGCAATAAAATTTCTGCCACGATCTGTTTTATTGTTATGTTTAAAAATGTAGTGTTGTCTCTTACACACTTATGAAAATTTTGATAAGCTTAAGCTATTTTCCGATCCACTATTTTCTATAGGACATTATGCCAAGTCCACTTCTATAGGTTCATGCCTGTAAATGACAATGACAGCTGTCAGAATTAAGTCGATATTAAGTCAAAAATAAGGAGAAAAACTAAATATTTCAAATCAAATAAATTACAGTGTATTTGGGACATAAAAAGGTAAGTTTTCACCAGATTCCGTGAAAAAAAAAAATTTATTTTAAAAGATAAAAATAAAAAACCAAAAACTTGGTTTTTTGAACTTTTCACATAAATTTTGAGGTTATGTGAAAAAGTGTAAATACAAAAGTTGTAGATCTTTTTATTACCTACAACTTTGCTATTTGATTTTTTTCCATAGGACTTCTAGTTTTGCCGGAAATCGAGATAAACCGTTTTTTACCCATAAAACTCCCCCCCTTTTTTCCCGAGCTCAGATCGCCCGTAAATTATTTTTCCTTGTATTTTTATAATATTCTCCTCCTTTTACAATGGGTTTCATCCTACGTACTGTGATTTTTTTTTGGTTTCAAAAATTATCGACACTGGGCTATATAATAGGGAGAACCGCGGCCACCGACGCGCTTATAGGCACGCTCCCGCCGCCGCAATTTTTAAATCTGTAATATCTTCGAAAGTATTCATTTAAATCATATGCTGTAAAGGGCCATATGGATTTATATCAAATCAACAATGTATTTAAGGTATTTAATTAGATAAGGATTAAGAGCGTTGACGCACGGACCCGCTTCGCAAGTTTAGGTATTTACCTGGGATTCTTTGTTTACGTGAATGATCGGGCTGCTCCGAGTGCAGTGTAGTGTAACAAACCGTTTTGATCTTTTTACCATTTTCAAACGGGCTATTATTTTTTTCAATATTCTTAGGCACCTATACCTAAGTTTTTAGTTCGTAGATTTTTAATTTTATAAAGCAGGCATAATTAATGTATAATGCTTGAAAAAGACCCTATAGAGTAGACCAGTACATAAAAATTATAATTGGAGCATATAGTACAGCTTCTGATATTGATTTTTTTATATGCCTACTCGTGTAAGGGTAAGATAGTGAAGAAAAATGCAGATTCATTCAGAATCAAAATTAAAAAAAAAATAATAAAAGTATTTTTTTTTTGTTTTCGCACCCAACCTAACGTAAAAACAAAACAGAGAGCAATAAAAGAGATAAACACCTGCAACGCTAAAGCAGTTTTTATCACACTGACAATAGCCATCAAGGGTCGATTGCAATAAAAAGAAAATTCCTGTTCGAAAATATAAATAAAATTATCAAATAAAGTTGCTCAAACGATGACCACGTGCAAATGATAGTTAGTATCTAATCTCTTGCAGGTGTTGTGCTAGTGTAATCCATTTACCTACCACAATAACAATAGAAAAACTAAATAACATTTACCACAATAACAATAGAAAATTATTGCACGGGTAAAAAATTATCAGCCATTTTATAAAACAATACAAAAAATAACTTTGTGCTATTGCGATAAACTGTGCCCAACAACCTAGGTATTGTGCCCAACATAGGTGTATGTATGTAAGTTTTTTTTTCATCAAAAAGTCTAAAATAACCAATGTTCATGCCTGTGATACTAAATTTCGGCCAAATCGGTAAAAAGAATAGGCCGTGAAAAGCTATCAGACGGAGAGACACACTTTCATATTTATAATATTAGTATGGATTATTTAAATAAAAAAATTATACTCTACTAGCTTTTGCCCGCGGCTTCGCCCGCGTGAATTTGGGTTTTTCACAAATCCCGAGGGAATCATGGATTTCCTGTTCCCGTTCTCGCTCCCTTTTCAAACATTTATACCTACTTTCAAGAAAGTTTGCCTATATCAGCCCGCCATGTTGATTTTGATGTAATTTCCCGATTTTAAATTTTAATAGTTACCGGACGATAGTTTTTGTATACGATAGCTATTTTCTAGTTCATTTTCCACATAATATTATGTAAGTATATGTTGGCCGCGAGTTCGTCAGCGTGGATTTAGGTTTTTAAAAATCCTGTGGGAACTATGTAAATTTTCGAGACGCAAGCTACCTCTGTACCTACCAAATTTTGTATAAATCGGTTAAACGGACGGAACTTTAAGAATTCCGTGAGAACTCTTTAATTTTCCGAGATAAAAAGTATCCTATATCCGTCCCCAGGATGTAAGCTAACTCTGTACCTAATTACATAAAAATCGGCAGACAGACAGACACACTGTCGCATTTATAATATTATATAGTATGGATTACTGATTTACAACTATAAACCTCAACTATAACTATAATATAATATATTACAATTATTAAAAATACGTAAAAAGTTTTAAACTATCTGTAAGAAAAAATAGCGAGCATTAAAAATATCTAGTATTGAATAGTGACAGTCGCACTACAATTTTACGTATATTCCATGTAATCCAATAAGAATTGCCGAGACAAAAAGCGTTACGTCCGTTCGCGGAGAGGCCTCGGCTCATACTAGTTTGCTAGTTCAATTTCCTACTGCCTCTTTCTGCGTTTTGGTGTATGTTTCTAAGTTATATTTTGGAAACAAATAGTAATTAATGTTAGATTTTTTTTAACTTATATTATTGCTAATATGTTTTACTTTTATATGTACTTAATTTTACTTATAAATAGCGAAAATTAATCTACTAAAATGACGGTTTTATATGTCTATAATTTACTGAAATTAAAATTCCTTTGCTTGGATTTTTATGATGTAAAAAACGCCAAATTAAAAAATGTTTTCTTCCATGTCTTTAGTTCAGGGCATTTCCTTTCATAAATATATCTTTGTGTGTGAATTGAACAAATAACTTTTGACGTAGTGAACGTCAAAGATTCCACGATTCCCAAAATTCAAAAATAGGCTTTTGGTATTTTGGCAATAAGACAAAAACTATCAATAAATTGCAAAATGTTGTCTTCCAATTCCCTAGAACACAAAATTGTCTACAATGTAGTATAAATAAGTTTTCAAGTAAATGCATAGATGAACAATATATGAAGGGTCAAAATAGCTTAAAAATGAGCTAAAACGGCGCAGAACGCATCAACGCTCTTAATGCTGTATTGGTTGAAATCGCTTCGAAAAATGTTATTGTGGGATATCCATAAGAGATAGACATATACCATCGCGGACTTTTCTGTAGACCTTTTCAATATGTACAATACCTACTTAGTACATTATTTTGATAAATCTCGTAGGGTTCAGCCTGCGTTTGCAATGTAAGCAGAAAAAATGTAATTATTTACGACATCACATTAGAAACCTCAAAAATAACAGTATTTCTCCACTATTTAATGGATGTTATTATACATATAAACCTTCCTCTTGAATCACTCTATCTATTAAAAAAACCGCATCAAAATCCGTTGCGTAGTTTTAAAGATTTAAGCGTACAAAGGGACATAGGGATATAGGGACGGAGAAAGCGACTTTGTTTTATACTATGTAGTGATTATAATTAATCTTAAAATATAATTTTGTTTAGATCTACAGCTTTAGGTAACCTAAATCTAAGCGAGTGAAGTCAAGCGCATCAGCTAGTTTCCTATATTAGCTAACTAGCTGACCCCCGCGACTTCGTCCGCGTGGATATAGGTTTTTATATAGGATCGGATTGGATCCCATAATAGTTTTTTGTACCTAACTAAATGTACCCTAAGTTACTTAACATCACCTATCTGCCATTGAAAGTTCCGTCAAAATCCATCCAGCCGTTTCGGAGATTAGCTGGAACAAATAGACAGGCCGACAAACATAAATTTAAACGCACGCCAGTTTAAAATAAGCCGTATACGTACAAAGATCCGGGTCCCAGGTTATTTGAACCCAATAAATGTCTGTCATTTCTGAACTAAAGAATCTATGACCTTGAAATATTTACGGGACAATATATAAAGTACTATCATTCTAACAAAAAAAGTATGAGTGAAATCGAACAACGCGTTAACGAATTACAGCTCAATACACATTTTAACTTTCATCCCCTCTCCCAAGGGAACCGTGCTGAATTTCGGGATAAAAAGTATCCTATGTCCTACCTCGGAGTATAAACTCAAATCGTACCAAGTTTCATTTGAATCCATTCAGTAGTTTCGGCGTGATGCGCGGCCAAGATACAGACAGACAGACAGACAGACAGACAGACAAAAATGAAAAAAATTGCAGTTTTGGCTTCAGTATCGATTATGGAGTGCCCTCCAATAAAAATTTTCAAAATATCTTCAATGTACAGAATTGGATCTGTTACAGTTTTATTATATTACTAGACTAGACTAGATAGATAGATTAGGTAATAGGTATGCCGATTAAAATTGCTACGTACAGCTACCTACTTCAAAACTCTTTAAAGACCATGCTAGGTCAAACGAACGTCAGTGGACAGAACTATGGCTAAATAAATAAATAACTTTTCACTTCATTATAACCACACTCGTTTAAAAATTAATGAAAAAAACTAATGAGAGTAGGCAGGTACCTTAGGTATGGCCTATGGCATTTAACTGCAACTCGCAAGTCAACAAAATAATAAGGTTCCCCTAAATGTTATTCGTACCTTTAGCTTTTAGAGTGGGCTAATCCAAATTACCTTATATGGTTTAAACGATTTCGCCATAACAGTCTCTTATCATGACCTAAACCTGTCCAACCAATGCTGCCTACAATATATAAAATTCGCAACTGCACATGTCGCAGGTACCTACTCAGTCTACATAGATACAAGTAAACTATCATTTATGTGTCTTATGTACTTAAGTACAAACAATGAATTAGGTAATAAGTATGATTAAAAAAAAATGCTTCAGTTTATAGAAAACTTGCTAATTCAGCAAACGATCAAGTACACCTGTCAAGCTTTGAGATTCCTAGTTATTTGACTTATTTAGTTTATTTAAACTAGCGCGACCTCGTCCGCGCGGATTTAAGTTTTAAAAATCTCATGGAAACTATCTGAAGTAACTGTCTGAAGTGAGTTTGTGTAGCTATAAGGAGAATGAAAATAATTGTTCTGGTTTCTCAAAGCTCAGAGTATAGACTCGCGCACAGCAAAGTAATGTGGTGAACCCACCTGGCTGGCTTCTGTTTGTGTTGTGTGTTTTTCACTAAGTATTTCATTACGTCGATTTAACATTTTTTTTAATAAATCCTCTTTTTTGTTGCAGTTGGCCGTACCCGAAGATAGAGTGAAGTCATTTGGAATGACTATGCCAGGAATTGGAGTGACTGAAGGACAGGTATGACAAAACTGATAACATATAATATACTTAATTTCGATTGGGCTATACAAATTTGGAAAAATTAATTCATTGCTCATGCTGACTGTTTGAGTTTTGAAGATTTAAGAGCTTCAAGCGTACCTACCTTAATAGAATAGAATAGAATAGAATAGAATAGAAAAGTTTTTTATTCAAATAAACTTTTACAAGTGCTTTTGAATCGTCGATTGAGTCTACCACAGGTTCGGAATGCAGTTCCAGCCGAGAAGAACCTGTAAGAAACTCGGCGGTTGCTCTTTTTAAAAATAACATTATAACAATTATTATTATTAATGTACATGATTGAAATGCCGTCTCGCGCATTGCTGGAACGAGTTAAATCCAAGCTTTTTTATCGTTTATATAATCTTCAGTTGTATAATAAGCTTTTTTTATGAGCATACTTTTAAGAAAGTTCTTAAACTTGTGTAAAGGCAAGTCTAAGACATATTTTTTATTCGGATAAACTTTTACAAGTGCTTTTGAATCGACAAATGAATCTACCACTGGTTCGGAATGGTGCTTACAATTCTACACGTTAAGAAGGGCAGACAAAAGTCCTTAATACCTTAGTAGAATATTATTCTCAATCCAACCGTTGGGATGCCTCGTGAATCCTACTTATATAGAAAGACACTATACCCAGATATAAAGCATGAAAAAGATACCCTGCCTTTGCAGTCGCGCAGTCGGGAAAAAGACAAAAAGTTCCTCATTAGTATGGAAGCAAGACAGTTTTTTTTTTATATAAAGAGTGTAAGCCACGTGAACGTGACTAAGTATTTAAATAATAATTTAATATTCCTCTTTCCCCTTAAACAAGCAAAAGCTTTTGTTAGGGGTGCGTAGGTATTACCTACAATAGTGTAACGGGTGGGGTTTGAACCGTCGACCTGTCGGCTTCCGCTCCACGGCCGACGACCGTTGCGCTTGAGGCTATACACAGGAGCTTGAGGTACGACCGTGTCGCAGGCGGTGCTGGTGGAGGCGCTGATCACGTTCGTGCTGGTGCTGGTGGTGCAGGGCGTGTGCGACGCGCGCCGCAACGACCTCAAGGGCTCCGCGCCGCTCGCCATCGGCCTCAGCATCACCGCCTGCCATGCTGCTTGCGTGAGTCTTTCCTCCTTGCGCTTTATTATTGTTGACGCCTCCAGCTGCTGGGCCAGATTTGTCTTAATCGAAGGACCTGATTCTTTAAGAGGTGCGTCCAGTTAGAATAGAATAGAATAGAAAAGTTTTTTATTCAAATAAACTTTTACAAGTGCTTTTGAATCGTCGATTGAGTCTACCACAGGTTCGGAATGCAGTTCCAGCCGAGAAGAACCTGCAAGAAACTCGGCGGTTGCTCTTTTTTAAAAATAACATTATAACAATTATCATTATTAATGTACATGATTGAAATGCCGTCTCGCGCATTGCTGGAACGAGTTAAATCCAAGCTTTTTATCCAGAAGTTCCCAAAATCGACAGCAGACAATACAGAAATCACTTACCGTTACAGCAGTCACCCCCAAGGCACAATGAATATAGCACGGCACAATCAATGTCCACCGGTGGGATATGTTACGGTCAAGTACACGGTACTTAGTTCGTAATTCCTGTATATCAGTTACACGCACGGCGCGGCTGTCGTAGGCGATAGGGACGCATACGTTACGAACGGGGTCTCTCTTCGGAGTGATGTTAATGACGATGGCGCTGGCGTGCGCTCTTCCGCCGGTGTTAGCCAATGGGAGACGGAGCAGCGGCGCCGGAGTGTGATTCAGTATTACCCACTGTAAATCCTAGAAAACTACTAGTTTACCGAACAATTATATTATCGTCTTTATCCTATGATAAGTATTTATTGACGACAGAAAGTGCGGTGATCTCGCATCGAAAGAGCTTAGTATTGGCAGACCCCTCACTAGGTCACAGGCGGCGTAAGACCTGCGTAAGAAGGCGTCTCGTGGAAATCGTGTGGAGGTCCCCACAAGATACCTATGAACGTCAGCTGTGAACGTCCATCTGTGGATTTCTTCTTGTGGATCTTATCCTTCAAAGAAATCCTTTCCACAGGTCGCCGAGCTTTATCAAAATTACTTCAACAATTTTTAGTAAATTCATCACTTACCGCAATAATATCTTCATCAGAATAGAGTCACCTCCAATTAGATCTCCGCCTATATATTTTTTTCTCTTTTTAATATTCAATGTGTTTTTAACCATAATATAAGTAGGTATACTAATATTATACATACATACCTACTATATTGTTTCACAGATACCTTTCACCGGTGCAAGCATGAACCCTGCGCGATCATTCGGCCCTGCTCTCGTCATGGGAATCTGGACTTCGCAATGGGTGTGTATACAAGACAAGCTACAGACTAGTCTACACTTACACCTATCGAATATAACCCATACAGATTTATAGTACCTTCACCTGGCTGTCAGGTCCCTAAACAGTGCTTTTCAACTGAAAATATTGTAGGTACACATACTTTAATATTTTGTTGAGTCAAAATTGATAGTAGCATTAAAATATGTAGTAAGTAAATCATATAACATACACCAACAGCCAACCTTACAGAGATTTATTATATCAAATACATTACGCATGCAATAAAAAATGCATATAGGTATTTCTTGTAATTTGTATCATAACAAATACGTAACATAAGAGTGATCTAGGAAACTAATTAATCACAGTCGTGTGAGAAGCGAATGGGAAGCAATAACGTACTCGTATGAGTCCAGTTAACCTAATCTTTAACCCGTTACCGAGTACCGACCAATCACCATCACTTTCACTGCATCACGTCAACCGTGCCAGCGAGTAGATTATGTTTTGTACAGAATCGTGCATAGTTTCGTTGTGTCTTGATGCGAAGACGAATTACAATTTTATTCTTACGTAAGGTTAGGTTTATTTTACATCCTCTGGTAGCAGTGGCGTAACGCACGGGCCCTCAGCCGGAAGGGTTAAAAATTAAAATAAAAACTTTAACGTTGGTTGAGATTTATATTAGGCAGGACTCAGAGTCAGACCCCACCAGATTCGAGAAGGTCAAAATAACTTTTTTTGCAGCTTTGTAACGCTCCCACTTTCGGACGTTACGTTCAAATAGTCTGATTTTCTAAATATACTTTTCTTAGCTCGTAATTAACCCACCATAACCTTATTAACCACGCGGCTCTATATAAAGGGCTTATATATGGTAGAGGGTACTCAGCAGGATGCAAGATGCGTCCGTTATCTTAATCTGATGCGCTCCAGTAAATCCAAAAATTCTTGGGCTCCCCTACTATAATAGATAAACATATATTTTAAGACCGGCCGAGAGGGCGGATATTCATAGTAAGCCTAGGGCGGTCAGAACTCTAAATCAGGCCCTGGGCAGGAGAAGCCTCACCCAATTAATTTGCCACGGGCCTCAAACCGTATATAGTTATATACGCCACTATCTGGTAGGTTCATCTTCATTGTCTATTGCTGAGCAGGAGATTTAAAAAATAATACTTAGGTACCTATTACCTATATTTAGGTTATAATTGTCTAATAAGTAAATGTGTATATGTATAGGTAATATGACATTACTAAGAATTAGATGATTATAACCTAAATTGAGGGTAGAGTCTAAACTCTAAAGTTTTTCTTATAAACAATTGTTCCTTCCCTGAATCCACGGTTCAAACCAGACTTGGCTTTTATGTATCCATATCCACCTATCCAATAAACCTCTAGGCAACTTCATCACCGATTAGTTGTACCTATTAGGTACCTACTTCGTCGACGCGAGATTTGAAACCGGACGTTTTAGGAACGAAGCGGTCGCTCAAACGATATGAATAAATGCTGTCGCCTGAGTGATAGCTTCTTGTCAACAGCCGAGCGTCTGAGTTTTAGAGAAGCTCGATGGCGACTCGGACGTACAAATGGACCATAACTTGAGTATTAATACGTAGCTGCCTGCCAGAAACTAGATGCTAAGGCAATTAGTACCTAGCACACTGTTCACTCACCTTTATAAAATTAGAACCAAAAAAAAAAACAAATATAACACATGTAACGTAACAAGATGCCTTTCGATGTATATGCTCGTACTACTGATGTAATAGACCTGTCTCTACTAGGTAATTCTATCTACTACGTACCTAATTCTATCCATGTAATTCTTGCTAGACCGTGACAGTGAAGAACTGGGGTGAGGCCAGGAAATTTCCACAAAATAAATGTCATACAACTCGTTAAATAACAATGTGCGCCAGTTGATCCCGGTGCGCTCGGTTTGTTCGCAAATAATTTAGAAGGTCGAATTCGTTAGCGTTGGCTTATTTGGACATGTTAAGATTTTTTTAGGTAAGTATTTTTAATTATCTGAATAGGTACATAGGCCTATGGGCAAATATTTTGTCAATAAAAGATAAATATTACTCGGAATAAAATTAATAAACATACCAATGCTGATGTCAGACACGCATGACGTCCGGGTCGGTCTTACAGAAAGCTCTCGAGGATCCATATTTTCACTGAGTTTTTCGACAAGTAGGTAGTTAGGTAACAACATTCACGCTAAAGCTATATAAATTATTCTAGACCTTCTCGCATAATCAGGCCTCCCATTGGTGACAACGTTGGTAGTCTACTAAGTATGTACTATATGCAACTCATGCTAATCAAAATTCGTTTTCATACAATATTCTTGTTCCAGGTGTACTGGGTTGGGCCGATAACGGGCGGCGTGGTGGCCGGGCTGCTCTACAGGTTCATCCTGCGCATCGGCAAGGCGGGCGACAGCGGATCTTACGATTTATAAGCACTTTATAAGCTACTCTCACGGATTAACACACCATGTGCCTTATTCACGCTGTTTCTCGTGTTAGATGTTATATTATTTATTTGGCCATTGAACGCTAGGTGTTGCTGTCGGTTTTATTAAGATACAAACACATTACTGTGCTGTGTACAGTTGTGAACTTGTGAAGAAGTTCCGAGTAGGTAGGTACATTTTATATAAAAACTGTCGTTGTGCTCTCTGGCGCGCGGCCGCTGACTCTCAAGATCAACACGCGCTCCACTGCTCAATCGTCGCATCAGATTGCTTTGCAAAACACAACACTGAAATCTTAGAATAAATAGGTAAAGAAAGGCAGTCGTCGACGCGGCGATAAGCCGTTTTTAGCTAGCCTAAAAGGCTAGCTACGTCTATCGTCGCGTCAGTGCTCAAGGTACTCATGCGCTTGTGTGCGTGTCGGCAAATGTAATTACAGGGCACACATGGGTTGGTTTATAGCTTGCGTTTCGAGCGGAAATTTGTTAGAAACTTCCATTCTAAGCGTAATAGTTCGATGACTGAAATGTTTGTATCGATCTGCTTCACTCTTGTGCAGTGTTTAGAGACACCTGTAAAACATACATAAGCAGTCCTAGGATGATAGGTACAATCGTTAATTTCTTTTGTGATCTGTTTGCACGTTTATCTTTTAAGTGCATATACCTTTTTTAACAATAATTAAGTACATAGTAATACCTACACGAGGAACAGTCTCACTCATTATAAGCTCATTGATACAAACTTTATGGGTTGTTATATATAATCATAGTTTCATTTTATAATAAGGTTTATTAATGGGCTTATGTTTTTTATACATTTACTAAGTGTATTCTGTTTTTTAATAATTCCAAAGTCAATGTTCGTCAATGTTCGGCAATCGAGCGTCAAAATTTCTGTACAAATGGAGGATTTTGAGGACAAATTGATGTGATCGAATTCATAAAAACGCACTCACAGTGATCCATTTCATATATCCCGTTTATGTATCTCTTATGACGGACAAAAGTTGTTAGCTGACGTTAGATGAATAAGGCTAGCAAAAAAACCTAAACACCTTTTATTCACTTTAAGCGCTGCGTTTCTGCGATTTGTATGGTTAATTATTATCATTCAACTCTGAAATAGTAAGTAGTCGTCGCACGCTGCAGTGTGACGTGCTTCATACAATCGTTGTATCCTTGTATTACAAATCTAACACGCGTACGCGCGCGCCGCACAGCTGTCGCGGTTTACGTTTGCCGCAATCTCGAACCTATATCGCTGCCTGATTTTTATCTCAATACACTCTAATAACATTACGTTGATTACGCCTCATTAATTTACATCACACAAAGACTCCGATGATTGATTGTAGGATAAGTTATACTATCTAAGTAGTTATATAAGGTAGGATTTACAAAAGTATTAAGTCTATTTATGTTATGAATAAAATAAGTATGAACTAGGTTAAGTAATTCAACATTCAATGTTTGTATTTAAATGCCTGGTTTGACGTGAGCTGGGATTTGTTTGTATGTAAAACGCAACACTCACGATTTGTTTATATTAGCAAAATAAATACCTACTATAACTGCAGTCTATTTATTTCATTTTTGATGTTCCACCTTTACATGGGATCCCAGGTTTGAATCCCGAGTCAACAGAAAAAACCCGAAATGTGGCCTGGTGGTGGAATTTGCACTGACCCGTCCGCGAATTCGATTGACCTACCGCGTCATTCAGCGGAGATAATAATAGCTAGCAACCCACACAGCCTGGCCCTCTACAATTTTGAATGCAAATTTCTCATTTACAAGTGTGATGCTATCACATTACAGCATATTATTGTATCCATATAACATCATAGTAGATTACATACAACTGTCATTGTTGTATTCAATTTATCTTTCGCTTACCTACTTGTACTTACCAGCTGTTGCTTAACTAAACTCAAGGAAAACAAAAAGATAGAAAGTGCCTTGTTTAGTAGAGATAGGTGCCTTAAGCCATGAACATTTTTTTGTTGACGCTTCGATGCGCTTCGACTATGCGTTAGCATGCTCCGACCCTAAGGGTCCGTTCAGATAGACCGGCGCGGAGAGCAGAGCAAATTTTAGTCGCATTTAAAATAGAATCTTAAGACATTGAAATAAGCTTTATTTTTACATTTTATCTCTTTTATGATAAAAGAATGCTCGAGGATGCTCTCAATATTCTCGGTGTGAATCAGCCGCTCGGCGGCCGACGACCGGCGACCGGCTTGCTCGCGCAGCCGACCGTAGGCCGAATTGCTCTGAGACCTGAGTACAACCCGGCCCAAGAGCGTACGCTCGGCTCCGAACGCATCCTCGTGTCCGTTCACACAGACCAGCGCGGAGAGCAGAGTAAATTTGAACCGCCGGTCTGTGTGAAAAAAAAAATGCTCTCCGACGCTCTCCGCGGCTGCTCCATTGGCACGGAGAAGAGAGGATCAGAGCGGAGCTGTGCAAATATTAACCAATAGCTAGCTCCGCTCCTAGTTCTACACCAGTGGACAGGCAGCCTAAGAAGCACCTATAGAACCATGAATTGTTCATGGGATTTGTTTGAATTCCCATCCTAGACCCGATTCGTCAGTTATCTGACAATATCTCATCACGACGCGTCACAATCTGCACTGATACATTGCGCAACAGTCGTGACTCGCGCGCTCTAATCACGCGCGACATATCGCCTGCGCAGCCTGCTACGATCCTATTAAAAATATATCGCTTATGTCAAGGGCGTTTGATCCTATACGATAACATTGAGGCCACAGAAATCCTAATAATAAGGCACTAGAAATGCTGTGTATGGGTGCAGGGTGACCTTGTCGCCGCGCCGTGCTGAAGGCCCGGACGTCGCCAGCGCAACGATGTATAAGGTAAGCGAACAGATACAACGACGTGTGAAGTAAGCAAACGATTCGACGCAATTGTAACCTTAACGCGCTAATCCTACGGTTTAATTCTGTCTGCACAGCATTGAGCGTAAACGTATTTGAGTGATAGATAGGGTGTAGAACTGTTTGTGTATGTAGTAGGCGGCGACATGCCTTCTGTATAGTTTGAAGTGGTACACAGCAGTTCTATTATGATTTCTGTGATTGATGACGATATAAAACTTGTTGCTAATTAGTTTCAAGTTTGTAAGCAATTTGACTAATGGTAAATAATGCTATCCTTTTCCGCAAGGAGCATCTAAAAGACAAGACAATTCGACAGAGATTGTGCAACAACCGAATTCTGCAGAATGTACTAATTAGTAGCATTAGGTAGGTAAAGATGAACACATTACTAAGTGTGGTATGGATTTCTGAAAATATTATGAGATCCAGGGCCTCCGCCCACGTCAAACTTTGTAGGTTCGATGATCGGGCCGATATTATCGGAGACTTTTATTACCAACTAGATGATGCCCACGGCTTCGCCCTTGTGGATTTAGATTTTTAAAAATCCCGTGGGAACTTTTGATTTTCCAGGACAAAAAGTAGCTTATCTGTAGTAACTCGTCCGCAAAACGCAAAAATCCCGTGGGATCCTCACGATTTCGGAATGCAATTCCTTACAGCATCAGGGTTGAGGAGTTGGATATGTACCTACTCGAGTTCATTCAACGATAAAGTCTTTAATTGGTACCCCCAATATCAATTTAAAATTCCCGAAAGTATCTGAAACCCATTAGTTTTGGGGATCAGGTCCCTTACAGCATCAGGATTGAGGAGTTGGAATCCAATTTTTTTTATAGAACAGGGTCGCAATGTTTCTCTATCGATTAAAAAAAAAATTACGCAAATCGGTTCAGAAATCTCGGAGATATCGTGTACATAGGTAGAAAAACACAACTACTCCTTTTTTGAAAGGCGGTTAAAAAAGTAGCCTATATTCATCATCATGATCAACCCATTACCGGCTCACTACAGAGCACGGGTCAAATTTTAAAAACGTGTGATTAGGTTATGGTACAGTTCAAATAACCGTATGAGCTTAATATTAGTTAGTTATTTCGAAATTACAGACATACACTTCAATTTTATTTATTAGTATAGATATAGATATTGTGACTGACTATAGATGCGAAGCAGGTTTTTAACGATTTTAACCGAGCGGTTAAATTCGCATTTTTCGTTTTTAACGAGTATTTAACCGCATTTTATGGTTATTACGGTTAAATACCACCGCTAGATGTCGCTAGCGGCTTGAAATGTGTATCACGAGTTGCGCGATGATGCGAGCTTCAACTGGCGGCAAGAGGACGGGAGGCGCGGTGGCGGGGGACGAAGTAGCGCGTGCCCAGCCGACACACGGCGGGCCGTGCGGCGGGCGATCGCGGCCAGTATAGCGAGAAGGAATGAGTAAAGGTGCGTCCAGACTTGAACATTTCACCGAACCGAACAGCGAACATTTCGGCGAACTTGTTACGCTCAATGTGGACGGCGCGCTTGGAGCGCTTGAGATGGGTTACTGCGTAACAGTTCGGCGAAAGTTTCGCCGAACTGTTACGCAGTAACCCATCTCAAGCGCTCCAAGCGCGCCGTCCACATTGAGCGTAACAAGTTCGCCGAAATGTTCGCTGTTCGGTTCGGTGAAATGTTCAAGTCTGGACGCACCTTAAGGCAGCCGACGTATGTTTAATTGATAGCATTCATGCTGAGTAAACTACTTCATTGAATTATTTAAGTACTAGCTTCTGCCCGCGGCATCGCCCGCGTAAATTTCGGTTTTTCACAAATCCCGAAGGAATCATGGATTTCCGGTTCCCGTTGCCGCTCCTTTTTCCAACCTTTATACCTACTTTCAAGGAAGTTTGCTATAATAATCTACCTATAGCTGTAGCTATACATTTCGGTTTTGAAATGAATAATAATTTTTTTCAAAGAAAAAAGAACCGACTTCAAACGAGTCGAACTAAAAAGTTTAAAATAATTTTTTATTCATTTAGATTGACGATTAAACTACCTAACTTAAATGATATATAATTTTTGAAGTCGGCGCCAAATGACTTTCATACTTTTCAAGTCGAAAATGTGCCCCCCGCGTCCCGGACAGACTCACCGTCCGCATCTATTATGATTCACCGCACTCACATTCAAAAGTGGATACTCTGATTTTACTTATTCTTCTTATTTTACACGTATTGAATGTGGTTTGGCGCCGACTCCAAAAAACCTTCCTGAAAGTACGTAGATTACGATAGTGAAACAATTATCAAAATCGGTTCATTAGTTGCGGAGATAATCGTGAACATACTTACATACACACATACATACATACTTACATACATACATACATACGGGTCGAATACAGAACCTCCTTTTTTTGAAGTCGGTTAAAAAGTGCGAATGCATACAGATGCATGCAACTATTGTAATAATGTGCTATATGAGCGTGATTTTGATGACCTCCCTGGCAAAATATCTATGTGCTCCCGTGGTCAGATTTTTAAAAGCTTATATCTCCGAAACTTACCATCACCAGGAGACGGGCAGCAGCGTCTTCCTGAGATTCAACCAAAAAACTGCGATCACCAACCCGCCTGCCCAGCGTGGTGATTACGGGCAAAAACCTCCCATGGACAAAACGCCGCAACAAAGGCCCCCAGTTCCCGGTAGCTCCACTATTCCCGATTACGGCAGCGATCGTGGTAACGGTGGGGCAGGGGGTGCTAAGAATCTCCGGGTTACGGCAGGCTGCCACAAACGACGACTCCATCTGGCAACGTACAACGGACGAACGATGAGACTGGACCACCACCTTGCCGAACTCGAAGTAGAGTTAGATCAAATAAACTGGCACATTCTAGGGCTATCAGAAATCCGTAGACAGGGGGAGGATACGATTACCCTAGAATCCGGAAATCTACTGTACTTTCGAGAAGGCAGTCAGCTCTCCCAGGGTGGTGTCGGTTTTCTCATAAATAAGTCCCTTACTAACAACATTGTGGAAATCAGTAGCATATCGGAGAGGGTAGTGTACTTGGTTATTAAATTAACAAACAGGTACTCACTCAAAGTTGTGCAAGCCTATCTACCAACTTCGAAAGCTGCTGATGAAGAGGTTGAGGCCGTATATGAAGATATCTCCAAGGCCATTCAAAACACAACCAAGGCTAACTACAATGTTGTTATGGGGGACTTTAACGCCAAAGTGGGAGTACAAGTACATGCCGATGAAACTAAAGTAGGACCCTTCGGCCTGGGTCGCCGAAATCACAGGGGGCACATGCTGGTCAACTTTCTTGAGAAGGAGGGTCTCTTTCTCATGAATTCCTTCTTTGAGAAAAAGACCCACAGAAGGTGGACCTGGCATTGCCCCGGTAACGTGACAAGGAACGAGATTGACTTCTTCATATCAGACAAACGGACTATATTCAGAGATGTTTCTGTAATCGGAAGGGTGAACACTGGTAGTGATCACCGGTTGGTCAGGGGCACTCTGGATATCAATTATCACCTGGAAAGATCCCGATTGATGAAGTCAACGCTCAGACCTTCGCCTCCCGAAATAGCCATGGGGTCCGAACCATTCCAATTGGAATTGAGAAACAGCTTCGCGGCATTGGAAACCATCACTAACGTTGATGAGAAGACCGACACTATTGTGAAAGTCCTCCGGGAAGTGGGTCACAAATACTTCCGGCCACAACGTAAAATCAGAAAGTCCAAACTTTCTCAGACCACTCTCGACCTTATGAAAAAACGACGGGAAATGTCACCTACCAAGCAGAAGTGTTCGTCAGATGAGCTCAACAAGAGAATAAAAAAGTGCATACGACGCGATATCCGTTCCGCTAATACGCTTGCAATTAAAGAAGCGATTGAGCGGAACAGAGGATCGAAAGTCTTTGCAAAGCCTCTGGGAGCGAGCCAGATGACGAAACTAAAGACTCAGCAGGGTGACATTGTCAAATCTAAGATCGAGATAGCAAAGGAAGTCGAGAAATTTTATGGACATCTGTACGAATCACGCGCGGCCAAACCAGCTGATCCACGTGCCGACCCTCGAGCCACACTGACTCGACATTACACCGAGGACATACCGGACGTTGACCGAGACGAAGTTGAGGCCGCCTTGAGACAGCTCAAGAACAACAAAGCTCCGGGGGATGACGGCATTACCTCAGAACTACTCAGAGCCGGAGGGGCTCCTGTTATACAGGAGTTGGCAAATTTATTCAACTACGTCATTCACAATGGCACCACACCGGAGTCGTGGAGCAGAAGTGTTGTGGTCTTGTTCTTCAAGAAAGGCGACAAATATTTATTGAAGAACTATCGTCCCATCTCACTTCTGAGCCACGTTTATAAGTTGTACTCAAGAGTGGTCACAAATCGTCTTGCCAAAAGACTTGACGAGTTTCAGCCTCCGGAGCAGGCTGGATTTCGACAAGGCTATAGTACCATGGACCACATCCTTACTGTTCGGTAGATTATCCAAAAGACAGAAGAATATAATCAGCCGCTGTGTATGGGATTCGTGGACTATGAAAAAGCCTTCGACTCAATCGAAATCTGGGCTGTTCTGGATTCTCTGCAACGATGCCGTGTTGACTGGCGATATATCGAGGTGTTGAGATGTCTGTATAGCGCCGCTACGATGACCGTCCAAATTCAAAATTCCCAAACTAAACCAATCCAGTTGCGCCGAGGTGTGAGACAGGGTGACGTTATTTCACCGAAATTGTTCTCCAACGCACTGGAGGACGTTTTTAAAACATTGAACTGGGAAGGACGGGGAATCAATATAAACGGCGAGTACATCTCACATCTTCGATTTGCTGACGACATCGTCTTATTCGCGGAGTCTCCGGCTGAATTAGCCCGAATGCTGCGGGACCTTGATGGGGCCTCCCGTTGTGTTGGTCTCGGCATGAATCTTGAGAAGACTAAGGTCATGCTTAACTCACGTGTCATGCCGGAACCAATAACCGTCGGTGGTACTACACTCGAAGTCGTTGAAGAGTATGTCTATCTTAGGCAAACTCTCCAACTAGGTCGAGACAACTTTGAGAAGGAAGCCGACAGGAGGATTCGTCTGGGTTGGGCAGCATTTGGGAAGTTACGTCAAGTCTTTTCGTCATCTCTGCCGCAATGCCTGAAGACAAAAGTCTTTGACCAGTGCATCCTACCTGTGATGACATATGGAGCCGAGACGTGGACACTGACGGTGGGGCTTGTCCACAGATTCAAAGTCGCTCAACGGGCTATGGAGCGAGCTATGCTTGGAGTCTCTTTGAAGGATAAAATCAGAAATGATATTATTCGGAAAAGAACTAAAGTAACCGACATAGCTTGCAGGATCAGCTCGTTGAAGTGGCGATGGGCAGGTCACATCTGTCGGAGGACCGATGGCCGCTGGAGCAGACGTGTCCTCGAGTGGAGACCGCGAACCGGCAAGCGCAGCGTAGGGAGACCCCCGGCTCGGTGGTCCGACGACCTTAAAAGGGTCGCTGGCCGGGATTGGATGCGAAAGGCAGAGAACCGGACGGTGTGGCGCACCCTGGGAGAGGCCTACGTCCAGCAGTGGACGGAAATAGGCTGATGATGATGATGATGATCTCCGAAACTATTGGGTGTAGCCCCATGTTGTTGGTACTCAAACTTCTTATTTTTGTAATGTCTATGTGCTCCCGTGGTCAGATTTTTAAAAGCTTATATCTCCGAAACTATAGGATGCAGCACCATGTTGTTGGTACTCAAACTTCTTATTTTTGCAATGTCTATGTGCTCCCGTGGTCAGATTTTTAAAAGCTTATATCTCCGAAACTATAGGGTGCAGCCCCATGTTGTTGGTACTCAAACTTCTTATTTTCGCGATGTCTATGTGCTCACGTGGTCAGATTTTTGAAAGCTTATATCTCCGAAACTATAGGCTGCAGTACCATGTTGTTGGTACTCAAACTTTTTATTTTTGCAATGTCTATGTGCTCCCGTGGTCAGATTTTAAAAAGCTTATATCTCCGAAACTATAGGGTGCAGCACCATGTTGTTGGTACTCAAACTTCTTATTTTCGCGATGTCTATGTGCTCACGTGGTCAGATTTTTGAAAGCTTATATCTCCGAAACTATAGGCTGCAGTACCATGTTGTTGGTACTCAAACTTTTTATTTTTGCAATGTCTATGTGCTCCCGTGGTCAGATTTTTAAAAGCTTATATCTCCGAAACTATAGGGTGCAGCACCATGTTGTTGGTACTCAAACTTCTTATTTTTGCGATGTCTATGTGCTCCCATGGTCAGATTTTTTAAAGCTTATATCTCCGAAACTATAGGGTGCAGCCGTACCACAAGTAACTTAAATAATTTATTTTCAATCAGTCGAGCAGAGTTCAAATTATAATGGAAGTTACATAGCTACAAGTATAAATTAAAAATTTAAAAAATGTGACGGCGGCCATTTTGGATTTGCATAGTGCTATTCTGCTAGTCAAGCCCTTTCATTTGATACCCATATTAAGGGATTTATGAAAAAATATGTAATCTGCCATTTTGTAGCGGCGGCCATCTTGGATCGATTTTTATCAAACATAGCTAACAACACTCTCGACTAATTCATCTTTCATACAAAAAAAACCGCATTCAAATCGGTTCACCCGTTTGACACACACACACACACACACACAAACACACACACACACACACACACAAACACACACACACACACACACAGACATAGTTCAAAAAACAAAATTTTAGCAACCTATAACTATCTATATAGAAAATCACAAAAAAAAAACACCTCTCTTAACCATTAACAAGGGCTATGGAATGGCTTGCACCGGTTTTTCTGCTTGTTTCACTCCTAGCGAACCATATTATACAGATTCTACAGTTCAGATTCAGTCAGATTCTAGTCAATACGTACTTTTTATATCTAGATAAAATTATGTAACGCTATTCAGGCTTACTTACCATTTATAAGTTACAGTTACCTACCTTTATTATATTTTATGTGTAGGCACTAAGGTAGGTACTATGTGTAAATAATATCTAAACAAAAAAAAAATATTTTCCTTGTTTTATTATTTATCGGCAGTTGACAGTCGATATTAAATCGCTGTCCCAACACTATTGTACTAGGAACTTTGAGTTTGTTCTAGAAAAAACCATTCAGATATCGCTGACTCTATCCCCGCAGTTCGCGCTCTCCGCTAACTTTGATGACCTAGTGACTATACTAAATTATCAACATGTGGTATCTAAGTAGGTGATCTGTGGTTTACGTTAAATTACTCATAATTAAAGAATTGGGTTTTATGTATATTTCGCTTTAAATATTATTTATAATAACATCTAAAAATTAAATGAAATCTTTATATATATACAAGAAAAGATAGAAAAACTTTACCCTTTTTCGTTGTCGCAGTCGGGTATTTAACCGTTAAAAACTGCATTTTATGGTATTTAACCGTAAATTTGGTAAATTAACGGTATTTAACGGGGTTTTTACAACTATATGACTGACTCAACATTTTAACGGTCGCTATCGTGGGAAGCATTATATTATATTGCAACTGCAAGCGGCCTACCTGTCGGTGAGTAGGTTGTGTCACACTGTGGTAGTGAGCAGGTATTCTAACACTGAACACTAAGGCCTAGCCAGCACTTTTTTTTTTTTTTTTTTTTGACGCTGGGAAATGCATTTACGCACACCCTCCGGAAGCCCTACAGCGGACTGCAATGCTTCCGGAAGGTAGTGTGGGACTCAAACAGGCCGATGGCCAGAATACCCACTAAAACCCAGCGATGTTCCTCCGTGTCGCCTGGTGGCTGGGTTACGGGTACACTTGCGCAATCATCCGCGACCCAGCCGGCGCCGTCCGCCGAGGCAGACCCTCCACCGGGGGACCTAAAGGCCCCCTAACACCGTCTGAGGCGCACCAGGAACATGATGGTGCGCCCCCCGACCCGAGGCGTCTCAACGGGCGACGGATACGCCATTCCATCACCCGGAGTTCCTCGCTAGAGGCAACCCTCAAGAGGGCCACACCCGCAGGCGACCCTCAAGAGGTTCACCCCTCGTGTAATTTTTTATAGAGGTTTTCTTCCTCGCGGCCCCTCGCTCAGTGCGTGGGGCCCCCGGTTCCGCTCAGTGCGGATTACGGGTTGCCCGACGGTGGCCGAAGCCAGCGCCCACCGGCCAAAAAGACCAGCGGACCCGCCGCGCAGGGCGTTTCCACCCCCTCCTGTAATTTTTTAACGAGGTTTTCTTCCTCACGGCCCGAAAGTCTCCCCCCCAATTGTCGCCGCCCGGAGTCTCCACAGTCCACTCTGATGAACAGAGAAGTACCAGGATCCTCCAAGCGGCAACCCCCTGCTGGTTTTGGTCCGCGCCGGGTTTCCCCGGTACCTCCCATATCTGGGAGGCGTTCCCCCATCCGCCACCGGGGGGACGCGCCCGATGGGGGACCAGCAACCCCACACGGGAAGGCCTAGCCAGCACTGCGAAATTTATCGCAAGTGAGTGCAAGCTTCATCATTTCCATGTCACAGAATACTGCGAAAAATTAAAGCGATTTTTATATTTGCGGTTTATTTTCCGTATTTTTAAAATATTTTTTTCGCAAATTTTATTTTAAATTGCAAGTGCGTGCTAGGGCAGCCGTAGTGTTGCGTACTACAAAATTTAATTTCCCTAGATTTCATGAGATTCTGGTCGATCTATACTTTGTTTATCACTAGGGCAGCCGAGTTAACCTAGTGTTGCTTACTACAAAATTTAATTTCCCTATTTTTCATGAGATTCTGGTCGATCTATAATAATTACAACTGCATTTTAAATACAAAAATAAAGTAATCAACATCCAATTACTTTGTTTTTGTGTTGTGCTTGTTGTTTACTTGGTTTTGCATTTATATTCCGGGTTGTGTGTGCAGTTACTTTGTTTGGGCAATTCAAATTTCAGTAAACGGTTCAAGTTATTTGAAATATTGAACTGTGGTAAAAAACTACTCGACATAAAACTTTTGTTAATGCAAAAAGTCAATTTCACAAAAAATGACAGTTACTTTGTTTATCGCTAGGGCAGCCGTAGTGTTGCTAACTTTGGAATTTCATTTCCGTATTTTTCATGAGATTCTGGTCGACCTTTACCCATATGATATTTAAATGAAACAACAGAAGAGAATATCTACCATTTATTGAAGCAACAAAAAGCGGGATACATTTCAAGCGCCATACATTTTAACTTGTCAAGAGGATTATAAGGATTTAAAACACGAATATGTTATTATTATTAAATAGAAACAAGTCGTAATAGGGTACTCTACACGCTGTGGATTTATTATTGTATGGGTTTCGCAAACAATTTGTTATGAGTGGCGCCAAGTCAACATGCCATGCACCCGTTGTAGCTGAGGCAGTGGGGCGCGAAGGGTCTGTCTCATGGCAGTTGGTCGAGGAGGTTGCGCAGGAACGCGTCCGGGTCGGGGATGTCCTCCAGCAGGCCGGCGGCGTCGCAGAACTCGGCGAACGACGTGCACGGGATCAGCTCGTCGAACAGAGTGACCACGATGCGCTCGGCGGCTTTTGCGTTCGCCTCGTCGTTGTAGCGAATGTACCCGGCCAGCTTCACCGGCCATTGCTCCAGGGAAATTATCGTTTGCGGCGTGACTACGTTCTGTGGAAACATATTTTTTAATTATTTACTAGCGGATTCGGCAGACGTCGTCCTGCTCAGTGATATACCGACATCAGGGCCACCTACCGGTTCCGATTATTTTTTCGAACCATCCGGGAACCCATTGAAATATACACACAAAATTTCATCCAAATCGGTCCATCCGTTTATGAGTTAGGTGACAGAATAATTATATTTATTAAGAAGATTTATAAGACAGCTTCGACTTGTAAAGCCAAGGGGTCGAACCTCGTCACACAACACACTCGGAATCATAATCGTCTTTACTATGATACGAAATTTTATCAGTGGAGAAATTGAAATTATTTTTGAATTCCTTTTATTGGAAAAAAAGTTTTCCCCTGAGGAATATGTGAACTGACCTTGAACATGACAGTGTACAGCTGGTGTATGAGGGCCACGAACAGCGCGTAGGGCTTGTAGTCGGACCACGGGCGCGGCGCGCGGTGCTCGGCCGGCAGGGCTCTTATGGCCGGCCCCGCGGGAGCTATGGCCCGCACGTGTCCGATTATGAGGAGTCGCTCCAGCATGTTCACGCGTAGAGTACGCCATCTGTCGTGTACAAAAACTCAGTCAATAATGTACTCTTAATCCATCTGAAATAGCTCCCACAGACGCCACGTCGTCATGATGAAACAACTTGACTAGCAGTTGCTGATTAGCAGAGGGTCTATTTATAATGTAGACAAGGAATAAGGCCGGATTTTTCTTAATTCCCACAGAATTACGGGATTACTAATCCTTGTGAGCGAATTTGTCTACTTTAGTAATTTCATGCAATGAGACACTCACTTGGCTGGTGGATATAGAAGCAGCATCAGCGTGAGGTAGTAGAGCGGGCCCTCGGCGTCGTGCGCGGACTCCAGCACGCGCGGCATCGCCCACGCCAGGCTGGCCTCCAGCGCGGTCACTTCGCGAGCCGCCACGCGCGTCCTGCGTACCACAACGACATGTCAATAAGTTTCACATATAGCGTACGTTCTCAGCGATATCCGTACATCGTCACTCCCACGGATTAAACCCACAAGCGTGGAAATTCACGAAGGTCTCCCACGCACCCTATTTTCGCAATCTATATTGCCGGTCTGATCTGTGGAAACACCCTAAATAGGTAAACAAGCAAGCAGATCTTAAGATGTTCAGTAATTAGAAGTAAAGACAAAGTAATTTGTCAAAAAAAAAATGGCAGCCATGTCGAGGTAGATCCGCCATTTGCATGACGTAAATTAAAGCGTGTACATAAACACTCAACATACGCAAATTCGAGAGATTATAATAATCAACGTGCGTTCTCATGGCCAATGAACAATGAACAAGCAACAACGCAGTGCGTTGTTGCTTGTTAATTGGCCATGAGTATGTGCATCACCAGAACTGTCAACGCTTTGCAGCTGTGACGCTGTGACGACGTGACGTGACAAAACTCACGTGTTAATGACGTATAACGCCATGTGGGCAAGCGCCGGCACCAGCTGCATGTTGGAGAGCGGGCCGCCGCCGCCCGTGTCGTCGTGGAAGGTGCGCTCGCGCGCGAACCGCATCAGCAGTAGCTTCAGGTCGTGCACAGTGCACGAGTACCCGATGTCGCGGTGTCCGGTGCACTCCTGTTCACGATAAAATGATATTTAAACACAGTACATCGCATAGTGGGAACTTATCTAAACTTTCATTTGCGATTTTTACTGTTCAAGTGTAAGGGTATTCAATTTATATATAAAATATTATACCTGCAAGTAGGTAGTGTGTCGCGCGAGACACGACGCGAATGCGGATTCCGGTACGTGCGGGCCCCACAAGGGTAGAAGCCCGTTGCATCGCGTCGACGCATTCTGGAGGGCTGCGCTCTCCCATTCGTCCCTGCAAATGAAATTTCAATAGGTCAAAT
Source organism: Melanargia galathea (assembly GCA_920104075.1). Lineage (NCBI taxonomy): Eukaryota > Metazoa > Arthropoda > Insecta > Lepidoptera > Nymphalidae > Melanargia > Melanargia galathea. Next base: position 5,136,238 of record OV049863.1, read on the forward strand.
GTATTGAAAATGGCAGCTAAAGGCAGACCAAATATTAATTTTAAAGTAAAGCAAATAACATTGAAAAAAAAAAAAATTTTTGTTGTATGAATTATTCAGTCTATTCAAAAAGTGCCAATTCTCACGACGGTCGTGGAACGGCGAACAGGCACATTTAGAAGATAAATATTAGTGTAGGAGCATGGTTCCATTCACCTCGCCCTGGCGAGTCTGACGGCCGCCATGTGGCACTCGACGTGCACGATGTTGTAGTGCGACACGGTCGTGTAGCCGTGCGTCTTGCGCGCGCGCACCTCGAACTCCTCCACCGGACAACGCTTCGTGAACGTGTAAATGCCGAGAACCTGTAACGAACAAACAAAACGTTAAAGTACCTAAAACCTTTATTACATAAACTTACAAGTCGCGGCGAATAAGTCTAGCGCTGACCTTCAATGCACAGAAGTCGAAAATGAGGTATGTCGGGGTGGTGAGGGGGTCGCGGGGATCGTTCGTAAGCACTGATTGGCTCTCCAATCGTATTGTGTCCCGCTCACTCGTACGACGCTGCGCGCACATCTTTCGCTCAGTGCTAGACTTGCGTGCCGCATATTATACACTAGATTACAATTTTATATAGCAGGTTTGTTCCAGCTTCGCAACCAAACTACGGGCCTCCTCGTAGCCAGGCGGGTGATCATTTCTATATAAGGGCCATTTCACCTAATTCCCTGTGTATGTAGACACAGGTTACTGTTACCTTGGTGGGCTGGTACTTGTAGCCCTCGCGGCAGATGCAGCACACGGCGCCCGCCTCCTCGGCCAGGTCGGCCACCTGCTGCGTGAGCGAGCACTGCGCGGTCACCTGGCCGCGCTCGTTGCTGCGCATGCCCAGCGCGCCCAGCTGCCGCTCGCGCACCGCCATGGCTAGGCGTTTCTTTTCCTATAGGCGAAAATAAAACTCATGTCAATAAATAAGTCTATGGGAGAAGCAAAAGTGTCTTTGTTTGACGGCTTTTCACAGGTGAACCGTTGATCCGATCTTGCCAAAAGGCCCAGAGATTGCTTGCATCGTAGACATATAGGATACTTTTTCAACTTGCGGACAAAGGTTAGTTTAGTATATTTGTATAATATATTAATCAGTAGCAGCACTCGCCTGCCTGGTGAAGTCGCGCACTTGCTGCACCTTGGCGGCGCACTGCGGTTGAGATCTCAACGCTTCCAGCAGGTTCTCAGCCAGCGAGCCCACGTGCTCGCCCGACGACACTTGCTCCAAGCGATGCACGATCGGTATCACTTTCTCGCACACTAACATCTGCAAAAATGTTCCAAATATCAGAAAAAAAGTTATAAAAGGAAAATTGCGACATGAGATCATTAGAGAACGAAGAACATCTAGTTCTTTCAGAACAGTATCAGGATTTTTCTCAGGTATTATTTCAAGGTAAAAGACAATAGACAAAAGATTAGAATGATAAATACCTGAGTGGGCTCGTGGTCGGCGGCCAAACCGGTGAGGAAGCGCAGTATGTATTTGAGAGCGGGTCGGCTAATGAACTCTTTCAACTCGTCGGAATCCGTACACACTAGAGTCGGCTTGACGCACGGTGCGTGTTTCTGTTGGAGATAAATCCACATGTTACATAGGGAATCTAAATTAACCTTAGGAAGAACCTGCAGATTAGGACAGCGGCTTTTTAATAAACGCTCTAATTTCAACCATATGTAGTAGTAAATAAAGATAAGTTTCGGTTGTAAACAAAATGCGCCGCCACACTTCGATAGTGCACGGCTACATATGTACATTCCTTAATTCTTTCTCGTCCTAGATTAAATAAAGGGGCTTATTATTGTAAGCCTATTTGATCGACTAAGGGACCAAGTACATAATGCTATGCACGAATAACAATTAATGATAGTTTGATTTGAATTCTTGATAATTTTGATAGTTTAATCCTGAACTGTACAGTTAGTGCGAGTTAATCAATCTCTCAAAGCAAAATAAAACATTCAAGGTTGCAATAAAAAGTACACTCACCACAATATACTCCAAAGCATCGCGGACCACTCCGAGAGAGATCAAATAGTCCTTGAGCGTGCCGCCGATGGTGTTCCTCTCGATGTTGGCGCAGAGCACGCAGAACAGCTCCATGCGGAACTCCTCCTCGGTCCACTGCTCCGAGTCCAGCCGGTCGAAGTCCAGCACCGGCTTGAAGTGGTCCACCAGCATCGCCATCTTCAGATCGTTGCCGTACACCAGAGCGGCCAGCACGCGCGTCAGGTGCCCCAGAGCAACAGAGTTGTTCCGAATTCCTGTCGAGTAGGGATGTCATATAAGTGAGCTAAAATCTCACACTGAAGCCGATTGGAAATTTGACCATGTCAAAAGCACCACAGTACTTAAAGAGCAAAGTTTTAAATTCCTTTTAAATGATCTCATGAAACCTCAAATTGTCCCGAACCACTCGAAGCGAAATCAAATGAATCTTTACATTATTCGAAAATTTTTAAAGAGTGCGGCGCATTTGGCACGAACAAATATAAAATCAGATTAAAATTAAACAAATAAAATTTTCAATACTTAATGTATAATTTTTATTATATCTGAGATACTTAAAGTATATTCGTTTTATAAGATGATATACAGGAAGATGTAAAATACCTGGGCATTCCGTGCAATTGAGAAGAGCTTGTACGTGTTCCGGTCCGCCAAATGTTAGCGAAAACTGAAGGAACGATTCGAGACTCTCGCTCGAAGCGACAGAAAGGATGCGTTCCATTATCTAAAATAAAAAAATTGACTACTTTATGGGGCAATTCTTTATAAATTTTTTTAACACCAAATATTGAAGACAACATTAAAAATTTTTTTAAAGAACCTAAAATCAATATAATATAAACATTTGCATAATATCCATTGATTCTTAAAACGAGAATATAACTCAACTATAATATAAAAATGTCACAATAAATAATACGCCAGTAAAAAAAGTCTACGCTGATCTGACTGTAAAACCCACCTCAAGCAGTTGGTAAACGAGCGGTGCACGCTGCATTTCCTTCTCGTCTGCGGCGGCCAGGCTCAACGCGTGCAGGAGCACGGGCAGAGCACGTGCTGACGGCTGGGTGAGCACGCGCACGCAGCGACGCACGCGCGCGCACAGCGACAGCAACCGCAGCAACGTGCCCGCTAGCGCACGAGCGCATCCCACTCGACCGATCGCCGCTAGGCGTTGCAACATTACTTCTAGGCCGCCTGTTCAAAATTATACCGTAGTTTATAATACAATGTCTCTAATGAGAAGTAATGAGTTTGTAAGTCGTCCCGTTGTAGAATTATGCAACAATTAAAGATGGCGTAATAATAGCATAATGGCGAAGAACTTCTAATTTGGCGTTATGCGAGCAACAAAATACCAAGACATGATTTTAAACTATGAAAGGTAAAAGTTTAAGGAGGATCATTCGTGCCATAACTGAATGACAGAAACACGGGTACTATCATCTAGATTATATGCACTTGAGAACTTAGTATAACCCCAGGCACGCAAGTCGAGCGGTGACCTTCAAGTGCGCGCAGCGTCGTACGAGTGAGCGGGACACAATACGATTGGAGAGTCAATTAGCGCTTACGAGGGATCCGCGAGAGCTAATCAGTGCTTACGAACGATCACCACGCCCTCCCCGCGACCCCCTCACACCCCGAGATACCTCATTTTCGATGTCTGCGCATTGAAGGTCACCGCTCGACTTATTTGCCGTGAGTTGTACACTTACCACAATCAGCAAGCACATTAGCCATGCGATAGACTTGCTCGTCGTCGACAGTCTCGGCGTTGGTCTGGCTGAGGGTCTCCACGAACTCCTCGGTGGCGTCTCCCAACAGACCGCGCATACGATACACTACGCGCATGGCGTCGACGCCCTCTCCAGATGTGCACCATACCTACAACATTAAATAAAATCCATCAACGAGGAACGTGAGCAAGTTATGACAAATAAGAATTCATACAAATCGAGACACAAAAGACTGATTAAGAAGATCTGAATAGTAGACTTGGTTGCGGACTATTGATTAGTGCTAATTGAGGTAAACCGTAAAACATCATAAGCCAAAGTTACTAGTCTATTTTTTCTTAGTAGTCTTAAAATGTAAACAAGTCCACTTTCGTAGAAACGCGTAAGCGACGTGTTTTACATAGCGCATAGTACGTTCTTACTGCGAACTAACAATGAAGTCATAAGCTAAGTGAAAATTCTAATTCTAATACGTCTAAAGCAGTTGCAGCTGTCAGCTTAAATACATCTTGTGTAGTCTTTTCTACTTTCTATTCGCCTCTTGGTGTACTGAAATCCAGTATTTAAATATACAAAACTAGTATCAATGTAATTACCTTCTTGTAAACCTCCTTGACGGGCAGATCGAGCGACATGATCTTGTTGCAGACGAGCAGCTCCATGCCGTTGTCGTCCTCCAGCAGCGCGACCAGCTCGCAGTCCGTGCATATCTTGTTCTTCACGTCATCAATGTAATTACCTTCTTGTAAACCTCCTTGACGGGCAGATCGAGCGACATGATCTTGTTGCAGACGAGCAGCTCCATGCCGTTGTCGTCCTCCAGCAGCGCGACCAGCTCGCAGTCCGTGCATATCTTGTTCTTCACGTCATCAATGTAATTACCTTCTTGTAAACCTCCTTGACGGGCAGATCGAGCGACATGATCTTGTTGCAGACGAGCAGCTCCATGCCGTTGTCGTCCTCCAGCAGCGCGACCAGCTCGCAGTCCGTGCATATCTTGTTCTTCACGTCATCAATGTAATTACCTTCTTGTAAACCTCCTTGACGGGCAGATCGAGCGACATGATCTTGTTGCAGACGAGCAGCTCCATGCCGTTGTCGTCCTCCAGCAGCGCGACCAGCTCGCAGTCCGTGCATATCTTGTTCTTCACGTCATCAATGTAATTACCTTCTTGTAAACCTCCTTGACGGGCAGATCGAGCGACATGATCTTGTTGCAGACGAGCAGCTCCATGCCGTTGTCGTCCTCCAGCAGCGCGACCAGCTCGCAGTCCGTGCATATCTTGTTCTTCACGTCATCAATGTAATTACCTTCTTGTAAACCTCCTTGACGGGCAGATCGAGCGACATGATCTTGTTGCAGACGAGCAGCTCCATGCCGTTGTCGTCCTCCAGCAGCGCGACCAGCTCGCAGTCCGTGCATATCTTGTTCTTCACGTCATCAATGTAATTACCTTCTTGTAAACCTCCTTGACGGGCAGATCGAGCGACATGATCTTGTTGCAGACGAGCAGCTCCATGCCGTTGTCGTCCTCCAGCAGCGCGACCAGCTCGCAGTCCGTGCATATCTTGTTCTTCACGTCATCAATGTAATTACCTTCTTGTAAACCTCCTTGACGGGCAGATCGAGCGACATGATCTTGTTGCAGACGAGCAGCTCCATGCCGTTGTCGTCCTCCAGCAGCGCGACCAGCTCGCAGTCCGTGCATATCTTGTTCTTCACGTCATCAATGTAATTACCTTCTTGTAAACCTCCTTGACGGGCAGATCGAGCGACATGATCTTGTTGCAGACGAGCAGCTCCATGCCGTTGTCGTCCTCCAGCAGCGCGACCAGCTCGCAGTCCGTGCATATCTTGTTCTTCACGTCATCAATGTAATTACCTTCTTGTAAACCTCCTTGACGGGCAGATCGAGCGACATGATCTTGTTGCAGACGAGCAGCTCCATGCCGTTGTCGTCCTCCAGCAGCGCGACCAGCTCGCAGTCCGTGCATATCTTGTTCTTCACGTCATCAATGTAATTACCTTCTTGTAAACCTCCTTGACGGGCAGATCGAGCGACATGATCTTGTTGCAGACGAGCAGCTCCATGCCGTTGTCGTCCTCCAGCAGCGCGACCAGCTCGCAGTCCGTGCATATCTTGTTCTTCACGTCATCAATGTAATTACCTTCTTGTAAACCTCCTTGACGGGCAGATCGAGCGACATGATCTTGTTGCAGACGAGCAGCTCCATGCCGTTGTCGTCCTCCAGCAGCGCGACCAGCTCGCAGTCCGTGCATATCTTGTTCTTCACGTCATCAATGTAATTACCTTCTTGTAAACCTCCTTGACGGGCAGATCGAGCGACATGATCTTGTTGCAGACGAGCAGCTCCATGCCGTTGTCGTCCTCCAGCAGCGCGACCAGCTCGCAGTCCGTGCATATCTTGTTCTTCACGTCATCAATGTAATTACCTTCTTGTAAACCTCCTTGACGGGCAGATCGAGCGACATGATCTTGTTGCAGACGAGCAGCTCCATGCCGTTGTCGTCCTCCAGCAGCGCGACCAGCTCGCAGTCCGTGCATATCTTGTTCTTCACGTCATCAATGTAATTACCTTCTTGTAAACCTCCTTGACGGGCAGATCGAGCGACATGATCTTGTTGCAGACGAGCAGCTCCATGCCGTTGTCGTCCTCCAGCAGCGCGACCAGCTCGCAGTCCGTGCATATCTTGTTCTTCACGTCATCAATGTAATTACCTTCTTGTAAACCTCCTTGACGGGCAGATCGAGCGACATGATCTTGTTGCAGACGAGCAGCTCCATGCCGTTGTCGTCCTCCAGCAGCGCGACCAGCTCGCAGTCCGTGCATATCTTGTTCTTCACGTCATCAATGTAATTACCTTCTTGTAAACCTCCTTGACGGGCAGATCGAGCGACATGATCTTGTTGCAGACGAGCAGCTCCATGCCGTTGTCGTCCTCCAGCAGCGCGACCAGCTCGCAGTCCGTGCATATCTTGTTCTTCACGTCATCAATGTAATTACCTTCTTGTAAACCTCCTTGACGGGCAGATCGAGCGACATGATCTTGTTGCAGACGAGCAGCTCCATGCCGTTGTCGTCCTCCAGCAGCGCGACCAGCTCGCAGTCCGTGCATATCTTGTTCTTCACGTCATCAATGTAATTACCTTCTTGTAAACCTCCTTGACGGGCAGATCGAGCGACATGATCTTGTTGCAGACGAGCAGCTCCATGCCGTTGTCGTCCTCCAGCAGCGCGACCAGCTCGCAGTCCGTGCATATCTTGTTCTTCACGTCATCAATGTAATTACCTTCTTGTAAACCTCCTTGACGGGCAGATCGAGCGACATGATCTTGTTGCAGACGAGCAGCTCCATGCCGTTGTCGTCCTCCAGCAGCGCGACCAGCTCGCAGTCCGTGCATATCTTGTTCTTCACGTCATCAATGTAATTACCTTCTTGTAAACCTCCTTGACGGGCAGATCGAGCGACATGATCTTGTTGCAGACGAGCAGCTCCATGCCGTTGTCGTCCTCCAGCAGCGCGACCAGCTCGCAGTCCGTGCATATCTTGTTCTTCACGTCATCAATGTAATTACCTTCTTGTAAACCTCCTTGACGGGCAGATCGAGCGACATGATCTTGTTGCAGACGAGCAGCTCCATGCCGTTGTCGTCCTCCAGCAGCGCGACCAGCTCGCAGTCCGTGCATATCTTGTTCTTCACGTCATCAATGTAATTACCTTCTTGTAAACCTCCTTGACGGGCAGATCGAGCGACATGATCTTGTTGCAGACGAGCAGCTCCATGCCGTTGTCGTCCTCCAGCAGCGCGACCAGCTCGCAGTCCGTGCATATCTTGTTCTTCACGTCATCAATGTAATTACCTTCTTGTAAACCTCCTTGACGGGCAGATCGAGCGACATGATCTTGTTGCAGACGAGCAGCTCCATGCCGTTGTCGTCCTCCAGCAGCGCGACCAGCTCGCAGTCCGTGCATATCTTGTTCTTCACGTCATCAATGTAATTACCTTCTTGTAAACCTCCTTGACGGGCAGATCGAGCGACATGATCTTGTTGCAGACGAGCAGCTCCATGCCGTTGTCGTCCTCCAGCAGCGCGACCAGCTCGCAGTCCGTGCATATCTTGTTCTTCACGTCATCAATGTAATTACCTTCTTGTAAACCTCCTTGACGGGCAGATCGAGCGACATGATCTTGTTGCAGACGAGCAGCTCCATGCCGTTGTCGTCCTCCAGCAGCGCGACCAGCTCGCAGTCCGTGCATATCTTGTTCTTCACGTCATCAATGTAATTACCTTCTTGTAAACCTCCTTGACGGGCAGATCGAGCGACATGATCTTGTTGCAGACGAGCAGCTCCATGCCGTTGTCGTCCTCCAGCAGCGCGACCAGCTCGCAGTCCGTGCATATCTTGTTCTTCACGTCATCAATGTAATTACCTTCTTGTAAACCTCCTTGACGGGCAGATCGAGCGACATGATCTTGTTGCAGACGAGCAGCTCCATGCCGTTGTCGTCCTCCAGCAGCGCGACCAGCTCGCAGTCCGTGCATATCTTGTTCTTCACGTCATCAATGTAATTACCTTCTTGTAAACCTCCTTGACGGGCAGATCGAGCGACATGATCTTGTTGCAGACGAGCAGCTCCATGCCGTTGTCGTCCTCCAGCAGCGCGACCAGCTCGCAGTCCGTGCATATCTTGTTCTTCACGTCATCAATGTAATTACCTTCTTGTAAACCTCCTTGACGGGCAGATCGAGCGACATGATCTTGTTGCAGACGAGCAGCTCCATGCCGTTGTCGTCCTCCAGCAGCGCGACCAGCTCGCAGTCCGTGCATATCTTGTTCTTCACGTCATCAATGTAATTACCTTCTTGTAAACCTCCTTGACGGGCAGATCGAGCGACATGATCTTGTTGCAGACGAGCAGCTCCATGCCGTTGTCGTCCTCCAGCAGCGCGACCAGCTCGCAGTCCGTGCATATCTTGTTCTTCACGTCATCAATGTAATTACCTTCTTGTAAACCTCCTTGACGGGCAGATCGAGCGACATGATCTTGTTGCAGACGAGCAGCTCCATGCCGTTGTCGTCCTCCAGCAGCGCGACCAGCTCGCAGTCCGTGCATATCTTGTTCTTCACGTCATCAATGTAATTACCTTCTTGTAAACCTCCTTGACGGGCAGATCGAGCGACATGATCTTGTTGCAGACGAGCAGCTCCATGCCGTTGTCGTCCTCCAGCAGCGCGACCAGCTCGCAGTCCGTGCATATCTTGTTCTTCACGTCATCAATGTAATTACCTTCTTGTAAACCTCCTTGACGGGCAGATCGAGCGACATGATCTTGTTGCAGACGAGCAGCTCCATGCCGTTGTCGTCCTCCAGCAGCGCGACCAGCTCGCAGTCCGTGCATATCTTGTTCTTCACGTCATCAATGTAATTACCTTCTTGTAAACCTCCTTGACGGGCAGATCGAGCGACATGATCTTGTTGCAGACGAGCAGCTCCATGCCGTTGTCGTCCTCCAGCAGCGCGACCAGCTCGCAGTCCGTGCATATCTTGTTCTTCACGTCATCAATGTAATTACCTTCTTGTAAACCTCCTTGACGGGCAGATCGAGCGACATGATCTTGTTGCAGACGAGCAGCTCCATGCCGTTGTCGTCCTCCAGCAGCGCGACCAGCTCGCAGTCCGTGCATATCTTGTTCTTCACGTCATCAATGTAATTACCTTCTTGTAAACCTCCTTGACGGGCAGATCGAGCGACATGATCTTGTTGCAGACGAGCAGCTCCATGCCGTTGTCGTCCTCCAGCAGCGCGACCAGCTCGCAGTCCGTGCATATCTTGTTCTTCACGTCATCAATGTAATTACCTTCTTGTAAACCTCCTTGACGGGCAGATCGAGCGACATGATCTTGTTGCAGACGAGCAGCTCCATGCCGTTGTCGTCCTCCAGCAGCGCGACCAGCTCGCAGTCCGTGCATATCTTGTTCTTCACGTCGCGCATCAGCGGCCCCATGCCCGGCTCCAGCGACGAGTACGGGTTGCCCAACATGCGACCCTGGGAATTCAAGTTAGTTTTTTTTGTTTTTAAAGAATACTAGACATGCTGAACATGACTAATATTACCCTTTGCCCTCCGAATAAACGTTAAGTTTATGTATAAAAGTGACCCTAGCGATGCTGTTACGGGGCCAGATAAGTTTGTGAGACTATAATGTTATGTTATCCTAGTGTCAAACCCCCCTTTCCCCCATCAATTTATTGGTACCTTGGCAGTTTTTTAATCTAATGACAATTAATAAAATACAAATTTAAATTAGTATTAGATGAATCGAATATAAATTGTAATTTTAAAAATAAAAACAGAATTCAATAAACTGTGTTGCTTCAAAAGGTAAAGGACGGGTAAATGGTCTATGGGTCCTGTTATTTTTCGGAATAAAAATATCCTAAATGTTAATCCAGAGTATTAACCAGCTATCAACATAATATATTGTACCATTCGTTCAATTAAATTCGTTCAGCCGTTTCAGCGTGATGTGTATGTAACAGACAGACATACAGACAAAAATAATAAAAAAATAAAAACAAAAATAATAAAAAAATATTTTGGGCTATATATCGAAAATATAAAAAAAATAAAAAAAAATCGAGGCTATATAGCTCTTTGTTCGTTTGGTGTAAACCCACCTTTAGAATATTCCATAGAATCTATGCGAGCAACGATAGAACAACGAAGGAATGTTCTGTCTCTGTTTACACTAATAGAATTTGACGGAGAGGGGATAGAACGAGCATTCGCTCGTTTGGTGTAAATCGGCCTTTAGAACACAAGAACACTTTGAAGAGACCGCTCCGGGGAGCGAGCGCGTCCGAACACGTAAGAACGCTCTAAGCTGCTGTTCGCGCGCTCCAGCGTTGTTTAGATCAAGCGAGCGAGCATTCTTAGAATATTCCATAGAATCTATGCGAGCAACGATAGAACAACGAAGGAATGTTCTGTCTCTGTTTACACTAATAGAATTTGACGGAGAGGGGATAGAATGAGCATTCGCTCGTTTGGTGTAAATCGGCCTCAACATGAATGCAATAGTATTGATGTCCTCACCTGCAAGAAGTCCTCCTGCTGCGGGTCCTTCTCGAGCGTGAGGAAGAACTCGCCGATGTCGTTCTCCTCGGGGTAGATGATGGAGCAGAGCCGCTCGAAGATGAACACGGGCGTGCGGTAGTCGTGCAGCGGGTACTTCTGCACCGTCTCGATGCACACCGCCATGAACTCCGCGGTCTCCGCCTCCGTGCCTAAAATCAATACGACAATAATTATTAATAACTACCGTAAAATTTCATAAAAAAATGGTTACATTAAAGGGATATTCGGTCCCGGTTATTATCACTTTCATGTGACAATAGTCGTTAAAGCCCGCCAACCCGCATTGGAGCAGCGTGGCAGGCCTAAGCTCTAAATCCCTCTCTCGTATGAGAGGCTTATGCCCAGCATTGGGATGTTAAAAAGGCTGTAGTCATGGTAGTGGTGGTAGTGATAATAACCGGGACTGACTGTCGGAAGCACGGGGGCGAAACACCGCTTACTACGGTGGTAACTCCGGGCTAGTACAGAGAATGCCATCAAAACCGAATACCTAACAATTATTCGCCCGACCCGGGAATCGAAGCCGTCCCGGATCGAGATCTGCAGTCGAATATGCTAACCGTTAGACCAGGGGTTCCCAAACTTTTTTTGCTCACAGACCACTTTCAAAATTTAGCTAGTTCCGATGGACCCCCTGTAGCTATATTTCTACCATATTCCCAAAACTCGAAAAAAAAATGTGAATATATTACTATGGAAATATGCATTCGGCTGAGTTCCAACCACGAAATTAGTTTTCGAAAAAAGTGAGAATTGATTGGTTTAATTGATTGTGCTGTGAGTGGACGTCAAAAAGTAAAGTTCTGTAAAGTAAAGTTAAGTACTGAATATGGAATATGCAAGTTTTTACAACAGTCGCTGAGCTTCTTAAAATATTATCTGCCTACATTGTTAGAGGTGAAGTCAAGCCAACATTTTAGGTCTTCATTATCGAAAGCAGATAAATTTTCGTGGACCCCCGCTTACAACTCGTGAACCCCCATTTTTTTGTCACGCCAACGTAGACCCCCGTCGAGTCTCCCGTGGACCCTTGGGGGTCCACCTGGACCACTTTGGGAACTACTGCGTTAGACCAACGAGGCAGTTGAATATGCGAAGTATCGTTACCCGTAGTCATTTCCTCGAGCAGCTCGAGCAGCTTCTCCTGCGTGTCGTCGGTGAGGCGCGTGCGCTGCACCACGAGCCGCCGCAGCGACAGGTACCCGCCGAGCACGGCGCCCACCAGCCGGCCCTTGTACGCGCGCCGCGCGCCCGGCACGTCCTCCAGGAACATCGTTATATCGTTACCCGTAGTCATTTCCTCGAGCAGCTCGAGCAGCTTCTCCTGCGTGTCGTCGGTGAGGCGCGTGCGCTGCACCACGAGCCGCCGCAGCGACAGGTACCCGCCGAGCACGGCGCCCACCAGCCGGCCCTTGTACGCGCGCCGCGCGCCCGGCACGTCCTCCAGGAACATCGTTATATCGTTACCCGTAGTCATTTCCTCGAGCAGCTCGAGCAGCTTCTCCTGCGTGTCGTCGGTGAGGCGCGTGCGCTGCACCACGAGCCGCCGCAGCGACAGGTACCCGCCGAGCACGGCGCCCACCAGCCGGCCCTTGTACGCGCGCCGCGCGCCCGGCACGTCCTCCAGGAACATCGTTATATCGTTACCCGTAGTCATTTCCTCGAGCAGCTCGAGCAGCTTCTCCTGCGTGTCGTCGGTGAGGCGCGTGCGCTGCACCACGAGCCGCCGCAGCGACAGGTACCCGCCGAGCACGGCGCCCACCAGCCGGCCCTTGTACGCGCGCCGCGCGCCCGGCACGTCCTCCAGGAACATCGTTATATCGTTACCCGTAGTCATTTCCTCGAGCAGCTCGAGCAGCTTCTCCTGCGTGTCGTCGGTGAGGCGCGTGCGCTGCACCACGAGCCGCCGCAGCGACAGGTACCCGCCGAGCACGGCGCCCACCAGCCGGCCCTTGTACGCGCGCCGCGCGCCCGGCACGTCCTCCAGGAACATCGTTATATCGTTACCCGTAGTCATTTCCTCGAGCAGCTCGAGCAGCTTCTCCTGCGTGTCGTCGGTGAGGCGCGTGCGCTGCACCACGAGCCGCCGCAGCGACAGGTACCCGCCGAGCACGGCGCCCACCAGCCGGCCCTTGTACGCGCGCCGCGCGCCCGGCACGTCCTCCAGGAACATCGTTATATCGTTACCCGTAGTCATTTCCTCGAGCAGCTCGAGCAGCTTCTCCTGCGTGTCGTCGGTGAGGCGCGTGCGCTGCACCACGAGCCGCCGCAGCGACAGGTACCCGCCGAGCACGGCGCCCACCAGCCGGCCCTTGTACGCGCGCCGCGCGCCCGGCACGTCCTCCAGGAACATCGTTATATCGTTACCCGTAGTCATTTCCTCGAGCAGCTCGAGCAGCTTCTCCTGCGTGTCGTCGGTGAGGCGCGTGCGCTGCACCACGAGCCGCCGCAGCGACAGGTACCCGCCGAGCACGGCGCCCACCAGCCGGCCCTTGTACGCGCGCCGCGCGCCCGGCACGTCCTCCAGGAACATCGCCAGCAGCTCCGTGAGACGCTTCATTGCGTAGCCTGGCGAACATGGTTAATAGTTCGTTATCCTTTAAAAATCCTTTAAAAACTAAAAGTACTGATCTTCAAAAATAAGGATGATAAATAGGGAGCTTTACTAGAGCAAGCTTCTTTAGCAGTATAACAGTATTCCTTTGTCGTGCCAAGCTTTCTGTGGTAGGTAGGTATATGGTATAAACTGGACTGCATCAAATGTGAGAATACGTCACAAATGCTTTCATCCGTGTCGCTCTAAAACAGGTACATGAATGAGGAGAAAAATAATCTTGATGCAACTGAACTATTTACATAACTTCATAATACTATTCACAAAGACAATATTATTATCCATAAATACACATATTTAACGCAATTAAGATTTCAAAAAGATAAAAGAATATTTTACCCTGAGCCAAGTCCGATGTGAGTGTGGTTTCCTCAAGATGATGCAGTTGATCGATTTCTTTGGTCATCAGATCGGCTATTTGTTGTAGCACTCCGCGCAACGCCAGGAATTGCTTCCATGGCGCTTCTGACGCCAAACCTACAAAGAAAGATGACTATTATATACACATTCAATATCCATTATGGATGCACTTATAAAAACAGCAGGTTTCCGGTAATACATTATATTATTTACATGGAGCTATTTTTGGAAATCTTATCTTAGGAAAGGATAATTATTGATGTCGTCATAATTTCAAAATATTCGAAAAATTCGAAACAATACATTTTCGAAGTTCCTATGTAAATATTTAGGGTCCGCCCATAATTATCAACGCGGAATCGGCTTCAGCCGGTCCAAAAAAAGAGACATCTACGATGTTAAGTGGAATACTACGTCGTTCGCCTCGGTTCAGCTCAGCCGAAACGACTAAGGAACTAGTGACAAAATACGTACTTTGATACAATTCGAGGAACTGCTCGCTCGCCTCCCCCGCGGCTCCGACCTCCGGCAAGAAGCTCGTCAATAGTATCAACACCTGTATGGAATACGAATGTGTAATGAACGGAACGAAATGTTAGCTCATTGTTTTTTATCGAGTCATTAAACTATTGAAACTTCTTTGTATTGGACTCTATTTGCTTAACACGAAGTCTCACCATAGGGGTTCATGAAATTGCAATAGACATATTATTGTTTTTAATATTTTTATTGCAGTAGGTACAGTACAACAGTAAAGAGACACAAAATATCGCTCCTCAAACTCTCTCGTCGTCCCAATTTCGCGAGACCAGAATTGTGCGTAGTTTTAAAATCTGGATACTTACCGCCTTGGTCCTCTCATAGGAGTCACAGAGGGACTTGATCATCTGGCACGCGGTGTAGCGCGCGATACGCGAGCTGGGATCGAACATGACGGGCCGAAGCCATCCGCCCTCGTCCAACGCCAATAGGCGCATGCCGTTTGAGAGAAGCATCTAGGAAGAAAAACAATTGTTAGTTCTACAGATATTTTATAAGACCCTGTTCCCATGACAAACATGACATGAGGCTGGAAGTCGTCGAACCTACAAGCGAGACGATTCGTAATGACTCTCGAGAACAACTTATAGACATGACTCAGCAGGGCAATAATGCCCTGCTGAAGTACTATAGACCCGTCTGGTCTATAGTTCTTCAGCAGGGCATTATTGCCCCTGAAAAGAACCACCACGCTTCTGTGCCATGACTCTGGCGTTATACCCTCGTCGACGACGGAATTGAACAGTCGCTGAAAGACCTTAAAAACTGCTTTTCCACCTACTTTCAGGAGTTCCGCTGTGATTCCGTCATCACCTGGCGCCTTGTTGTCCTTACTCATTTTGTAATCACATACGTTTAAATAGAATTACAAAGTTATTTATGTAGTCAGTATGTCTAGGAAACGGGACTGAAATTGCAATATGTTTGAATTTTTCCTTGCTTTATAGGCTAAACACGTTTGTGTGCCTGCTAGAAGCTGCTGCTTAGAATATTGACGATCGGTGGTGTGTCAGTGACAAAACTAAGGAAGTATGGCTTGTAACACGGAACTACAGATTCGAAGTAAATGTAATTTGGGTATTTTCGCGTCGCGTTTACAATCTTTATTATAATAAATAATAAAACTGTAACGGATCCAATTCTGTACATTGAATATATTTTGAAAATTTCTTTTGGAGGGCACTCTATAATCGATACTGAAGCCAAAACTGCAATTTTTTTCATTTTTGTCTGTCTGTCTGTCTGTCTGTATTTTGGCCGCGCATCACGCCGAAACTACTGAACGGATTCGAATGAAACTTGGTACGATTTGAGTTTATACTCCGAGGTAGGACATAGGATACTTTTTATCCCGAAATTCAGCACGGTTCCCTTGGGAGAGGGGAAGAAAGTTAAAACGTGTATTTAGCTGTAATTCATTAACGCGTTGTTCGATTTAACTCATTCTTTTTTTGTTAGAAAGGTAGTACTTTATGTATTGTCCCGTAAAAATTTCAAGGTCATAGGTTTTTTAGTTCAGAAATGACAGACATTTATTGGGTTCAAATAACTTGGGACCTGGATCTTTGAACGTACGGCTTATTTTAAATTGGCGTGCATTTAAATTTATGTTTGTCGGTCTGTCCATTTGTTCCAGCTAATCTCCAAAACGGCTGGATCGATTTTAATGGAACTTTCAATGTTGTAAGGAGCAACTTAGGCTACATTTAGTTTAGGTACATAAAATAATAATGGGATCCGATCCAATTCTATATAAAACATAAACACGCGAACGAAGTCGCGGGGGTCAGCTAGTAATAAATATAAATGTTACCTTTTCCTTCCATTTCCCGAGGTACTTGTGAGCGAGATGCAGGTCGCGCGGCGGCAGCGTGGTGTCGGCGGGCGGCGTCTCGCTCTTGGCGACGAGCCTCCGCCACTGCTTGTGCGGCACGTTGCCCGCGAGCCACGCCGACAGGTCCACCACCATGTTGCCCGTAGTCGCCTGCAGGACCGGCGGGGCGGCCGGGGGCGGCGGCGGCGGCGTTTCCTGCTACATCATCAAACACCGGAATATGTTACTATTTTCTGACGACCTCCCCGGCGCAGTGGTGAACGCTGTGATCTTATAAGTGAGAGGTCCCGGGTTCGATTTCCGCTAAGTTTTATAAATACTCACACATACACACACGGTCGTCTGTTCCTAAGTAGGCAACTTAATGCCTGTGTTATAGGTAACAGCCGACTGATAGACATATTTACATATAAATACATGTATATTTGAATAAAGTTATACATACACACATATTATAAATACAACCAGACTCGGGGCGGGAATCGAACCCGCGACCCCGCTGCGGAAGGCAGGGTCACTGCCAACCGCGCCAACGGACCAGCCAACCAGAATTTGGGATTCTACGTTTTCAAAATTGTCTCCGGTCTGGCCTGGTGGGACACTACCACCGTACCGGCAAAGTCTTGCCACCCAGCGACCGGTTTCGAATCGCAAAACCGATCAGGATTTTGCAGTCAAAGGCTGCAGATAAATAAAATAAAAAAATGATTATGTAATACATACAGGTGTGGTCTATGTCTAAAATGACAGCTGCTGGGTGACGATCACATTCGCCTCTGATTGGCCGACACCCCCTCGCTATTGGCTAAAGTTGCAGCGAGAATGCATAAATTCAGTTAAACACCACAACTAATGCTGCTGTTAAACAACAGACCGGCAGTTCGATTCAATGTATACCCAAAATATGTCATTGCAACGCGACTTGTGCTGTTCTCAAAACCGTCAAAACGATTGAATGAGACTGTATTTTTTTAAACCCAAATCCTCGCGGCTGAACTAGCTTCAGCTAAATAAAATAAGCATACCTTAGCGTCCTTGGCCTGTTCTTCATTAGCAGAAGCGGGAGCGGGAGCGGACGCGGGTGCGGGAGCGGGAGCGGCGGCGGGCGCGGGCGCGGTCGCGGCGGGCGCGACGGGCGCCATGAGCTCTTGCATGTAGCGCAGACAAGGCAGCGCCACTTGTTGCAGGGCGAACTGGTGCGCTGAACACGTTTTGAATGATTATTAAGATTCCAGCACCCCTGACACTATGCACACTGGACTGTTATTTTATTTGGCTAACTTCGGTAACCAACCAAACCCAACAGTGAATGATCATATGATCATTCACTGTATATCGGCGATTAAGACTGTAGTGGATCGGTGATAGTAACCGACAGCGTTGGCATGGATACTTTTCGTAGAAATTAATTTCTTTATTATTATTATAAAACTGAACATCTTAAAAAAACTTCGCTTAAGGTCAGGACATACTAGAGCAGTCTGAAGCGCATAAGAAAAAATATTCACGACATATTGGCACCTATCTCTACAAAATGGCTAGTATGCCTCGACCCTTAGTTATTAGGTCCACAATCAGTCGAAAGTAAAGTTTCGGTTTCGATCTGGGTCAGATAGCATATTATCAGTGTGAGGTACACTGAGATGATATCTTACGGTTCCTTATTATATTTGGGTTTTATATTACATTATTAAAACATAGTGATAGTATCAAGTAAATGAGAGAAGAATCCGGCGCGACAATCAAGGGCGCTCCGAATGCACCAGAACCACAGTAATGTGTTTGCAGCTTTACATCGAAATGCTTGTTTAGTTTAGTTTTTAAATAAAACTGCAAAGCCTGATTAATACTTACAATTTGGTGAAGAAGTGTTGATGCCAGGGATCCCGGCCAAGGCTTCAGGCTTCAGAATAGCATCAGCCGCCGGCGGAATGCCCACCACTTCCGTCAGTTGAGGACAGCACCTACATAAAGAACAATCCATTTCACACCATGCTTTTCAAATATAAACAAAATTCAAATGTCTGTCTGTGATTTCGAAATAACGGGTCAAAAAAGACGGCCTACTGAATTAAATGCTTTTTAAAGGTACAGTCCACTTTCTAAGTCACAGGAGTGCAAAAATAAAAAAAAACTTATAAACTCTTGCTGAACCAGTGAAAAAAAGGTGGTCACCGAAACTGTTCTAAGCCGTGGGCCTTTTGAAAATAAAAATTCTTACAAACTTCTCGGACTTCCTAATGTTTTTAAATATAAGAAAAAGTTTGAACACATATCCATAAAAAAGTACATATCCAATTTCAAAGATACTCTGAATGCACGCGCACAAAGTAATACCAATAACAATAAGGTTGTATAATATATACTCACCACACCCATAGCTTCACAGTGCAACGCAGGCGCACCTCCCAACATTCGATAGAATCTTGAACTTTAACCAGAGAACCCAGCAGCAGTACTAGAGGCCGTACCTAAAATGGCAAAATTTTTATAGTGCTCGATATTCAAATATTATTCTGTATAAACGCAGAAGAGTTAATCCATAAAAATGGAATAAATTATTATGCTAAGAATAATTTAATAAATGTAATAATTTTATTAATTTGTAGATCACTCACGGAATTATTATGGTCCTGCGAGGCCGCGTGGCCCATAAGCGACAGAGTTATTCTCTGCGACAGTAGGTTGCATAAATGTTCCGTCTCCGGCAGGTTGTCGCGGGTCACCAGGCAGATTAGAGAGCGGACCTCTTCTTGGCACTAAAACAAGAAACACAAAAATAATTCTCTGAAAATATTGTTATTTGATGTGTCACAAATTGTTCTGTAATCAAATTTGGCCATGTTTATTTATGCATTTGAGACCTCAATTAGACTGTCGAGTCACTCGATTAGACTGCATACATTTTATTTTCACGTCATACAACTGTTGTTTTACAAGAAAAAAAAAGAAGAAGAGGAAGAAGCAGACAAAGAATAAAAGGAAAAAGAAGATGAAGATGATGATGAAGAAGAAGAAGTAGAAGACGACGACGACGACGCTGAATGTTATAGACTCAGAGGATATAAAAGATAACCCTGGGATATACACAATATAATAGTTTGCAACGATGTAAAATTATAGTTGCAATGTTGAAGACGTACCTGCGGCGTGCCGCGATGCAGGTTGTGGTGCACGAGCTCGTGCACGAGGCCGAAGCGGCACAGGCGCGCGCGGTGCTCGCGCTGCGACGCCAGCGCGCGCAGCAGCGTGAGGCACTGCTCCGCGCACGCCAGCGAGCAGCCGTAGCAACTGCCGCCGCGCTCTACACAACAATAGACAACTGTGACCCCTTTGAAATTGACCTTTCAAACGGAGTTTTAAACTTCCCTAAGTGTTGAATAGCTTAAACGTGAGTGTTGTCACTATGTCAAGTGACAAAGATAAAATTTGTGAATAAGCTATTCGGATAGCTTATTCACAAATGTCTTTATTCATTAGAAGGTGGTCAAACCGGCCCTAAGATTTTTAAATTGTCTCTGGTCTGGTGGGAGTCTTCAGACGAATTTGTACGACTGTTTCTTTTGTTATTTACCATTTTTAGCGGCGTCCTGATAATCCAGCGCGATTCCAATGTACGGTGGTAAAGTGCCTTCTCTCAGTTGCTGTTCGCTTTGCGACCTGTCGTAGGCCACTAGTTCTTTCCTGCAAACAATATTAACATTATAAATCACTATGCCAACTTGTCACAAATTCAAGGGAAAGATATAAATAAATGTTCCCCCTGAATTTGTTGGGGAATTGTTAATAACATTAAACACGAAACATTGACCCATTGAACATTGATTTCAAAACCCTGTCAAATAATTTTTTTATTTGACAGGGTTTTGAAATCAAAAATTTTCGAGGATAAAGTAAAATGTAAACTAGAAACATTCAGTCACTATAATCACAGGAATAATTTAATCTAACAGTGGGCCAATAGGGGAGACTTAGTTTCACCACCTTCTGGTAAGTGTCTGATAGCCTAAATGTTGTCACTTTCTTACTTTATATGTCAAGTGACAAAAACAAAATATGTTAATTAGCTATCTGACACTTATCAGAAGGAGGTGAAACAGACCCTTAAATGTCCATGGAACACATATTTACCTGCAAGCTAAAACCTTCTGTATGATCTTGGACAAGTCCTCGAAATGCCCCTTGCTCTCAACGCAGTACTTATGAGCCAGGGTTTGTATGACGCGGTTGATTTGAGCGCCGCCGAACGCGCCGCCTCCCCCGTTGCTGTTCTCATCGGCGCGACCTTCGACACGATGCTCGCTGATCTTGTGGACTAGTGACTGAAAATACAATTTGATTGTTGTGCCAACACTTTGATCCTATATTACATAGTTTTTTATTTTCATTTTGGAAAGATACTTCTTAAACCTGCCCCCTGATTGTGTAACTTTTGACGATGAAATGGTATTCATTTGATGGCCTAAGGCCATTAAAGTAAAATATTCCTTGAATGTATTGATTTAAAGTCACTAATTGAGTACAATTGATTTTAACATGGGGCGTTATGGATCGTATCGTACATACCTAAACGTATTAGAATGGATACACGAAATTGAGCTCTATTTCAATGATGTTATGGTTTCTTTTACTTTGATGCCTAAGGCCATCAAATGAATACCATTTCATCGTCAAAAGTTACACAATCAGCGGGCTGTTTGCAACTCTTTCACGATTGTATATCATGATACAGGGTGTACGAAAAATCTAGAGTTCTAGCGATTCATGTGACATAAACGTTTATCAGGTGACTCCCCAGTGCCAAAGGTTTGCGGCAATTATACTTGTTAACAGCTATTAAACTTAAGAACACCTCACAAATACTATACGTAAAAACTTTGAAGTTTCTTCAAATACCGGACATAATCGCCTGCATTTTCAAGAGCGAAACAGACCCAGTATAAGTATATCGAATTTTAATTCGCACGAGAACACATCAGATGGTCTCACATACAAGTTATAAGGGGAACGTTACCGAAAACGTAGCGCTATTATACACATGTATGGTGTGCATAACTCAGGTCACCACGGCGACAACTTTAGGTGTTTACCCAAAGTTCGTTGACCTCTAGCGTCTGCTGATTGTGAACTTTTAAAAAATATAGGAAATATTTTTTTTGCGTCTTTTTTGTATGTTTCAAACATACCTCCATCAAGGGCTTGTTAGCGATGAGCTGCCGGTAGACGCGGTCGGCCTTGTCGAGCAGCGCGCCGATCGTCTGCACCATCTTCTTGCGCTCCTCGTCGTTCTCGATGGTGTCGACGGCGCAGCACGGCCGCGCCGACAGCGTGTAGTCGAACTTGGCGTACTTGCAGAAGCCGCACGCGTGGCACAGGAACGGATCCTTTGTGTCGTTGAACATACCTCCAGCAAGGGCTTGTTAGCGATGAGCTGCCGGTAGACGCGGTCGGCCTTGTCGAGCAGCGCGCCGATCGTCTGCACCATCTTCTTGCGCTCCTCGTCGTTCTCGATGGTGTCGACGGCGCAGCACGGCCGCGCCGACAGCGTGTAGTCGAACTTGGCGTACTTGCAGAAGCCGCACGCGTGGCACAGGAACGGATCCTTTGTGTCGTTGAACATACCTCCAGCAAGGGCTTGTTAGCGATGAGCTGCCGGTAGACGCGGTCGGCCTTGTCGAGCAGCGCGCCGATCGTCTGCACCATCTTCTTGCGCTCCTCGTCGTTCTCGATGGTGTCGACGGCGCAGCACGGCCGCGCCGACAGCGTGTAGTCGAACTTGGCGTACTTGCAGAAGCCGCACGCGTGGCACAGGAACGGATCCTTTGTGTCGTTGAACATACCTCCAGCAAGGGCTTGTTAGCGATGAGCTGCCGGTAGACGCGGTCGGCCTTGTCGAGCAGCGCGCCGATCGTCTGCACCATCTTCTTGCGCTCCTCGTCGTTCTCGATGGTGTCGACGGCGCAGCACGGCCGCGCCGACAGCGTGTAGTCGAACTTGGCGTACTTGCAGAATCCGCACGCGTGGCACAGGAACGGATCCTTTGTGTCGTTGAACATACCTCCAGCAAGGGCTTGTTAGCGATGAGCTGCCGGTAGACGCGGTCGGCCTTGTCGAGCAGCGCGCCGATCGTCTGCACCATCTTCTTGCGCTCCTCGTCGTTCTCGATGGTGTCGACGGCGCAGCACGGCCGCGCCGACAGCGTGTAGTCGAACTTGGCGTACTTGCAGAAGCCGCACGCGTGGCACAGGAACGGATCCTTTGTGTCGTTGAACATACCTCCAGCAAGGGCTTGTTAGCGATGAGCTGCCGGTAGACGCGGTCGGCCTTGTCGAGCAGCGCGCCGATCGTCTGCACCATCTTCTTGCGCTCCTCGTCGTTCTCGATGGTGTCGACGGCGCAGCACGGCCGCGCCGACAGCGTGTAGTCGAACTTGGCGTACTTGCAGAAGCCGCACGCGTGGCACAGGAACGGATCCTTTGTGTCGTTGAACATACCTCCAGCAAGGGCTTGTTAGCGATGAGCTGCCGGTAGACGCGGTCGGCCTTGTCGAGCAGCGCGCCGATCGTCTGCACCATCTTCTTGCGCTCCTCGTCGTTCTCGATGGTGTCGACGGCGCAGCACGGCCGCGCCGACAGCGTGTAGTCGAACTTGGCGTACTTGCAGAAGCCGCACGCGTGGCACAGGAACGGATCCTTTGTGTCGTTGAACATACCTCCAGCAAGGGCTTGTTAGCGATGAGCTGCCGGTAGACGCGGTCGGCCTTGTCGAGCAGCGCGCCGATCGTCTGCACCATCTTCTTGCGCTCCTCGTCGTTCTCGATGGTGTCGACGGCGCAGCACGGCCGCGCCGACAGCGTGTAGTCGAACTTGGCGTACTTGCAGAATCCGCACGCGTGGCACAGGAACGGATCCTTTGTGTCGTTGAACATACCTCCAGCAAGGGCTTGTTAGCGATGAGCTGCAGGTAGACGCGGTCGGCCTTGTCGAGCAGCGCGCCGATCGTCTGCACCATCTTCTTGCGCTCCTCGTCGTTCTCGATGGTGTCGACGGCGCAGCACGGCCGCGCCGACAGCGTGTAGTCGAACTTGGCGTACTTGCAGAAGCCGCACGCGTGGCACAGGAACGGATCCTTTGTGTCGTTGAACATACCTCCAGCAAGGGCTTGTTAGCGATGAGCTGCCGGTAGACGCGGTCGGCCTTGTCGAGCAGCGCGCCGATCGTCTGCACCATCTTCTTGCGCTCCTCGTCGTTCTCGATGGTGTCGACGGCGCAGCACGGCCGCGCCGACAGCGTGTAGTCGAACTTGGCGTACTTGCAGAAGCCGCACGCGTGGCACAGGAACGGATCCTTTTCATCGTAGTTTATGGCCCTTAGGAAAAGGAACGTATTTACATATTATATCCAAAAGTGCCAGTTGTTTGTGTTTATTATTGTAAGATATAGGTATAAACAGAACAAAAAAAAAACAGCTAACTCATAGGTCTTCCGTTTAAGTGCCTCCGCCCGCGTCGGACAGTCGGTGACCGACTTTTTGTCGACAGAATATGAAACATTCATATTGCAATATCGAAATGCACACGTTCTACAAAAAGTCGGTCAAAAAAACATAATCTGTGTATTCTGGTCGATGATGCTACGATTGTCAGTGGAAAATGGAACGCTCGAAAAAGTTTGCGCTAACGAATGGTCACTAACAGTCGGCCGCTTACAATGAACACTTTGCTACGGTAGCAACCGCCAAAGTGACGGGCGTGGGCTTAGATCTGTCACAAAATCGGTGATAATAGACTGTGAAATTATCGGAGTTACAAAAAGTCTGGCGTGAGGCCCTTTACTGAGATTGTTTCTGAAGGAGCAGCGAGGAGGCGTGACGGGTAAAATTAAGATCTAAATCAGAAAGTCTTAGTGCAAAAAGTAAACGTCTAAAAAATATTGTTCGTGGTTCGTTCGCCGCAGCTAAGAAGGTAAGGAGATATATGAAAGAGATAAACATACTTAATTTAAAACTGAATGAACTTTTATTCAATATGCAATGTCATAAGTGAAACTTACCGGCACTTGTGGCACTGGAACACGTTCTCCCCACAGTTGGCGCAAACACCGGGATTAGCCGGTACCGACTGAGAGCAACGCGGGCACTGCAGAGATTCACCTGAGACAATATCACAATCACATATGTTTAAAAAAAAATATATATATATATAAAAAATTGTAAGTATAGCGATATAAATTTAAAATTTAAAAACATTCACCATTTTGAAGTGGCGGCCATCTTGAATTTGAAATTTATCATAGTGTATTCCTACTGAAGCTCTTTCATTTATTTTGATACCCATATTGAGGAAGTTGTGGAAAAATATTTGCCGCCGCCATTTTGTGGCGGCGGCCATCTTGACCGATTTTTATCAAACATAGCTAAGAACACTCCCGACTAATTCACCTTTCAAACAAAAAAACAAAATCAAAATCGGTTCATCCGTTTGGGAGCTACGATGTCACATACAGACACACACAGAGACACGTCAAACTTATAACACACAGTCTTTTTTGGGTCAGAGGTTAAAAAAAAAAATCTTCACCTGTCGCCTGTTGGTTTTCATAGAAATCGGCATATTCCATCATGAGGTTGCAGGCGACGATCGGTAGCGGGAAGTCGACTCGCACCTCCGACTGTCCAGACTGAAGCTGAACGCGTTTAGCTTTATGCCACATGCCTGTTGAACATAATATTCTATCATGGTATATAATATTATGATGTGACCAAAAGGATAACAAGTATAAATTAAAAATTAAAAAAACCCCCGACATTCGCCATTTTGAATTTGTAATAGTGCTATTCTACTAGTCAAGCTCTTTCATTTGATACCCATATTAAGGGAGTTGTGAAAAAACATGTAATCCGCCATTTTGTAGCGGCGGCCATCTTGGACCGATTTTCATCAAACATAGCAAACAACACTCTTGACTAATTTTCCTTTCAAACAAAAAAACCGCATTAAAATCGGTCCACCCGTTTGAGCGCCACAGGGGAACAGACAGACAGACAGACAACTTATAACACCCCGTCGTTTTTGCGTCGGGGGTTAAAAATAGAGACACGAGAGTATTGCTGATATTGACTTCTGTTAATACAAATACGCTGGAAAAGAAGACTGTGCCATATAAATTAACAGGTCTTTTTGTGTTTTAAACTCATATTAGTTCCGAGTATCGTCACTCTCACTTTTCTTAGTAATCAGCGCCAAATGGCGGTGGTGAAATTGCTTCATTATCACGTAGTTTATAGTCAGTTCAGCGTACTTGCATTGACAGAGGTCAGTGATTGCTAAAGAAACAAACGAGATAATAGATTTTTCTCAAAAATCCGAAAACAAATCTACTCCATCAGTGTAAATACTGGTTTGCAAAAACTAAACTCAGTGTGAAATACACACTGTCAACATTTTTCGCAACCGTCAATGACCATATTCAGAAAGACTAAATTGTACGGAATATTTGTTTGCAAAAATGCAAATGAAATATACGACTTCTCTGTTGACGCAAACCCTTACAGAAAATGTATTATTTCTACAAAGTAAAATCAACTCACCCGGTTTGTTCTTAAGCTCTTGAACGGCTTGCACGGTTCTGTTGTTGTAGTAGAAGTTGATGGTGCGCACCATCTTGCTGCGCTTGATGTCGCCAATGCGCAGACTGATGCGGCTGATCATGTGGCTGTTGACCAGCTTCACGATCTGCGTCGTGGTCGTGAACTTCGAGTCGATCTGCGCCAGTTATATGCGATTAGCTCTTATTTGGTCGGGCCAAGGCCGTGAGTGACTACGATTTTGAAGTTTAAAAAAAAATTTAAAACGATAATATAAAGGTAATGCTTTTGATACCGCTAGCTGCACATAGATGGCGCTAGCAGTATCGAAACAAACCAACCGAGACAATTTTGTGATATTACACAGATGTATACGAGACTATAAAGGCAAAGCGTATGCTGAAACGCAGGCGACGCAGGTCCACGCAGCGCAGAGCAGAGCAGATTTTGTAGAGCATGGAACGTCATTGAACTACGTACGCTGCGGCGCAGGCACGTGCGACGCAGACATGTGTCTGTCCTGCTCTGCGTCTCGTTGTACTGCCGGCACAGAATTCTGCGCGACGCGTGCTCGTCGAGACGTATTTCTTAACAATATTTTATAATTTTTTTGCAATGACTGAATATTTAATGGAATTAGTTCGTTGTGAACCTTGTTTGTATGATACAAATCATCCAGACTATTCAAAAAAGACATTGAAAGAGTTATTATAGGTGAGAACTAGCTAGGATGCGAATGTCAGCTGCGTCGCAGCATACGCAGTGGGCACATGTCTGCGTCAACTGCCCTGCCTTGCACTGTGCTGTACTGTGCTGTGCTGCGTCGCCTGCTTTTCAGCATACGCTTAGCCTAAGTCCGTTCGGTAACATAGTGTCACACAGGCGCAGGTGCTCTTATTATTCTGCTTTTATTTTTATTATTTTTCACACTAATTTGTATTTTTTTTTTCTATTCTAAGAATAAAACAGAATCTCCAAATAGTCTGCCAATCCGCACTTGGCCAGCGTGGTAAGTAAACGAACGTTGACCGTAAGTAAACGAACAGACTTTAACTACTCCAACATACTAAAACCTAACGTAACCAATAGGCGAGCGCTGCATAAAATGCGTCCAATAAAGTTGCGAAGCAAAGAGCCACGTCACAAAATAAAAAGGTACAAAAGCTCGAATGAACACTACGAGGCATAACAGGCGCGCGCACATGAACGAAAGCGTATTAAATTCACAAGAACTTAACCAAATTAATATCCATTATTATCAAATCTTACTTTTATATTGATTTTTAACGGTGGTAACTTTTTTCAGTAACAATAAAATAATGAATGGAAAGAAAGGAGAAAAAAAAAAGATATGCGTTCAGTATCAAAAAACACAGTCAAATCAGCAATTTCTAAATCAGCTATACCCGTATTTCTAATTCCCTGGAATTCTGACGTTTCGTAATGTTACCAGAGATAAAACAATTCCCACAAAAACGATAAGAAATTCAAAACTTATGCAAATACAAATCAACTGCCGCATGTAAATATGACAAATGCCTGACAGACACTTCATGGTGATAATGTCATTCGACATCCATATTTGAATAAATTTCTTCAATGTGCTTCTTTTGTTTTCTGTTGCTGTCGGTGTGCATTTCTAGTTCTTTCTAGTTTCCACTCTTGGTGTTTTCTATTTTAAGGCGAAACGAGTAATATTATTACGCGGCATATGGCTTTTAATGATGACAGGGAATTAAAGTAGTTTGGGGTAAAATCGTACTTCGTAGTAACATCTTCTTATCATCATTCATCAATCATTCATCCTATCCCTCGCGCTCTCTCAGCGATCAATGCTGTCCTCGGTTTCAAACCCGAGTTCGATGTGTTTGCTGATGAATGGAAGGTGATCGTACGAACGTGTCTGGAGTTTTGTGAGAAGTCAGTGTGATTGTGATTGTATAACCTATTTATTTTTCAGTGCTCTTTTTTATTTTTTGTTATTCTTATGTTTTTACTTAATTTATTAGAGTAAGTGGCCTGCGCGCCGTTCTAATTGATTTAAATAAATAAATAAATAAATCAACTTCCATACAAATAACTCATCTGTAAATGACAATGACAGCTGTCAGAATTCCGGGGAATTAGTAATACGGGTATAAATCTTCACACTGGCTCTGCCTACACTAGATCGGGGGGTCGGCGGTGACAAACCTTGATAGTGGGCAGCTTGATGGTCGACATGGGCACCTCGGGGTTGTTGCACACGAGGCACGGCTCGGACTCCAGGTAGTAGCCGTCCAGCTCCACGTACGCGCCCAGCGCGGCGTACAGCGCCGCGTTGCCGTGCGACGACAGCAGCTGGTTCTGGTTGCGCAGGAGTTCCACTGCGCTACCGATGTAGTTCTATACCAATAGAGCAAACTGAGTGCGATTGTTCGTATTTTTTTTTAGGAATAGCGGGCAACTGAGCAAGTGGGTCACCTGATGTTAAGTGATTACCGCCGCCCATGAACATTAGCAGCACATGAGGAACCACTAATGCGTTGCCGGCTTTTGAGGAAGGGGACTGGCTCTTCAGCTCGCTGCCGGAACACATCGGATGCTTTGCGGCGGATTACGGCTGAAGTGTGGTCGCTAGCCAGGCAGATTCTGGGTAGAATCCTACCACAAAGCGGTGATACCATCCAGATTAAGTTGTGTGGTATCAGGCACAACGACCCGTAGAGGGGACTGAGAGCGTCAGGGCCTCGTTAGCATACTGGCAGGGTGCACCGCAGGCAGGTGAGGTTGACTTTGGCCACATAGGTGGAATTTGGGCCACTTACACCCAAATTCCACCTATTTAGTAAACGCAAAACGAAAAAACGCAAACGAAAGATTCACTATACGGCCATTCACTATACGGTCATTACGGATTTTACTATACAGTCTAAGAAGTTTCTTACCTCTGTATCTATGTTAGGAGTCTTAAGCGTGAAGTAGCCGAGCAGGTCCACAAATTGCGCAGCCTTGCGTCCATACTGCGGCAGTGTAGGCCACAGCCCCCACAGCAGTGATACCAGGGAAGCTTGCTCGGCTTGCGAACAGTTGCTACAAACGAATTTGAACAATTAAAGTATTTTTATTATTAATAAATATTTAAATAACCCATTGGTTACTTTCGCTTGAGCTTATATTTTCAATTAACGATTTATTTCAGCAACGATTTATTTTCAGCAACTTATGCTTCCATCATGACAATGTATATGGATAATAGTATATTACGGATAAAAGACAATAGTATTACTATGTACTTACTTATAGATAGCGAGAAGCAGAGCGTGTGCTTGCCAACGAACTGCGGTAGAATTGGTTTCGAGCAAGAACGCTTTCACGAACAAATTCAATTCTTCTTGGGAGACCTTAAATTAAAACAAAGAATTAGTACAGATTTCTATCAAGAAGTTCTCAGTGCCAGCCCGGAGTTGGTAGTTGGCGGTGTTTCACCCCCGTGTCTTGAGAGCACGTTAAGCAGTCGGGCCCGGTTATTATCACTATCATGGTGACAATAGTCGTGAAAGCCCGCCAATCCGCATTGGAGCAGCGTGGCGGATCTAAGATCTAAATCCCTCTCTCCTATGAGGAGGCCTGGGCGTATTGGTGGCTGTAGTGGTGGTGGTAGTGGTAGAATAGGGTATTTGACAACATTGAAAATATACTATTGATTGTGGTCATTTTATCAGATAATAGCCTAAAAAAGACATATTTCACTCAATCAAACTAAATTATGTAATTTTACGCGATATTTTTCACGAAATAAAACACTATAATTTTTGAAATTTTATCAGTAACGTGAACGCTCTGAGATTGGTTGTGACGTCACTATCTTAGTACACTTGACTTGGTTGTTATAATTGAAGTCTATCAAGTCTACCGAAACTAAACTTTAAACGTGAACGAATAAGATTGATATTAAAATGAGTAGGTATAACAATTTACAACATTACGATACTAGGCGCATTTAAACGACTACAGCAGTCGCCTTGCGTAGCGTCTCTGTCGCACGCACCGAGTTCCGACAAGGAGCGAGCGAGAAGTGACTTGCATACCGATTTGTGACGTCACGCGTATCATGTGATCAGAAATGTCGTTTTTGGCGCGGTTTTCAAAACTTAAACTTTATCATTGATTTAATTCTTAATACTGTAGATATTGCGAAAAATATCAATGTAGTGTGTTTTAATAAGTAATAAAGAATAATTTAAAACAATTTCCAAAAATTAGTCAAATACCCTATTGCATGGTTTACCTGTTTGAGTATTTGCTGCACGAGTTGCGGCACTCGGTGCTCCTGGAACTTGGAGCCGTCCGATACGAACGCGTCGCTTTCGGCGCTGCGCTCACGTTCCGGCCATTCCGAATTATTCTGTACCAATGGATAACATTTTGTTGCATGTTTACCCAAATACGTTTTCAACTAACAAATAAATAATTTTTTGGACTTTTTTTTTGTCCGTTTGTGTTCTTTGAAACAGTGGATTGTTTAAATTTAATTCAATAAAAAAAAATTGGTCTTACGACTTAATCGAAGGACAAACCATCAAATAAAAATTAATAAAAATAAATTTATAGTATTATGGTGAATTTGCACATTGAGCTGTGCTGTTCTTTGCTAAGCTAAGTATCTGGTGCTATAATTGTTCAACAACATTGAACTGCGCGGTGTGCTGTACGACCGACACGGTGTCGCGGCAGCGCGACACGCATGCGCACAAGTGCGATCGAGACAGGCGGAAGACTGAGCGGGTCGGGCGATGCGATACCGAGCGGGCCGGCCCTGCTATGTTTTAAACAAATCACAGCCGTACAAAGTATTATAGCGTAATACAGGGCTCGTTTGTTGCTCAGAAAATATCACAGTACAGGTCAATGTTGTTTATTCACCCACAAGGAAATCACTCACCTTATCCTGTAGAGCTCGCTGCGCGGCGGCGGAGGGCGGCGCGGGCGCGGGCGCGGGCGGGGCGGGCGGGGCGGGCGCGGGCGCGCACAGCGCGGCCTGCAGCAGCTGCAGCACGGTGGGCGCCACGTGCGGGTGCAGGTGGCGCGCGGACCGCACCAGCCAGCCGAGGATCTCGCGCCGCTCCGAGCAGCACGTGTGCTGCCAGTTGCCCGTGCGCGCCGACACGATCTCCGCGCACGCCTACCACATACACCGTGTTTAATGCACAACCCAGACTCTTGCGAGGCGCCTCCTAGAAGCTCTCGGCACGAGTCCTGGCCAGTGGAGCCTGCAGGAGTGTTAGCCATCCAGACTCTCGATCCTTGCGTCCTTTGACTCGCGCCGGAAAAATCGCGAGGCGAGGCGACGGAAGACGAGGCGACACGAGCTCACCGTCCTCACTTTCGCACTCTGCTGCCTCGTGGAGAGTCTGGATCGGGCATCAGTTTACACTGATTGGATGTCAAAACGCTATTCACCTAACTATCGAGCGCTTCACTCGTACGGGAGCAAGATAGTAAACGATATATTATGGCCAGGAAATATCGTATTCCCAGCAGTTGTTATTACGAATCACTGTTGAAATTGACCTCCATCGATAAAATATCTCAAAAAAATTGACATGAACAAAAATTGCAATCAAAACTCAAACAGTGTCATTGCACATCGATCCAAAGACTGAACTTCACACAAAGTCGAATTTATAACAATTCTATCGATGTTCGAAAATCCAAATAGCGATTAGATATACGCAGGATGTCGTGCGTGTCAGACAAAGAAAAAGCAAGTTAAGGTTCGACGTACCTTCAAATGTTCCATGAGGCGCACCAGCTTGTCATAAGCCGGGTCGCTGATGCCGAGCAGCGCCCGCGCCGCGTTCAGGTGCGTGTCCAGCGCGTGCACGTCGCGCAGCTGGCGGTAGCGCTCGCGCGTGCCGCACAACAACAGCAGCAACTTGCGCACTTGTTTTCTGCGAGATTATGAAGAAAACTTTAGAAAAGTAACCTTAAGGGCGCTCGTTTCGTTCAGCTAGGCACCACAATGCCATTAGATGGCGCTTTTGTTAAAATATACTGTATTTTATTTTTTTATGAATAAAAATGTTCATATTCTTTTCTAATAGTACGATTTGCGCCACTACCGCATTATTCGTAATGTACATGACTATATTTAGATGTATTTTAGTTTCCAAAATACTTTTTACTTAGATAAGTTAGTGCGCATCAGTTTTTCAGAACTCAACACGCACACATCAATAGATGTGTGTGCAATACAAACTGTTCAAAATTTTCGACGTGAAATGTAAAGTTTAAATGGCGCAGTGGTTACAGTGTTACTCTAATTTGTGACATACTGTATACTGGACCCAGGTTCAATTCCTGATAATTTCAAGTCTTTTTTTTAGTTTTTTATTATATTTCTTTCCTTTGTAACAATGAATAACATAAAATATACCTACTA
Organism: Melanargia galathea; assembly: GCA_920104075.1. Taxonomy (NCBI): domain Eukaryota; kingdom Metazoa; phylum Arthropoda; class Insecta; order Lepidoptera; family Nymphalidae; genus Melanargia; species Melanargia galathea. The sequence continues at coordinate 5,168,543 of OV049863.1, forward strand.
ATCTTCTGTATAAATATTACAATATGAAAATTATTTTTTTCTTTGTCTCATGTGTTCTAATACAATTTCATCCAATTGAACTTTGTGCGTATGCACAACTTACGATAGAATAGAATAGAATAGAATAGAAAAGTTTTTTATTCAAATAAACTTTTACAAGTGCTTTTGAATCGTCGATTGAGTCTACCACAGGTTCGGAATGCAGTTCCAGCCGAGAAGAACCTGTAAGAAACTCGGCGGTTGCTCTTTTTAAAAATAACATTATAACAATTATTATTATTAATGTACATGATTGAAATGCCGTCTCGCGCATTGCTGGAACGAGTTAAATCCAAGCTTTTTTATCGTTTATATAATCTTCAGTTGTATAATAAGCTTTTTTTATGAGCATACTTTTAAGAAAGTTCTTAAACTTGTGTAAAGGCAAGTCTAAGACATATTTTTTATTCGGATAAACTTTTACAAGTGCTTTTGAATCGACAAATGAATCTACCACTGGTTCAGAATGGTGCTTACAATTCCACACGTTAAGAAGGGCAGACAAAAGTAGCCCCATTTCCGACGGCGGCACCCGTTCACGAGCATGACGCATGATCCAGCCATTGCTTCGCTCAACCATATTTGAGGGAACGTAACAACCCGCACCACACGACACCACCACAGAAATGTTTAAAGAGAGCGTGACATACTTAGGCTACCCATGATTAAAGCATCGAATTGAACACCAATAATCGAATACTCCTCAAGTTATAATAGCGTATAAAGCGAATAAATTAAATCCATGCTTTTTTATCATTTATATAATCTTCAATTGTATAATATGCTTTTTTCATGAGCACACTTTTAATAGAATTCTTAAACTTGTGTAAAGGCAAATCTAAGATTTGTTGTGGAATTTTGTTATAGAACATTACGCCCATTCCCACAAACGACCTTTGGACCTTTTTGAGGCGTAATCGAGGAATCACTAGTCCATCTCTATTTCTTAACCGCCTATCGTGTAATTCACACTTTTTATTGTAACTGTGAATGTTTTGCTTAACAAAAATTATGTTGTTATAAATATATTGAGAAGCTACTGTAAGAATACCTATTTCTTTAAATTTCTCTCGAAGGGAATCCCGCGGTTTTAAATTATAAATTGCGCGAATTGCCCTTTTTTGTAAAACGAAAATTTTTCCAATATCAGCTGCTTTACCCCATAGTAAGATTCCATACGACATAATACTATGGAAATATGCAAAATAAACTACTTTTGCAGTTTCTACGTCTGTTAACTGTCGAATCTTCCTAACAGCGTAAGCAGCAGAGCTAAGCTTGCCAGCAAGTGTTGCTATATGGGTGCCCCATTGAAGCTTTGCATCTAGGGTTATTCCCAAGAACACAGTTGTGTTCTCAGTTTTCAATGGCTGACCACTTATCTTTAAATTGTTGCTAGTAATCCTTGTATTGGGCAATAAAAACTCGACACACTTGGTTTTTTTAGCATTTAAAAGTAGATTATTTATAGTAAACCAGTGTGAAACTTGAGATAAAGTATTATTTACATCGTCAAAATTGTCTTTAGTTCTATCGACTTTAAAAATTAAAGACGTATCATCAGCAAATAGTACAATATCGCAAGCATTTTTGACGAAATGTGGTAAGTCATTAATATAAACCAGAAACATGAATGGACCTAGAATAGAGCCTTGGGGGACACCCATCACTGAGGCTGATCCGGATGACTTAACATCATTGATGCATACCCTTTGTATACGATCACCGAGATAAGACGCAATGAGACTGAGTGCAGATTCTTTAATACCATAGTGGCCTAATTTTCGTAAAAGAGTCTCGTGCTCAACGCAATCAAATGCTTTTGACAAATCACAGAAGATACCAATGGCATTCTGTGACTTTTCCCAAGCATCGAAAATGTGCCGTAACAGCCTTGCGGCCGCATCGGTTGTTGAACGACCCTTAGTAAAACCATACTGCTCAGAGTGAAGTAATTTATTTAAATTAAAGTGCAGGAGCAGTTGGTTGAGCATTATTTTTTCAAATATCTTGCTGAGAGTTGGTAGAATTGAAATCGGCCTATAGTTATTTGGATCAGTTTTACTTCCCGACTTAAACAGAGGTATCAATTTACTACATTTCATGAGGTCGGGAAATGATCCCGAATCTATGGACTTGTTAAAAATTACAGCAAGATATGGCGCAATAACATCAATAATATTGTGAATTATTTTTACTGATATTCCCCATAAATCTCCTGTTTTTTTGTGTTGCAAAGATTTAAATGTTTTGATAATATCATATGGGGTTACGTATTTAAATCGAAATAATACATTGCACTCAGAAACATTGCCCCTCAGGATATTATAGGCTTCTGTTGGCGAGGAATTCAGGGAATTAGTCGTGGTAACTGGAATATTTTGGAAGAAGTTCTCAAAAGTATTTGCTATCTCTATATCAGAGTCAATAATATGATTATTAATTTTTAACTCCAGTTTATTAGTATGTACTTTATGTTTCCCCATTTCATCACTGATGATATCCCAAGTTGCTTTTATTTTATTATCAGAATTCATGATTTTCTGTTTTATATAAAGAGATTTTGCCTGTATGCAAACATTTCGAAACAATTTGGAATAATTTCTTACGTATTCAATAAACGCGGGGGTATAATTATATTGTTTTTCTGCATACAGGTCAAACAACTTGTTTCGACTTTTATAAATGCCAACAGTTGCCCAGTCACTAAATTTAAGATTTTTAAACAATCGTTTTTCTATGATTTTAAAGATGGAGGTAAATTGAGTGTTTATTACATCAAAAAACGTGCTATAAAGTTCATCCGGATCATCCTGCGTAAGGTCAAGTGTCGGTAATATAGTTGAGATAGTATGTTTGAATTGCCTTACTTTTTTAGTGGTAACTGGCCTATATTTTATTACTTTTGCTTTATTCTGTTCACTACTAGGAACAGATATCATTTGTCCGCAGTGATCAGATCTTAGATTACTGATAATTGATTTTTCGATGATTTTACAATCACAGAAAATGTTGTCAATACAAGTAGCTGTGTTCGCAGTTATTCTTGTAGGTTCAACAAAAATATTCTCTAAATTAAAGCTTCTAAAAAGATTTAGCAGTCTACCCGTAAAAGGAGTGTGGAGCAAAATATCAATATTAAAATCTCCACAAATTATTATTTTTTTTGATGACCTACATATCCTCCTTAGAACCTCCTCCATGATATCCTCAAAGAGCACAAAGTCACCTGTGGGAGGACGGTACACGCAAACTATAATATATCGCTCCAGCTCAACACAAGACAGCTCAGTAATGCGTTCAAGAGAAAGGCTAACAATGTCTTTTCGTTCTTTGTAATTGATATTGTTTCGCATCATTATTAAAGATCCCCCGCGTATAGCCGTTTTTCTTGAGAACGCACTTGACAGAGAGTAATTTTGTAGATGTACAATTAATTGATAATTATTGAGCCAATGCTCAGTGAGGCATAAGATGTCAATATCAAATTCTTTAATGAAAAGTTCAACCTCATGTTCTTTGCCAGATAAGCCCTGTATATTTTGATGCACAAGATGAATTTTACATTGCTTATCTGTTGTCTTATTTCCTAGTTTAAATTTGTACAAGTATTTTCAGTACAACAAGAGTTAACTTCTAAGGTCAATAAACCTGGATTACTACTATTATTAATTAAATCTATATTATTTGTACAACATGTACCATTGTCAATCAATGTCAAAATACTGGAATTAGTACTATTACTAATTATGTCAATGTCATTTGTACAACATGTACCATTGGCAGTCAAGCTTAAAGTAGCCGAATCCTGTATATTACAAGCTACTAATGTAGCTATTTGTTTTCTATATCTAGCGGGCAGATACATAGTATCTCTTGTCAATTTAAAATTTTTAATAAATTTATTTGTATTAAAGAAATGGAAAGATTCTCTATGACCAAAAGTTAAATTATACAAGAGCCCATTGAGCTTGTAAACATATTTATTTTGTGCCGGGGTCAAAGTGTCTGAGTAGGGAAAAGCACAAAGTATAAATTTGCAGTCTGACTTTCTTTGAATGTTTAATAAATACTCAAAACTTTTTAGAATTTCTTTTTTGGATAGTCGCAGACTATTCCCTATTAACAGAACAACTGTACTGTGCCTGTCTAAACAACCCTCCTTAATATTTTTAATTATATGCTCATATGGAGCCCCGGGGTTGCATATGTTAAATACCTGTTGTTGTAATTTGTTACTAAGTAGACAGCCAAAGTCTTTTCCGAACTCATCAGACACAACAAAAGTTCTACGTTGTCGTGAATGTGAAACATCATTTTGATTTTTATGGACTTTTTGAATATGTGTGTATTGACCGTCCCCGGGCACATCTAGAGGAACGCTATCTGAACACTGGCATTTATTTACCAGTGAGTCAAACCGATCCATATTATATTTGCTTAGGGCTAACAATTCATCAGCAGCCAGTATTTGCTCACCAATCTGTTTTTGCGACAGCTCATACTCATATGAAACATGTTTCAATGAATTTTCCAATCTCAAAATTTCATTATTAAGGCAATGAACGTCAGTTTCATATTGTTCTCTGACTTCCTGCAGTGATGAACAACATGAATTAAGTTTATTCAACAAATCTGAACGTTCTTTTCTCAACACTTTATTTGATTTGTATGTTTTAATTAATTTTTTGGTTTTATATATTATTTTGCCAATTCTTAAATATTTTTTAATTTTTTTATGACTACTAAAATGAATAAATTCTGATTGTGTCTTTTTGGTAGTACAAGGGCTGTCGCAAGTCAGGTCAATGGTGATCACTGGTGCCGTTGAGGACGAACCGAGCAGTTCGTTATATAAATTATTTGTTTGTTGCATTTCATAACTGTTTATTTGTGACTGAAGGTCGTCAATGGTTTTTTGAGATCTGCTCAGTTCATGTTCCAACACAGAGATCTTTCCCAGTGCCTCTTCATATGTTACAATGCACTGATCGAATGAGCCAACTGCCTCCTGAAGCTGGTCACGTTCCGCTAGCACCAGAGTGTGAGCGCTGTTCAGGTTAGCCAGTTCGGTCTTCAATTGTGAATTCCTGGCAATAATGACTCTAAGTTCATCTTCACTGTCTTCTTGTTCCTTCAATAATTGTTTGTTCAGCTGTTTCAGCGATTCAAGCTCCTGTAGGGCATGTTTGAGTTTTTGCTGTTGTTCTAGAGCTGCTGCCCGTCTAGTTTGCATTGTGGGTGATAATGAGATCTTTTACCACCTGAAACACACCAATTAATATATGTGAGTGAAGGAAAATAGACAAGTATTAAGTCCTACAGAGACACTTATTGAGTCTAGAAAGGAAATATGTTAGACAGAGGGATAGATCAAGATAAATAGGAAAGAAAAGTTAATATTATTTTATAATTTACTATGTTTTAAATTGAATTATACAAGAGCTAAGGCACAAATATTGTAAACAAATTACTTATGTGTTGTGAAAAGCTAGTGGGAAAATAACATACATAATATTATGTCAAAAATTTATTTAACTGCATATACTTAGGTACTTGTACTCTGATGGAGTTAAGTGTACCTACTGTGTTAGAGATTAGCTATAATAAGTGTTAGTTATCTAGCTTAACTGTCTGCAACTGTGGTTTTGATGTTGTCTGAGGCAGTACGAGTTTTTTCTTCAACTTTACTTCCACAATATTAGTCTAGTAAAGTGAGAAAGTCTGTGCCAGTGTGTGGACAGACGTATCTCGACAGAGCCGAGATTATATGGCTGATATGTGGGTTGGAGTGATGAATTTGTTAGTTAAAAATAAGGAAATGAAAACAATACTCCCTCGGTAAAAGTCGTTGGACTTTTGAAATTCGGCCTCCGACAAGTCACAGTCTCACAATACTTGATTTATCCAGGTTATTTCGGCTATTGCGTATACAATGACACTTTATTCAATAAGTTAATCACAAATAACACTAAATTACAATATTTTATGCATTAAATATAATTAAAATTTAATTAAAAACTAAAATTAATAACGGAACAGCTGATTTAAGACATTTAGGGTCAGTGTTGCCAGACCAAAAAAAGATAGTTTTATAGGAAGTTCGAAAAGGTTTAGAAGGTTGAAAACACATTTGAATACAAACAGTTTAGAATTGTTTTGGAACCTGCCTGACCAGCTAGTTTCAAATTAAAGAAAAAATCAGCCAAGTGCGAGTCGGGCCTCGCTCTTTCAGGGTTCCGTACATAATTATGAACAATATAATATTTTGGGTCTAAGAAATATTTAATTTCCGAGTTAGACATCGCAAGAAACCGTGAAAAAAAAACGCAAAATAAGCTCGTTTGTTTTGGTCACAGCTTATAAACTATTTTATGAATCGTTGTTTTCAGTATTTGTTGTACAAATAGAGCATATAGTACATAATATACCGAAATATCATATTCCTAACTAGTTTAGTTTTTTAGATAGCCCCCGTCACAAAAATGGTCTAAAACTGACAATTTTGATGACCCCCCATTTCCTTACTGTTTAAGCAAAAAATTAAAAAAATATATATTCGTACTCTACTCAATGAGCTCTAAACAATGATACCCCACAAGCTAGGGTAAGAAAAAAAAATTTTTTTTCGGCTCATTTCTCATATATGGGAGCCCCCCTGAAAAATAATTTAATTCAATTTTTCATTCAATATTTGATTTTGGGTCAACATTTTACACCAAATACCAAAATTTCAGGTTTGCAACTCATTTCGTCTGCGAGCTAGAGACCTGTGACCGGCGGACAGACGGACAGACAGACAGACAGACAGACAGACAGCCGAGTGACATTAATAGGGCTCCGTTTTTACCCTTTGGGTACGGAACCCTAAAAACAGTTCATTACTAAGTAAGTCAGTTTATTATTATTTATATATATTTTTATATTTTAGTGCTGTTAAAATTAAAACATTGAAATGTCTACACAATTTCCACTATTTCGAACTCTTCGCAGAATGATCTCGGACAAAACACAGTTTTTATAAAATTTTACTAATTTCGGTATCATAATATTATTGATAAAAACTTCATTCCGATGTATTTCCAATACTGTTATGTCATAAATTGGAGAAATATATCCAATGAAGTAACATTTCTACATTTTACTAACACGCAGTTGGCCCTGGATCTGCAAAAATAATAACCAGTTTAGGAACATGTTACAAATACTTCCATCTCTATAAGTATAATACTTATGCATTATGTGGTAGATTCATTTGACTATTCAAAAGTACTTGTAAAAGTTTATTTGAATAAAAAACTTTTCTATTCTATTCTATTCTATTATTGTAATGTTGTAGGCCAATAAAATATAATAAGTGGTAAACAATAGTGTTTTAGAAAATAATCCCTACTTGTAGGGATACAAATAACACAAATGTGAAAGTGGCTGTATCTGTCTGTTACGCTTTCACGCCTAAGCCGCTGAACCAATTTTGATAAAATTTGATACAGATGAATGTTTGTAAGGGAGTACCTCATTGAAGATAATAATCGAATCGGATCTTGACAAAATATGCATTCTGGATTACTTTTTATCCCAAAAATCAAAGTGTTCCCACGGGATTTCAAAAAAAACTAAATCCACGTGAACGAAGTCGTGGGCATCAAGCTAGTGTGGATATGAAAAATATTTTGTAAATAATAATAATTAGTGCCACATACCATCAGGACTAGCTCCTAAAAAGCCAAATTCTTTTATTTTATTTTTTCGTCAATTTCCCAATGTTTTTAATAGTTAATCTGCTATTCAGGACGGAGACAAATACAACAAATCAATAACAATGAAAATCGTTCCATTCGTTCTCGAGTTACAAGTGTTCGAACTAACACGACTTTGTTTTATAGGTACCTATATATAGATTCTATAAGAAAATAACGAAAACTTGTTAGAATATACTCCGAATATAGTCTATTTTCATCGAATGTTAGTATTTTTTAGTCAGATATCTGGCTATTTTAAAAAGCTGACAAAATGTTCACGGGTTTCGTAGTTGTCAAACATACCGTCGATACAGTAAACTATCTCACCCGTACCTTTCTGTACTTGTGTGCTTATCACCAACTCCTCCTAAACGACTGGACCGGTTTGGATGAAATTTTGTGTGTATATTTCAATACTGGATGGTTTGAAAACACAATTACCGGGTAGGTACAGGTAACCTACCGGGTCTCGGTAGGTGGCGCTGATGTCGGTATGTCACCGGGCAGGACGACGTCTGCCGGATCCAGTAGTATACATATAGGTATATATTTTCACGTTCTCAAACTCAGTAACTCAACTAAATGGACGATAATCGGTAAGAAAACCCTACTTCCATCTAGATAGTCTGATTTTTTAGAGTAGGAACTCACGGAGCGGTTTTCACCCATGCTTGCCGCGGTTGCGGGACTGCAACACTCGTACGATCACAAAATACATGGAAATGTAGAGAGCAAAACTCACGACGCGATTTATTCCCGCGGAGTGCGTGGTTGCTTGCGGGTCCCGCTGCACCGGTGGCCTGCGGTCACCCGCGAACTTAGCGAGCGTCGCCCGCAAGCTCTGCAAGCGCAAGCGCGGGCGCGGAATGGTGTTTGTGAAGAATAGAATCCATTTTTCGTATATATGTTACAGCCAAAGTAATTAATTAGCTTTTATTCATAATGACTGGCAATTATTAATAATATCTAAATTGTCCAGATATTATTCATAATATCATGTCAAACCAGACATTATTCATAATAGCAGATGAACGTTGGTCAAAATGATAAATACGGCCCGCCTTGCTTCCCCTCCCGCATCTCATTCCTTTGTGGTGTGGCGTGATCACCACGATCTCGTAATCTAAACTACCCTATCCTAACCTAACCTAGCCTAAAATTCCTGATGCAGACCGTGCCAAAGCTGATAATAGAAACAATATATGCATAGCTGTTGTAATTTCTCCGGAGACACCTCAGAAGATAAGTACCTCACGAAAATAAGTATTATTATTGAACTAGTGGATGCGTGCCACTTACAGAAGCTAGGTTAGGTTAGGTTAGAACATAAATATTGAGGTGCCCGGCCGCAGGCCGGGCACTTAGGTTCTATTGGATCCTAGGTAGAATGTGGTCCAAAACGAAATCTGAGCACCCCAACCCAAAGCAATAAGTCGGTTAAGTTCAAACAGTTACCTAATTAATTTTGAAAAAAAAAAAATCGTATGGTTGCGTTTTGGCCTTGTATATATTGGAACGATGCACGCGCGCGTCCACGTTACAAAATATATACTAGTAGTACACAAAATTCGTGTATACTTTGTAGTACAAAATTTGAAAACTGCATTACAATGTATACATAAGCAGAATCCTATGGGTGCATTCTGGCTATGTATATTATGTAAATACGCGCCCCCGCCCGCCGTACAAAATCGCAGGCACCCGCGCGAGCCGTAGCGGATGAGGCAGGTCGCCGAAGGCGACCAGCAAGCCGAAGCTGCGGTGGTGAGCGTGGGTGCCTGGGCTTTGCTACGCAACCTGGGCGATGGGGCTGCACTTCCCCCACTGTTGCAGAAGTAAATATGTTTTTGGGTGGTATAAACTGTTTATTTGACGTTATATTTTGCAATATCTGGTGATCAGTTAAACATAAGTCCTTGTTTTGTTACTTTATCCAAGTCTTGCAAGATATTATATAAAATAGCTGAATATTATTTATAATAGCTAGATAATTTTAATAATTCTGTGTCAATTATTACTTTATCCAAATTGAGTTGATAATATTTATAATGGCTGGATAGTATACATAATATCCTTATTTATTACTTTGGCTGTAACATATATAAATATAACCGCCGGTCTTGCGATCATCGCTCGCCGAGTTTGCGGGCGACGGCTGCAACCGCAACGGCTGCGGTTCCCGCACAAACAAGTGGTCTCGTGAATATAGAAATAAACCGCTCTCCCGCAACCGCGGCGGGCGCGAGTGCAAATCGTTCTATGAGTTCCTACTCTTTTTCGGTAGAATTCTGACAGTTGTCATTTTATACGTTGGATGAGTTATTCGTATGAAAAACAGCGTTACCCCACCTGAAGTTCGATTTTACCTCAAACTACTTTAAATCCCTGTCAACATAAAAAAACCCTAAAAGCCATCATCACATCCATCACTACAGCCTTTTTCCCTTCCCACTGCTAGGCACAGGCCTCCTCGCTCATAGGAGAGAGGGATTTACTCGGAGAGTTTAGACCCGTCACGCCCTAAGCCACGTAATAATATTGTTTCGCCTATTGCTAAGTGTGGAAAGTGCAAACTAACAGCAATATACGGGCATGGTGCCCAAGACAGTGGCGCTATTATTGCCTCTCTGAATGACCAGGCTTAGCCGTTAGGCGAAATAAGAATAAGATAGATAATTTTAAATGTAATTTTGAATCTTCACTACATAGTATAAAACAAAGTCGCTTTCTCTGTCCCTATGTCCCTATGTATGCTTAAATCTTTAAAACTACGCAACGGATTTTGATGCGGTTTTTTTTAATAGGTAGAGTGATTCAAGAGGAAGGTTTATAAGTAGAAAAATTGGACCCGGTAGGTGGCGCTAATAGCGGGCAGGACGACGTCTGCCGGGTCCGCTAGTTAAGAATAAGTGCAATAATTATTCTAACACAAATAATAATATTATACAGGTAACATTTGTTTATATATTTGTATATATACGTCCTTGCTTAGTTAGCAGGTAGCTTAGGTAGAAGGAAAACTTTCATGCATTATTTACATTTCGTAGATATTAATTTTTTTATTGTTTTCAATGAAATTTTCTCCCTTATTTCTTCCGAAAATTCTTCCTGTTAGCAACACTCCTACCGAAGCGATTGATATTCATTTTCTCTGAAAATCTAAGATAATGTAATCTGAAAATACGTGGAAAATACAAACTAGGTAATAAAAGTAAGAGTGGCAACCGCGCGTCTTATGTTATTGGCGAAGCGGCAACGCCGCACTTTACACACACTACTGAACCCTTTCTTGGCGTAAGATAGTATCTGTGTTTACTCATACACTAACGAAATTACACTAAAAATTCGATCTCAGAAAAGCTATTTAGGTAATCTTTTCTTCATGTAAAAATAAGTTTGCTCAAATAAAAAATTAAATTAAGGCTCTGGAATGTAATTTCAGCGTAAATATATAATCCATGTGCTCTTGAATGGAGACATAAATTAGTATGGAAGACGTAGCGCCTTAATTTTAACTTTTTACTTTAGGCTTTGGCTTTGACTGTGCGGGCCAAAATATTACTAGAAGAATTTGGGGGGAAAAAAGAGACCAAAGAAAAGATGGATGGAGTGTGTGATAGAGGATATATGCGTGTAAAAGGGGTGAATGATGCGTTGACGTATAATAGAAGTGAGTGGAAGAAGACATGTTGTGCCAAACCCACATCACAGCATGGGATAAGGACCAGAAGATGATGATGGTATGGCCATGTAATGCGGAGGGAAGAGAACCATATTACTAGAAGAATGTTAGACATGCATGTGGAGGGAAAAAGAGTAAAAAAGACCAGAAAAAAGATGGATGGAAAGAGGATATGTGTGTAAAAAGAATAAATGATGCTTTGACGTATCATAGAAGTGAGTGGAAGAAGACATGTGCCAACCCCACATAGCATGGGATAAGGACCGTAAAATGATGATTCGAGTATCGTTGTACCTGAGCGGCGTCTGCTGGTTCATCATATACTCGCAGAGCAGGGTGCGCCAGCGCGCGTCGAAGTGCTTCGGGTCGCAGTGCTTGTGGATCTGGCACGGCAGCCGGAGCGCCATCTCCATCACCAGCTGCGGGTAGTTGTCGAACACGTCCAGAGCGTGGCCTGTTGCAATCGATCAAAAATATTGTACTGCGTCCAATTAAGCTGAACCGTAGATGTTCGAATAAGGCTGCCTTTTCACCAATATTTTTTTCACCTAATGAGGGTTTCAATGAAAATGAAGCGATATTGGTGGGTATTCACACGTCCCTACTCTGTTCTGTTGTTGTTGGAAAACTCCTAGCTGTAAGAGCTGAAGTTTGCCCATGTCATACGATATCGATGTTACATCTATGTAATAATAGTTGTAACTTTTAGTTATTTAATCATCTATCAATATTGTAGAAAACTATACATATTCATTCATTTAAACTTTAAATAGATGTTCGATGTGCTCTTTTATAATCTTACTTCGTAGCTAGATATGAAAAATAGTTATCGATGTGGACGAAAGGCAGATAGATGTCTTTGATGTTGTAACTTATATTGTCTATTGTCTTTTACTAAGAAAAAAGCCCCCATCTCTTAATCACGTCTATGAAATTTGATATAGTGAAAGATGTATTGCAATCGACTCACTTTTAACATATTCTTTAACAAAGAACGGTGTCATGTCTGGCAGGGGCTGAGGCGGCTGCGGTTTCAGCAACTGCTGGCTCGTTGACGTGGTGCCGTTACCTTCGAATAGAAGCATCAAATCAGACAATGTGGCTAATTCTGTTGTACACAATCTCTAAACTAAACTAAATTGACAGGTTTAAAAATAGTGCTATCCCCTTCAGCAGGGAGGATTGTGAAAGAGACAAGAAATATATTTTATCTACTCTCATATCATAAAATTCCGAATATGAAATCAAAATGTGTCATATATTGGACTACTTTATTCACATACATCTATAATATTAAAAAAAAATTAAAAAAGTTCATTATAACACTACTTTGTTAGGAAATTATTGCAAAACAATGTTAAAAAATAATTTTTTCTACATTATAGTACAGGCACTGGGTTCTGGTATTTTTGAGCCATGCCGGGTGTTTATTATTATTATTATTATTTAATACTTTATTGTACACCAAAAAAACATAAATTAAACAAAAGAAACATTTTAAAAGAAATAGGTACAATAGTTAGTTTACAATAGTTAGTTAGTTTAATTTTGTTACTTACAATGATTATCCCGCTATCAAAGTTACCCTATTACTACTACTGCGAAAGTGTGGCGGTAGCAAGATGCGGCCAGAGGACAGAGTGTAGTGCTACCATAATTGACCATAGACGCACTGCACGCACCGCACATTCGAAATTGACAATTGAATTTTGGCGCCTATTATTTAAATTTTTAATTTATTATTTATTTACTATTCAGTTTTTGTAACTCAAAATTTTGCAAGTGATTTTTGTTGCCCGGAAAAATGTCTAGCAGTGATACTGAAGAGAATTTAACTCCACCAGACATTCTGGAAATAGCATCGGGAATGACAAATAATCTTTTGCCAGCAAAATCAAAGAAAATTTACGATAAATGTTACCAAGATTTTATGAGTTGGAAAATTTTGAAAAAAACCACTTCATTTTCAGAAAATGTAATGCTAGCATATTTCCAAGAATTATCAAATAAATTTAAGTCTTTGTCCTTATGGGCTAAATACTCAATGCTCAAAAGTATATTGAGTATCTACAACCAAATCGATATTATTAAATACACAAGACTGATTGCTGTTTTAAAAAGAAAATCGCAGGGCTTTAAGGGAAAAAATGCAAAAACGTTCTCCCCTGAAGAATTGAGTACATTTATAAATTGCAATATCCAAAACATGAATACTTATTATCTATACTAATAAATAAAATTGAATAAAACAGACAGACGTCTGTAATATCGAAATAACTACCTCATATTAAGCTCATATGGTTATTTGAACGCTACTATAACCGAATCACACGTTTTTAAAATTTTTGTCTGTCTGTCTGTCTGTCTGTCTGTCTGTCTGTCTGTCTGTCTGTCTGTCTGTCTGTTTGAACGGGCTAATCTTCGGAACGGCTGAACCGATTTTGACGGGACCTTCACATACAAGTAGAGAATTAACCAGGGAGTAACATAGGCTACTTTTTTAACCGACTTTCAAAAAAGGAGGAAGTGTGTTTTTCTACCTATGTACACCGATATCTCCGAGATTTCTGAACCGATTTGCGTAATTTTTTTTTTAATCGATAGAGAAACATTGCGACCCTGTTCTATAAAAAATTTGGATTCTAACTCCTCAATCCTGATGCTGTAGAGGACCTAATCCCCAAAACTAATGGGTTTTAGAAACTTTCGGTTATTTAAATTGATATTGGGGGTACCTACCAAATTAAAGACTTTATCGTTGAATGACCTCGAGTAGGTACGTTGAGGAGTTGGACATGTACCGTACATGTCCAACTCCTCAACCCTGATGCTGTAAGGAATTGTATTCCGAAATCGTGGGGATCCCACGGGATTTTTCTGTTTTGGGGACGGGTTTCTACAGATAGGCTACTTTTTGTTCTGGAAAATCAAAAGTTCCCACGGGATTTTTAAAAACCTAAATCCACACGGGCGAAGCCGTGGGCATCATCTAGTCTATAATATAATAAGACTGTAACAGATCCAATTCTGTACATTGAAGATATTTTGAAAATTTTTATTGGAGGGCACTCTATAATCGATACTGAAGCCAAATCTGCAATTTGTTTCATTTTTGTCTGTCTGTCTGTCTGTCTGTCTGTCTGTCTGTCTGTCTGTCTGTCTGTCTGTATCTTGGCCGCGCATCACGCCGAAACTACTGAATGGATTCGAATGAAACTTGGTACGATTTGAGTTTATACTCCGAGGTAGGTTATAGGATACTTTTTATCCCGAAATTCAGCATGGTTCCCTTGGGAGAGGGGATGAAAGTTAAAACGTGTATTTAGCTGTAATTCATTAACGCGTTGTTCGATTTCACTCATTCTTTTTTTGTTAGAAAGGTAGTACTTTAAGTATTGTCCCGTAAATATTTCAAGGTCATAGGTTTTTTAGTTCAGAAATGACAGGCATTTAGTGGGTTCCAATAACTTGGGACCCGGATCTTTGTACGTACGGCTTATTTTAAACTGGCGTGCGTTTAAATTTATGTTTGTCGTTCTGTCTATTTCTTCCAACTAATCTCTGAAACGGCTGGATCGATTTTAATGGAACTTTCAATGGCAGATAGGTGATGTTATAAGGAGTAACTTAGGCTACATTTAGTTTAGGTACAAAAAAGGATTATGGGATCCAATCCGATCCTATATAAAACCTATATCCAGGCGGACGAAGTCGCGGGGTCGGCTAGTAATAAATAATTTTGTTAATTTCTTAGTATTTTCTTTTATACGTAAGATACCTATTGATGAGCTTAGATAAAGTAGTGTATGAAACTCTACATAATTAGTTATTAAAACACTCGTGTAATACTATTAAAAAACTCGCCTGCGGCTCGTTTTTTAAACTAACACTCGTGTTTTAATAACCTCTATTATGCAACCGTTTCATAAACTACTATAATTACATATTTAGATTAGAAATTGTGTACAACAGAATCGGCCACAATGTGATATTACCTGTATAAGAAACAGCTATGATTTCCGATTGCGAGAAAATTGCTTTTCGACGACTTACTTATATATTTTCAAAAAACCTGAATGTTTTAAAATGTTTTTAAACAATAAACCCTCCTAAATACAATAACAGATTATTTAAAGAATATTATTACTGCATAATGAAGCGACAATCACTCCCCCCAGCCAAATGTCGTTCGCAACTTGACGTTCTAGTATTACGTATAGTGTTGTCCTTCTTCCGCTCGATATTTCGAGTTTTTCCTTTCAATTTTCACGTTACACGTGTTACACGTTCAAGCTTTAGATATAAGTCCTTTACACACTTAATAAGCTACATTTTAGGAAAACTTGAACCAACTTCGATCCAGAAATCTCAGAGAAATGGGTTTGCCATTATATTAGTGACATATGGTTACATTTATGCGTGTAACTTCGTACATAAGAATGATAACTGGATGTGTTATAAACTAAAACCTTCCTGAAAGTATGTAGATTACAATAGTGAAAAAATCATCAGAATCAGTTCATTGGTTTTTGAAATCATCACATAACATACTTACATACATACGGGTCGAATGCAGAACCTCCTTTTTGCAAGTCGGTTAAAAAAGGTCGATATTTTTTACATTGGAAATATATATTTGAGTTTCAAAGTTGATCTTACTGGCAGTTTTCTCCTTCCAGTAGGGCAGCAAGGCGGCCAGCACGTTGTAGCAGTGCTTGGGCGCGCCGGCGCGGATGAGCGCGGCGGCGGCCAGGCGCGACACGTGCGCGGCGCACGCGGGCCCCGACGCCTCGCCGCGCGCCACCGCGTTGCCCGACCCGCCGCCGCTCGCGCCGCACGTCTTCCAACGCGCCATAAGCACGCCTGAAAATACAATACAGACTCTCAACGGTTCTCAGTCTGGAAAACTCGCCCTACGCTCCCCACGAGACTATGGAGAATTCTTTCCGAAGATCAAATATTTCTTCTTAGAGAAGCGAAGAGCCCACTTCCTCCAACTCGCATGCAATGAAGAAGTATGCCGAGTACTATTTTAGTAGCATAGCGTTATCCTTGACGCGCTCAACTTACGTAGTACTGTGCTTGTCAGTAGTAAGGTCTGGTATAATATGTAGTGGATGTAACCCAGGCGAGTTAAACTACACACACTAACACTCTTTTCAGACTTCGCAAGACCTCTAAGATAATCATTTAATCAATCATATAATCAATTTTAAAACTTTATTTTAAAAACATGTAGCTAGTACACAAGCCAGGATAGTAAAATCAGTGGTGGGGGCGCTACTAGCCTAAAAAATAGAACTCCATCCTATTTAAAACTGTCCTGACTTGTCAACTAGCTTAAAGTTTACTAGCTTAAAAACGAAGCTAGTTTTGTCTACACGAAGTCAGAAGTACTAGCTTGCTAGCTTACTGACACTAGTTTGCTATCCTAGCTTGAAAAACTAGCCTCGTGTAGCCCGGGCATTAAGTGAAGATAACGTTGTCCTAGGATAGTAGAGGACGAAGGATTACTAAGGAGACTCACTGAGAAGGCGCATGATGATAAGCTGCAATTCTTTCCAATTGGTGCGCTCGTACACGTCGAGCTGCGAGGCCAAGTGTTCCAGCCTCATGATCGCCATCTGCAGCTCGCGCTCGGGCGCGCTCTCGCCGGCCGCGCCCTCCTCGGGCTGCATGTCCAGCTCCGCCACCAGCACTTCCAGGAGACGCTCCAGCACCGCTCGGTCGCCCTCCACGCTCGAGTCCAGGTCGCCGGCCAGCATTAGTACGACCTGTTGGATTTTCGAGACAGTAATAAAACAATAATGTTTACTACGTTATAACTTTTTTAAATAAAGGATATATTTTGTGATATATAGTTGTGGTATGCATCCGTAGTGTTTAGTTAGTTAGTTAGTTAAGCCTACCTATAAAATGTATTTATGTATATATAAATAATTTGTTGTTTTTGTGCTTTTTTTTATTTTATGATTTTTTTTTTATTTACATAAGATTGCTTTTTTTCTTGTTTTTTTTTTTTTTTTTTTTTTTTTTTTTTTTTTTTTTTTTTTTTTTTTTTTTTTTTTTTTTTTTTTTTTTTTTTTTTTTTTTTTTTTTTTTTTAGGTTTTTTTTTTTTAGGTTTTTTTTTTATGTTTTTTTAATTTTCATAGGTCATCCCAAATGCGGGCAAAGGCCTCCCCCCTTTTCTTCCAGGTATCCCTGCTGGCGGCCAGGCGCGTCCAAAGCACACCGAGACCATCAAATTCCTCCATGTCTGCGCGCCAGCGCGTGCGGGGCCTGCCACGGCGACGCGTTATGTAGCGTGGGCACCAGACTGTGCTCTCTCGTGTCCATCTGTCATCTGATTGTCGCATAACGTGGCCAGCCCAGTTCCATTTCAGTTTTCTCGCTTGTTTTATAGCGTCGATCAGCTTGGTTTGATTTCTTAAACATTCCTTTCTTATTTTATCTTTCAGCCTTACTCCGAGAATACTCCTTTCCATTTTTCTTTGCGCTATTTTTATTTTCTTTACCTCTCCTTTACTCAATGCCCAGGTCTGTGCTCCGTATGTCAGTATTGGCAGTATACATATGTATATTAAATACTTTTGATTTAATAGATATTGAAATTTTTTTGTTTTTAAATATGTATTTTAAACTCCAGTACCTTTTCCACGCGTGACATATTCTTTTATTTAGTTCGTCAGCTTGGGCAGAGCTCTTGAACGAAACTGTTTTCCCTAAATATGTAAAACTATCTACTGTTTCTAGCATGTTATTCTCCAGAATTATAGAAGTCGGAGAACCTGTGTTTGACATGATCTTGGTTTTACTTTTATTCATTTGTAGGCCGACTTTACTACAATTTATGTTTAGTTCGTCTAACATTTCTTGTAAGTTCTTTTCGTTGTTACTAAATATCGCTATGTCGTCTGCGAATCTTATATTGCTCATATATCTGCCATTGATTTTTATACCTTTATGTTGCCATTTTAACTGTCGGAAGATATTTTCCAGCACGCTGTTGAAAAATTTTGGTGATAAGCAGTCGCCTTGCTTTATTCCTCTTTCTATTTTCAGCGGATCTCCCAACTGATCAAGTTGTATTTTTGCTGTACTATGCTCATACATGTTTTTCAGTAAGCGGATATATTTTTGTGGTATACCGTCTGCCTCTAGGGCTTGCCAGAGGTAGTAGTGTTCTATTGAGTCGAAGGCTTTGGTAAAATCAATAAAGGCGATGTAGAGAGGTTGTTTATATTCCTGAACCTTCTCTATTAGTTGTTGCATTGTATGCAAATGATCACTAGTACTATAACCCTTACGGAATCCTGCCTGTTCGACCGGTTGCTGTGAGTCTAAAATGAGTGTTAAGCGTGACAATAATACTTTGGCAAAGATCTTGTATATGTTGCTGGTCAGAGTTATTGGGCGATAATTGTTAATGTCGTTAATGTTTCCCTTTTTAAATAATAATATTATTGTAGAGTTCAGCCATTCATTGGGGACAATTTCTTGTTCTAGGATATCATTGAAAAGATTCGTTAATACTCTACCTAGCTGATTAATGCCAATTTTTAACAATTCACTTGGCAGTCCTTCAGGACCCCCTGACTTATTATTTTTTAAAGAGCTTAAAGCATTCTCTACCTCTCTTGTAAGTATAGGAGGAACTTGGCCAGAGTCTCTTGCCATCGATGGCATCATAGCGGTTCTCTGTTCTAGTGACATTCGGCTTCTATACAATTCCGAATAGAAGACAGTGGCCTCCCTTACTATGGCCTTTCGGGCCCGTAGAACCTTGTCGTTAGATTCGGTTTTTTGTTCCAGGTAGGGAATCCACTTTTTTCCCGAACTAAGATGCCTTTCTAGATGAGCTATTGAGATGTTGTTTTTTGTAAATAATTCTATATTACTGTTCTCTGCTCTTCTCATATCTCTTCTGATAAGTCTTTTAACCGTTTTATTTAATAAGCTGAGCTGCTCTTTTTCCATGTCGGACCTGTTTGTGATTGAACTAAGTAAAGCTCTTTCGCTTATTTTTAGGATAGTTTCTGTTGAGAAAGTAGATGTTTTAGCTTCGGAGATATTTAGGTATTTTTTAGCTGATTCCTTTATGCCGTTTAAGATTGTAGTGTATTTTTCTTGAATGGTTAAGTTAGTTTGAAGTATATTTTGCTCTAACATTTGTAGCTCTACCTGGTAGAGTTGGTTTTTGTTATTGTTATTGTATATATTTATTGATTTTTCATTGTTACAGAAGTTCCTTTCTGCTCTGTGATTTATTTTCATCTTGCATCTAAGTATTCGGTGATCGGTGTAGAAATTAAACTTATTTATTATCCCTACATCGTGGTACCTGGGAATATGTCTGGCAATTACAAAATCTATTTCTGCTTTGGTGTTAGAGTCTGGCGATAACCAGGTCCACTTTCGGTTTGCTCTTTTCTTGAAAAACGTATTAAGAATTTTCAGGTTGTGTTCTATACAAAAATCTATTAATCTTTGCCCATTGGTAGTTCTTTTATCGGTAGAGTATTGTCCTATTACTGTGTGTTCAAACTCTTTCCTTTTCCCAATTCTTGCATTAAAGTCGCCTATAATCATCAAAGTGGTTTTATTTGAGTCAAGCTCTCTTGCAATATTCTCTAGTTTATCGTAGAAGTTGCTGCATTCCTCATTAGATGCTTGTTCCGTAGGAGCGTATACCTGAATCAGTTCTAGGTTCTCTTTACTTGAGATTTTGAATGTGAGTATCGCTATTCTCTCTGAGACTCCTCTAAACTGAACAATATTATTTTTCCATCTTTTGTGAACACAAAACCCAACACCATAGAGTCCCTTCGTTTCGCCAAAGTGATAGAGTATGTATTCTCCGTAGTCAGTGATGTCTTCGCCGAATCTTCTAATTTCGCATAGACCAATGATGTCCCAGTTTATTTCGTTTAGAGCCTGGTTTAGCTCAAGTAGTCTTTCTGTACTTTGTAGAGTTCTCGTATTAAGAGTTAAAATGTTTAAGTAGGTTTCCTTTTTACTAGGTGGGTTCTGAAGTTTGGGGGGGTTGTAGTCGCTGGCTCCCTCGGTGACTAGCCGTCGTGGGAGGTTACAGTGGTTGTTTGAGTAGTTTGTTGTGTTAGGGTCGTGGGCCGTGCTTAGTGATTTCATTGATTGCTATTCGCTAAAGTCATCTGAAGCAATCGAGTGTGGTTGGGGTGTGTCTCCTCTTCTTTGAACAAAACTTGTCAAAGTGCTTTGGCCTCCCTGTGATGTTTTATTCTTTTTCGCTATTCTGTGTTTTGTTGTTGTTTCAGAGCTGGTAGATGGGAATCCTTCTGGTTGGGGCGGCGAGTTTTCGAGTTCTCTCTTTTTGGACTTTAGGTTTTTAGTAGAGTTCTCTCCTATTTCGCTGTTGCTGCGTCCTGCTATTATTATTTTGTCGTATTTTATATATGCTATCTTCCCTTCGCTCCTTTCCTTCTGCACCTGCTCTTGCAAAGACTTTCTTATTTGTAAAATATGGGGCGGAAAGTCTTCTTTGATATAGATGTCGGTATTTTTGAGCTTGTTTTTATTTTTAAGAATAGCTATTTTCTTTCCATATGTTGTAAACGTAATATTAATAGGTCTTGTTTTTCCTTCCGTTGGTTTTCCCATCCTTCTGACTATTTCTAGGTCATTCTTGGTATATTTTATGCCCATATTGCTTATAGTATTTAAAACTTTTTCTTCCAGGCCCTCATATGATTTTTCCCCCTCTTTTACACCAAAAAATATCACATTTCTTGCTCTTATCTGTTTCTCTATTAGTGCAATCCTCTTCTCTTGGTTTTCATTTGTCTGTTTAATTGTTTCTATTTCTTTTTGAATAATAATGAATTTTTGATTTATGTTCTCATTTATTGTCGAGGTAATTCTTTCCTCCTGCTTGTTAAGGGTAATATTCATATCACTTCTAATTTGAATTCTTAATTCATGCAGAATTTTTTCCAAATCTGAACCCATTTTATGCGTAAGTTATATATAAATCAACCAAATTCTTAATATCGATTACGCTATCTAGCGACACCTCGTGGTACGTTTAGTTATTACGATGATGTTAACGAAACTCGAGGTATATAGCATTAGCTAGTTAGTGCAGCCACTGTCCTATAGATGGCACCACTTTGTGCGGAGAAGTGATGTTTGAGTATATCAATAGATGGCGTTATTTTTTTACACATAAAACGTTATATTTTAAATATGAAAATTATTGTTTTGTTATATTCCTATTTTCTTTATATTGCGATTGTTATCACACACTTCACAATAATTATATTTAATACACTTATATTTGCTATTTAAACACTTTTTTCGACAAATAACTGTAGCTTTATGCAATTATAAGGTTTATCACTGTCCAACAATATATTCGTAATATTTCGTTTATTTTCACTGTTTATGTTGAGATAACACTTCCACCTCTAAATCACACTATTTATAAACGTTATATAACACTTGGTCCGAAGTAAATGCACTATTTATATTTATTTTTCCGATTATTTACGGAGCTGACCGTTAACTTGACGACGGTGGCGCCACGACACGTACCTTAGACGATCTTAATATAATAGAAATGTATGGATCCGTAGTGTTTAGTATTAGCAAATACATAACCACCCCAAACGGGAAGTATTTTACATGAAATCACACTAATATTATAAAGGCGAAAGTTTGTGTGTGTGTATGTATGTTTGTTACTCTTTAACGCCGCAACTACTGAAAAATGAAAGGAGAATGCCCAAAATTCTATGGGCGTGTAACCCAGTCGTTTACAAGCGTGTTGTATGCAGCATTTATTGCAGATTTATTCCTGATAACCAAACACCATTTTAATACCTCTAGGAGCTGCCGTTTTTGAATAAATCTTAGTTTAAGTTTGAAAATGATTCTAGGTTATGTGTAGTTTATGATTGTTAAACTAGTAAGGAAAGCCGTGTATCGTTCCTGCCGATTTGAACTATTTGTTTAGCGCGCACTATACTTAACATACCTGTTGCAACGATGTCCATGTTGAGAGTAGTTTGCAATGTAGAATCTAACGAAGACACATCATGTCTTAGCATCATATCAAAGGCATCATGTTTACATTCAACTGACATTTAATGCACCTCAACAATGTTATCCAAATCACGAACAAAAATCAGAATCCGTAGAAAAGCGTAAAGTCGGCGAGTAGGCGAGATCGAATCCGTATAATATAGCAAAAGTCGTTGGTAAGGAAAAACAATAAACCATAGAATTAATATTGTTTTCCGCTGCGCTACAATAAACATTCAAAATGTAAACAGACTAGACGTCACTAGCGTCACACATAACTAAAACAGTGACAATGTCACATTGGCATCTTGAAATACTAAGATAAAGTATAAGTACCTCCTCTTCTTTGAAATATAATAAGTTTCGTTACACAAAATCAAGAAGGTTGTAGTTATATATTCCATTGCACAAAACGCAACGAAGTTAAAACAATATTACAACAAAATAATATTATTAATTATTGCTTATTTACTTTAATCATATTGTACGATTTACAACAAATAAATAGAATAATGTATTAATATAATTAATATCTGTTTTATTGCAAGTGACATGATTTTTTTTAACAACAAAACTTTTTGTTTGGGCATGTATGCGTAGAAAGTAATGCAAATGGCCACCAGACGTGCCAGAGAAACAGGAAGAGACGGTTGAATTCCTTTTTTAATGCATTTTTTTAAAAGCAGCTTTAGCATTAATAATTATTAATTTTCAAATTGTCATATATTCGTAAGATAATTTTTAGTAAATTACATTTTGTGTAAATGCTTGGGTCAGGGTTGATCATTCTCCTTTGGAGTGGAGATAGATTATACCCTGGAATAACACATAGGTTACTTTTTATCTCGGAAAAGTATAACTTATATATCTACTAAGATATAACTTCCAAAAACGCGATTGATGGCGCTGATTGTGCTTAAGTAAATCACGCTCACATAACATATTATTATTGCAATAGTTTGCTGTCGTTGCATGAATTTGTATACGTTTGTATGAATTTTCTGTCATTCTCTTTGCTTAGTTACTCTTAGAAGATTCTGTTTGAATATTTTTTTTTTATATTAGGTATATAAAGGGTCACTCGCCTGTACAAACGGTATTGCGCGCACACCGGGGAAATTCCTGAGGGTCGGCATCGTGTCGAGAGCGGCCGACAGTAGAGACAAACGCAGCGCGTGCAGTTTGTGCGCTTCGTTCTCCACTTCCACCGTGCGGGAAGTCGACGCCGCCGGCTGCGACGAGCCCGACGGACCTGCTATTGCCAACAATTGTACGGTGACCCAATTGTGTCTTGCATAGCTATTGTTAATATTAACCAAAACCAATGTTACTACAGTTCGTTTCACTTAAGAGCCCTCTCCATGGGTGCGACAAATCGTTGGTGAGTGGAGTCTAAAACAGTGATTAATGCATTTAGAGAGCGAGACGTCTTCAGTATAGAAGAGTACTAAAAATATATACATAAATAAATAATAAATTAAATAAATAAATAAATTTTGCTTGAGATATCATGATTTTTAGTGAAAAACGGCAAAGTTACTAAAGACATTTGTAATTATTATGAAGTAACCTATGATAAGACTTCGGTCGTTTTTCAATTTTCTAGTTTCTTATATAGTTTATTTACGCACGAAGTTGCCCCAAAATTTGCCCAAAAATAGTGATTTTTCAAGCGTCATAACTTTCAAAATAAATATAATTTTACTAATATTTTTATTTTATGGCATAGGTAATGGAGATATAAATTGATATCTGGCTTAACTTTAGACCTATTGCGACAAATATTAGAATAATAGGCGTCATACGTTTGTATGAAAAAGCGCGTGAAGAGAGCGGCCTTAAAAAGCTCCACTGACTTTAGTTTTAGTTTACTTTTTGAGATTTACTTGGTGGTATGAACGGCGACGGGTGATGGCGATTGTTTATATGAAAGCGACTGTATATAATGATGAAATTATTCAACACATTTTAGGATTCGTACGATATTTTGCGATACAACTATGATGTTAACAAAAACATACTACATTCAATGTAGTTACGGCATGTAAAAGGTTATAGATAGTATCCGTTTAGGACTTGAAAATTATGAGCCATGAAAATGTTAATGGGATGAGGGAGTGTACAAAAACTTGTTCGACGTCGACTTGCTTATGGACAACATAGATTAAGAAGAAGCATATGGGCTCCAGAACTAATCAATTGAAAATGTTAATTACATTCACTGCATAGTTTCAACAAAAAGTAAATATAATCCAATTTTCCTTAGCTTCTTAAAAACTAAACAAAATGTTTCTAGCAAAAACGCGTAAGCGATGTGCTATGCACGGCGTTTCAGCCGTTCTAGCAATGAAACAGTGAATAATCAAATTATACACACGTCCTATGCTCCGAGGATAACGCATCGCATACGCGCCATTTCTGGTTGTTATTACGCGATTTGTTTACCTTTTTAAAAAGCTAAGGGAAAACAGATTATAGAAGATAATACTAGCCTGCAACAGTGGAGGTTATGTCCATGGCGGTGGTGCAGGAAGCGCCGGTTGGCGCTGACACCATCTCGCCTACAACACACACTATGCTCACTCACATAAAGTTTCAAGCTTAAATTACGCCATCACTTACAGCTAACAAGTGAGTGGAACCGTTTATCAATCGATCGGCTATGAAACAGGATCTTACTTATTGAGTATATTTTTCGAAAAATCAAATCGTACCTTTTAAATTGCGTCCTTCAAAAAATGCAATATTCGGTCCTTAAATTGTAACATTTCAATGGACTACTTATAATTGCATCATAATACATTGCATAATTTTAAAAGGTATTATCGAGGAAGGTATAAGCACACGAGTAGATATTATACAGAGAGAAAGCTACCTACAAGCGGCCCGCTGTAAGTACACTCACACATAGCGCCGCTCACGCACACACGAGCTCTCACCAACGGTTCACGTACGCTCCGCTGGTAGGACAGTTGGTAAACAAGCGACAGGGCTGTGGGTCGTGCGCACTTTTCCAATCTCTTTTTTTGTGTACCCTAGAGATCAAGTGAAGTAAGTATACCTATCTTTACATATCTATACAATAAAATTAATGAAATGAAATTAATTGAAATGACATGAATTTATTTATTGTAGGATAGTATGTGCCACTTATGATACTATGTCAAGACTCTACTACTGGTTAAGCAGCATTCTAATGCAGATTCTACTGAATAGAATAATTGAGTAATAACATTGCCAGGTACAACCCGTTTACTAAAAGATTGGACCTGGCGTCGATGACGTCACTGCGACGCATGGGTACGGTGTGCAAAAAAGCATTATTAAGAATATTTAGGTATTGTATGAAACTTAAATGTTTGTGAAAAACTCTGGGTATGCTGTGTTAGTATTGTCTTGCGAGCGAGCGAGTCAAAGCAACTTGGCAGCGAGGTCCTATCTTTTAGTAAACGGGTTGTAAGTTAAAATGTGTTATAGATCCTCTATGCAACGGGCCATCGCGATGGGCCTATCTAAGGTACCTATCTAAATAAATAATTAAATAAATACTCACACATACACACACGGCCGTCTATTCCTAAAGTAGGCAACTTCATGCCTGTGTTATAGGTAATAGCCAACTGATAGACATATTTACATATAAATACATATATATATTTTATATAAAGGTATATATACATACATATTATAAATACACCCAGACTCGGGGCGGGAATCGAACCCGCGACCCCGGAACGGAAGGCAGGGTCACTGCCAACCGCGCTAACGGGTCATTCTAAGTAACTAGGTACTTAATTCATTCAATTTACTAAAGTAAGTAAGTATCTAGATTCTAGGTACTGTCACTAGGGATATCTACGCACGTGCTATCACACTTATTTTTAGTAAGTATCTGTTCATAAAAATGTCTACGGTTTTATAATCTACTACCTACCTAAGTAACTAGGTATTTAATTCATTTATTTTACTAAAGTAAGTATCTAAGTACTATCACTAGGGACATCTACGCATGTGCTATTACACTGACTGTTAGTAGGTACCTACTACCTACCTAAGTAACTAGGTACTTAATTCATTCATTTTACTAAAGTATCTAGTTCTGTCACTAGAGATATCTATGCATGTGCTATCACACTTAGTTTTAGTAAGTACCTACTACATACCTAAGTAACTAGGTACTTAATTTACAAAAGTAAGTAAGTATGTAGATACTATCGCTAGGGATATCTACGCATGTGCTATTACATAATATACTTTTAGTAGGTACCTAATAAAAGTACTAAAAGTACCTACCTAAGTAACTACATAACTTATATATACTATAGTAATATAATATAAAAACATATTTTTCCAATGATTATTACATATCTTGCTATATTATGTATACTAGTATATAATATTTTTATTTTTACCCATAATTAATTTTTCACATGCAACAGGTGACAACCCTATCAGAATAGGTATAAATTTTGGACGTTCTTAGGTAGCTTTTCCTCTGTATAATATCTACTCGTGTGGTATAAGTATCGCCAAACAAATATTCGTCCCTGAGCTTCGTGCGAGAGCGAACTCGCGCAGGTTTGTGCTAGCTCCATCCCTTTCCGTCCGCCCATTGATACCTAAATAATATGCTATTGCGACGCGGCTTGCGGTTATATTCAGAGGCGAATATTTGTTTGACGATACCTATACAATACGATGGGTTAACAACAACACGCGCTTACCGTACGCGCTGCTTCGTCCAGAGACGCCTCCGATGCTCTCGGCGGCCGAGCCGCCGCTGTCCGAGGCGGCGGAGCCGGCGGCCTCGGCGGGCGACGTGCGCAGCGTGCTGCCGTCCGTGGCGGCCGTGCTGCCTTCGTCGTCGGACCTAACATACAAGATAAAGTTTAAACACTCAAACCAGGGGGGTTATTCTGTAACTTAGTTAGCAACTGAAAATAGTTGCCAACGAATTAGTTCGATATACATTGCTGCTTTACTGTGTAAAATTATAAAAACACTTTATATTTCCCACAGTAAAGCAGCAATGTATATCAAACTAATTCGTTGGCAACTATTTTCAGTTTTTTTTTATTTTTTTATTTGGAAAACATACAGCTTATTAATTTAACATATTAGTCTAACTTATTCTAGATAATTACATTTAGCCAATTAAGTTTTCACAATAAAGAAATACATGAAAGTTGCATACTTCCCAATCGGGTAGATCTGCTTATTGAATTTTAAAGGCTCGCGTATAGTAGGCTCAGTTGCTAACTAAGTTACAGAATAACCCAGCTGGTCAGGTTTTAAACTTTAATATAAACATAAATAACATTGAGGAAGAACGGTTCATACTTTTAATACAAATTATTAAGCATACCTTTTCGGAATGCTGGAATGCGGAATCCAGGACGCTATCGATACCATATTATCGAAATGGAGACTTACGGATTTAGTGGAGAGACGAACGACTCGTGGCGGCAGTTAGTATTAGCGGCCGAGTGCGTGATACGTATATAATAGCCTTAGGCCTTAGCTATGTAGTGCTTAAGATTCCTAAGACTTAATAATGCGTACGTTATCTATAGCTGTGCCTGTATACGTACCTATCTAAATTTGAATGTATCTAAATATTACGGAAATATGCATGTGTTTACTTTTAAATTATTTATATACAATGTACATTGCATAACCTGAAGATGTATGTATGCTAAGTTAAGATGTATGTAAACCGCTAGTAAACCATATAAATAAATAAATATAGTGTGTGGAGTTTGTAGTCACCCGTTAGGCGAAGCAGTGGCGTCGCTATAGGCGGGCGCGGAGTGCGACGAGTGCGCGGGCGGCTGCGCGGGCTGCGCGGGGGGCGCGGGCGGCGCGGGCGCGGCCGCGTGCGGCGCGCGTCGGCCCTGCTCTTGCAGCGACAGCGCTATTGCCAACTCCACCATCGTTTCGTCGTCCGCGTCTGCCGGTATGTCCAGGAGAGCTTCGAGACCTGTTTCGGGTGGTTTATCATTACGTTAATTGGTACTGCTGTAATTCCTGTAATTACCGAGGACTATTACACGACCTTTTTGGATACAGAAATCGTTTTTTAGATTCCAATAGCCCAAATTTTTTTCTTGGGTCTTGGTCAAAACTACATTACTTAATGTCTAAATTGGAAAAAAATTATAAAAAAAGTTAAATCTGATAATAGGGGTATAAGTCACGGAAAATAAGTCAACCGGTGACCTTCAATGCGCAGAAGTCGAAAATGAGGTATCTCGGGGAGTGAGGGGGTCGTGGGGAGTGCGTGGGGATCGTTCGTAAGCACTGATTAGCTCTCGCGGATCCCTCGTAAGCGCTGATTGGCTCTCCAATCATATTATGTCCCGCTCAGTCGTACGACGCTGCACGCACTTGAAGGTCACCGGTCGACTTACGTGAGAGGGGTTATACTTGTCTAATGACAGAAAAGGGATGCAAGTGCATACACAATCAAGGTGTGAACGTGTAACGGAGGTAGTGAAACGTACCCACTACACTTCCAAATCTTTTTCATACCTTCATTTAATATAATATTAAGTACACTTCCTCGATTAAGAGATCACGCAAATCGGGCCAGCAATCTCGAAACAATCGGTGTATATACATTAAAAGACAAAATACGTGCCGGATTGAGAACCTCAAAAGGGGTATTAGAATTTATGTATTTATTTGAAGAACTAATAATTGTTACACACAGAGAAAGGAGCTCCAGAGTCCGCATTAACACGAAATAGTATTAAAACAAAATCGTAAAATGTTGGCGGGGGACAGGGGAGAACGCGTTGTTGTGATTGGTTGACTCGAAAGTCATAAAATCAAGTTAAATCAACTAGTGATGGGAATTGGACGTCGACCGTTTTTTATCGACGTATCATTATCGACATGATTTCAGTTGATAATATGATAAAAATAAAACAAAAATTCAAAATTTAAATATTTAATAATTATTATCTCTATCTCTATTTTTTGAAACCCGTTTTAGGATAATGAGGCGCTCTCGTCTGTGAATTTTATCAAATATTTATCGATATTTTAATAGGTAGGTATGGTTCAAATTACAATTAGTATGCAGAGCAACGAATGCATACTAATATAATTTATCGACTCTCTACAACAACTCAACTCGACTCGACTCGACTGGACTCGACTGCACTCGACTGAACTCGACTGAACTCGACTGAACACGACTGAACTCGACTGAACTCGACTGAACTCGACTGAAATCGACTGAACTCGACTGAACTCGACTGAACACGACTGAACTCGACTGAACTCGACAGAACTCGACTTAACTCGACTTAACTCGACTGAACTCGACTGAACTCGACTGAACTCGACTTAACTCGACTTAACTCGACTGAACTCGACTGAACACGACTGAACTCGACTGAACTCGACTGAATTCGACTGAACTCGACTGAACTCGACTTAACTCGTCTTAACTCGACTTAACTCGACTGAACTCGACTTAAGTCGACTGAATACGACTGAACTCGACTGAAAACGACTGAACTCGACTTAACTCGACTGAACTCGACTCGTTCAGTCGAGTTCAGTAACTCGACTCGTTCAGTCGAGTTCAGTCAAGTTCAGTCGTATTCAGTCGATTTAAGTCGAGTTCAGTCGAGTTAAGTCGAGTTAAGTCGAGTTCAGTCGATTTCAGTCGATTTCAGTCGAGTTAAGTCGAGTTAAGTCGAGTTCAGTCGTGTTAAGTCGAGTTAAGTCGAGTTCAGTCGAGTTAAGTCGAGTTAAGTCGAGTTCAGTCGAGTTCAGTCGAATTCAGTCGAGTTAAGTCGAGTTCTGTCGAGTTCTGTCGAGTTCAGTCGAATTCAGTCGAGTTCAGTCGAGTTAAGTCGAGTTAAGTCGAGTTAAGTCGAATTCAGTCGAGTTCAGTCGAGTTAAGTCGAGTTAAGTCGAGTTCAGTCGAGTTCAGTCGAGTTCAGTCGTGTTCAGTCGAGTTCAGTCGAGTTCAGTCGAGTTAAGTCGAGTTAAGTCGAGTTAAGTCGAGTTCAGTCGAGTTAAGACGTCTTAAGTCGAGTTAAGTCGAGTTCAGTCGAGTTCAGTCGAATTCAGTCGAGTTCAGTCGAGTTCAGTCGAATTCAGTCGAGTTCAGTCGAGTTCAGTCGTGTTCAGTCGAGTTAAGTCCAGTTAAGTCCAGTTAAGTCCAGTTCAGTCGAGTTCAGTCGATTTCAGTCGAGTTAAGTCGAGTTAAGTCGAGTTCAGTCGAGTTAAGTCGAGTTCAGTCGAGTTCAGTCGAGTTAAGTCGAGTTAAGTCGAGTTAAGTCGAGTTAAGTCGAGTTCAGTCGAGTTCAGTCGAGTTCAGCCGAGTTCAGTCGAGTTAAGTCGAGTTAAGTCGAGTTAAGTCGAGTTCAGTCGAGTTCAGTCGAGTTCAGTCGAGTTCAGTCGTGTTCAGTCGAGTTCAGTCGAGTTAAGTCGAGTTAAGTCGAGTTAAGTCGAGTTAAGTCGAGTTAAGTCGAGTTAAGTCGAGTTCAGTCGAGTTCAGTCGAGTTCAGTCGAGTTAAGTCGAGTTAAGTCGAGTTAAGTCGAGTTAAGTCGAGTTAAGTCGAGTTAAGTCGAGTTCAGTCGAGTTCAGTCGAGTTCAGTCGTGTTCAGTCGAGTTCAGTCGAGTTAAGTCGAGTTAAGTCGAGTTCAGTCGAGTTAAGTCGAGTTAAGTCGAGTTCAGTTGAGTTCAGTCGAGTTCAGTCGATTTCAGTCGAGTTCAGTCGAGTTCAGTCGAGTTCAGTCGAGTTCAGTCGAGTTAAGTCGAGTTCAGTCGAGTTGAGTTCAGTCGAGTTCAGTCGAGTTCAGTCGATTTCAGTCGAGTTCAGTCGAGTTCAGTCGAGTTAAGTCGAGTTCAGTCGAGTTAAGTCGAGTTAAGTCGAGTTCAGTCGAATTCAGTCGAGTTCAGTCGAGTTCGGTCGTGTTCAGTCGAGTTCAGTCGAGTTCAGTCGAGTTCAGTTGAGTGCAGTCAATATTATTATTAAAATATTGGGATCACTTTCAATGTTCGCATTTTATCGATAAATTATATTTTTATTAGACCGCCATCTCTAATAAGCATGGAGCGAGAATGACTTATGCAGATAAACGTGAGAAAAAAGAGATGGCGATAAAAGACTTCAACGGGAGTGCTTTCGCATTTTGTGTTTTGCTGTACTATTTTAAATTATAATAATTATCCTTAAATTGAAGAATATGGGCTTACCTGTGAAATGTAATTCCGTCTTTATTAAGACTGGACATTTTCCGCACCATTTGACTACACAGCAGGGCATCTTTGACAGAAAAACACCTGTTTAGGGACTTCTTTACACAATGACGTCCGCTCACGGAATGAGGTACCGAATGTGGGCGGCGCATTTAAATAGGTGATTCCAGCGCATATGTGTGGTGAGTGCGGGTGCCCTGCTATTACCAGTCTTTATTTGACTGGTCTGTGTTGTTACATCAATAAAAATAAAAAACTTAAAAAATTACACAAATATAGATGCATAATATTTAGACAACATATTTAGATACACAACTTATTAAAAGGTGCTATTAAATTTAATTAGCTATTAAATTTAATTGTAATATTTATATTTCATATTATTATGTGTTTAATATAAGAAAATAACTAAGTTAAGAATGATTTGCAATGCCCTGACGGGGCCTATGTTGTGTCATATGCAATAAATAAATAAATAAATAAATAAAATAAAAGGTTGTACCAAAAAACAAAAGCATTTACCAAAAAATTAAAAATGAAATGACTTGCCTCCGTCGGGTGCCAACAAAACCATAGGCTCGAGAGGGTCGTCAACGTCCATGTACTGCTGGTCGTCGCGGCTGGCGCTCAGCTCCGACTCCGACACAGCGGCCTCGGTGATCGAGCTCGCCGCCTGTGCAGTTGTCACTGACGATCCGGCACCTGTCAACAATTGCATTTTATTCAATTCATTTCAGAGGTAATAGGCTATTTGACTAATTTTTGGAAATTGTTTTAAATGATTCTTTATTACTTATTAAAACACACTAACATTGATATTTTTCGGAATATCTACAGTATTAAGAATTAAAATCAATGATAAAGTTTAAGTTTTGAAAACCGCACCAAAAACAACGTTTCTGTCATGGCGCTGATCACAGGATACGCGTGACGTCACAAATCGGTATGCAAGTCACTTTTCTCATTTCATTGTTATACCTACTCATTTTAATATCAATCTTATTCTTTCAAGTCTAAAGTTTAGTTTCGGTTGACTTGATAAACTTCAATTATTACAACCATGTCAAGTGTGCCATCTAGTGACGTCACAACCAATCACAGAGCGTTCACGTTACTGATAAAATTTCAAAAATTATTATGTTTTATTTCGTGCAAAATATCGCGTAAAATTACATAATTTAGTTTGATTGAGTAAAATATGTCTTTTTTAGGCTATTATCTGATAAGATGACCACAATCAATAGTATATTTTCAATGTTGTCAAATAGCCTACACTAGCGGCACGCTATGATGGCCGGTTTGACACATTACAATAGTGATGTGGAATGTCAATTTATTCTCGAACAAAAAACAATTAAGTTTTGTTTTTGTACCTGATTAAATAGGTTTAATAAAACAAAAATGTATATGTTTATTTAATTTATTTGAACGAACTGAATATTTGAACGAAAATGAATATACATACTTTATATGCACACAAGAAACATATGAATACAAAAGATACCAAAAAAGGTGCCACAAAAGGCCATAATTAATCAGATTCGTCCATACTACTATTTTCACTGTCGTCACTGCTATCATCACATACATTAATAATTATATGTTCGTTTTCTATAATATTATCTATTTTCACATCTCTTTCATAATCTTCCCTTATTAATTTAACAGTTCTATTCACAACCTTTTCCCAGTCTCCTTTAGTCACATGTTCACAAGCTTCTTCTAATAATTTTAGCATTTTTTTTGTGGTAAATGGGGGTTCTGTATTGTGTCTTGCAGCATATCCCTTAATTTGAGCCCACACCAACTCAATCGCATTATACTCACAATGGTAAGGCGGTAACCGTATAACTCTGTGCCCATGTTCTAATGCTATTTCGTCAATGACGTATCGGATCTTGGTTGGTTTGTTTTCTTTTAAAAGACGTACTAATTCCGCTTTTAACATATTCATGTTTGCATCTACGCCATTTTTACGAAGCCATGCGACGATATCAGCTTTCTTTTGGGATTGGGCAGGTGGCTTGTCAATTTGCATCGAGTGGTATGGGGCGTTGTCCATAATTATAATAGATGGTTCAGGGAGGCTACACAACATTGAGGTAAACCATTCAGTAAACTTTTCTCCATTCATGTCTTCATGATAGTCTCCAGTGGTTTTTGACGCAAAAGCCATGAGAGAACCTTCGACAAACCCGTTGATGGTTCCGGCGTGACAAATTATAAGTCGCGATCCTTTTCCTACAGGAACTTTGGAAGTAGATGCTGCTGTGTCATCGTTCCAAGAACGGCCTACAGTATGGTTAGCATTAAGCCATGTTTCATCCAAGAACACAACATTTTGCCAATTTTTGATTTCTTTCACTTGCCGTAAAAAAGTATACCTTGCCATCGCTATATCAAATCTTTCCATCAATATTTTGCGTTTGTTACATTTTTTGTATCGAAATCCAATGGTCTTCAAAATCTTCGTTAAAGAACTTTCCCCACCGAAGAATAATCCAGCTTCCTTCAGTGAATGCACCAACTTTTTTCTTGTTGGATACTCCTTCTGTAAATAGTAGCCGTAAACATGTCTTCGGATAGCATCGGCATCAAAGCTATCGATGCCTACGACTGGTTTTGCTCGTTTTCTCTTTTTTGGTGTGTGAAGTTTATTTTCTTCTGTGCCAGTCTCGCCATATTTTTTTTTAGTTATCCGTCTAACAGTTCGTTGTCCAATATTAAGCGCATCAGCTACGCGTTCAACCACTGACGTTATAGGTAAAATTGGCCCTCCATTTTGAGCTTCACGATCGAAATAGTTACGAAGGCGTATTACGAACTCACGTGTCTGACTATTTAGAACAGTTCTCTGCGTACGTTCGGTCATATCGACGAAATCCACAACAAAGGGCTTGAACAGAGTCCAAATTAACGAGCAAGGGTCAACAGTAATGCAGTATCAATATTTGAAATCCAAAGCCAGGTCAAAACTATATCACAATCGCATTGCACTGACAGTTTATACTTTTCGAAGCAACGTCAATTGCTTTGTTTTGCATTGAGCATTGACGCGAGTTTGCCGGAGGTAGTAGTTGTGCTAGCCAGCGATCCTATGTGACGATCGTATTAGATTCCATTTTTAAAAATTTATTGATATTTTTTTGCGATTTCAGAGGTTTGTCCACATAGTGAAAATTGTTCATATTCACAAGTACATTCACCCCTTAAATGGTGCAAACTGATTTTTCTACACTTGTATACATTTAAGAAATCAATTTAATAAATAAATTTTGAGTCCTAAACCTAAAACTACATTCGATAAAATTTATGAATCTCTGCACATCACTATCGTCAATAAAGTAATACAATTATTTCCTTCAAAGTCGTTATCAATTAATACGGAACTTCATGAGCGGACAAACGTCAAACCGGCCATCATAGCGTGCCGCTAGAGTATTGATCACCGTTTTGATTTCACACTTTGACCTTGACTGTACCTTTTAAATATAATCTATTTTCCTTAGCTAAAGGTAACCGAAAGGTGAGCTAAACCAAGAATTGCTCGGAGAGTCGCATAGACGACGCGCTTAACTCGGAGCCTTAGACGTTTGTTATTCATTAATTGTGCGTACTGTTGCTGTTATTTCCTATCGATATTTTGTTACGTTTAAGACTCGTACAGCGTACTGTTACGCTTGGCCAGCGTGGTAGACTATGGCCAAAACCCTTCTCACTCTGAGAGGAGACCCGTGCTCTGTAGTGAGCCGGTAATGGGTTGATCATGATGATGATGATGATGACTGTTCGTTACAGCCCCCACACACGTGGCCACTAGTGGCGTCGACTAGTGACCGCCACAAGTCGCGGAAGAGATTTTTCATACATTTTCTTGTGGCTCGATCGCAGCCACTCGAGAGCTCAGTGTGCGGTGGTACCATATAAAATGTATGAAAAAACTCCTCCGCGACTTGTGGCCGGCCATTAATCATCGCTACTAGTGGCCCAGTGTGCGGGAGCTGTTAAAAACCAGGAGGAAGACTATTCATAGGTGTGAGAAAAATATGATACTCATTTATATAGACTATGACAACAAAGCTATAAGAGCAGCAAATATATTATTTAAGGATCTGTTACCTGGAGTGTTAGGGGGTGATGGTATGTACACACGTCGCCTCTTCACCCGCGGACGTAGGACTCTCATCAACGCTGTCTTAGTACCGAAGCTAATGCTCTGATCTTCGGCCAACAGCAGAGACAGGTAGATTTGATTGCCGAAATCGATCTAAAACAAAATATTATAAATCATTAAAAGCCCTGTTTGGCATTTTATCATATTAGTCACAAGCTTAGCGGGTGATACGTTGGCAATCTCTGACCATTCGATTCCGTGTTTCTAATCCACAATTTTCTTCAACCCATGCTCTCTGCCACAATGATGATATCAAGAGTATACTCCGATTTTTAATTCCGTGGAATTCTGACAGCTGTCATCGTCATTTACAGATGAGTTATTTGTATGGCGAACAGGGTTAACATCTGCGAAGTACGATTTTACCCGAAACTACTTTAATTCCCTGTCATCATAAAAAGCCATATGCCGAATAATAATGTCGTTTCGCACTAAAATAGAAAACACCAAGAGTGGAAACTAGAAATAGCACACTAACAGCAATGGAAAACAAAAGAAGCACATTGAAAAAATTCATTCAAAAATGGAAGTCAAATGACATTCTCACCATGAAGTGTCTGTCAGGCATTTGTCATATCTATGCGGCAGTTGATTTTTATTTACATAAGTTTTGAATTTTTTATCTTTTTTGTGGGAATTGTTTTATCTCTGGTAACATTACGAAACATCAGAATTCCAGGGAATTAGTAATACGGGTATAGGACTGCTTCGATACGAATCTCGCGGTATACCACAATCTCGCAATCAATACTGATCAAACATGAAACGTGTTTTAGTTTAGAATGAAACATATCTGTGTACTTTTCTTCGGATTATAAAAATGGCAACTCACACAATCCGAGTCGGAATTGAGTTGGAACGCGTGGATGGTATCGGCCAGCGCGTGTAACGTGTGTTCCACGTGACGCAGGCCGTACGACAGGATCCCCGGCGGGCCGGCGGTCTGGTTGCGGCAGGCGGCCAGCTTCCACAGCACGCTGACCAGTAGGGCGCACAGGTGTGGCTCCTTGTCGGCCTCGTCTTGGTTGTCGCCTTTCCATAGTGCGGACCAGTCACCTGTTAAACAATAATGATATTTCTATAAACAATAAAATAACCGAGATGGTTACGGATTGTTACTCGTGAGAAAATCAATGACTGAATTAAAAATTCCACCATTTCAGACCTTAGTGTCGCCGCCGCTTTTTAAATTTTAAAATCGAAAAGCAGATATCATAACAAAAATGAATTCAACGCTAGGCTTATTAACCTAACGGAGAATTAAACCCTCCCCCCACATTATCAAAAAATACGTTTTTTGTCTTAACTGCAAAGATACGTTAGCAAAACTATAAAGCCCTTTTGGCATCAGTAAACTCAAAGACGGTAATCGGTTTATAGGCATGCAAAAAGTATTCGTATACTACAAGTATTACCATTGGCCGGTTTGGCAGGCGTGGCTGCGCTGAACTTGACGAGGTTCTGCGGGCGCGCCACGGCGACGCCGCGCGCCAGCAGCAGCAGCCGGAAGTACGCCTCGGGGTCGATGTTGCGCGCGTCCGCCGTGTCGCGCAGCTCCCGGAGCGATGAGCACACGTATACTACAAGTATTACCATTGGCCGGTTTGGCAGGCGTGGCTGCGCTGAACTTGACGAGGTTCTGCGGGCGCGCCACGGCGACGCCGCGCGCCAGCAGCAGCAGCCGGAAGTACGCCTCGGGGTCGATGTTGCGCGCGTCCGCCGTGTCGCGCAGCTCCCGGAGCGATGAGCACACGTATACTACAAGTATTACCATTGGCCGGTTTGGCAGGCGTGGCTGCGCTGAACTTGACGAGGTTCTGCGGGCGCGCCACGGCGACGCCGCGCGCCAGCAGCAGCAGCCGGAAGTACGCCTCGGGGTCGATGTTGCGCGCGTCCGCCGTGTCGCGCAGCTCCCGGAGCGATGAGCACACGTATACTACAAGTATTACCATTGGCCGGTTTGGCAGGCGTGGCTGCGCTGAACTTGACGAGGTTCTGCGGGCGCGCCACGGCGACGCCGCGCGCCAGCAGCAGCAGCCGGAAGTACGCCTCGGGGTCGATGTTGCGCGCGTCCGCCGTGTCGCGCAGCTCCCGGAGCGATGAGCACACGTATACTACAAGTATTACCATTGGCCGGTTTGGCAGGCGTGGCTGCGCTGAACTTGACGAGGTTCTGCGGGCGCGCCACGGCGACGCCGCGCGCCAGCAGCAGCAGCCGGAAGTACGCCTCGGGGTCGATGTTGCGCGCGTCCGCCGTGTCGCGCAGCTCCCGGAGCGATGAGCACACGTATACTACAAGTATTACCATTGGCCGGTTTGGCAGGCGTGGCTGCGCTGAACTTGACGAGGTTCTGCGGGCGCGCCACGGCGACGCCGCGCGCCAGCAGCAGCAGCCGGAAGTACGCCTCGGGGTCGATGTTGCGCGCGTCCGCCGTGTCGCGCAGCTCCCGGAGCGATGAGCACACGTATACTACAAGTATTACCATTGGCCGGTTTGGCAGGCGTGGCTGCGCTGAACTTGACGAGGTTCTGCGGGCGCGCCACGGCGACGCCGCGCGCCAGCAGCAGCAGCCGGAAGTACGCCTCGGGGTCGATGTTGCGCGCGTCCGCCGTGTCGCGCAGCTCCCGGAGCGATGAGCACATGTATACTACAAGTATTACCATTGGCCGGTTTGGCAGGCGTGGCTGCGCTGAACTTGACGAGGTTCTGCGGGCGCGCCAGCAGCAGCAGCCGGAAGTACGCCTCGGGGTCGATGTTGCGCGCGTCCGCCGTGTCGCGCAGCTCCCGGAGCGATGAGCACACGTATACTACAAGTATTACCATTGGCCGGTTTGGCAGGCGTGGCTGCGCTGAACTTGACGAGGTTCTGCGGGCGCGCCACGGCGACGCCGCGCGCCAGCAGCAGCAGCCGGAAGTACGCCTCGGGGTCGATGTTGCGCGCGTCCGCCGTGTCGCGCAGCTCCCGGAGCGATGAGCACACGTATACTACAAGTATTACCATTGGCCGGTTTGGCAGGCGTGGCTGCGCTGAACTTGACGAGGTTCTGCGGGCGCGCCACGGCGACGCCGCGCGCCAGCAGCAGCAGCCGGAAGTACGCCTCGGGGTCGATGTTGCGCGCGTCCGCCGTGTCGCGCAGCTCCCGGAGCGATGAGCACACGTATACTACAAGTATTACCATTGGCCGGTTTGGCAGGCGTGGCTGCGCTGAACTTGACGAGGTTCTGCGGGCGCGCCACGGCGACGCCGCGCGCCAGCAGCAGCAGCCGGAAGTACGCCTCGGGGTCGATGTTGCGCGCGTCCGCCGTGTCGCGCAGCTCCCGGAGCGATGAGCACACGTATACTACAAGTATTACCATTGGCCGGTTTGGCAGGCGTGGCTGCGCTGAACTTGACGAGGTTCTGCGGGCGCGCCACGGCGACGCCGCGCGCCAGCAGCAGCAGCCGGAAGTACGCCTCGGGGTCGATGTTGCGCGCGTCCGCCGTGTCGCGCAGCTCCCGGAGCGATGAGCACACGTATACTACAAGTATTACCATTGGCCGGTTTGGCAGGCGTGGCTGCGCTGAACTTGACGAGGTTCTGCGGGCGCGCCACGGCGACGCCGCGCGCCAGCAGCAGCAGCCGGAAGTACGCCTCGGGGTCGATGTTGCGCGCGTCCGCCGTGTCGCGCAGCTCCCGGAGCGATGAGCACACGTATACTACAAGTATTACCATTGGCCGGTTTGGCAGGCGTGGCTGCGCTGAACTTGACGAGGTTCTGCGGGCGCGCCACGGCGACGCCGCGCGCCAGCAGCAGCAGCCGGAAGTACGCCTCGGGGTCGATGTTGCGCGCGTCCGCCGTGTCGCGCAGCTCCCGGAGCGATGAGCACACGTATACTACAAGTATTACCATTGGCCGGTTTGGCAGGCGTGGCTGCGCTGAACTTGACGAGGTTCTGCGGGCGCGCCACGGCGACGCCGCGCGCCAGCAGCAGCAGCCGGAAGTACGCCTCGGGGTCGATGTTGCGCGCGTCCGCCGTGTCGCGCAGCTCCCGGAGCGATGAGCACACGTATACTACAAGTATTACCATTGGCCGGTTTGGCAGGCGTGGCTGCGCTGAACTTGACGAGGTTCTGCGGGCGCGCCACGGCGACGCCGCGCGCCAGCAGCAGCAGCCGGAAGTACGCCTCGGGGTCGATGTTGCGCGCGTCCGCCGTGTCGCGCAGCTCCCGGAGCGATGAGCACACGTATACTACAAGTATTACCATTGGCCGGTTTGGCAGGCGTGGCTGCGCTGAACTTGACGAGGTTCTGCGGGCGCGCCACGGCGACGCCGCGCGCCAGCAGCAGCAGCCGGAAGTACGCCTCGGGGTCGATGTTGCGCGCGTCCGCCGTGTCGCGCAGCTCCCGGAGCGATGAGCACACGTATACTACAAGTATTACCATTGGCCGGTTTGGCAGGCGTGGCTGCGCTGAACTTGACGAGGTTCTGCGGGCGCGCCAGCAGCAGCAGCCGGAAGTACGCCTCGGGGTCGATGTTGCGCGCGTCCGCCGTGTCGCGCAGCTCCCGGAGCGATGAGCACACGTATACTACAAGTATTACCATTGGCCGGTTTGGCAGGCGTGGCTGCGCTGAACTTGACGAGGTTCTGCGGGCGCGCCACGGCGACGCCGCGCGCCAGCAGCAGCAGCCGGAAGTACGCCTCGGGGTCGATGTTGCGCGCGTCCGCCGTGTCGCGCAGCTCCCGGAGCGATGAGCACACGTATACTACAAGTATTACCATTGGCCGGTTTGGCAGGCGTGGCTGCGCTGAACTTGACGAGGTTCTGCGGGCGCGCCACGGCGACGCCGCGCGCCAGCAGCAGCAGCCGGAAGTACGCCTCGGGGTCGATGTTGCGCGCGTCCGCCGTGTCGCGCAGCTCCCGGAGCGATGAGCACACGTATACTACAAGTATTACCATTGGCCGGTTTGGCAGGCGTGGCTGCGCTGAACTTGACGAGGTTCTGCGGGCGCGCCACGGCGACGCCGCGCGCCAGCAGCAGCAGCCGGAAGTACGCCTCGGGGTCGATGTTGCGCGCGTCCGCCGTGTCGCGCAGCTCCCGGAGCGATGAGCACACGTATACTACAAGTATTACCATTGGCCGGTTTGGCAGGCGTGGCTGCGCTGAACTTGACGAGGTTCTGCGGGCGCGCCACGGCGACGCCGCGCGCCAGCAGCAGCAGCCGGAAGTACGCCTCGGGGTCGATGTTGCGCGCGTCCGCCGTGTCGCGCAGCTCCCGGAGCGATGAGCACACGTATACTACAAGTATTACCATTGGCCGGTTTGGCAGGCGTGGCTGCGCTGAACTTGACGAGGTTCTGCGGGCGCGCCACGGCGACGCCGCGCGCCAGCAGCAGCAGCCGGAAGTACGCCTCGGGGTCGATGTTGCGCGCGTCCGCCGTGTCGCGCAGCTCCCGGAGCGATGAGCACACGTATACTACAAGTATTACCATTGGCCGGTTTGGCAGGCGTGGCTGCGCTGAACTTGACGAGGTTCTGCGGGCGCGCCACGGCGACGCCGCGCGCCAGCAGCAGCAGCCGGAAGTACGCCTCGGGGTCGATGTTGCGCGCGTCCGCCGTGTCGCGCAGCTCCCGGAGCGATGAGCACACGTATACTACAAGTATTACCATTGGCCGGTTTGGCAGGCGTGGCTGCGCTGAACTTGACGAGGTTCTGCGGGCGCGCCACGGCGACGCCGCGCGCCAGCAGCAGCAGCCGGAAGTACGCCTCGGGGTCGATGTTGCGCGCGTCCGCCGTGTCGCGCAGCTCCCGGAGCGATGAGCACACGTATACTACAAGTATTACCATTGGCCGGTTTGGCAGGCGTGGCTGCGCTGAACTTGACGAGGTTCTGCGGGCGCGCCACGGCGACGCCGCGCGCCAGCAGCAGCAGCCGGAAGTACGCCTCGGGGTCGATGTTGCGCGCGTCCGCCGTGTCGCGCAGCTCCCGGAGCGATGAGCACACGTATACTACAAGTATTACCATTGGCCGGTTTGGCAGGCGTGGCT
The DNA here is from genome assembly GCA_920104075.1 of Melanargia galathea. Classification (NCBI taxonomy): domain Eukaryota; kingdom Metazoa; phylum Arthropoda; class Insecta; order Lepidoptera; family Nymphalidae; genus Melanargia; species Melanargia galathea. The sequence continues at coordinate 5,210,495 of OV049863.1, forward strand.
GCGCTGAACTTGACGAGGTTCTGCGGGCGCGCCACGGCGACGCCGCGCGCCAGCAGCAGCAGCCGGAAGTACGCCTCGGGGTCGATGTTGCGCGCGTCCGCCGTGTCGCGCAGCTCCCGGAGCGATGAGCACACGTATACTACAAGTATTACCATTGGCCGGTTTGGCAGGCGTGGCTGCGCTGAACTTGACGAGGTTCTGCGGGCGCGCCACGGCGACGCCGCGCGCCAGCAGCAGCAGCCGGAAGTACGCCTCGGGGTCGATGTTGCGCGCGTCCGCCGTGTCGCGCAGCTCCCGGAGCGATGAGCACACGTATACTACAAGTATTACCATTGGCCGGTTTGGCAGGCGTGGCTGCGCTGAACTTGACGAGGTTCTGCGGGCGCGCCACGGCGACGCCGCGCGCCAGCAGCAGCAGCCGGAAGTACGCCTCGGGGTCGATGTTGCGCGCGTCCGCCGTGTCGCGCAGCTCCCGGAGCGATGAGCACACGTATACTACAAGTATTACCATTGGCCGGTTTGGCAGGCGTGGCTGCGCTGAACTTGACGAGGTTCTGCGGGCGCGCCACGGCGACGCCGCGCGCCAGCAGCAGCAGCCGGAAGTACGCCTCGGGGTCGATGTTGCGCGCGTCCGCCGTGTCGCGCAGCTCCCGGAGCGATGAGCACACGTATACTACAAGTATTACCATTGGCCGGTTTGGCAGGCGTGGCTGCGCTGAACTTGACGAGGTTCTGCGGGCGCGCCACGGCGACGCCGCGCGCCAGCAGCAGCAGCCGGAAGTACGCCTCGGGGTCGATGTTGCGCGCGTCCGCCGTGTCGCGCAGCTCCCGGAGCGATGAGCACACGTATACTACAAGTATTACCATTGGCCGGTTTGGCAGGCGTGGCTGCGCTGAACTTGACGAGGTTCTGCGGGCGCGCCACGGCGACGCCGCGCGCCAGCAGCAGCAGCCGGAAGTACGCCTCGGGGTCGATGTTGCGCGCGTCCGCCGTGTCGCGCAGCTCCCGGAGCGATGAGCACACGTATACTACAAGTATTACCATTGGCCGGTTTGGCAGGCGTGGCTGCGCTGAACTTGACGAGGTTCTGCGGGCGCGCCACGGCGACGCCGCGCGCCAGCAGCAGCAGCCGGAAGTACGCCTCGGGGTCGATGTTGCGCGCGTCCGCCGTGTCGCGCAGCTCCCGGAGCGATGAGCACACGTATACTACAAGTATTACCATTGGCCGGTTTGGCAGGCGTGGCTGCGCTGAACTTGACGAGGTTCTGCGGGCGCGCCACGGCGACGCCGCGCGCCAGCAGCAGCAGCCGGAAGTACGCCTCGGGGTCGATGTTGCGCGCGTCCGCCGTGTCGCGCAGCTCCCGGAGCGATGAGCACACGTATACTACAAGTATTACCATTGGCCGGTTTGGCAGGCGTGGCTGCGCTGAACTTGACGAGGTTCTGCGGGCGCGCCACGGCGACGCCGCGCGCCAGCAGCAGCAGCCGGAAGTACGCCTCGGGGTCGATGTTGCGCGCGTCCGCCGTGTCGCGCAGCTCCCGGAGCGATGAGCACACGTATACTACAAGTATTACCATTGGCCGGTTTGGCAGGCGTGGCTGCGCTGAACTTGACGAGGTTCTGCGGGCGCGCCACGGCGACGCCGCGCGCCAGCAGCAGCAGCCGGAAGTACGCCTCGGGGTCGATGTTGCGCGCGTCCGCCGTGTCGCGCAGCTCCCGGAGCGATGAGCACACGTATACTACAAGTATTACCATTGGCCGGTTTGGCAGGCGTGGCTGCGCTGAACTTGACGAGGTTCTGCGGGCGCGCCACGGCGACGCCGCGCGCCAGCAGCAGCAGCCGGAAGTACGCCTCGGGGTCGATGTTGCGCGCGTCCGCCGTGTCGCGCAGCTCCCGGAGCGATGAGCACACGTATACTACAAGTATTACCATTGGCCGGTTTGGCAGGCGTGGCTGCGCTGAACTTGACGAGGTTCTGCGGGCGCGCCACGGCGACGCCGCGCGCCAGCAGCAGCAGCCGGAAGTACGCCTCGGGGTCGATGTTGCGCGCGTCCGCCGTGTCGCGCAGCTCCCGGAGCGATGAGCACACGTATACTACAAGTATTACCATTGGCCGGTTTGGCAGGCGTGGCTGCGCTGAACTTGACGAGGTTCTGCGGGCGCGCCACGGCGACGCCGCGCGCCAGCAGCAGCAGCCGGAAGTACGCCTCGGGGTCGATGTTGCGCGCGTCCGCCGTGTCGCGCAGCTCCCGGAGCGATGAGCACACGTATACTACAAGTATTACCATTGGCCGGTTTGGCAGGCGTGGCTGCGCTGAACTTGACGAGGTTCTGCGGGCGCGCCACGGCGACGCCGCGCGCCAGCAGCAGCAGCCGGAAGTACGCCTCGGGGTCGATGTTGCGCGCGTCCGCCGTGTCGCGCAGCTCCCGGAGCGATGAGCACACGTATACTACAAGTATTACCATTGGCCGGTTTGGCAGGCGTGGCTGCGCTGAACTTGACGAGGTTCTGCGGGCGCGCCACGGCGACGCCGCGCGCCAGCAGCAGCAGCCGGAAGTACGCCTCGGGGTCGATGTTGCGCGCGTCCGCCGTGTCGCGCAGCTCCCGGAGCGATGAGCACACGTATACTACAAGTATTACCATTGGCCGGTTTGGCAGGCGTGGCTGCGCTGAACTTGACGAGGTTCTGCGGGCGCGCCACGGCGACGCCGCGCGCCAGCAGCAGCAGCCGGAAGTACGCCTCGGGGTCGATGTTGCGCGCGTCCGCCGTGTCGCGCAGCTCCCGGAGCGATGAGCACACGTATACTACAAGTATTACCATTGGCCGGTTTGGCAGGCGTGGCTGCGCTGAACTTGACGAGGTTCTGCGGGCGCGCCACGGCGACGCCGCGCGCCAGCAGCAGCAGCCGGAAGTACGCCTCGGGGTCGATGTTGCGCGCGTCCGCCGTGTCGCGCAGCTCCCGGAGCGATGAGCACACGTATACTACAAGTATTACCATTGGCCGGTTTGGCAGGCGTGGCTGCGCTGAACTTGACGAGGTTCTGCGGGCGCGCCACGGCGACGCCGCGCGCCAGCAGCAGCAGCCGGAAGTACGCCTCGGGGTCGATGTTGCGCGCGTCCGCCGTGTCGCGCAGCTCCCGGAGCGATGAGCACACGTATACTACAAGTATTACCATTGGCCGGTTTGGCAGGCGTGGCTGCGCTGAACTTGACGAGGTTCTGCGGGCGCGCCACGGCGACGCCGCGCGCCAGCAGCAGCAGCCGGAAGTACGCCTCGGGGTCGATGTTGCGCGCGTCCGCCGTGTCGCGCAGCTCCCGGAGCGATGAGCACACGTATACTACAAGTATTACCATTGGCCGGTTTGGCAGGCGTGGCTGCGCTGAACTTGACGAGGTTCTGCGGGCGCGCCACGGCGACGCCGCGCGCCAGCAGCAGCAGCCGGAAGTACGCCTCGGGGTCGATGTTGCGCGCGTCCGCCGTGTCGCGCAGCTCCCGGAGCGATGAGCACACGTATACTACAAGTATTACCATTGGCCGGTTTGGCAGGCGTGGCTGCGCTGAACTTGACGAGGTTCTGCGGGCGCGCCACGGCGACGCCGCGCGCCAGCAGCAGCAGCCGGAAGTACGCCTCGGGGTCGATGTTGCGCGCGTCCGCCGTGTCGCGCAGCTCCCGGAGCGATGAGCACACGTATACTACAAGTATTACCATTGGCCGGTTTGGCAGGCGTGGCTGCGCTGAACTTGACGAGGTTCTGCGGGCGCGCCACGGCGACGCCGCGCGCCAGCAGCAGCAGCCGGAAGTACGCCTCGGGGTCGATGTTGCGCGCGTCCGCCGTGTCGCGCAGCTCCCGGAGCGATGAGCACACGTATACTACAAGTATTACCATTGGCCGGTTTGGCAGGCGTGGCTGCGCTGAACTTGACGAGGTTCTGCGGGCGCGCCACGGCGACGCCGCGCGCCAGCAGCAGCAGCCGGAAGTACGCCTCGGGGTCGATGTTGCGCGCGTCCGCCGTGTCGCGCAGCTCCCGGAGCGATGAGCACACGTATACTACAAGTATTACCATTGGCCGGTTTGGCAGGCGTGGCTGCGCTGAACTTGACGAGGTTCTGCGGGCGCGCCACGGCGACGCCGCGCGCCAGCAGCAGCAGCCGGAAGTACGCCTCGGGGTCGATGTTGCGCGCGTCCGCCGTGTCGCGCAGCTCCCGGAGCGATGAGCACACGTATACTACAAGTATTACCATTGGCCGGTTTGGCAGGCGTGGCTGCGCTGAACTTGACGAGGTTCTGCGGGCGCGCCACGGCGACGCCGCGCGCCAGCAGCAGCAGCCGGAAGTACGCCTCGGGGTCGATGTTGCGCGCGTCCGCCGTGTCGCGCAGCTCCCGGAGCGATGAGCACACGTATACTACAAGTATTACCATTGGCCGGTTTGGCAGGCGTGGCTGCGCTGAACTTGACGAGGTTCTGCGGGCGCGCCACGGCGACGCCGCGCGCCAGCAGCAGCAGCCGGAAGTACGCCTCGGGGTCGATGTTGCGCGCGTCCGCCGTGTCGCGCAGCTCCCGGAGCGATGAGCACACGTATTTTAGAATTGCTTGATCCTGTGAAAAATACCTTGTTTAATGCAATTTTATCAGAGACGTTAATACACCTGCGACGAAGGCGAGGGTCGATATAACCCCCGCAGATTGCTATTGCGCTGCAACCTTGTCACATTAACATCAGCGTGACGTTAGATGACACGAAAATATACAGTCAGCGACCAAAATGTGTGGATATAGTAATAATTATTCAATACTCGATACGCGTACTCTGCCAACAGTTTTGTCAACGGTCTATTTAGTGCTGACGTTACTAAAATGGCGGCCAGGCGCAATACCAATTTGCGGGGCTTATAGTCTGGAAATGTAAAATGGGTTTTGTAACTGAAATATACACTCTGTTCTTCACTTGCTTGTTGCAAGTAAATGTTTTTAAAGTAAAAAGTTGTAACTGAACTAACGCTCTTCAAAAATCCTTCATTAAATTCCTATAATTTTCTAAAGATTAAGGGCCTGTTTCACCACCTTCTAATGAGAATCGGATAGCTTATTCATAACTTTTGTCTTTGTCACTTCACATAAAGTACGAAGTGACAAAACTTACGTTTAGGCTATCCGACACTTATGAGAAGGTTGTGAAACAGGCCCTTAGCTTCATAAATAATTTCTTTAAGTTGGCACGTGTTGGCTAGTGGAATAACCGCTATAATGTTGTGGCTATATTAATCAATAACTTTTAGAGCGTCAGAAGTAAATGAGTCCATTACACTTATAAGTCGCGCAACGTAAGTCGACCGGTGACCTTCAAGTGCGCGCAGCGTCGTGCGAGTGAGCGGGACACAATACGATTGGAGAACCAATTAGCGCTTACGAGGGATCCGCGAGAGCTAATCAGTGCTTACGAACGATCCCCACGCCCTCCCCGCAACCCCCTCACACCACGAGATACCTCATTTTCGACTCCTGCGCATTGAAGGTCACCGATTGACTTACGTTGCGCAACTTGTAGATTATTTAAGTTACATTGCGTCCTGGAAATCATCTATTCCCGTTTAAGATTCATTTAAAAAATGTTTGCACTCGTTACTTATTACAAAGATTTCAAAGATAAACTTCTTTGTCCTTAAAGGTATAAAGTTTGAAATATTTGAGGTGTTTTGTTTATATGGTACTGACCTTGAACTGATGGTACTGCGTTTGGTACACCGCCCGCAGCAGGCACTGGGCCCTGGCGTGCAGGTGCGCGGACGCGGGCGCGCACAGCAGCTTGCGCGCGGCCTCGGCGCCCGCCTCGGCGCCCGCGGCCGCGCCCGTGCTGCTCGGGGCGTTGGCGCCGAGCTCCAGCGCCTCCAGAGCGGAGCACGCTAGGCGTTCCAGCGAGCTCGGCTTATAGGCACCGCTGCTGCTGTCCGACTCCTAAAGGTAAGAGAAAAAAGTATTAAACATCTATACTAATACTAGCAGACCCGGCAGACGTCGTCCTGCCCGGTGACATACTGACATCAGTGCAACCTACCCGGTCATCAAAGTACTAATATCGCTATTAAAAAATTGGGGTTGGTGATAGAAGGGTGAAAATTTAGGATTGTATGTATTTTTGCATGTTGTATCATAAAAAAAATAAAAACTAAAATTTTGTCTAAAAAATAAAAAAATAAAATTTAGGGGTGGACTACATTTAGGGGGATGAAAAATAGATGTTGGCCGATTCTCAGACCTACTCAATATGCTCACAAAATTTCATGAGAATCGGTCAAGCCGTTTCGGAGGAGTATGGGAACGAAAATTGTGACACGAGAATTTTATATACTAAAGTTCGGCCGTTCAGAGAATGCGTTCCTGACACGTCGCGATTGAACTGACGACGTAGCTTTGTAATGGCGTTGCAGTTACGATAAAAATATTTTTGCTGGTTGTTTACCGTTTTAACAATTGATGAGCATTAAAACAACATTATTATATCAATAATCAATGAATGTTATAATTTTGTGCCAAACTGAGTGTCAAATAACTTGGTAAACAATATTTTTCTAAATCTATACTGCGCTATTACAAGGTTATGTCAGCGCTTTATATTTGTATAATAGTGCTGTGCTAAAAATAACAGGCAAGCATCGTAATCTGTTCTTATACAGTTATACTTATAATATAAAATAATACGCTTTGTTTTTCTTTATAAGAATTTGAAAATAATGGACTATAAGATAACTTTTATGAAATATAAAAATAAAACTATGACCAAACTTTGTAACAAAGAATAAATAAAACAATTTTATTATATGAATATTACCTTTTTTTGGTTTCTACTTAAATAACTAAAATATAAATGTTAAATGATTCCGCCAATTTAGAACGAAAATAATCTTAAAATAATGCGCCGGTTCATTTTGGAGGAACGGTAACGAACTCAGCGTTATGTTATGCCCATCACTAGTCGTGACTAACTGATAGGTGTCAGGAACGCATTCTCTGAACGGCCGAACTATAATATAATAAAGTGGAAGACTTTGTTTGTTTGAACGCGCTTATCTCTGGAAATACCAGTGAACCAGTCGGATTTGAAAAATTATTTTTGCATTTTATAGCCCAATTCTTGAGGAAGATTATAGGCTATTGAGCATCATGGTGCCAGGGGATTTTTAAAAGCTAAACCCACGCGAACGAAGTCGCGGGCATTTGCTAGTCAGATCTATACAGGCTCTAAAAACATACCGAATGTTTGTCATCAAAATCAGACGATGGTTCATAGTCGGTTGAACAAAAATCCCTAAACTAAGTTAGCTGGACTTAAAATTAAACCTTTCCCATATGGAACATTGTGAAAACGATAGCACTATTTTTTCTAATATTATTTTAGTTTCAGCGTCTTTAACCCATATACGTCCTCTGCTAGGCATAGATCTCTTGTAGGGACTTCCACACGTCGCGGTCTTGTGCCGCTTGTATCCAGCGATTACGTGCGACTCGTCTGTGTCATTTCATATGTCAAATTGCGCAACACTGTGCTTTCCGATTGATGGTGGTAAATTTCGTTTGGTTTAGATATTTGTGTACAATCAACAAGTACTCTTATCACTTTGATACAAAGAGTCAATATAACTTCAGTAAAAGTATAGAACTTGGCTGGCTGGCTACACGGCCGTGTCTTGATTTAAGAAATTTAAAAATCTATATTGTTTTACCTGCGCCACTTTGCTAGAGGATGCGCAAGCCGATGGGTCCTCATTTTCTTCCGGCCATCCAAACTGTTCTTTGTTCTTTCCATAAACCTGAAAGAAACATCACGCAGTGATACTCTGATAGCAGTAAGTTGAAGACAACCAAAGGTTTAGAGATAATTTTCATAACTGCATTGCAACCGTCGATAGACTGTAGAACTACACACCAACTGTAACTTTTAAATTTCTTAGTTGATGTCGATGCGGTTTTTCGCTATACTAATATTGCAAATGCGAAAGTATGTCTGTCTGTGTGTTACCTTTTCACAGCTCGACCGATGTTAATGAAAGGCATAGATAAGTTGCATCTTGGAGACAGACGGAAAAAAAAACTGCCGTGCCATGACAATACACTATATCTTCAGATACAGTGTTTTGTCGTAACATCGATAAATGAGCTCCTCGCACAAGGTTACATATAATGGCTATTAAATATTTCTATTAATTTTTATAAATACTGTGAAACTCCATAGAAAAATACACTGTATCTTGTAAAGTATGTGTATATGTTTTGACTAAACACTGCATCATCAAATACTTGCAGTGTTTTGTTAAAACACAACTCTTGATTTTGTCGACCGCCATATATGCGTACAGTGTTTTGTCATAACAAACTCGCGACTCGGAAGCTAACGACAGTTTTTTCATTACTAAGTATATTAGATAGTTCAGTAACCTTAATAATCCAACCTTGTGTCAAATCGTGTAGTTCTGATTTTTTGCATACTTGTTCATGATGTTAGCCAAACGGAACTTTGTCAAAAATCTAAAAAACCGCGAAAATTTCGGTTTTTTTTCAGATTTTGGCGATTATAATCCAAAAGGCTAGTTCTTGATGAGGTTTTTCTATATGGCTGCATAATAACGAATCCATTTCAAAACATATTTCAAATTCAAAAAAATTAAACAAATATTGAAGATTTTATGGCCAATTCCCAAAAAAATAAAAAAATCGCGATTTGCCAAAAATGCATGATTTTCAGATACAGTGTTTTGTCATGGCACGGCAGAAAAATGTTTCCAAAATATTAAAAAAAAGCCGCGTGGATAAGTCTCGTGCATCAACTAATATTCAATGAATATGTATGAGTTCAAAAACTTACTTTTACAGAGTCGATTATAGTAACGCCGTCGGGGTCTTGCGATGGACCAAAGTTAATGATAAGCTTCTTATCGGACTGCAACGATTCCTCGCGGGTGAGCGGTATGTCGAACCAACGATTTCTGACCACTGTCGTTTGGATTGACCTCCCATGTATCTATGAACGAAAACAGAAAGAACTGAATAATTTTCATAATAAATCAATATAACTGTATTTTTGGAACACAAGAACATAGCGTCTATATCTAAACGATAAAAAAATTTAGTGAAATATATATGTTTGGAGTTTTTAGGTAGTGTTGTTTTTTCAATAGGTGTTTTGTGATTGAGAAAAAAAATTAAGGCTCCGCCGGAGGACGAATTGTCCATACAAACGTAATACGAAAATAATTTGTAATTTGAGAATATTTGGATTCAAATTGTATTTATCTAGGTTCCTGGGTATATATGTTTCCAAAATACCTTCCTAAAACGAAATGAAAGTTAACTGCGTTTTGCACATTTTTACGACATAAACGGCATGTTTTCTCTTTATTTGTTTCATATTAAAATCAATGACATCTTACCTAATAATTGATCAGGAACATAGCTTATATTGTCAAGTTACAAAATAACAACACGAGGTGAAAAACACAATAAATTGTCATTCATCATTTTTGATATTTACGGAACAAGATCAAATGTTTAACAAATTGTGACCGCTAATATTGCTATCGCGGGAAGCACGGCGCCGATGTGTAGAGACAGAGAGAGATAGCAATATACCAGCCGGTTCTAGCAAGCGCCTTGAATTGGATTTGCGCGCGGTGCTCGCCGGCGTCTTAATCATTCTATACAACCTTGATCATTGAATTGAACTGATTAAATATAATATACGTACCTCTACGTAAGACGGTGTCCTAGCCACGTCTTGGCTGCCGAGCAACACTCGAATGCCGCACATCACCATGTTGGGATCAGAATTTGAGATTTCCATTACGAAGCCACTCATTTTCGTGGAAACCACGTACAATCCTAAAATAAATAGTATTATACATTAAATTTGTGACCAGTCTGGAGTCACAACTATATGCGTTACGCAAGTTGAAAAAGTGGACTACACTTTTTTTGCTTTACGGGGCGAGGCAGTTTGTTTTTACACGGCATCGAACCCGAACCCTAAAGTAGAGTGGCCCACTGCCCAAATTGCCCTTGCCGGGAATCGAACCCGGGACCTTCCACTTATAAGACCACAGCGCTCACCACTGCGCCAGGGAGGTCGTCAAGACTATGCACTTCCGAGTATCCAAAACTATGCACTTGATACTATCTATGCTAATATTATAAATCCGGAAATGTGTCTGTCCGTTACTTTTTCATGGTTTAACCGCTGAACCGATGTTGATGAAAGGCACAAAGATAGTATGCATCGTGGAGACAGACGATGGTTTTCTATACCGGAAAAACAATTTTTTATTTTTAAAATCGTCACCGGCGTGAACTAGAGCTACATAAAACTATGCAGCTAAAAAAATAGACGTTACCGGTTGTATTGAGCCTGTGTTTGATCTGTGCCGTGTTGTACACCTGAAGTAGGTCGTTGCCGCCGAATTCTATGTCGCTCATGGCGACACAGTGCTCGAAAAAGTCGATCGGGAACTGCGGCGTTCCGTTCGAGTTCGCTTTTATAACGACCTGTGGAACAAAGTTATGTTAACTTTAGCAACTTTTAATAGAAGACGGTAAGAGCAAATAAAGAAAATATCTTGTATCCATAAATTTCCGCAAAACTAACGAAATTAGACACATCTAAAAATAGTGCAACCTCATTACTTTACAATAGTGGAACATCATTACTTTTGGACCCGTCGATTTAGTTAACGAATTTGCGCATTACCGAATCAGCATATTTGACAAAGAACTTAGAAACCATGTCGGTATGATTTTATGTTTCTTTTTATCTAGGTATGTTTTTATGGAAGAGCAGTGTCTTCTAATACACTACATACTCACTCAAAAGGCCCCAGCCCCAAATGCATCCCCAAGTATACGTTCATGTAATTGAATGGTTTTGAAATAAAGTGAAGCTGTGATAGCCTAGTGGTTAGGACGACCGACTTCTAATCGGAGATCGTGGGTTCGATCCCGGGGCACTCACCTCTAACTTTTCGGAGTTATGTGCGTTTTAAGTATTTAAATATCACTTGCTTTAACGGTGAAGGAAAAACATCGTGAGGAAACCTGCATGCCTGAGAGTTCTCCATAACGTTCTCAAAGGTGTGTGAAGTCTGCCAATCCGCTTGGCCAGCGTGGTAGACTATGGCCAAACCCTTCTCACTCTGAGAGGAGATCCGTGCTCTGTAGTGAGCCGGTAATGGGTTGATCATGATGATGATGATGATTATGATGATGAAATAAAGTATTTTTATTTTATTTGTTACCTGTTGCGCTTTTCCTTTGGAGTGATGTGTCATCAGCCTCGGCCTGCGCCTGGGCGCGTGCACGGGCTGGATGGCCGGCGACAGCCAGTAGCCGGTCTGGTCGGGGCTGGCCGCGTACATGCGCAGGCTGCCGTCCTCGCACAGCAGGATGAGCGTGCTCTTCTGCTCGCCGCCCGCGCCGCACCAGTGCCGCACCGCCACCATGTCCGTTATCTTCGCTTTGGCTGGCACCACCTGAACAGTGTTGTACCGATGACGATCTCTGTGTTCTGCTTATTCAAGAACAGGAAGTATACATAGACTTAGAGTTTGGATGGAGTTTGTCGACCCACCCAAGATAATGTTTTATATTTCAAAATGTCTAATGCCTAATAATGTAATAATGTAATATAGATCATATGACTTGGAACATATTATGGTTTTAAAAGCTTTGAAGTAGCCGGACGCGGCTAAGAAATGAATATCCAATATCTGTATGATACGTATGCATTTTGCTATATTTTTATAGCTATTTTAAAGCGGCGATTACACTACACTACTTCTAGTGCACTACATCATGTAGAACACTAGATGTAGCGTAGTGTACATGCATATAGGGACGTAGGACCCTAACTTAAACAGAACGCCCTGTTTGTAGTGCCCTAACCTAGTGCACTAGAAGTAGTATGGTGTAATCGCCGCTTAATATGCCTTCAATGTGTGATCGAAGTGCTAAACACAGACCATAATTCCTCTTTCCCCCTGCAAATTAAGCGTAAAGCTTATGTTAGGGTCTACTCATAACACAAGCTATACACTACACGATAATAGTGCAAGGGATTGGGTTCTAACCGTCGACCATTCGGATTTCGCGTTGATCCTAGCCTGTCTAAAAGTATGAAGATTTAAACCGTCGACCTGACCGTTGCGCTATTGAGGCTACATTATCTCGTTAGTTGTATGTCGTACCTTGATCTCCTGCACGTGTATGACGTTGGGCGTGAGCATGAGCACGACGGGGTTGTTGGAGGCCTGCATGACGGCGGTGACGAGGCCGGGGTGGCCGGGCACCTCCGCCCACTGGCACAGCGACTGCACGCCCTGCTTGCCGCGCCCGCCCTCCTTCTGCGCCGCGGTCGACGACAGCGTTATCATCGCGGTACCTGAACATCATAATAAAAGTTATGTAAAACCACTATGGAAATAAAACTCCCATGTTCTTTCTCAACCTCAATAGATGAATTTAAAAATAAATTAGACAAACATATAAAGGACTCAAAGCACATTTGATATAGGCGCATCAGCGAAAGTTGTTTGTCTTATCTTATTATAAATAATAACAAAATGTCTTCTACTGGCAACACTAAATTTAAACAATATTTAAGCCACGCAAGCTGGTTATTTCTTCATACAAACGTAGAAGGCTAATCACAGCTTATAAACTAAATTAATACATAACATGCGTTGGGTAGAAAATCTATGTGAAGTATTGCCTCGAGGTCTAATTCCTGTACTGGATAGACTTTGTACCTTATAAGTTTTATATTTGCTCATGGAAATGGTTCTAAGTTCTCACCTTTCACACTGTCTTCAACGGTGTTGAGCGGTGCGAGGAAGCTCTTGCCTTGAGCGTACGAGAAGAACAACATCTTCAGTGTGTGCGAGTAGTAGATGGACACTCCGCCGCTGCCGACCAAACCAGCGACATCCTACAAACATTATCATCACAATGCATCACTTGTAACCTGATCCCAGCGGCATCCTACAAAAATTATATTATTACAATGCAAATGTACTCATGTACATGTAAACATGAGCGTCGTTTAGGAAATTAAGTTTTGGGAAAACCTCATAGTTTAGTATTAAATGAAGAATGTATTATAAATGAGCAAGATAGATTGGAGACCTATACGGCAATATAACGCGTTTTTTTGCAGTATTCTATTTTAACAGAACAAACACCAGGATAATCACACGATAGTTTCATTCGTCTGAAAAAGGAGAAACGTATACGGTATAGCCACAGTATACATACGCCGATAGACAGTAATGTAGAAATAATGTTACAGCATCTCTTCATTTTTCATTCGTTCGTTATACGTAGGAAACTGTGAGTATTTACATGTACAGTGGGTAAGATTAATCTCACAGAAAATATGAACACATGTGAATGAAAGAGATCTCAGTATAATTCAATAAAGTACCTACCTGTATTTCAGGGTGTAAGACTTCTAGTGTATTAGTGACGTAGAATGTGCCCAGGGTCGCTCGGGATTCCTCGGTCATGGGCTGCCAGTAAATATGGCCCGCGGAGCTCATGCAGAGCATGTGCATTACGTCTTCTTGATTTACGAATGTTACATCTCGGACCTAAACATACAAACAAACTTAATTCAGGGTTCCCGACACGTTTAAATTAGAGATAAGTTTTTATGAATAAATTTTCATTTCATTTCATTTCATACATAAGATAATCATAATCTATAAATTAATTCATTAGAGCAAGTTAATTGATGGTACCTTAAACTAAATTGACTTAAAAGTATTGCCAATGCTTCATCAAATTAAAGCCCTTTCCTAAAACAGAGGCGGTCTGCGGTCGCGTTCGCAGTTGTGCCAGATATTGTAGGTTCCCGTGCTCGCGCGTCTGAAATTCTCCTATACTACCGCCTAACACATTTGACCGCAACTGCAGACCACCTATTTGAGGAAGACATGGGGGAGAAGGGAAGAATTGCTAAAAAGTTTATTTTTATATTGCAGAGAACATCACCATCACAGACCAGGAACAATTAGATAAGACAGCCGATTTCCATAGATAAGAATATGATAAGTTAGTTGCAAAAAATGGATTTTGCCTTTTTTTAATACCATACGGTTCAAATTATAGCATATGGTCAAAACTAACATGAGACAAATATATATATTCGCAAAGTTATTGAGCACAAAATATTCCATCAGCTCTAAGGGCGCTGATCACCATCGCTTACTCACCTTGCCGCTTGGCACGAGGAAGTAATGCATGGGATTGTTCAGGTCCTTGCTGAGGTCGAATATCTTCACGAAGTCCGAGGTGACGAGCGCGAGCTGCGTCTGCGAGCCCGGCAGCCATATCGCTTTTATCACGTAGTTGTTTGCCTCTAGGGCAGCGTTCAACACGAGGTGGTCGGCGACAGCGCCTGAACAATAATAGCAGTTATGAAGCCATCAACTGCTTTAAATCTTTAAGTTGAAATAAAAAATATATAAAACAAAGGCATCGCACGTTCTTAAACTTCTGTCACAAAACATTCATAATTACAGACTTTCTCTGGTACTCTAAATTATAATGGACTGTAATAACTAAAGCCGTGTGCTCATTAAAAAAAAGTACCCTCATGCGACGCAAAAAATTTCGACATTTCATGAGGGGAGGAGTGAATGAAAAAAGAGACAGATTCAACAATTACATGCACATTCCATTTTCACCGTGAATTTAAAAGAAATAGGTGTATGGTTTATACTCACCACCGCTGTTGAATGTGAGCACGTGGCACTCCTTCAAGCCGCACACGGCCAGCAGGTCCTCGTTCCACGGGTTCCCGCTGAGACTGAGCACGGTGAACGGGATCGGCGCGGACGAGAGTCGCGTCAGAGTCAACTTGTGTTTGGACGAGTCGGCTTGCTTGAGCAACGCAGATAACTGTAGTACTGTTATTTTTCCTAAAAAATAAATGAGGAATTTCGTTTACGACTTTACTTTACCAAGATTAAAAACCCAACCATAGGTTTTAGCATTTTTTAGCCGGTTAAATAGTTTTATGCAGTTTTCACCAGTGGTACCTAAACTACTTCCTAATTAAAGATTCCATAATCTATAACATCACCTACTTCATAGGCTACTTGACTCATATCTAATTTCATACATTAAAGGAGTATTTAATAAAGTATTTGGCTTTAGAAAACAAAATAATCGATAACAATTATTAAAAGAGCAGGATATTTAAATCCAATTCTAACAAAATATTTTTTTATTTGAAACGCAGAAAAGGCTATCAGCCATGATG
This sequence comes from Melanargia galathea, assembly GCA_920104075.1. Taxonomy (NCBI): domain Eukaryota; kingdom Metazoa; phylum Arthropoda; class Insecta; order Lepidoptera; family Nymphalidae; genus Melanargia; species Melanargia galathea. The sequence continues at coordinate 5,225,805 of OV049863.1, forward strand.
TGACGTCACACAAATGCTAAACAAAGAAACGTCATCCGTATATCACTTGTGCAAACAAAGAACACACCAGAAAACACTTTGAATATAAATAAGCGTACCTTTTTCGTGCGAGACGGCGAGGTGTTGCCGGCGGCCCTGCGGCGAGGCGAGGCAGCACATGGCGACGCGGCGCAGCTTGTGCGCGGTCACCAGCTGGCGGATCGTCTGCCCGTTCTCGCCCGTGTACGACATGCGAACGTTCTCGAACGCGCCCTCTTGTGAACCTGCGTGGCGTTATGATGCTTTTATCGCTGACCAATCACAAACGAGCCTATGATATCCGTACAACTTGTCTCGGTGGACAGGGTATAGATAAATATTTTTTTGGCATAGTTATTAAAGAAAAGAGAAACAAACTCGAAAAATCCACCTCTAAAATTACAACACCTCTAATGTTTCAGAATTTTGTACTTCGAATCACACTTGCCGGGGAACAGAGTGCCATCCGCAACGTTGTAGTTTTGGTTACTTTGTAAGCACAATTTACTACTAGACAGGCATATCATAGTGTGACACAGTTTTAGTTGTAAATCATAATTAAAACTGTGTCACAGTTTTGAACGTTTGAATATATAACTGATGAGTTGATAATTCAGGGGTTATGAAGAACTGACCGTAACAATCATCTAGCAGTATACATATCTAAATATATAAGGAAATATAAAAGGAAAAGGTAACTGACTGACTTGACTGATCTATCAACACACAGCTCAAACCACTGGACGGATTGGGCTGGGCATGCAGATGGCTATTATGACGTAGGCATCCGATAAGAAAGGATTTTCGAAAATTCGACCCCTAAAATAGGAGTTAGTAAAGCAATATAACTGGCCCGTTGGCGCGGTTTGCAGTGACCCTGCCTTCCGCTCCGGGGTCGCGGGTTCGATTCCCGCCCCGAGTCTGGGTGTATTTATAATATGTATGTATGTATACCTTTATTAAAATATTTATGTATTTATATGTAAAATATGTCTATCAGTCAGCTGTTACCTATAACACAGGCATTAAGTTGCCTACTTTAGGAACAGACGACCGTGTGTGTATGTGTGAGTATTTATTATTATTATTATTAACTCACCGAGAGTGGGCAACATAAGAGAGTCGGTGTGTGTGAACCGCTTCTCGTTGAGATGCAGCTGGGCGAGCGCGCGCTGCGCGCGGCCGTGCGCGCCGACGGCCGCGCCGCGCTCGCACGCCGCGCGCACCGGGCCCGCCAGCGCGCCCAGCAGCCGCCTCACGCGCTCCAGGCACGGGCCCCAGTTGTTGTACGACAGCAGGAACGAGCGGCATCCTGTGTACGATTACATTCAATGGTGGACCACCCGCGGACCCACCGGCTTCTCCCATCAGTGGGTGCGAGGGCTATTCGTATTTACCCGTAGACGCACTTGGGTTAGGGTAGGAATTAAATATGAAATAGTAGATTGTTACACAAGGGACGTAAGTAAGCTATTACAGAACAAGATCCAATTTGGCGCCAGTGCGAGCGCAGCTCGCATAGGGCGCTAATGGATCGCGTGCACCCGAGATATTTAGTCACACGAGCGAGCGCAGCGAGCGAGGGTGAATATAGTTCGAGGGTGTAATAGCTACTTGCAACCGAGGTAAGCATTCTACTTTATATCATTCTTGCGAGGTAAATAAAACATTGGTAATGCAAAATGAAATTTTAATTAGAATAATTAGCAAATTTAGAGAAAAAATAGAAATTAGCATAGAGTAAAAACACCACAATGACGGTGGTTTGTAGCTTTTTGACAGCATATTGAAATAAGAAAGCAAAACACATTCTGCCAAAGATGTAATTTCTTTCTTTGCACGCCATTTTTTGAATTCTTCGTAAGTTTTCACGTAGCGCTCTTTGGACTTATCCGGCAAAAGGTTTTGCATCATTTGTTCTGCTTCAAGCAAACAAAAATCAGGCTCTCCTCCTTTTTCATCATCTGATGAAGTGCTGGACATTGTTGTAAATAACTTAAATCCCTTTACGAACAAACTTCACAAACTTTCAGATCTAATGTAATGCCGCCATTTCCATTTTTTTTCGTAAATAGTTTTCCATTTTTTTTTTACGGCTCTGAGTTCCAAGGAGTTTTGCATAGTTTGAAATGTATGAAAATTAAATGCCGCCATGTTCAGTGTTTTTTTTTTTCAGTAAAAAGTTTTCTTGCCATTTTATAAGAAAAGAGATTGTTTACCAAGGAGTTTTGCATAGCTTGAACTGTAATGTGAACATTACAATTCAAGCATAGTGCGACGTAATGTTGCCTTGAATTGCAAACACCAACTTACAAGGAGACTTTCCACCATAGTAATCCCTAGTTACTGAGCAAGTATGATATAAATATGAATTATTACAGGGAATGTTATATATCCTTCGGATCCACTTTCGGATAAATGGAGCATTTCAGACCATATTGTCGTCGTGTTGCGCACGCTATACATTGCCAGTTTGAAAAATACAAAATAGTAAATACTAAGCCACTAATACTACAAGTTTAAGACAAATGTTTATTAGTATTGGATTGCGTTTAGGTAGTATAATAATGTGGCTAATTCTGTTGTACACAATCTCTAAACCTAAACTAAATTGACAAGTTTAAAAATAGTGCTATCCCCTTCAGCAGGGAGGATTGTGAAAGAGACAGGAATATATTTAGACCTGTCATTTTAGTTTAGATTTAGAGATTGTGTACAACAGAATTGGCCACAATAGCGCTAAGTTTTCGGTAACATTCCCCTTATAGCAGAAAAACCTACCTTGGATATTATGCGCCAGCACAGGTCGTCGCGGTGGTGCGAGCAGCGCCGGCGGGGTCGGGCTCGAGGGGCGGCGGCGCAGGGAGGGCGCGGGGGGCGCCTCCTCCGCACCCGCCGCCGCGCCGCGCGCGCCCCCCAGTGTCACTGAGCGCTTCACTAGCGCTTGACAACTGGAAATATCATACAGTTGACCTATTATAGCAGTTGAGCCCTTACAAACGTGGGAACTGAGTCATAAATAATTTTTTACCGGACCTCTCGCTCGCACTTACAGGCCTTATGGAACTGGAATCTGATGATGTGGTGTTGTGTGTAACAAAAGGATTTCAGATAGACGATAACAGGTTATAAAGAGCGAGGGAGACTATTCACAACCTCATGATCTTAATGATTTATGACTCAGTTTGCACGTTTGTAATAGCTCAACTATAATGGGAATCGCAGACAATATAACTTTTTAACTGTGAAAATGTGACCGTTATGTTTTCACGGATGAACCGTTCAAATCGATCATATCGAAATTCCGGACAGACGTATGTAGTTTGCATTAATTCGGAGGATACTTTTCGATCCCGTGACAAAGGATTTGTTTTATTCACATTGTTGGTACAAAAAAAAATCGAGGCAGTCTTTGGGGACTGCCGATACAAGTGATCAAGGATTACACAGTATACATATGGGAAGCGTGCGGTGACGATGACGCGAGTTCCATGATTTTTGTTCACGCAAAAAGTGCTCAACGCGCCTAAAATTTTTTAATGAAGTCGGTTAAAAACATAAGAATATACCTGGAGTCGGACTTAGCGCCGCAGTCGCAGAAGAAGTTGCCGAACTTGGCGTAGGAGACGTCGTGTCCGCGGTGGCAGACGCGCGCGCACACCGTGCACACGCCCACGCCGTCCACCATCTTGCACGTGTGGCAGTGGTACCAGTGCTGGTTCATGAACTCGCGCGCCGTCACCGTGAACGTGCACAGCCGGTACTGCAGCATCGCGTCCTCGTCCTGGATATATATACCTGGAGTCGGTCTTAGCGCCGCAGTCGCAGAAGAAGTTGCCGAACTTGGCGTAGGAGACGTCGTGTCCGCGGTGGCAGACGCGCGCGCACACCGTGCACACGCCCACGCCGTCCACCATCTTGCACGTGTGGCAGTGGTACCAGTGCTGGTTCATGAACTCGCGCGCCGTCACCGTGAACGTGCACAGCCGGTACTGCAGCATCGCGTCCTCGTCCTGGATATATATACCTGGAGTCGGGCTTAGCGCCGCAGTCGCAGAAGAAGTTGCCGAACTTGGCGTAGGAGACGTCGTGTCCGCGGTGGCAGACGCGCGCGCACACCGTGCACACGCCCACGCCGTCCACCATCTTGCACGTGTGGCAGTGGTACCAGTGCTGGTTCATGAACTCGCGCGCCGTCACCGTGAACGTGCACAGCCGGTACTGCAGCATCGCGTCCTCGTCCTGGATATATATACCTGGAGTCGGGCTTAGCGCCGCAGTCGCAGAAGAAGTTGCCGAACTTGGCGTAGGAGACGTCGTGTCCGCGGTGGCAGACGCGCGCGCACACCGTGCACACGCCCACGCCGTCCACCATCTTGCACGTGTGGCAGTGGTACCAGTGCTGGTTCATGAACTCGCGCGCCGTCACCGTGAACGTGCACAGCCGGTACTGCAGCATCGCGTCCTCGTCCTGGATATATATACCTGGAGTCGGGCTTAGCGCCGCAGTCGCAGAAGAAGTTGCCGAACTTGGCGTAGGAGACGTCGTGTCCGCGGTGGCAGACGCGCGCGCACACCGTGCACACGCCCACGCCGTCCACCATCTTGCACGTGTGGCAGTGGTACCAGTGCTGGTTCATGAACTCGCGCGCCGTCACCGTGAACGTGCACAGCCGGTACTGCAGCATCGCGTCCTCGTCCTGGATATATATACCTGGAGTCGGGCTTAGCGCCGCAGTCGCAGAAGAAGTTGCCGAACTTGGCGTAGGAGACGTCGTGTCCGCGGTGGCAGACGCGCGCGCACACCGTGCACACGCCCACGCCGTCCACCATCTTGCACGTGTGGCAGTGGTACCAGTGCTGGTTCATGAACTCGCGCGCCGTCACCGTGAACGTGCACAGCCGGTACTGCAGCATCGCGTCCTCGTCCTGGATATATATACCTGGAGTCGGGCTTAGCGCCGCAGTCGCAGAAGAAGTTGCCGAACTTGGCGTAGGAGACGTCGTGTCCGCGGTGGCAGACGCGCGCGCACACCGTGCACACGCCCACGCCGTCCACCATCTTGCACGTGTGGCAGTGGTACCAGTGCTGGTTCATGAACTCGCGCGCCGTCACCGTGAACGTGCACAGCCGGTACTGCAGCATCGCGTCCTCGTCCTGGATATATATACCTGGAGTCGGGCTTAGCGCCGCAGTCGCAGAAGAAGTTGCCGAACTTGGCGTAGGAGACGTCGTGTCCGCGGTGGCAGACGCGCGCGCACACCGTGCACACGCCCACGCCGTCCACCATCTTGCACGTGTGGCAGTGGTACCAGTGCTGGTTCATGAACTCGCGCGCCGTCACCGTGAACGTGCACAGCCGGTACTGCAGCATCGCGTCCTCGTCCTGGATATATATACCTGGAGTCGGGCTTAGCGCCGCAGTCGCAGAAGAAGTTGCCGAACTTGGCGTAGGAGACGTCGTGTCCGCGGTGGCAGACGCGCGCGCACACCGTGCACACGCCCACGCCGTCCACCATCTTGCACGTGTGGCAGTGGTACCAGTGCTGGTTCATGAACTCGCGCGCCGTCACCGTGAACGTGCACAGCCGGTACTGCAGCATCGCGTCCTCGTCCTGGATATATATACCTGGAGTCGGGCTTAGCGCCGCAGTCGCAGAAGAAGTTGCCGAACTTGGCGTAGGAGACGTCGTGTCCGCGGTGGCAGACGCGCGCGCACACCGTGCACACGCCCACGCCGTCCACCATCTTGCACGTGTGGCAGTGGTACCAGTGCTGGTTCATGAACTCGCGCGCCGTCACCGTGAACGTGCACAGCCGGTACTGCAGCATCGCGTCCTCGTCCTGGATATATATACCTGGAGTCGGGCTTAGCGCCGCAGTCGCAGAAGAAGTTGCCGAACTTGGCGTAGGAGACGTCGTGTCCGCGGTGGCAGACGCGCGCGCACACCGTGCACACGCCCACGCCGTCCACCATCTTGCACGTGTGGCAGTGGTACCAGTGCTGGTTCATGAACTCGCGCGCCGTCACCGTGAACGTGCACAGCCGGTACTGCAGCATCGCGTCCTCGTCCTGGATATATATACCTGGAGTCGGGCTTAGCGCCGCAGTCGCAGAAGAAGTTGCCGAACTTGGCGTAGGAGACGTCGTGTCCGCGGTGGCAGACGCGCGCGCACACCGTGCACACGCCCACGCCGTCCACCATCTTGCACGTGTGGCAGTGGTACCAGTGCTGGTTCATGAACTCGCGCGCCGTCACCGTGAACGTGCACAGCCGGTACTGCAGCATCGCGTCCTCGTCCTGGATATATATACCTGGAGTCGGGCTTAGCGCCGCAGTCGCAGAAGAAGTTGCCGAACTTGGCGTAGGAGACGTCGTGTCCGCGGTGGCAGACGCGCGCGCACACCGTGCACACGCCCACGCCGTCCACCATCTTGCACGTGTGGCAGTGGTACCAGTGCTGGTTCATGAACTCGCGCGCCGTCACCGTGAACGTGCACAGCCGGTACTGCAGCATCGCGTCCTCGTCCTGGATATATATACCTGGAGTCGGGCTTAGCGCCGCAGTCGCAGAAGAAGTTGCCGAACTTGGCGTAGGAGACGTCGTGTCCGCGGTGGCAGACGCGCGCGCACACCGTGCACACGCCCACGCCGTCCACCATCTTGCACGTGTGGCAGTGGTACCAGTGCTGGTTCATGAACTCGCGCGCCGTCACCGTGAACGTGCACAGCCGGTACTGCAGCATCGCGTCCTCGTCCTGGATATATATACCTGGAGTCGGGCTTAGCGCCGCAGTCGCAGAAGAAGTTGCCGAACTTGGCGTAGGAGACGTCGTGTCCGCGGTGGCAGACGCGCGCGCACACCGTGCACACGCCCACGCCGTCCACCATCTTGCACGTGTGGCAGTGGTACCAGTGCTGGTTCATGAACTCGCGCGCCGTCACCGTGAACGTGCACAGCCGGTACTGCAGCATCGCGTCCTCGTCCTGGATATATATACCTGGAGTCGGGCTTAGCGCCGCAGTCGCAGAAGAAGTTGCCGAACTTGGCGTAGGAGACGTCGTGTCCGCGGTGGCAGACGCGCGCGCACACCGTGCACACGCCCACGCCGTCCACCATCTTGCACGTGTGGCAGTGGTACCAGTGCTGGTTCATGAACTCGCGCGCCGTCACCGTGAACGTGCACAGCCGGTACTGCAGCATCGCGTCCTCGTCCTGGATATATATACCTGGAGTCGGGCTTAGCGCCGCAGTCGCAGAAGAAGTTGCCGAACTTGGCGTAGGAGACGTCGTGTCCGCGGTGGCAGACGCGCGCGCACACCGTGCACACGCCCACGCCGTCCACCATCTTGCACGTGTGGCAGTGGTACCAGTGCTGGTTCATGAACTCGCGCGCCGTCACCGTGAACGTGCACAGCCGGTACTGCAGCATCGCGTCCTCGTCCTGGATATATATACCTGGAGTCGGGCTTAGCGCCGCAGTCGCAGAAGAAGTTGCCGAACTTGGCGTAGGAGACGTCGTGTCCGCGGTGGCAGACGCGCGCGCACACCGTGCACACGCCCACGCCGTCCACCATCTTGCACGTGTGGCAGTGGTACCAGTGCTGGTTCATGAACTCGCGCGCCGTCACCGTGAACGTGCACAGCCGGTACTGCAGCATCGCGTCCTCGTCCTGGATATATATACCTGGAGTCGGGCTTAGCGCCGCAGTCGCAGAAGAAGTTGCCGAACTTGGCGTAGGAGACGTCGTGTCCGCGGTGGCAGACGCGCGCGCACACCGTGCACACGCCCACGCCGTCCACCATCTTGCACGTGTGGCAGTGGTACCAGTGCTGGTTCATGAACTCGCGCGCCGTCACCGTGAACGTGCACAGCCGGTACTGCAGCATCGCGTCCTCGTCCTGGATATATATACCTGGAGTCGGGCTTAGCGCCGCAGTCGCAGAAGAAGTTGCCGAACTTGGCGTAGGAGACGTCGTGTCCGCGGTGGCAGACGCGCGCGCACACCGTGCACACGCCCACGCCGTCCACCATCTTGCACGTGTGGCAGTGGTACCAGTGCTGGTTCATGAACTCGCGCGCCGTCACCGTGAACGTGCACAGCCGGTACTGCAGCATCGCGTCCTCGTCCTGGATATATATACCTGGAGTCGGGCTTAGCGCCGCAGTCGCAGAAGAAGTTGCCGAACTTGGCGTAGGAGACGTCGTGTCCGCGGTGGCAGACGCGCGCGCACACCGTGCACACGCCCACGCCGTCCACCATCTTGCACGTGTGGCAGTGGTACCAGTGCTGGTTCATGAACTCGCGCGCCGTCACCGTGAACGTGCACAGCCGGTACTGCAGCATCGCGTCCTCGTCCTGGATATATATACCTGGAGTCGGGCTTAGCGCCGCAGTCGCAGAAGAAGTTGCCGAACTTGGCGTAGGAGACGTCGTGTCCGCGGTGGCAGACGCGCGCGCACACCGTGCACACGCCCACGCCGTCCACCATCTTGCACGTGTGGCAGTGGTACCAGTGCTGGTTCATGAACTCGCGCGCCGTCACCGTGAACGTGCACAGCCGGTACTGCAGCATCGCGTCCTCGTCCTGGATATATATACCTGGAGTCGGGCTTAGCGCCGCAGTCGCAGAAGAAGTTGCCGAACTTGGCGTAGGAGACGTCGTGTCCGCGGTGGCAGACGCGCGCGCACACCGTGCACACGCCCACGCCGTCCACCATCTTGCACGTGTGGCAGTGGTACCAGTGCTGGTTCATGAACTCGCGCGCCGTCACCGTGAACGTGCACAGCCGGTACTGCAGCATCGCGTCCTCGTCCTGGATATATATACCTGGAGTCGGGCTTAGCGCCGCAGTCGCAGAAGAAGTTGCCGAACTTGGCGTAGGAGACGTCGTGTCCGCGGTGGCAGACGCGCGCGCACACCGTGCACACGCCCACGCCGTCCACCATCTTGCACGTGTGGCAGTGGTACCAGTGCTGGTTCATGAACTCGCGCGCCGTCACCGTGAACGTGCACAGCCGGTACTGCAGCATCGCGTCCTCGTCCTGGATATATATACCTGGAGTCGGGCTTAGCGCCGCAGTCGCAGAAGAAGTTGCCGAACTTGGCGTAGGAGACGTCGTGTCCGCGGTGGCAGACGCGCGCGCACACCGTGCACACGCCCACGCCGTCCACCATCTTGCACGTGTGGCAGTGGTACCAGTGCTGGTTCATGAACTCGCGCGCCGTCACCGTGAACGTGCACAGCCGGTACTGCAGCATCGCGTCCTCGTCCTGGATATATATACCTGGAGTCGGGCTTAGCGCCGCAGTCGCAGAAGAAGTTGCCGAACTTGGCGTAGGAGACGTCGTGTCCGCGGTGGCAGACGCGCGCGCACACCGTGCACACGCCCACGCCGTCCACCATCTTGCACGTGTGGCAGTGGTACCAGTGCTGGTTCATGAACTCGCGCGCCGTCACCGTGAACGTGCACAGCCGGTACTGCAGCATCGCGTCCTCGTCCTGGATATATATACCTGGAGTCGGGCTTAGCGCCGCATTCGCAGAAGAAGTTGCCGAACTTGGCGTAGGAGACGTCGTGTCCGCGGTGGCAGACGCGCGCGCACACCGTGCACACGCCCACGCCGTCCACCATCTTGCACGTGTGGCAGTGGTACCAGTGCTGGTTCATGAACTCGCGCGCCGTCACCGTGAACGTGCACAGCCGGTACTGCAGCATCGCGTCCTCGTCCTGGATATATATACCTGGAGTCGGGCTTAGCGCCGCAGTCGCAGAAGAAGTTGCCGAACTTGGCGTAGGAGACGTCGTGTCCGCGGTGGCAGACGCGCGCGCACACCGTGCACACGCCCACGCCGTCCACCATCTTGCACGTGTGGCAGTGGTACCAGTGCTGGTTCATGAACTCGCGCGCCGTCACCGTGAACGTGCACAGCCGGTACTGCAGCATCGCGTCCTCGTCCTGGATATATATACCTGGAGTCGGGCTTAGCGCCGCAGTCGCAGAAGAAGTTGCCGAACTTGGCGTAGGAGACGTCGTGTCCGCGGTGGCAGACGCGCGCGCACACCGTGCACACGCCCACGCCGTCCACCATCTTGCACGTGTGGCAGTGGTACCAGTGCTGGTTCATGAACTCGCGCGCCGTCACCGTGAACGTGCACAGCCGGTACTGCAGCATCGCGTCCTCGTCCTGGATATATATACCTGGAGTCGGGCTTAGCGCCGCAGTCGCAGAAGAAGTTGCCGAACTTGGCGTAGGAGACGTCGTGTCCGCGGTGGCAGACGCGCGCGCACACCGTGCACACGCCCACGCCGTCCACCATCTTGCACGTGTGGCAGTGGTACCAGTGCTGGTTCATGAACTCGCGCGCCGTCACCGTGAACGTGCACAGCCGGTACTGCAGCATCGCGTCCTCGTCCTGGATATATATACCTGGAGTCGGGCTTAGCGCCGCAGTCGCAGAAGAAGTTGCCGAACTTGGCGTAGGAGACGTCGTGTCCGCGGTGGCAGACGCGCGCGCACACCGTGCACACGCCCACGCCGTCCACCATCTTGCACGTGTGGCAGTGGTACCAGTGCTGGTTCATGAACTCGCGCGCCGTCACCGTGAACGTGCACAGCCGGTACTGCAGCATCGCGTCCTCGTCCTGGATATATATACCTGGAGTCGGGCTTAGCGCCGCAGTCGCAGAAGAAGTTGCCGAACTTGGCGTAGGAGACGTCGTGTCCGCGGTGGCAGACGCGCGCGCACACCGTGCACACGCCCACGCCGTCCACCATCTTGCACGTGTGGCAGTGGTACCAGTGCTGGTTCATGAACTCGCGCGCCGTCACCGTGAACGTGCACAGCCGGTACTGCAGCATCGCGTCCTCGTCCTGGATATATATACCTGGAGTCGGGCTTAGCGCCGCATTCGCAGAAGAAGTTGCCGAACTTGGCGTAGGAGACGTCGTGTCCGCGGTGGCAGACGCGCGCGCACACCGTGCACACGCCCACGCCGTCCACCATCTTGCACGTGTGGCAGTGGTACCAGTGCTGGTTCATGAACTCGCGCGCCGTCACCGTGAACGTGCACAGCCGGTACTGCAGCATCGCGTCCTCGTCCTGGATATATATACCTGGAGTCGGGCTTAGCGCCGCAGTCGCAGAAGAAGTTGCCGAACTTGGCGTAGGAGACGTCGTGTCCGCGGTGGCAGACGCGCGCGCACACCGTGCACACGCCCACGCCGTCCACCATCTTGCACGTGTGGCAGTGGTACCAGTGCTGGTTCATGAACTCGCGCGCCGTCACCGTGAACGTGCACAGCCGGTACTGCAGCATCGCGTCCTCGTCCTGGATATATATACCTGGAGTCGGGCTTAGCGCCGCAGTCGCAGAAGAAGTTGCCGAACTTGGCGTAGGAGACGTCGTGTCCGCGGTGGCAGACGCGCGCGCACACCGTGCACACGCCCACGCCGTCCACCATCTTGCACGTGTGGCAGTGGTACCAGTGCTGGTTCATGAACTCGCGCGCCGTCACCGTGAACGTGCACAGCCGGTACTGCAGCATCGCGTCCTCGTCCTGGATATATATACCTGGAGTCGGGCTTAGCGCCGCAGTCGCAGAAGAAGTTGCCGAACTTGGCGTAGGAGACGTCGTGTCCGCGGTGGCAGACGCGCGCGCACACCGTGCACACGCCCACGCCGTCCACCATCTTGCACGTGTGGCAGTGGTACCAGTGCTGGTTCATGAACTCGCGCGCCGTCACCGTGAACGTGCACAGCCGGTACTGCAGCATCGCGTCCTCGTCCTGGATATATATACCTGGAGTCGGGCTTAGCGCCGCAGTCGCAGAAGAAGTTGCCGAACTTGGCGTAGGAGACGTCGTGTCCGCGGTGGCAGACGCGCGCGCACACCGTGCACACGCCCACGCCGTCCACCATCTTGCACGTGTGGCAGTGGTACCAGTGCTGGTTCATGAACTCGCGCGCCGTCACCGTGAACGTGCACAGCCGGTACTGCAGCATCGCGTCCTCGTCCTGGATATATATACCTGGAGTCGGGCTTAGCGCCGCAGTCGCAGAAGAAGTTGCCGAACTTGGCGTAGGAGACGTCGTGTCCGCGGTGGCAGACGCGCGCGCACACCGTGCACACGCCCACGCCGTCCACCATCTTGCACGTGTGGCAGTGGTACCAGTGCTGGTTCATGAACTCGCGCGCCGTCACCGTGAACGTGCACAGCCGGTACTGCAGCATCGCGTCCTCGTCCTGGATATATATACCTGGAGTCGGGCTTAGCGCCGCAGTCGCAGAAGAAGTTGCCGAACTTGGCGTAGGAGACGTCGTGTCCGCGGTGGCAGACGCGCGCGCACACCGTGCACACGCCCACGCCGTCCACCATCTTGCACGTGTGGCAGTGGTACCAGTGCTGGTTCATGAACTCGCGCGCCGTCACCGTGAACGTGCACAGCCGGTACTGCAGCATCGCGTCCTCGTCCTGGATATATATACCTGGAGTCGGGCTTAGCGCCGCAGTCGCAGAAGAAGTTGCCGAACTTGGCATAGGAGACGTCGTGTCCGCGGTGGCAGACGCGCGCGCACACCGTGCACACGCCCACGCCGTCCACCATCTTGCACGTGTGGCAGTGGTACCAGTGCTGGTTCATGAACTCGCGCGCCGTCACCGTGAACGTGCACAGCCGGTACTGCAGCATCGCGTCCTCGTCCTGGATATATATACCTGGAGTCGGGCTTAGCGCCGCAGTCGCAGAAGAAGTTGCCGAACTTGGCGTAGGAGACGTCGTGTCCGCGGTGGCAGACGCGCGCGCACACCGTGCACACGCCCACGCCGTCCACCATCTTGCACGTGTGGCAGTGGTACCAGTGCTGGTTCATGAACTCGCGCGCCGTCACCGTGAACGTGCACAGCCGGTACTGCAGCATCGCGTCCTCGTCCTGGATATATATACCTGGAGTCGGGCTTAGCGCCGCAGTCGCAGAAGAAGTTGCCGAACTTGGCGTAGGAGACGTCGTGTCCGCGGTGGCAGACGCGCGCGCACACCGTGCACACGCCCACGCCGTCCACCATCTTGCACGTGTGGCAGTGGTACCAGTGCTGGTTCATGAACTCGCGCGCCGTCACCGTGAACGTGCACAGCCGGTACTGCAGCATCGCGTCCTCGTCCTGGATATATATACCTGGAGTCGGGCTTAGCGCCGCAGTCGCAGAAGAAGTTGCCGAACTTGGCGTAGGAGACGTCGTGTCCGCGGTGGCAGACGCGCGCGCACACCGTGCACACGCCCACGCCGTCCACCATCTTGCACGTGTGGCAGTGGTACCAGTGCTGGTTCATGAACTCGCGCGCCGTCACCGTGAACGTGCACAGCCGGTACTGCAGCATCGCGTCCTCGTCCTGGACCAACAACAATACATATAACGGTCGCAAATCGTCTTGGCCTCTGGCGAGTCGCATCGCAAACCTTCACCCATCGAGTGTTGAAGCGACCGCGTCTTTTCATACTTCGGTTCACACTGTGAACTACAGAGCTAAACATCGATGCGAACTTGAGCGTTACCATAGTTGAGCGACATGAGCGAAACGAAACCAACTTAAGTTTCGTTTCGCTTCGCTCCCAATGTAAGTAACCTCTTCCCTATGTACGAGTCACGAGTTTGTGTGAACCCTTATGTTGTTGTTATGAGTTGTTATGAACCCTTACTTTTTCTATTACTACCGACATATTTGTAACTTTTTATTATATACTGTAGCACTTACTTTGATATCATGCGCTTAGGTACATACTGAATTTGTTGATTCTCGATTTAAGTGAAATTTGTGTTCTTTTTAACCGACTTCCAAAACGGAGGAGGTTCTCAATTCGGCGCATGTTTTTTTTTTGAGAAAATAAATGTTTTTAAACCGAAATACGATAATATGTCTATTGTAATTAAATGCTACTCACGGAATCATCAGCGCTTGTGTCGTCATCGTCTTGCTGTTCATCGGTATAGTCGAAATCGAACCCGAGATCCGACGGCGACTCCCAAGTTGGGCTCACTGATCGCCAAGCTGTACAAAAATTTTAAATTAATCCATCAAAAAATATTCATAAATATTATAAGACTTTAAACACATTTCTTGCGGATCTCTTTATTTCTGATTTGATCCCGCAGTGATGCTCCAAGCTGCATAGCTCTCTCCATCGCCCGCTGAATAACCTTGAGCCTTTTTATGACAGGTTCTTTAAAAACCCCTTGGGAACCTTGAGACAAAGGTGTAGTCCATCCCTGTACCATATCGTTAAAAATCGGTTCTGTGGTTTAGGTGTGAAAGCATAACACACAGCCAGAGTTACATTCGCATTTATAATATTATACCCTGATTTCTAATTCCGTGAAATTCTGACAGCTGTCATTGTCATTTACAGATGAGTTATTTGTATGGAGAACAGGGTTAACATCTACGAAGTACGATTTTACCCCAAACTACTACTTTAATTCCCTGTCATCATAAAAAGCCATATGCCGCGTAATAATATTAGTCGTTTCGCCCTAAAATAGAAAACACCAAGAGTGGAAACTAGAAAGTGCACACTAACAGCAATAGAAAACAAAAGAAGCACATTGAAAGAATTCATTCAAAACTGGAAGTCAAATGACATTCAATGAATATAAAATTATTTTGCTATAATCCGCTAACAGTGACAAATTTGTAGGCACAACACCACACAATCTTGTAGGTGTTGTGCCTACAAATTTGTCACTGTTAGCGGATTATAGCAAAATAATTTTATATTCATTGTATATCATGGAATTCCGCAAAGTAACGCCTGCTTCCATTCAACATTCAAATGACATTCTCACCATGAAGTGTCAGTTAGGCATTTGTCTTATGGCGGCAGTTGATTTTTATTTACTTAGGTTTTGAATTTTTTATCTTTTTTTGTGGGAATTGTTTTATCTCTGGTAACATTATGAAACGTCAGAATTCCACGGAATTAGAAATCAGGGTATAGTATGGATTATTATTTGGTTTCTATACTAACTGTGTGGTTGCGCCGTGCCAATAGCGTGCAAGGCGTCGGCTAAGTAAGAGAGTAGGACGCACGCCGACTCGATCTGTGATGTAAGGTTGCTGTCCAGCTGCCCTTCTTCTAACTTTTCCAAAACCTCAGCACTGCTCAAGTTCTCCACACTGTTAATAAATAAAACATACACTGAGTACATTTGTTCATCAATTTTATCTGTTATTAGAGTAGGTAATATTAATTTTTTTTCATTCTGATAGTTTGAATTTAAGTTTTATGAAAATCCCGTGGGATTTAGATTTTCCGGTATAAATGGAAGACTTTATCACTCCTTATATAATTCTCTACCATCCTGAGAAATTCCTAATAAATCGGTTCAATCATTTCAAAGATTAGTCCGTACAACCAATCAGAAAGGCTGTGTGTTTCG
The DNA here is from genome assembly GCA_920104075.1 of Melanargia galathea. Classification (NCBI taxonomy): domain Eukaryota; kingdom Metazoa; phylum Arthropoda; class Insecta; order Lepidoptera; family Nymphalidae; genus Melanargia; species Melanargia galathea. The sequence continues at coordinate 5,241,270 of OV049863.1, forward strand.
AGTTGTACTATCATTCATGTAATGATTATGAGCAATGAGCATAATAATATGCAGTTTATACAATATGGTGGTGGTGATTGCGGTGGTTGTGATTGCGGTGGTGGTGATTGCGGTGGTGGTGATTGCGGTGGTGGTGATTGCGGTGGTGGTGATTGCGGTGGTGGTGATTGCGGTGGTGGTGATTGCGGTGGTGGTGATTGCGGTGGTGGTGATTGCGGTGGTTGTGATTGCGGTGGTGGTGATTGCGGTGGTGGTGATTGCGGTGGTGGTGATTGCGGTGGTGGTGATTGCGGTGGTGGTGATTGCGGTGGTGGTGGTGGTGGTACCATGTGGAGAGCCAGGTGAGAGCGGCGGGGAACAGATGCCGGTGGTCGGAGCCCTGGTGCGCGTCGGCCAGGCGGCACAGCTCGCGCAGCAGCAGCGGCGTGCACGTGTCGCCGCTCACGCCGATCAGAGCGCCCACCATGCGCTCGCACACCTTTTCTCCTCTACAGACAAGTTATTAATTATGATATAAATGCGAAAAGTATCGTCGTGGCTCGTGTGTATTCAATACCCGAGCCGCATGCGAGGGTTTTGAATAGCGCTCAAGTTCACTTTTTCAATGCGCACGGCGTGTATCACATACAAAGCATTATACGGTGCCACAGTAAGACACACACAGCGATCAAACGTATAACACCCCACGTCGGGGATTAAAAAACGACTTAACATAAAATACATTCCATTTTCTATAACATTTATTAATAGATAAAAAAGCAACGACAAATACCAGAAACAATAATTAGCGAAGAAAAAAATAAAATCGGCGAATAAACTATTACAGGCACGATTACATTGCTTTCTTCACTTTTCATTGCTTGTTTCACCACCTTCTGATAAGTGTCATAAATTTTGTCTTCGTCACTCGACAAAGTAAGAAAGTGACAAAACTTACGTTTAGGCCATCCGACGCTGGCCAGAAGGTGGTGGAATAGGCCCTTAGTGTGATAAAATAACTTACCCATGATTCACGATGTGCTTGCACAGCAAAGTGAGGAAGTTAGCGTTGTCATTGCTAGTGTTGGCGAGTGGTGTATTCACGTTGTCCAGGGCGGCGGGCGGCGCGGCGCCGCTCTCTTTACTGCCGTCAGACCAGCTGCAAGTTTCTGCGTCAAAATAGATACATTTTTTGTAGGTATTTTTTATATAGGAATAGCGGGCAACCGAGCAAGCGAGTCACTTGATGTTAAGTGATTACCGCCGCCCCTGAACATTAGCAGCACCTGAGGAACCACTAATGCCTTGCCGGCTTTTGAGGATGGGGACTGGCTCTTCAGCTCGCTGCCGGAACACATCGGATGCTTTGCGGCAGATTACGGCTGAAGTATGGTCGCTATAGCCAGGTGGATTCGGGGTAGAATTCAACCACAAAGTGGTGATACCATCCAGATTAAGTTGTGTGGTATCAGGTACAACGACCCGTAGAGGGAGCGATCATGAGAGCGTCAGGGCCTCGTTTGCATATTGGCAGGGTGCACCGCGTGCAGGTGAGGGTGACTTTGGCCACATAGGTGGAATTTGGGCCACTTACACCGCAGATATCGTATTTATTATAATATTCAGGGCCCGTTTCACTATATTCTGATAAATGTCGGATAGCTTTTTCACAACTGTTGTCTTTGTCACTATTGACATGAAATAAGAAAGTGTCAAAATTTACGTTTAGGCTATCCGACACTTATCAGAAGGTGGTGAAACAGGTCCTTATACTTTTCAAACAGGAAGAGCAGTTACTCAGCAACTAAAATTTTCGCTTTTTGTTTTTATTCAAGAAAAAGTACATCTAAGTTAAATAAGTAAAAATTGACATTACAGCACTGGCAGAGCTCTTCTTAGTTTACAAGCATATTAACTTAGATTTAACTAGTGTTGCGCTCGGTGCGCGAGCTGCAAGCAGCTCGCGTGCCTTGTAGTCTTTTCAATATTCGTAAAATAAAGAAATGGGAGGCCATACCAAATACCAGAATATACTGGAGAGTCTCTTGAAAGATAGAAAGAAATATTGGTATCACGTTTCGTATCTTTTCTGAAAGGACACTAATCAGTTCTATGCATGCGTTTAGTGGAAAAAAAGGATCTATACAAAAATGTTCTGGAGATCCACTTGAAAATTAAAAAGAAATTTTGTATGGACACGATTTTTTTTGTTCTGTAGCTATCTTTTTTTACTGGCTCACCAAAGGGCCTAAGGTCTTGAACATTTTTAGTTTCAGGACCATGCCTCTATGATTGATAGTTTTTGAGGGCCGTTAGGGTTCTCTGGTAATTTTTCCGCATTCACTACGTTTTGTGATTTTTGTGAAAAAAAATCTTTAAGTTCTATATTTTATAAGTGTAGTAGGGGGAAAATTTTTCATACAAAAATGTCTAAGAGAGCCTCTTGAAAAGAACCCAAAAAATTTGTATGGAGAGAATTTTTTTTGTTCGGCGGCCATGTTTTTTTTACCGGTTCACCCAATGGCCCAAGGTTTTTAATAACATTTGTTTGGGACCATGTCTGTATGACTGGTAGTTTTGGAGGACCCATGAGCTACTCTGGTATTTCCACATTCATGACGTTTCATAATTTTCCTGAAAGAAGACCCATAAGTTCTACGCACATAAATAGTGAAGGGAAAAAGTTCCATACAAAATTGTTCTGGAGAGCCTCTTGAAAATTACCCAAAAAATTTATATGGAGAAAATTTTTTTTAGTTCGGCGGCCATCTTTTTTTTACCGGTTCACCTAATGGCCCAAGGTCTTTAATAACATTTGTTTGGGACCATGTCTGTATGACTGGTAGTTTTGGAGGACCCATGAGGTACTCTGGTAAATTTTCCACATTCATGTCGTTTCATAATTTTCTGAAGGAAGACCTATAAGTTCTACGCACATAAATAGTGAAGGGAAAAAAGTTCCATACAAAATTGTTCTGGAGAGCCTCTTGAAAATTACCCAAAAAATTTATATGGAGAAAATTTTTTTTTGTTCGGCGGCCATCTTTTTTTTACCGGTTCACCTAATGGCCCAAGGTCTTTAATAACATTTGTTTGGGACCATGTCTGTATGACTGGTAGTTTTGGAGGACCCATGAGGTACTCTGGTAAATTTTCCACATTCATGACGTTTCATATTTTTCCTGAAGGAAGACCCATAAGTTCTACGCATATAAATAGTGAGGCGAAAAAAATTCCATACAAAATTGTTCTGGAGAGCCTCTTGAAAATTTGCAAAATTTTTGTATGGAGACGAAATTTTTTTTTGTTTGGTGGCCATATTTTTTTCACCGGTTCACCCAATGGCCCAAGGTTTTGAACATTTTTTGTTTCGGGACGGTACCTTTCCGACTGATAGTTTTCGAGATCCCTTAGGGCACCCTAGTCAGTTTTCCACGTTCAGCTCTCTCTATAATTTTGTAGACCTTATATTTTTGAATTTTACACACATGAAAATTATGGTGAAAAAGTCCCATACAAAATTGTTCAGGAGAGGTGATCAGTACCTGACTTCAAGTAGCTTTATTAATATATATATAGCTGCTCGTGCTGATTCATTGACTGACTCACTGATTGATCACCCCTCCTGTAAAATTTTGTATGAAAAATTTTTTTTTCACTAATGGTTTCGTATAGACGACAAAAATTCATTCGGAACAAAAATATGGAGAGAGCTGATGATTGAGGATTTCAGAGACGAGCGAATGGCACGCTTAAGGTATTGAAGATAGGTGGGGGGTGCTCGAGCAAATGTCACTCGAAACATCATCCAATTGGCAGTGAGCTGAAAAAAAATTCAAAATGGCGAAAAAAAGATGGCCGCCATACAACTTTCGTCGGTCTCCATCTCGGAGGGTATAAAAGATGGAAGAGTGGTTTCTTCGCAAAAGATGATCAAAATCCAAAGGTCTACTCGATGAATAGAAAAAAAATTCAAAATGGCGGAATTTATTTTTCCATAGAAAATGTATGGCGAATATTGAAGAGACTACAAGTTGTAAACTATGCAAGGCTTTGATGCGGTTCTTTGGAGAACTCTCAAAGAAAAATATGGGAAGACATGATGATTGAGGGTTTGGAAGATGGATGAGGAGCCCGGGCAGGGTATTGTAGATAGATGGGAGGTGCTCAAACAAAAATTACTCAAAACCTCATCCAATTGGCACTGAGCTGAAAAAAAAACAAAATGGCAGATTCAAAATGGCGGCCATACCGTCAGCCTCTATCTCACTAAGCATAAAAGATGGAAGAGTGGTTTCTTGGCAAAATATGATCAAGACCTAAATTCTACTTGATGAACAGAAAATAAACCGGTCAAGTGCGAGTCAGACTCGCGCACCGAGGGTTCCGTACTCCAGAAGTATAAGTACAATCTGTTTTTCATTAGTTTGTCTTAAAAGGTAAGGTGCTAATGAAGCTAGGCCTCTAAATTGTATGAGCGCTCATACAACTCAGAGGTCTATACTGTACTGTCTGTACTGTACTGAAAACTGTACTGTACTGTCTGTTTTGGATAAAAATCGGGTTTAAAAAGCATCAACAACTTTTTATCATTTGGTTTGTATTTTAAATTGTTTAGTCAACTCTCCACCACCACCATCACAGGTACAGCTTTTTTACGACCCACGGCTGTGCAAATGTCTCTTCTCTCATAGGAGAGGGATTTAGAGCTTAGAGCCGCCACGCTTCTCTAATGTGGGTTGGCGGGCTGTAACGAATATTGTCACATGATATTGATAATAACCGGGAACGACTGCTTAACGTGCTCTCCGAGGCACGGGGGTGAAACACCGCCAACTATCAACTCCGGGCTGACACTGAGAATTTCTTGATAAAAAACCCTACAATAATTTGCCCGACCCGGGAATTGAATCCGGGACCTCGTGATCTGCAGTCGAATATAATACCCCTAGACCAACGAGGTAGTAAGTCACCTCTAGGAACACCTAATTTCACATCTCCGGTACCTACTTATCAATGTTACCCATGTCTACTGTATATACCCATACTCTAAGAGAAATTATACCCCACCCCCTCTTCTCCCATACTACTCAATTCAAAAAATAAAAATAGATTCAATAATTTATTTATGATTTTAATCTGTGGTTTTCTACCTGTACTTTTTAGCAGTGCAAAGCTGTAAGAAGTTTTTATCATAGACCACGAAAAATAAGGTTTTTACTGTATTTTTTACTTTGTACGGATTAAGTACTAAAGCGACAATTTATGATAATTATTCAGAGAGCAAAAAGTGTCAAGATGATTTCGGAAATCATTTTGTTTTAATAATAATAGAACAAGATAAATGTAGTTCTTATAAAAAATAACATTACTTAGTTATATATATAGTTTTTAATTCTTATTAATATTATGTCAAACTTTTTAGAGGAGTTTGGCTGATGTTTTTTTTTTAAATCCGTAGACTGAAAAAAAAAAACAAAACAAAAGGCGGTAAAAAAAAATATGTTTTACCTTTCTTTCTACGTTGCATTCCTTCTGCGTAGAGTGATTTAATTGTTCTCAACATATTTTTAAAGATTTTCAATCTTAAAATATATATTAATATTTAATTACATATTTCAGACTGTATTAATCTATTAAATTAGTCTTAGTAATTAGTATTAAAGTTAAGTTACTATTGTTAAGTTAAGTGTTTAGCCGATTTCCTGGTAAGTGACAAAATTTTATTACTGAGATAGAATTATGGCGTCTTTTCTTCGCACCGTGCAAGTCAAGGAAACTGCTAATCTCGATGCACCTACTCGAGAAGTTCTCTTATATAATATTCCCGGTGACGGGAACTGCATGTTTTCAGCTCTGTCTTTTCATATATACGGTCATATAAACCGATCTCAGGAAATACGATCGCGTATAGTTGGAGGGATTGTATCGAACTGGGATCGATATGGCATGTTTACAATGCGTCGTGACGAAAGCCCGTATGTGTCAGCTGAAGAATATTGCAATGAAATGATGCAAAACGGAATTTACGGCACTACCACAGAATTGTCGATGGCAGGGGAAATATATAAAGATTATATGTTTAAACTGTATATAGATGGTGTTTATGCGCAAACATTCGGCACCGGACCTATAGAAAAAATGATCGGTTTTACAGGGCACCTCACGAGCGGTCATTTTGATGTTTTCATCGAAAAGAACGTAAATCAGGTCCCTTCACAAAATAGTAATTATAACGATATCCATTTGCCCAGCAGTGGGCAAATCTATAGGGCTGAATCTCCAACGTTTACGGAGTCACAGTCCTATAGTTTACATCTGAATAGTAATACTTTAAGCAATGAATCATTAATGACTATTAGTAATACAGAATGTTCTTTGCCAATTAGTAAGCATATACTGATAAATGAAAGTATAATATCTCCTACTTTCACGCAGTCGCAACCCTATTGTTTAAATGTTAATAGTAATAGTTCTGGCAATGTCTCATTAATCACCATGGTTAACGAAGAACGTTCTTTGGCAAGCGATGGGCAAATACTGATAAATGAATTTGCATCTCCAACTTTTACAGACTCGCAGCTTAGTAGGATAAACTATAGCCTTAGTCCATGTAAAGTCGTATTAGAGCAATTGCCTGTTGATAACCTACACGTAACAGAACGATTACAAAATAAAACTAATAGAAACGATATGTATCAACAAAACTGTAAACGTTCACGTGGTAGGCCAAAAAAGCAAGTAACTGTAGCTGAAAAAAAACGTAAGCATTTGGAGGCTGTTTTGCGTTACCAAAAACATAAGCCACAATCTCACAGGAAAGCCGTGCATCGGTATACAGCTGCACATCCCGAAGTGAACCAAGAGGCAGTACATCGATATACAGCCGCACACCCCGAAGTGCACAGAGAAGCTGTCCAACGGTATACTGCTGCACACCCCGACGTGCACCGAGAGGCCGTACAAGTATATAACGCTGCGCATCCTGAAGTAACTCGACAGGCTGCGTTAAGATATCAAAGCTTGCATCCTCAAACTCATCGTGAATGTGTTAGTAAATATTCTAAAACACATCGAGATGAAATACGTCGAATCAGAAATATTCCTTTAGAAATACGTGGGCTGGGTTTAACGGGTGCACTGAAAGGTAACGATTTAGATAAAATTAAACCGATTCATTTAAAATATTCTCTTATGTGTGAAGAAACTTATAAATGTATTTACTGCAGTGCAAGACTTTTTGATGAAGAAAAGTCTCGCACAAAGTGGTGCTGTGGACAGGGCAAATATAACGTTGACCCACTCGGACCACTAGATGCCGAGTTTTACGCAAACCAATTTTAAAAAACGCTAGAGCATATAATAATCTGTTCAGTTTTTCAGCGCTAGGTACAACTCACGGCTTTCAAAGACCTGCGGGTCACGGTCCTAACTTAGTGAAAGTTCAAGGGCGTATTTACCATCGCGTCTTTGATTTGGCTTATAGTGGTAGCACAAATAATACAGCATTATATATACACGACGGAGAAGAGCATCAAAGATTAGGAAATCAACAAAATTTGTGCCCCAATCTTATCAAGGAGATTTACGTGTACTTAAAAAATAATAATCCCTTGATAAAAGATTTACACTTATTAAATAATCACCCAAGTTTAGAAGCTCGATTAATTTTTCAAAACACAAGTCGACGTACTCATGGACCGATATTAGGAGATAGACCGGTGTCGAATGAGCTTGCAGGTTTGATTGAAACTTCAAACGAACATCACCCGCGAGCAGTAGTAATATGGAAAATTGGTGAAGCAAAACCACACACAGTACACTACTTACATCCCGCATATGAAGCGTTTCAGTATCCTTTACTGTTTCCTAGAGCTCCTGAAAGATATTCCATTGATATTAAAGATAAAGCTGGCAATAAACTAAGCCAAGTAAAATACTATCGTTGTCAACTCTTATCTGAAGAGCGGTTTGCGATCTTACGACGCCTTTCGCAAGAATACTTTGTTGACATGTGGTGCCGGACCGAAGAAGAGCGTCTACAATATTTCAAAGGTATTCAAAGCGAACTAAGAATTGCAACCCGACGTGAAATCGACGAAACGATCGCAGGTGAAGGCATACGACCCGGTAAAGTATATTTACCGGCGAGTCTTACGAATAGCCCACGTTATATGCAGATCAAGTACCATGATGCTATGGCCATTGTTGCACGGTTGGGAAAACCAAGCTTTTTCCTCACTGTTACATGTAACCCGAAATGGCCAGAAATAACCAACAGTTTATATCCCGGTCAACAGTCAACAGATCGCCCTGATTTGTGTGTGAGAGTATTTCAACTAAAGTTGTCAATACTGTTGAAAAAAATCAGATCAAAAGACTTCTTTGGTACCATTGTGTCAATTCTACATGTTATAGAATTCCAGAAAAGGGGTTTACCTCACGCACACATTACGTTCCGTGTAGAAGGAGGAGGGCCCATCGATAGTATGGATATTGATAAATTTATTCAAGCAACTATACCTCCACCGGAACAGGGACGACTGAGACAACTGGTTTTGCAACACATGGTGCACGGCCCATGTGGAACAGAAAGGTCACCCTGCTACGATCAAGCTGCTGGGAAATGTTCGAAAAAATTCCCTAAAAGTTACACTGAAGTGACGTACACGGATGAACGAGGCTCAGTACACTACAAACGTCCAGCTGGCGAACAGCCGGCAATTCGTGAACGAAATCAAACTTCAGTCACTAACAGGTGGATTGTGCCGTACAACCCGGCGATACTATTGATGATGGAGTGTCATTGCAATTTGGAAATTGCATCCACCTCCAAAGTGGTTAAATACCTTTACAAGTATCTGCACAAAGGTCCCGATCACGCAAAAGCGGGGGTGACAGAAGTATTCGACGAAATAGAACACTACGCTCAATATCGATATGTGAGCGCCTCAGATGCAATGTGGCGTCTATTGGAGTTTGACATCAGCTGCAGATACCCAACTGTTGTTGCACTACCGGTACATTTACCCGACGGAGACGCGATTGTTTTCCGTACCGGAACCGAGGCGCAAGCATCAGAAAATTACATGTCCAAATTGAAAATTTACATGACGAGGCCTCCAGATCCTGAGTTGGATGAATGTACTTACATAATGTTTTATGAAAGGTACAATGTCGAAACTCAGGTCCGGCCTAATCCAACTGTAAAAGTGTTGGCTCATGAATCTGGAAAATATTTTATTACAAAAAGAGTACGAGGCGAAATCGTGGCTCGAATTGTCTTTATATCTCCTACACTCGGTGAACTTTATTTTCTGCGAATGTTACTCATGCGTTATCCGTGCCGGAGCTACGACGAACTGCGAACTGTCAACAATATAATTTACGACACTTTTCAAAAAGCAGCGTTCGAACGTGGTATTCTGAACGATAACCAGGAGTATGAATCGGCAATAGAAGAGGCAGCCGGCTTCAAGACCGGCAAAGGTTTACGTCAGCTTTTCTTCGCACTTATCATGGACGGTGCCCCAGCCCTTCTGTTATGGGATAAATACCGTGATCATTTGTGCGATGATTATCACAGAGGATGTGAATCTGAAATAGAAGCCGCTTACGACCACGGCCTTAGAGACATTGAACAAATGTTACGTGCTCATGGTCGCTCGCTGTCAGATTTCGGTTTGCCAGACATAAGACACAGCATAACCGAGCTTGACAGAGAAACTGGAAGATGGAATGATGAGGCGACTGCCATATTAAATGAATGGGAGTCCAAATTAAATTCGCAGCAACGGGCTATTTATAACACAGTCATATTACTTACTGAAGATGATTGTGAAGATACGCACCCGGTTTTCATCGACGGTCCCGCTGGCACCGGAAAAACCATCTTGCTTAACGTGATTGCTGCAAAAATTCGTTCTAATGGACATATTGCCCTATGTACGGCTTCCACGGGTATAGCTGCACTAAATCACGATGGAGGTGTCACAGCACATTCAATGTTTAAGCTTCCGTTAGACTTTGAAGGTGGTAATGCAGTGTGGGGAATTTCGAACAACTCTCAAAGAGCAGCGTTGATCAAAGCAGCACGTCTTATCATTATCGATGAGGCACCAATGGCTCACAGGTACCTGCTTGAAACAATTGACCGCGGTCTCAAAGATCTAATGGAATGCAATACCAAACCCTTTGGAGGCAAAGTGTTAGTATTAGCTGGTGATTTTAGACAAATACCACCAGTGATAACAGGAGCAGGAGAACGTGACATATGCCGGGCCTCAATAAAAAATTCTGAAATTTGGCACTACGTTCAAAAATTCAAGTTAACTGAAAATCAGCGTGCAAAAGAAGACCCCTATTTTGCTAACTTTGTATTGAGTATTGGAGAAGGTGAAGCTGAAACAACTGAAGAAGATTTATTAATTTTAAAAAATATCAATTACGTAAATAGCTTGCAACAATTAATTTATATTATATATCCAAAGTACGAAGTCTGTGACCCAGAAAATATATGTAAAAGGGCGATTCTATCGGGAACTAATGAAAACATAAGAGATATTAATCAAAAAATACTTGAATTGATACCTGGACCAATGACTATCTGTTACAGTGCCGACACTACTGACCACCTGAATGACAACTCAGCTGAACGATTAGAAGGCAATGTTTTAAATTCTATCACAGCACCCGGTGTGCCCGATCATGACTTGAAACTGAAAGTAGGCGCGGTCGTAATACTTATTCGAAATATCAGTTTCACACACCGTTTAGTTAATGGTACTAAATTAATTATAGATCAAGTCTCAAAATTCACTCTGTTAGCGCATCACCCAAATAGTAGTGAGCCCATCGTCATACCTCGCATAACTTTTAAATTTAAAATAGGGCGAAACGGTGTAGAAATGACACGCAAGCAATTCCCTGTCAAGTTGGCTTATGCTATGACGTTCAATAAATCTCAAGGGCAAACTCTTGATCGTGTGGGAGTAGATCTAAGAAGTGATGTTTTTTCACATGGACAACTATACGTTGCTTTGGGCAGAGTGCGGCACAGTCACAATTTGCAAGTCTTGGTCCCGCCAGAAAGAGTTAGCAGAAATTACGCTCTTACTAAAAATATAGTTTATAAATCACTACTGACCTAAAATTCAAAAGAAAATCGGACAAAAACAGTAATATGTAAATAATATTATGTAATGTGTAATATAAGTAGGTAGATAGCGTTGTAATAGAATATACTTAAACAATATTATGTTCACTTTCTATACTTTTCTTTGTGTTATTATTATTTTATTTCAATAATTTTAAATGGCTTAATATACCAAACATTAAATTTTCAATCATAATACCTTACTTTATTCTTACTTCACAAATACCCCCAGTCAGAAACTTAAGATGTTACAGTAATATAAGGGTTTTTTACTATAACACATCTGAATCACAGGGATCTTTTGTTTCATATATCAAAACATATTTTTAAATATGTAAGTCATTATTCTAAGATGTAAGTAGATATTTTTTTAATTATGCTGTTTTTCATATTTATTTAAGGATTAATGCTTAATAACGACACAATGTGGCCAATTCTGTTGTACACAATCTCTAAACCTAAACTAAATTGACAGGTTTAAAAATAGTGCTATCCCCTTCAGCAGGGAGGATTGTGAAAGAGACAGGAATATATTTAGACCTGTCATTTTAGTTTAGATTTAGAGATTGTGTACAACAGAATCGGCCACAATATTTGTTTTAATGTTTATTTTAAGTATTTATTTATGTATCGTGGAGCAAGGTGGCAAAAATATTTAAATTTTTGTAATATTTTTGCTAAATTGCAATAGGTCTCATTATTCAGGCATGCAGAATATTTTTTACCCGATTACGTTAAAGCCAAAAGTAACGGTTATGATTTTAGCAGTCTATGTACATATGTTTATAGTTAAATTTTAATTCTGTTTTAAATGTCTGTTAATGGGAGAACCACGTAAAAAAAAACGAGCTGATGCCATACCTCCTGGGTGGCTTGGAAACTGGCCCACTACACTTTTTATTATATATATATATATTATAAAGTAATACGTACCTACACGAAAAAGTTTATACGTATTTATAATATAAAGAATTATAGTGAGCCAGTTTTCGAGCTACCGAAGCTAATTTCACTGTTTCAGATATTCATTTTGTTGCTAAGTTTCTTTAGTGATATGACTCCCAGGGTGATGTGACCTGAAGATGATGACTAAATTCTTAATACAATATACCTATACCTACTAAAAATCAAAACGGTTACACACCAAAGCTATAAATCCAAGCGGACTCCTGTTTCTGTTGTTTACTCGGTCCGTCCACGCGGTCCGCTTTAGCGGGCCGCGCACGCACGCGCCGTACTAGTTAATATATATATAGCTGCTCGTGCTGATTCATTGACTGACTCACTGATTGATCACCCCTCCTGTAAAATTTTGTATGAAAAAATTTTTTTTCACTAATGGTTTCGTATAGAGGACAAAAATTCATTCGGAACAAAAATATGGAGAGAGCTGATGATTGAGGATTTCGGAGACAGGTGAGCAGCACGCTTAAGGTATTGAAGATAGGTGGGGGGTGCTCGAACAAATGTCACTCGAAACGTCATCCAATTGGCAGTTAGCTGAAAAAAAATTCAAAATGGCAAAAAAAAAATGGCCGCCATACAAATTTCATCGGTCTCCATCTCGGAGGGTATAAAAGATGGAAGAGTGGTTTCTTCGCAAAAGATGATGAGGATCCAAAGGTCTACTTGATGAATTGAAAAAAAAAATCAAAATGGCGGAATTTATTTTTCCATAGAAAATGTATGGCGAATATTGAAGAGACTACAAGTTGTAAACTATGCAAGGCTTTGATACGATTCTTTGGAGAACTCTCAAAGAAAAATATGGAAAGACATGATGATTGAGGGTTTGGAAGATGGATGAGGAGCCCGGGCAGGGTATGTTAGATAGATGGGAGGTGCTCAAACAAAAATTACTCAAAACCTCATCCAATTGGCACTGAGCTGAAAAAAAAACAAAATGGCGGATTCAAGATGGCGGCTATACAAATTTCGTCAGAGTCTATCTCACCAAGCATAAAAGATGGAAGAGTGGTTTCTGGGAAAAAGATGATCAAGACCTAAAAGTCTACTTGATGAACAGAAAAAAACAAGATGGCGGAATTTATTTTTCTATACAAAAAAAAATTATTGATGGAAAAATACGGAAAGAGCTGATGATCGAAGATTTTGGAGACGGATGAAGAGCACGGCGAGGGTATTGAAGATAGGTGGGACGTGCTCAAACAAAAACTACTCGAATCCTCGCGGTCCGCTTGCGGGCCGCGCACCCACGCGCCATACTAGTATATATAATATAGCTGCTCGTGCTGATTCATTCACTGACTGACTGACTGACTGACTGATTGATCACCTCTCCTGAACAATTTTGTATGAAATTTTTTTTTTTCAATAATGGTGTCGTAGAGAGGACAAAAATTCATTCGGAACAAAAATATGGAGAGAGCTGATGATTGAGGATTTCAGAGACGAGCGACGGGCACGCTTAAGGTACTGAAGATAGGTGGGGGGTGCTCGAGCAAATGTCATTCGAAACGTCATCCAATTGGCAGTCAGCTGAAAAAAAATTCAAAATGGCGAAAAAAAGATGGCCACCATACAAATTTCGTCGGTCTCCATCTCGAAGGGTATACAAGATGGAAGAGTGGTTTCTTCGCAAAAGATGATCAGGATCCGTAGGTCTACTCGATGAATAGAAAAAAAATTCAAAATGGCGGAATTTAATTTTCCATAGAAAATGTATGGCGAATATTGAAAAGACTACAAGTTTTGAATTACTAGCGACCCGCCCCGGCTTCGCACGGGTAGTAGAGCATTTTATGCGTAGGTACTACCCGCTCAGGGATTAGGCAGCGTTTTCGATGAAAGCTCCCAGGCGGCTTTTACGACTTTTTACGATATTTTCCACAATGAACTTACTATATCTCACCTTATACCCGAATTACTAATTCCGTGGAATTCTGACGTTTCATAATGTTACCAGAGATAAAACAATTCCCACAAAAAAGATGAAAAATTCAAAACTTATGCAAATACAAATCAACTGCTGCATGTAGATATGACTTTCTAGTTTCCATTCTTAGCAATTTCTATTTTAGGGCGAAACAATTAATATTATTAAGCGGCTTAGAGCTTTATATGTTGACAGGGAATTAAAGTAGTTTGGGGTAAAATCGTACTTCGTAGATGTTAACCCTGTTCTCCATATAAATAACTCATCTGTAAATGAAAATGACAGCTGTCAGAATTAAGTCGATATTAAGTCAAAAATAAGGAGAAAAACTAAATATTTCAAATCAAATAAATTAGTGTATTTGGGACATAAGAAAGTAAGTTTTCACCAGATTCCGTGAAAAAAAAAATTATTTTAAAAGATAAAAATAAAGAACCAAAAACTTGGTTTTTTGAACTTTTCACATAAATTTTGAGGTTATGTGAAAAAAGTGTAAATATAAAAGTTGTAGATCTTTTTATTACCTACAACTTTGCCATTTAATTTTTTTCCATAGGACTTCTAGTTTTGCCGGAAATCGAGATAAACCGTTTTTTACCCTTAAAACTCCCCCCCTTTTTTCCCGAGCTCAGATCGCCCGTAAATTATTTTTCCTTGTATTTTATAATATTCTCCTCCTTTTCCAATGGGTTTCATCCTACGTACTGTGATTTTTTTTTTGGTTTCAAAAATTATCGACAATGGGCTATAGGGAGAACCGCGGCCGCCGACGCGCTTATAGGCACGCTCCCGCGCCGCCGCAATTTTTAAATCTGTAATATCTTCGAAAGTATTCATTTAAATCATATGCTGTAAAGGACCATATGGATTTATATAAAATCAACAATGCATTTAAGGTATTTAATTAGATAAGGATTAATGCTGTATTGGTTGAAATCGCTTCGAAAATTAGCCATTATTTGTCGTAAAAAGTAAATGACAAAAAAATGTTATTGTGGGATATCCATAAGAGATAGACATATACCATCGCGGACTTTTCTGTAGACCTTTTCAATGTGTACAATACTTAGTACATTATTTTGATAAATCTCGTAGGGTTCAGCCTGCGTTTGCAATGTAAGCGGAAAAAATGTAATTATTTACGACATCACATTAGAAACCTCAAAAATAACAGTATTTCTCCACAATTTAATGGATGTTATTATACATATAAACCTTCCTCTTGAATCACTCTATCTATTAAAAAAAACCGCATCAAAATCCGTTGCGTAGTTTTAAAGATTTAAGCGTACAAAGGGATATAGGGACAGAGAAAACGACTTTGTTTTATACTATGTAGTGATGCAAGGCTGTGATCCGGTTATTTGGAGAAATCTCAAAGAAAAATATGGGAAAACATGATGATTGAGGGTTTGGAAGACGGTTGAGCAGCCCGGGCAGGGTATTGTAGATAGGTGGGAGGTGCTCAAACAAAAATTACTCGAAACCTCATCCAATTGCCACTGAGCTGAAAAAACCCCAAAATGACGGATTCAAGATGGCGGCTATACAAATTTCGTCGGTGTCTATCTTACTAAGTATACAAGATGTAAGAGTGGTTTCTTGGAAAAAGATGATCAATACTTAAAGATCTACTTGATGAGCAGAATGATTCGAAGTAAATATATGGAGAATGATAATGATCGAGGATTAGGAATATGGGAGAGATAGGTGAGGCTGCTCAAACCAAAATACCCGAAAGCGAAACCTCGCGGTCCGCTTGCGGGCCGCGCACCCACGCGCCCTACTAGTTATATATATAATTACTTAGAATATAGATTAGATATTACCTTTACCTGAATTTCCCGATGGTTGCGCGGTTTCGGACTGAGGTCTAGGTGCCAGCGCCCTGCAGAAGATAATATTGTTTTAGTACTAACTTACAGTAAATCTAAAGTTAAAATCTATTCTATTTTTACAGAATGCAAGAATTTCAGTACATAAAATATGTAAAATCACCGATATTGTGAAATCGAATAGGAAAGTTTCTTAGCTTCTTGTTTTTATCCACGACGGAACAGAGCCGGTATATGCGTTTGTTTATGAAACTTTTTTGTTACCATTTACTTAAAATCTATTCTATTTTTACAGAATGCAAGAATTTCAGTACATAAAATATGTAAAATCACCGATATTATTGTGAAATCGAATAGGAAAGTTTCTTAGCTTCTTGTTTTTATCCACGACGGAACAGAGCCGGTATATGCGTTTGTTTATGAATCTTTTTTGTTACCATTTACTTGAAGATATAACAAAACAATGTATGGTGAGATTGCATTGCTCGTGCTCGGTCACATTTTGGGCCATACGCTGAGCTGTATACCCATTTCGGGTGGTGTCACACACAAACATTACTCATAACATTACTCATAATACTCATTTTAAGTTTCCGTAAGTAATTATCACCATTACTTGTTCCTAAATTGACGTTCAAAAAGTGTACAGTGTACCAATTTTAAACAAAGTTTATTTGAATTTGAATTTAATAATACTTTGTACATAAGTATAATTGTCAAACCACTGGACGGATCAGGCTGAAAGGCATGCAGATAACTATTACGAGGTAGGCATTTGCTAAGAAAGGATTTTTGAAAATTCAACACCTAACGGGGTTAAATAGAGGTTGAAAGTTTGTATGAGATTAATGTGAATCCACTTGGACATCAGCTAGTCAAATATATAAGAGAAATGTCTCACGGAGCGCCGAACACGGGCGAGTCCTGCTCGCTGCGGTTCGCGTTGTCGTTGCGCGCGGGCTCGTTGTCGGTGCGGAACACGTTGCGCAGCGCCGTGCGCAGCGCCAGCGACGCGGGGTTGCCGGCGGCGTCGGGCGCGCTCGACGTCGGCGTCGGCGGCTCGCCCTCCAGCGGCGACCCGCTCGCCGTGCCCAGGTTCACGTTCGCGGGCGTAGCTGACGAACATCGGCGACGTATTGACACACGTGTAGATAGGTACAGAGGGGAAGCTTCTACAAGCGGCCCGCTGTAGGTACACTCACACATATGCGCACGTTTGTCACCCAACTGAACTGGTTGGGGGACCGAGCGGGCGTCCGTGAACCGTTGGTGAGTGTGTTTGTGTGAGTGTACCTACAGCGGACCGTTTGTATGAAGCTTCTCCTCTGTACCTATCTACTCGAGTGGTATTGACTACTTGTTAGGGGCCCACGACACGATCAATGGCTATCAATGTTTACGTCAATGACGTTCATTGTCAATGTCAATTGATCATTTACCAAGAGAATTGAAGCAATTGTTGCTTCATTTCTGTTAGATATAGGACGTCTTTAGGCTCGATTCCCACTGACGCAGAGTCTAAGCTCATTTTCACAGCATATATTGACCTCAATCGTATATAATGTAGAGTCCAATTTTTCTTGAAAAAGACGCGCGCATTGGCATGTTCATTCTGCTGCATATATCTTTCTCTATCATGCTAGAAATTCGTGCTTTGCGAAGTAGGTACAGAAAATATGCAATGTAAAATTTAGATTGTTGATTTGATTCTATACAAGAAATACACAACAACAGAAATCAAACAGTTTCGTATTAATTGAACACAATACTTTACAAAGAACTTAATAGGTTGGTACTTACCTGGCGTCACACAAACATAAGCGAGCAGACTGCGCAGTTTCTGCTGATCCGCCACGCCGACGAACTTGCAAACGGACACGCACAGCGCGCTGCTCAGCTCCGAGTTCTCGCAAATAGTGAAAATCTTGATGAACAGCCTGTGGAGATGCAACAGTTTAAAAAATAATAAAAATGTAGCGCGCATTAGCGAAACATTTCGCTATATCGGAATGTGAAAAACACAACAGTAGTAGATCTAGAAATACTTGCTCTTTCCCTCGGCTTTGCTCGCATGAAATTCAGGTCATTTTGAAATTCGGGTTGTTAGATAGAAAATAGACGTAAATCGGTCGTGGTGTTTCGTAATATGCACACAAATAAATAAACAAACTATTGTCAAATTATAAAAAAAGTCAAAGAATATTTTTTTATTATTTCATGTCTAAAATAGAGACCTGAAATAATAAAAAAATACAATGCTGAAAATTATTGCAAATTGTGCAAATTAAATAATTTATATTGTTTAAGACTTACTTGATAACTCTCTCTGTATAAGGATTTCTCGTGTTGGGCGCAGAGAGTAAAATCTTTCCGAGTGCGTATTCGGAATTGTCAGTGAATACGTTTTCATATGCGGCTCGTCCCGCTGGCCGATCTAATATCTCCTCCCAGTATTTCACCTGTACAATAAAATTTTTATATACTCTCACTTTTTTGTCATATTACATTTCCTTTATGATACTTCTAGCTGCGCCCGCGGTCAAAGCACATAAGACACAAAAAGAACAGCACCCCTAACAGCCAAAGTTTAACTTATTTGCCGATAGGTGGCGTTGTTTTAACAGTCCCACAGGAACACTTTTTTCCTGGATAAAAAGTAGCCTATGTTACTTTCTGTCCTTGCAACTAACTTAAAGTCTTATGATTAGATGTGCCACCGTACAGTAAACATACCTATCTCATTCGAGAACACATCTTACACTCGTACGTACTTTGTGTGACTCTCAGCTATATTCGGACAGGTCTTCAAGCTTGGCGCGAACCAGTGACGCAAACTCACCATTTGTCGTAAGATCCTGTAGGTCGACGGCTGCAGGTGGTCGACGAGGACGGTGTAGGTCGTCCTCAGTATGTGCTCGTGGATGAGCTGCTCCGACCGTTCACATTCGAGAACCCATCTTATACTCGTACATAATTTGTAACTCTCAGCTATATTCGGACGGGTCTTCAAGCTTGGCGCGAACCAGTGACGCAAACTCACCATTTGTCGTAAGATCCTGTAGGTCGACGGCTGCAGGTGGTCGACGAGCACGGTGTAGGTCGTCCTCAGTATGTGCTCGTGGATGAGCTGCTCCGCTTTGTGCGATTGCGGCTCCAACACGACTATCGTGTCGCTGAGCGGGTCGACCAGGAACTCTAGACGACCGTCCGTCTGTACAAGTTACATACACACATACATACATACATGAGCAAATTAATATTGCATCTATGGAGGAAAAGTAATTGAAATAATAAATCGAAATATTTCGCTGCTTTTAATAATTGTAATAGTAAGTACCAAAATTTGTACTGCCATATTAGTCAGACAGCCGCCGAGCATCTTTTTGTGATTAATAACTGAATCTTCGACGAGACGACCAAGTTTTTCCTGTGTGAAAATTCTTGATTTGTAGCTACTCTAGTGCGTAGGTGTTAAACAATTCGATTCGCTGGGGTGGGAAAATGTACTACTTTTGTGTAATACAAGTATTTACTAAGCTACATAGGAAAAATCAGCTGGTAATTAATAATTTACTACAGCGTCCTCCACTCTGAATATTTTCAAATAATGAGGTCCTAAAAATTATTACAAATTATTGAAGTTTTTATTACAATACTAGCTTCTGCCCGCGGCTTCGCCCGGGTGAATTTCGGTTTTTCACAAATCCCGAGGTAATCGTGGATTTCTGGTTCCCGTTCCCGCTCCCTTTTCCAACTTTTATACCTACTTTCAAGGAAGTTTGCTACAGTAATCTACCTATAGCTGTAGCTATAGATTTCGGTATTTTCACATCCACACACACACACACACACAAACTTTAAATGACATTTTTATTTATATCTATTCAACAGCCTAAAAAATAAGTTCCAACCTTTTAGCTTTAAAAATGACGATACTTCCATACAACATTTCAACGCCCTTACAACCCTTTTTTCGTATTAAAAAGTAGCCTATGTCCTTTCTTAGGCTCTAGTATATCTGTGTACCAAATTTCATTTAAATCGGTTCAATAGTTTTGGCGTGAAAGCGTGACAGACAGACAGACAGACAGAGTTACTTTCGCATTTATAATATTAGTAAGGATTTTAATAGAGTTACAGTAACTATTACAATGTACGTACCAAAACCGGTATGATTAAATCCAAGCATTTCTTGGTGAGGGTCGGGTTCTCCGCCAGTTTAGCTGAGCCGGCCTCCAAGAGTTTCGCCGCGGAGTAGGCCAGCATCATGAGCGACGGCCCGATGGAGTACCGGCGCATGTTGCTCATGAGGTCGCAGTGCGCGTTCATCAGGTTCAGCACAGCACTCTCCGACGGTATGATGTGGTTCGCGTACTGCGACTGTGGAAAACGTTCAAAGTGCAGTTGGAACGTTCAATCTAAATGTACAAAAGGAAAAGGCGACTGACTGACTGAGTGACCGATCTATCAAGGCACAGCTCAAACCACTGGATGGATCAGGCTGAATTTTGGCATGCAGATAGCTATTGTGACGTAGACATCAGCTAAGAAAAATATTTTTGAAAATTCAACCCCTATTCAAGGGGGTTGAATGTTTGTATAGTTGTCCATTGTGTTTCAATAGAGCATATGTTTTTTTATATTTTTCAATTAACTATTTATGTACAACATCATAGCATACAAAAAAAAATTATCACTCATGAAAAAGTATAACGAAATAATTAGGAAAAAAATAATAATGTTTTTAATGATGATGATGACAGTAGAAATTATAGTATAGTAAACGCCGAACAAATATTCGCCTCTGAATATAGCCGCAAGATGCGTCGCACTAACATATTTTAGATATCAGTGGGCGGGACAGAAGGGAGAAGCCGGCACGAACCTGCGCGCACGAAGCTCAGGGACGAATATTTGTTTCGTGGCAACAATACCTACGTAGTC
Source organism: Melanargia galathea (assembly GCA_920104075.1). Lineage (NCBI taxonomy): Eukaryota > Metazoa > Arthropoda > Insecta > Lepidoptera > Nymphalidae > Melanargia > Melanargia galathea. Next base: position 5,262,079 of record OV049863.1, read on the forward strand.
AGCTACTCTCCAATGAGATTGGCCGTTGTGCCGAGATTCGGCGGAGATGCTGGTTACCTGATCAACGCAGGCGAGAGGCGGCGGGGAGAATATCGAGATGACGGAGGCGATGTTGTCGGGCAGGTGCGCCTTGAGCCAGGTGCCGAGCACGGGCGGCACGTCGTCCGAGCTGACGGCCAGCGCCGGCCCCATGGTGGCGCACACCTGCAGCTGCACCGACGTCACCGCGCTGTCGCCCTCCAGCTCCAGCTGCATGCTGGCGCTCAGACTACGAACAACACATATCCAAAACTCTAAGAGCCTGTTTCACCACCCCCTGATAAGTATTGGATAGCTATCTACAACTTTTGTCTTTGTCACTTGACATAAAGTAAGAAAGTGACAAAACATACGTTTAAGCTATCTTACACTTATCAAAACGTGGTGAAACAGGCCATACGAGTCTGTTTCACCACCACGTTCTGATAAGTGTAGGATAGCCTAGACGTAAGTTTTGTCACTTTCTTACTTTATGTCGAGTGAAAAAGACAAAAGTGAATAAGCTATCCGATACTTATCAGAAGGTGGTGAAACAGGCTCTTACTCAAATATTTTATTCAAAGCGGGGTACAGTCAGATAGCAAGCTATGCTCGAAGTTACTCTACGGTCTACACGATCAAATAAGAAATGAGACGATCCGTTGAAGAACCAGAGTCACCGATAAAGTTCAACAGGTTGCGAAATTGAAGTGGCAATGGGCGAGGAACATAGTTCGAAGAACCGATAGACTTTGGGGTCCCGAGGTGATGGAATGGCGACCTCGCATCGGAAAGTGGAGTGCTGACAGACTCTCTATGTGGACTGACGACATCAGCAGAGTCGCAGAGAACGCCTGGATACAAGCGGCACAAGACTGCGACTTGTGGAATTCCCTACGAGAGACCTATGTCCAGTAGTGGACGTCTATCGGTTTACGACAACGACGACGGGGTACACTGTACACTTTCACAAGGAGGTCCCAGCCTCAGTAAGATAATGTTAATGTTTTGAAAGAGATAAATAAATTGTTATTATTATTACTCACCGGCAACATTCTAGAATAGTCTCGAGCAGTTCCAGTAGATCGGGCATAAATTGATGCGCCTCAGACGCCGAAGACGAGTCTACGATGCACAGTTTCAATCTCACTAGAGCAGCGTCACACGAGATCACATCAATGAGCGAGGGTAGCCGGTTTGCTGCAAAAAAAATAAAAAAAATTGGTTGCCTGTAAAGTCGGTTTACGGACGATAATTTTACGTGATAACGTCATAAGAAAACATTATAGAACAAATATATGTATAAGCCGATCGTGCTTCTCTATCGCTCTCGCTTGCACGCTCGGCTCAGGCGGAACGTGACGATGTGTGATGCTTTTACGTGCGTGCAGCCGGCGTTCATCGATTTATAAGATCGCGGGGAGGGCGTGGGGATCGTTCGAAAGCACTGATTAGCTCTCGCGGATCCCTGGTAAGCGCTGATTGGCTCTCCAATCGTATTGTGTCCCGCTCACTCGTACGACGCTGCGCGCACTTGAAGGTCACCGGTCGACTTACGTGACGGGGGTTATACTGGGCATGTTTTCAATCTATGCGGTTCACATGTGAAGGCCATCGGCGAGGAATTCCTATCTCTTCTAGGTATCAACTTTTACCAATTTACTCATATTTCATTTGGTTTACATTTTAAGTTTTTTTTTTTTTAAACCAACAATAACAAAAGAATTGCATAAAACATAATATATTTTTTCAAAGCAAATTTTGAATCTTTTCACAGAAAGTTTTCGTTTTTTAATTCCATTTTATTTGCATATAAAGTAATGCTTACCATTGATGTTTTGTTTCAGATGTTTGATAGTCTCAGAAGCGAGCCACGCCGAGTATCTGACATTGTCGCACGACGCGCTCACGCCGGCCAGAAGGTTTTCTGCGTACTGGAATGTAAATTACTAACATGAGGGTCCATATACAAAATACAATTGCACTACATTCAGTCAGTTGACTGTGATAGCTTGCTGGATCATATTCATATTATCTATTCTCCGTTTTTCCTTTTTTTTCTCTCTCCTACTAACAATTTTTTTTAGTACCCGAAGCTGTGGCGATCTCTTAATGGGTCTACATTATAGCAATATTTTCCTTTTAAATATAAATAAATAAAGTACAAAAGTGTATAACTGTATGTAGTACAGATAGACTAAAGTTCCAGACAGACTGATGATCCCCTTTCCACTTTGAATAAATATTGTGTAAACACTTTGAATAAAGTTTGTGCTAGATCGTATGTGGTATATTTCAACTAAATAAAAGTAAATTGTGTTAGTTTATTTTTATTGTGTAAACAGTTATACTGTAAACTAAAGCTTGGGTCCATTTATATGATAAACCTCTATCATTGACAATTTTTTTTTTGTTGGGTGCTTTTTATTTTGATTATTTACTTACCTATTATGAAACAGATCATACTAGGGACTGTTTGTCGCGTCGACAGCACCTGCTTGTCTGTACACGACATATTCGACAAGACAAAATTAAGACTCTGTCATCTGACTCTTTAATTGCACGAGTGTAGTGTATATCAGGACAGGATCCTTAAAACAAGTATTTCGTAGTTTCACTAGGATACATATAATATATCTATTGTAACATACCTGCGTATACATCCCCTGTTTGACCAGCGCGTCCTTGAGCCAAGGGTTGAATACTTTCTTATTGTCGGCCCGCGGCACCCATATCACCGCGTACAGGGGCATAGGAGACGGGAGGTCAGCGTTCATTCCTTCTTGTAATTTGTCCATGTGCGGAGTGGCAGGAGGCATGCTTATAACCAAACTGAGAAAAAGAATTATGCAAGTGAAACTTCTCTGCCCGCGTCATAAGGACCGGACCGGCTCAAGCCGAATCCGAGTCGCTAATTAATATGGGGAGACGGGTAAATAATTTTATCTATTAAAAATCTAATGTGATTTCCATACAATGTGATGTCTGTAGTGTTATCGTAATATACTGCTGACCGAATTTCGGCCACGGCGGCCAATCTCAAGCGAGGCGAAGACTAGCCATCTACGCAGGAGATATTATAGTGCACAAGTGTGTTTGCCTCTGTGCGCATACACAGGTGCACTATCTACTCCCTCACTCTCATAGTCCGACGGGACGCCAAAAAAGATATAGCGCAGGACCGTCGGCTTTACGTACTCTCCGAGGCACGGGGGTGTATCTAACACCGCCAGCCTCCAACTCCGGGCTGGCACTGAGAATTTCTTGACAGAAAAACCCAATTATGAGGTACATAATTCATTTTTTTGGCCCGACCCGGGACCTGGTGATCCACAGTCGAACGTGCTAACCGCTAGACCAACGAAGCAGTTAACTTGAATAATAAAACAGTATTGAGCTAACACACTAGCTATAACCCCCGGCACGTAAGTCGAGCGCTGACTTTCAAGTGCGCGCAGCGTCGTATGAGTGAGCGAGACACAATACGATTGGAGAGCCAATCAGCGCTTACGAACGATCCCCACGCCCTCCCCGCGAGCCCCTCATACCCCGAGATATCTCATTTTCGACTTGAAGGTCACCGCTCGACTTACGTGCCGGGGGTTATACCACACACTAGGCTCGTTTTAATGCAACATGGACTCACCGCCAAGCAGTCTGGAAGCAGTAGTGCGCGGCCGAGAGCGCGGCGGCCGAGGAGCTGTACTGCGGGTTGTCGCACAGGCACGCCGCGTTGAGCAGCGACAGCAGAGCGTCCAGCAGCAACGGGTACTTCAGCTTGTGAGGCGTGCCCAGCACAAAGTTGCACGCCAGACCGTCCAGCTTTGGATTCTCCTACGAAAAGTGATAGTGCTTATTAAATATTAAGTGACGATTAAAAGTAGGATAGGCAGATAGAATAGAAATTGAGAGTACATTAAACATTGACAAAACATGCAACAAACAGAGAAGATTGGAAAGAATGTGCAGCAGGCCCTTGTTAAAGGTAAAAAAGCATAATAATGTAGTAGTCCGAAAGAGGCTTAATAAATAAATAAAAAAGTAGGATGACAATAAAAATAACGCCAATTTTTATTTAATGTTAAGATAGACAAACAAAACCATAAACCAAAAAATAATGTATGGAAAATAAGGCAATACTAATAATAATATGTACAAGCTCAGTCAGTACTATTATTCCCTGTGCAAAAACCTTGATCACACAACTCATTTTTTTCCTTGAAATTCCAATTTTCAAATCTTTTCTCTAAGTTTTCTTACTCCTATAATGTATGACGATATGTGGTGCCAAATAAATGTCGTTTCTTTCTTTCTTTCTATTTAAGTATATTGTATGGATCCACTATCCATACAATATACTTAAATAGAAAGAAAGAAAGATAAGATAGAATATAAATAAAGATAGAATATACATAGGGAAGAATGTATAATTTGCGTGAAATCAATTCAACATACCTGATTGTTGACCTCAGCGTTTGTAAGCGCGTAGAACTTGGGTCTCATGGAGGTCTCGTCTTGCGACTCGCGCCTGTACGCCTCTTCAATGCACGGCACGTCGCAATAGATGCGCGATTTGAGCTGCCCGTTGTCAGCGGTATTTTTAACATTAGCGTTATTCGGATCGGGCGGAGGTTGGGCCAGGCCTGGTGCTATTACCAAATTCCATTCGATCTGTGAATGATAGAAAAATTGTAGTTCACGTTTTTAAACCTGAGTCTGTGAGTAAATTGAAAATAATTTTGAAAGTAATTTGAAAATAATTAATGCGAATTTGAAAGCTGTCCCGACTCGGCAGCGGGCTGTGGCCTTTTGTGTGTAGCATACTTTAAGTAACTGTCACATTGTAGCGATACTGAAAATATGAGTTTATTGTAATTAAATGTGTGTTTATTTTTTTAACAATAATTGTAATTCGTGGACATTGTTCATACTAGAAAAGCAAGTGTCTGGTTTAAAACTAACATTTGTTTAACACTGGTTTAATTAATCTGCGATAAGACCGTCAAAAAGTTAACTGATGACTGAATAATGTCTTGACAACAACAAGCAAATTCTAGTATGGTTCAAAAGAAATAAATACTAGTTCAAAATATTGTAGTAACACTGCAAATTACCTATGTCCAGCAGCGGACGTCTATTGGTTGAGACGACGACTGCAAATTACTTATTTGCATGGATAAAGCGTGAGGCGTACAGTGTTTTGTATTGATAAAATGTGGATAAAAATGTATAGCATTTGCACAAAGCACCTGTTGTAACAAAGTTTGTGGGGCATCGTAAAGGTGCTTCATGAGGTATTCCAGTAAGAGCATGAGTCGAGTGGTCAGCATCAGTTGGTGCGGCAGCAAGTTCATTGCGCGCTTCCTGTCGCTGATTCCGAGCGTGTCCACTACCTACAATATACAGAATATGTGACAAGAAGAACCAGAATAACCGACTTAGCACAAGTCGCAAAGCGTAAGTAGCAATAGTCGGAGGATATAGTTCTAACAACCGCTAGGTGGTGTCCCAACGCACTGATATGGCGACCTCATACCGGAAAGCGCAGTATAACCCGCGGCACGTACATCGAACGCTGAACGAAACGTGGAGGCGATAGCTGCGCATGGGAACTGTCGCGCACGTAATACAATAGCTTACCCCCTCCACTGTACTTCAGCGTTCGATGTTCGTGCCGATGTTTATACTGACAAACCCCCACTAAGTGGACAGACAACATCAAAACGGTCGCAGGGAGCCACTGGATCCAAACGGCTCCACAAATCAAAATCAAATCAAATCAAATAAACTTTATTCAAAATTGGTACACTGTACACTTTTTGAACGTCAATTTAGGAACAGGCAATGGTGATAATTACTTACGGAAACTTAAAACTAAAACTACGAGGGTTCCAAACGCGCCCTGGTCTGAGAAGAGCCCACAACAAACTCTGCCGGGTTTTTTTTTATTATCACCATCTTACAATATGGTATAGCCATAAAAATGATTTGAACAGTTGGCTTTTAGAGCAATCTATGTCCATGGATTTTTGTCATTAAAAAAATCTTTTAAGCTATAGTAAGATTTTTCAATTAATTTCCGTTTTATAAAAACCTTGAACTTATTGAGAGACATATCCAAAATATCCTCTGGCAACATATTATACACAAGAGTCCACCATGTCCAGCATTGGACGTCTAACGGTTCGCAAACAAAATAATGTAACAAGAACACAGAATATAGTTTATACTGATAACTTTCTTAGTTTTTCATACAAATTGGGTTAACTTGCCTTAATAATTGCATTAGCTGTCAGGAGCAATACAGACTTCTTCTGCATCAAAGTCAAAGAATGGAACAAATACACAAGGAGTTGCGCGTGTTCGACGTTCAGATCTGCAAGAAAATATCAAACTGTTACCACAGGTCAAAGTATACTCGTTCACCAGAGATGTCTCCGAAGGAGATGAGAGTCATTCAACCGCAGCAAATATTTAAGTCATATGGTATATAAACTGCGCTCAAACGAGCAAGCGGGTCACCTGATATAAAGTGATTACCGCCGCCCATAAACATTTGCATCACCAGAGGAACTACTTATGCGTTGCCGGCTTTTGAGGAATATGTTGATCCACCCCTGGAATATCCCCATATGAAAGTTATGTGGATGTTTCCACATTTTGAATTGGTATGGCGTAAGTTTTTTAAGTGCCATAACATGAATATAAAGATGCCACAACGTGTTGTGGGCTGTTTTTTTTCGCTTTCACTAAGCGAATTCGTTCATTAAAAAAAAAACAAAAAAGCCTGTGGTACAATTCACACACGGCAGTAGTGAAACTTCAGAAAAATAAACTTAACCTTAATTTTAACTTTAACTTTGGCTTTGACTTTGCTGGCTAAAATGGTATCGCTTTTTCGTTCCATCGATTTTTCAAATGCACAATGATCCTAAAGAAGTTTCACTTCAATAGGTAATTAATTAAGATGTTTCATATACCCTCTACCAATAATACCAATTACCTCTATAATACCAATTATAAAAAAGAATTAAATATTATTTATCACATGGCGCGTTCAAATGGGTATAACCCTAATATTGTAAATAATATACTTAAAAAACAACAGTCAGTGCAGGTCAAGAAAAACCTACCCGTGTGGGGTTGCTGGTCCCCCATCGGGCGCGTCCCCCCGGTGGCGGATGGGGGAACGCCTCCCAGATATGGGAGGTACCGGGGAAACCCGGCGCGGACCAAAACCAGCAGGGGGTTGCCGCTTGGAGGCTCCTGGTACTTCTCTGTTCATCAGAGTGGACTGTGGAGACTCCGGGCGGCGACAATTGGGGGGGAGGCTTTCGGGCCGTGAGGAAGAAAACCTCGTTAAAAAATTACCGGAGGGGGTGGAAACGCCCTGCGCGGCGGGTCCGCTGGTCTTTGTGGCCGGTGGGCGCTGGCTTCGGCCACCGTCGGGCAACCCGTAATCCGCACTGAGCGGAACCGGGGGCCCCACGCACTGAGCGAGGGGCCGCGAGGAAGAAAACCTCTATAAAAAATTACACGAGGGGTGAACCTCTTGAGGGTCGCCTGCGGGTGTGGCCCTCTTGAGGGTTGCCTCTGGCGAGGAACTCCGGGTGATGGAATGGCGTATCCGTCGCCCGTTGAGACGCCTCGGGTCGGGAGGCGCACCACTATGTTCCTGGTGCGCCTCAGACGGTGTTAGGGGGCCTTTAGGTCCCCCGGTGGAGGGTCTGCCTCGGCGGACGGCGCCGGCTGGGTCGCGGATGATTGCGCAAGTGTACCCGTAACCCAGCCACCAGGCGACACGGAGGAACATCGCTGGGTTTTAGTGGGTATTCTGGCCACTTCTTGGCCTGCCTGAGTCCCACACTACCTTCCGGAAGCATTGCAGTTCGCTGTAAGGCTTCCGGAGGGTGTGCGTAAATGCATTTCCCAGCGTCAAAAAAAAAAAAAAAAAAAAAAAAGGTCAAGAAAAACCTATATCCAGCGCCATCAGACAAAATAAATAAATACAAAACCAGTTTGACCTATTTCGGACCAATATCTGAGCGTATTGCTAGGACTCTTAGATCACATGATGTACACGTTGCTTTTAGAACAAATAATACGCTCAGAAGAATTTGTAATGGTAAAGATAAATTAAATAATGGACAAAAGTCAGGTGTGTACAAACTCAAGTGCCCCGAATGTAGTGCTATATATGTTGGTCAAACTGGGCGCAATTTTGTAACTCAATATAAAGAACATATGGCTGCCTTTAGAAACAACCAGCCTCAAAGATCTCATTTCGCAAAACATCTTTTGGATAGTGGACATAGGATAGACGAGGGTCATACATTTGAAATTTTACACACATGCTGTAAAAGTTTAAGACTGTGTGTGTTGGAACAATTGGAAATAGTTGGGCACAGCGGTAGAAGTGTCGAATTGCTGAATGAGCAAATAAATGTGTCATCTTCACCATTGCTCAACATATTTAGTGGGCGTGGCCAGAGAGAAAGTGAAAGGAGGGTAGATGACTAAGCGGGGATAGAATATATAAGACCGCTCATTCGACACGAGCGTCACTTTGCAATCGTCCGTTGTGAAGTCGACATCTCCTGAAGATGCTCCGGTGTCGGAGCGAAACGATCGTCGAGTTTGTTTTGTGGTGAATTTGTGTGGTGTTGTGCCTACAAGATTGTGTGGTGTTGTGCCTACAAGATTGTGTGGTGTTGTGCCTACGAATTTGTCACTGTTAGCGGATTATAGCAAAATAATTTTTATATTCATTGTATATCATATACCCTCATAATCATGATCCTGGCTGGGCTGGCTCTGCAGCGCGCACTCTTGCAGCGTGTTGATGACTCTGTGCCACGTCACCAGGATGCTGTTCTCGCGGTCCGCTGCGGGCTTGCTCAGAACCAGGCTGCCGAGTAGTTTCACTACGCGTGGACCGACCTGAGATAAAGTACAACAACGATACTAACCTGTTTCACTGCCTTCTGATATGTGTTAGATAGCGTAAACGTATACTCTGATTTCTAATTCCGTGGAATTCTGACGTTTCGTAATGTTACCAGAGATGAAACAATTCCCACAATAAAGATAAAAAATTCAAAACTTATGTACATAAAAATCAACTGCCACATGTAGATATGACAAATGCCTGACAGACACTTCATGGTGATAATGTCATCCAACTTCCATTTTTGAATAAAGTTTTTCAATGTGCTTCTTTTGTTTTCTATTGCTGTTAGTGTACACTTTCTAGTTTCCACTCTTGGTGTTTTTTTATTTTAGGGCGAAACGACTAATATTATTACGCGGCATATAGCTATTTATGATGACAGGGAATTAAAGTAGTTTGGGGTAAAATCGTACTTCGTAGATGTTAACCCTGTTCTCCATACAAATAACTCATCTGTAAATGACAATGACAGCTGTCAGAATTCCACGGAATTAGAAGTCAGAGTATAAGTTTCGTCATTTTCTTACTTTATGTCAAGTGACAAAGACAAAATATATGAATAAGCTATTCGTGGTAAAATAGGCCGTAAATCAATGAATAGGCAGATAAAACTCCAACCTGTAACGGCGACGAGTAGGTCGGGTTGTTTCTCTCGCAGCCGGTGGCGAGCAGCTGCTGCTGCAGCGCGGGCTGGAGCGGCGCGAACGCGGCCGCGCCGCTCAGGTTGTGCAAGTAGCGCACCAGCGCCGCGCTGAACGACGCGTACAGCGCGCCCAGGCGGGCCCCGAAACACGACGAGATTGTACCTGGCGTGAGAGGAAAACAGACTTTGTTTATGATGTAGGAATTAGGGTACCTACTCCTAACACAAGGATAATCAAATAATAGAAATCTTGATTCACCTCAATTTATTGGGCGTGTCGCCTTCACAGTGATCTAGTAACGACTGACTACTGGTACACAATATAATAATTTTCCACGGCGAACACGGTGGTCCGCTGAGTCAGACAAGGCATCGTATTGCATGTGCATTGTGTCCCTACAATGACATTACTGAATGGACGTTGGGGTCCCAAGGTGCTTGAATGGCACCCTCGCACCAGTAAACGAAGCGTTGGTAGACCCCCGAATCGATGAACAGACGATCTTAAGCGAGTCGCTGGTAGCCACTGGAATCGGGCGGCACAAGATCGTGTTCTGTGGCGATCCTTGCAAGAGACCTATGTCCAGCAGTGGACGTCTATTGGTTGAGACGACGACGACGACGATTACTGAACTACATACTAAACAATTGGGTGAATTGGTCCTTATATGTATAGAGGACTGATCATCCGCCTGGCGACGGCAGACGTCCCCTCTATAAACACAAAAATAAAATCATTCCAGAATGCTGCTAGTCAGATGCTTCAACAAGAATAAAATCTGACTAAAAAGAAAACTTAAGTCTATAATCATCACACGTTTTAGACGAATCAAAGGTTATTTAACCATTGATTCCACCAGTTTGGAAAAAGGAATGTAAGGAATGTAAATAGACATAATTTATTTGTTGTAAATTATAATATTGAAAGTTACGGTTATAAGTTTGAATGGCTTCTTTAACAGTCAAGATTCATTTTAATTTAATAATAATTAATTTTTCTTAGGCACTAGATTGGAATTGTGAACAAAACAATTATTTGGAGGAAGTTGTTCTGATAAACGTTGGATAGCTTATTCACAACTTTTGTCTTTGTCACTCGACATAAAGTAAGAAAGTGACAAAGTACGTTTAGACCAGGGACTGAATAACCGGAATTTAATGGTAGTTTTATTTAGCGGTAATGGGCCTACCCTTTTAATAAAAGTAGCGAAATGTTTAAATACCTATAATTTCGGTACCGCTTCATTTCGGTACCTCTTTATTTCTGTACCTTTATATTTCAGTTTAGCGGTACCGAAATAAAAAACGGTACTTTTATTTCGGTACCGCTATTTATATCGATATTTTTATCTAATAAGGCTTTACTTTGATGTGCCGTTGAATGAATCCCACCACTTCGGCATTCTTTATTCTTTAATATTCTTATTTTTAGATTTAGAATTTGGAATTTCTTAAAATCCTTACGTTATAACAAACACAGGAACCGACAGGAAGCGGGGGACGCGCGGCGCGCGGCACGTGGCCAAATTCTTCACCCCCGCGCGCGCACCTTTTCGTATTTTTTCGGTACCGAAATCGCAAAGCGGTTAAATAAAGGTATCTTTTATAAAGGTTGAGATTTTGGTACCTATTTTGTACCGGTATGATAACGGTGGTATGTACCGGTATGCTCTACCGTTTTCAGTCCCTGGTTTAGACTATCCGACACTTCTCAGAAGGTAAAGTGTGTATGTACCAGTGTCGGTCCTAGCGGTCTCTCTGTCCAGGTCCTTGGCGAGCGCGGCCAGCAGCGCCGTGTGCGCCTCGTGCACTTGCAGCGCAGACGGCCCCAGCCGCTCAGAGTCCTCGCTGATTATTTCCTCCGTCAAAAGGTTGAACACGTCGGTAGCTAGTGTTATGTACTGGGAACGAAGATCGAAAAATTCTTAAAGTGCAACGTCTTTAATAGTCTGTTCAAAAACTGAATCTGCGTGAGGTTTGAGGTAGTAGAGCATATTATGCCTACTAACCCGTATATCTATACTAATATAATAAAGCGGAAAAGTTTGTTCGTTTGAACACACTAATCTCAGGAACTACTGGACCGATTTCAAAAATTCTTTCACCATTGGATATGTAAGTGATCCTTGAGTGCTATAGGCTATATATTATGTACCACGGGCGAAGCCGGGGAAGATCTCTAGTTATGTATACTACCCGTTAAGGGTAGCCCGTTATGCAGCGTTTTCATTGAAAACTCCCAGGCGGCTTGACTTTTTTTTCCAACAATTATCATCATATTTCAACCAATTTACACAAAACCTTAAAAAACCTAAACCTTACTCATGAATCACTATCTAAAACCACATGAAAATCCGTTGTTTAATTTTTGAGTTTATAGCGTACAGACAGACGCACCGGGGGACTTTGTTTTATAATATCGACTAAGTTGGAATCTTGTCCCACTTACAATTGATTATGAGCCTTAATACTTACAGAATATGGTTCGGCTTTGTCCGGCACGATCGCCTGGTGCGGTCGTGCGTTGGCGTCATTCGCGTCATTGTCGTTAGTTCCGGCGCGTGTCAGGCCGCTGTCGAGAGCGTCGGGGGCGACCAGTGTCGATTCGAACCACAAACCAAATAGTGGTTCGCTGTCTTCTAAAATATAATTAATTCACTTAATAATGAAGTAATCGGTTATTAATCAAGTAATTATAATTACTCAATTAATAGCGAAACATTTTGAACCAATAGTTATTGGTTAGTTATTGGTCATTTTGAACCAATAGTTATTGATAACTTTACTCTGATTATTTATCCTTGCGCGATCGAATGGAAGACCCTCTACCTGGTGGTCGAAGGATCTCGAGCGATTAGCGGCAGCCGGACACAAGCGGCACAAGATCGTATTCTGTGGCAAACCTTTCACGAGAACTATGTATAACCAGCAACGGGATGTCTATTGGTTGAGACAACGATGACTATTAATTGAATTAAATTTTCCAACTGAATTCATAGTATAATCTGCCCCCCGATTGTGTAAAACTTGACGATCAAAATCCTATTCATTTGATGGCATTAGCGTCAAAGTAAATTAAACCATAACATCGTTGAATTAAAGCTCAATTTCGTGAATGCATTCGTGTTTAGGTATGTACGATACGCTCCATAACGCTCCATGTTAAAATCGGTTGTACTGAAGTGTGTCAAGGAATATTTTACTTTGATGGCGAAGGAATACGATTTTCATCGTTAAGTTTTACACAATCGGGGGGCAGATTCCACTTAAATGTCTAGCTGCGTAAACGCAGTTTGCTACTTTGTTTTATAATCTCTCGGATTGCATCCTGTGTAAGATACAAATATAAATTGACTATTACCATCCACCACTATACAGGGTTAAATAAAAAATACCAGAAAGCTCTCGACACGTAATTGTTATCATTAAAACTAACAACTTTTGTTCTAAGACTTTTCAAAATTCCGCATTAATTTTTTTCATACAAAAAAATTAAAAAAATATGTTATTTCTCTAAAGTGACATTACTCTGTGCGCAAAGAGTCAAGACTCGAGACCAAGACACGTGACGTGCGTTCGTGCGGCGTTGCCGATGTTACAGAGTAGCTACAAGGAGATAATCTATGTAAACTATTGAATATTAAATATTTCACAAAATATCGAGTTAAAAAAAAGTCGTAGAACAAAAGTTGTTAGTTTTAATGATAACAATTACGTGCCGAGAGCTTTCTGGTATTTTTTATTTAACCCTGTATATGGCAGATAACAGATGATTACACATGAGTTACCAAAATCATAGAGTGAGAAAGGACAATATCGGTATGGAAGTTACCGTCATCAGTTTCAGAGTCCTCCTCGGAGCAGAGTATCATGTCCTGGAAGTAAACAGTGGAGTCGGATCTGTCCGGGTCGGCGTCCTGGTGCTGCTTCTGGACCACCGCGCGCTTGAGGTGCGTCGCCTTGCGGTAGCACACCACGCCCAGCGCCACCAGCAACTGATGGCGAACCATGTCTAGCATTAGCCCATCTATTAGTTGTCACGGCAAATAAGTCTAGCGTTGACCTTCAATGCGCAGAAGTCGAAAATGAGGTATCTCGGGGTTTGAGAGGGCGCGGGGAGGGCGTGGGGATCGTTCGTAAGCACTGATTAGCTCTCGCGGATCCCTCGTATGCGCTGATTGGCTCTCCAATCGCATTGTGTCCCGCTCACTCGTTCGACGCTGCGCGCACTTGAAGGTCACCGCTCAACTTACGTGCCGAGGGATATACAACGGTAAGGTTGCACCAGCCACCCAGCTTGTGCCAGCAACGAGATGTTCACTCCCACAATTAATCGAAAATAGTAGATTTGATACAAAAAAGTAAAGTATACAATTTTAATATTTTAAATATATGCACTTTTTATTATATTTTAAAGTTTCAATGGTAAATGACTTAATCAAAAAATAATTAAAATGGTTGAACATACAAACTTTTTGGTTGGATTTATGGCTTGAAATAAAAGTAAATTTAAAAAAAAAAACAATGGAAAAGTAAAAAGCGAAAGACTAGTGTGAAAAAACTTCAACTTTCCGCACGATATGCAGCTACAAAAAGTACTACTTTTTGAGCAATGTATTAAAAAAGTTATTTCAAATCAAAATCGAGTAAATCCGTAACAATATACAAGTGATTCTCGTTGTAATCATGTTACACCAGCTGGGGAGGATTGCTTCAAGTATATTCGCGCGATTTCAGGATGTAATGGAATCTCGGCCGCTCATAGTATCCATTGTTATAAGCGAGATAAATAAAAAAATACATTTTCTTTTAAATTTAAAATCCTATCCACTTGAGATTTTACTTATACTACTTGTAAAAGCACACTGCAAGTGACATACAGGTATCGTCTTTTGGAGTAGATTTCTCATACAAAATATCGACACTATATCCTAGTACATAATTGATTGAAATTTTAAGTTATTTTAGTGGTCTCACTATATTTTAGTGGCCTCAATGGCGCAACGGTTTTTGGGCGCGGATCAAAAACCGTAAGGTCGAAGATTCAAACCCCACCCGTTACACTAATAGTCGCATCTACTCCTATAGTACGGTCGCGTTATAGGAAGAATTTCGTACATTAACCTGTTACTACCTGTCTCTGTCACTCCCGCGTTAAAACAATGCGTCACGCTCGCACAGATGCAATGACCGCCGTTTTCGGGGATTGTAAACCTTTTACCTGCGAACGTAAGGTTTGTTTTTGGTTGCGTTTGGAACCCTCGTAGCTTTAGTTTTAAGTTTGCGAAATAATTATCACCACTATATCTTACAAACCCAACAACTGACAATCGAAAAGAGTAATTTATTACCTATTTTGAATAAATCATTTGACTTTGACTTTATGTAAATATAACTCGATTATTGTAACTGTTTTCAGACTTAAATCAAAATAAAGAATCTATTTACCAAATAAGCTAGTAATTTTTTTTTCTCTTTCAAAAACCGCACTTAATAAAAAAAGTTTGTGGCCATTGTCAGCAGGCCAAGAGGTCATTGTACGAAATTCTTTCTGCTCCGCGACTGCACTTTAGTACAAGTTTCGCTTAATTGGAGGGGAAAGGGGAATATTAGTCATGTTCAACATGGCTAATATTTAAAAAAAAAACGTCTAACGTAATCTACATAGTAGGACCAAGGTTCATAAATACCTGATGCAGTGGCGCAGCGGAGGCGAGCCGCAGCTCCCTCTGGTGGGCCGTGTGGTGCGCCAGGATCTGCAGCGGGGCGGGCGTAGCAGACGCCGGCGTGGCGACGCTGGCCGCGCTCAGCGCCTCCAGGCGCGCGTCCGAGAGCAGCGCGCCCATCCACGCGAGGCAGCGCCCGCCCAGCGCCACCCACACCACGCTCAGACCTTGCTGCCTGTCAAACAATTGTTGGGTGTAACAACAATACTGTTTAATGCTACTGGTTTAGTGTGTCAACTATTACTATACAATTTTTCTTTTCTGTCTGTTTGTATACAACGTTAGTTTTACTTTACGCAAAACCTGAAAGTAGTTTGTTCAGAATCAGTAACAAAATCGAATCCAACCATTTTTATATAGTATTATATTTTTGTCCAAAAATATTTTGAAATCTTACAAGCTTAGACACAATGATTTACCGCGCATCAGCTGACGGTCGGCAGGCACACAGCGGCGGTCATTCAACTCGCGTCGATCGCTAGTCCCTGCGGCGACGGCTTGCAGTGACCATTTTTTTCGAGGACAACGACGCAACATAACAAGCTTATAACTTCGTTACTTTTCATTATATTTTTTTGAAATTTTGTATAAATATTCTTAATGTAAAAATATTTGACACGTGTTTCGGTTTTTGCGCAAAGTAAAACTAACGTTGTATAATAATCTACGGAACAGCTGAACTGATTTTGACAGGATCATCATAGACAAGTAGAGCTTCATAATATCCAGGAGGGTTTCTTTGCCAAAATGTTTTAATGTTAGGAACAATACGCTTTACCTAACCGCAGCTCGGATCTTGACGAAAGGCACAGAGATAGCTAACATTCTGGAAACAGAAAATGACGCTCGTTTGGCCTGAATATTTTAGCGTTTGGTGCTGAAATAAATCACTGTTGGATTCTGTGTCATGTTGAGTGTTGGGTACTGGCCGTTGGTTTTTGGTTATTAAGATAACGCGTGACACCTGTCTGGTGGTGAGTATTGGCCTTGGCAATGATTGGCCATTGGTTGGTTTCACTCACATCTTGGTGAGGTTGTAGGGGCGGGAGGGCGGCTTGGCGGGGCTGTTCGGCGCGACGGGGCCGGGCGCTCCCGCCAGCGCGTGGTGCAGGCCGCACAGCAGCACCCACGCGCCGATCATCAGGTGGTTTTGATATACCTGGACAAGAATACAAACAGTATGTTAGCATTGCCGCCAACTTGCATTGGAGCAGCGTGGCGGATCTAAGCTCTAAATCTCTCTCCTATGAAAGAGGAGGCCTGTGCCCAGCAATGGGACGTTAAAAGGTTGTAGAGGTGGTGGGTTACAGTTGTAGACGTCAGGTAAAAATAATTCTGCTCTTTGTAGGCGTCGGGTAAAATGAATTCGGATCGAGCCTGTGGAGTGGGTGATTTTTTTACATATCTCCTGAGGTTATTCTTTCTTTGATAGAATAACATACAAGTATACATTGTACTTACATAGCCACCTGCGCGCGTAGACTGTTTTAATGTCTCCCCAACAGTATTGTAAAGGCTGAGTGCACTTTCCACTAATGTCGCCGTCTGTTGCTCACTCTCCTCGTCCTTCGGGTGGAGTGAGGCCTATATATAAATAAAAAATGTATAAAAAAATAAATAAACTTATATCTGTGGTAACATGTATTCAATTTTGGTCACAGTAGTTTATAGTTCTGAGACTTTCCCGCTGGATTTAATGTTTTTTTTTTTTTTGACGTGATAACGTCTTATAAATTGATGAACACTGGCCGCACGCACGAAAAAGCATGATTCATTGTCACGTAGCTTCTAGCTGAGCGTGCAAGCGATAGAGAGACAATGTGGCCGATTCTGTTGTACACAATTCTCTAAACCTAAACTAAATTGACAGGTTTAAAAATAGTGCTATCCCTTTCACCAGGGAGGATTGTGAAAGAGACAGGAATATATTTAGACCTGTCATTTTAGTTTAGATTTAGAGATTGTGTACAACAGAATCGCTACCAATGTTTTCTTATGACGTTATCACGTAAAATTGTCGTCCATGAACCGACTTTACAGACAACTAATTTTTTGAGAACTTTGAAACTGGAGTATTTTATATTGGTTTTTGGTTAACAAATGGTATCAATCATCATTTAACAGTTCATTTATAAATTGTGTCCGACTTCTTCATGCTAGATCATCTTCTTGGTTGAGTGGGCTATATTGAAATACCTGAGCTGTAGCGCAGCACAGAAGCCAAGCGGTGGCGACGTCGCTGAGCGCGGCGATCCTCTCCGGCGTGAAGGGCTCGAGGCAGGGCAGCGACAGCGCCAGGCGACACACGTGCACTTCGTTCACCAGGAAATGAAGGCTGGAACAATACACTGATTTAGAATAGAACTCCTATAAGATGAAAGTCGAGAAGAATAACGTACAATGGGTATTCCAATATATTCGCAAAACTGTTGCACTTTGTGGATTCATAGCTTTGGCACCAGAGGACAGCACGTAACACGCTCCCAGCTGCATTATCAGGGATGCAAACTTACAGTGGGGCATCAGAGTTGAACTGTGGAGCGATGGGACTCTCCTTGGCGTTCTGATAACAGCTGAGGTTTCTCTGCAAGCAGCGCAGAGATGAGCATACTTTGAACACCATAAAGCCCGCTGACATCCGCATTAGCAGGAATGCAAACTTACAGTGTGACATCAGAGTTGAACTGTGGTACTATTAGTGTTGTCCTTGGCATTCTGATAGCAGCTGACATATCTCTACAAGCAACACACCTTGAGCACCACAGAGTGCACTGACATCTACATTAGCAGTGACGCATACTTACATGTGGTGCAATAGCGCATTCTGCCATTGGATGAAATATCACCAAAGAGTACCACGGAGCCAGCTCACAGCTGCATTAGTAGGGATGCAAACTCACAGTGTGACATCAGAGTTGAACTGTGGTGCGATAGCGCTGTCCTTGGCACTCTGCCAACGGTTGAGGTATCTCTGCAGGCAGGGCAGGGACGAGCACACCTTGAGCACCACGGAGCCCGCTCTTAGCTCCATCAGCAGTGACGCACATGTAGATGCCACCCACTTCTGCAGAAATGTTTATACATGAATTTAGCAAGACCAACAGCATGCTCAAAAAGTCTGGAGACAAACAAGTGCTCATGCAACTGAAGGGCATGTTTTGTAAGTTTTATTGAATTGAATTTGCACCTTACTGAAACGAAATAATGTCTGTCTTTGCTATCTGTCACAAATGCAGTTCAGTTTCATTAGGTTCTTGATGAACTTTTTTATAACACTAGCTGGTAAAATAATTCAATATATTTTTTTTATGTTTTTAGTTTTCATGGGGCGCATGTACCTAAACACCACTTATTTCTTTACCTTCATGTCTATGGAAGCCTGTTGAGAGGCATTCCCGTCTTTAGCGCTCTCCGAACTATCTTTGCTTCCGGGAGTCATGACCCCTGGCACTGGTTGAGCCTGAGCCGTTGAGGACACAGGATTCCTCAAGGGCACTGTTAGTTGTTCGAGCAACGCGTCCGATCTGCGCTGGGCATTCGACGGTGCTTGTTTCTCTGTGGTAGATGCTTGAGATGCCAGCGATGTTATGGGGCTTGGTAAGACAGATGATTTTGTGACTTGTGATTCTACAAATAATTTTAAAACACAATTGTTATACTAGTTTAATAAGATCAATAAAGTCTTTGTTAGACAGATTTTCTTATTTTGTCTATAGGCAAAAATGAGAAATGGCACCAAACTACATAGCTCATATTCAAATTCAACTACTTACATCATATTATACTGTTTACCAGATATCTATACATATAATAAAATCGTAGACTTGCCGTATCTGTACATTAAAGATTTTTGCAAAATAATAACTGGGGGACGTTAGGGATAAGTAATAGAAAGTAAAAAAGCTATTTTTGAAATTTTTATCTGTTTGTCTGTTTATCTGTTTGTCTGTATGTTTGTGCGCGTATCACGCAAAAACTACTGAATGGATTGAAATGAAACTCGGCATTATTTAAGTTCATAGTACGGAGTAACATATAGGATACTTTTTATCCCGAAATTTATCACGGTTCCCTTGGGAGAGAGGATGCAAGTCAAAATGTGTACTTAGCTGTAATTCATTAACGCGTGGTCTGATTTCATTCATTCTTTTTTTGTTAGAAAGGAGATACTTTAAAGATTACAGGCTAATCTCTAAAAGGCTGGATCGATTTTGATGGGACTTTCACTGGCCTATTTTTACATTTTGATGTACCTAAACATCCGCCAGTGAACGTTTAACAGTTTTTAGCAAGGTATGAGCTCAAAGAAGCTTAGGAAAAACAAAAAGATCACGGGATAAACCAATATCCACGCGAACGAAGTCGCGGGTGTCCGCTTGTATACAATATCATATTTTGTTAACAGACTAGATACTTGTAGAACAAGGCAATGAGACAACAAATTAAAACTTTGGCTGTTCCATTGATATTAAATTGTGTACATAGCAAAGTTTTCTAGAACAATAAGATTGCTCTTTCCAAATAAAACCTTTCCAAATATTCATTATATACTATTGATCAAAGGAAATAACCAATTAAAATTACCAGATGCATTCACATGTGCAGGCAACTTTGCGCTTTTCAGTAGAGATGTCAATATAACTAGATCAGATTGTGGGAGGCCTCCACCATCAATGCCGCACAGGCCCACAATTGGGAGTAGAAGCTGAAACAATTTACTCTTGTTAAATATGTGCAGAGTCACTAAACTAGGTGTTATTTTGAGAGTAATGATCATGAAGACAGAAGCATAACTATTTCAGATACATAATTTTTCGAAAGGGGATATGGCGTTAATTTTAGAGTAGAAAAAAACTACATTATAAGATTTTTGAAATTCAAAAAATAAATTATATTCAATTATAAACAAATATAATACCAATTAGGCGACTAACTTGGAGAATCTTAAACCTATACTTCGACTTTTAATTGTGTGCAGTAAAGTGAAGTTTCGTGGGTTGTCACTTTTTAACGAAAATAAAATAGGGATGGGGTACAGGTGATTGATTTCAATCATTCAATTATTTTATTTCAATTAAAGTTTATATTTTGAGTAATTATTATATTTTATGTACAAAGTTTACCTATACATAATATATATGTATAAATATAGTATATATATAAATACATATATCTTTAATATATAAAACCAAGTCTGGGTTGTTCGAACACTTATAGCTCGAGAACGGTTGGGCCGATTTTCATGGTTTTTGATTTGTTGTATTTGTCTCTGTCCCGAATAGCAGAATAACTGTTAAAAATATTAGAAAATTGACGAAAAAAATAAAAGAAAAAATATTTTCCCATACAAAATGTTCATGGGTTTCGTAACTGTCAAACATTGAATGTTCATCCCGTCGATACGGAACTCTCTCACCCGTACCGATATAATTCTTCTGTACTTTGATGTAAAGGGCTGGACTGATTTGGATGAAATTTTGTGTGTATATTTCAATGGGTTCCTGGATAGTTTGAAAACACCATTACCCGCTAAGTACAGCTAACCTATTAGGTCTTGGTAGGTGGCGCTGATATTGGTATGTCACCAGGCAGGACGACGTCTGCCGGGACTGCTAGTATATGTATATACTAGCGGTCCTAGGTATTAAGGTAAAATTTAACCCTTAAATGCATAATGTAGGATGCAGACTACATAATGTTCTGATGCCTGAATGTCTTGGACCTTTGTCTTAAAAAAAATATATATGTCACCTGTTCATCGAGAATAGACTTATTTTTAAATTCGTGTATCGGCTTTCTTAGTTTTTTTTTTGTTTATTCGAATTTGACAGCTGAAACTTTTCGGCGGAAGGCGGTTTGAAAAATTTGTTGGTGAATTGATTTTGTGAACACATTTTTTGGAATTTTTCAAGGTAAGTTATGCTGTTTTATTAGTATTTCGTTTACATAAATGATAAATATTGAGTAGAGTTAGTAGAAATTACTATTCTATTCGGAATGACCACAAAATTTTCGAATTCATTTGTGTAGGCCTTATCCTACACTATGCATTCATAGTACTGTATATAAATTATATGAGATATTTGTTATAGATGTATATTTCAAATGGCTTATCGAAGATGAATAGGTTCTGATGATCAAATAAGCTATACTTAGCTAGCTTAGATGGCAATGATTCAGAAGATGGGACTGAAGAAGACGAATGGGAGGAAAATAATGAAGAGGTGCAGTCTTATAGGGACCGATCAGAACTTCTTCATTTTGTGGAAAATGAAAGTGAAGAAGTTGAAGAAGACCCTCTTTTGGAAGGCGAACCTCTCGGTGGTACTGTAGACTCCAGTGAAAAGGATCCTTCAATAATAGAAAACCCAGAAATTGAACAGGAACATGCTTTATGTAACGAGTAGGCTCGGCGTCAAGTGATGGGAAGGTTTTTGTAGAAAAAGCAAAAAGTAAAAACTTCTGAAGATGATATAGCTTTTTTGGGCAACTTAGATTATGGTGAGCTGGGGTGTATAGGCACAAAATATGGTTTTTTCTCGCTTTTCCTATGTGATGACATCTTAGAGAAAATTGCTCAAGACTAATTTGTATGTCATCCATTGGTATATATGCAATTGTTCCATAATTTTTTGGACCTAGCCATGATAATGATGATGATTCATTGTTAGCTACAAGAAAGTTATGCAACAAAAACCTGGATTTAGTGGAGAGCTGTGTAACTTGCGTATCTTTTGTCTAGAAGAAGCTGAAACCCTTTGCCGTTTGGGGAAAAAAATAACTTATGAATGAGAAGACCAAGTTCTTCTTTAGAGCATGAAATTCAGGCGATAAAGGGTTCCCAGGTTCCACCAGTAAAAGATGTTCGACTAGACCAAATAGCCCACTGGCCAGTTTTTTGCGACAAATGTAACAGGTGTTTGATTCCTAAATATAATGTTTTTACCCAACCCATATGTGGAAAATGTAATGTGTCACTTTGTTACTATAAGAGAAATAATTGTTTTAAAGAACATCACAATAAATAAATAAAACACAAAATCTGATTGTTCTTAATTTTGAGTAAAACCATACCAAATAAATACCTACTTACATACATGTACTTTTTACTTGGAGTGCATAGTGTAGGCTGCATACTACAGAGACAAAATGAAGAATTTAACAGACTGAACCTTCTCAAATATTTTTTTTATTATTTTTCCATTAATCCCCATACCATGAGACATCCCATGCATATTTTTTTATAAAAAATAAAAAAATCATGCATTTAAGGGTTAAGGTATTTTAAGGTAAATTCAAAATGAAATTTATCGAAGTATGTTGTTTTCAGGGTTCATGTATGTTTGTACGTCGTACCATAACTTCTATATGTCGGAACAGATTTTGATGAATAAGGTATCGTTAGAATCCTTAGCTTATTCTAGGTGACATAGGCTAGTAAAATTAAAAAAAAAATGCTGGGGTGACCATGGTCCCGCATCAAAGACTAAAGTTGAAAAAAATATCAAAAATCAGATTAAGTTCATAATCATCTTCTATTTTTTTTATTCAACTACAAGTTAGCCTTTGACTGCAATCTCACCTGATGGTAAGTGATGATGCAGTCGAAGACGGAAGCGGGCAAAGTTGAAAGAAGTATGCATACCTCTGATCGGTTTCTACATGGCATCGTACCGGAACGCTTAATCGCTTGGGGACCGGCCGGCACAGCTTTGCCGGTAGGGTGGTAACCAGCCACAACTAAAGCCTACTACCAGACCGGATCAAAGGCAATTTAGAAATTATAAAATCCCAAATTGCCCCTGCCGGGAATCGAACCCAGGACCTCCCACATATAAGACCACAGCGCTCACCACTGCGCCAGGGAGGTCGTCAAATTATTATTATTGTTATATTTTTTTTATTATTATTATAGTTTTATTATTTTGTTATTATTATTGTTATACTGCAATAGAAAATAGTACTTTTTCCTTTTTTTTTTTCAATTAAAACTCATATTATTAAATTGTACCAATAGGATGCGTTTGTCACAAAAAAGTCAAGATGACAAAATTGTTAATTTGGCTTTTATACGTAGGAGCCATTGATTTACTTAGTAGATAAATAAAATTATGATGATAATGAAAGAGTGACTTTGAATGAAAATGTTGTGAATGAAATTGAATGAATTGAACGTATCACATCACTATAGAAATGGGGTTGGCAACATTATTTTACGGAATGACATTAGGAAACGTCAGATTACTGCAGATAATTAAAAGTCGAACTATAGTTCTTCCTATTTATCTTACACAGTTTTAGTAAAATTAATTATGAATTATTTTTAGAAAATGTACAAAAAAATAATATAAGTACTTAACAAGTTAACATAACTTAGCAATATTATATGCATGTCATATGCATGTGCAATGTATGGGTTTCATCATCATCATCATCATGATCAACCCATTACCGGCTCACTGCAGAGCACGGGTCTCCTCTCAGAGTGAGAAGAGTTTTGGCCATAGTCTACCACGCTGGCCAAGCGGATTGGCAGACTTCACACACCTTTGAGAACGTTATGGAGAACTCTCAGGCATGCAGGTTTCCTCACGATGTTTTCCTTCACCGTTAAAGCAAGTCATATTTAAATACTTAAAACGCACATAACTCCGAAAAGTTAGAGGTGCGTGCCCGGGATCGAACGTATGGGTATGGGTTTCAAGTACAAGTAAACCAACCAAACTCAAATAGCAGTTCTTCTTAAATAGAGGTTACACTAATTATATAAAAATTACCTGCTTAACAGAAACATTTGATGCTGCAGTGTTTGTTGAATCGTCATAGCTTAAACTGGCTTCTGAGAGCTTCTTAAGAATTTGTCTGAGTATAATTCTGAATGCATCCCGAGCAGTGCTGAGCTGGTCGGCTGGCACTGTTCAAAATTGAAATACATTATTATTTATGTACTAGATGATGCCCACGGCTTCGCCCGTGTGGATTCAGATTTTTAAAAATCCCGTGGGAACTTTTGATTTTCCAGAACAAAAAGTAGCTTATCTGTAGAAACCCGTCCCCAAAACGGAAAAATCCCGTGGGATCCCCACGATTTCAGAATACAATTCCTTACAGCATCAGGGTTGAGGAGTTGGATATGTACCTACTCGAGTTCATTCAACGATAAAGTCTATAATTGGTACCCCCAATATCAATTTAAATAACCGAAAGTTTCTAAAACCCATTAGTTTTGGGGATTAGGTCCCCTACAGCATCAGGATTGAGGAGTTGGAATCCAATTTTTTTTTTGAACAGGGTCGCAATGTTTCTCTATCGATTAAAAAAAAAATTACGCAAATCGGTTCAGAAATCTCGGAGATATCACAACTCCTCCTTTTTTGAAAGTCGGTTAAAAAAGTAGCCTATGTTACTCCCTGGTTAATTCTCTACTTGTATGTGAAGGTCCCGTCAAAATCGGTTCAGCCGTTCCGAAGATTAGCCCGTTCAAACAGACAGACAGACAGACAGACAGACAGACAGACAGACAGACAAAAATTTTAAAAACGTGTGATTCGGTTATGGTAGCGTTCAAATAACCATATGAGCTTAATATGAGGTAGTTATTTCGATATTACAGACAGACACTTCAATTTTATTTATTAGTATAGATATAGATAAATGTTCTCCGCAATTTTAAGTCAGGGTTTGTCCATTAAAATGTTTTTAATCTAACATATGAATCTATTTTTAATTATGTTTTTTTTCATCTATTAAATTAAAACATTGTATCAAATTTCTTTGTAAAATAATTTTTGTTTGTACACACTTGTTGAATTTGGGCAGGTGATAAGTAAAAACGATGAAACCGATGAGTGACGCTCACCCAACTTCAATATAGGTATGTGTATAAACCTAAATTATTTTTATACATTGTTTTTAATAATTTTTATTTCATAACATTGCGCAATAAAAACTTTATTTAAAAAGTTGATGTCATCATAAACATAAAATATCTTGACACAACCATTTGGCAAGGTGGAGACAGAAATACTAAAGATTGATTCAAAAGATTACTTAATCAATTTGGACAGGAAAGCAGAATATGTGATAATATGAATAAGAGCAACAAAGTCATAGGTGCCAACTTCAGCAATGAAGAAAACGATTGAGAAGATGTCATCCTCCTATGACAAGTCAAATCTCACTACTTGTTTGGAAAGCAGATTCCCTGTATAAGATCCTATATTCATAATGACTAAAATCAATTATAAGATTATTATATTATAAATGCAATAAATATACTTACAATTATTTGCATTGATGCTGATAAAATGTGCTGACAGACACACAAAGCATGTGTAGAATAGATCATTAGCATCATCATGGTTTTGAAACTCGCTTTCACTGTTAAAAAAAAAAATTATTAGTGCCAGTGACAGATCACCTATTTTTGGGTGTTTGGCTTTCATCAGAACCAAAAGTGTGTAATCTATTTCAATTATGATAAAGTACCTTGTACCTATTTCACAACTTGCATATAGTCTGTTTCAATAGAGTTGAGCTAAAATGTAAACCAACACACCTTATTGCTAAAAAACTACAGAATGGATTGAAATGAAACTTGGCACGATTTAAGTTTGTAGTATAAACTCTATAAAAAGCTCAACTCTATTGAAACGGACCATACCTATCTAATTTGTATCACCTTAAAGCTAGGTTCATATTATTGTGTTGGGGTGTGTTGTGGTGTGACAGAATGCTATCAGTTTCATTAATTTAATATCGCTAGATTCATATTTAATGTGTTGGAAGAAGCAAGTTCGAAATTTAAAGTACAGTGAAGCTGAAATGCATGGCAAAAGAGGGTAGAATTCAATATCTTCAGATTATAACAGTCTAAAGGTTACAAATAAAGACTAGATTTTTTTGTTTATATGGATGGAAAATAAAATTATTTAATGCCTTATTATTAAATAGGCGGTCCGCGGTCGCGGTCTAATTGGATACTTATCTTACTTTGAAAGCTAACTTAATTATTGAGTGAAAAGAGTGAAGTTTATGAAAATTGAAACTAATAACCTGGTAATAAAAAAATATAGTTTCTGGCTGATATTTTGAAATCGTAACATAATAAACGTAATCGTAAACAGATTTTTCGTAAATAAATCAATGCTTTTGTTGTAAGTAAATTAACAATTTTGGAAGGATCACTAACTATATAATATCTTAAAAATATAATAGTTAATACTACTAACCTTTTGATGATTGCTTGTATTATTTCCACAGCGTCATTTTTGTCGAAAAATGGGCCGTAAAGCGCCGTTAATATTGGTTTAACTGTTGTAGACCATTCAATATTACCTCCCGAAGCGGCCATTTTCGAGAATGACGAATGGCCTTTGAAAAATACTAAATATTGAAGTTTGACTTTGAAGATTCCAGATTTCAATTTTCAGTGTTCTCACTTCTCAGCTCTTCTCTTTCCTTTGGGTATGAAAAAGTGAAAAAGAAAACTGAAATGTCAAAATATATGACGTTACGGCCATAGAGTATTCTATACACTATAACCATTGAGGAATTAAGCCTCCAGCACACTTACGTGTCGTGGCGTGTCGTGATGCGTCCGCGCCGGCTGTGTGCGCCGGTTTCATATATTTAGTAAAAACGACACGGCCTACAAGTGTGTCTCTAACCATACTAAATGTATGAAACCGATATACTGCTGGCGCGCCACGACACGCCACGACACGCAAGTGTAGTTCCGGATTTATAAATTTATGAAATTGTAGTCTATGATGGTGGCACTTCATATTCAGTATTCGTGTTCGCGTATTCGTATAGCTTTATTCGGCAAAATATTTGACGAACACGCAAATAATCAATACACGACACACTTGGAGCAAATAGCCAAATACCTGAATATTCGCCACAGTGTGTTACCAACTCTCAAAAACATTTTTCCCTAAAGATTAAGTCAAAAACACTAATAAAAAAAGGGCAAAGATTTTTGCTTTATATTTGAAATCTTTGAGTCTGAAATTATGATGATTGTTAGTTATAATGTTTAAATAATAAACCATTTTCAATGAACACTTTTTTATTTTACTTAGCACTCACATTTTACAATAGTTCTAACGCAGCCATATTTTTCTTCAACCTTAAGCGCATAGAACAAAAACTACAGTAGACAATGATACATGTCATAGACTAACAGATAATATAATATAGTGAAGGTTGCATTATTCATCAATGATAATAATGGTCTTATGTAAACAAAAATTGTTTTACCGTAATTCCCAAATTATTATTTCTAATGAATAATTCAAATTGCAAATTTTATGAACATTGAATTTTGGAATTACGGCTTTCATAATGGTCTTAATAAAAAATATGAGACATTTTTTTAGAAAATTAAATTATGAAGAACTTTTATTTAAAATCAGTCACAAAATACCTAAAAATACCCCGAAAAAATATACAAAAAATCCCACCGATTTTTTTTTCTCCCCAAATTTGGGGAGGAATCCCTAAGTTGGCAACCATGATTGGTCGAATACGATCGCATATAGTCCACAGAGTACATAGTCTGTGATTTATGATCGCAAATCGCAATCACTAGTTTAATAGTGATCTGTGATCGCAATTTCCCACATCTATTAGGTAAAGGGCTAGAACCCAGAGCCGTAAAACCAGTTAAAAAAAAAAAAAAAACATCTATTAGGTACTTATGTATTTATTTCTTTATTTCTAAATTCTAATAGGAGTAGAAAAGTTTAGATACGGGAAAATGAATGACGAAAGGCGTAAAAAGCGGAAAATAAGTGAACAAAATGGTAGCGAATCCTCAGGTAAATAAGTTTATAACCTCTCCATGCAATCTTTATTTATCTACTTTTCAACAAATACTTACATTTTTAACAGTAGAGCAAACCAAATATTTAATATACTATTCATAAAAATATTCAAAAAATCTACTATTATACCTATTGTTTTTTATTACCTACAATATACATAAAATTTTATTTCATTCAAAAAGACCAAGTATAAACCTATTGTTTACAGAGCCAATGGTGAAAAATGCTAAAACTCCTCATATACAATGCCCTTATCTTGATACAATCAACCGACATGTATTGGATTTTGATTTCGAAAAGTTGTGTTCGGTTTCACTAACCAGAATAAATGTATATGCTTGCTTGGTCTGTGGGAAATACTTTCAGGTAACAAAAATGTTTTTTAATGATTTATTAAAGGTTAGTTACACCATAGTTGCAGTTACTCTTACTGCAACCAATAAAACTAAAATGGGTTACACAAGTTGATAATCTACTAAAAATAATCTACTATTATACTACTAAACTATGGTTAAGCTTAAGGATATTGGTGGAAAGTTAAAGACATCTAAGTGGGAACTCATTTTGCTTTTTTGGTGGTGAAACTTTTATGGTAACCTTAACATAACTTTAACTGGTTATGACCCTAAGATGTTGAGATCCTGTTTTCAGTTTCCATTTATAGTTAATCTTTGGAAAATATGTAATCCAACTGTAAATACCATCTGCAAGGTACTCTAAACTTTTACCATTATCACATTTTTTCACTTGGTTTAATATTTAAAAATTATTTTCAAAAATACAAGAAGTAGGTATATAAAATAAAAATAATCAGAACCAAATGAAATGGCTTCGGTTTGACATTACATTGCAAATAAGGTGAAGGCTTTTACATTTGAAATGTATAGTATTAAGAATTTATAAGTAATAACTTAATGAGATAACTAAGAAGACAATCTTTACATCAGCTATATTTGACGGCAACTGTGATGAGCTCAGCAGGCAATATAAGATTTAAATCTGTAAGCTTGATGATTCGAATTCCACCCATTGCACTACTTTGCAACAACAACTAACAAGCTTTGGACTTAATTTAGAAGAGTTGCCTTTCTCTTGTAAATTAAGTATTTGTTATGTTTAACATGACAAATATTTTTTTAAATAAAATGTATTAAGTTTGGTCTTGTTCTTGAATTTAAATTTTTTTTTCAGGGCAGAGGAACCAATACCCATGCATATACACATTCGGTGGCTGAAAGTCATCATGTCTTTCTGAATCTGCTCACATTAAAATTCTACTGTTTGCCAGATAATTATGAAGTTATTGGTAATGTATTACTTTGCATCCTAATTCTTTAAAATTAGAAACTTGTACATACTTGTAATGGAAATAGGATACTAACAGACAACAGTATATTGATATGTAAATATTATGTTGATCTGTAAATTAAATTAATAGGTCTACAAGAAATACTATTTGTTCTGTCCACAATATTCCGTTATTTAATCATATTTAATACAAGCATCTCCCAGCGGCTTCGCCTGCATGAATTTCGGTTTTAAACAAATCCCGAGGGAATCGTTTATTTCTGGTTCCGGTTCCCTCTCATTTTTCCAACCTTTATACCTACTATCAAGCAAGTTCGCTACATTAATCTACCTATAACTGTAGCTATAGATTTCGGGTTTTTCAAAATCCCGTGGGAACTGTGCTTTTTTCCAGGATAAAAGTAGCCTATGTATTGCCAATGCATGCAACACAGCAAACTATTGCAATAATGTGCTATGTGAGCGTGATGCACCTATGAATGTCAGGGCATAATCTATCTCCATTCAAAATTTCAACCCATCAGTTCATTAGTTGTGGCGTTAAAGAGTAAAAAACATACACACACACAAACTTTCGCCTTTATAATATTATATTGTGATTATAGCTATTTTATCAAAAGTGATTTATTTTATTGCTTGTGTGCTTTAATATCATACACATTTTAGACTCCTCACTAAATGACATCAAGTATGTTCTAAACCCAATCTTCACACCAGAACAAATAAAGCAGCTAGACCAAAACACTAAAATGTCCAGAGCCATCGATGGCACTATGTATATGCCGGGTATAGTTGGACTTAACAACATCAAGGCTAACGATTACTGCAATGTCATTTTACAGGTAAGAAATCTGTTTCAATTAATTTGATGACTCCACCAGACTATACAATTTATTTCTCCTTTTGCTGATTAAAAAGGCAAACATGTAGCATCTTGGAGGATTGCATTTAAGTGACACTTTGCACAGCATATAGGAGGTTCATACCGTGAACTAAACAATGAAAATATCTACTGCTATCAGGCACAACCTGAAACTTGCTGTTAACTTCATTCACAAATGTAAATATCTAATAATTGCTGCTATGATAATGCTGGGACTACGTACATACCTTACATATTACATTAGTGTAGGTACTATAACAAAAGATCTTGCTAATACCATTTTTGATAATACTGGTGATCGCAATATTTTTTTGTTTTTAACTCCCGACGCAAAAACGACGGGGTGTTATAAGTTTGACGTGTCTGTGAGTGTGTGTATGTGTCTGTCTGTTCCCCTGTAGCGCTCAAACGGGTGGACCGATTTGAATGCGGTTTTTTTGTTTGAAAGGTGAATTAGTCGAGAGTGTTGTTAGCTGTTTGATGAAAATCGATCCAAGCTGACCGCCGCCACAAAATGGCAGATTACATATTATTTCACAACTCTCTTAATATGGGTATCAAATGAAAGAGCTTGGTAGAATAGCACTATTGCAAATCTAAGATGGCCGCCGCCACAAAATAGCGAATGTCGGGGGTTCTTAAATTTTTTAATTTTACACCTGTTAGCATTTTAATTTACAAATGAATTGAAAATTGTTGTATGCTACATAATATTATGTTCATTGAGAATTAAACTCTAAGCCGTACTTAAAATCCTCGCCTGCGGATCAATTTATGCCATTTTTGCCTTGACTATAATAACATACGTAGGTATTGGCGCTCTTCCATCATAAATAACGATTGTGTTGTAGTGTTTATCACAAGTGAGACCACTTCGCAACTATTTCCTGCGAGAAGAGAATTACGCCCAGGTGAAGAGGCCCCCGGGGGATTCGTCATTCTTGCTGGTCCAGAGATTTGGTGAGCTGATACGCAAGCTGTGGAACCCTCGGGCGTTCAAAGCTCACGTATCGCCGCACGAGATGCTACAAGCTGTGGTGCTGTGGTCCAAGAAAAGGTTTCAGTTTATAAAACAAAGTACGTACATACTTATTCTTAGTACATACTAATAATATAATTAGTCAAAGTACGTGTATTTACTTGTACTAAAGAACCAAGTGTTATTAAAAATTTAAATCACCCGCACATGTAGAATTAATGGGTCTGTGTTTAATATAGCAGATATTACCGTTCTTAAGAAAGAGCTAAAGTACTTAATTAACCTGGAAAAATTCTATTTTTTTGAGGTATTTTGTATGAGTTTTAATTTTTATTATTTGCAATGGCATGGCAGATGCCATGTGACTGACGGTCGAACAGATTTATTAACATTTCTTTATTTTACAGATGACCCAATAGACTTTATGTCATGGTTCCTGAACTCACTTCACTTAGCTTTGAATGGTACCAAAAAACCAAATAGTTCAATAATATACAAATCGTTCCTTGGACATATGAGGATATATACGAGGTCAGTATTTATCATTAGAACTAACAAAACTGTGATTTTCATTGTTAAAAGCATTGTATGTCTATTTCTAAGATGTGGATGGTTTGTGTGTCACATCAAGATTTTACTTTGAATAGATCACAGACAGATAAATACCGCATTTATATTATTACTAGCGGACCCGGCAGACGTCGTCCTGCCCGCTATTAGCGCCACCTACCGGGTCCCATTTTTCTATTTATAAACCTTCCTCTTGAATCACTCTATATATTAAAAAAAAACGCATCAAAATCCGTTGCGTGGTTTTAAATATTTAAGCATACATAGGGACATAGGGATATAGGGACAGAGAAAGCGACTTTGTTTTATACTATGTAGTGATTAGTATGCATTTTGTTAAGATTAATATGGATATTTTGTGTTTCTTTTCAGAAAGTTACCGCCCCCGGAAGCAGAAGACGCGGCGAAGGTAGATCTTAGCAGTGAAGAGTACAGAGAAATGATTACTGAATCGCCGTTTCTTTATTTGACCTGCGACTTACCACCGACTCCTCTATTTACAGACGAGTTTAGAGAAAATATTATTCCTCAGGTAAACTATTTTTTTTTACAAACCTTTTATTAAGTTACAAGAAACTTGGCATCGCCGCCTACTGCCGTCATTTCACGCGTTGCGTGTGTCGCGTCGCGTTTGATACGGTTTTTTAATTTTAAATCGTACACACGTACACACATGCAACTTGATCGTTAGTTACATTTCAGGTAAATCTGTACCAACTTCTATCAAAATTCAACGGTCAAACATCGAAAGAATATAAAACTTACAAGGAGAATTTTTTGAAGAGGTTCGAAATAACACAGTTGCCGCCGTATCTAATATTGTATATCAAGCGGTTCACAAAGAATACGTTCTTTGTGGAGAAAAATCCCACAGTAGTAAATTTTCCAGTCAAGTGAGTACAATTATCGTGTTAAAATGTCTACTGTCTCTGTCTGTGACGTCATCATAAATTTAATATGGCGCGTCTTCCAAGATGAATTTCAGATTCATTTTCAAAATTGGTACATTGTATATTTTTTGCATGTCTGTCGATTTTACAAGTACTTATGGATATGAAATTACAGTGATCATAATATTATTATTTAGGATAACTTAAAATTAAAGCTACATGTTTGCCTGCGCCAAGTGTGAGTTCCAAACGCGCCCTGGTCTGAGAAGAGCACAACAAACTCAGCTGGGTATTAGATGTGGAGAACATAAAAATGGTACATACGAAAGGGAACAAAGAGCGCAAACAAAGTCCTTGCCTTGTGTGGTCCTGTGCCTTTAATATCAATTTGGATGATTTCACAGGAATGTGGACTTTGGCGACATCCTAACTCCAGAAATTAAAGCAAAGCACAACGGAAAGACAATATACGAGTTAGTAGGAAACATAGTTCACGACGGGACTCCAGAAAAAGGCACATACAGAGCGCACGTGCTGCACACACCAACACAACAATGGTAAACTTTTTATAATGATGAATTTTATGGATGCTTCACATTGTCCAATCGCTGGATCAAGCTTTTTCCATTTCAGTGGATTGAAATCTATAGCATCATAAACGAAATTAACCGGCAATTGAGGTGCTAGGATGTATTAGGCATCGCGCTAGATTGAATAGTACACGAATAGTAGTTATATCACTAGTTTAAATCATTTGCCTGCCTCGTTGGGTCTAGTAGTTAGCATGCATATTCGACAGTCGATGACAAATCACAAGGTCCTGGGTTCAATTCCCCGATCGGCAAATAATTGTTAGGTATGCACATTAAGCAGTCGGTCCGGGTTATTATCACTGTCATGTGACAATAGTCGTTAAAGCCCGCCAACCCGCATTGGAGCAGCGTGGCGGGGCTAAGCTCTAAATCCCTCTCTCCTCTGAGAGGCCTATGCCCAGCTGTGGGACATTAAAAGGTTGTAGTGGTGGTGGTGGTGATAAATCATTTGAGTGGAATAGTGGAACCTTTATCTGAATTTTAGCAAGACTACAGCACGATTACTGGTTAGACATTATGGTAATGAAGCAATATAACCATTTTATATAGTATGGAAATCGATTTTGATAAAACGTTTACAATATATAAGTAGCACTGTTTTAAAACTGTGAATTTCACATTTTAACCAATCCAGTGGGTAGCGTGTGAGCGTGCAGTGAAATAAAGCATTAAATTTTTCAATAGAGATAATATCAATATTTCGGTTTCAGGTATGAAATGCAAGATCTTCATGTGACAAGTATTTTACCACAGATGATTACACTTACAGAAGCTTACATACAAATATACGAATTGAAGCAGGACTGATGTTAATTTATGTAAATAAAAATAAAATAAATATTTTTGACATTACATTATATGTTTTATTTATAACATACAAAATTTTGAATGTCCAGGAGTTTAGTCATTCATTAATTTATTATTAATATATTTCTATAACACTCATTAATTTATTTAGGATGAATTGTTATAAACTCGAAGAACAAATATATTAAAAATGCTTCGTATTTGACATTGAATTATAATAATTGTTTTATATTACATACATTTAAGAGTTACATACATTATTACGCTTACATAAATTAATCTAAACACATTTATTATTTAATTAATTTATTCACTTAGCCTTACAGACTAACCTACTACTCTTTGTAGTAGTCTTTTATTTTATCTTTTGCAACATGTTGTAATAGTCCTTTGGATAGTGAAGCAGTGTTTAAAAAAAATTATATTAAAAAAAACTTTCAATGTTTATATTTTGTATACAAGAAGTGAAAATAAAATTAATGTTTAAAATAAAGTAGCACCCTCACTTGGAAACCAATTGGACTAACGACAACACTGCAAAAGTCTGGGCTAGTGACTTTCACCCTTTTTGCCTGCCACCCGTTTGAATTCACCCATGTTTGTGGTAGAGATGGGTGAGCCATAAAACACAAGTTGGTCAATTTGTGTCACTTCATCCCCTGACTGGTTGTCTTTTATGAACAACTGAATGTTTTGAACACTCTGGAATTTCACATACTTGAGAGGTACGGGATTGCCTTCCAAATCACTTGGTGTGAACCTGTAAAAACACACTAGTGAAAAATACCTAAAATAAATCTGCAGGACATACACATCTATAGTAAAATAATATTTTTTTGTAAAGTTCAAATCATTGAATGCATCAATGAAACTTGATATTTATAAACGATAATCAGTATCAAGATGGCTCTATCCCCTTCCTCCTTGAAAGTATATTAGTATAATGGTTAACACCACCATGGATTTGTCAGTCTTGATATCTTTGCTTATGTAGATATGTGCATACTACAGTCCTAGACAGTCTTTACGACTGCTCTGAAGCACGCGGCGAAAGTTATCAACAAATCTATGAGTTCGAACTCGTACATATTACAATACACGATGGGGCTACGTCCTGCTTATTCTTATGATAATTACTTTTGTGTTCCAAAATGTGGCTATCCCAGAAAAACAGTTTGCATGGGGTTTAAAATACCTAAACCCATGGATGAAGTTGAGGGTATCAGCTAGGCATAAAATTGCATAAAAAAATGTTTACTTACTCTATATCTTGCACTGATGCATTTCCAGATGCCTGATCAAAGTCTAGTGTTCGTGGCTGATTGATGAACAACTTCACAAACTTAGGGCCCTTGTCACTGGGTGCCTTTATCTTCACTGAGTGTAGTTTTACCAGCTAAAAGAAGTAAAGATGTAAAGAAATGTTAAAAGTTTACAACAGCTTGTACATATGCTTGTATTGGCACATATAAACCATGCCATCCTGTTCTTACTCACACACTTCCATACTTCCATTTCATACATGCAAAAACAAGTCACATTTTACATTCAGTAGACTCATTTTTATTTTACTTTTCTCAAATGTAGGTTCATGCCACTACCAAGGTTTCAAAACACAAAGCTTGCACCCTGGAGACTACTTTTATTCCATAGAAAACCAGAAAATTTCAAAAAGCCAAATTCTGTGTGGAAGTTGAGGACATACGCTAGCTTTGGGTACCTATGCTAGGAGAAATTACCTGGTTGAATGAAATATTTATAATAAGTTGCTCATCACAGTCGCTGGCAAGGAAGCCTCCTCCGCTGGTGAATGCATGTGCTAGAGGATGATCATCTGCCTCGTTCAGACATTCACATTCACTTTTTGTGATGAATGTTGTTAGATCCATCTAGAAAAGAAATTTTACATATTATACTATACTAGCTGACCCGGCAGACTTCATCCTGCCCGCTATTAGCGCCACCTACCGGGTCCAATTTTTCTACTTATAAACCTTCCTTTTGAATCACTATCTATTAAAAAAACCGCATCAAACTCTGTTGCGTAGTTTTGAAGATTTAAGCATACATAGGGATATAGGGACAGAGAAAGCGACTTTGTTTTATACTATGTAGTGATAAATTACCAATTTTACATCTCACTATAAAATTTAAATTGAACACATTTTGCTTATGGAGTTATCAACACACTCAACATTAATTTTTAAACAGATTACAAATTTCTATTTTAGATATTGAGTAAAGTCACCATTTGATAGAAACACTAAAAAATATTGAGTCATCTTCTCTATTGTGAAATTGCAGTTTGGGTGTGGAATTTTTGAAGTAGTTGTCATGCCTAAATACATACATATAAATACAACAGCATCATAATTATGATACCTATATCTCATACTTAAAATAACGTACATGTCCAGCAACAGTGTTGTCATCATCACCAGACTCTTCAGTACCATAATACTGTCTAACTTTACTCTCCAGAGATGCAGCATCTGCACCTTGCAAGCGGTCAATCCTTGTCTAAAATTATAAATTAAATGAAAAATTGACATATTGTGGCCAACAGATTTTGTATTACAGCATTGGCCATTAGGTAAATAAAACTAAAAAATTAATTAAAAGCAATAATAATAATGAATAAAATGGGTATTATTAATATACAGATATATAGTTATGTTCACAATGCATTTAACTGGGCTCATATTGACACTTCCAACAGTAATTGAAGAGAGCAAGAGGCAAGAATTATTATCAGTCACTTGAGAATTGAAAGAAAAATGATTTTTAACTTTGCAGACTTATTTTATTGTTAATGAAAGGGACACACAAATGCTGCAGGATAAAAATATCACTGATGTACACATTAGTTACATTGTTCATGACATGCAACAAATAAATAAACCTATTTAGCCTCCATGAGAAACTAACCAAAGCTGTGTACTATCAATTTGTCATTTTTTTGTAAGAATGATCAGTCTTAGGACTCTGTGACTTTGATTATATTAAATGTGATAACTACATACCCGTTTTTAAACCACGAAATTAGGCCAATATCATTAGTTAAATAAAAGGAAACAACTACTTAATAGTTTTGAACCATGGTCTAGTGAGGAAGTCTTAGACCTAATTAAATTCATTTGACTGTAAAAAGCCATACGCAAAATAAAGGTTTAGCACAAACTTACTCTGTTTCTGTAGAATATGAAAGTGGGCATAGCACTTATTCCCTGAGCACTGGCTGTTTCGGCGCACCTATCTACATCGACTTTTAAGAACACAGCTCGTGGAAACTTCGCTGGGAGCTGCTCGAAAATCGGCGCAATACGCTGACATGGTGGACACCTTGAAAAATTATGCAAAAATCTCTGTAAATCATTGTACTTACTGCGAATTTCGCATCGAAAACTTGAACAAAGTCAGGTTATACTTACCACGTCGCTGTAAAGTCCACGACGACCAGCTTTGTGCCAGCGTTAGCCATCTCAGACTGAAAATGGGCTTCATTTTCAATAACCGTTGCACCCATTGTAATTTCAGTAAATTATTAAATTAATTACTAAACAGGATACAGGAACGACAAACGACAACAATGATGATACTTCAAATTTCAAAATGGTTGACACTTGACTACAGACAAAGTAAAGAAATAGTCCTTTGAATAGTCCGTTTCTTAATATGACCAGAGATAAAACAGTTCCCACAAAAAACATATATATCAAAACTTATCTATATAAGAGATAGTTGGTAAACTAAAACCCGACTACGCTTAGTAATTTAATTGAATTTAATATAAAATAATAATTTAGTGTGCAGAAAGCGCGGGGCAAGCAGCTAGTGGCGCCATCTATTATGTCTATCCAAAACTAAATAATATTTTACTTTGGCCGCTCGAACTCGCTTCACGATTTTTTTCGTATATAAAATGTAGCCTGTTACCCGGATTCATCAAAATCGGCCCAGTAGTTTAGGCGCTACGGTGTAAAACACAGAATGTCATTAAAAAATCGGCTACAAACATACTTAAGTACATATAGACTGCTAAAATCTTATCCCTTTCGTTTGGCTTTGCCGTAGTTGGGTAAAAAATCAACTGTCAGAATTAGTCTGATTTTTAATTCCGTAGAATTCAGACGTTTCAAAATGTTACCAGAGTAAAACAGTTCCCACAAAAAATAAAATAAATTCAAAACTTATTTTTAATTAAATAAATAAATTAATTGCCGCATGTACTCACTTACCTAGTTTATTTTTAGTTACCTTTTTCACTTGATATCTGCCTATCACAGGTACCTACGAACTCCACAATTACGCAGATCTGCCCTCCTCAAGCTATAACGTCGTTAACCAACATTTGGCCAAATTCGATATTTTAACGCTGTTTTACTTAGAATTTTTTTTTCTATCGATCAATCTAACCCTTATTTTCCTAGCTGCTATAGTTTTTGATATAGCAATAAGAAGAACGTCGTTACATAACTACCTACTTATATGATAACAATACTTAAACGTATTTAACTAACATTGCCAGTCTAAAATGTCTCAAAGCGGTGTTAGTTTTCATTTCTGTGAGGTTTTTTTCTTCAATTCCTTAACTAAAATGTCGTTTGTGGATTTTTCTTAGCTTTAATGTCTTTAAAGTCACTTTGTTCATTTTTAAATTTAGCTTTTCTCCAAAATTACGGTGCATTATTCCATAACTTAAATGTCTTTTAACGAAAATGCTATACTAAAATGTCGTTAATGACACTTAAACGCGTTACAGTCTAGTAATATTTTGCAAAAAAATATTGTTTCCTAAACTGAAATGACTCTATCCCGCAATACATAACTTAAATGTCTCTAACTATTTCCACATCTCGCGAGGCTGTGGGCGCTGTGGCTAATAAATGCTCAATGATTACTGCGAAAAATATCCCGAAAAGAAAGTGTCGTACAAACTAAGTACAAGGGCAACACTTAAAAACTATAAATTTCATAAGTTTTTTTTATATTATTTTATATGTTTTACCCGTCTCGGTAATAGGGAATGCGAGATATGCGAGACATGAAACCTGCATAAAAAACTAAAATCACATGATGCCAAACAGCAGATTGTTGCTGTGTTGCGTACTGATTGTATAGAATGGGTCCAGCATCATGAAAAATATAATCAATTTTCGTGTAAAATGTTGCCAAGACGAGACCATAAATGACTCGCACTGTCCAAAAGTTATCAGATCTCATGTAGAGCCAAGCTTCTATAACTCTAAACGCCCTAACTCCTAACTTCACAAACTCTACACCTTAGTCAAAATATGTGGCTTGGCATAGGTACATTAATAGTGTTTTAGGTGTAGAGTTTGTGAAGTTAGGAGTTAGAGCGTGTAGAGCTAGAAGCTTGTCTCTACATGAGGTCTAATAACTTTAAGACAGTGCGAGTCATATTTTATGGTCTCGTCTTGGCAACATTTTACACGAAAATTGATTATATTTTTCATGATGCTGGACCCATTCTATACAATCAGTATATGGTTTCGTCTTGGCTACATTTTACGTGAAAATGGGTTTTGGTGAGATTTCACTTCTTTTTGTAAGTTGTTTAAAATATAACAATATTTTTTTATTTAGTTAATTTTTTCTTTCTTTTTTGGGGTGTACTTCTTGCATATCGGAGGTTCCTTTTTCATAGCCCATTCTCTATTTTCGGCCGTTTTTCTTTGTTGGTTTACTGTTTTTAATAAGCGATAGATCAGGACGATACTTAGCTTTTAGACGAATATATTCGACTATAGCTGCAGACTTTTGTGCTTTAATAAGTACTACTACCCAATGAATTGCCCTTGTCTAAGAATCGAGACTGTTTTAGCGGACTCTGAAATGCCCCGTGTCCATTATTCTAGACATTGCCTTTAGTCTGCGCCGGGCGCGGGCATATCAAAAATATACCTAGTCCTCTTACACTCAGGCGTTTATAATTATATCATCTCGCTTCTACGTTAAATTTCCTATTAGTCTGAGCGAAAAAAAAAACATAGGTCTCTATGGCAAAAAATTAAAAAAAAAACTTTGCAAGTGACAATTCGCTGTGGATCGATTATGTACTTGGTGGAAGTTGCTGCTGGTGTAAAAAATAATTATCGCTGTATTTAACGATTTATTTGTTAATTTAACGAGGTAAGTAAACAATTAATATGTTTTTATAAAGATTTCACCATAGAAAACAACATTTAACTGTTTTCGAAGACCAAAATGTTCGCCTAACATATTTTGGTAGTTTGAAATCGAATGTTTGACTTCAGTTTTAATACTTTTTTACTGTACTATCTTAATATTCGAAATTAATAAGCTACATTAACTATTAATCAATCGGAATCAGAAATAAAATTAGCAAAATACGGTTAATCAAGTAAGGATTCCGAATTTTAAACAGACTCATCTGTTACGTAACGGTCGGTTTCGTGTTAGGCTGGTGGTACACTGCGTGATCTGGAATTTCGGACCTAGCTAATTGTCAACTTTTATATGTAACATTTCGCATGTTTTTTTTTATGCTTTCGTGGTAGATGGTGCAATTCTTTTAATTTTTGTTACAGGCTTGGAAAATTAGTGCTCATTAAAATGGCATCTCGTGTTCCTGGAAAAGGACGCAAACCGCGCAGTGCTCGCGAGCTGGACTTTCCTCCTGCAACGTATGTACATACAAATAATATATTTTTAACCCCCGACACAAATCGACGGGGTGTTATAAGTTTGACGTGTCTGTGTGTGTGTATGTGTGTGTCTGTCTGTGTCTGTCGCGTTCAAACGGGTGGACCGATTTGAATGCAGTTTTTTTTAACCCTTGACGCAAAAACGACGGGGTGTTATAAGTTTGACGTGTCTCTGTGTGTGTGTGTGTGTGTGTGTGTGTGTGTGTGTGTGTGTGTGTGTGTGTGTGTGTGTCTGTTCCCCTGTGGCGCTCAAACGGGTGGACCGATTTGAATGCGGTTTTTTTTGTTTGAAAGGTGAATTAGTCAAACGTGTTGTTAGCTATGTTTGATCAAAATCGATCCAAGATGTCCGCCGCTACAAAATGGCGGATTACATATTTTTTCACAACTGCCATAATATGGGTATCAAATGAAAGGGCTTGACTAGTAGAATAGCACTATTGCAAATCTAAGATGGCTACTGCCATAAAATGGTAAATGTCGGGGGTTTTTTAAATTTTTAATTTATACTTGTTGTTTGAAAGGTGAATTAGTCGAGAGTGTTGTTAGCTATGTTTGATGAAAATCGATCCAAAATGGCCGCCGCTAAAAAATGGCGGATTACATATTTTTTCACAACTCCCTTAATATGGGTATCAAATGAAAGGGCTTGACTATTAGAATAGCACTATTGCAAACCCAAGCTGGCTGCCACAACAAAATGGCGAATGTTGGGAGTTTTTTTTAATTTTCAATTTATACTTGTAC
Source organism: Melanargia galathea (assembly GCA_920104075.1). Lineage (NCBI taxonomy): Eukaryota > Metazoa > Arthropoda > Insecta > Lepidoptera > Nymphalidae > Melanargia > Melanargia galathea. Next base: position 5,303,712 of record OV049863.1, read on the forward strand.
CTGTTTTAGATTGTCGAAGCCTCTTCGATGGGCGTCTCAAAAGACCAACTCTCCATCACGTGAAGAAGAAATCGAGCTGAGAGTATATTCGTTCGGGAGTGCAAGACACAACCCGTCGAGCCACAGCGACTCGAACGACCGGCTTCTTGCTAAGCGAATAGGATTTGTGCAAATAGGTCGTTTCTTTCGAAGACTACGAAACAGTTTAAGTCAGAATTAAACAAGTATAAATTAAAAATTTAAAAAACCTCCAACATTCGCCATTTTGTGGTGACAGCCATCTTGGATTTACATAGTGCTATTATATCCGTTCTAGGTCTAGTTTGTATTGGATTTACATAGTTTGTATTGTACTAGTCAAGCCCTTTCATTTGTTACCCATATTGAGGGAGTTGTGATAAAATATGTAATCCGCCATTTTGGAGTGGCGGCCATCTTGGATCGATTTTTATCAAACATAGCTAACAACACTCTCGACTTAACCGCATTCAAATCGGTTCACCCGTTTGAGTGCTACAAGGGAACAGACAGACAGCCAGACACACACACACACACGTCAAACTTATAATTATATTGTTTTATATGGAATATTATAATGATATGGGATTTTTTTTTCAAATCGTTTGTAGAATCACCTCAAAAGATAAAAATAGCTTTTAAGTCACCGGCTCGGCCGTAATTGTGACTACGAACAGTAGAGTAATATCTGGATCACGCACTCGGTGTGTACCCACCCTTTACGCCCAACATCTGGCGATAGATTTTTTGTTTCTTGTTGGTCCTATGTTTTTATACGTTACAATGTACAAGTGTGCCACATTTTTGGAAAGGGCATTAAATTTACTTTAATGTATAGTAATTTTTGATGTTGTATTGTATAGCATGTAGAACAAAAAAATCAGATAAGCGAAAATGATATCATTGTGTAAATAGGAACTGTTGCACTAATTTTCATATTTCTAGTTATTGGTGGATGCTATTGCCAAGATTTTTGCTAACTTTGTAAGAATATTAGACTAGTTGTATTTTAACACATACAAACTAGACCTAGAACGGATATTTGTGAATCTTAGACACTTTAAGTTTAAAACAAATTACGCCTGGCGGCGCCAGATTATTCTACCTATTCAAAGTGATGTAAATAAATATTTTTGTATAGACAAGTGTATATTTTTATTTATTTCCCTATTGCCTAGTATCTAATTAACGTAATTTGAGGTTAAACCCCCTAGGTCACCGCTTTAATTTAGAAGGATTGATTTTTAAATAAAAGTGGCCCTCCGAAACGCGCTATCTCAAGATTTATCGCATCGTAATGTTACACCAGAGTCGCATTTCGAAAAACAAAAGACTGTATTCTATAGTTTCATTCCTAGTAAACGTAAAAAACAACACTTGACAGCATCAAAATAACAAGTTGAGTCATAATGAACGCTTTTATGAGAACCGAGCCGCGCGGTTGCGCGCGGCCGGTAGGCATCAATACAGAGGGGGCAGGGCGGGGTGATTACGAGCGCGGCGTGGGTCAATGAAGTGGCTACAGTCAATATTTATAAGGTTGCAAATTAGTCTATCTAGAGAATGCTACATAAGCCTGCCCACAAGAGAATGCGCTTAATTCCATCCCCTAATTTAAATATGGGATGGGGAGTGATTTACTAAAAATCCTCAAATATATATTTTATTATTTATAAAAGGAGTCCCCATATCAGTTTTTAGACCTCTAGCATTAAAAGTGGAAGTCTCATACAAACTTCCATCCCCTAGTTTAAGGGGTCGGACGGTAAAAGTTCTAAGTTTTAGAATTTTTTTGTTGTTACTATATACTAAGTAGCTTACATACGAAATTTTAGCTTTCTAGGACTTCAGGAAGTACCTTAAGAATTTGATGATCATCAGTGACAAAATCGGAGTTTTTAAGATATCAATAAAATCTTAAGAGCTATTTAATTGAAACTTTATAAATGTTTAATAAGTCCACTATTCATATCATATCCCGAGAATTTTGTTTATCTGGTATAATTCAAACCCAAGTTATGAGGATCCAAAAATCGATGACAGCTTTTTATCATTTCCTCCTGCGTCCTAGGGATGCTGTGCATATTGATCTATGGCTGGATAACTTCAACTCTCACAATAAAAATTGGCTGCTCTATTCGTTATTCATATCGATACCAGAAGTATCAATTAACGTAAGGGACATTTTGGCGAAAATGAGTTATATTACATCATTGGATTCAGAATTTTCTGCTCTATCGATTGGTATTATTAAAAAAATTCTATCGTTAAAAAAAATTACCTTACGTTATAAAAATTTGGCTTGCGTAAAACAATTTTTGAAAAAAAAAATGATGTAACAGACGTTTACATTTTTTTTCTCTGAAAAATAAAGTAAGTCATAGTGTTAAATAATTTACAACCTTACCTTAAACCTCAAATCAATCGATTTAAATAGCATGTCATCAAAGCTTTGATTATCCACATGCCCAGATTGAGCATGTAACTCACGAGCGCGCCCTAAAAAATGTACACTTAAATTGGTAGGATCGCTCTCACCTACTTCAGTGTCACTTAATAAACTACGCAGTAAACAGCTCCCGAAAAATAAAAAAATATGCCGGTTTGTGCGGTGAAATTATGTCGTAATTATCCTTCACAACAAAATAAGAGGTCGAAGATCTCATATCATCAGTAAGTTTTTACATTTGCGTATGTTTTTTTGAGAAAATAGGATTTTTAATTTCGATGTTTTATAGGTACGTCGAACTGGCCGGTGATACCAGCTCAGCATTGTGGTATTTTGCACATTATTGTGAAATTTGCACATTATTGTGCAAAAATATATTATTGTATGTTATACGTGTGTGAACATTAATAATTATTAATAAAATCAATTTGTTGCCAGTAGTGAGGTAATTTGCCACAAATATAGGGAAGTCCCGGAATATAGTAAATATTTATTATTAATATTATACTTACTGAATTTTGACCTTCAATAATTTTTTTAAATAATAATTATTCTAAATAATTATGATTATAAATATAAATTATATAAATAAAAATTAAAAATAAATTTTCTAATTAGTTTATAATTATTATTAATACTTAATGTAGATTTCCAACGGATCCAATACTAAGACATCGCTGGACAGCTGTCATCAGAAGGACACGACATGACGACTGTTGGAAACGTATTATAAAAGTATTTGACTAAATCAAGAAATAATTTTTATTTAGTATCTAGTGTTACGAATTTGCAGCGCCACCTACCGGATTCAATTAGTTATTATGAATCTAAACTCCCCAGGGACAAGAAACTTACAAAATTTGTTCGTAATAAAAAAAATCCTAGAACCTGACTGCAGCACCACCTACCGGGTCCAATTGTAGATACAAACTATCTTCTTACCCACACAAACACACACCAAAAATTCCATCAGAATCGGTCCAGCCGATATTTAAATAATGAAGTAGATACCTAATGAATATTCTGTAATCAAGTAATTACTAATGCTGTTTCCATGGCAAACTATTGATTTACATTAAACAAACAGTTTTACACACACGTAGATTAAAGATAAATAATTAATAAAAACAAAATTTTATCCTACACCATACTTGATTTATCTATAAAAATTGTGCAATTGTCCAAATAACCGGTATCCCTAGGCGCGCACACATTTGCGATTCGAGGTTGTATCGTACACGGCGCGATTACCGAGGTCACGCACACATTGGCAGTAGTCGCGGCCGTCTTGACGAGTAATAATATTTCGCGTTACTCCCTCTTGGGAACTCTTTGGCATGTCCCTTACTTTAATTCATGATTAAGAGTTTGTTAAGAATTATTCTCTTACATTATTATCTCACAAAACTATCTTTATTATTTATATATTCATTTCCGAATAAATCGCCAGTTAAAGATACCCTCAATGAAACCGATGACGATGAAGATGTGATGACAGCTGATGATGATGATAACTAGATAAAATACCAAATAAAAAAAGTTACTCCAACCATTTCAATTTCACCATTAAAATAGTTTAATTTACTAATACTTATCATCATAATCTGTCTGCCCATTCCTAATTATTTATTCTTGTAATAATAGTGGTATATTTCTTATTAATATTCATATCTTTTATATTATCTTATTCATTCATCTTTCAGACAATTAATATTTTTTCATCTGTCTTCCGTTTCCAGTACATTCATTCAATTACTTAATAAATAAGACTGTTGATTAAGTCTGAGAAAACATTTTTTTTATTCATTAGGTGATTATAATTATAAAGCCAATTAAATGTAATTATTAAAAGTACAGATTTTGTAGGACTGGTACTTAAAAGAGATCATGGAGTCAATTATACATAATTATTTTAACATTGATAACTAGAAGGTGTGTATGACAGTTAATTAGAGCACTGTTACTTTTAAAACATTTATTTAAACTTTAAAAAAAAGTTTTATAGACTGATTAGTGTGTTGAATTTATGATAATTACGCAGACATAAAAGTCTAAAATAATAATAAAATATTAACAATAAATCGTTTTATTTTTGTATCCCTAAATTTCATTTAAATCTGTGATAGCTAAGCTGAAACTAACATTAATCATGCAAAGATCCTATTTCCATGGTGTTAAAATACCATAATTTTAGTAGATTATTTATAGTTACATCAAATTGCAACACTGTAAAAGTCCTTTACAATAGAATTACGTATAATTTTCTATTTCTCTTGCTGCTTACACTATGCTTGACGGTTTACACATAAAATATTAGTAACGTAAGGCACAACTAAACATATTTTTTTAATGTAAGGGACATGCTATATTTTAAACCGCTGGGTATTCCTAAATCTTTCGTTTAGAGCTTGAAAGAAGAGGAAATTCTAAGAAACTTTGCTCTCGACACAATTAAAATTGGAGCAGACAGTAAAAAGTTATACACAGATTTAAAAAAATAAAATCGTTTTTTGGCTCTCCTGAAAAACCGTGTTTTGTCCCTTACATTAATTGATACTTCTGGTAACGATATGTAACATGATAAACAGCGATTTGATTTGTGCTGAAACCACAGGCTGAAACATTGACGCTCTACTACTTTGAACCTGTCATACATTCATGAGCTGTGATCAAGTTCTTGCTATGACGAAAAAAGGAAAATTGTATGATTTTATAGATTTTGTAGATGCTGTGGAATCCATCAATCAATCCAAAGGCAATGTAAAAACAGACTACTTTCAGACTGCAGTTGCTCTTACAATTGTTTTAGTTACCGACACTTTCATTGGAAAACCTCAAATGTATAATAAACTATGCTAACCTAAAACGTCGGTATGGTTGAATCATCTGCAATAAGCCACATTATAGTTTAGCAATACTCCCCCAAAAACGCTACTGTAAACAAATCATTTCTATATCTATACATATAATAAAATCGTAGAATTACCGTATCTGTACATTGAAGATTTTTGCAAAATAATAACTGGGGGATGTTAGGGATAAGTAATAGAACGTAAAAAAACTATTTTTGAAATTTTTGTCTGTTTGTCTGTTTGTCGGTTTGTCTGTTTGTCTGTTTGTCTGTTTATCTGTTTGTCTGTTTGTCTGTATGTTTGTGCGCGCATCACGTAAAAACTACTGAATGGATTGAAATGAAACTTGGTATGATTTAAGTTCATACTACGGAGTAACATATAGGATACTTTTTATCCCGAAATTCAGCACGGTTCCCTTGGGAGAGGGGATGAAAGTCAAAATGTGTACTTAGCTGTAATTCGTTAACGGGTGGTCCGATTTCATTCATTCTTTTTTTGTTACAAAGTAGATACTTCAAAAATTACTGGCTAACCTCCGAAAGGCTGGACCGATTTTGATGGGACTTTCACTGGCGGATGTTTACATTTTGATGTACCTAAACATCCGCCAGTGAACTTTTAACAGTTTTAGCAAGTTTTTAAGCTCAAAGGAGCATAGGAAAAACAAAATGATTCCCACGGGATTATTAAAATCAATATCCACGCGAACGAAGTCGCGGGTATCCGCTCGTTTCTAGACTAAAATGTGTTTAAATGACAAGAGCCGCATTTAAGTGTAACGTTATTGAGAATTTTAAATATCATAACCTAACCTATAATGTCGTTAAAGTCTTTAGAGTCGTTTTAGTTTAGAAATTATATAATTTTTTAAAGTTTCGTAAAAAGTTAAAAAAATTAAACGCAATGCAAGCCATAAACGTCTCAAAGGGTAACCTAACGACATTTAAGTTATGTAAATAAAAGCCGTTATTAGAAAAAATGCTAGACTATAAAGCCAAAACTCTTTTGCTTTAATTATTATTTACTCTAGGAACTTAAAAATACAATTATTCGAAAGTGCTTCATTAGATCTACACTTTCATAGTTTCAAGTTTTGTATACGTATATTAATTATCAAATGGCATCATTTCTTAATAAATTCCCGCTTTTTCGATCATATCTCGAAACTTGGTTTTGGTAGTTAACGACACTTTAGCTTTAGGACGGCAGAGATATTCAAAGCACATGAGACACTACTGAGAGCCTTAGGCTCAATTTAGACCGCGGCGGAATGGAATGGAAGCGACTTTTTGCAACGAAATTGTACATAGCTAAATGAACTTTATGTCAACTGCATAACATACAAATTAAATAGGAGCCAAAAAAAGGTCGCGCGTCTTCCGCGGAATTCTCGAGAATTCCCGTAGCTACTGTCGGCGCCGTCCGTGGAATCCGCGGGAAGTGGCGCGAACGGAGAGTCCGTTGGGTCGGTCACAGCAGTGCCGTGCAGGGTCATCAATCTTAGTACAAAAAGCCTGGTACAATTGATTTAAGTAATACTGAAAGTCAAAGTATGCGCTACTTTGCTAGCACAAAGTAGGTATATTAAGTACTAGCTGATCCCCGCGACTTCGTCCGCGTGGATATAGGTTTTTATATAGGATCGGATTGGATCCCATAATTCTTTTTTGTACCTAAATTAAATGTAGCCTAAGTTACTCCTTATAACATCACCTATCTGCCATTGAAAGTTCCGTCAAAATCGGTCCAACCGTTTCGGAAATTAGCTGGAACAAACAGACAGATCGACAAACATAAATTTAAACGCACACCGGTTTAAAATAAGCCCTACGTTCAAAGATCCGGGTCCCAAGTTATTTGAACCCAATAAATGTCTGTCATTTCTGAACCAAAATACCTATGACCTTGAAATATTTACGGGACAATACTTAAAATACTATCTTTCTAACAAAAAAAGAATGAGTTAAATCGAACAACGCGTTAAATGAATTACAGCTAAATACACGTTTTAACTTTCTTCACCTCTCCCAAGGGAACCGTGCTGAATTTCGGGATAAAAAGTATCCTATAACCTACCTTGGAGTATAAACTCAAATCGTACCAAGTTTCATTCGAATCCATTCAGTAGTTTCGGCGTGATGCGCGGCCAAGATACAGACAGACAGACAGACAGACAGACAGACAGACAGACAGACAGAAAGACAGACAGACAGACAGACAGACAGACAAAAATGAAAAAAATTACAGTTTTGGCTTCAGTATCGATTATAGAGTGCCCTCCAATAAAAAATTTCAAAATATCTTCAATGTACAGAATTGGATCTGTTACAGTTTTATTATATTATAGACTAAATAAATTAATTCGATGTATATTCTGTAGTCAAGACATCCCATGTGTAATTTTTTTTACCAAATTGGTAGTTTAGTTAAGTTTTTAATGTCCAGTTATATAATACTAAAAAATATTCTTAGTATTATAATTACTTACTATCAATATTTTATTTGATTCTTTGATAAGTATCATTGGTTTAATAAATATTCTTCAAAATAAAATTAAGTCGGACTTTATTTTCTGCTTTTGTGTAGAAATTGGGCAACCGACTATAAAAATGTGACAACACTGGAAAACATCGCTGCCAACATAACGCCATAGGTAGTAGAGCTTCCAAAATTATGAATTTTTCAATTACGTAACTGGTTACGCATTTTAATACTCTAGTTACGTAATTACGTAACTGGATTTTGTATATTTTTAACAATGAAAACGAAGTGAAAATTCCCAAAGTAGCTTATAAGTAACCTAAATCTACCATTAGAGATTGAATTCATCCTGAAAGGGGTCTAGGTCAATAATAAAATGAATCGCATGAAACGTAAATCGGTATTCTAGATCCCATTCAGTCAGACCGTCACCAGAATTTTGGTTACAACACCTAGAGAGATAGTAAATATCTATATACGCGACTTTTGGAGCATTTACAATAGAAATCGAGACGTATGGAGTGCGTCAGGTCATTAAAATAAAAATAAAATACGTACGTACCATTTTTTTTTTAATTTTCCATTACAATAAACCTAACAAAGTAAGTAGGACTATGTCAGCTTCAAAACATATTTTGAGTTAGAACTAGGAGATGTCCGTGAATTCGTCCGCGTGGATTTAGGTTGCTGAAATTATTTGCTTTCCCGAAGCTCCTTTGAGCTCATACATTTTTTTAAACTGTTAAAAATGGCGCATCAAAATCCCATCATTAAGGGTTTTATCCTAGAATTTAATTTTTTGGCGCAGAATCCCTCATTCTTTTTTAGGGTTCCGTACCTTAAAAGGTAAAAAATAAACCTTTATAAGATCACTTTCTTGTCCGTATATCAGTCCGTGTGTCGCCATCGATTTTCTCAGGAAGGGGGGGACCTAGCAAGTTGAAATTTATAACAGACTAGCGGACCGCCCCGGCTTCGCCCGTGGTACATATTCTATAGCCTATAGCACTCAAGGATCACGTACATATCCAACGGAGAAAGAATTTTTGAAATCGGTCCAGTAGTTCCTGAGATTAGCGCGTTCAAACAAACAAACTCTTCCGCTTTATTATATTAAAGTATAGAAGTATAAATACTAAGGTCTATAGTCCCTATTAGGTATGTATATATAAAAATAAGATCCAAGGCAACTATTCTTGTCAAGTAATAAATCTAGACTGACAACCCTAGGCGCTGTAGCGTGAATTTAGCTGGAAGGCGCGGGAATGCTCGAGCATTCCAGCGAATTCGCGCGACTTCCGCGTCATGAGGCGAATTTGACGCTTCGATTCCACCGCGGTGTAAATTAAGCCTAAGGCTCAATTTAGACCGCGGCGGAATGGAATGGAAGCGACTTTTTGCAACGAAATTGTACATAGCTAAATGAACTTTATGTCAACTGCATAACATACAAATTAAATAGGAGCCAAAAAAAGGTCGCGCGTCTTCCGCGGAATTCTCGAGAATTCCCGTAGCTACTGTCGGTGCCGTCCGTGGAATCCGCGGGAAGTGGCGCGAACGGAGAGTCCGTTGGGTCGGTCACAACAGTGCCGTGCAGGGTCATCAATCTTATTACAAAAAGCCTGGTACAATATTGATTTAAGTAATACTGAAAGTATAAGTATGCGCTACTGTGCTAGCACAAAGTAGGTATATTAAGTACTAAATAAATTAATTCGATGTATATTCTGTAGTCAAGGCATCCCATGTGTAATTTTTTTTACCAAATTGGTAGTTTAGTTAAGTTTTTAATGTCCAGTTATATAATACTAAAAAATATTCTTAGTATTATAATTACTTACTATCAATATTTTATTTGATTCTTTGATAAGTATCATTGGTTTAATAAATATTCTTCAAAATAAAATTAAGTCGGACTTTATTTTCTGCTTTTGTGTAGAAATTGGGCAACCGACTATAAAAATGTGACAACACTGGAAAACATCGCTGCCAACATAACGCCATAGATAGTAGAGCTTCCAAAATTATGAATTTTTCAATTACGTAACTGGTTACGCATTTTAATACTCTAGTTACGTAATTACGTAACTGGATTTTGTATATTTTTAACAATGAAAACGAAATGAAAATTCCCAAAGTAGCTTATAAGTAACCTAAATCTACCATTAGAGATTGAATTCATCCTGAAAGGGGTCTAGGTCAATAATAAAATGAATCGCATGAAACGTAAATCAGTATTCTAGATCCCATTCAGTCAGACCGTCACCAGAATTTTGGTTACAACACCTACAGAGATAGTAAATATCTATATACGCGACTTTTGGAGCATTTACAATAGAAATCGAGACGTATGGAGTGCGTCAGGTCATTAAAATAAAAATAAAATACGTACGTACCATTTTTTTTTTAATTTTCCATTACAATAAACCTAACAAACTAAGTAGGACTATGTCAGCTTCAAAACATATTTTGAGTTAGAACTAGGAGATGTCCGTGAATTCGTCCGCGTGGATTTAGGTTGCTGAAATTATTTGCTTTCCCGAAGCTCCTTTGAGCTCATACATTTTTTTAAACTGTTAAAAATGGCGCATCAAAATCCCATCATTAAGGGTTTTATCCTAGAATTTAATCCCAGAATCCCTCATTCTTTTTTAGGGTTCCGTACCTTAAAAGGTAAAAAATAAACCTTTATAAGATCACTTTCTTGTCCGTATATCAGTCCGTGTGTCGCCATCGATTTTCTCAGGAACGGGGGGACCTAGCAAGTTGAAATTTATAACAGACTAGCGGACCGCCCCGGCTTCGTCCGTGGTACATATTGTATAGCCTATAGCACTCAAGGATCACGTACATATCCAACGGAGAAAGAATTTTTGAAATCGGTCCAGTAGTTCCTGAGATTAGCGCGTTCAAACAAACAAACTCTTCCGCTTTATTATTAATATATATATAGCTGCTCGTGCTGATTCACTGACTGATTGATCACCTCTCCTGTAAAATTTTGTATGAAAAATTTTTTTTTCAACAATGGTTTCGTATAGAAAACAAAAATTCATTAGGAACAAAAATATGGAGAGAGCTGATGATTGAGGATTTCGGAGATAGGTGAGGGGCACGCTTAAGGTAATGAAGATAGGTGGGGGGTGCTCGAGCAAATGTCACTCAAAACGTCATCCAATTGGCAGTGAGCTGAAAAAAAATTCAAAATGGCGAAAAAAAGATGGCCGCCATACAAATTTCGTCGGTCTCCATCTCGGAGGGTATAAAAGATGGAAGAATAGTTTCTTAGCAAAAGATGATCAAGATCCGAAGGTCTACTCGATGAATAGAAAAAAAATTCAAAATGGTGGAATTTATTTTTCCATAGAAAATGTATGGCGAATATTGAAGAGACTACAAGTTGTGAAATATGAAAGGCTTTGATGCGGTTCTTTGGAGAATTCTCAAAGAAAAATATGGGAAGACGTGATGATTGAGGGTTTGGAAGATGGTTGAGGAGCCCGGGCAGGGTATTGTAAATAGGTGCGAGATGCTCAAACAAAAATTACTCGAAACCTCATCCAATTGGCACTAAGCTGAAAAAAAACACATAACGGCGGATTCAAGATGGCGGCCATATAAACATCGGTGTCTATCTCACCAAGTATAAAAGATGGAAGAGTGGTTTTTGCCAAAAGATGATTAAGACCTTAAGTTCTACTTGATGAGCAATTCTGCTCATCAATTCAAAGAAAAAATATGGAGAGTGATAATGATCGAGGATTAGGAATAGGGGAGAGATAGGTGGAGGCTGCGAAACCAAAATACCCGAAAGCGAAACCTCGCGGTCCGCTTGCGGGCCGCGCACCCACGCGCCCTACTAGTTAATATATATATAGCTGTTCGTTCTGATTCACTGACTCATTCATCGCCTCTCCTGTAAAATTTTGTATGAAAAATTTTTTTTTCACAAATGGTTTCGTATAGAGGACAAAAATTCATTAAGAGGAAAAATATGGAGAGAGCTGATGATTGAGGATTTCGGAGACGGTTGAAGAGCACGCTTAAGGTATTGAAGATAGGTGGGGGGTGCTCGAACAAATGTCACTCGAAACGTCATCCAATTGGCAGTGAGCCGAAAAAAAATTCAAAATGGCGAAAAAAAGATGGCCGCCATACAAATTTCGTCGGTGTCCATCTCGAAGGGTATAAAAGATGAAAGAGTTGTTTCTTAGCAAAACATGATCAGGATCCAAAGGTCTACTCGATGAATACAAAAAAAATTCAAAATGGCGGACTTTATTTTTCCATAGAAAATGTATGGCGAATATTGAGAGAGAGTATAAAGTTGTGAACTAGGTATGCAAGGCGATTGATGCGGTTCTTTGGAGAAATCTCAAAGAAAAATATGGGAAGACATGATGATTGAGGGTTTGGAAGATGATTGATGAGCCCGGGCAGAGTTTTGTAGATAGATGGGGGCTGCTCAAACAAAAAATACTCAGAACCTCATCCAATTGGCACTGAGGTGAAAAAAAAAACCAAAATGGCGGATTCAAGATGGCGGCTATACAAATTTCGTCGGTGTCTATCTCACCAAGTATAAAAGATGGAAGAGTGGTTTCTTTGAAAAATATGATCAAGAACTAAAAAACAAGATGGCGGAATTTATTTTTCTACACAAAAAAAATTTTTGATGGTTTCGTGTAGAAAACAAAAATTCATGCGGAGGAAAAATACGGAAAGAGCTGATGATCGAAGACTTTGGAGACGGATGAAGAGCACGGCGAGGGTATTGAAGATAGGTGGGACGTGCTCAAACAAAAACTACTCGAATCCTCGCGGTCCGCTTGCGGGCCGCGCACCCACGCGCCGTACTAGTATTAGTATATAAGTATAGATACTAAGGTCTATAGTCCCTATTAGGTATGTATATAAAAATAAGATCCAAGGCAACTATTCTTGTCAAGTAATAAATCTAGACTGACAACCCTAGGCGCTGTAGCGTGAATTTAGCTGGAAGGCGCGGGAATGCTCGAGCATTCCAGCGAATTCGCGCGACTTCCGCGTCATGAGGCGAATTTGACGCTTCGATTCCACCGCGGTGTAAATTAAGCCTTATGGTTTCATCTTTTAGAAAATAAGTTATGTCATAACGCTCTGGGATCCAGGGACTGAAAGCGGTAGAGCATACCGGTACATACCACCGTTATCATACCGGTACAAAATAGGTACCAAAATCTCAACCTTTATAAAAGATACCTTTATTTAACCGCTTTGCGATTTCGGTACCGAAAAAATACGAAAAGGTGCGCGCGCGGGGGTGAAGAATTTGGCCACGTGCCGCGCGCCTCGTGTCCCCCGCTTCCCGTCGGTTCCTGTGTTTGTTAAAACGTAAGGATTTTAAGAAATTCCAAATTCTAAATCTAAAAATAAGAATATTAAAGAATAAAGAATGCCGAAGTGGTGGGATTCATTCAACGGCACATCAAAGTAAAGCCTTATTAGATAAAAATATCGATATAAATAGCGGTACCGAAATAAAAGTACCGTACCGTTTTTTATTTCGGTACCGCTGAACTGAAATATAAAGGTACAGAAATAAAGAGGTACCGAAATGAAGCGGTACCGAAATTATAGGTATTTAAACATTTCGCTACTTTTATTAAAAGGGTAGGCTCATTACCGCTAAATAAAACTACCATTAAATTCCGGTTATTCAGTCCCTGCTGGGATCACTATAAGTGGTGAGCGCTACGTGGTCTTAGGCCGGAACCACACTTACGTGTCGTGGCGTCTCGTGACGCACCAGAAGCCTATCGGTTTCATATTATATTTAGTATGGTTAGAGACACACTTGTAGGGCGTGTCGTTTTTACTAAATGTATGAAACCGGCGCATCACGACACGCCACGACACATAAGTGTGCCGGCAGCCTTATAAGTAGGCAGGGGCAATTTGGGATTTTATAATTTCTTAATTGTCTCTGGTCTGGTCTGGTGAGAGGCTTCAGCTGTGGCTGGTTACCACCCTACCGGCAAAAGCCGTTGCGACAAGCGATTCAGCGTTCCGGTGCGATGCCGTGTAGAAACCGATCAGGTGTATAACCTCTTCCAAGTTAGCCCGCTTCCATCTTATACTGCATCGTCACTTACCATCAGGTGAGATTGCAGTCAAGGGCTAACTTGTGGTTGAATAAAAAAAAATGCATTTTTGCAAGAACTGAAACTGAAATAGAAACTGAACTGGAATTCGTAGGTTCAAGGTAATTTGGTACCTACTAGGTACGTGTACTTATAGTGTAGGTACCAATCATACGACACTGTGGGAGGAAAAATATACCAATCTTCACTTCTTTAGCGAATTATAATTTTGATTTGAAACAAATTGCCTAAGATTACCTCCGGGGACAGTTCGCAAATCGCCTGAAGCGTGACTAAATCTCCGCAATTATTCACGTTGAGCCTTGTAAATCGCCACCTATTTCTCTGAATAAAGCTAGGTACTTACTCTCTAAAATTGTATTATTTTTCTTTATGATAAGGATTACTATAACTTAAAATTAGGATTGATATAGACTAGTAGACTAGTAGACTGCGAGTTGGTTTAGCCAAGGTTTATTTTGAAGTCTAGACCCTGATCCCCTAAAAGCCCTTGTGGTACTTATATATTTAGAACCTAAACATAATAATAAGTAAGTACTATACTCTCTACCGATCAGAAATTCAGAACAACAAAATTGCGAATGTAGGTAACTACGAGTATGTAACTAATATCTCAATGTTTTATTGATCTCATTGAAATCTTGATCATTATTTATTGTAGTAACGTTAATGCATAATTTATGGTAACATGGTGATTTAATTTTCCGCGGAACTGTTGCTAATTAATTTTCACAGGCGTTATTAACAATGCCTACGGATTCAGTACGCGTAAGGTGCAGGCTTTGCATGTTCATTGAAGATTCAGTAGCTCAGTGGTTTAGGGGGTGTACTGTAGGGGATGGTCGTAGGTTATTTGGATACACTGGATTGTATTTAAAATTAAGAATGTAAGTCTATGTAACCTAATTGTTTAGTCGACAACTCTCTGTGTACGAATAAAAGCATAAGTATTTATCCACTTTAGCTTAGCTTATTCGGCTGCTTATGAGGTCTCAAGTTCGAGCTCCGGGGTTTTTGAATCAATACATGATATTCAGTAGCAGTGCATATTTAGTCCGTGTGAATTAAGGTTTTCAAATATCCCGTGCGATTTTTTTGATTTTTCGTTTTGATAAGTGTTCTATGCCCGTCTCCAGGATGGGAACTATCACTGTGCGATATTTCGTCAAATTGGTTCAGCTGTTGAACCGTAACAAGATAATAGACGAACGGACACACTTGCGCATAATAATTATGATAATATTTGAATGTATCATTGAGCTAATTAGCATATACCTACCTACTACGTACTGAAATAAATTACAGAAAATGCTGATCGCACATTATTAAAGCACGCTCCGAAGTTACACTGCAACAGATTTTTCACTCGCTAAGGCCGCACAAGTCTATGCTTACAAATCAGAAATTAGAAGATCCATAGAAAGTCCGTAAGAAATATTCGTAGAAGAACCAGAGAAACCGACATACGATTTTGCCTGCAAGGTGGTAAGCAGCCACGGCTGATGCCTTCCACCATACCAGACCAGGTCCAGCTGTGGGCGTCCATCGGTTGACACGACTACAGCTGTAAATTTGACTGCTGTCATCAGAAGTTACACGAGCCACTATAAAAAAGCGGTTACTGCTGCAGCTGACGCCGCACTACGTATTTCTTTGGCTAAACGTTTCTTGCAGCGCGTACGGCTCCATGCGGCTCGTGCGGTTATGTGCGATCGCCTCACAAAGGTTTGTGCTCATGTTTGATGGTGGACTACAATTATTGTTAAATTTAGCTATTTTAAAAGATTACCTAAAATTTAATTTAGCGTCGACAGTAATAAGAGAAAATCTCCAAGTATCCACAGCTTTTCCACAAAGTTGTTCGCAGTGTGCTATTAGTTTTTCACCGCAGCGGATAAAAACGGATCCAATTTGAGGAAAACGGCCAGTTGAGATTTGCTTTCCAACGAAGACGTTTAGTTTTGTATTTTTAAAGCACCTCTAAAGGATGTCGCGTTTCAAATGCTGCTTTATTATAATTCAATTATATATTTTCTTCTCTTGTTTGATAAGTGCAGATTTAATCGACTCCAAGTCGGATTTGCCTACAGAGAAGGAACTGCATAAATATCTGAGTGCAGTTATAAATGTTGTCGATTTTTGTGCGGAGTATAAAGACCAAGTGGATATTAATTTAGCATTTGGTTTGTTTATGACAAATCGTAAGTATTTTTAACCGACTTACAAAAAAGGACGTTATCAAATTAGACACGATGTACGTAGGTATACGTAATATTATTGGAAGTGCAAAATATATTATGTGAATATTTTGCAATAATGATAATCTATATAACAAACAAAATTTCATATATGTATGTATGTTTGTATGTTTTTATGTATATCTATATTCTAAGGTAGTGATGTCAGTTTAACTTTCAATCTTCTAGATTATTTATTTAACTTGTTGATAATCAATCTATCACGATGGAACGTTTGGCATTTGGTGTTAAGGTAGGTAGTGTGATTGTTAATTTGTGTTTTTGTTATTTCTTGAAAAACTGCTGGGTCGATATTGATGCAATTTTTTGAATTAACTACGTAGGTACATCACTTCTAGGTAGGTTCGAAGATATGTTTTAGGGCTATAGGTGACAAGGGAGCGATCTAATAACATAATTTAGATACTACACGTAAAATAATTAAGTAATACTTATTTTATTCCTGGAAAATAAAGAATTTTTACTTTACTTATTAAAAAAATCTAAATAGACGCAGGTGAAGATGCGGGAAAAGCTAGTTAAAAATAATAATATGTAGGTATAGGTACCAACTCAAAAGGCTCAAGCTACAGTTATCTGACCTGCAGGGCGATTCAGAACACTTCGATTCGGTTTCGCTTTCGACAACTATCCTGTCGATACGGTTATTCTGAATTGAAAATACATCTTATCGTACGATAACTTACCGAATTGATCGATAGTTACGTTATCGAAGTGTTCTGAATTATTTACCGTACGATAAGATGTATTTTTAATTCAGAATAACCGTATCGACAGGATAGTTGTCGAAAGCGAAACCGAATCGAAGTGTTCTGAATCGCCCTGCAGAAATCAATCCCGAGCCTTTCTGATAATTTCCCCCATTCAAATTATTACATTGCTATCAAATTTTTATTATTTTAATATTGTATTTTATTATTGTAGGTAAGGATATAAGTTATTCATAGTACCTACCTAATCATTTAATCAGACATACATACCTACCATTACAGCCACAATACCACAATAATATACCTAAGTAGTAGATAACGTGCCGCAAATTAACTTAGTAATTTTTAATTTTTCAGTAAATTTGATTCACACTCTTCGAAAAAAATGGAGAACGATACCAAAAAATGTAAAGAACAAAATAAAAAATACTATAGACGAAAACAATGAGATCTTAAATGTTTTCATTTTGAAGCAATCAAGTGACAAAGACGGAAGTAAGACCCAAAGTAAGTTTACTGTTACTTACTTAGTTTATTTAATGGATTTTCTGGTTTTCCTTTTAGAATATTATGTAAATAGGTGCATTATTTCTATGTGGTGAACTCTATATAAAATACAAAAAAAATATTTACGTAATAATAATAATATGTATTTTTTTTCTCCTCCTCTAACTCCTCCTTTTTGGAAGTCGATTAATAATATATTATGGCTGGTTGCACGTGAGGCGGTTAACGTTTTTGATGTAACCCAAAAAGCCGCTTTCGGTTACAAAAGTAGACGTTCTTTACTGCTGCCTGCGGTGCCACTGTGTCTACAATGCAATTCGCTAATAAATCTTCATGTAATCTACTTGCCATAATGTGATATACATACTTACATAGCTGTAAGTTTTCAACACACAGTTCCCTAAAGGTCTAGAAGAATATTGTGATCTATTTCAATATTTATAAGTTTGAATTTAACTTTAAATTGTATTGGATTTCAGGGCGTATTTTGACCCTGTTCAACAATGCATCATACTGGGTGGAAAGTATGGAGAAATTTGTCTATACCGTGGAGAAGCAATTCACACCAGATCGATCCAGAGAAAAATACTCTCCTTTTAGTTTGTATCAAAAAAATGTGGGCAATATTTATAAATGGTTCCCAAATCCTGTAGAATCTGGTAAGTATATTTTTATTTTTGATTAAGATATTATCCCGCCATACATTGTTTTATTACATGCGAGTAGGTACTAGGTAGGTTAGGTAGGTATATATCTCAAAGGGATTAGGCAACGTTTTTGATGAAAGCTCCCAGACGACTCGACTTTTTCCGACATTTTCAACAATTTTATCGTCATATTTCAACCAATTTAAACAAAATCTTTACAATTTATACAACTAAACCTTCCTCATGAATCACTCTGTCTATTGGTGAAAAGGAAAACTGCATCAAAATCCGTTCAGTAGTTTTTGAGTTTATCGCGAACAGACAGACGTGGCGGCGGGACTTGTTTTATAATATGTAGGGATTTTTATTATATAGTTTCTACGTTAGACGTAAGGTCTTATCACAAATCTGAGAAGGTGTTACCAGTCTACAAAAGTCTTATGAAGACTCTACTTCCATTTGGGATTGTCACCAAATTGTATTGGGGTTGGTGTGCAGTGGAAATTGCGCTTTACTTGTAGCAGGTTCCTGTGCGAGCAAAGTGAATTGCCGATTTTTTTAAGCCCATTGAAAACAGAACTGGACTTCGTTTGATATATTGTCGCAGAGACAAACTTAAGATACGACAAAGTTCTGAAATATGCTTGTTTAGTAGAGTAGGTACAAAAAATTAAAGCTTTAATTTTTTACAAATTCTAGATACGTGCCTGGCCTCTCTGTCTAAAAACCCTACAAATATGAAAAGTTCACCACTGCCATGTTCCATCAGTGATTTCTGTTACGATATGCTGAAGAGAGGGACGAATTTCGGTTATTCTCTAACCCACAGGTATGTCAGTAAGGTTTATTTTAATATTTATTATTTCGTGTATATTTTAAAAACGACGGGGTGTTATAAGTTTGACGTGACTGTATGTGTCTGTTCCCCTGTAGCGCTCAAACTGGTGGACCGATTTGAATGCGGTTTCTTTTGTTTGAAAGGTGAATTAGTCGAGAGTGTTGTTAGCTATGCTTGATGAAAATCGATCCAAGATGGCCGCCGCTACAAAATGGCGGATTACATATTTTTTTCACAACTCCCTTATATTATAGGTATCAAATGAAAGGGCTTGACTAGTATAATAGCACTATGCAAATCCAAGATGGCTGCCGCCACAAAATGGTGAATGTCGGGAGTTTTTAAAATTTAAAATTTATACTTGTTTTTGTACCTATTCCATTTTGACTGCGTGCTTACTAACGGGCGCTAGGGTATTGACTGCACACGGGCGCTACATGGGCTAGAGACACCTCTGACAACAACGACGACGACGAGTATCTTAAGGCGGCTCTACACGTTGGCCAACATGATGGCGGATCTGTTGGAAGGTGTTGGGCGAGGAGTTTGTGTTCGCGTCCACACGTTGGAAGGTCGTTCAGTATGCTCCGGGCCAACTTGCGGGCCACTTGCGGGCCATTGTTCCAATACCTTCCAACTCCCGCTCTACACGTTGGGCCCACATATTGGGCTATAAGATGGGCCAGCATGTTGGCGAACGTGTGGATGAGCAGTTACACGTGTTCAGTGTGTCACAAAACCGAGCTGCTGCCATCGCGCTTTTTGTTTCCAAGGCCTTCATCATCATCGGAATGTGATCGAAAGTGTCTTCATTTCCTCTCTCATCAAATTCCTCTAAATAATTCCAACAGTTTGTGGTAATTAAAGGATTTCCATTCCAGGATAGTTTTCTTACTGATGGCCCGTTTCGGACGCGGATGCACCGTTCACTCCGAGCAGACAGACAGAGCGCTGTTGAAGCGGTTCTGTTCGACGGCCCACGCTGAAGCGGCGTACATTGCGGAGAACAACTACGGACTTGTCGATCTCTTCATGGAAATCAGTGAGTATACTCAATATTATTATTTAAAATTGGCTTTCCCCTGCGAGATAGTTTACCTAAGTATTTAATAAAATATCCCGATTTAGGATTTTAAAATCCTGCTGAAACCCTTTTTGATTTGGCGGAATTGTTGCAATTGGTTTCGTAGTAGGTGAATCTAAAGACGTAAAAAACATTTAGACTCTCGGATGTAGTATTTAATCATTATGTAAGTACATATTAATTATTATGTATTAAAGTATGGAGGTGGTTGTATGGGGAGGTTTCGTTCGTTCGGGAGCTCTAAGGATTTTTTGTGGAGGATGCTTGAAAATTGAATATGTATACAGTAAGGGTTGTTGTGCTTTACCACCACTACTAACACTACAGCTTTTTTATGTCCCACTGCTGGGCACAGGCCTCCTCTTTCATAGGAGAGAGGGATTTAGAGCGTAGACCCGTCACGCGGCTCCAAAGCGGGTTGGTGGGCTTTAACGACTATTGTCACGTATGATAGTTATAATAACCGGGACCAACTGCTTAACGTGCTCTCCGAGGCACGGGGGTGGAACACCGCCAACTATCAACTCTGTACTGGCACTGAGAATTTCTTGACAGAAAAACTCGAACCGGGAATCGAACCCGGGGCCTCGTGACACAGAGTACCTACAGAGGGGAAGCTTCTACAAGCGGCCCGCTGTAGGTACACTCACACATATGCGCACAGTTTGTCACCAACTGTACCGGTTAGTGGAACGAGCGGGCGTCTGTGAACCGTTGGTGAGTGTGTTTGTCTGAGTATACCTACAACGGGCCGCTTGTGGAAGCTTCCTCTCTGTAGATTTACTTACTACTCGTGTGCTCGTGATCCGCAGTCGAATACACTAACCTCTAGACCAACGAGACAGTCGTGCTTTACCAGTGCATGGTAACATAGGCTTCCCAGCATGGCAGTCGTGACTTATGAACAGATACATAACCTGATAAAAAAGATACATGCATTTCATTGTACAAACAAAATTGTACATGCCCTTAATGTGACGTTCTGCCGTGCTGCGGGCGTAACGCGCTGGATGACGTTGGTTTGAAGACTGTACAAACCTGGCATGTGCCAATTGAATCGGAACCATATATATCAGCTTCAACTGCTGGAAATATTACTATCTATTTATTTTCAAGAACGCGCTACCAACACGGTTCTTCACTGCGCGCCACTTTCTCGAATACCCAGATGTATCATAACATGAAAATTTTGTTACAGTGGCCTTATGCGCCTTTGATGGACAGTCCCAGGTCCTTCGACGCATCTGGTTGGATAGTATCCTGAAATTCCAAACGCCGGACGGATGCTACGGTGACGTACCTGTAAAGAAAATGAACCTCACAGGCAGATCGTTATTTACAATGGAGTCGGGCAAACACAACATCATCCAACACGATGGATGCAATCCACACACGACAGGATTGGCTGCGGCGACATTCTCGGCCGCAGTTAGATTTATAATCGAAGAATATTATTAATATTTAACCCTTTAGCGATATTATAAATGGGAATCTAGCCTATAGTATGCTTTGTGAAACATTGAAATAATTTCTTAAGAAAAATTCAACAAGATTCAAAATTCAAATGATTTAACTTATTTTATCTAGACCAATTTGTGGCTCATAATCATGACTCTATCACCGGTTTTCAATGCAGAGTCTATTTACTTTTTAATGTTACAATTAGATATAGGTGTTTTAAATGTACTTATTAGATATCTGTAAAAACTAAAATGTAAATTTCTGCAAGACCATTGAATAATTTGATACAGCACGGAGCGCCGTCATTTATTAAATAGCAAATATGTTTATTTGTAAGTCAATAAATTGCTTATTCCCGGTAGAAATTGATTACTATTACCTATAGTAGGTGCGTCTAAAGTTACGAAGATTTGTAACATACCCTGAGTTTTAGGTAACGTGTTTTGTGGTTGAGGATTAGGTGAGCGTGCTCCAACTTATTTATATCATTGATTGCACGGGCACCGAAGTCGTCGGTCCTGCGCTTGATCTGTCTGACCAGATATGAGAGTGAGGGAGCAGAAAGTGCACTTGTGTTTGCGCACTGCTTTGTCACTATGACATCTCTGCATGGTTGGCTAATAGTTGCCTGTGCTGAGATTGGCCGCCGCAGCCGAAATTCGGTCAGAAGGGATAAAAATAGAAGGGTATTTTATCACAATTATGTATGCGTTGGAAACATATTATTTTTGGTCTTATAAGTATTGGAAGACCTCCCTACTAGGTGGATGGAGCATCGCGAATCGTTGGCAGCCGCTGAATACAAGCGGCACAAGATCGTATTTTGTGCAGGAACAAGAGAGCAATGTCCAGCTCCAGCAGCATGCTCCAGGACGTTTATCGGTTTAGACGATGATGACAAAATAATAATCACACTAATATTATAAAAGCAAAAGTTTGTGTGTGTGTGTGTGTGTGTGTGCGTGCGTGCGTGCGTGCGTGCGTGCGTGTGTGTGTGTGTCTGTGTCTGTGTGTCTGTGTCTGTGTCTGTGTGTCTGTGTCTGTGTCTGTGTCTGTGTCTGTGTCTGTGTCTGTGTCTGTGTCTGTGTCTGTGTCTGTGTCTGTGTCTGTGTCTGAGTCTGAGTCTGAGTGTGTGTGTGTGTGTGTGTGTGTGTGTGTGTGTGTGTGTGTGTGTGTGTGTGTAGACTTCTAAAAACGTGATAGATGGCGCTGATGGCTGATAGTCTTAGGTAAATTACGCTCATATAGCTCATTATTACAATAGTTGCATGCATCTGTATGCGTTTGCACTTTATATCCTGGAAAAATCCACAGTTTTCAAGGGACTTTGAAAAAACCGAAATCTATAGCTATAGCTATAGGTAGATTACTATAGCTAACTTCCTTGAAAGTAGGTATAAAGGTTGGAAAAGGGAGCGGAAACGGGAACCGGAAATCCACGATTCCCTCGGGATTTGTGAAAACTGAAAACCGAAATTCACGCGGGCGAAGCCGCGGGCAAAAGCTAGTAGGTACATAATAAGTATGTTGTTATTTTCTTCTTTGAATTTTTGCTATCAATAACATGAAAGGTACCTCGTTGGTCTTCGAGGCAAGCAAGACCTTAGTCCTTAATTAGGTGGGACATAGCTGTTTTCCATCGATTGTCTTCGGTCAGTCATTTCGCAAGTCTTTCGTGAGATAGGAAGGCATGTAAAGGTGCGTCCAGACTTGAACATTTCACCGAACCGAACAGCGAACATTTCGGCGAACTTGTTACGCTCAATGTGGACGGCGCGCTTGGAGCGCTTGAGATGGGTTACTGCGTAACAGTTCGGCGAAACTTTCGTCTGAACTTTATATTCCCTTTAATTTATAATTTCTGGAATTTAAGAAACTCAGGAATTACAAATTAAATATCTCGGGAGTCGAACCAGAGATCTTCCACTTATAAAAATACAGCCGACAACACTGCGCCAGGGCGAGGTCATCAAGCATGCGAGCATAGCAATGCTTGACGTTCCATTTACCTACGTAGCCTAAGATTTAATGTTTTTGGATAATGATATTCACTATGTAAGATAAAAACATAATATTATTGGAACAACACAATCATTCTAGAACATTCTAGAGCAGGGGTGGCGAACCTTTATGTATCAACGTGCCATTTTTTTCTAAACAAAATATGTTTAATGAGGCCGTCAAATAATTTTGACTTCGTGATTGTTGGGAAAGTTTTACTAAATATACTCAAAACTCTTTATTTAATTACTTACTACAAAAAATACATTTTGCTATCACACTAATATTATAAAGGCGAAAGTTTGTGTGTATGTAGGTATGTGTGTATGTTTGTCACTCCTTAACGCCGCAACTACTGAACCGATTTGGCTGAAATTTTGAATGCAGATAGATTATGCCCTGATTTAACATATTGTAGGCTATTTTTATACAGATATTTTTATCCTGGAAAAATCCACAGTTCCCACGGGATTTTGAAAATACCGAAATCTTTAGCTACAGCTATAAGTAGAAACAAGGAAATACGGAAAAGAACTAAGGTCACAGACGCAGGTGAGATGGTTTGCCGCCTAAAATGGAAATGGGCGGGACATGTATCCCGGACAACAGACGGACGCTGGAGCGAGCGTGTAAGTACTCCATTGGTGGCCGCGCAACGCAAAGAGAAAACGAAGGCAACCACGAAGACGATGGAGTGACGACTTCACAGAACTCATTGGCACCACCTGGACAAGACTAGCGAGAGACAGGTTTAAATGGCACCAGATGGAGGAGGCCTACACCCGCAAATGGGTGTCCCAAGGAACCAGTTTATTAAATTAGAAATATTTGAAATAATTGAAATAATACTGTAACTGCCATAAATAAGCACTAGTTTAATTGTAAGCAAAAAAAAAATTGTTGATTTCTTTGGGAAATAAAGGCTCATTCATTATTATTATAGGTAGATTACTATAGCAAACTTTCTTGAAAGTAGGTAGGTATAAAGGTTGGAAAAAGGAGCGGGAACGGGAACCGAAAATCCACGATTCCCTCTCGATTTTTGAAAGCCGAAACTCACGCGGGCGAAGCCGCGGGCAGAAGCTAGTGTATAATAATTTCAAAATGCATAAAAATCAGTTATACGCGTTATTCAAATTAAAGTAATATTAAATTACTTTAATTTAAATTAAGTACTTTAACTTTAATAATTTAAAATTATAAAAAGTAATACAAATTAAAGTATAATATTATGATCAAACTTCATGGTGAACTTACTTAGTGATGGGTGGCGTGCCCAATATATTGTGTCGCGTGCCATTGGTTCGCCATCCCTGTTCTAGAGCTACGTTTTAGTTACATGTACATCATCACTTAATTACTATGTTATTGCGCAAAGCTAACCTATTACAAAAATTGACACGTAAAAAGTCGACCTTGGTTTTCAAATTGATCCATAAACATAAATCCTAAAAAAACAAGGCCTTGATAATTATTATGTTAGTCAAGTTACAAATATTTTGTGAGTAGCAATTAATGAGTAATAGATCATGAATGGTAATTATAGTACCCCGTACCAGCTCGTTACAGATACCTACGCTATTTATGTGTACCTACTACCTAAATTTTTCCTTGTTTTCGCACTAACCGCAGAGATAGCTTGCTTATTTATTTTCCCGGAAAATCAAAGAGTTCACACGTAATTTGCAATCGTCCGTTGTGAAGTCGACATCTCCTGAAGATGCTCCGGTGTCGGAGCGAAACGATCGTCGAGTTTGTTTTGTGGTGAATTTGTGTGGTGTTGTGCCTACAAGATTGTGTGGTGTTGTGCCTACAAGATTGTGTGGTGTTGTGCCTACGAATTTGTCACTGTTAGCGGATTATAGCAAAATAATTTTTATATTCATTGTCACACGTAATTATTAAAATCCTTCTGCTGAACGGATAATAAATTAACGAAACTGTGACCGTACTTACATCCTGAAGACTAGAAAAGCCTACTTTTTATCCCGATATGTCGTTACTACAGTATCCGTCGATGTAACAGTATCCATATCTAATGACGATATTATTAGTATCCTACCACCACCATCATAACTACAGCCTTTTTAACGTCCCAGTGCTGGGCACAGGCCTCCTCTTTCATAGGAGAGAATGATTTAGATGTTAGACCCGCCACGCTGATCCAAAGCGGGTTGGCGGCCTTAGTATCCTACATGACGGAGAAATTCTTTCCCATTCAATCTTGGGTTTCTATGATTTCAATTTTCAACTGAAGATATTATGTACTTATGTGTACATTTAATATAGAGTTAAAATGATGATAAATAATGGAACAGATTCCATTTTAGTCGTCGGCTCTAGCGATAGACATCTATTAAGTTATAGAGCAGTCGCTCTAAATTGTTTTATGATAGTATTATTGTAGGGAATTACTTACTTATCACACTCTATGTTCTGCTCCTTAGCCACTGCAACTAGTCTGTCAAAGTTCAAACTACTGCTGTTTTGATAGTTTGAAAAACACGAAAAACATAACTTTTGCAATTTTGTCAGGCGCTAACATACCCATTTGTGTTGTAACTTTGTTACATAAACTGCACTCAGCTTTTCATTAACATTCAAGGCACCATGGGATGCAACTGTACTCCGATGCCAGTTATGATCATACACAAGCCCATTTCCTCGTCTTAAATGCAGTATCCTGTTTGGTACGCCGTTGAAATTTCAATTGTACTGTTTATTCAATGCCCCGCCACCATTGTCACTGAATTTTTGCATTTTTTTCAATGTAACGTAAAAAAACTGCAGAACTGCTGCTAGAACCACTGTACCATACTAAAAATGTCTTTACAAAAAATGGAGCTAAACAAATAAATTGTGCATTAAAAATTAATATAATATTTAAAACAAAAAAAAAAACATTCCCGTACCGGGAATCGAACCCGAGCCTCCTGGGTGAAAGCCAGGTATCCTAGCCACTAGACCATACGGGATATATATAGTAATCAAAAAATATTAGACTCTTTATCCGACGTTGAATCTCGATGACTCAATCACAATGAGATTGTAACCTCGGCGCCATACACAAACATTTAAAAAAAGACTTTGAAGGACTTTGCTCCCACATTAGAAGTTTTGCTGACCAGCCAGACAGACTTTGCAAATACTTTTGCTTCATTTGAATTTGAACTTTATCGCTTTGATGTGCGCTCCACCAATACCGTATGGCAAAGTGCAAATGTGTGCTCAAACAACAAACAACAAAGACCACTGCCACACAAGACGTGTTCAAATAAGTGTTCAAATGTTTATGCTATGTGTGGCGCCGCGGTAAGATAGATATAAATCATTGGCGGGTTTTTTTATGTGCTCTAAAGTAGGTAGATACTCTTTGACATCATGCAAAGTTTTTGCTGATGAACAAATCGTAATAAAACATTAATTATCTCTGTTATAAAGATAAGGGAGCTACAGTACGTACAAGTGAATTTAATGAACTATCACTGCACACCACAGCCTATAGATAATATGTCTGGAATAACTTGCATGACGGATCCATTGCAGTCCAGAGCTGGAACTTCTTTGATTACCTACCTAGGATAATGTAAACCAGACTCTTGTTATATTTTATTTTGAAAATTTTAATTGTGAGTAAGTAGGTATAGGTAGGTACCTAGTATGAGTCAACACAACATGTAAATAAAGTACTAAAGACGACGACGACGAATAAACTTTGTTAATGTAGTAACCTACCTATTTTATACCCGTAAGGAATTATTTGTGGTAATTATTTATAAATTAATCAGAAATTCATATTTTGTGCTATTGTAATTTATTTGTTTTATGACGTTGTTACCAATTCGAAAACTAATTTA
Organism: Melanargia galathea; assembly: GCA_920104075.1. NCBI lineage: Eukaryota > Metazoa > Arthropoda > Insecta > Lepidoptera > Nymphalidae > Melanargia > Melanargia galathea. The sequence goes on from OV049863.1 coordinate 5,331,021, forward strand.
TATGAGTAGAGGAGATTGGATAATTTTATTAATTTTCTTAAAACAAAATAATTTAAATAACATTATTAAACAAACCTATAGGTCAATAACAAACAATAACTAACCTATAGGTACAGTAGTTGCACATAATATGTACATTGTATCTACACAGTTGATCGATGACCGACGACAAGCCGAAGACCAAAGACTTATCAATTTTCATAGGAATGTCATTTCCACGGTGAACTTGAATATAAATACGACTAAGTAATAAACCTTGATCGGAATAAAACTCGATACATTAATGATTCCCTAATTTGAACTAGGCACCTACCTAAGCTTTAAATCTTTGATTATAAATTCTTTGCTTAATATTGCTCAATAAGTCAACAGTTACCAGACAGACGTCTGACATAGTTGCAATGGAGAGGACAATAAGTACTGTCTACTATACTACGGGAGCTCGATAACCAATTGAAAAAGTCATTTTATACCGACTGGAAATTTTAACAACAATAGTTTAGACCGAACCCATCACAGCTCCGAACGTCAGCTGCCGCACCAGTGGTGGAGTTAAGAGTGAGAGCATGTGAAAGTGCTTGAAAATCAAAGCGCTCCGAGTGATTTTATCCCGGACAAAAATGGTCTTAAATCATTGTTCCGATCATTTTTGATACAGAAACAATCGTCAGCTGCGGCGCCGAGGGTGGGTTATACGTCCGCTACGCGCATGAAGTGCATTAAAATTTTGGCAAAAAAAGTTATTTTATACCTTACTAGCGGACCCGGCAGACGTCGTCCTGCCCACTATTAGCGCCACCTACCGGGTCCAATTTTTCTACTTATAAACCTTCCTCTTGAATCATTCTATCTATTAAAAAAAACCGCATCAAAATCCGTTGCGTAGTTTTAAAGATATAAGCATACATAGGGATATAGGGACAGAGAAAGCGACTTTGTTTTATACTATGTAGTGATGAAATTTATGCAGCAGAATTTTCACACTTTCGTCAGCTGCACTTCTGGTGGGGGAAAGACCGTCAGTCAGCGTGATAAACATTTTGCGCGCTCAGTACATTTAGCCTAGTAAATCTAGGAAAAATATCCTATAGTTTCAAAAATTAGCCAAATGTATTCTTTGGGCCTTCCTCTTGAATATATCCAAAAACCCCATATGGGGGATGCATAACCAGCCGCCATTTTTAATTTTGTCCTTTTTGTCGGTTTTTTTCTCGTATCACGAAAATCTCTACGAATAGCATCATAATTACTTCTGACAAAAGTTTTAACATACAATTTGCCACAAATGTAGTCTCTTGCAGTTTTACTCTAAGTTTATTACTTTAGGAGCTATAGGGTATTTTAGGTCCCTTTTTCGTTTTTTTTGCTCATATCTCGAAAGTCTCTACGAAAAGCATTATAATTACTTGTGATAAAAGTTTTTACATAAAATTTTCTACAAAATTGGTTCCATGCATTTTTACTCTAAGTTTATTATTTTAAGAGCTATAGGATGTTTAAGTTAATATTTGAGGTCCTTTTTTTAGTTTTTTGCTCATATCTCGAAAATCTCTACGAATAGCATTATAATTACTCCTGTAAAAAGTTTTTACATAAAATTTTGTACAAATTTGGTCATGGTAATTTTTACGCTAAGCTTACTACTTTAGGAGTTTTAAGGTGTTTAAGTTTATATTTGAGGTCCCTTTTTCAGTTTTTTGCTCATATCTCGAAAACCTCTACGAATACCAATAAAATTACTTCTGACAAAAGTTTTTACATAAAATTTTCTACAAATTTGGTCCTATTTAATTTACGCTGAGCTTATTACTTTAGGAGCTACAGAGTGTTAAAACTAACAGAGAGATAAACTAGTATAGATTACACCCCTGACATTCGTTATTTTGTGGCGGCGGCTATCTTGGACCAATTTTCATCAAACATAGCTAAGAACACTTCCGACTAATTCACCTTTAATACAAAAAAAATCGCAATGCGGTTTTTTTTGTTTGAAATGCATAAAAATTAACAGGACAAAATTTGTAGAAAATTTTATATTAAAACTTTTGTCAGAAGTAATTTTATAGGTATTCGTAGAGATTTTCGAGATATGAGCAAAAAACTGAAAAAGGGACCTCAAATATAAACTTAAACACCCTATAACTCCTAAAGTAGTAAGCTTAGCGTAAAAATTACCATGACCAAATTTGTACAAAATTTTATGTAAAAACTTTTTACAAGAGTAATTATAATGCTATTCGTAGAGATTTTCGTGATATGAGCAAAAAATTAAAAAAAGGACCTCAAATATTAACTTAAACATCCTATAGCTCTTAAAATAATAAACTTAGAGCAGCCCCGGATCTTCAATTTTTTCGAGGCGGGGCAAAATCTGAAAAATGCCGCCCCCACCAATATTTTTGGTATACACCAGTATCGGTCACCAGTATAAACTACGCATTTTTTTTAATATTTTCTATAGTTATATTTTGAAAGTAACACTAAAATTGTTTTTTTTTTTCTAAAAAAGTGAATTTTTGAATTTTTAAGATTTGGACAATTTTCGACCGCGATGTTGGGTATATTACTCATTTTACGGGTAGAATTATAGGCAAAAATAGTGGACCAAATCTAATTAGACCGGTTATGACTTATATTGCTCGGCACTCATAATGTCCTTGTAATGCAGGTTTGTTTCATAAATATCAATAATAATATTTTTTTTATAAATAAATAACATTATAAATACTTAATAGTAGTTTAAACATAGATATATTTCGTGGATGTATATGGTTTTTTTCTTTCAAACTATCTTCAAAACAAACTAAAGTTAAAAATGCAGTTTTCTTATTTATTGAATTTTCAGGATTTGTAAATAAACTATATGGCCTAAAAATATCGTTTTATGTTTAAATTAAAGTTAATTATATTTACTACAACATCTTTTCATATAACTTTACCTGTAAAATGAGTATTTTCCCCGATATCGGAGTTTAAAATTGACCAAACCTTAAAATTTAACTTTTTTGGAAATTCAATGTCAAGTTTTGAAGAGCTGTATCTCAGTAAATATTAAATTTTCAGAGCTGGTTCTAGTCTTAAATTGTAGCAATTTTAGTTTACTTTAAAAGTATTGAAACATTTTGTTAAAAACGCATAGTTTAGGACTTATATTGAAAAATCCAAACAAGTGCAAAAATTTCGCAGTTTTTCGAGTACTGCAAAGTTAGCATAGGTTTTTGGAAGCTGCAAAATTAGAATAATACTACTGGTAGTAGTCCTAACATCATATTAAAAAATCAGAACTTACCGTTTGATTGCGATTTTAATGTAAGATTTGACTGGCGTAGTAGATTCGGCGTGATTCGTAGCCAAGATTATAGACAGACAGACAAAAATGAAAAATTACAGTTTTAGATTCAGTATCGATTCAGTGCCATCCAAAAGAATTTTCAAAATATTTTCAATGTAATACAAAATTGGACCTGTAACAGTTTGAAATATGTACCAATACAGTGGCTGATTAGATGTCGACAGCGCTCTAGGCAGCACCTCATCGACGACGCCCCTGATTGGTGAACTAACGGCTAGTTCTGATTTTTTAATATGTTGTTAGGACCAATAAAAGTCGTGTAGATATAGGTAGCTACTAATCCAAGTTTGCAGCTTCGAAAGACCTGTGTTAACTTTGCAGCACCTGCTTACTTAATTTTGGCGCCCCTTGTAATCTCGCACCCCTAGGCACGTGCCTAGTTTGCCTTAAAGATAATCCGCCATAATTGACCTATAAATTATTTTACTACTAGTGCTACTATACTGCGCGTTCAATCATCGCAAATTTCGATAATGCTGTACTCAGCATTTTGAATTTGCCGCCCTCTGATTCTGCCGCCCGGGGCACGGGCCCCGGCCTGCCCCCCCCTAGATCCGGGCCTGACTTAGAGTAAATATGCATGGAACCAAATTTGTAGAAAATTTTATACGAAAACTTTTATCAGAAGTAATTATAATGCTATTCGTAGAGACTTTCGAGATATGAGCAAAAAAAACGAAAAAGGGACCTAAAATACCCTATAGCTCGTAAAGTAATAAACTTAGAGTAAAACTGCAAGAGACTACATTTGTGGCAAATTGTATGTTAAAACTTTTGTCAGAAGTAATTATGATGCTATTCGTAGAGATTTTCGTGATATGTGAAAAAAACCGAAAAAAAGGACAAAATTAAAAATGGCGGCTGGTTATGCATCCCCCATATGGGGTTTTTGGATATATTCAAGAGGAAGGCCCAAAGAATACATTTGGCTAATTTTTGAAACTATAGGATATTTTTCCTAGATTTACTAGGCTAAATGTACTGAGCGCGCAAAATGTTTATCACGCTGACTGACGGTCTTTCCCCCACCAGAAGTGCAGCTGACGAAAGTGTGAAAATTCTGCTGCATAAATTTCATCACTACATAGTATAAAACAAAGTCGCTTTCTCTGTCCCTATATCCCTATGTATGCTTATATCTTTAAAACTACGCAACGGATTTTGATGCGGTTTTTTTTAATAGATAGAATGATTCAAGAGGAAGGTTTATAAGTAGAAAAATTGGACCCGGTAGGTGGCGCTAATAGTGGGCAGGACGACGTCTGCCGGGTCCGCTAGTAAGGTATAAAATAACTTTTTTTGCCAAAATTTTAATGCACTTCATGCGCGTAGCGGACGTATAACCCACCCTCGGCGCCGCAGCTGACGATTGTTTCTGTATCAAAAATGATCGGAACAATGATTTAAGACCATTTTTGTCCGGGATAAAATCACTCGGAGCGCTTTGATTTTCAAGCACTTTCACATGCTCTCACTCTTAACTCCACCACTGGTGCGGCAGCTGACGTTCGGAGCTGTGATGGGTTCGGTCTAAACTATTGTTGTTAAAATTTCCAGTCGGTATGAAATGACTTTTTCAATTGGTCATCGACCTCCCGTAGTACTACCTACCTGCTATAAAATATTTGTTTTTTTTTTTTAATTTTTTAAATCTGTCGGTATCCCTGTCACTCAAGTCAATATAACTAAGTACGCTGTATCAGTAGGTCGTTGTATGGTCCGGCGGATATTACATTTCATCGTATATCTACCAACTGATATCAGCTTGCAACTTCGTTCCCCGAGGAACTTTTTTCTCGTTTTGAACAAACAAGTCTGAACGTTTAACTCTTGAGTCTAGAGTCTAGACCATTGGCAATGGATGGAAGCCTTACATAAAATATTTACTACGATTGGATGTTTATTAATAAACGGTGATTTTTCTTCCTAGTGCTTAAGGTCTATTCGACGGTGAACGTCGAAAGCGACAACTCGTCCGGGCGGCCTCGCTACAAATGAAGCATGGAGTCAATGCCGGCCGGAAACGGCGAGATTGCATCACGCACTTCCGGTGGCCGAGGACCTTTTTGGCCTGATGCGATGCAGCGGCACTAGAACGCACCACGCCCGGAGCACAAAAGTTCAATAATGAACTGTACTTACAATGGTAGTAATCATGTCTTGAAGGTTAATTTTACTGCACTGGCCGTTTATTTATCTGTTTTCTCACTAGAATGCGTTAAAAAATGTCATATGATAACTCGGCCGTTAAGGTTGTAAGCAAAGGAGAACATAGTTAACAACTAGTATTCAAATAAGACAAGATCTATGTAGTGAAACATAGGATTCAATGCGAATTAGCGGCTTCGGGATTTTGTATTAAGACCGCATTATTATAAATCAATAGGCTATCTTCATAAATTATAACTTTTTAAACGTGTAATTATTTATTGTTATAGGTAGATATATATGGTGAATCGGATAGAGCGTATTTTATGGTGGAATTGAATGATGGGTTTCCGTTGCGAGCGGGAAAGGCTCTCCAATCTCCATACTTTATTGCTAATGCTTTGTAGCTATCTACTTGCGAAAGCTTGGCTGTGAGAAGAATCATAAAATCGATTTCAATCAGCGAATGCTTAGGTATACTCTACTTGTAAAGCTATGCTTTATAAGTAGAGTATACCTATATATTCCTGTATGTTCCCGATATTTTTTCAGGCTGTGCGGAAGATTATAGTTTTGCCTCATATCACTTAAGTTCGCTTCTTCGCTTGTTCATTGCTCTTTATCTTTTTTTCATATTAAGTAGGTATCTTTTGCTTTTTCATAATACCTACCTACGTATACGTATAGACCAATTCGTCTAAAACCATTGAACATACAAAAGTATTTAGGGATTTTTCGTGGTTTGCGATGCGATCTATGACAATTTAAACCGATTTATTCCGAAACGTAATGTTACCTTCATAAATATTACGTTGTTTTTATATTTCTCTTCTACTTTTTATATTGTTAAAGTGATCAAGAGATTATTTTAATAATTATTCCAATAATATACTTTCTAGGCACGTTTTAGGCAACATAGTAGCTGACCTCTCTAACCTAAACCTACAGATATAATATAATGACATAGCATAGACTTTTGTTGAGCTGTAGACCCATTCTGGTGTCACGGACAAACATTAAGTTACAAAAATCTTATATAGAAATAATAAAGTAATTTTCATTCTAGATATTCAAATGTACCTTCTCCCATTCCTGTTTTTATAAAAAAAAAAATACATACCTACTTACTGCAATGGTTAGATTGGTTATTCTATCTCATCGATGTCTACCTAGGTAGTACACTACACAAGTGTAGTTTATTCATTTACATAAACAATTTATTTAAGTTAACTTATACTGATCGAAATCTCATTACGTGCAGTGAGTGATTCGGTGATTAATACGATAAACACGCAGTCGCACTATTCGTATGTGTGAACGTGATTATTTGAGTTCAACAACATTTTTATGGTGGAACAATCACAAATTACAAGACCCAACTTGTGATTGTAATCACAACTTTACTCTTTCTATATTTTAGGTAACAGAGTTAAATGGAGTCTCATATATTAACATTCTTAAAATCAAACATCTTGGTAAAAGCTTTGATACTGATTGTTGTAAGGATATAATATCCTCATAGTATAATGTTTTATATATAAACTAGCTGACCCCCGCAACTTCGTTCGCGTGTTTATAGGTTTTATATAGGATCGGATCGGATCCCATAATTCTTTTATGTACCTAAACTAAATGTAGCCTGTTACTCCTTATAACATTGAAAGTTCCATTAAAATCGATCCAGCCGTTTCGGAGATTAGCTTAAACAAATAGACAGATCGACAAACATAAATTTAAACGCACACCAGTTTAAAATAAGCCTTACGTTCAAAGATCCGGGTCTCAAGTTATTTGAACCTAATAAATGCCTGTCATTTCTGAACTAAAAAACCTATGACCTTGAAATATTTACGGGACAATACTTAAAGTACTACCTTTCTAACAAAAAAAGAATGAGTTAAATCGAACTACGCGTTAATGAATTACAGCTAAATACATGTTTTAACTTTCTTCCCCTCTCCCTAGGGAACCGTGCTGAATTTCGGGATAAAAAGTATCCTATAACCTACCTCGAAGTATAAACTTAAATCGTACCAAGTTTCATTCGAATCCATTCAGTAGTTTCGGCGTGATGCGCGGCCAAGATACAGACAGACAGACAGACAGACAGACAGACAGACAGACAGACAGACAGACAGACAAAAATGAAACAAATTGCAGTTTTGGCTTCAGTATCGATTATAGAGTGCCCTCCAATAAAAATTTCCAAAATATTTTCAATGTACAGAATTGGATCTGTTACAGTTTTATTATATTATAGATTATATTAACCTATTATATTCACAAATGGAAGCATTTATTCATGATACATATAGGCTGACCGTTTAATTAGCATTTACGATCACCGAAATTGGGATTGTTCGGGTCATTTAAGTCGGCGGTGGTAATGGGAATATTATAATGCAAGACCGACCACAATTGGTGGTACCGCCGCGTACCGTTACTTGGACAATGAGGATCCTAGGGGACTCAGCCCGAATTTTAATTTGACGAACAAATTGGACTAAACGTGGGCTTCTTAGGTAGGTTTATTGAAATAACTTCACAGTTACATATACATAGTACCAGTAAAATCATAAGCTTGTTGTATTTTTGCGAGGGTCTAAGTCTGACGAAGATTTCGTTTAAATCGTGGGATGATTGTAAGACATAGATGTGAAGATGATGTCAAAACTGAAGAAGGTATGACAGTTTCATTATATTACGCTACAACCGTAGCCTGTACCAGATTTAACTTTAAGAGTCTGTAGAGTGTAGGTGCCTAAATTGCCAAGGCCAGGAATCCTACCAGATATATTTTTATATCTATACTAGTCTCAGTTGAGAATATACATATACCTATACTCAAATATTTATATGTTTGGTTATTTTCATTTATCCCAAAAATAATAAGCTGCCGTGTTAAGGAAGCCATCTTAATTTTGGTTACATTGAATTTAACGAGGTAATTATCATCGTAATTATTCACATGAAGTTCCAGACCAGTTGACCTTTTTATCTAGGTATAATATGTTCAATACGATACATTTAATTTTGTTTTGGGACCCTTTTTATGTTTTATTATTCCATTAATTTTTATTATTACTACATGCCCATGTATATGATTATGTAGATATAGATATAACTGAACTTTGTTTTTGTGTTTCAATAGTACATTGTTCCACGACGGGAGAAAGTGACCGATTACTACGAGGGTGTAGTTTGAGGCCCGAGGCCGTAGTCCGTAGGGCCGCAATACACCCGAGAGGAATCGCACTTTCTCCCGAAGGGATACATAGTGCTTTATACTACACCTACGAGGAAAATAATAAAATAATCAAAAATATTAAAATTATTACCGGAAATCAATCAGAAAAAGACGTTGGGTTTCCATTGTAAAAAATCTTCATATGCTTTGTTGTATCTATTTTTATCTATTTCTAGATATCTTGGTTAAGAGATTTTCAATATAACAATAACTGCTTGGCCACAAATTTTTAATTCCGGCGGCGTTGGGCGGCTCACTATACTTAGACACTTCGAGTTCCCTAAAGTTAACGTGGTGTCGCCAGGTATGGACCAGGCACCAGTAGCTGACCACCTTCACCGTTTTTAACAAAAATAAGAGCTAGATTAGAGTTTTACCGCTGGCAACATTTAAACCATGTAGAATAGGGATCTGTTTGTCATATTGACAAATATCATATTAAACGGCCATTTTGTTTTAAAATGGCAAGGCGAACAAAATGTTGTGTGCAAATATCTTTCGATTTCAATAGTTTTCTTAAGCAAATCGCTAAGAAGGTAAATAAACGTTTTGATCGATGGATTCTCGTTTCTGATTAAAATGTAAATTTACAATGATTAAATCACTTAGATATAAACTTTAAAACATGCTTGTGAAGGAATAAATGCGACATAGAGTTATTTTCAAGTTTTAGAAGGGATGTCCATTACTGGATCGGAAACACATCAAAAATCCAGTCATGGACCTATCTATTCTTATCATTTAAACACAATTACAAGTCAAAATTAAACTTGTATAGTTTAACTAGCTTCTGCCCGCGTGAATTTCGGTTTTTTAACCCCCGACGCAAAAACGACGGGGTGTTATAAGTTTGACGTGTCTCTCTCTCTGTGTGTGTGTGTGTGTCTGTCTGTTCCCCTGTAGCGCTCAAACGGATGAACCGATTTGAATGCGGTTTTTTTTTGTTTGCAAGGTGAATTACTCGAGAGTGTTGTTAGCTATGCTTGATAAAAATAAAGATGGCCGCCACCACAAAATGGCGAATGTCGGGGGTTTTTTAAATTTTTAATTTATACTTGTCACAAATCCCAAGGGAATCGTGGATGTCCGGTTCCCGTTCCCGCTCCCTTATGCAACTTTTATAGCTACTTTCAAGGAAGTTTTCTATAGTAATCTACCTATAACTGTAGCTATAGATTTTGGTTTTTTCAAAATCCCGTGGGAACTGTGAATTTTTTCAGGATGGATAAAAAGTAGCCTATGTGTTAAGTCATGGCATAATCTATCTCCATCAAAATTTCAGCCAAATCGGTTCAGTTCGGTATAGTAGAAGGATTGCATCTTAAAATTTTTTTTCCTTCAAATCTTATCAAGTGGGGTGTCAAATTAAAGGGGTTGAAAAGGTGATTCCGAAAATATAATTTTTTTGACTAAAAAATATTGTGATCAAAAGTGAAAGAGAAAAAAAATTATCACGCAGTTGATATTTTTTATTTTTTAACAATATTATACTTTTTTTTAAAAAATTATTATGGTTTCCATGCAAAAAAAAATCTGATGTGTGGGGAAGGGTTAAAAAATTAATACCTATTATTGTAGTTCCATTTAGATGCGCCACTTTTAACATTTTTTAGAAATGTAGGTTTTCTAAAAAATGTTAAAAGATTATAATAAACCTAAATCCACGTGGACGAAGTCACAGGTATCCGCTTGTATGCAATATGGGGCCTAGCTCTATATTAACACAAAATAAAGAAGTGTTAATAGTATAACGTGTCATACGAGTAGCTATGAATGAGGAACCTTCTTTCACCTAGAAAGAAGATTCTCCATAGCTAAGGATCACCTTTTGCCCTCTTGGACAGTGTCCAAGTAATTATTACGCAAGAAGAAAGGAAACCTTTTACAGGTAACAGGCCTAGAAAAACACTTATTCATCTTTTCAAAAAACAGGCAAAAATTCCTCGCTGCTTATGTGAGCAGTATCGTGCTGCATCAGGATTAAGGAGCTGGGACTCAGAGGTCCGTGATTCAATCTAAGCTTGGTACCAAAAATATGAAGTCATAGTGGACAGTTGCCGAATCCCTTTAGTTTAGGTGGGTAGTACCCTACAGCATCAGGATTAAGAAGTTGAAGCAAATTAAAAATTATGGAACCATTTTGTAAACGTCCTCAAATAGACAAGTGTCAAACTGAAATGTGACGAACCTTGGTTGTTTCTACGTAACTTTGATATTTATATATTATTCGAAATAATCAAGGAGCGGATCAACAAGTTCTTTAAAAGCCGGCAACGTATTAGTGGTTCCTTTGGTGATGCAAATGTTCATGGGCAGCGGTAATCACTCAACATCAGGTGACCCGCTTGCTCGTTTGCCCACAATCCATATAAAATAAAACAAGAGATAAAGTTCGTAAACTAAAACCCATCATCATCATCATCATCATGATCAACCCATTACCGGCTCACTACAGAGCACGGGTCTCCTCTCAGAGTGAGAAGGGTTTTGGCTATAGTCTACCACGCTGGCCAAGCGGATTGGCAGACTTCACACACCTTTGAGAACGTTATGGAGAACTCTCAGGCATGCAGGTTTCCTCAACATGTTTTCCTTCACCGTTAAAGCAAGTGATATTTAAATACTTGAACTAAAACCCGACTACTCATAATAGTATACAAGTATAAATTAAAAATTTAAAAAACCCCTGACATTCGCCATTTTGTGGCGGCGGCCATCTTGGATTTACATAGTGCTATTCTACTAGTCAAGTCCTTTCGTTTGATACCCATATTAAGGCAGTTGTGATAAAATATGTAATCCGCCATTTTGTAGCGACGGCCATGTTGGTTCGATTTTCATCAAACATAGCTAACAACACTGTCGACTAATTCACCTTTCAAACGAAATAAAACTGCATTCAAATCGGTTCACCCGTTTGAGCACTACAGGGGAACAGACAGACACACACACACACATACACACACAGACACGTCAAACTTATAACACCCCTTCGTTTTACGTCGGGGGTTAAAAATAATAATTTAGAAAAACGTGTATTCAATTGTGTACTAATGGAAGAAAAGGCGGGGCAAGCAGCTAGTGGCGCCATCTGTTATGTCTATCTAAAACTAACTTAATATTCCAATTTAGCTGTGCGAACGTCACTTCTCGATTTTTTCGCATATAAAATGTAGCCTATGCATGCAAACTATAACAACGAATCAATTAACACCTCATTCATCAACATTGGCCCAATAGTTTAGGTGCTTCCCTAGAACAAAAAATTTGATACAAACATACATACATAGACTACAAAAATCATAACCCTTCCTTTTGGCTTTGCAGTAATCGGATAAAAACGAACTGTCCATCACTGGGTGTCCATAACTGGATTTAGACTGTCCATCATAAAGATTTTTACATATTTCAGTTGATCGTTTTTAGGTTTCCATATTTCAAAACTCGTTCGACTATTTCTAAATTTTAGCAGTTAGTGAGAAGCTCTGTATATCTGAGTATATCATTGTAAAATTATAACACTCTAGATTAAATAATAAAAAAGTTATAGCTCCTCATGTTTGACTCGGCGCTTAACCCTGTCCATAACTGGTGCCACCACGTTATTTGTAATTTTATAAATTGAAAATTTGGATAGGTAAAACAAAAGAAAGCGACTCACAAAATACAAAGAAAATAGCGCGAAAAATTTATATTTTCTATTTTTTACTTTTACTTTATATTTAATTGTATTAATTAAAATTGAATTTATTTAAAATAGCGGACCCCGGTCGTGCTCGGTGACATACCGACATCAGCGCCATCTACCGTGGCGGTTACTTATTTATTTTATTATAGGTGCTTTTTATGTCGTCTTTTGTCGAAATGGGTTTTTTTTCATGTACTGTGTGCTTAGTCTAAAGCGGAGCACTCGAAAACGAACTCGAAAACTATTGATCGATTTCAGAGTAAAATAGACCTAAAATGTCTTGTATTAAGGTTTGAGTTCGCCAATACATTCAGCATTGTTCGAATGCTGAATGTATTGGCGAACTCAAACCTTAATACAAGCCATTTTAGGTTATTGTTTTAGATTTTGTAGATTAGTTGATAGGAAGAATAAAAGCTTATATTATAATGTTTCCCCTTTCAGTGGTGGGGAAAGCGTCTAGCTGCACGCTCTCATCTTCATAGACGATCGGCTCTATATAAAGGGCTTATGTATGGTAGAGGGTACTCAGCATGATGCAAGATGCCTCCCTTATCTGACGCGCTCGAGTAAATCCAAAAATTCCCTCTTGGGCTCCCCTACTGTAGCTGTGCCAAGTTTCAGCTCGATCAAATAAACAATACACGATCGCTTTAAGGACGCCGTTCCCGGGGAAACTCTTTTCCGGGATGAAAAATTTTCTATGTACGTGCCAAGTTTCAGTTCAATTGAAAAAATGATACGGGAACGCATACGTAAAATTCGACGATCCTGAGGAAACTGTTTTCTGAGATAAAAAGTATGCCCGTACTTATTTATGTGCCAAAAGTTTCAGCTCAACTGAAGGGATCATCCCTTTAACGCGAAGGAACTTTTTTCCGAGATGAAAAGGCTGCTGTGTCCGTATCTCGGATGCAAGCAAATTCTGGTCCAATCTTCAGCTCAATCGGATACCCGATTCGCGAAACTATAAAAATGTTGTTCCTGAGGGAACTTTTTTCGGGATAAAAAGTACCATTCAAAACCACTTTTTGTAATAATTTATATTACCTAAGTACATATATAACAGTTACATTATCAGCTAAACTTTTATGAAGTGATCCAATATAAAACGCTCAAGTAGGCAGCCTTGTCAACATTCTAGCTGCGTCCCGGTGCATTGACTCCACATTGACACAGATTTCAGTTCCAAGTCTAGACGTGCTGTTCGACTCAAATTATTTACGATTGTCCTCACTAATAAATCACACGGAGTTTTTAGTTTTAAAAAGGAAAGGAAAGGAACCTGCCCTTTCCTTTTTTTAAATGCTAAGTAGAATCTGTATTACTTATCTGAGAAGCAAATGAATTTTACACCGGGTAAACAAAGACACTTGAAAAATCTTATAACTTGATTTTAATTCTTTGCATTAGGTACCTACTTTTTTGTGATCGTCAAATTGAAATCCCCCAAAGACCTTATGTATTTCAATTGATTTAGTCATAGGTTATCTCTGACTAATAACCATTTAGTAGGTTGGTATGTTGATTTGTCAAAACGAGTATGACCATTGACCATTGATAAACTGCTCTACCTATTCCGTCTGGTACATATATTTAATTTGGGCCAGAAATGCTACTAAGAGACTAGTAAATAAAATTAGTCATGTTATGGTGTAGAGGAGTTCACAAGGGCAAAGCAATCGCTTAGCTTACACAGAGCGTCCGTGGGTGTCCAAATGCATTGTTCGTTACAACAATGGTGGCATCTATGCAATATCACTCTCAAACGAAATGCTACGAGTAAAAATTGTAAATTATACGCACGCGAAACTCAGTTCCATTACCTGTGAATACAGGTGAAAATTGCACTTTCTAGTAAAGGTTTTTGGCAACCTTTTGGATGTGTTGATGCGTAACAAAACATACCTAATGTATGCGAGACTTGCATCCGAATCAAGGATTATTTAGTCATCTGTTTAGGTGGTGACAGCATAAATATTGGATTAGAGATATCCCTAATAGCTACATTCACAAAATCATTGATAGATTTTTTCTAAATACAATATTAGTTAAAAACGTCAGAAGAATAAGGTGCGAAGTTTTTTTGATTTTAATCCTATTACATAAATTGTTATGGATATTATATAAAATTTCGGTGTGCATTTGTTCGTAATTCTTCTCCTATTAAGTATGGGATCACCTGGGTGAAGCCTGGGTGGTTCCTAGCTATAGTTGACCGATAGGTGACTTTGTTGTCGTGGGCATCTGCTCATCGATCATAAGAAATTAAATAAGAATTGTTAGGTACAAACTTAAGTTGATTGAGATTCAACGTAACTCAACGTATAAAAGCCTAAATCACAGTGTCAGGAGGCTTCTAAGACACAAACAAAAAATTTGTAATAAAAAAATTTGTAAATACAAATTATTTTTATGAAATGGGGTTGGTTATACAGTTATGCAACGGTGGAATAAAGGTTATCATCCGCAGTTATTATGATGACAACAACATTCACTGGGTGACAAAGATTAGCGAGTGACGAAACCCGGCGTGCGCGCGTCGCGACGCAGCTAGAATTACCGGAGCCACCGCTTCATTACAGGCGTCATGATGAACCTAAATACCAGGAAACAGAATCATTTGCTGCCAACTGAGGTTCAAGACATTGCAAAAGCCCAGAGCTACTCACGAACTCTAACTTGAAAAATTCAAATATTGCAAAGTTTTTAAAATACAGAGACTATTATGACTAAATAATGTAGGTACATAAGTAGGTAAAAATGTAATAAAAGTGTGACCATTGAAATGGCAAAGACACATTGACTCACCGACATTTATGTAAATATTTAATTTTTATTTCAGCCGTAGAGAGGTATAATTAAAAGTATTTGAACTAGTTTTGCCAACGTAGTAACCTTGGTTCAAGCGCATGAAATCTAATGATATCATATTATTATTATATAGAATTCCCCTATCCGTAAAATAAGACTAACTAGGTAAGTATTTATCCTGTAGGCATGACTAACTCAATGTTACACTGAATTCGTATCTAGTTTATGTAAGAGCCGAATGAATTTATGAAAATTTAAATCGCTTTTAAAATTATAATTTTAAAAGCGATTTTAATTTAACTCTAGTTTTAGACAGATCCTATTCAGGCCTATAGCACATTTCCGGCGCGAAATCGCTGCAGTTGCAGTAAGACTTATCCGTTGTATGACATGCGAAACATGCCTGTTATAAGAGATTTAAGAATGAGATCTCCTACTCAGGTGAATTTCGGTGCTGTACTCAGACGGTTCACGGTAGTCACATCTCCGAGATACGGATTCAATTTGTTTCCCTGCAGTTTCGCTTGTCATACAACGGTCAGAAATTAATACTCATTAGGTACTGTTTGTCTGTAGGTTCGTTTGTCATGCAAACGGTCAGAGCGATACCGGAATTTCAGCGGATTCGCTTTGTCTATTTCGTTTCAGCGGCCTTTCGCAGCAAAGGTCCGCAGTTTCGCTTGTCATACAACGGACAGGGTATGCCGGAATTTTAGCGGCATTTCGCAGCAATGGTCCTCGTTGTGAAATCTAAAAAAAGCTGAGCGGTATCGCCGAAACATATTCTGTGTTGCTCTCCGCAGTGATGCAATGCGCTCTGCAGCGCAGATGAGTTGCGTAAAGCCATTTTAGCATGCCGTCTGCGAAGCTTTCTCGCACAATGTATTCGGAGAAGCACCCGCACGCATTTGTTTCACGAGCGAGAAGGGGGGCGTGAAATCAGACCTCTCTTTGTCACACTAGCGTAACGAGGGTGACGAATCCAGAAAGACGTAACCGAGTCTTGATACCGTTCGAAGCCTTAGTTTTTTGGTGACGGTTAAGAGCTTTTTTGATTGTTTTCAAAACTACTCGTTGACACTGAGATGGGTTCCTGAATAGTTTGAAACCAATTGGACCCGGTAGGTGGCGGCGATTTCGGTTTGTCACCGGGCAGGACGATGTCTGCTGGGTCTGCTAGTAACTTTATAAAATTAATCCTTGTGTGTGTGATTATCTTTGAATTTTTAGTGCTCCGCACTCGAAAGTAATGAAACGGAACACTAAAAAATCACATGTCTACCTGGTAGCAGTCTCGAGCAAAAATTCAATAATAAGTAAATAAAAGTTTGCCATACTTTAGAACTTTTTGTTGAACTTTTTGGCAAACGTTTTACTATTAAAAACCTATTACTTACTGCAATCATTATAAATGTATGAAAGCTGACGAAAATTTAAAAAATGGATACCTACGAAACCTGACGTGTCACCACACTTCTGCTATAAAGATGACGTATCTGCCAAGTAATCGTCAAGACAAATCTAACTGTAAAAAAACCGCATTCAAATCGGATTTGCCGTTTAAGAGACGACAGCAACGAGCGACAGACAGATAGACACACACATAGTGGTCAAACTAGTAACATCCCTCTTTTTGCATCGGGGGTTAAAAAAAACCGCATTCAGTCGGTCGGAAACGGTTGAACCGATTTTGATAACTCAGATCTAAGAACCATGCCTAGAAAACCTGCTTTAAAATAAAAAAAAAACCACATTCACATCAGTTCACCCGTCAAACGCTACGGTGCCAAAGATAGACACAAAGACCATTATTACAATATCTTAGACACAGACACATCAAAATAAAGGCTAATTTTGTTTATGGCGGAAATTAGATTGAAAAATGAAAACATGAAGTAGGTCAATGTGTATAATATTATTTACTTTTAATATTATTTAATTTACTTAATATGGGCGTGTAAAATTATTTTGTCACAAATGTGTCTTTTGCTCCGGAAGTAATTATTTTTTATTGACAAGTATAAATTAAAAATTTAAAACACCCTGACATTCGCCATTTTGTGGTGGCGGCCATCTTGGATTTGCGTAGTGCTATTCTACTAGTCAAGCCCTTTCATTTGATACCCATATTGAGGGCGTTGTGATAAAATATGCAATCCGCCATTTTGTAGCGGTGGCCATCTTGGTCCGATTTTTATTAAACATAGCTAACAACACTCTCGACTAAATCACCTTTCAAACAAAAAAAACCGCATTCCAATCGGTCCACCCGTTTGAGCGCCACAGGGGAACACACACACACACACACACACACACACACACACACACACACACACACACACACACACACACACTCACACACACACACACACACACAGACACACACACACACACACACACACACACACACACAGACACACACACACACACAGACACACACAGACACACACACAGACACACACACAGACACACACAGACACACACAGACACACACAGACACACACAGACACACACACACACACACACACACACACACACACACACACACACACACACACACCCACACCCACACCCACACCCACACACACACACACACACACACACACACACACACACACACACACACACACACACACAGACAGTAGTGTGTGTCTAATGAAGAGATTCGTAATTCGATCTAATGGGGGGTGTTACACTATCAGTATTATCACGCGATCCAATTATTGATGGTTTGGCCGCTTTTTTGCGTCAATACTGATGGATTTCCGGATGGTCTTGAAATCCGCGATCCGTGGATCGTGATACGGTATTGATAGTGTGGCAGGCCCCAATGTGTGTAGTCTAGTCTAGTGTAGTGTATTTAGTCTAGTGTAATTTTATTCTAGTCTAGTGTATTTCAAGAAATCAGCACATAGGAAGGTGTACTTAACGCTTTTAAGAGTTAAACCTTAACTTTCAAGGGTACCCCCTGCTGTTCAACGAACGAGGCTTTGGAGACCGACAAATAACGAAATCAAATTGGCTAAACTGGATAGAAAGAAAACTAATCTGTTTCGCCCTTTGATAACCAATTTGTCTGCCAGGTCATTATTTAAAAGAAATGGTATGGGAAGCGACCCTGCTTGACCTAAGCGACGAAAAACTTTACAAGATACCTATTAATATGTGTCATAGTTTAGATGACTATTGCTTGAGAAAATATAGGGAACGTAAGGCGGGACTAACAACCAATTTTATAATATGAGAATTTTTCTATACCAAAATTAATATTCTTATTCATGCTCTCAATTATATCATGTTTACTGAGCAGCATATTATATAAGGTACATATAATGTTGTATGCTAAGTTATGGGGTCGCTGCACAAACCGGCCGATCGGTCGGTGACCCCTCGCATTTTGGCGTTTTGTACAAGTCCTATTTACTGTGTACGACATTTTCATTGTTATAAATGTGTGAGTAAGTAACTGAATCGTAAACTTTGCTCTTGAGTGTAAAGTATTTAATCCTATTCAGAACGGCTGTTGTTGTTTTCTTATTTGAATGTAATGTTAGTCTTAATGAAGATGTTTACATTTAATGGCTGGTACGATAGCTGTTTAAAATTTTATGGTTACCCGGACCCATAGAATGTTGCCAAAGCTAAAGGAACTGAGTCAACTGCGTCTGATCTCTATTTACGTAAAAATTGTATAATTTAACAGAATTTCTTAAAATGAACTTAAGCCCCTTAGTACTTAGCCTAGTTTCTTAACCATTAATTTACGAACCAATTTACGATCTGAATATGTGTGACGATCGCGTGAAATCGCGTGACAATTGCATTCACCTTTGATTGACTGACATCAATTGGCTTATGCATTGTTGTAGCAAGAGTACAAATTCAATAACATTCAACACAGTCAATGAGACTGAAGCCATGATTGAGGAGATTAAATAATCAACTAGTAGGAATCGTACCTTTGGATCGTATCTTTAATGTGTCGTAGGGCTTAAATTATACCTTCCCTAACACTTTCGTAGAGTTTCCGTGGGTGAGATGCTATCGCCTCCTTTCATTGGTTATGTTCGATACGGTGCCAATTCGCATGTCTACAGAATCCCAATGATGGCCCATCGTTGCGTAACGACGCGTTCCGAACATTGTGGAATCCGAAACAGGTAAATGGTTATACAATTTTGCATATGTGCCAATATTACCAGTTTTTGTAAGAGATTTATTGTGTACGCTTTATATATAGGTATATATTAAAATACTTAGTTATTGTATATAGAAATAGAATAAATGTTGCTAAAGTATAAAGTTCAAATTAACATCTCAAATTAACGCGCAACTTTATTTCGCAAATACTCTTTGATATTTGCTACCACACTCAACGCGCGACTAATAAATAAAAAGTAAGAGAAGTGGTTATTTTTAGTATGTAACAAGCGGACACCCGCGACTTCGTACGCGTGGATATTGGTTTTTAAAAATCCCATGAGAATCATTTTGATTTTCCTAAGATCCTTTGAGCTCATACCTTGCTAAAAACTGTTAAAAGTTCACTGGCGGATATTTAGGTAGATCAAAATGCAAACAGTGAAAGTCCCATCAAAATCGGTCCAGCCTTTCAGAGATAAGATAATCCTTACTAATAAAGTAGATATATAAGTATTTCCTTACTACTAAAAAAAGAATGAATGAAATCGGACCACCCGTTAACGAATTACAGCTAACTACACATTTTGACTTTCATCCCCTCTCCCAAGGGAACCGTGCTGAATGTCGGGATAAAAAGTATCCTATATGTTACTCCATAGTATGAACTTAAATCATGCCAAGTTTCATTTCAACCCATTCAGTAGTTTTTACGTGATGCGCGCACAAACATATAGACAAACAGACATACAGATAAACAGACAAACAGACAAAAATTTCAAAAATAGCTTTTTTACTTTCCATTACTTATCCCTAACATCCCCCAGTTATTATTTTGTAAAAATCTTCAATGTACAGATACGGCAATTCTACGATTTTATTATATGTATAGATTTAGAATTTAGATGCTTAAATACCTACAACTTTTAAAAGTTGCAGACATAAAAGTACCTATTTATAGGAATAATTGAACAAATAAAACGAATTGAAGAATTTTTGGTTTCAATGTGAGATGTAAGTACCATGAATAGCTATCGATTTTTTATTCAAATTAAAAAGAAAAGTGAAAGTGAAGTTTATCTTACAAGTATTTATGTTTAGAGTAAATGAATTACGTTTTTGCACTATAGGTAAGCTTTTTTTTTTCTTTTCTTTTTCATGCCAGATTTATTCCGCTCTTATGTGATGCTGCATTTATATACTATCTACCATAGTTATAACACTTAGAATAATTTACATAAGGAAAGCTCTAAACGAAGACAGCACTGTAATTTTATTTATTTAGCTCTAACTATTGACGCGGCAAGGGATTTTGGTTTTATAATAAATTATATTGTAGTGATGGAGCGTTCTTTGAACGAGGATAGCGAAATTCCGTAGTGACACAAGATAGACGACGTGTACCTACTTCGAGAATAGTTATATTTACTTTGGGTATTCATAGTGTGTCACATATTATCATATTGGCGAAGACAACGCGTTGCTTCCAGATAATACTGATTCGTTATAGATTCTTTAAAGGTCTGTTACCAAATACACTGTCAGATCTAGCAAGAATAAAATTTATATTATTACTAGGTATGTTAAAGTTGTGATAGCCTAGTGGTTAGGACGACCGACTTCTAATCGGAGGTCGTGGGTTCGATCCCGGGCACGCACCTCTAACTTTTCGGAGTTATGTGCGTTTTAAGTATTTAAATATCACTTGCTTTAACGGTTAAGGAAAACATCGTGAGGAAACCTGCATACTGAGAGTTCTCCATAACGTTCTCAAAGGTGTGTGAAGTCTGCCAATCCGCTTGGCCAGCGTGGTAGACTATGGCCAAAACCCTACTCACTCTGAGAGGAGACCCGTGCTCTGTAGTGAGCCGGTAATGGGTTGATCATGATGATGATGATGATGATGTTAAAGTTTTCCTTAATGAGAAGATAAAATATAATGTCCTTCCGACCGAATTTAGACCACGATGGCTAATTTTGAAGGAGGTGGAGACTAGACAACTTTATTATGTAGAAGATAGTATGGTCTATAGGTGTCCGCGCAAACACAGTGCACTCTCTATTCCTTCTCTGCAACATAAGACCGGAAGAAGGTCAGATGCCTTTACGCGGTTTTTGAGGTATGGCGTATGTCTAACACCGCCATTTACCCCATTTAGGGCAGCTACTGATAATTTCTTGACTGAAAAAACCATTATTTTCTTTTTTGGCTCGACCCGGGTCTCAAACTGCACAGATGACTCATGATCCGCAGAATAGCGTGAAACATTCTGGTATGTTTACTTCATCCTGTCATACTTTACCGATATCGTTTTTATAACTTTAAGTATGTATAAGATCAGATTAACTAGGCACTCATATAATCTAGGTCAAGTTTATACGAAGTCGATCGAAGGCGAACCACGCGCGCGCTTCCGTTATACTTTAGTGCGATATCGGCGACAGTTTTGCCCATCGGGATACCAACTAGCAACTGGGCCACGAGTTAACACGGACACGCTAAGAATGGTTGGACAGTAGACAATGGGTAAAGTAATGTAGTAAGTAAGTATGCTAATAGAGCCAGCAAAAAATAATTTCACGCCTAAAATTTGCTTAATCCTAATGTAAATTACGGATACATACATTAAAATGTTTGTTTGTTTGGTCGATATTTCGATCCGTCTCGGCGTAATCGTCTCGTCGTGACAACGATCCATGAAACTGGACCGAAATATCAACCAAACAAACAAACATTTTAATCGTGGTATGTACCCGTAATTTACAATAGACTATCTCATTAAACCACGAAATAAGCCTTAAAGCATTAAAATTTGTTTGGGTATGATCTTCTTCATAAGCTAGCATGTTTTTGACAATACCTAAGTGTATTTAACAGGTTAGTTTAACTCGACAGCCCGTTAGTTACGGCTTATGGATGAATTGGCTTAAAAAACATTACTGATTAGAATATAGGCCTCGTTGCCAAGCGTTGTGGTACGGTTCCGGGAAGCTCTTCCAGATTAACTTTCTACCATCTCAAGTTGCATCGTGAGCATTCGTCGTCAGCAGATGTGATCGCAGTCCTGAGCTGAGTCGTGATTGAATAAAACAAAAAGAACCAGGATTATCAACATTCAATTACTGGAATAGCTTTGTATATAATTTACAACAGTAATATCACACCACATTTCACGACACGCCTTCGCAGAAAGTTTCAGGCATAGGCTGTGTTAACTGCGTGAAACGACTGCATTTTTAGACGCCACAAACTAAACGAAGACTTGGCATAGACCTTTGGTTAGTGACACTTTTTCAAAATCCTTCTCAACGTTGTTCTCGTCTTTGCTATCACTGTCCGAATCGTCTTCCTCGAGATAATAATATTTGAAAGGATTCACCGAGCTCGGTCCCGGAAGGCTGTTTCTGTTGGGGCCAGCCGTGAAAGGATTAGAATATCTCGCTATTTAAAAAGAGACGGCTCTCCCGTCGTCCTAATTGGTCATCCTAAGTGTCCTAATTGAAGCTCGCAACTCATAGCATGATCGAATCACAAATTTTCATCGTACGACGAAATCGCATCGTTTGATCGTACGATTGTTAACCAATTAGAACGACGCTGCTACCAAACCTTGTACATGATAGTGTTACCGAATACGTCACTAGGGCTCACCGTTACTTCACGCTCGTAAGTAGGTAAGTATGTTAAGTAGTATACCCAGTATAAATGTATAAGTAGTGTATAAGTGTATAAGTAGTAGACCCATCTTTTGATTAATTATTCGTAGTAGACTAGTAGTAGTAGTGGTAGTAGTAGTAGTATTAGATATCTAAGCCCTCATACGCATTAGCGGTTGCGGTAGCGGTGCGGTTATATTTTTATATGCAACCGCTACCGCAACCGCTAATGCGTACGAGCGCTTAGTGCGTACAAAATGAGCGGTTGCATATAAAAATATAAAAAGCGGCTAGCCGCACCGCTACCGCAACCGCTAATGCGTATGAGGGCTTAGTATACAATCTGGGATGAAATCTTGTGAATTGATTCACAGTGAAATATTATCGATTAACTTTTGTGAATGCATGCAAAAGAAGTACCTACAACAAGCCTTTAAACTTCGGATCCTTAACATCCAACATGTGACCCTTAAATCATACAAACGTGTCTTCTGAAATTCTCAGAAAGTTGTATTTGGAGAACCCGTTATTTCCGGCATTTTGTACAAAGTATAAAATATCTTTTGATAGTATATCTTTTTGACATTTTACACTTTGGATCGGCAACATCAGACATGTTCATCGTTGTTGAATGTAGGACGAATTTATAGGACCTTGAACAGTGTATAAATATTTAAAGAACACGTTCCGAATTTCACAAAGGTGGGGCGGTAATTTGATTCAATATGTGTTGCCAGACGCCGTTAGCTCATCGAAATATTCTGATGGCATTTAATAAGTTACGAAGTCCAGTCTGGTTTGTTAATGATGAATTTATGAACAGTTGCGACAGACTGCACCTAACCTACTGCTAACCTAGCAAATTAAATAAGCCAAATCTTCAATCATTGTTTGATGACTGCTAGGTGACTGAAACATAATAATATCTTACTTTTATTATAATGCTTACTTAATTATATGATTTAAACTCACAACTATTATAATATAGTAATAGTATTTTGGCTACAGAAGTATAAGTGGCTAAACTTACTTACCTTTTCAGACTAACGCAATCGCTCTTTTAGTAATCTATAGAGTCAAATCATTATACATAATTCACACATACATGAAATGAAAATATACTTTATTGTACACCAAGAACTACATACATTAAATTAAAGACATGAATATTAAAAAAGGTACAAATGGCGGCCTTATCGCTTAGGAGCGATCTCTTCCAGGCAACCATCATGATGAGGAGGATATAATAATCAATGAGAACGAATTGAGGGTGTACGCAAGTTTAAGAGGAAATAACAGTACATACTAGAATACATGACATATACATACATATTAGACATATATATATATATATATATATATATATATATGAGTAAATAAAATAAATATATAATAATAAAAATAAATACAAAATATACTACCATGTAATAAATATTATATAATAAATACATGGGGTCAACATAAAAATCATTTCGATTTCAAGTATAGGAGCCAAGTTTCTGTAGGCCTAGTAGGCCTCACCTAGCGTGTCCGTAGTTGCATACTCTTGCTGCAGAGGTTTCAGGAGGAATTTTGTCCGCTGTGACTAATGAAGTTAGAAGTCAGAGTTGGGGCGAGCCGGGCCGATGGCGGACTAGGATAATTGTTTGTTTCTGGATTTGCCCAATAAAATACCGGATGTGACTAGGTATTCCCGCAGTCACTGATGCCCTAGATCACCGCTTAACCAAGCTCTGTGTATTAAAAGCTATTTGTTATTCATCATCATCATTATCAACCCATTCTCGACCCACTACAGGACACGGGTCACCTCTCAGAATGAAAAGGGTTTATGCGGTAGTCCACCACGTTGGCCAAGTGCGGATTGGTAGATTTCACACGCTTTTGAGAATATTACGGTAAACTGTCAGGTACATGCAGGTTTCCTCACGATATTTTTCTTCAAGCAAGTGATATTTAATTGTTTAAAATGCACATGTGTGCTGGGGATCAAACTCGGTCCCGAAAGTGGGGCCGAAGTTTTAACCACTAGGCTATTATCGCTCTAACTTAAAACACTTGTCTTACAATAGGTATGATAGCTAACAAGGGCGGATTTGTTATTAACAATACATACATACATACATATGTAAATACATAACACGCGCTTTGTAATTTGCGGTGCACGTAACACAATATAACGAGTGGCGTTTATTATTCGGACATATTATATCATTGCTCCTCTGAAGGTCGCATCTCTTCGATCTGATGCTGCGGTTTTGTCACCGACCGCGGTAACCTAATGACCGATATATAACGAGTACTGTTCTTATTATTACTTTATTTACTAAGACACTGTTAGTAATCAGAATTAGGGTGCAAGGATACTGCATCATATGATGCAATATCTTTGTATTGTAATACATCGTATCGCAATTTACATAGAACAAAAATGAAATTAATCTTAAACTCTTGTAACATTCAATAGTTGAAATGAATTATGTATATATGATATTGACAAATAAGAATTAAAGAGGCCGAAAGTGCAATATTTTTATTGAGTGCCGTCGTCTAAATCGTAGTTTACAAGTTTACGAATAAACCAAATCAATAACGAAATCTTACATTCCATTGTCTTTTGGGATCTTGTTTAATATAACCTAATTTTATGTTGAAATCATTTCTCTTCCAAGTGCCTACTGGTCTAGGATCCCACCTTAGAAATTTCTACCCTCATCTGTTATTTAAACGAATTATATGTCAAATGAAAGATTATTTTATTCTTAATCGAACCGTATTTGGTTGCCTGGTCAAAAGTGGTGCTAAATCATGGTTGCCTGGATTTTAAGATATAAAATGTTCGGTGCGAGTGTTGAAAGTGACAGAAAAGTGTTGCGCGCGCAATTTCATTTGACAGACAAAGATGCAGTGAGGCAGGCGTGCACTCGGCAGGTGCTTAGTCTATACATAGATTAAAACCATAGACTTTATGTGCCTGTCCATTAAAGATATTTACAAACAAGTGTAAATTGAAAATTTAAAAAACCCCCGACATTCGCCATTTAGTGGTGGCGGCCATCTTGAATTTGCAATAGTGCTATTCTACTAGTCAAGCCCTTTCATTTGATACCCATATCAAGGGAGTTGTGAAAAAATATATCATCCGCCATTTTGTAGTGGCGGCCATCTTGGACCGATTTTCATCAAACATAGCTAAGAACACTCTCGACTAATTCACCTTTCAAACAAAAAAAACCGCATTCAAATCGGTCCACCCGTTTGAGCGCTATTTGAGCGCCACAGGGGAACAGACAGACACACACACACACACACACACACACACACACACACACACACAGACACGTCAAACTTATAACACCCCGTCGTTTTTGCGTCGGGGGTTAAAAAATAAGTGAGTGACGTAAGGGATAAGTAATAAAACGTAAAAAAGCTGTTTTTGAAAATTTTGTCTGTTTGTCTGTATGTTTGTGCATGTATTACGCAAAAACTACTGAATGGATTGAAATGAAACTTGGCATGATTTAAGTTCATACTACATAATAGCATATAGGATACCTTTTATCCCGAAATTCAGCAGAGTTCCCTTGGGAGAGAGGATGAAAGTCAAAATACACATTTTGACTTTCATCCCCAGAAAGATATAACAGAAAGTATATTTCAAAATACTCCACGTGTAGAGGCACTGGATCAGGTAATTAAAGTTTTCCATTCGTGCATCATCATTTGAATAATAAAGTGTTTTCATTGATTAATCTGATTTTTTTGTTTCAAATTTACGACAAAGATGTCAGATGCATGGACGCCGTTAACTCATAAGCTAGCATTGAAATCTGGTTTACTATTAGTATCTACTTTGTAAAAAAGTTTTTCATTCAATTAATTATATGATTCATAAAATTTTCTGAAGGTTATTAATGAATTTTAATAAAAACTGGTAACTAAGATTATTCGAGTTTCCTAAAGTAATATTTACTATACTACCGTTTTGTAATAATCATAAAACCAGTCAATAAAATTTTGATTGACTTCAAATGGTGTGAAAAGTAGGACTATAATGCTATAATAATTTACATGATTTTTGTTTGTTGATTATTCTACCGTAGATTTACGTAAACTTTATGACAGGGCAATATCGTTATTCATCAGGAAGGTACGATAATAAATAATATTTATACGTACAGGATCACGCTTGCAATATTTCGGTCCACATATCTACACTACAATGACGTCTCTTTAATTTTTTCTAAATTAATAATAAGTAATATCTACGATGTTAAATAATTTCTCACAAATATTTACGTGACTTGTATGGCGTCAATAAATTAATATTCATAAAAATAACTGCAATTAAAGTTGCAGTTTCCATAATTGCAGCAACGATGTCGTGTGCATAGGTGCTGTTAACTCACAAGCTAGATTATCAAGCCTACCTTTTGGTAAAATTTGGTTTTATAATGTCCTCAACTTTAGAAACTTGAAATCTTTTATTCACTTCACTGCACTATGTTCGACGACTTGGTATTTATTATTTCATAATTTAAAAACTCACTAAATCAAATCTTTGGTTTACAATACGAAACGAAGAACTAGTTATTGATGATCACAGTTTTTCTTTGCAATTCTACTTAAAAATAACACTTACACAATCAAGTATTAAACACTTGAAAATAATATAACATTTTCTGGAATACCAATTCCGTTGCGTTGACTCCCCAAACATGATCGTTGTGACTCCAAGTTGGTTCTGGTACAACATAATTTTCAACTAAATTTGGTAATCTTGAAATCAAAATATCTAAATCTTCCACAGTTGATAAAAAATCATTCTTACTTGTTATTAGAACCACGGGAGATGTAATACGGGACACATCGTATTTTGGCGGCTTCGCTGAACCATACTTTCTAATATTTTCAGTCTTTCCTTCGTCATAACGTCGGAAATGCCCCGAATCAATTAACTGTGCAAAGTGTGCTAGAGTTTTTACGGAGACACCAACGAATGTATGCCCGACAGCAATCGCTAAATTTAATGACGTTATGCTCCCTAATTTATAGCCTGTTGCTAAAGCTAATATTGGACCACACACTCCATTGGGGGCTATTTGACACAATGATTCTGAAAGCAAATGTACAAACTGATTTTTAGCGAAAAGTTCATTGAATCCCGCATACTCAAGAGCTTTTCTTATGTCTTTGGATTGTCTCGTAATCATTTCTGGAATAAGGCTTTTTATATTCCTCATCCATGCTACGGGTGCTAATAGGATCGAAAGGCTTACTTTCTCATTATAATCGGGTCTTAAAGATCCCATGACGAAGAAGTCAGTCGATCCTTGTGAGTGACCAATATAATAAATTCTCAACTGACGAGTCACGTATAAGACATAGTCAATCACAGCTGGCAAATCATAATTACCATTTTCGTCAAACGAGAACTCCCAATATGCTCGATCTTTGTCTGGATCCAGGCGTACATGTTTCCGAGAGTAGATGTTTCCTCTAAAGTTGACTGCCCACACGTCGTAGCAACTATTAGATAAAATATATCCCAGGCCTGTCTTTGGGCCGGTGAGGATCCATGTATCTGAACTGTCGAAGATACCGTGGCCAAGTATTACGGGAAATCCTTGTGCGAATGGACATTTGGGAAGTATTCTGAAAACAGTTAGTAGATAACCATCCTCTGTTGTCACAGTATGTTGTTCTGATGGGAATCCATATTTTGCGGTTAATTCTGTGAAATTCAAGTACGTGTCCTCGATGTATCCCAAAGGTTTTTTCAACGATCCATATTCAGTTAATGCAGTAGAACTCAATTTATTTGGTCTCTTTGCCGGTATTGAATTTGTTAAGTGAACGACATACAATATAATTACTATATTAGTTATCATTTTAATTAAATCACTTTCGTTACATAATTCTTAACACAATAAAGTTCAACTAAGGTATGATTTCGTAATATTTTGTTGCTCAGTTTTATAATATCCATGTGACCTCAGTGTTAAGGTCTTAAGGAAATCATGGTAATATGAAACAAAAGTGTTATTCAATAAATTCTGATTAAAAATCGTTTTTCATTATGTACTTTTATTTCTCGAGCCTCGTATCTAGTTTTTGCATCTAATAATATAATTGTAAACCTGTATGTATAAAGGCAAAATATTTACAAATTAATTCCTCAGTACTCTGCGTTTAAACAGCAGGCATTGATTCTGCAACCTCCATTGTAATGTCAAGGTAGATAGGGTTAAAAGGATGTTAAATAGTTGTAATATTATTTTAACTGTATTTTAATATACCTACCTAAATATAAAACGTCTATTTCTCAATTCAGAGAAAATGAAATAATCCGAATAAATAATAAAATTACTCGAATTGGATAAAAATTTGGATTAAACACTTTAACCGAAACAACACAATAAGACCAAAGTTAAAAAACAATTTTAAATAATTGTGTTTGCTAGCAAACGAAAAAACCGACTTCAATTACACGACAAGTAATACAGTTCGTAAGTAGACGAAAAAATTAACAAAGTCAAGCACTAGACGTCACTACGATTTTTGAAAGTTCCCCTCGATTTCTCTAGGATTCCATCATCATATCTTGGTTTCCTTATCCTTATCCTTACCCTTGGGATATCTCCTTCTCCTTTCCAACAAAAAAATAATTATCAAAATCGGTTTATAAACGACGAAGTTGTCCGCGAACACATAAAAAGCATATACTTACGGTCGAACTGAGAAACCTCCTCCTTTTTTGAAGTCGGTTAAAAATGAGAATCATTATGTTAAATTAAAGGTACCTATTAGCTAAGCTAATTTGATTTTAATAATACGTCTTTAAAGGGTCTAGAGAGAAAGTATATTAGTGTGAATACTCGCTAATGATTCTGAACAAGTTCTGAGGCATTTTTTCTGATATTAAAATATTTTTATTATTAGTCACTTTACACGTACACTTGTATGTGATACAGGATACTCATATATATACTAGTGGATCCGGCAGACTTCGTCTTGCCCGGTGGTGACATACGGACATCAGCGTCACCTACCGAGACCTGATAGGTTACGCGTACCTACTCGGTAATTGTGTTTTCAAACCATCCAGGACCCCATTGAAATATACGCACACATCCAAATTGATCCAGCCGTTTAGGAAGAGATAGGTGACAAACATCACGTACAGAAGAATAATATTATGTAGGTACGGGTGAGAGAGTTTACCGTATCCACGCGACGGGATGTTTGACAGTTACGAAACCCGTGAACATTTTGTATGGGAAAATGTTTTTTCTCGTATTTTAATTTTTCGTTATTTTCTAATATTTTTAATATTTATTATGCTATTCTGGATGGAGACAAATACAACAAATCAAAAACGATGAAAATTGGTCCAGCCGTTCTCGAGATATAAGTGTTCGAACTAACACGACTTTGTTTTATATATATATATAGATATCACAGAGAGATATTAGATTACGAGAGGAACACATTTCATTATTTATTATAAATGTTATTGTAGAATATAGTGATATTATAATTTTGAGCAGGAGTAGATTTGCTTGTTTATACGAGGAAGTAAAAGGATATATATATCTATCAGTCGGACCATACCATGTTGAAGACGCGATAACCGCTGATAATGTTGCCGTGCGTAGTTTTAAACGTAGCCTAACATGTTAAATACATGTAAACATGAACTTTGTGATTAATGCAGTAGGTATATAGTCATGGTCCAAGGGCAACTTCCAACGGTGCATGCATTACATCAGAAAAATCTAAAAATAATCTTAAGTATAATATTATATAATACTAGCTGACCCCCGCGACTTCGTTCGCGTGTTTTTCTTTGCTATAAACCTCACGGAGCCCGAGACCTTTCCAACGAATGCAAAACCGTGGAAATCGGTTCGTGCGTTCTGGAGTTATAACGTCAGGAAGGAAAACCCGACTTATTTTTATATAGTAGATATAAATTATTGTAAGTAAGTATACGATTATCTTAAAAGAATCAATTTATTGTGTTAATCGTATTATGAAAAATTGAAAATTCGTTCGCATGGATATAGGTTTTTAAAAATCTTTGAGCTCATACTGTAATGAAAGTACCATCACAATTGGTCCAACATTTCGGAGACGTATTTCCTTTCTAACAAAAAAATTACGGCTAAGTACACATTTTAACTTTCATCCCCTCTCCCAAGGGAACAGTGCTGAATTTCGGGATAAAAGTATCCTAGTTAAATTATACTAGCGGTCCGCCCCGGCTTCGCCCGTGGTACGTAATATATAGCCTATAGCACTCAAGGATCACGTACATATACAACGGTCAAAGAATTTTTTAAATCGGTCCAGTAGTTTCCGAGATTAGCGCGTCCAAACAAACAAACTCTTCCGCTTTATTATATTAGTATATAGATTACTCTGTAGTACCTATGAACTAAAATCATGACAAGTTTCATTTTAAGCCATTGATCATTGATCTAGCCAGGCCATATCATGATGTGGCCGACCATTTCATGAAACGGTTCTGTTTCATGAAATGATGGGCCATATTATCATGAAGTGATTAATTCTAAGATCTGGTCACGACGTATAAATAGATAGAAGATAGATAGATAGATAGAATAGATTTATAATAATATGAAGCATGTTTTAGCCAGATTAGCCAGAACAGTCAACGATTATATATAACTGATAAGATCTATTAGTAATAGTTAACAATATTTAAATTAAAATCTGGATTATATTATTGCATGCCGTAAGGTAGAATTTGGCGAAACACTAATAATATTTATAAGACCCATGTAACTAACCCAAATTCGCAATAAATGAATTGAATTGAATTGAATTGAATAGCACTTACGATACTGCTAAAAATAAAAGGAAAATCAATAATTATTTGGAGAGCGCTGTTATTAATTACAAGAACATGCATCTAAAAAATATAAACATGCATCAGCTAATAGTTACTTAGTTAATCTTCATCAAATTATTATTTTTTCGACTGCGGATAATTTTGTTAGAATTTCGGAAGAAAAAATTACATAGTAAGGTCGTATAGTATGTTATTAATTATATTATAGAGATTCCACGACATTCCAGATTCGATGAGATTCCAGATAGACATGCAAGACGCGCAAGAGCCGGAACGTTCTCAAAACATACATTTTTCACTACTAAAAATGCGAATGACAACAGCAGTATTTACTGATGCTGATTTACTGATAAATGTAGTTCTTTGATTTCTTTGGCCAATACAACTTCAACTCTTACTGCTGACGTCCTTAGCATTACCAATTTTTAAAAATGAATTTCGAGCACCTCTCCTGGAGGCTTTTGCGCTTTTTTGCATAACGTCTCGTCATATGCGACTACTTCCGTAATAAACGCCTTGTATAGGCTAAAAGCGGAACGAACATTCTGGGAGTAGTCTAAGCTTGATCAAAGGTCAAGATTAAATTAATGAAAACCAGTATCACGCTGTAATATTTTGACAATTTTATTAATTTTAAATTGTAAGTATTTAAACATGTAACTATCTCTCTATTTCTATCTATTTTTTTCCTTTGCGTTAGGTATTCATTTATGCCGAGCGGACATCAGTTTTATAAATATTGAATTCGAATTTCTATTTTTAGATTCTGATCCTGTTATGAGATATTATTGTTCATTATTCTCGTGATATTCGAAAAAAAATTATGATTTTAGCAGGCCAGTAAATAAAAATTAATAATATTTTTTAATTTTTATTACGTCACCATAAGCGAAACAAGTCAACAAGTTCAAAAACGTGAAAAATAGAGATAAAGGTCCTAAAATATGAGCGTATATGATTTATAAAATTATTCTGATTTTTCAATAGTTATAAAAATCATAATTAACAAATTAATAAACTTTTATGAAAATTTGTCGCAGGATAAATTTACAAACGAAACTTAAAATAACGAAATTTTAAGTTTTTAAGCCAATTATTTATACCTTTCATCACATTGTTTATGCCAACGGAGATTGGGAAAAATTTGTTAATTACCAATTGAATAACTTATTGAAAAATGGTGATACTAGAATTTTTTAAAATTTTTAAAATCAAATTTTATGTTATAAAATAGTAGTTTATGAAACGGTTGCATAATAGAGTTTATTAAAACACGAGTGTTAGTTTAAAAAACGAGCCGCAGGCGAGTTTTTTAATAGTATTACACGAGTGTTTTAATAACTAATTATGTAGAGTTTCATACACTACTTTATCTAAGCTCATCAATAGGTATCTTACGTATAAAAGAAAAGACTAAGAAATTAACAAAATTATTTATTATAATAAGTATTCATGTTTTGGATATTGCAATTTATAAATGTACTCAATTCTTCAGGGGAGAACGTTTTTGCATTTTTTCCCTTAAAGCCCTGCGATTTTCTTTTTAAAACAGCAATCAGTCTTGTGTATTTAATAATATCGATTTGGTTGTAGATACTCAATATACTTTTGAGCATTGAGTATTTAGCCCATAAGGACAAAGACTTAAATTTATTTGATAATTCTTGGAAATATGCTAGCATTACATTTTCTGAAAATGAAGTGGGTTTTTTCAAAATTTTCCAACTCATAAAATCTTGGTAACATTTATCGTAAATTTTCTTTGATTTTGCTGGCAAAAGATTATTTGTCATTCCCGATGCTATTTCCAGAATGTCTGGTGGAGTTAAATTCTCTTCAGTATCACTGCTAGACATTTTTCCGCGCAACAAAAATCACTTGCAAAATTTTGAGTTACAAAAACTGAATAGTAAATAAATAATAAATTAAAAATTTAAATAATAGGCGCCAAAATTCAATTGTCAATTTCGAATGTGCGGTGCGTGCAGTGCGTCTATGGTCAATTATGGTAGCACTACACTCTGTCCTCTGGCCGCATCTTGCTACCGCCACACTTTTGCAGTAGTAGTAATAGGGTAACTTTGATAGCGGGATAATCATTGTAAGTAACAAAATTAAACTAACTAACTATTGTAAACTAACTATTGTACCTATTTCTTTTAAAATGTTTCTTTTGTTTAATTTATGTTTTTTTGGTGTACAATAAAGTATTAAATAATAATAATAATAATAAACACCCGGCACGGCTCAAAAATACCAGAACCCAGTGCCTGTAGAAAAAATTATTTTTTAACATTGTTTTGCAATAATTTCCTAACAAAGTAGTGTTATAATGAACTTTTTTAATTTTTTTTTAAATATTATAGATGTATGTGAATAAAGTAGTCCAATATATGACACATTTTGATTTCATATTCGGAATTTTATGATATGAGAGTAGATAAAATTATTTTTATTGCTGAACTCGCGCTTTATTGATAGCGCGTATGCCGTAACAGCCGTGCGGAAACCTATTTTCAACGTCAAATTAAAATTATAAATAATGGAGATAGAGTTTCAGAAGCTAAAATTTTTCGGAAATTTCCTCCTCTTTAACGAGCTTATTTCAAAATTGCTTAAAGTATAAATATTTTTTGAGTTATTAACAAAAAACGAAATATAATGTTTTTTTCATCTTATTTTGTTAATAACAATTGCAATTTTTTACCTGCACCAAAATCCTTCAAAATCATTTTTCTAGAGGTGATTCCGAATCGAATGAGCTATCGCGCATATTTTTAGGACCTTTATCTCTATTTTTCACGTTTTTGAACTTGTTGACTAGACTAGGGTAGATACAGTATAATATATTGCTATTATCACAAATGTCTTTGCAGTTTTGCGTAAAAATACGACATATTATAATCGAGCGCGGTAGAGGACTAGAGCGGTAATAAAGATTAAGTACGAGCAATATATAATGATTTTACGTTCTTCTATAAACTCAAGATCCGATTTTTAGATTATTTTATTTTGTAAGTACCTACCTAGAATATGACTTGAACTGTATTCATATTACATATAATTGCGTGTATTTGTAGTTATTAAAATAAAAAAAATATTTTTAAACACAGGTATAGAGGTTTATTTGTTTTTATACAAATACAGGTACATCTTCTATCTATCTTCTATCTTCTATCTATCTATAATATAATAAAACTGTAACAGATCCAAATCTGTACATTGAAGATATTTTGAAAATTTTTATTGGAGGGAACTATATAATCGATACTGAAGCCAAAACTGCAATTTTTTTCATTTTTGTCTGTCTGTCTGTCTGTCTGTCTGTCTGTCTGTCTGTCTGTATGTCTGTATCTTGGCCGCGCATCACGCTGAAACTACTGAAATTCAGCACGGTTCCCTTGGGAGAGGGGATGAAAGTTAAAACTTGTATTTAGCTGTAATTCATTAACGCGTTGTTCGATTTCACTCATTTCTTTTTTGTTAGAAAGGTAGTACTTTATATATTGTCCCGAAAATATTTCAAGGTCATAGGTTTTTTAGTTCAGAAATGACAGACATTACAACCCTGAGTATTGGGTTCAAATAACTTGGGACCCGGATCTTTGAACGTACGGCTTATTTTAAACTGGTGTGCGTTTAAATTTATGTTTGTTGGTCTGTCTATTTGTTCCAGCTAATCTCCGAAACGGCTGGATCGATTTTAATGGAACTTTCAATGTTATAAGGAGTAACTTAGGCTACATTTATTTTAGGTACATAAAAGAATTATGGGATCCGATCCGATCCTATATAAAAACCTATATCCACGCGAACGAAGTTGCGGGGGTCAGCTAGTAATATAATAAGACTGTAACAGATCCAATTCTGTACATTGAAGATATTTTGAAATTTTTTATTGGAGGGCACTATATAATCGATACTGAAGCCAAAACTGCAATTTTTTCATTTTTGTCTGTCTGTGTCTGTCTGTCTGTCTGTCTGTCTGTATCTTGGCCGCGCATCACGCCGAAACTATTGAACGGATTCAAATGAAACTTGGTACGATTTGAGTTTATACTTCGAGGTAGGTTATAGGATACTTTTTATCCCGAAATTCAGCACGGTTCCCTAGGGAGAGGGGAAGAAAGTTAAAACATGTATTTAGCTGTAATTCATTAACGCGTGGTTCGATTTAACTCATTCTTTTTTTGTTAGAAAGTTAGTACTTTAAGTATTGTCCCGTAAATATTTCAAGGTTTATTAGTTCAGAAATGACAGACATTACAACCCTCAATATTGGGTTCAAATAACTTGGGACCCGGATCTTTGAACGTACGGCTTATTTTAAACTGGTGTGCGTTTAAATTTATGTTTGTCATTCTGTCTATTTGTTCAAGCTAATCTTCGAAACGGCTGGATCGATTTTAATGGAACTTTCAATGTTATAAGGAGTAACAGGCTACATTTAGTTTAGGTACATAAAAGAATTATGGGATTCGATCCGATCCTATATAAAACCTATAAACACGCGAACAAAGTCGCGGGGGTCAGCTAGTATTATATAAATTAGAATTAATATTGAAGTGTACAAAGATGAAACTTATCCGAAGCCGAACTTAGCCTGCTTCGAAAATGATTAAGGTGTGATATTATACAGACGCTCTTGAAAATAATTATTCGAAGTTTACTACCTTGTTATAAGTAGGTATTGACAAATAAATAATCTTTAGAGCTGACCATTTCCACATAAAACGCAACTCCTCTCACGGGTCCATCTTCACAAAATGTCAGACTCATAATTGTAGGATTACTTTATCATCTATTTGCAAATACTGAAAGTTAGTATTTACATAAGTGCGTACACAAAATATTAGAGTTCCTTTATTGGCTTCTTTGTGGTATAGTAAGTAGGATACATTTTTAAAACAGTATTTCACGAATATGTGACACTAGATTGACATGCAATAGTTAAATAAATAATGATAATTGCGTATGATAAATAAAATTCAACATAATATCTATAAATAAAATTCAACATAATGTCTGCGATTTTGAAATAACTGCTATAGCTCGTATGACTATTTACAAAATACCACCACATCACATACAGCCTTTTATCATCCCACAGCTGGGCACAGGCCTCCTCACATAGGTGAGAGAGATTTAGAGCTCGCCAGGCTACTCCAATGCGGGTTGGCGGACTTTAACTACTATTGTCACAATATGATAGTGATAATAACTGGGACCGACTGCTTAACGTGCTGTACGAGGCACGGGGGTGAAACACCGCCAGCTTCCAACTTCGGGCTGGCACTGAGAATTTCTTGACAGAAAAACCTAATACCTTACAATTCGCATAACCTATAGGCAATGAGCCCGGGTTGGGCAAATGTCCGACCCGGGAATCGTACCCGGGAATTCGTGATCTGCGGTTGACTATGCTAACCACTCGACCAACGAGGCAATACTTTACCGAATACATACTTTCCAAATTTTTGTCTGCCTGTTTACTTATCTGTTTGTATAGGTTAATCTTCAGAACGGCTAAACCGATTTTGAGGGGATTTTCAAGGTAGGTAGAGAATTATACTGCAGCTATGTTTGCGCAAACACTGGTGCACTAACATATCATACTTTGCCTTCGTTGAGAGTGGCCGCCGTGGCCACGTCGGTTGGGAAGGCATTTATTACATTAACTAGCAGATCCCCGCAACTTCGTTCGCGTAGATATAGGTTTTTATATAGGATCGGATCGGATCCCATAATTCTTTTATGTACCTAAATTAAATTTAGCCTGTTACTCCTTATAACATTGAAAGTTCAATTAAAATCGATACAGCCGTTTCGGAGATTAGCTGGAATAAATAGACAGACCGACAAACATATATTTAAACGCACACCAGTTTAAAATAAGCCGTACGTTCAAAGATCCAGGTCCCAAGTTATTTGAACCCAATACTGAGGGCTGTAATGTCTGTCATTTCTGAACTAAAAAACCTATGACCTTGAAATATTTACAGGACAATATATAAAGTACTACCTTTCTAACAAAAAAAGAATGAGTGAAATCGAACAACGCGTTAATGAATTACAGCTACATACACGTTTTAACTTTCATCCCCTCTCCCAAGGGAACCGTGCTGAATTTCGGGATAAAAAGTATCCTTTGTCCTACCTCGGAGTATAAACTCAAATCGTACCAAGTTTCATTTGAATCCGTTCAGTAGTTTCGGCGTGATGCGCGGCCAAGATACAGACAGACAGACAGACAGACAGACAGACAGACAGACAGACAGACAAAAATGAAAAAAATTGCAGTTTTGGCTTCAGTATCGATTATATAGTGCCCTCCAATAAAAATTTTCAAAATATCTTCAATGTACAGAATTGGATCTGTTACAGTCTTATTATATTATAGATTGTAATAGAGGATTCGCATTATCGTCCTATAATAATGATGCGTCACCGATAGGGGTTTTTAACCCCCGACGCAAAAACGACGGGGTGTTATAAGATTGACGTGTCTGTGTGTGTGTGTGTCTGTCTGTCTGTTCCCCTGTGGAGCTCAAACGGGTGGACCGATTTGAATGCGGTTTTTTTTGTTTCAAAGGTGAATTAGTCGAGAGTGTTGTTAGCTATGTTTGATGCAAATCCATCCAAGATGGCCGCCGCTACAAAATGGCGGATTACATATTTTTTACAACTCCCTTAATATGGGTATCAAATGAAAGGGCTTGACTAGTAGAATAGCACTATTGCAAATCCAAGATGGCCGCCTCCAAAAAATAGCGAATGTCGGGGGTTTTTTAAATTTTTAATTTACACTTGTATGTTATAGTGAATGTTGATAGGAAGTAAGAGGCGGCAGAATTTATGCGCACGCGCCATCGTCCTCATGCATACTAAACAAGGAGTACCGTTTAATTTATATTTATCAATACTTCAATTATTTATTGTTTGCAGTACCATATTAAATAGGTTTTTAATTTAGTCAATGAAATATATTATATAAAAGTGTCAGCAATAAATTAAAAATATATTTTAGGGAACTTATTGGCACTGAACTTTATAGATCTCTATAGAGTTTGTAATGAGTGGCACATTCTTGCAACTGGACTCTTAGGTTCAATACAGAAAACAGGAAGTATAATGTCTCTTACTTTATTCTACTTTTTTAAATTTTTAATAAGAAATCATAAGAAAAGTGTATTTTTTATGATTTTATTTTTCGGTTGGTAAAATTGTCAATTTTTTTATGCATTCAGTATAACATTAACGAGTTACGAAAGTCATTGCATTTATTTAACGCAGTCATGACTTTTATGAGCACTACTATTTCATTCATTAAAACTTTCGTTCGCAGCGCGTGCATTCAATGATGTAATCTCAAAAACAGCCGTGTTTACAAGTTTAACGTGTTTAACTAGTACAACTGACTTCCGAATTGCACAGCGGGTAATAGATTTCTCCACTATCAACAGAGAATTTGCGGGTCATACGCGTAACCCTCCTATTTTCGGGTCAGCGCTTGATAAATAATATTAAATAGTTGAGCATGATCTTCCGCATACTGCAAATACTGGGCGTCGCCGCGTCGAGCAACAGTTGCGGTGACGCGTAATAATAATAATGGCATAGATTATTATGTGGCGTGGAAAACAATTTGAGTGTGCCTGCGCGTTTTGCATTTCTCAAATTGATTCAGTGATGATGCTGGAGCTTTAATACCTTACCTCTCTATGTGTTGCAAACCTAAGTTTTTGAGATCAGCAATTAGCACTTGTTTTTAGAATTCCGGCTACGACGGCAAATCCCAACGGAGACTGTCATATACGCAGAAAATTAACAGTGTACAAGTGCGTAAATAAGCATATGCATGCATTCTCTATCATTTCACTTTCATTGTCCAGTGAGATGGAAATCTACAACGGGAGAAAAATCAGGCACAGGTTAAACGTCTTTATGTGCTCTCCAAAATACAGGGGCTTAATACTGCCAAATTACTAATAGAAAAAGAGAATAACTGATCAGCTGGGTTATTCTGTAACTTAGTTACCAACTGAAAATAGTTGCCAACGAATAAGTTTGATATACATTGCTGCTTTACTGTGGGAAATTATAAAGTGTTTTCATAATTTCACACAGTAAAGCACCAATGCATATCGAACTAATTCGTTTGCAACTATTTTCAGTTGCTAACTAAGTTACAGAATAACCCCCCTGGTCTTGAATCTTCATGATCTGCGGCCAAAAAAGCTGGTCACTAGACCAATAAGGCAATTCATTAAATCTAGAAAATTCTAGACAGAAATTTAACGATGTTTAATTTTTGTGAAAAGCTTTATAATATACTAGATGATGCCCACGGCTTCGCCCGTGTGGATTTAGGTTTTTAAAAATCCCGTGGGAACTTTTGATTTTCCAGAACAAAAAGTAGCTTATCTCGACGGTCCCTACGTACAATCCCCTAATTACAAAACACAAATTTTTCAGGAGAGCGTTTTAAAGTTTCAAACACGTGTATTTCATGATCTACTAAATGCTGCGTCATGAAATTTGGTATGAAGTTTTAATATGTGAAATACTTTATAAAAAAATAAAAAATATGTTATAAAAATAACGTTTAGTATATTATTTGTCACTTCTGTTCTTATACGTGGGATTCATCTCTATTGCAAATAACTTATGTGGTACTTACTGACTTTTACGTGGTAGTATTAAAACTAAGCAAAGTCGTAATTGCCATTTATGAAATTGTACGTGGGGGTGCATGGTATAAAAATATGTTGTTAGTGTTTAAGTGTTGAATACAACTTTACTAAAAGAGCATGAGTCGGGAAATTTCTCTTATATAATATTGCGCAACAGCCTATGTAACTTTATTATAACTCGTTGTCGACGTCGTCATCAACCAGTAGACGTCCACTGCTGGATAGGTAACTTGTAGGGACTTTGAAACGTCGCGTCATGGTCTTGGGCCGCTTGTATCCAGCAGTTCTCTGCGACTCTTCTGATGTCGTTGATCCACCTAGTGGGGAGTCTGTCAACACTGCGATTTCCGGTGTGAGGTTGCCTGAGTACCTTGGGAGCTCAACGTCTATCAGTTCTCCAAACTATGTGCCCCGCCCATTGCCACTTCAGTTTCGCTATACTATGTCGGTGACTCTAGTTCTTCTACGGATCTCCTCATTTCTAATTTGATAGCGTAGAGAAACTCCATCGCTCTATCAGTAACTGAGCTTTTTTGAGGCTCATAGTTAGCGACTATGTCTCGGAGCCGTATGTTATCACTAGCAAGACGCACTGTTCGAAGACTTTGGTCTTCACGGCTTCAGACACTGAGATATTTTGGACGAGAAGACATCGCGAAGCTTTCCGAACGCTGCCCATCCGAGTTTGATTCGACGGTTGACCTCTTTCTAGAAATTTGACCTATCTATCTGGATTGTGTGTTCCAGGTCTCTACAATACAATACGATACTGGCCCACCTATCGAGAAACCCTGCTTAGGTCGTTGAGCATTGTATTAAAGTCTTCCAGAGTATCATAACAACTACATCAGTACGTGAGTGATGTACTCACCGTTAATGTAATGTCAAGTTCGGTTTAATTCAGAAGCTTAAAGACGTCCTCCAATGCAACTAGTAGCAGTAAAAGACCTTCGAAGAGATTACGTCTCCCTATTGTACTTCTCGCTGCAATCGGATTGGTCTTGTAGTCTGATCCTGCATATTATAGACTGACAATATGGTGGTGTTTTCGTACAAACACTTCAGCACTTAAATATACGATAGCCGATCCGATATCTCTGTAATAATCTTAAACAGCCCACGTTTCCACCAAATCAAAGGCTCTCTCAGAGTCCACAAACGCCAAGCAAAGTGGCTAGTTATACTCTTCGGTCTTATGAAACTGCCGCAGCGTATGCATGTGGTCTATGCTACTGAATCCTTTTCGGAATCCAGCCTGTTTGCGAGGTTAGAAGTCGTCGAATATAATATTTCTGGATTATTATATTAATTATATTATAATTAATTATAATTTTAAGAACCTTGTCGTCTGTGTTAGGTCGTAAAGCTGAAGTCGAGCTTAACATAGAAGAAATAATTATTGTTGGCTGCGATGATTTGAATACTTCTATAATCATTGAATTGGAGAGATCAGTTACATTGGAAAAGCGAAAACGGGTATCATCATGCATTAAATCCAGGGTAGAATCTCCATTTTTACGAAATAAAGCGACAACTTCTATTATATTGTCTTGTGTTACTAACATCAGTAGATTCCCTTCTACACGGTGCTGTAAGAAGCTTTAATTTAAGAAAAATTCATCCGACTTTAATATACAGAATTAAAGAATAACTGAAAAAGAAAGGTACGCATATCTTCAAAAGTAATGAATAAATTTTGTTAAAACTCAGAGTGTTTCTTAAGTTGAAGTAAAGGTTAGCCTATAAAAAAAATAGTCAAAATTTGATCAATAGTTTCGGAGAAATGCATGGACAAAAATACATACATACACACAGCTATAAAATTATATTTATTTGTTTGGAAGCCCTAATAGATTAATATGACCTATCGTAATATGTGAATATATTACAATTTTATTATATTACATACATACGTGTCGAATTGATAACCTCCTTATTTATAAAGACGGTAAAAAAACATTACTCATTTAAAAAAATGACATAACTGTTAATTATTTACGAGATTGAAATAACATTACCGAAGTAAAACGTCGTAAGTAGTAGTTATGTATTAAATCTGTTTTTATTTTCCAGCGTAAAGTTACTTATTTACCACTTCCTGCAACTTGCGTTTCAATTTTCCGATGTAACATAACGTAACTACCATATACGAAAAGTTACGTTGGAATACTCCGAAATTAGTTTATTTCGTTTACCTGTACGAGTTATAACGGAATCTCTATTTTTTATAACACGGCCGTCTCTTCTAGGCCGGCACGAGCTCAATGGCCCGTAAGTGCCAGTTGCGTGTGAGACGCTCGGGGTTACGATTGATTGTCCAACGTAAAATTACTGAATTACCACTACTGCTGTTCTACTTCGGAAATTTTAGTAAATTTTGTAGTTATGGGAAATGTCGTGTGTGGATTTAGAGTTGAATTTGCCAACTTAATTTTTTTTTTATTAAACTAAACGATAATATAGGGTGTCCTGAAGGTCACGAAAACAAAACATGCAAATCACGGATCTACCACTTAGGGGATTGTACGTAGGGACCGTCGATCTGTAGAAACCCGTCCCCAAAACGGAAAAATCCCGTGGGATCCCCACGATTTTCGGAATAAAATTCCTTACAGCATCAGGGTTGAGGAGTTGGATATGTACCTACTCGAGTTCATTCAACGATAAAGTC
Organism: Melanargia galathea; assembly: GCA_920104075.1. Lineage (NCBI taxonomy): Eukaryota > Metazoa > Arthropoda > Insecta > Lepidoptera > Nymphalidae > Melanargia > Melanargia galathea. The sequence goes on from OV049863.1 coordinate 5,374,309, forward strand.
TTTAATTGGTACCCCCAATATCAATTTAAACAACCGAAAGTTTCTAAAACCCATTAGTTTTGGGGATTACGTCCCCTACAGCATCAGGATTGAGGAGTTGGAATCCAAATTTTTTATAAAACAGGGTCGCAATGTTTCTCTATCGATTAAAAAAAAAATTACGCAAATCGGTTCAGAAATCTCGGAGATATCGGTGTACATAGGTAGAAAAACACAACTCCTCCTTTTTTGAAAGTCGGTTAAAAAAGTAGCCTATGTTACTCCCTGGTTAATTCTCTACTTGTATGTGAAGGTCCCGTCAAAATCGGTTCAGCCGTTCCGAAGATTAGCCCGTTCAAACAGACAGACAGACAGACAGACAGACAGACAAAAATTTTAAAAACGTGTGATTCGGTTATGGTAGCGTTCAAATAACCATATGAGCTTAATATGAGGTAGTTATTTCGATATTACAGACAGACACTTCAATTTTATTTATTAGTATAGATTCGTGATTTACATTTTTTAATAAAAAAGGTATTTTGGTTATTTTGCATCAAAAACAATAAATACAAGATGGTTTGGACTCAATTTTAATTTCTTATGGAACGCTGCTGCTGGGCGTATTAATATAAAAGATTTCAACGGGGTCTAGTTAGATTCTCTGTGTATGTTACAGCTACGCAATTTAAGTTCCTTGAATTATAATTATATCTTTTAATATATAGCATCAATAAATCAGGTTTATAACTATAGAGTTATAAACCCACGAAACTGATTAGCAGGTGTATAGACACCTGCTTAATTCGATGCGTATTTTTTTTTAAATTTCGCATCAATTGAGATTTTAATCGAGCGGAAATATGATATTAAAAACGATTACATAAAACGCCCTTTACCTTCAAAGTAGATGCTATAAAATACAAGTGTATCAATCGATCAAAAATTATAGGCTCAATAGCGCAACGGTCGTCGGGCGTGGATTGAAAACCGAAAGGTCGAAGGTTCAAACCCCAGCCGTTACACTATAATTGTCATACCCATTTCTAACAGAAGCTTTTGCTTATTTGGAGGGGAATGGGAATATTAGTCATGTTCATCATGGCTAATATTGAAATTGAAATTATTTATTTCCTTTCATTTTAACATTTGTACTTAATATCTAAGAACGTTGACGACTGAAAAAGTTAAAACTGTGTTTCAGCCGTCACGCCCGCCTCCGATACAATATTATAAATGGAAATATTATGACAATTATAATTTATCTATTTATAAAATATTATAATATATAAATTTTTTTTAACTATTAAATTAGATTAGTACAGGTGCAGCATGCATGTTAGTGTGTGAGTGAGTGTGAGTGTGTGTGTGTATGTGTGTGTGTGTGTGTGTGTATGTGTGTTGTGTATGTGTGAACATATGAGTGTGGTATTTTTAGTACATTATTTAGCTATGAATAAAAGTCTTTCGGTCTCTTCATAGGAGAGTGATTGTAGCCAGTTAGAACATTTTGTTTTACAAGAATGAGTTGTTAAAGCGTAGATATTTAATAATTTATTGACTCTGTTGTACAGTAGACAGCTTAAATAGGGGTAATGACGCTTTGAGATTGCCGTCCGAAACGACTCCATTTTACATACCATGTAGGATCTACGTTTGGAGGAGATTTTTGGATCGTAGGGTAGTTCAGGGTGTTTACGCAGAATTGTGCACAAGATAAACAATTGCCTCACTGTTAATACCTTAGCGTATGAATAAAGATCAACAGTAGGAAAAAAGATTGGTTTATTGTACATGACCTTTAATACTGATCTCTGGGCCCTTTCTACTCTCAACATAACCGTTTTTCCCGAGCCACCCCAACAAGTAATGCAGTAGGACAGAATCGATTGAGCTAGAGAATAGTAAACTGTCTTTAAGCAAGCCAAGTCCACCACATTCCTCAGTCGCTTAAAAACAAAGATAAGTTTCCTTAATCGAGACACCAAAGAATCTATATGTTGATTCCACGTCATAGAACCGTCCATAGTTACACCGAGGTATTTGGTGCTTAATGAGCGCTCCAAGAGTGGACAGGTACAATCGTCGATATTGAGACAGCTGTGAGCTCGTATGATAAAAGATGGTGGAGCTTGTGAGGGTGAAGAAGATGCGAAAGTAATAAATTTAGTTTTTGTAACATTAAGAGTTAGCAAATTTAGATTTAGCCATCTCAAGATAGATTTTAAAGAAGATTCAGAGAGATCTTGGGCTTCTTGCCAATTTTTTCCATGGGTAAGGAGTACTGTATCATCCGCATACATGATGATCTTACAGTTGGGTAGTTGTATGCTACACAACTCGTTTATGTAAATGAGAAAAAGGGTAGGTCCAAGAACACTACCCTGTGGGACACCATAATTAATTGGGACCTCTTTGCTTTCGAAGGTACCTATCTTTACACATTGGGTACGATCAGTTAGATAGCTCTTAAATATGTTAAAAGCTAAACCTCTGACACCTATCTTTTCGAGCTTATTAAGCAACTTGGGAACAGATACAGTGTCAAAAGCTTTGGAAAGGTCGAGATAAATGGCAACAGATTTTAATTTATTATCAATATTTTTTAGAATGATTTGTGAAAGTTGTATAACTGCATCTTCGGTTGATTTTCCACTGCGGAAACCAAATTGGTTATCGGATAATATATCGTTATGATTGATGTAACTTAGAAGTCTCTTATTAAGAATCTTTTCAAATATCTTTGACAAAGTTGTGAGTACGGAAATTGGTCTATAGTTTGTGACACTGCCCCTGTCTCCACTTTTATAAATAGGGTGCACGACTGCCTTTTTAAAGGCGCGAGGAAAAATTCCTAGAGAAATGCATAAATTAAATATGTGTTGCAATATAGGTATAATAACATGTGCACCGGCTTTTATAACTGATGTAGGGATACCGTCCCATCCAACGGCGCACTTGTCTTTTATAGAACGAATTGCATTTTCAATTTCAGCGGATTCAACTGAAAGTAAAGCCATTGCATTCAAGCCACTACGAGTGGGGGGACAGAATTCATTTGGTGTGTCTTCAGGTGGTTGAATGATATTTTGTGCAAGATTTTACCCTATACTGGAGAAAAAGCTGTTCACTGTATCGACAGAATCGATTGGATGACTGCATAGATTCAGTAACTCAGGAGAGCTAGGCTCTTTCTGTTTGAGATTAGCGACTTTCTTTATTAAGTCCCAAGTTTTTTTTGGATTATTTCTGGCCTTCTGAAACTCATTGCGCTCATATTCTTGTTTTACTTTCTTAAGGAGATTATTACAATAGTTGCGGTAACGAATGAATATAGCTTTGAGAATTAGATTATCCTGGTGTTTTTTTGATTTCCTGTATAAATTATCTCTATGTCGAATGCACCTCAGGAGGCCAGGAGTAATCCACGGTTTAATAATTCTATTTTTATTGGGAATGTTCACTAAGTGACTGTTGACTTTAATAGCGTCCATAAGGGTAATGACAAGCGAATCAGTTGCTTTGTTAGGATCGGAAGAACTATTTATCTGGGAAAAATCTGTTTTTTCCAAATAATTTACCACACCTTGGACATCTAATTTCAGTGATTTGCGATTAGAAATTGGTGCTCTAATTTTGGTATCACAATAAAAAAGAATTGGAGCATGATCAGTAATATAGGAGTCTAAAACTAAAGTGGTAACAGGATTTGTGGATCTGAACATTATATGGTCTAGACAATATTCTTTACAAGTGGACACTCGCGACTTCGTTCGCGTGGATATTGGTTTTTAAAAATCCCATGAGAATCTAATTGTTTTTCTTAAGCACCTTTGAGCTTATACCTTGCTAAAAACAGTTAAAAGTTCACTGGCGGATGTTTAGTTAGATCAAAATGTAAACATCCACCAGTAAAAGTCCCATCAAAGTCGGTCCAGCCTTTCGGAGATTAGCCTGTAGTCTTTAAATTATCTACTTTCTAACAAAAAAAGAATGAATGAAATCGGACCACCCGTTAACGAATTACAGCTAAGTACACATTTTGCCTTTCATCCCCTCTCCCAAGGGAACCGTGCTGAATTTCGGGATAAAAAGTATCCTATATGTTACTCCATAGTATTAACTTAAATCATGCCGAGTTTCATTTCAATCCATTCAGTAGTTTTTACGTGATGCGCGCACAAACATACAGACAAACAGATAAACAGACAAACAGATAAACAGACAAACAGATAAACAGACAAACAGACAAAAATTTCAAAAATAGCTTTTTTACGTTCTATTACTTATCCCTAACATCCCCCAGTTATTATTTTGCAAAAATCTTCAATGTACAGACACGGCAATTCTACGATTTTATTATATGTATAGATAGATAGAAGATAGGAGATAAAAAATAATAATAAATCGACACATCTGCACAAGTAATCTTTGCGCGAACCGTGAAACCTGCAGGCCTTCAGGCCGGGCGCGGACGGCTGACGACTCCGATTCATTCGGACCCTGTCCCAAATACCTCCGACAATCTTATACGAGTACTCGTAATACTAATTACTACACAAACTGATGGTGAATTGCTTATTTTATAATTTACATTTTAAATAAGGCAATTCAGTTTCCTTGTTTGTGATCTCCCGAACGTAGAACATTTTTATCTTTCTCGAATTCAAGTTAGCGTTCTCACGTGATGATGGTAAGTAAAGATGCAAATTCGGATTGCCATATTATGAAAATGTATGGGAATTTATACAATTGATACTCGCCGCTCGCCGCGCCGTGAAGACTAATAAATCTGACTGGTAAGTTTTTGATGTCATCGACAAAATTAGCTGGGTTAATGTTAAGCGACGCATCTCTAATCAGTACACATGCATTACAATTTATTCTAACATAATTATCCTTATAAAGAAAGTGCATGCAGAATCGTTTTATAAAAACTAGTTTAATCTTTGTTATCAACTATTTGACCTTTCATCGATGTACTAAGTACCTACTTGTTGTTGATAATATTACATTTATAGGTAGGTAGGTATATTATAATATTATAATATGTATCTATGTCGGAATGAACAGATAGGTATGTACTTTTGGAATAGCAATCGAATTTCATTGTATGAAAGAAATTGCTTCATATAAAAATAATTTACAAACAATAAAATAAAAATGCAACATCTATACTAATATAATAAAGCGGAAGAGTTTGTTTGTTTGAACGCGCTAATCTCGGAAACACCTGGACCGATTTCAAAAATTCTTTCACCATTGGATATATACGTGATCCTTAAGTGCTATATATTATGTACCACGGGCGAAGCCGGGGCGACCCGCTAGTGAGCAATAATCTGCAATATTGTGTAAGCTTGAGATTGCTTTTTGAATATCTAAAATTACACTGAAGCTCAAAATATACTCTAGCTAACTAGCTTCTTATAATACCAGCTTTTTGCCCGTGACTTCGCCCGCATGGAGTAAGGTTTTTAAAAATAAAGAGGGTTCTGAGGGAGGGAGATGGAAAGTATCCTGTTACTCTCAGGTTTATTTATTCTATCCATGTAAAAATTTTGAAGGACAAACCAACAAACCAAACCAAAACCAACCAACCAACCAATAATCCAACAAACAAACATATTTTGACATTGATAATATTATACGTAGTACTAGGGATAGTAGGGAAGTAGGATATCAGTAGAGATTGCAATTAGTAAAGAGAGGAAAAACTTTTGTTTTTACACTTTCCCAGCGTCGAGCCTGCTCTGGGTCACTGGAAATTTCATCTAAACGATGGTGTACAAGAATTTAGTTTCTTAAAAATGTTATATACTTAGTGTAATTATACATGTGCATAAACACAATGGATATATTGTAGGAATTCAATGCAAACCACTAATATTTTCCGTTTAAAAGCTACTACCGAGACCCATTACAAATATACCTACCACTTAGTTACTACATTCTTTGAATGATTGAATGATTGTCCAATGCCGTGATTAGCTTAATTATAAAGTCGTTCGCTAAGTGACGGATTTCTCTTGAACAGCACGTCATTGTAGCTAACAACAAGATGCTTAGTAATTTAATAGGTTCGTTAAATTTAGAGTATTGCAAAACGATATTAATAGTTATGTAGGTACATATTTGTCTAGTGCGTCATGCTTTTAATTTCCTACTTACAATTAGAAGCATGATAATCAAAGAAAAAGAAAAGAATTTTTACCCATGAATATTGAATATAAAAAAATAAAAACTTTTCTATTCTATTCTATTATAATAGAATAGAGTAGAAAAGTTTTTTATTTTTTTATTACAGCAAAAAACTCGGCGGTTGCTCCTTTTTAAAAATAACTATAACAATTTATGCACATGATTTTATTGCCGTTTGGCGCATTGCTGGAGCGAGTTAAATCCATGCTTTTTTATCATATTTTTGATAGAGTTCTTAAACTTGTGTAAAGGCAAGTCTAAGATTGCTTGTGGAATTTTATTGTAGAACCTTACGCCCATTGTAATTGAGGAAACACGAGCCTATTTCTATTTCTTAATTGCCTATCGTGTAATTCACACTTTTTATTGTAGGTACATCGTGCATGTCTATTTTAAGGCACTTGCTAATTTTAGAACGGGCTAAAGAGATTTTTGCAAAGTATTCACCAACATAATAAAGAGCTTATCACAAAACCTGAATCATCTGTTTTAATCGATGACGGAACGGGACAAAAACACTATTTATTACTCACCTAGTGATTTATAGTATTTCGTATGGCTACTGTTGATGTTTAAAATTAACTTGTGATTTTATTCGTGTTGATATTCGTTTTTGTTATGACCTATTATGAGAATTCAAGGCGAATATTTTAAGTACCCAAATTCTTAAATCGGCACCCCCTGTCGACCTCAGGTACCTCATACTACTGGTTTTCCTTAGCCCGGCCCCCCTGTTTTTTCTTTAAATACGCAAAATAATTGAATTAAATTACTATAACACGATGTCAAATATTACGCAAAACAATCGCAACAAAAAGTCTTAAATATTATAATACGTAATTTATTTCTTACCAAACGACGCGCGGAAAGTAGCAAATTTGTAAGAAATTCAGCGATTTACGCACTCGCGCTCGTTATACGCGATAATTGAGGGAAAAGGGTGCAAAAAAGTACTGCCTTATTTTAGAACTATTTTCCCATTGGAGCAATACTAAATAAAAAAAATACCCATTGCGACTAAATGGTACCAAAACGATAATATCGACAGAAATATAACGAAGTGCCGACTTACGGGGGGGGGGGGGAGTGCCGGCCTAGGGAGCATCCACCCTATTGTTCCTTATTTTTTCTTACGCTTTCGTATTTTTTGTCTTTTTTTCTGATTATGTAACCTCTCCATGAGAAATCTTTCATTGAGATTTAGTATACAATAATATGAATAAAACTATCGGCTTGAAGGCAAATATTTGTTATATAATACGTAAGCTGTTATTTAAATGTTTGCTGTGCATAATTTTATAGACCTATTTGTATGATAATAATGTCATTTACGAAAAAAATATTGCAGGGCAGAAGATACGTTGAAATAAAAATGATAGAGAAACACTTTAAAGAAGATAAAATTAAATATAGGTATAAGATCTGATTTTTTATAGATATTTATTTTTAAATACATAAACAGTACACATAAATTAAAGGTAAATGACATCAGAAATCCTATTCCTATCTATATAGATAATATTCTTGTATAAGAATGTTTTCTTTTGCTTACCTAATTTTTTGATTATCCCATATGCATTTTTATACCATTTGCCCAGTTGCGAAAAAACTACCTTGGTATTGGTACCTATGTACCTACCAAGTTTTATCGCAATTGGGAAAAACCGCGCTATCTATATAGCATGCATCCTGGAAGCAGTTTGTGGATAATTTTCATCTTATTTCATCTCGGAAAAGAGTTCCGCAGAGAGAGTGCAAGGGTGGGATCGATCTTTAAGGTCGGAATGAAGGCTTTTCGTATCTTCTGTGCCCTGTGGTAATTATCACTGACAGGTGAAAAAATCGCTTATTGAAAGTTCGCAATGATTATTCTAATCATTACGGAGTGACGATCGCATTCACCTCTGACTCCACGGCGGTGGGCCTAACTATAACTGAGCTACCGATTCCCCAACCGGTTGCGGAGGTTAGATGGTAGGTAGGTAAGTAGTCTGTGCGTGCGAAAACTTGTAGCTTGTCAAATCAGTTTAGAATAATAATAATAGTTACATACCAGTTACACACCATTACATATCGGGAAAATGATCCAAAGGCAAAGAAAAAGTTGAATATTTTGCTCTTACAGAAAGTGATCAAAATTCACTCTACGCAAACATATCTTTGCGATGCCGACAAAAGCGACAGTTGAATGTCAAGCATGCTCTAAATACATTCTTAATCACTATATTTTTTAAACTCATACATGGGTGGATTTCCCAACAGCAAAATTCGCACGGCATGGGTGAAATCGGTACTGTCCAACGTTAGTATAAAGATCTAATATTTTTTTCTAGGTAGAATAGGTAGATACCTATGCGAGACAATAAATATTTATTGATTAGGACTGCAGTTTAGGAAATAAAAAAATTTTAAAGCCCCGAATTTATCATTTCGGTAGCTGTCCTCACAACCTTTTTCAATGTAATTTCCCTCATAAATCAAAAAGTATTGCTTATTTTGGTATATGGCTACTTTTATTTAAATTGTGAATAGTGACAGTATAGTTATAAAATAATTTTATGATAATATCTACTTAGTTGAATAACTGGTAAGTAAAAATGCTTGTGTCCCAGAAAGTCTTCTCATCTCGGTGTTTTTTTTTAATCGATTGTAGTTTTGCATAGGACAACTCTAGCTCCCCCCTCGTGCGCTTAAAATGTACGTAACAGTGTGGTCTATGTGCTTATCGTGGGAGGAAATGCGCCACTTGCCTGCATGTTCCCGCAAAAAAAGTAAGTAGTTCAATTCGGTGGCATGTGACAAACTTCTTATCATTTCCGTGTACAGGTATAACTTGTCTTGCAATTAGTTAATACATATAAAATACTATTCAAGAGTGCGTAATGGCAATACGTTTATTTGTGTAATATTCATATCATCTTATAATAAATAGTCTTCTTGTAATGCAAATTTTTGTCCGTATTTCTAATTTCGGTGTTATCATTTCGGTGGATTCGGTGGGCTAAATTGTCAACCGAAATGACAAAAAACTCACCGAAATGATAGAAATTCTCATTTCGGTTTTTTTAAATCTTAATTATCTCATTTCGGTGGATTGCTTTATCATTTCGGTGTTTAATTGTCTCATTTCGGTGGATTGTTTTATTATTTTGGTAGATTATTATTTGTTTCGATGAAAATTCAGGCCAGCAGGTAATTTTTTAACTAAACCACTTCAAAAAAAGAGTTTATGTATTTGACCCGTATGTATGTATGTATGTATGGCCGCAATTATCTCAAAGACTAATGAACCGATTTTGATAACTTTTTTCGCTATCGTAATTAACATACTTTCAGGGAGTTTTTAGTAATTATAATATTATACCTACGTTCATATAATTCATATGTACAAATTAACATAAGTGTACACTTATTTATGTCATCAAAATATTGAACGTTATCATATTCTTGGTTGGTCACAGACTTTCAAACTGTATACTTTATTAGTTGCTGTATGCATCATAATATTGTTTTTTTTTTCTCTTCATTTAACGACAACTCTGAAATCTCAATAACTCCATATAACATTAGAAGCCCCTTAAGTGTCGCAATATAGAGTTTACACTGTATTTAAGTAAGTGCGAAATTATTAAAATAGTAGAAATTAAAAGACTGATTATTGCTAAGCTAAGATTAAAATCGTTAATTAAAATATATGTCTTTTCATTTAATTTTATTCTATTCCTTTTATTGTAGGTAGGTGCATTTTTTTGTGTGAAATCCAGAGGAATATCTAAAATTAAGTAGAACATACGTAACTAGGTTAACAAATTGTCACTCATGATAGTATACAACCTTTCAAACTTGCTAAGAGTGCATCTATTTAGTTAAAGTGTATGGTTGAGGCTGCTCAGTAGTATATTTAATATATTTTCAGTGAATTTTAATTTCGGTGGACAGCTTCTATCATTTCGGTGGCTACTTATATCATTTCGGTGGCTAGTTTTATCATTTCGGTGGCATCAAAATTTTAAACACGTATTCTCACGAGTTTATAAGACATATTTTGATGGCATTCAAGTAGAGCATAAACAATAACAAGAAGAATAATAAACCATAGCTCAAAGTTGAAAAAACTTAATAATAAAAAAGTCCACCGAAATTCAAGAAAAAACGGCTTTGTTGAAATTGCCCCACATAATATTATGCATATTGCACTTTGAATAGCTTCGCTTGAGCATCTGTATAATAGAGGTCATGAACTTTGCAATTTAGATGAACGTAAGAGCAACCGTGGGTGGTGTGGTGTGGCCACCGATTGACAAGCGTTGTCGGTAGTCAATCGATTGTACGGGTTAAGTGAGGTTACCAAAGACTAGGCCGATTTTAAATGTTATAAAAGGCCTTCAACTCTTAGCAGTGATAAAACGCTGATTATGATTATTATATCATTACTGATTACTGGAAGAGATCTGGCCCCTCAGTTATGAAGAGTAATAATAATGACTTGATCGAATTTCAGTCATGACGCGACGGCTAATCTCAGCGGAAAATAGTCAACTATCTGGTATAAGTACGTATATAATATTGCACCCGTGCGTGCGCAAACACATGTGAACTCTCTATTCCTTTACTCTCATGGTCTGACATGATGGCAGCCCGTCACGATGGATTAAGTGGTGTATCGATGGCTTTACGTGCTCTCCGAGTCAACGGTTACTTCTTTTTAGTAACTTCCTTTTAACAAAAAGATTTTCTTTTTGTGAAGGTGAAAGAGTAAGGAAAAAGATGCAGAGAAGAAAAAACCATGCAATGTAAATTAATTAACATAACATAACATTAAACATAACATTAAACATAACATTAAATTAATTAACATAACATAACACAACATAATTGAGTGAAACTTATTGTAACAACGTATTTTAATTATTCAAACAAAAAACTTCTATTGACACATTCCTTCCTCGCGACCCGTTCGCTTAACTAGTTCTTCCTTTAAACAAGTTACCATATTCCATTCAAGGTTTATAATCTGATGGTCAATGATTTAATATGCGGTACATACGAGTACGAGTATGTATGACTTATCTCGATGATTAAGAAAACACTTTCGCCTTCAATGGGTAGGTTGTGTCCTTTTCGCAGAATAATATGAATTCCCATGAGCCAATTATGAATACTGATTAATTAATACGTGTGAACTTTTTTCGGAAATGAAATTCACGAAAATGTAAATTCACAACAGGTGTGCATAATGTAACCTTTTTTTTACTACAGTACGTATATTTAGAGACTATTAAATGTTAATTAAATTGATAATTTTGGTACATAAAAAATTGGTAAAGTTTTTTGTCTCAACTTAAAGAACCGATGTAAAAAAGAATCGATGTAAAGAATCATTATTTATTTCAGCTCATCAAAATTTATTGAAATTTAAAATAAGATATACAAATCAAATAACCCCAAAATTATATTGAATTACAGAAAACTATTTGCCTTCTTCTAACTGGCTCAAGTTACAGCAACTTGAGCCAGAATGATTACTGATCAGAACACATCGTTGATATTTGTTGGGATAAGGAATACATAAAAAGTCAGAAAACACCGCAATTTGAGGACCCATAGGTTGGAAGTTAGAAAAGTATCAGAATTTTTCAAAATTAAGCTTAAGGAGCTTAATTTTGGAAAATGTCAGGATAGCCTGAACCCGGCGCTGCGTATGGGGAGCGCGGGGTCGGCGCGGGCGCCGACGTCGCTTTTCTCCGGCCGTACGCCGCATTCGGCATTCCCGATATAAAAGCCTCAGCCGCCCATTCACCCGGCCGCAGTGTGTGCTAGAACGTTACAGTGTTCACTACTCTCGCGCAAGGACTTATTGTTTAACCATGAATTCACGGTGTTTATTAGTGCTAGCAGCCGCCCTCGGCGTGGGTACGTAGAATTTCAAATATTTAGGGCGCGGCGAGGCGAACGGATTCCTGTATAGTGTTGTGAAGGATCACGGTACATTGTGTTAGTATGCGGCCGCGGTATTGAGCGGGAAAGCTGCCGGAGTGTTATCGATATTGGTTTCCACACTGGTTGCACTGAGCTGAAAGTGCTGGGAATAGAAATTGCAGTTAATGCGCTGCCTCGATACGTTCTTTTGGAGTGTCATACTTAAGTGCGTGTTTCAATGACTGTTACGTTATATGGCGGTACTTTTTTATACCTATCCCATACTTACTTAATTTTAAAGATAGAGTTATCCAAAAGTATGTTTAATGTTTTAAGCTTAAAAGCTTCGTTGCTTGTTTTTCAAATTTTGGCAACTTTTTTATTTTTATATTTTTTGTACCTAGGTAGGTACATTTTTTAAAAATTAACTACATAGAAAAATATTTTCGAACAGTTTTGGATAGAATATAAAAAATATGTCTATGGCACTTCTTAAGTACGTTATCTTACTTGCAATATTCCGCTCGCCTTTCCGCCTCCATTATAACAATAACAATAATGAAATAGTTGAATATCCTTTTGGCACACCTTACCTTACCTTAGTATTATGGAAAAAAACTGCTTGCTTCGATCAAAATCTGTAATATATCACTTTCACTTATCTTTATCTATTTATTACTTCCTTTGTTAGCTTGAAAATACAATGTAAAATTTTAATGTAAAAACCTACCTAAATATAAAGGTGGTCAATGCACTAGACGATTCAAAAGCGCATGTAAAAAATTATTTGAATAAAAAGTATTTCTATTTTTATCCTTGATTTGTTTTAAAATGTCAAATACTTTTCGTCGCAATTGGGAAAATTCAAAATATTATTAAGCTGTTCATCAGCGTATGAAGAGAGAAGATAGGTACTAGAAACTTTAACGCTTTTAGAGTATTTTTTATTCCAGACAGTGATTGTATTGAAATCATTTATAGAGTATACATTTATTGCCGTGAACTAATAGACACACAGCTTGCGTAGAATTAAACGATAAAGTGCAAAAATATTACTTTAATTATTTATAATAAATATTTATATTTAATATTACAACCACTGGCCATAGGCGTTATGTCACCATATTACGCTGATGAAGAAGAATAAATATTTGGTTTTATTTCATCTCAATGGAACGTTAACGTAATGAATGCAGCAATTAATGCTAACGCCCCCATTAGCTTTCTAACCTACACTTCAAGTTGCATAATACGAATATTGGGTGGGTGGGCATGTGTGATATAAGAGATTGTGCGTACTATGATCTCAGTATGGTGTACTGAGAAATGTTTCCGTCAAATCTCGGGCAAAAATTAGGTATTATATTTTTTCCGTTTTCGCGTTTTAAACGAATCAAAAAAGCGTCTTCTCGCATCTAATTCGACATTTGACAAAAAGTTGACCTTATACCCGACGTTGACCCGACACATACGAGAATATTTATTTACAAATGGAAATCGTAATTTATTTGATTCTTTGAGAAAACAGTAAAAAACCGAAGGTAGATTAAAAAATCACAAAAAATTAGTAAATGAAAATATAACCCAAATACTGGTAACCGGTAGAAGCCACCAAAACTTATATTAGAGACTTTTAATAATATTATTATTACACGTTAAAATAACAAAAGCAAACACTGATGATTGTTAAACATATCCTCGCTTGCGATAATCTTTAACACTGTAGTTTAGTTTGTAAGTTGTCATAATCTTAGTGTGATATCAGTATGATTCACAAGTTTTGGCAGCATCTGCACAGCCGGATTTCATTTTTATCTTCTTATAGGTAATTAGATTTTAAACTTTTTTGATTCGATTTTTACGTAAACCATAAATATTTACTAAAGACTGTTAAAGAAACCTCATAATGCTACTAAAATCTTTTTCAAGAAGGTCCCACCTATAAAAAAATTATGTAAAAAAGTTGTTTTTGGTGGTAAGTGTCGGCCATTTTTTTGTGACGTTAGCCAGCCCGTGTTACTAGCCCCCAACTCAGAAGAATATCTATACATCTCATTTATTAAAATCTATAAACCCATTTAACCTACAGATGGTTAGATACATACGTATACATAGATAAAGAAATATAGGTACATACATACGAAAAAAATGTTTTTCGTATGTATGTACCTATATTTCTAGAAATAGAATTATTCTTTTTTCTATATATAGAAAGGGTAATGACCCTTTTTATGGTGCAGTCGTGTAAAAATAAATAAACATTCGTTGCATTAGGGATAATTATTTAGTAGGTAAAGGATATTTGCAAATAATGAAAAACTAAAGGATTTCCTTAATTGATTAATTAATATTTGGCATTGGTAACTAAAATAATTAATTTTTCATACTAAATCTAGATAATACACATTGTTTCCTAATGACTAATTGTTAGCTATCTAGCTAATGAATTACTTGATGTCGAATCCGCAATAAAACAAATAATTACCTTGTCAAATAGATTTAACACAATTGGTTCGACTGAAAAGCTAATTTTCCACTCAGCGTGTTTTAAGCGAAAGTTGTATTGATCGGTAATTATCTTATTTTCCCAACAGATCTTTCGCTAATGCCCGTTATTTGTTGCGAAGTCAGAGCAACACGAAGTTATTTCCATATTAAACGTTTACTGCTATGTTCTCGATGTTAATGATCTAAGTTTAATGAAAGTCAAAAATATGAAATAAAATGATGTATAATTTTCGCGCACCAAAATTAGGTGACTATGATTTAGATTTAAACAGTAATAACTTATGTTACCATTTTCAAAATATTTTTACTAACTAACTTTAGTCAAGCCAGTTAAGATAGATTTTCAATTAATAAAAGGTTTTTTAATAAATGAAAACCCAACGAAAAAAAAAATAAGCATTTATATTCTAAGCTTGTATAATTTCAACCATTTCATTGTATTGAAGTTTTGTAATGCACATGTAACAATTGCATTCATTTCAAAGAATTGTATGCAAGGCAAAAGTTATTATGAAACAGTAATAGAATTCAGATTGTCGTTCGTCTTGACAGGACGGTGTTCCTTCATTGGTTAGAGTCGGTATAGAGTTTTAACCATTGTTTGTGAATTTCTGGCACGTACCCAGTTCACACGAACACGCTGTGTGGTTTTACGAAACCTCAGCTTTTTGTTTCACAAATATAATATAAGTAATAATTACTAAAAGAATAATTTTCTATGATCTTTTCTATGTCTGGTTGCGACACTGCATATTTTAGGTTTATAACTGTTGCGTGAATTTATGAAACTTGACCTTAATCGGTACTCACGGGGACAGTGCAGTATAAGTATTATCACGCGGTTTATATTTATACTATAACTATACTTAAATGCATAAGTACTTTAAGAGATACTATTTTGTAGATTATGAAATGTGTAGATAAATCACACTTAATAGCGAAAGGCAATTTGGGTTCTACAAATTAAATTGATCGCGAAATTTTACGACCACGGTAATTAAATATTCATAAATTTATTATTGCGTGAAGGTATTCAATTATCCGGAGACGTGGTGCGTGTGTGAATTTCTCAAGACGAAAGAAAACTCGGTGAAAATGATCATACTGCTTGAGTGCGCAGGCGACATTATCTTATTGAAAACTCTACGAATCTTTCGTGAAGACTTCTAATGATAGATTGTAAAGGAAAATTATCGTAGAAACAGACTCAAAAAATAGAGAACGAAAGTGGTCTCGGAAAATGTAACTACTAAGTTAACATTTGCTTCTGATAATACATTTCCAGTAAAATCTTACCAAGCTTACTTAAAAGCCTTCAGAATGTAGTGGTAACCGGAACACGAAGTTTTAAGAAACTTCGTGTTCCGGTTGTCATTAGCTGTCTCACTGTGATTTGTAATTAGCACCTTTACTCCAAAACAATGCAGAGGAAGTTTGATTGTTGTGTCTAATGAATTTTTTATTGTTTCCAACGACGATAGCGTGGCTAACAATGCATAGTCGCTGTGTGATCTATTCTTATTTGAAGGTTGGAATTAAGAATTTTTCTTACACGTTGATATAAGTGCGTTTTGTTCACTTCCGTGGATTTCGAACAGAGCTCTAGGTACTTTTACTTAATTAATAGAAAATAAAACATTTAAACTATCGTGATTGATATACATTATAGCTATATATAAAGCAATGACACGTGGTGGTTTGAAATTAATCGGCCATACTCCGTCGTACATTCACATGAGTTCACCCGTTATATTACGTGGTTTTTAAGATTAAAAAGATTCTGCTTAAATGAGTAGTAATCCTGGAATTTTTGAAGCGGCTATTTACATACTATCAGTCATGCAGTCATTCTTAATAGCTTAAGTGTAGGTATCTGAGATTCCGTTATTGTTGTAAATATAAAATACTTGCTCCATATCCTTCTACGCAAATAATCCTATTTTTAAATAGTTTTTCATAGGTAGGCTACCTATGGAAAACGATTTAAAAATAGGTTTCTTGGATTACTCACCTTGGAACTATTCACGAAGCTCCAGTTACATTGAATAAAGTTGAATGCGGCACATTAATAAGTCATTACACGACATAACATTTCAATTGTTATCGCGGGCCGCCGCACGTATGTCCGTCTATAAATAGTAGCGTGTAATTCAATTGCTAAAGCATCTCGAGCTTAATCATGGAGTTACCTGACGGAGATTGTCTGTCCTTCAGCCAACAAGATACCTAAATAACCTCGCGCCGGCCGCCTTGTGTTGTATTGTTTTTATTCTTACGATGCACCACGCGACTTGTACATCTTTATGTACGGAAACCCACGCAGAATTGATGTAAATTTCGATAGCAAATGAAATATATGATGTGGCGTTTAATTTAATGCATATCATGTTCAATATTACATACTTCCCTTTAAAGAAATATCTCTCACGGCAGTTTTAATTCAGGATACTTATAAAAATTGCATAGAGGTGTATTCTTTATACTAAACTAATAATAATGAAGTATAATTTTATAATAAGTGATTGTTGATGATGAAATTGTGAGGAATTATGAGTAATTGTGATGATGATGATGATGTTATTGTGAGTAATTGCAAAAAAATGTGACGTGTGATTTATGAATTCGACGAAATTCAACGAAAAATTAAATTAACCGTGTCGTAACATTTACGAAATTTAGATAGTGAAACGTACAGTTTAGCGGATTTTGGTAACTTCCTCTTTAAATATTTTTCAATTCTAATACTTATTGAAAGTTACTTAGAGGAAATGAAATAATGAAAAAATTAAAATATTTAAAAAGAGATGCATACCTACCTAAATTGGACAATAATGTGATGTGGTTCGTAATCTTTATGAAAAACATATTATAACCAATTATTCTTCCACACACAATCGTTCGATCATGAATAGCTATTTTATTATCAACTAAACAATCATAATTTACACTTGATTAACTTCATAGAATTTTTACTGACATCTCCAACCTCTAAATACGAGTAGTTACATCCACGTCTGGATGACTATATTGTATTCACATAAAACTTATTGAATTTCAGTGTGGTTTTCCCAATCATTAAGCACGTTTTACGAAAATGGATGACACGTACAACACATTCACATTTATTGAAAAGATACACTCGTATGTAAATCCTTGCTTAATTATATTATACTTATAATACTTATATACTTATTATTATAACAAGCAATAATTTGTAGTAGGTACTTGTAGTTAAGATATTAAGTAATCTAAAGAATTTTAATAAATCAGTAGACAGTTTTTAACCGACTTCTATTTTACTAACAATTAATTTTCGGAATTGATGAATGCTCTGTTCTCATGGCTAGTGGACTTCGTCCCAGCATCATCAGAATTGAGGAATTGGAACTCGGAGTTCACATATAGTGTTGTATTGTCATGAGAACGAAATTCATGTGCGCTAGCTATCTAAGAATTTGTTCAGTGCAATTGTAATTGTAATTGAAAAAGCTGTGATAGCCTAGTGGTTAGAACGACCGACTTCTAATCGGAGGTCGTGGGTTCGATCCCGGGCACGCACCTCTAACTTTTCGGAGTTATGTGCGTTTTAAGTATTTAAATATCACTTGCTTTAAAGGTGAAGGAAAACATCGTGAGGAAACCTGCATGCCTGAGAGTTCTCCATAACGTTCTCAAAGGTGTGTGAAGTCTGCCAATCCGCTTGGCCAGCGTGGTAGACTATGGCCAAAACCCTTCTCACTCTGAGAGGAGACCCGTGCTCTGTAGTGAGCCGGTAATGGGTTGATCATGATGATGATGATGATGAATTGTAATTGAAAAATTAATTGCAAAAAATGTACGAAAGTTAAATAAAATCTTTTTTGATAGTGAAGTAGAAATACGTTAAAATAATATAATATAAAAGATGCTTTTCACGCTAATACATAAAAACATCTCACTTTCACCGGAATAGTTAACAATGTCGGTTATCTAATGAGATTTAAACTGTTGCATCATCGTAAAACAAGCATATAATTTGTGTTTGTAGGTAGGTATATCAGATGAAATATGACTTGCACTTAGTTTCACTATAGAGATCACTCAGCTCAGTTGCATTTTAAATTATAGATAATTGTCTACTAAAATGTATAATATATAAAATTATTATCTATGTACATAATTCAGATATATAGCTCATTAATTTTAAATAGATGACATTCAATATCTTGAGCAACTGGCTTATTTTTAAAGATCAGTCATAATCGGAGATTCGATGATGTGATGCTCTCGCATAGTATCGGGGCACATCGGGGTATCGAAATCGAAAGTTCCGCCCACGAACTCGTTTGGTAGGTCAATATTGGGCTTTCACCTGTACCACTTGGTTTACGACCTTAATATTAAATAATATTTATGTAATAAACGATTTTATGTTATAATATAATAATATTATTTTATATGTACATATTTACTAAGATTGTCTTGATCTCGATATAATTACGACATAATTTTCATTGTTATTTTGCAGAGAAAAGACGTTTATGTAATGTTAGAAAACCTGACAAAAAACGCTCTTGTTGATAAAACAGAAGGCCGTTTTTCGTTAAAATAAGTTTCAATAACCTAGAAAACTATTTATAATAAAATTATAAGTAATGCTACGATATCAAAAAGTCTTTACATTCGTTGCGCATTACTTTGAGAGAAATAATTGTTTTCGTAGGCTTTGTTTTATTTTAAAGTTAAGGCACTTACGTAGTGCACCATTTTTGATATTCCGTCTCGTAATAGGTTATAGTTTACACAAAAAAAAAATACCAAAGTAAACAAAAATAATTGTGATTTTTTAAGAAAGATTCGGATTCTTTGCTCGCAAGCTTATTAGAGACCAAGCGTAACAACAATTTGTAAATATACTACCAGCTATTTAACCCCCGACGCAAAAAGACGACGCGACGGGGTGTTATAAGTTTGACGTGTCTGTGTGTGTGTGTGTGTGTGTCTGTCTATTCCCCTGTGGCGCTCAAACGGGTGGACCGATTTGAATGCGGTTTTTTTTTGTTTGAAAGGTGAATTATTCGAGAGTGTTGTTAGCTATGTTTGAAGAAAATCGGTTCAAGATGGCCGCCGCTACAAAATGGCGGATTACATATTTGTTCACAACTCCCTTAATATGGGTATCAAATGAAAGGGCTTGACTAGTAGAATAGCACTATTGCAAATCCAAGCTGGTCGCTGCCACAAAATGGCGAATGTCGGGGGTTTTTTAAATTTTCAATTTATACTTGTTTAGTTATACATCGTTTTGTGTGGGCACAGTGCCTGTGATCGTGTCACACGGGCGTACGCACGACCCACCGGTCTCCGGTGTCGGGTATTGCGTAAAGCTTCACCGCGCATACGTGATTGCTGATTACACTTAAGTCTTACGCGACTAATAATTTACCTTGGGAATATGGGTCACGGTACTCTTTCGCTTGGATAGGCTGAAACAATGAAAATTGCTCGGATTGCGATTTTTGTGCATAATTACCTTTTACCTACCTTCTAATTAACTTTTGGCTATTGGTGCCTTAGTCTCATAATTTTCCCCCAGGGAATCATTTCCCCCAGGACGAAACCTACGGGCGTCGCTAAAAGTCGGCACCGGTGCACGTTTATTACAAATGCTGGAACTCCCAATAATCCTCGGCAAGTATTTAGGGAGAAAGTCCAAATTACTCGACCGCTCCCCCAAAACTAAGATATTTCAAGGAAATTTTCCCTGTCAACAAAACTAACGCTGCCTAAACAGTAGAGATGTAGTTAAAGCAGCGTAGCAAAATTTATGTGGGACACCTACCAATAGGTTCACTTTATTTTTATACCTAATAAGGTAAGCTACTTTGTTTCACCAGAGCCAAGCTATGAAAATGAAGTGATCCTATAGAAAACAGTCAAATCAATCCGGTTCTTGATTAATGTACAAACCGACAAACAAACACACTTTCGTATTTGTATTAATTAGTAGGGATATTAGTAGGAATAGGTATGTGTTATGTACTTCAATAAAAAAAATTATACTCGTTCGTCTGGATAATAAAATATTTCACCACGCGTTGAAAGTCTGGTATTAAGTATCTTCGTACTATATGCGATGCGATTTTCCATGCATATAGAGTCATGAATGTGTTGACCGTATCAGACATGATAACGAAGACCGGATTCCGAAAACCTATTGCGTGAAAGCCTAGAAGCCTGAATAGCCTAGTGGTTAGGACGACCGACTTCTAATCGGAGGTCGTGGGTTCGATCCCGGGGCACGCACCTCTAACTTTTCGGAGTTATGTGCGTTTTAAGTATTTAAATATCACTTGCTTTAACGGTGAAGGAAAACATCGTGAGGAAACCTGCATGCCTGAGAGTTCTCCATAACGTTCTCAAAGGTGTGTGAAGTCTGCCAATCCGCTTGGCCAGCGTGGTAGACTATGGCCAAAACCCTTCTCAATACTCTGAGAGGAGACCCGTGCTCTGTAGTGAGCCGGTAATGGGTTGATCATGATGATGATGATGATTGCGTGAAAAATTCTCCTAACATACAAAGTGGAAATCATACATATAATGAAATCGTAGACTTGCCGTATCTGTACATTAAAGATTTCTGCAAAATAATAACTGGCGGATGTTAGGGATAAGTAATAGAAAGTAAAAAAGTTATTTTTGAAATTTTTGTCTGTTTGTCTGTTTATCTGTTTGTCTGAAGCTTAGGAAAAACAAAATGATTCCCACAGGATTTTTAAAAATCAATACCCACGCGAACGAAGTCGCGGATGTCCGCTTGTCCGAAATAAAGTTCACATTCTAGGTACCATTAGGTACACTCAAGAAAGATATCTATTGGAACTTGGCTTACAACACGGCCGTGTGTCTTGATACTATAATATTATAAAGCTGAAGAGTTTGTTTGTTTCAACGCGCTAATCTCAGGAACTACTGGACCGATTTCAAAAATTCTTTCACCGTTGGATAAAATGTACGTGATCCTTGAGTGCTATAGGCTATATAATATGTACCACGAGCGAAGCCGGGGTGGACCGCTAGTCTGTAATAAATAGCAATCAATCTATATACGATAACTAAGCAAATCTTACGTCAGTATTATTCTGGACTGGATTTTCCAGGTTTGGATAAAACTTGCTTTTGTATTTTCGACTATAGATAATATTGTGTCTTACTTGGACTGCATTCAATATAGAGTCTTCTACATCGTGGAATGTGTTACTTGTTGACCTCGTCTAGTATTTGAATTACTAAGACGTGTTGCGTTCGCTTATGCAGATGAGTATAACGCAACTATTGAGCTAAAAATTATTATATAGATATAAAGTAGAATAGAATAGATTTTTTTTATTCAAATAAACTTTTGCAAGTTCTTTTGAATCGTCAATTGAATCTACCACTATGCACATATTATGCAGGAAACTTGAAGCAAACTTGAAGCCAGCAACATTAGGAACAATTTGTAGCTGCGTATAAATCTAGCATCTGAGATAACCCTATGGCTATAATATAATTTATATTACCTATTTAAAGTTGTTAAGTTAACGAAAAGGCAATGAAAAAGTTTAAGTTGACAGAAATTAACTAGCAACTCTAGTGGTCTAAGATCCCGCTATACAACGACCTTCACCGAGATGTTTATTTCATGAAACGTATTTTATATTTAATTTAATTTAACATGTCAATAAATATATTGCATATGGGTTGCCTAACAAATTTCAGTCCAGGATATGATTAATTAATAAATAAAAAATAAAATATATTTTTTTAACATTTCACCGGTTTGATTATTAGACAAATTCTATACCAATCGAAAGTATGATGCCCATAGAATATGCAAACGTTAGGTTGCTTATTCTTTTCCGGTCACAACTCTCGGGTAGCCAGATGTAAACAGGTAAATCGATACTAGCATTTTGCACCGGTCTGATTATTGAATTAAAATTAAATGAAAATAAAGATGATTTCATTATGAATTTGTCTAATAATCAAACCAGTGAAATGTTAAATTTTTTTTTTTTCAATTATTAATTAATCATATCCTGGACTGGAATTTGTTAGGCAACCCATTTGCAATATATTTATTGACGTATTAAATTAAATATAAAATACGTTTCATCAAATAAGCATCTCGGTGAAGGTCGTTGTATGGCGGGATCCTATACTATAGTAATTCGATGTATATGTTTATGTATGCATTATGTTACTTCGTTACTTTTATTGCATTTATCGATCTGTTTAAACTATCACATTTATTAGTTACGACAATTTGGTAGATGCGACAAAAGCTAATCATAACGAACCATATACGTGGGAAACATCTTCATCTGCTTACTGCTATAATTGGTGACATCAAATATTATTATAGATTATTCCATTCTGCTATTATATTCAGAGGTCAGATATAGTTCCACTTATACTGTAATTGAACAGTGTAAAATATACCACAGATTGATACATGTAGATAAATGCAATTTCAAACTTGGTCTAAAAATATGCGTAAATGAACTATAGAAGTATGAGCATAATTAATTTCCGCTTCATCACAACGCCAAGTAACGACGCGAAGATGAAATATGTGAGAGTAAATTATGAAATAACCAGGATGTTCTCGGTTGGTCAGCCGCAAATGTCAACTGGTACCGACGACCGGCTGCTGCCTGCTGGCACACATGACATAACATCCAAACAAGCTGGATGCTGTACAAGTGTTGAAACTTGTTCTTCCTTTATAGTATTTTTATTCACTCATTCATTACTTGAAAGATTGTGACCTAATAATTTGCTTAACTGACCTAAATGTAGATGTCACATTTTTTATGTGCTATATTTATACAGTGTGTCCGGGATCGAATTAGCGATATTTTAGGGACATATTCTACAACTCATTACCTCTCTGAAAATACCACTTATTAGGGCCTGCCCCCCTTCCCCTCCCAGGGACAGCCATTTCAATTTGGTGTGCGTTTTTGTGGGTATGTGCGCACAAAAAATGTAATAACTCGAAAGTCTGCTGATGCACAGGTCTTCAAATGACCTTATTCGATTGGATACAATATTCTCCATCATTAAATACCAAACAATAGAATAAAATGTTAAAATAACTCGATCAAAAATGCTTCGGAAAAAAAATATTTTTTCAAAAATATTGAAAACTACAAGTTTTTGCTGCATTTTGCAAAAACGAGGTCATTAAGACCACATTATTAAGTATTAAATCGACAGCTTTTGAGATAAGCAACAAAACGACATAAAAAGTTTGACTGTAAGTTACTTACTTCTGGAGATATTGGTAATTGTAAGCACTTCGTCCCCAAGCATGAATTACGAGTATTGAACCCAAATTTAAGATTCATCATTTTTTTACTGCAAATAAGGTAAAAAAATCTTAACTTTATAATTTAATTTTTGTTAGTTATAAACTCAATAACTCAATAACTCAATAACTCTAAAGATATCCTAAAAACTAGGTTATTTTTTAGCAACATCACAAACCTGAATCACAAACAAAAATGAGTAATAACTTAAGTAGCGATCATAACGCCTCCTCGCCAGGAACAACAAAATAAAATTTCAGATATTTCAATTTTTTATACGAATTTTTAATCAGTTGAAGTAGGGGTCCGATCCTTAGTTTTAACCTCATTCGCTGACTAATCAAAAACAATATTATTATTACCTGATCGCCCGAGGTATGCGATGGAAACCCACATTCGAATAACATAAGAACTTACGCGCTCGCAGTTAAGTTATGTTTAAACAATAATATCTCCAAAAGTAAATAACTTACAGTAAAAATTTTTATGTCGTTTTGTTGCTTATCTCAAAAACTGTCGGTTTAATACTTAACAATGTAATCTTAACGACCTCGTTTTTGCAAAATGAAGCAAAAACTTGTAGTTTTCAATATTTTTGAAAAAATAATTTTTTTCCGAAGCATTTTTGGTTGAGTTATTTTAACATTTTATTCTATTGTTTGGTATTTAGTGATGGAGAATATTATATCCAATCGAATAAGGTCATTTGAAGACCTGTGCATCAACAGACTTTCGAGTTATTACATTTTTTGTGCGCACATACCCACAAAAACGCACACCAAATTGAAATGGCTGTCCCTGGGAGGGGGAGGGGGGCAGGCCCTAATAAGTGGTATTTTCAGAGAGGTAATGAGTTGTAGAATATGTCCCTAAAATATCGCTAATTCGATCCCGGACACACTGTATATATTTTTAATTTCTAGTTGTTTTTCACAGTAATTAGGTAGATAGAATGACGGATTTTGTAGTTTTAAAAGTAGGTAAACTGTTTATAAAAATAATAAAATTATTGAATTACTTACTCATTGCGTTTATTTGGAAGGAAGAAGCAATTTCATTCGTGTTTATAGCAGATTGAAATACAGTCTTTAGAGGGGCGATGAGGTAATCGCAAAACTGTTCATGTTGCTACTATCATTTCCGATTATGGCTCGAATCTAATGACCTACTTAGTAGGTACTTTTGGACCAGCCACGTGCGTTTGGTCCAGGCAAACTTACTAACACAGGGTATGAGTAACAAAGAGTAGGTAACCTGATAACTTGGACTGGTCATGCGTTGCTTAACCCCAGTTTGTCGCGTGGTATTCCGTGGAGAAAGAACGAACGGACCTACCAGCAACCAGTGTGTTGCAAAATTATTGCGTGCGATAAACACCGTTTGGCAAAACCCTTGTGGTATTTTCTTTTGAAATTTAACTTGTCATTCATGAAGACACCTCTATGTAAATCGCTTACCAGTAACTCCTATACTTATTTCGTCAATTTTACGTAATTGTACCTGATTGTATTTGAAGGCCGATGGTTCAACGCTAACATTGGAGCGTTTTATTCGTTAAAACTTTTCTTCTTCTAGTGCCACCTCCCGGCGAAGGTTGGCAACCATTAACGCTAATTGCAATTTATTCACCGCTGTCCTGAACTGTGACCGGGAACTCATGATAAGTCAGTGGCAAAGCCAGAATACTTTTCCTCGACCAGCAGGGCTAACATGCGACACAGGAGAAAATTATCTCTACACTTTTCCTCGTCAAATTCTATTGTATTCGTCGAGAAAAAGTGTAGAGATAATTTTCTCGTCCGTCGCATGTTAGCACTTCAGGCCTTCGGTTACTCTTTGTCTTCTCCCGTATGCTTATCTTCTACTGCCCCTTTACATTTTTTAAAGAAATAAATATGTGATGCGCAAACTTATAATCTATTAAATAATTATTAGGTCTGCACGTATGTATCGTCAATATAATTAACGTGCTTTTTTCTTTTGTTTAGCGGTTGCCCAAGAATCGTTCAAATGCCCAGACGACTTCGGCTTCTACCCACACCACATCTCTTGCGACAAATACTGGAAATGTGACAACGGAGTCGCCGAGCTGAAGACCTGCGGCAACGGACTCGCCTTCGACGCCAGCGACTCGAAATACTTGACTGAGAACTGCGACTACCTCCACAATGTTGAGTGCGGTGAAAGAACACAACTTGGTAAGTGAAAATCTTATGCATTTCAACTAAAGCTTTGTTTTTGGAAACTATTTATTTGGCAGAGTGCAAACTCTGGGGTAATTTCTGATCTCGGTACAAATATTGCAATATGTATAATTGTATATGAGAATAATATGAATATTTCAAATGTCAGCTTATGTTTTTAATAATCCTATTTAATTTATATTCATAAAACTTTGACGCATAGATTTTAATATTAAGAAATGTCGTATGCTCGACCTTGACTAAAATGCGGAAATATTCAAACTTGATTTGGTTATAAAGATCATGGCAAATTATAATGCAATGATGTTAAGAATACAAAAGCTAAATTAAAATAATATAATAAATCTGTTTTCGGTCAAAGTTAAAGGATTTGTATGATAATCATTTGAGTAGTTAGGTACCTGCTGCTACCAGGATACGTTTGAAGGCCGTTCAGTTAATATAAGTTGATGGACAACGTGACATCTTAACGACACTTCTTAAATTCTTTACGTATATTTTTTATGCCAAATTACTAACCTTGAACTACTAAGCTTTTCGAGCATTCGCCATTCGTCTTCGTTATTGCATTTGCGAACAGGTTTAATTAATTAGTATACATGAGACTGGCGTATTATACAGTAACGATTGCTATATTTGTATGAGGTAACCTAATTACTTATACGAAAGGCAAAGGTTAAATTGTCTATGATATATCATCATTGTATGTAAATATGTAATAATTTTCTCGCATCATGGGACCTCTAAAGATTGCGTGGGGACAAGGTCAGACAGAAAATTCGTGAGAAAGTTTATTATAATATCAATGAATAGGTACAAAGTTTCAATACAATTTTAAAATACTGACAGGAAACAACAAATTAAAACGCTACGTAATTATTTTATACAGCCATTTTCCAATCAATTAAGAATTGTAATACTTTTTTTAAATCAGAGCTATTAAATGTACAGAACTTTATTGTACCCAAAAATTGGATTTATAGAATTGGGATATTAGTAGGTGATCAATTAAAAAAATAATTCTAATGATATTTATATTCTGATGTCTAAATACTTATTATATGTAGAGGGAGTCCTTTTATTCATGTTTCACCTACACCTCATTCACCTTCATGCTTCAATAATATTACAAGTATAAATTGAAAATTTAAAAAACCCCCGACAATCGCCATTTTGAGGCGGC
Source organism: Melanargia galathea (assembly GCA_920104075.1). NCBI lineage: Eukaryota > Metazoa > Arthropoda > Insecta > Lepidoptera > Nymphalidae > Melanargia > Melanargia galathea. The sequence continues at coordinate 5,401,638 of OV049863.1, forward strand.
GGCCATCTTGGATTTGTAATAGTGCTATTCTACTAGTCAAGCCCTTTCATTTGATACCCATATTAAGTAAGTTCTGAAAAAATATATCATCCGCCATGTTGTAGCGGCGGCCATCTTGGACCGATTTTCATCAAACATAGCTAACAACACTCTCGACTAAATCAACTTTCAAACAAAAAAAACCGCATTCAAATCGGTCCACCCGTTTGTGCGCCACAGGGGAACAGACAGACACACACACACACACACACACACACACACACAGACACGTCAAACTTATAACACCCCGTCGTTTTTGCGTCGGGGGTTAAAAATGTTGACATGCAAAAAATGGAGTATATTTTTTATCAATACTTTGTTTTAACAGAGCCCCCAGTCGGAACTCCCCACTGCGCCAGACTGTACGGCATCTTCGCCGATGAAGCCAAGTGCGACGTGTTCTGGAATTGCTGGAACGGTGAAGCGTCTCGCTACCAGTGCAGCCCCGGCCTCGCCTACGACAGAGAGGCCCGCGTGTGCATGTGGGCTGACCAGGTCCCTGAGTGCAGGAACGAGGGTACGTAAACATTTTAATACGTTTAAAATCATATTATACCTAATACGGACTAATTAAAGGTATATTTTGAGTATACAGATACAGAGAGTAGCGCGAATCTTCAGGCATGGCCCGTCGTCCTAATCGGCTAACAATAGTAACTACCATCAATACGATCGATTTCGTTACACAATGAAAATTAGTACTTTAATTCGTGCCACGAAATAGATCGTATTGATCGATTCGATCGATACAATCGTTTGCCAATTGGGACGACGCCTGAGCGAGAGCAGCGAGGATATTTGCGCATACGTAGGTACCCACTCGCCCTACAAAGGGTTTTTGTGTGTGCGGCAGACTGTACGAAGACTGCGGTAACCAAAGTGGGAGGCAGATTATGACGTGATTTGAGACCGAACCTGTACCCTGCTTCGCCTCGCCAAACGGACCTAATGAATGACTTCTGCGCATTCAAGGCCATGCCTTTAGATCCGTGACGATAACAATACTATAGACAATATTGTAAGAAGATGATGATAACAAAAAAAATTAAAAGTACATAATAATAATAAAATTTTTAATAGATGCCGATAAGCTAATCGATATTCTGACAGCACTACACAACTGTTGCACCGGAGAGATGAAGACAACGCACCGCTATATTATATCTGAAGACCTTTACACTTAACTACCTACTCTTCAACAGCACAACTTTCACGTGTATACGCTCCGTTTCGCCTTCTTGCACTCTCGACTCACGTAACTTTTTCCGGTTTTTCCCAGAAGTAGCCAATGGTTTCTCTTGCCCCGCCGCTGGAGAGATCTCCAACGCTGGATCGTTCAGCCGTCACGCCCACCCAGAAGACTGCCGCAAATACTACATCTGCTTAGAAGGAGTGGCCCGTGAATACGGTTGCCCCATCGGAACCGTGTTCAAGATCGGCGACGGTGACGGCACCGGCAACTGCGAAGAACCCGAAGATGTTCCCGGATGGTAAGCATTTAACACTTCTAACCATGATCTCTTCTTCTGGTTCAAGTAAAACGGTCTCGACTACGTAACTTGGACTCTGCTCACTTCTAAACTCACTAGTTTCATAACACTGGTGCCGTTTAATCAGTCAATAACATTTTTCAATTTTAATACCGTACCTGTAACCCAAATGTTTTTTCCTTGTGACTAACAATCTGCACTTTAGAGGTCAATTATACAAAATTGGAATTTATATTTTAAATATTTAATTTTAAAGTGCGTACGTATACAATGTACAATATTGATAAAAAATTGTTTGGAAGCTCGGTTACTATATTTTTACGATTATTTGTCACAATATTTCACGGGAAATTAAGCTCACATTTTGATATCATTTTACCTACGTAACAGCTGAAATTTTACACCTGCTCTGCCTAAATTTAAAAATGCGCATTTTGTTGTAGTCACTTTACATGTAATAAGTACCTACTTAGGGTAAGATAAAATTAATGGTAATGACCGTGCCATACTGTTTAGTATTTAATTTTTAACTATTTTTCAACAATATTCGGTCATCATAAATACAGTTTCTTTATTGATGTTCCATAAAAAAGATTTGCCATAAAAGTAAATTGAAATATCACCTTAATCAATTTTTTTTTTGTTATTAATTTTCAATTTATTTGCCATTTAGTGGATTCTTTAAATATTTCCAAACCTTGAATAACGCAAAAAAAAAAATAAAGTACTCGATAAATCGAGCGGCAAAGTTTTAATATTCTTGTTGCCATTTCAAGGCAGTTCAGTCGATATTGAGCGTTGTTAACGAGTTCTTGTTACACAATTAATGATATTCTTAGTCACAGCCAGGCGGTAAAAGTTGCAGGGAATTGTGATATCCATTTATATACCGGCTTGCGAAAATTTATGTATTAAATATTAAGTTTAGATATAGAACGATTCAGACGGTAGAAGAGAGAGTAGTAAGGTTGGCGTACCTTTTCAGCGAAGACTACTACGGAGACTTGGATCTGAAGGCCATCCGCAAGAGCGAGCTGCTCGCCGGCCTGCAGAGCAACGGTCAGGCCCGCGTCGCGCCACCCAAGCAGCTTAAACCACGTCCCCAAAAAGAGAACTAATTATGCTCTTCTCCCACCCTATACCTTTTAATACTCACAACTTAAACTCTGTCTCCACACACCACAAGTGATAAATTAATTACATAATGTGATTTCGTTCGAATTTAGATAGAGTTATTGATAAGTTGCTTTTGGTGTGTGCAGACCTCCACTCCAGGTTCAAATTCGTAGTTTTAGTGAGTGACGCAAATTCAATTTTCATTCATTTCCAGTTGCCAAATACTTTTTTCGTTGTACTTAGCCTTCAATATCAGATTCACGAACCAGGTGTAGAGAGTTAGTGAAAAAGCAACGGTAGCAATATTTATTTTTTTATTTAGTTTTGATAGCGTCCTGTTAGGTAGTGACGACCGATCGAATTGCCACGTAATTGGTATCTCAAGACGGAATTATAATATGTTAACGATGGGTTTGCATTTATGTTTAAGAATTTCAATGTTGAAAGATGGTAACAGGACATGATTCCATTCGACATTCCAATTGCAACAGCCACGACCTTGTAAATATGTCATGTACTGAATTAACTCACTTCGACTGAGTGTTGTTTGTTTGATATAGAAATTGTAATACTTAAGTTTTATTTTTAGTGATAAAATAAACAAAATATATAAAAATTGAACTGTTGTGTGATTTTTGATCTGCTAGAGTTGCACAATGCCCGGTGTCTCCTTGGTAACTTTACTTTCACGAGCACTCTGTCTCCTATTTTTTATTGCATTCACTTTCTAATAACATTTTAATACTATCTTGTCTCTTACAGTATTTTCTTGTTCTCTTGTATTGTATATAATCAACTTTAGTAACTATAACCTGGCCGCCTTGTACACCGTCGCCAAAACGACCGACTGTTTTGGTAACTAAAGGTAACTATAAATTATGTTCATCTGTTTAAGCTTTAGAGTTCAGGAAAGCTCTATATAGAAAAGCATGTATATGTAACATTAGCTTATGTGATGCGAGTTTTGTACGAATATAGAAATTTTTGTTCAACATTAAAAATCATTTAATTTAACTATTTAAAATTCTCTTTAAAATACTCCTTGATTTAGATGAAATCAATACATAAGTCTCATTTTAGCATGTTTTAACAGTCATCACTCGTCACAATTAGCTCTTCTAGCACTAAAGTTGTACAGCTTAATCCTAATTACTGTCCGAATTATTCGTATTATTCCTGCAGCAGTATATTTTAATGAGTGTAGTGAGAGAATATTAGCCAATAAAGATGATCGACACACTGTTGCTTTCAAACTACGGCGACAGGCGCCCAGCTTCCTCGTGATTTATCTGTCTGTTTACGTAACAAGCGGAAACTCTACTGAATGGATTTTGATTAGAGCCTAGGGTCTAAAATAAAACTTAGGAATTGTATTCCTGTTTTCAAAGTTTTATTATAAAAGCAATCATTTCTAACATTTTACAAGTTTAAAAAAAAATTTGCTAGATACTTTCATTGATGAATATAATGTTTATGCTGGACATACTGTGACATGTTTCGATTGTGTTACAGCGAGGACTACTACGGTGACGTGGACCTGAAGGCGCTCAAGAAGCTGGGATTCTGAATGTCAAGGAGCGACTCGAAGAACAGACTGAAGCTCAACCCTTTTGACTTGCTGAGAAAGTGAAGGCCTCTTCATAAAAACCGGTTAATTTAATAATATTTATTACACAAAATATGTTCAAATGTTATTTTAAAGTGTTTCTAGATGTTCTCCTGTACGATACGTAGCGTAGTGATTCGAGAATATTCCATGATGTCTCACGTGAGCGGTTTGCAGTGAAGCGAGTACAATAATAAATGAAATGAATGAATGAAAAATGAATTACTATGGTTCTCGCGGCATCGTAGATGTACAAAAAATGTAAACTGATACTCAGTTAAATTCAATCTAAGAAACGTCATATATCAAAACAACTTAACGAATATGAGGAATAGAGTAGATTAAAACGAATAGCCATATCCAAAAATAAAGATTTCATTAAAATGAGGGTTCAGCAATAATTCTCAGTTTAATTAATTTTATTTATGTGTTTAGCATTAAAATCCAATTTACTCGTGCAGTTGAGTAAAGTTTTTATATGTATGTCTTAAATAGTGTCGCATCACACAAATTGCTCACTTAGGCCGAAGTTACATTTCATGGTCTGTCTGAAGAGGCGCTCGAGTTTTGATAACAATTGGAAAGTTAAAAGACTTTTATTTTTAAAGTCTTTGACGTTTTATACTCTCTAAAAATTATGTAGTCCTTTTTGACAAAAAATTAAATTTCATTTAATTGCTGCCAAAAAATAAAATATGAACTATCACTTTAATCAATTTGACATAGTACCACCGCAGGTAGGTGCTGTGTCGAAATGAAGTAATTTAGTCATTTAATTTTAGTTTTAAGATAGTGGTAAGTTAATTTTCATGGATTAATGTAAATAAAGTTTCTTATAATATTATTAGAGTTCGTTTTTTTCCCGCAACATTTAAACTAAGGCAAAAGGAAAATGATTATACTATCTATCTGAATGTAGGTATCTAATTGCGTGAAAATAATTATTTAATATTTCGTAAGTAAAATAATGAAAGTTCAAGAGTTTTCTTAAACCTGACTTTTAAGTTTGGATTCCGTTGTATTCATAGGTATAGGTCGACCAAAATCTCATGAAAAATACGGAAATGAAATTCCAAAGTTAGCAACACTACGGCTGCCCTAGCGATAAACAAAGTAACTGACATTTTTTGTGAAATTGACTTTTTTGCATTAACAAAAGTTTTATGTCGAGTAGTTTTTTACCACAGTTTAATATTTCAAATAACTTGAACCGTTTACTGAAATTTGAATTGCCCAAACAAAGTAACTGCACACACTAACCCGGAATATAAATGCAAAAACCAAGTAAACAACAAGCACAACACAAAAACAAAGTAATTGGATGTTGATTACTTTGTTTTTGTATTTAAAATGCAGTTGCTTGATTTTTCGTTTCGTGAAACGATCCCAGGTAAGGTGTTCTGAATGTAATTACTTTGTTTATCACTAGGGCAGCCGAGTTAACCTAGTGTTGCTTACTACAAAATATAATTTTCCTATTTTCTATGAAATTCTGGTCTACCTTTACACTATAAACTTTACAGAGATGACGTCTATGGTCTACCTTATCAAAGTCAAGGCCATCAGTTAGATCGTTTCGTTTCATCGAAATTCGAATTAAACTAAGATTATTTTAATTTAAATACGAATCAAAAAAGAAACACGATTCAATGGAGATAATTCTTTATTTGCTTATTCATATGCCTCTTCTTGGTACACATTAAAAATATTAAGTACAAACAAGTTTGCTTTAAAAGCGCATGTATGACAGCGCGTTTTTTATTAAATGTAAATACTTATAAAAGTGTTACGACTTTATTTCCTTATAGTACAAGATACCTTAACTGGTTTGAAAATACTGAGAGCAAGCAATACTGGTCAAGCCGTTTCAAGGAAATTCTATCATATAAATTAATTATTCACACTAATTTGTGCAATTTTTCCGAGCTGCAACTGACGTATTGCGTCTTGACGTGATATTGCCACGTGTGTCGATGACCAACCTGTAAAAAGTAATACGTATATCGTAGAACAAAAGTAAGTATTTAATAAGTAATTAAGACGGAATCAGCATTTAAATTTCACAATAAGTAGGTATTTTATAAAGGTTGCACTACATGTTATCGCCTCTTCGCTTCAATAATGTGTTATGTGAAAAATGCTTTACAGGAGACTGTTTTATAACTTCCAAAAATTATTACATCTAAACAAATATATATTAAACGGTCGATCTAAGATTCATTATATATATAAACAAAATAATATACTATCTAAAAAAATCGGACACGACTGTTTTAATTATCAAATAAGTAAAATGGATTTTTTGGACTTGTCACATTATTGAAGCAAAGAGGCGATATTATGTACATACTTGTACTGTTATATTATTGTTTACTCACTTTGTGTGTTATATTCCACTTTGTTTATCACCATATTCTTATCACCATTTAAAGATGATATTGGTGAAACTGGTGATGTAACCGAGCTAGCCGTACTAGACGCTACAGTTGAAGTTGCTTCTGTAGATATTTGAGTACTTTGAACGCTAGGTGGCGTGGTCGAAATATTTAATTGTGTGAGATTGCATCCCACTCGACTCGGATAGTCGCAAACACCAAAAATCTGAAAAGATTGATAAAGCATGGTTCTCAAAAGTCTTCATAGTTAAGCAAACGCTTCATTAGCTGGCATAAGTGATTTGCAAAATACGCATTGAAGAATCAATAGAATATTTTCTCAGAAATACGGTCTGAAGGTCTCATGCCTTTCACAATGACTAATACACTCATATATTATATTTTCCTCGCATTGATTGTGATAAATCACCTATTTGATCCGTTAAAGCGAATCCGTTTCAATATTAATTAATTTTCCTCTCTTACAAAGTATAATTAACTTTATAATTGAATTTTTATTGCTTATTGATCCCATACGAAGATTTAATAAAACCGCTATGGTGTTCTCGATTTCAAATTTAGTTGGTAGAGTGAAATCCAAATGGACCCTGCAAAACCCATCTATTGGGCTGTTATCGTACCTACCTACTCTTTGCACAAACAACAAAATAAGAATGCTAAATAAAAAAGTCATCAATCAAAAGTTTCCAGTTATTTCCGCGGACCAAACTAAAAAGTCATGAGACTGCTTATATATTTCATAAATAAAATGATAGATTAGAGTCAAGCGTTTGTAAAGAAATAATAATTTATTTTACTAGGCATTTTGAAAAATGGGATCTTCAAAAATATTTTGGATTCACCCTGCATTTAAATATTTATACTTACCTAGGTAGAGCATTATTTTGTTGCCGTGAGGGAATTACCTACAATAAGGCATTGCAAAATATTGTAGATATGACGAAATAATATAGCGGCAATTTCACGAAAAAATGCGACGCGCGGGTGATCTTGACTGCAATTCTCGTAAAACTAGTTGCGTCGCCGTCGCCCGTCGACAACTAGTTCTCGATGAGTTGGGACGTGTGAATCCCGCCATTTAAATTTAAATGTCAACACATTGAGTGGTGTTGGAATTGAAAACTGATTTATTTGGTTACCTCATGGGAGAATGGGCTTAGGTGCATGCAAAAAAATTATACTCTATAGACGCTGGAATTTCAAAATCCAAACAAAAAATTTGGCCTTGAACAGGTCTCTGTTGTTTTGTCTCATTCTCACCCACTTAAATAAAGTGTGAGGTATAAAAAAAAATCACTAAGGTGAATGAACTTGTTTTCACTAAAATGTTTAAGGCGCAGTCTCCAGTGTATATAGAGTATATCTTCTTGGGTGCATGTGATACATAAGTGGCATCTGTATTATGGACATATCCCGTCTCTCGTTTTTCTTTTAGTCTAAGTTATTTCATTAAGTGTCCACAAACGGGCACATTACCTCGCTGTAGGCAAGGTCGGCGGGGCACTTGAACCGGACTGGAAGGCTATTGACGCACACGAAGAACTCACTGCAGTCGACTTTGTTCCTGAAAGCTTCGAACTCTTTGTTGCATACCGGACTGAGAGGCTCTGAAAGTGTAAATTGAGGATATTAGACGGCCTCCGTGACGACTTTCTTGGGTTCGAGTCCCAGTCGGAAAAATCTAGATTAACTAATTCATTAAAAAAATGCCTAAATACAAAATAGGTCGCATCATGAGATGAGAGAATTGTGATAGATTTCAAAATCTATACATCTATACATTTATAATAAAATCGTAGACTTGCCGTATCTGTACATTAAAGATTTTTGCAAAATAATAACTGGGGGATGTTAGGGATAAGCAATAGAACGTAAAAAAGCTATTTTTGAAATTTTTGTCTGTTTGTCTGTATGTTGTGCGCGCATCACGCAAAAACTACTGAATGGATTGAAATGAAACTTGGTATGATGTAAGTTCATACTACGGAGTAACATATAGGATACTTTTTATCCCGAAATTCAGCACGGTTCCCTTGGGAGAGGGGATGAAAGTTAAATAGTGTACTTAGCTGTAATTTATTAACGCGTGGTCCGATTTCATTCATTCTTTTTTTGTTAGAAAGGAGATACTTTATAGATTACCAGCAAATCTCAGAAAGGCTGGATCGATTTTGATGGAACTTTTACTGGCGGATGTTTACATTTTCCATGGGTAAGTATACATTTATCCTGAGAAAATCAAGGGTTCCCACCGGATTAAAAAATAAAACAGTTTTGTATATATCTAGGTAAGAATAAAGATAGTGTCTCGTATAAACAAAAGCTATTATGTGTATCTTAAATGGGAAATTAAAAATTAAACCATTAAACTTTAGCACTGACTCTCCGTACGTACCTATAAGGCATTTGCCTCCCATCTTTGGCAGTAATAGCGTCATACAGTTATCACGAGGCGAACGTTGCCTAATAAGCATCAACATAAAAAGGATTAAAAAGATGATAATACCTTCATAATATTTAATTTTTTAACTTGAAAGTTTGTATGTTTGTTACTCTTTCACGCAAAAACTACTGAACGGATTTGGCTGTTTGGAACGGAGTTAGATTATACTTACCCTGGATTAACATAGGCTACCTACTTTTCATCCCAAAAAATCATCGAGTTCTCGAGCATCAGCTAGTAGTAAATAATTTTGATGATTTGAAAAACGTAATGAATGGTAAAGTTATCGACCTTAAAAAAAGTCTATTTATAGAAAACTTACCCTTTATCTTCCTATTATTACAGTTGACATTTTGTGGATAGTCACAGTAACCCTCATTTGAGAACAGCAAACCAGCAGGGCACTCCTGCTCGAACGCCCAACCGTCCCAGCAGTTCAAGAAGTTACTACAGAGGTTCGACGAAGGTATTTGAGCCCTTCTACCAGAACACAGAGGGTTGACTTCGACTAACGGGTCCTTGTACGTTAGGATGAGGAGTTTGTTCTGGTGTAACGGGTCCTTGTTGATCTGCTGTATCACTGCCTCCGATACTGGGACCATGTATGCAATTGATGTTCTGCGTAACACTGTGGGCTAGAATTAAATAAGTTTTATATGTCAGGAACTCTAGTGTAACTTTTCAAGTTAACGTTAACAGAGCGTTTTGTCATGTAGTGTTGTAGACCTAATCAAATCAGGACGTTTTGCCGAAAGTGAATTTCTATACTAAGTAATTACCAGATGTTAGTCTCAGGCTTCTGGCATTGTGGCTATGGATAAACTTATGAATTTAATTTTAGCTTCAATAGCTCGAAACTTTCGACTTACGGAAATTTTGCAAAATAAATATTCGGAGCATTGAATTACGACTTTGAAATAAGAGGTTTTAGCTCCATTTTGCTCTGTGATTATAGTTTCTTGATATTCGAAATTTAGCAGCTTGCACTGCACCTTGATAATCAAGGTGCAGTGCAAGCTCGGCATAACCATACGAATCGAAACAATGAGTAGCTTCGATACTCATCGACTGATTTAGGTATCACGTACTCATTCCCAATCGCTTTATTGTAACGTAGCACTAAAAGGTTATTATTTTAAAATATATATTCCAAAGGTCTATTATTTTCAAGAATTTGTTAAGGAACCTTGCAGGACATATTTTTCCTAACAAGAATTTCAGGGTGACACTAAATCAAATATGTATACTTAATATTATTTAAATAAAGTATGTAGTACAATTAAGTTGAACTTACGAAAATAGGGCTCAAAAAGTTATTTAAAAAACTCCAGCGGAAAAGGTTTTCTTGTTCGTTTTGATCATAATGGTAAAGCGAATTTCCATAATTAGTGCTCACCAATTGGCCTTGACCATCATAAACTGCAAAAAACGTAATTTAAGTATATTATTGGAGAAGTCTTTAAATCACTGTATTTTCGATCCTATAAATAAAATTATCGCATGATTATCTTGATAAGGTAAGTATGAAATCAAACACAATTTAGAGATAAAGTGGATGCAAATTTGCTATCTTCTATTTATAATTTTATAAGACCAATACTGTAAGCATATCTATTTTGTGGTCAGTAATTAATCACCAGGAACGAGCGTATGTCAAGATTCCTCCGATATATCCGATTCCATACATGCTGTACGTGGTACACTGATATCGGAAGTACGATCTAAGCAATAATTTATTCATATGCGCTACGCAGTGGATCTATAAAAAGATAACTTGCGGTAAAAGGTCGCCGCTCCGTTTATTACGATGCAATCTATCTGACATGAAAGATGAATTGTGGTCAGTGTACGCAAACGTACCTACATATATGGATTAAATTGTAAGTAATCAAGTTTAAAGAGAAAATCTAAAATCTGCCAGATTTCTACACTACATATAAATAGTTTTTTGAAATAAAATATATAAGTAGATATATCTTATTACTCGTTTTGAAGATTAAAAGAATATATTTAATATTGATATATTATTCCGCTACAGTATAGTTAAAAAGTACTTAAATAATTTCGTTTCTCTATCCACAGCTCTATCCATTATGCCATGTGTTATTTAAAAAATCGTCCAAGTTTTAATTAAATGTACCTACCAATTTAATGCTCATAAAAAATTAGGATAAATTTTTCGCATAATATTATGTACCTACTCGTTGTTTTTAATTTCGAATCTTTACATTTTAATATTCTTACAATTTTAAAAATCGTTATAAACCTACTAAATAAAACAACGTCCGAATATGTTACCACAAAATTGACAGCATAAATTAATACATAAATAATAATATGGTCCTCCTGAAAAGTAAGGGTTTGTTCCCTACGACATTTTAAATTGCAAAACAGGAGTAGAAAAACGACAAAACTTTAAAAAAATCTACTTACATAGCAACCTCTTCTGCCTTGCGCTTTTTTCAGTAAGCTTGTTTAAAAACTGACTTTCATCCGCCCAAGCGCCGCACAGCCCCCACACGAATACTACTAAAGCGAAAATCTTCAACATCGTCCTTCCGAGGAGTGTCCAGTGAGACCACAAGGGCAATGTCAGGGCTACAGCTGAATCCTAGCTTTTATAGCGACGCATGGTCAAAACGAGTACTAAGTAGATGCCTATATGTACGTGGGATACGCTTAGTCAGGGCACCAAAGATGATTCTAAAAGGATATGCATGTAACACCAGCATCTTGGAATATATGGGTACCTGGGTAGGTTAAAATGTTTATTGGTTCTTTCGTTTATAGGTTGCCATATTGTTGCGCACTTAACAATAAGTTTTATGATAAAATTGCTCGAATATGAGCGATATATTTGAGCTTAATTGGGAAATTATAGCAACGTTGCAACCGTATAATATCTATACATTGTATAGGTGCGTTTAAAATATAAATTTTACTTTTTGAAGCTCTTAATAAGAACTTTTACAAGGTGATTTCAATAAAATGGATTCTTTACGAAACTAGTTACTTAGTATTTTTTACTTAAAAAAACAAAAAAAAAACAGATTTTTTAAATAAATATTTCGTCCTATATAAAATCATGCGGAAAATAGAAGCATTTACTGCTTTAAGAATATCTCCTGATTAATCGACAATTTTCTGTCCATAGTCAGTTAAAAAGGTCTTAGAGATCAAAAGGTAAGATCACAGAGCAAAGACCAAACTCAGACCCATGCGTGTTGTCAATCAATCCTTTTGAAAGATTAAAATACATTAAGTGCATATGAGACTTGCATTTTTATTTTTTAATTCTTTTCGTAATCTTGATCCTTTAGTTAGAAGGCACTCAATAGAAATTAATACATCATTATCTTGTAGCATCTTATATGTATTTATATACTAACTGATGCTGGCGACTTCCTCAACGTAAATAGGTTTATTAAAAATCCCGTGGGAAGTCCTTGGTTTTCCGGGACAAAAAAGAAACCTCTATCTATGAAGATCTATCTAGAAAGATCTATGCTTCTATAATCAATTATCTGCCTGAGAAAGTCCCATCAAAATTGATTCAGATGTTAAGAAAATTAGGCCGAACAAACAGACAGACAGAAAGAGAACCTAACAATCTTATCTTCTTCTATTCTATACATATAATAAAATCGTAGACTTGCCGTTTCTGTACATTAAAGATTTTTGCAAAATAATGACTGGGGATGTTAGGGATAAGTAATAGAACGTCAAAAAGCTATTTTTGAAATTTTTGTCTGTTTGACTGTTTGTCTGTATGTTTGTGTGCGCATCACGCAAAACCTACTGAATGGATTGAAATGAAACTTGGCATGATTTAAGTTCATACTACGCAGTAACATATAGGATACTTTTTATCCTGAAATTCAGCACAGTTCCCTTGGGAGAGTCAAAATGTGTACTTAGCTGTAATTCGTTAACGCGTGGTCCGATTTCATTCATTCTTTTTTTGTTAGAAAGGAAATACATACTTTAAAGATTACTGGCTAATCTTTGAAAGGCTGGATCGATTTTGATGGGACTTTCACTGGCGGATGTTTACATTTTGATCTACCTAAACATCCGCCAGTGAACTTTTAACAGTTTCCACGCGAGCGGAGTCGCGGGTTTCCGCTTGTGATCCTAATAAGAAGCAGGTACCTATTCTGAAATCACAGACGGAGACATTGATTTTATTTATTTACCTGGCATTATTGTATTTATAGTAAGGGAACCAAATATCTACCTACTTAAGAGCAGCGGAGAGTTTTAGTTTATATGACTTATATCTAAAAAGGTAGGTAATAAAGGTAACAAATATTTTCTAAAACTTTCATGTATTTTATAAAATAAATGTTGGTGTTTAATCGAAGACCACCATGGATGGACCAGGCGGTGCGTTTGTGTTGTGAATAGGTACAATCTTAATGCGCGTACGCATCGTTTACAGGACGGAATCAGATTTGTACTGTAGGTACGTTGCATTATTCAAACGAGTTTGGTTCATCTGATGTCGCGTTTCCTTCTTCATCCCTGAATGTACTGTCAATCAATTCCTCTATAGAAGCGTAACAATTTAAGTGCATGGATTTGAATACCCATTGAATGCTTGCTTTGCATTTAAATAATATACGAACTAATATACAGGACTGTCACAGGTATGTACATGTGAATAGGTAAATATATTTTTGAACAAGCGGACACCCGCGACTTTGTTCGCGTGGATATTGATTTTAATAATCCCGTGGGATTCATTTTGTTTTTCCTAAGCTTTTTTGAGCTCATACCCTGCTAAAAACTGTTAATAGTTCACTGGGGGATGTTTAGGTAGATCAAAATGTAAACATCGGCCAGTGAAAGTCCCATCAAAATCGGTCCAGCCTTTCAGAGATAAGCCAGTAATTTTTAAAGTATTTCCTTTCTAACAAAAAAAGAATGAATAAAATCGGACCATCCGTTAACGAATTACAGCTAAGTACACATTTTGACTTTCATCCCCTCTCCCAAGGGAACCGTGCTGAATTTCGGGATAAAAAGTATCCTACATGCTACTCCATAGTATGAACTTAAATCATGCCGAGTTTCATTTCAATCCATTCAGTAGTTTTTACGTGATGTGCGCACAAACATACAGAAAAACAGACAAACAGACAAAAATTTCAAAAATAGCTTTTTTACGTTCTATTACTTATCCCGAACATCCCCCAGTTGTTATTTTACAAAAATCTTCAATGTACAGATACGGCAATTCTACGATTTTATTATAATATGTAATAGATAGATATAGAAGATAATGGAAGCGTCGCTTTGCCTCATGTTTTGCAGCAGGAGGGCGGGCGGCGCATGGTGCATGCTGCACGTTGTAGGTACCATACAGATTTGTCTGTTTAAGCTAATAATTAAAGTATTTGTAATATTTTGTTGTTATGTAATTGTAAAAGAAACATTGTAAAATGAAATTGAATTATTTACAAAAAACCGGAGAAATCGTATTGTTAAAATAACTAATACACGAATATTGCAAAAACACATTAAACACAATAAGTAACTACGTGTACCTTGCTACAAAGAGAACTTTTATTTCTTTGAATTTTTGCCCTGCGTGCAATGGAGTGCTTTATACACCTTTAACGTTTGGTTTATTTGTTTCGTAGATTGATATTGTGAGAGCGTAGGCTCCAGTTGCAAAGGCTCTTTATTGTTTTGTATTGCGTTAACTTAATTATGCGCAATCCCGCCAACGCCTCACACGAAACTATTTTAATTAATCCTTTAATTTATTTACATATATGCAGTCATTAAAGAAAATCGTTTCTTTGTTTTATTGCAGCTATAATTATTTATTGCGGAATTCATGCAGCAGTTGACACGGGCATAACCTATTTGGCGCGAATTAACTAAAGTAGCTTATTAATTCACTTGACGATTAGAAATCATTTCATCATGCATGGTGACACTCCATTTTTTTTAAAGAGAATAATATCAGGCACGAATTTCTATTCCACTAAATATGTTTAATATTCTCCTTTTCCTCAACAACTAAAGTTTGTGCAATAATATTGCAACAGGTTGGACTTGCAACTAAGACCTTCTTTTTCAGTTCTTCTACTTCAGTTTAGTTGATATATTGAAGCTATTTGACTTTTCACTTCATTCGAATAGATATGGCACTGTCTAAAATAGTTGATGATGAATAAAATATTAGAATGGGTAGAAATAGGCTCTGGTAGGAAAAAGTGAAAAGTACATTTTGCACTTAACTGTAATTTCGTGCAGTACGATATTATTGGTTTCCTTAAAAAAATAAATTGAAAAAAAAATTATCACAGTAAGTTTTTTTTTAATAAAACTGGACACCCGAGTTATGTCGTTTGATTTTTTTTTGTTTATATCAAAGCACAACATTGACTCATCCATACATACTTACTTGAATACACGTATACTGTTGGGATAAATGATATTCATCCCAACACTCGCAACTTAAAAACCTGCCTCTGTTTATTGTAACGGCTTCACCATAGGTACTGTGTTTCACTCGTTTGCAGACTCCAGTGGAAACCGTTGAGGAAAAAACTACACCTTTTGTATAATTTTATAAACTTTTAAACCTATTTAAGGTATGACAAGGAATTGCGAGGACCTTAAACAACACGAAGCGCAAAAGATATAAGACGCGGTGGCTGGTTGTCTTCCACAAATATAATAGCCAATGGCCACCATCTATGGTGGCTCTTTATTATTATTTTCCATTGAATAGTCATCGACATCGCAGTTCCTGTTGGAAAATAGTAATTGCCATGTCCTCTCATTTCATTGCCACTCTTGGTATATAATATAAATTGTAATTTTGCATTATAGTTACCTAGGAAAACTTCATCTGTGATACGAGTACGGTAAAAAAAAGGTGCCCACTTTGTTTGAATTTGAAACTTCATAGCGGCTGTGTCATTTGGCTGATTATTAAAGCAACTCTGGCATTTCCACCTTAAATTCGAAAATTACGTGCTCGATATGAGCCAGCTAGCAAGCAGGTCTATACTCACGCAAGCAGAGGGACCGACTCCAATGACGAATTTTCTAGTCTCTTGGTCTAGTCTAGTCTAGTCTTATTAATAATTAGTTTTTACTATACATAACTAAGATTGGGAGAGGGGAAGAAAGTTAAAACGTGTATTTAGCTGTAATTCATTAACGCGTTGTTCGATTTAACTCATTCTTTTTTTGTTAGAAAGGTAGTACTTTAAGTATTGTCCCGTAAATATTTCAAGGTCATAGGTTTTTTAGTTCAGAAATGACAGACATTTATTGGGTTCAAATAACTTGGAACCCGGCGTTTTAAATTGGCGTGCGTTTAAATTTATGTTTCTATAAATATATATTCTGTCTATTTGTTCCAGCTAATCTCCGAAACGGCTGGATCGATTTTAATGGAACTTTCAATGTTGTAAGGAGCAACTTAGGCTACATTTAGTTTAGGTACCTACATAAAAGAATAATGGGATCCGATCCAAATCTATATAAAACATATAAACACGCGAACGAAGTCGCGGGGGTCAGCTAGTTATATAATAAATATGTATAATCTAGATAAAGAAAGTCATCTTAGCATCCTCATGATAAAGTGAAATGTTCTTTGAATGAAACGATGCAAAAACTAAACTTTCTAGCGAATGTACGCTAAGAAAGTGATTTTTATATGACTTGCACGCCACATTTGTCTAATACTGAGTGCATCTAGTGGGTAAAATAGGACTAAAAATGACTGTTTGGAGGCAAAATATGTATACATCAATGAAACTTTCTTTATAACTTTATCTTGGCACTAGAAATAAGGTTTCCTATCTTTAGGGATAGGACCTTTTCCCAGGGGGTATGAGCGGGAGGTAAATTTTAATAAATGCACATTTTACAAACTAGACGAGTGAGGTATCACTTTCTATATGTAATTTAGTATTATATAAATCTTTTTCTTCAAAATCTTTTTTCATTCAATAATTTTTAATAGTTTTTGCCCACTAACCGCTCCTAAACAACACCCTAGGACCTAGGGGCAAAATTTACCACTTTCAAATTGAAAGTGAAAATTGAAAGTGGTAAATTTTGCTTCAGCTTGTTGCTTTCGTGATTTACCGACACTATGGTGTACTATTAAATTATTTTATGATCTAATTGTTTAGTTAAGTTTACTCAACGAAGAATTAAAATTTATAAAATTTGCCAATGTTATATATACCTAATAATGCTTTCTTTTGTACAACGTTGCAGTCCGTATTATAACAGGCACTTTATTCTGTGTAGCTGTAGGTATCTTATAACATCTCTTTTTTTATAGATGTTACTGAGTTTTTGTTTATGTATGATGTAAGTATGCATTCATGCAACTCTATTTTTTGAAGTTGTTTCTAAAGTGCTTAATTTCTAAAGTTATAAGAAGTGCTTACACGAATGTCACAAGTTTTTTTTCAATAATAATTCACATAATAAGTATTGACTGCTTTTCTCGTAGAATATGTTTGTATATTTTGATAAGAATAATTTTGATTTTCCACATATATATATGCATACTAAGTAAATCCATTAAGCTGTCGCCGTGAGGTTTGCATATATAAATAAAACTTGACCAATATTTCCAGCAATTAGATTAATTATTCATAATTTGTTAATATAGCGGTTCACATTCTTAATAAGTTTTGTAACATCCAACGTGATCAATGAATGCCTAACATACTTACCTTATATTTTATGAAATAAAAATATTTATACCTACTTGAAAGAAAGTGAATTACTTTATGATAGGTGTAATTTGTATAAAGATCAAAAAGTTATGCAATACTAATAATACAGAAATAATGTGTTCGGTTTTGATTTTGCTAACGATCACTATCAAGTTCTAATGACAATTTTCTTGCAGAACACGTAGCTCTATAACAGGATCCAAATGTTCGAAGAACTCGTGAGTGAGCAGTGCGAACGTATGTAAATATAAATGAGTGGGAGGGAGATGGGCAAAGTAGCATAACCTTTCGCTAAGGCGTTCAGCTGGTAAGAACGGAGGACAAAAACTGTTATTGTCAGTGCACTAGAGAACGCTGTGAGAGCATCAAGTTCCGATAACGATAAGTCAAATTTTGACGTTTTATTGAGTGACTGTTCAGGAGTATTTTGGAAGGACGCAAGATGGCGTTCAAAGCGGCCGTGGGCGTAGTCATACTGGCGTGCTTAGTAGGTAAGTTTGAACTTTTGCGCTTCGGAATCCACCGTTATTCGCATTCGCATATGGTTTGCATTTCAATTGCCTTTCTTTCTATTATAACGCACAGTTACGTACGTTTACGGTCATAAGTATAATGATTTTTGTGGTTTTTCGAATGCGTAGTTACGTTTCATTGCCTACTAATAATATAAAACTTCAAAGTTATTTATTATAGACGTTATAGACGATTATAACCTATTCGTTATCATACCATCCTTGACCTTGACTTAACTTACTATAAAACCTGTCTAATAGCCATGTCAAGTAGGTATGTGACATTAAAACATGGTGAACTTTTTAGAATAATTTATTGTATATTTTAACGCGTTTGCGTAATCCGATGTCTATAAATCGTTTGTAATATCCTGTTAAAAGGCTAACGTGTACCTAATAAATAAAATCTGTTATGAAACATAAAATTCATCATTTCGTACAAAATATAGGACAACATTTTTGTAATTACACTGACATTTAAAACCATTCAACTAAAGTATGATTCAAATTAAGTTAATTTATTATAATTTGTCAAGGTCTGAGGGTATAATATAATGGTACACTGTGTAGATAAAGGTACCTATGCAAGGAGACATAGGACAACAATCATAGTGCTCAACGGGCATGAGTAGAGCTCCGCAAGCCGCAGCGGATACGTGTGTGGTTAGGTTTTTATTTTTTTTACGAAGGAACCCTAAATAACCCTATATATTAATACAAAAAGTAGCCTTGAACACTCCCTGTATAGTCCTCAAATAGTCCTCTACCTGTCTAAGATAGTCCAGTCAAAATCTTAGTCCTTAAGTAGAGACAGACGGACATTTTACTTGAAATTTTCACAATAGCTTCCGTTTGTGACGTAGGCGCACAATAAGAAAGGATTATTGCGAATTCCATCCCTAAGGAGGTTAAATAGGGGATAAAAGTTTGTATGAAAGTCCGTCATTTTTCAAGTTATATCCATGAAAATTGATATTTAGGTTTTCGGTTAAAAATAAAGAGTTACGAGTTTAAGGAATTTTGGAAAAAATATCCCCAAGTGGGTTAAATGAAAGTTGAAAGTTCATTTTTTAATTTATATCATTGAAAATCGGTATTTGTATTGTCGTTTAAAAATTAAAAATAAAGAATTACGTGTTTCTGGAATTATGCTAATTCTAGCCCCAAGTGGGTTAAATAGGGGATGAGATTTGTATGAATCCACGCGGGCGAAGTCGTGAGCAACTGCTAGTAGGTACATGCATAGATAATATCCTGTTAAAAGGCTAACGTGTACCTAATAAACAAAATATTTTATATCACACTTGCAACCAATTTACGCTACCTTCAGGCTTCAAGGCATTTTCACCGCTCCAACAACGGTCATAAAGAAAATATAAAGAAATTGACAACTAAATACTCTCTTTTACAACTTTAGGTACCCGTACATTACTTATGGTAAGTCCTTAATTTCATATTGGAATTATTCAAGTACATTCCGATATAGGTACTCGTAGGAAAATTAAACTAACATTCTAAACTTCTGATGACTACGGATTATTAGGAAAATGTCTGAAAAATATATGAGCCTTCTACATCCGCGCGTCATTTGCTTTAGGGAGATGCCATACGGTGCCTTACGCAACGTAATGGTTTCGTCATATTGTAAGCCACATGGATAGTGTACTATAGTGTCGTTCATTACCGTATATGCACTGCATTGTCGTAGCGCACTGAGCGAGTGCGGGACACTATGAAATACGTCGCAGCGTCACCACAGAAGTACCGCAGCGAAACTATGGCATTATCCTTATATTATGCTTTATGCAGTTTCTTGTTACACAAATCTTTCACTCTTGTGTTCAAAGTATGATATGCCATAACATATTGTGTGGGTGCCGTCGCGTCGCGCCGCACTGCTGTCATCATTGCCGAATATTGTCCTAACTATACTCACATCAGGCAAAGTTTCGTAACAGAGAAACTGATAATTTAACATTGCTACATAATATCTTTGTCCACTTTATGATTGTAAAATCTAAATAAATAAAACTACATTGACCTTCGGAGTCTGTGTGCGTCAGAACTGAAAGTATTATTTATCTTTAATAAAATCAATTAAAATAAGCACTTGAAGATGAAAATTGCAAGCGTGATTCTTAGGAAAAAAAGTATAAAGAAAATTTTTGTAGATAATTTTATGATCTACAATTTTTGCCTGGACTGCGTTTTTATAAAACTTACCGTTTTCGAGAAAAATCCAAAAAACCGAAAATTGTGACTTTAACCTTGAATAACTTTTTTAGCAGACATGGGATCAGTGGGGACTTTTGACACTTTATTCCTACTGGTGTACCTACCCAAGGTTTCTATCAAAATTCAGCTCTGTGGGAATTACTGTTATTTGATAACATTTTTACGCTTAATTTTACTGGGTAATAATAATTACGGTCAATAGTTTGTTTTACAGGAAAAATAAAATCAGTGCTTTAACTAGCATAGTTTTAAAAAAATTAACAATAAACAAAGTTAGTTTTGCGGTTCATTAAGAAGGGATATGTGTTAACATAGGTAATTACGTTAAACACTTTTACTTCTGGAGTATGAAACCCTCGGTGCGCGACTCTGACTCGCACTTGGCCGGTTAAGAAGTCGATTTAAAATATTAAAGCGCTTAACAGGTATGATTCAAATCATTAATTGATCTTAATGTAAGTGAAAGTTGATGATTAACACAAAGCTTAATTGCTTTTAATTAAGATGGAAATCAACACAGTGCACGGAACATTAGATAATACGTTACCTCCGGCTTTGGGTACATGGAAACAGAATAAAACATATTCACAATAACATATCGCTGTATTAAAAATGGAAAAAAAATAAAAAAAAAAATATTTTTAGAACCTATATTTTAAGGACTAATATTTTACCTACTGTACAACTTGCTGTACTAAACTGTATGTACTTACACTACTTACATAGCTTGGTCTCTATCTGTTATTAATTTCGCAACGGCAACAGCCTAAGCACAATCAGTGCGACAACGCTTTCTCGTGGATTTTTTTCCAAGCGTTGCAAAAGTCGCGAGAGAGATTTTTGGGACTGATTCTGCGTGGGTCATTGAATGTCAAAGTACCAAAAATTAATAAATAATTACAATTTCGACTCGTATGATAAAAAGACCTTGGTTTTAATTAAATGTTAACGTTTTATAATAATTTATTACTGTCACAAATTATTGTTATTAACTATATTAATAGATATTATTAGATAGTACAATATGATTGTCACTAAATATATTAAAGGAAAAGGTGACTGACTGACTGATCTATCAACTCACAGCTCTAACCACTGGACCGATCGGGCTGTTTGGTATGCAGATAGCTATTGTAACGTAGGCATCCATAAAGAAAGGATTTTTAAAAATTCAACCCCTAAGGAGGTTAAATAGAGGTTGAAACTTTGTATGAGATTCATATGAATCCACGAAATCGCGGGCATCAAGGTTGTTATTAACAAGCATAAATTAAAAATTAAAAAAAAACCCCGACATTCGCCATTTTGTGGCGGCGGCCATCTTGAATTTGCATAGTGCTTGCATTCAAATCGGTCCACCCGTTTGAGCACTACAAGGGAACAGACAGACAGACAGACAGACAGACAGACAGACAGACAGACAGACAGACACACACACACACACACACACACACACACACACACACACACACACACACACACACACACACACACACACACACACACACACACACACACACACACACACACACACACACACACACACACACACACACACACACACACACACACACACACACACACACACACACACACACACACACACACACACACACACACACACACACACACACACACACACACACACACACACACACACACACACACACACACACACACACACACACACACACACACACACACACACACACACACACACACACACACACACACACACACACACACACACACACACACACACACACACACACACACACACACACACACACACACACACACACACACACACACACACACACACACACACACACACACACACACACACACACACACACACACACACACACACACACACACACACACACACACACACACACACACACACACACACACACACACACACACACACACACACACACACACACACACACACACACACACACACACACACACACACACACACACACACACACACACACACACACACACACACACACACACACACACACACACACACACACACACACACACACACACACACACACACACACACACACACACACACACACACACACACACACACACACACACACACACACACACACACACACACACACACACATACACACCCAGACAGACACGTCAAACTTATAACACCCCGTCGTTTTTGCGTCGGGGGTTAATAAAATCTTGTAGCTCAGATTAAGCAACGATTATTATTACGATTATGACATAACCTAGTACTAGTTCAAAGAGAGTATACTTAGTATGTTTACGAGTAATCGACCTTTCAATGATATTGAACTCGAATAGGAAGTCTACGCCAAACTCAATGCAAACCGCTCTCAATAAAATATGCTTGTACGAGTATCAGCGACAGGAAACGTTATCCATAGGCAAGCCAGGTACATTATATTCACGAGCCATTAGTAAATTTTTATACATATACATTTTTATATTATGCCCAGCTTGCATTTGAATTTAATGTCAACTCATGGCCTGTAGGATGTTATAATTTTTTCAGTCTATTTTTAATAGGTACTAGTTGTGACTAAGGAATTTGAAAGTAGTTAGTCGACATATGAAATAGGTATAACATTATCATAATTTTAATCTTTGTAGCTTAGTAACGAAAATAATAAATAGGTTGTGGTAATTAGTACGTGCAATCAAAATTTACGACATAATAAAAAAATATAACGTTCTAATTCTAAAATAATTTAAAACATTAATAGGGCTCCGTTTTTACCATAGATAAATAAATTAATAATTAAAATTAATGACATTTCTTATTTTATTTTCCATGTTAAGTAAACACATATAAACACGATAGGTACTTTTTCGATATACTAAGAATATGTAGGTAGTAAATTGAGTTTTATACCACAAAACAATAGTCTTATTAATAACAACATTTCCATTTCAGTATTAGCATCATCAGCAGTACCAAAGAACTCGAAGAGGAAACCCGCCAACCCTCCCGCGCGAGTCGCAGAGGACGCCGAGCGCGACGCTGAGATCACCAACTCGTGCCCTGAAGATGGCTTCTTTGCGGACGCCGAACAGTGCGACAAATACTACGAGTGCAGGTGAATGAAGCGCTCTTTACACTGCCACCACTATACCTATTTTAACGTCCCACAGCTGGGCACAGACCTCCTTTCTTGGACAGAGGGAATTTAGAGCTTAGACCCGCCGCGCTACTAAAATGAATTAACCAATGTACCTACCTACTACATGCAAAGTTACTCAAGTTGGTGACACAGCCAATGCTTGACTCTACAATATTAA
The DNA here is from genome assembly GCA_920104075.1 of Melanargia galathea. Taxonomy (NCBI): domain Eukaryota; kingdom Metazoa; phylum Arthropoda; class Insecta; order Lepidoptera; family Nymphalidae; genus Melanargia; species Melanargia galathea. Next base: position 5,425,513 of record OV049863.1, read on the forward strand.
ACGGTCGATAATTTTTACCGAACATTTAATTGTTTTTAGTTGAGTCGGATATTTTGTACAACAGAAATATCACCAATGAGTGATAATTCTTTTGTACGAAATGTCCAAACTAAACGAAATTGATAGCTCTAAGCAATAGGTGGGTACTAGAATTTTCCACAGGAAACATCGTGGGAAAAATAGTATTATTTTTAGACCTACCAATCTATTAGAGTTCAGAGATTGTGTACCTTACCTACTACAGAATTGGAAAATGTCTCTCCATAATTCTTTCTAGGGATCCCATCGCGTATCATTAATTCCTCTTTAAGGGTGGTAATGTATCAATAACTTAGATACATATATACCTACATATGTAAGTTTTATTAAAAACTAGAAACAAATAAGCAGCTCTTACTAAGTAGTCATACCTACTCATAATTATCAAGTTAACTATGCTAAGTACCTATTCCGGCAAGTAGTTTCAAGACGGCATTCAAAATTTTACGACATCGAGTCATGTGTAGAGAATATTAATACTTGTAAGTAGGTCCTAGCTTATTAACATAAGTCATAGAGGAAGAAATGTGTAGCTAATCAATATTAAACCAAGCAATATATTGTATCATCAAGTAATAATTTGTAATTGGGTTTATAAGAAGTGCGTTGAAGTCTTTTATATTGGAATTCAGATAAATAAATATAAAAGGGTTTTTCCTTATTTAACGATGACCAAAAGGATTATTTACCAATTTACAAACCATTTCATTCAAACATCAGCATGAGTAAGGTGAACTTGCTAAAAGTTCATATAGGTATTTTTTTTGCGTGGAGTTATTGAAGTGTTTGTGCATCACAATTTATAATTTTATTTCTCATATTTTTTCTAAGGAAGTTTCCAATATAACAACAACCTGCAAGAAAAATGCCTAACACGTTAATTTATTTTAAAGATCTTCTAGGGTTATGAGTCACGATATCATTGAGTTTATTTCTCTAAAATCTTGTCCTTTGTAAAGGACAAGTTTTTAGGGAAATATTTTTTATTTTTATTTTACTACTATGTGCTAGTTGCAATTCTAGGGTCATAGAAATAGAATCTCATATTTTTACCTTTTTTGCTTTTTATTGGAGATACCTACTTATAGCAAGACGTTTTTTACCACATATCAGCATGGACTTTTGTATTCAACTCACCCCTTGATCATTTTTTATTTTTCGGGTCCTTGGAATGAATATATAATGTTAATAATGTTATGATATATATATATATATATATATATATATATATATATATATATATATAATAAATATATATTTAAAGTTCGTTTTGTATTTTCCCAAATTTATTTTAAAAATAATTTGATTAGTATATCAGCACAGTGAATCAAATTAACAAATATCTTGATTATTCCAGAAATGGTGAAATAATCGAGAAGCTGTGTCCCGATGGCATGGTGTTCAATGACTATAATTCAAACGATGAGAAATGTGATTTACCTTTCAACATTGATTGCTCCCAGCGACCCAAGCTACGTAAGTATTTGTTTTTCTTTTTTTAAATTAGCCCTTGACTGCGATCTCACTTGATGGAAAATGACGATGCAGTCTAAGGTGGAAGCGGGCTAATTTGGAAGAGGTATGGCAGTTTTTATTAAGCCCATAGGTACCCCTGATCTGTTTCTACGCGACATTCTACGGAACGTTAAATTGCTCGACGGCACGCCTTTGCCGGCAGGCTGATAATAATTTGCCACGGATGAAGCCCCCTACCGGAAACCTCAAATTAATCTTGCAAAAAATAAAACAAGATTACTTAAATTAATTTCAAACTGCCCTGAGGATGCACGGAGTAGACCGAGATGCAAAAATTATCAGATTAGGCAATTGCAGGACAGATTAGAAAGATACAGAGATAGATGAAAAAATCAATTGGAGCAGATAAGGGCCCATAAACGTTTGTAGGCAGAACTTTTGTGGTTATGGGTGATGATTGAATTGGAGCTCTTTCAATCTCCCTCCAGCGGATTCTCTTGGAAGCATTAGAAAAACACTCAGCTACACATAAATAACGGGGTGTCCTACGTCAGCGACAAACGCGACAACGCGACATGATACGACGCGACGCGAAAATATCAGACAGTAGCTGAACCTGCATGTGGCCTACGTTGTCGCGTAGACAAGTTTGTAATTTTCTATGGTGTCGAATCGAGTCGCGTCGTGTCGCGTCGCGACGCGTAGTATTCGTCGCTCACGCAGGACACCGCGTTAGTGGCGGTCATCGGTGACTGTTAAATAATAAAGTACCTAATCTATTAGGGGAATTGTATTTTGTGCAGGTAAGCTGTGATAGCCTAGTAGTTAGGACGACCGACTTCTAATCGGAGGTCGTGGGTTCGATCCCGGGCACGCACCTCTAACTTTTCGGAGTTATGTACGTTTTAAGTATTTAAATATCACTTGCTTTAACGGTGAAGGAAAACATTGTGAGGAAACCTGCATACCTGAGAGTTGTCCATAACGTTCTCAAAGGTGTGTGAAGTCTGCCAATCCGCTTGGCCAGCGTGGTAGACTATGGCCAAAACCCTTCTCACTCTGAGAGGAGACCCGTGCTATGTAGTGAGCCGGTAATGGGTTGATCATTATGAAATGATGTTACAATAAAATTACGTGTAATGGTCTCTGCACAATAAGTACATAACAAAGATCATAGATTACAAAGGTCATAACCCACGTGAATACTAATGTCAATCATATAATTATATACGGCACGCGTGTTTGCCATTTCAACTTGTTAGTGGCATCAGTATTATAATGATCGTAATGTGCTAAAGGTTAACTTTGCTCGGAACAACTTTCCAATCTCAAGGGAGCTGCGGCCTTGGTGCAGACGGAATTTATTGAATTACACCTTTTGTCGTCGCGACGATTTAGTAATGTAGACAAAAGAGTTTTAAAAAAATCCCCTTTTTTGCTTGACGTAGGTACCTACTTTTGTATATCCCAAGCCTACGAGTTTTCAATAAAAAACAATTTTATTGAGCGATATAATAGTGAATAATGGAATGTCGACAGTAAATCCAGAAATATCTGACATTTTCTATTTTAGTCTGGTATGATTGCAGTAGAATATAATATAGCTTTTCCGCAATTAACCTACAGCTCTTAGTCTATACTTTATGTACGTTTTATTCTAATTTTACTGTCTTGTCTGTTGGTCTAGCGGTTAGCACGTTCGACTGTGGGTCACGAGGTCCTGGGTTCGCTTTCCGGGTTGGGCCAAAAAAATAAATTATGAGGTACAAGTCACGGCAAATAAGTCGACCGGTGATCTTCAATGCCCAGAAGTCGAAAATGAGGTATCTGGGGGTGTGAGGGGGTCGCGGGGAGGGCTTGGGGATCGTTCGTTAGCACTGATTAGCTCTCGCGGATCCCTCGTAAGCGCTGATTGGCTCTCTAATCGTATTGTGTCCCGCTCACTCGTACGACGCTGCGCGTACTTGAAGGTCACCGCTCGACTTACGTGCCGGGGGTTTTACTGGGTTTTTCTGTCAAGAAATTCTCAGTACCAGCCTGGAGTTGGAAGTTGGCGGTGTTGGATAGAGCACGTAAAGCCGTCGGTCCTGTGCCTGATCTCTCTCCGGTCGTGTCACATTGGCGTCTCATCGGACTATGAGAGTGAGGGAATCTGTGTATGCGCACACACTTTTGCTCCATAATATCTCCTGCGCCGATGGTTAGTCTCCACATCAGTTGAGATTGGCCGGAGGACAGGGAGGACATTATTCTAATTAACTATATGTTTCAATCCTCCAGAGACGCCCATTCCGTCGCTGCACTGTGTGCGTCAGAACGGCTACTTCTCGCACGAGGACCCCGCCGAGTGCGGCAAGTTCTACTACTGCGTGGACGGCAAGTTCAACATGATCACGTGCCCCAGCGGCCTCGTGTACAACGACAAGAGCGGCATCTGCACCTGGGCCGATGAAGCTAAGAAGAAGGGGTGCGGAGCTGCCGGTAGGTCAATTAAGAAATTTTAATATGGGATGTGTCGAAGAGACGTATATCCAAATGAAAATGCGTTGAATATTAGATATACGTTCATACATTTTAAGATATAATAAACCCCTGACGCAAAAACGACGGGGTGTTATAAGTTTGACGTGTCTGTGTGTGTGTGTGTGTGTGTGTATCTATTCCCATGTGGCGCTCAAACGGCTGGACCGATTTGAATGCGGTTTTTTTTTGTTTGAAAGGTGAATTAGTCGAGAGTGTTGTTAGCTATGTTTGATGGCAATCGGTCCAAGATGGCCGCCGCTACCAAATGGCGGATCATTTATTTGTTCACAACTCCCTTAATATGGGTATCAAATGAAAGGGCTTGACTAGTAGAATAGCACTATGTAAATCCAAGATAGCCGCCACCACAAAATGGCGAATGCCGGGGGTTTTTTAAATTTTAAATTTATACTTGTAATATGTACTATCAGCAAACCGAGCAGTGATCGTCGATCTATTGAGGAGTTCATATCTGGTTAACATCTATAATCAACTCGCACGAAACATTTTGTTACGCAATAGTTGTGGGGCCCCCTACCAGCTAATGATTCCTGCCACGTCAGAAGTACCTTTAAAGCGTATACCCTAGGTATTCTTTTAGCAAGCGCAGTCCAAATTAGACCTCTTCATTGATTTCTGTTGATATATTATGATGGTTGTCAAGTGCAGACCTATCTTCCAACAAGCTGTATTTTAATCAAGGAACATAAAATAATGAATTTTTTTTAAGTTTAAAAAAGGATTAACACTGAATTATACAATCTCAGGAATTTTTTATCTTGATTTGCAGATGTGTTCCAATTCGACTGCCCCATTGTGAACGAAACTTTCGGTTTGACCCATCCCCGTTACGCTGACCCGGATGATTGTCAGTTCTTCTACGTATGCATAAACGGCAACACACCGCGACGGTCCGGATGCAAGCTTGGACAGGCATTCGACGATGTCAGCAAAAAATGCGAGTGGGCGAGGAAAGTGCCAGAATGGTGAGTAGATTTTCTTTCATAAGTGGTTATAATTGCTCGACTGCTTCATTGGTGTAGTCCAGCTTGTTCTGCTATGTATTATGAGGTCCAGGATTCGAGTACAATAAAAGTTATTTTTCGAATCAATTTCGCTTCGCAACGCCGGTGTTAAATATAACCCCGTGGCCCGTGACCCGACGCATCGGCGCTCCATCAGATTATAAGAGTGAAGGAATAGAGAGTTCACTGCCGTGGCTGAAATACGGTCAGAAAAACCTCGAATAGTAAATTCAAAAGCAAATAAAAATATATTCAAACATTTTTAAGGAGGTATAAATATTTGATTGAACTCAAAGTCTGTAAGGTACTTAGTCTGTAAGGTAATACAGACTGACTTAGTTCTAGAATAACTATAATTCTATATCTATAATCTAGACCTTATTATATTTATTTCAATAGAATAGAATAGAATAGAAAAGTTTTTTATTCAAATAAACTTTTACAAGTGCTTTTGAATAGTCAGATGAATCTACCACTGGTTCGGAATGCCGTTCCAACCGAGAAGAACCAGCAAGAAACTCGGCGGTTGCTCTTTTCCAAATTTACAATATCAATATAACAATTTTATGGTAAGTACATGATTGAATTGCCGTCTCGCGCATTGCTGGAACGAGTCAAATCCACGCCTTTTTATCATTTATATAAGTAATCATAATTTTATTCAGATAAACTTTCGGAAGCGTTTACGAATCGACAAATGAATCTACCACAGGTTCGGAATGGTGCTTACAATTCTACACATGTGAAGAAGGGCAGACAAAAGTAGCCCCATTTCCGACGGTGGCACCGTATATAAGTATAACTCTGTTAAATCTAATGACTGGAAATCCCTTTGTAAATCTTGCTTTTCAACTGATACTAATATTGTCCCTACAGACAAAGGTAGCTATAATGTTTAAGTTTATGCGTAGTCTCACTTTGCAGAGTTCGAAAACTTTACTAAATATTATTGATCGAATCACAATGACTTCAGAGTAAAATAGACCTAAAATGGCTTACATTAAGGTTTGAGTTCGCCAATACATTCAGCATTTGAAAACAGCCAGCACTCCAAGCAGAAATGTTGTAAAGTAAATATTCGAACTATTGAATTAAGACTTTAGATAAGAGTCTTTGGGTACTCTGAAGTTATTGTGTATCGATACTCGAAGTTCTATCATCGTTGCCACTATGTAAAGTCGGCATAAGACCTCTGTGGTTGTACATAACGATGAGTTGCTAACAATAAACCTAATATTGTTACAGCGCTGATTGGTACAAGGATCAACTGACAGATGCGGAGCTTGACGCGCTAGAAAACCCCCCCACTCCCAAACCGAAACCCGCAGGCTCACCCTCGCGCCGTAAGCCCAACCGTCCCAGTAAAGGAAAACAAGTGGACGTCGAAGAATAGTGATTAGTATTAAGCTAGCTCAATAAAGGATAAGTTTTAAAGTACATGAAGAATTTCATTTCCTTAATTTTGTTTTTAGAATAGAATGGAATAGAAAGTTTTTTATTCAAATAAACTTTTATAAGTACTTTTGACGATTCGTCAAATTGAAACTACCACTGGTTCGGAATGCCGTTCCAACCGAGAAGAACCAGCAAGAAACTCGGCTTTCCTGCCTTGAAAAGTATGGATACAAGCCTTGTCTGTGGCAGAATTTCATCGACTTCGTTTCAGTGACTGAGCTGCTAAACAGATCTAGACACACTTTTGTATTTACGTTTGGATGAAATGGTAAGTGCAATCCGTAAAAGATTTTTTTTTAAATTGGTTAATCGATTGCGAATATCTTGTAGTTAGAATCTTGATGAAACATTTGAAACCATAGGATGACTAAAAGACAGACTAAAAATTTTATACTGGTGACTAAATTGACGTTTTTACGGTTTTTGCATTGGAAATCAAGTATCAGGTTTAAAATAAACAACCGTGTTTAATCCTGATTATTTTTAGCAAGACCGTATATTTTCAAACTAAATAATTTAGGTACACTTATGGTACAAGAGGAAGTAAAAGCAAGTCTACAAATATTGTAAAAGTCTGCTGCATAAATTATAAAAAAAGTTAATTACAAAGCATTACAGTAGATAGAATGCGACGAGAGGGATTTTAGGATTTCACAAAACTATACTATAAAACGTGTGCACTCTATAGTTTTTGAGCATTGTAATAAACGACACATTAACACTTATATACCTTTTATTTTTTACATACATAGTACTTTCTCTATTTACATTTTATTTTACTGTTCACTTTTTTAATTATTTACATGGTTTTATTAATGAAAAATATATACAAACATTCGTTAGTGGGTAACTCTATGGTAACTAATATCACGCAAATTGTGGTTATTTGGTAGGGGTAGGTAACCTTTTGTTTTTTGTAAATAAGAAGTCATACACGATTGATAGCGATACTTATGTAAATAATTACACTTTGTTTTAAATTTCATATTAATAAATAGGATTCGGTGGAAAATTACTTCCAACTCATATAATGAAGTATATTATAAAACGAAAACGAAGATTTTGGTGTGCAATTATAGGCATACCTTTAATATTTTACATATTGGAATACATAGGAAAATAATTGATTTACTACGTTTAGATTTAGTAGACAAATCATATTTAAACAAAACTGAAGACACTTAATAAAAGAGAGTTTGGTGAAAATAAGACAGTTTCAGCAAGTAAGAAAGCTATCCAAGTTTCTATCCTCTATTAAAAATTGTGTAACATTGGTAGTTTTGCGCATCATATAAATGACATGCGGCTACGATGAATGGATGAATTCAATTTAATTATTGTATTATTTTATTTGTTTACTGTCATAGTATAACGCGCAAAGCTACAAACGTTACAATCTTAAAAATATTTTTTAAATTTAATTTGTAATATTCGTTTTCGTTTAATAATACTTTTAGCTGTGACGCATAAATTAGGCGTGCGCACAATGAGGCACTAATTCGGGGTCTTCGCAGGTGAGGTTCTGGTCGTCGAAGACCTTGCCTTCTTCGCAGGTGATGAGACGGGGGTTCCCCTCCACGCAGGTGATCAGTCTGTAACAGTCGCCGGGCACGGGAAAGCGCGGGAATGGCCAGAATTTAGCTGATTGGGTGTTTGCTGGTACCTTCGTGGGGCATTTGAACCCGACAACAGCTGTAAAATATGAGATAACACACATTTAATATACATTAGTATAGATATAAAACAATAGTAATTTATTAACCTGTTGGATTACAGGGGTATTTAATATCTAGTTGTGTGCAGTTTTATACATCTGAACTCATATCTAAGACCAAAAAACATACCTACAGATAATACACAGGAATCACAATAACAAGATGCCAAATCACTTGTAAAATCCTAGCAATAACGTTTGCCCGAATTAACTTATAATATTTTAAAATACCTAACGTCTAATAATGTGACAATATAATATTAGCGAATAGATGCAAATGACTGACGACGACCTCCCTGGCGCAGTGGTGAGCGCTGTGGTCTTATAAGTGGGAGGTCCCGGGTTCGATTCCCGGTAGGGACAATTTGGGATTTTATAATTTCTAAATTGTCTCTGGTCTGGTCTGATGGGAGGCTTTAGCCGTGGCTGGTTACCACCCTACAGGCAAAGCCGTGCCGCCAAGCGATTTAGCGTTCCGGTACGATGCCGTGTAGAAACCGATGGTCTGGGTCTGGTGATGGCAGGGGTCTGCATACCTCTTCCAAGTTAGCCCGCTTCCATCTTAGACTGCATCATCACTTACCATCAGGTGAGATTGCAGTCAAGGTCTAACTTGTAGTTGAATAAAAAAAAGACTACAATACTAAAATTACATTAAGAAACATACGGAGACTCACTTTTTCACATTAGTAGTTATTATCGCCATACGGCATGCCAACATAAGTTTGATATTGTTCAAATTAAGTACATACCTTCGGGGTTACAGAAGGGCTGGAGTAGGTCGGGCCAGTTGCATCCGTGAATGCGTTCGTCGTACACGAGGCCGGGCGTGCACGGCTCCTGGTGCGGCTCTCCGAACGCGCACTTGATGTAGCTGGTGGAGCACTCCGCGCTGTCCGGGTAAATGCCGAACTGGTACTCGCAGCCGGGGGTCGAGTAGGGCGTCACTGAAAATATCAAATATCAAATATCAGAAAATATCAAATATCGACCTCACCACACTTAAGAGTCCATATCTTGAAAACTACTAAGCCGATTGTGATGAAACTTACACTGTTTCCTGTATAAATTGGCTTGAATTTCAAGCCAATAAAAAAAGAAAGTTATAGTTTCGGAGAAATCCATGGACAAACATATAAACATATCTAAAAATCGATCTATTTTCTCCCGGATAACTTTGTGTGTAATGTATAAAAATATTAATAGATGGACAAAATACCGGAAATAGGCGATAAAAGTTAATTAAGTAATGGAGAAGGAAATGAGTTGGAATGACGAAAGGTGTATCCAATCAGATTAATAGAATTTTGAATTTAATCTTACAGATAATAGTGTTGTATGACTATCTGTAATTTGAGGAGACTCAAATTATTTATTTTATCATACTGTAGCATTGTCCTTTTTATTTTATTCATTGATATTTTTGCTAGGTTGAGTTCAATAAACATGAAAATTCTCGTACAAGCACAAGAAGATATGTTCACAGGCGCGCAGGATGCAGTGCAAAAATGTTCTTCAGTTACTAATAGCATTTGCTTTTTTTCGTCGAGTTAATACTGGTACAAGTCACGGCAAATAAGTCTAGCGTTGACCTTCAATGCGCAAAAGCCGAAATTGAGGTATCTCGGGGTGCGAGGGGGGTCGCGGTGAGGGCGTGGAGATCGTTCGTAAGCACTGATTAGCTCTCGCGGATCCCTCGTAAGCGCCGATTGGCTCTCCAATCGTATTGTGTCCCGTTCACTCGTACGACGCTGCGCGCACTTGAAGGTCACCGCTCGACTTACGGCCGGGGTTATAGATGCTTACAATCAGCTTTCCTCTCTCCGCACTCCACAGCCCAGTGGTAGTTGCAGTGGTTGTGCACCGCGCCCTTGCCGTCGAACAGCAAGCCGTTCTCGCAGGTCTCTACGGTGAGGGTGCCGTTCGTGCAGAGGAAGAACTGGTCGCAGAGCTCAGGGTGCGCGTACGCCTGTCAAATGTAGGAAAAAATTCTTAAACCTTCAGGAACTCATGCGTCACGTCAAAACAGCTTACACTGAAAAAAGTAATTTTTGTCTGTCCACAAAGAGTATGGGCAAAACCCGTTACTTAATATTTAAAAAGCTCTTATTGTATTAAGAGACGTTGTATTTGGTCCTTTTGAAATCTTGTAATTACCTACTGAGTATGATTTTTTTATTGATTTGATGCTATAAAAAGATAACTCATTCAATTCTCTCCTCTATGCATATATTATAAAACAGCAGTATTTAGCGACATCGACAGATAATGTACAACAGACTTGCCCTAAATGTTTAGATCTGTACCCAAAGATATTTGAAAATTCGAGGAAATATTACTAGAGTAGGTATAAAGTAGTCATAAGGATAAATTTTTTGAAACTTATCCCTAAATAATTCTCCTCGAATTTGATAAAATCTAAATCCTAAAGTCTTTTCATAAAAAAAAATGAAAAAATATCCTTGAAGGAAATAATTTTATTAAATTTTGGTTACCTGAACTCCATATTGCTCGGGACAAGCTGGTGCATTTTGAAGAAGTATTCCTGCATGCGCTGAAAAGGTAAATAAAATAAAATATTAGTAAATTTTACTTTCGGCGACTGGACAGTGATAGCCTAGTGGTTAGGACAGAGCAAGCTGTGATAGCCTAGTGGTTAGGACGACCGACTTCTAATCGGAGGTTGTGGGTTCGATCCCGGGCACGCACCTCTAACTTGTCTATGTTATGTTGAGTTATGTGCGTTTTAAGTATTTAAATATCACTTGCTTTAACGGTGAAGGAAAACATCGTGAGGAAACCTGCATGCCTGAGAGTTCTCCATAACGTTCTCAAAGGTGTGTGAAGTCTGCCAATCCGCTTGGCCAGCATGGTAGACTATGGCCAAAACCCTTCTCACTCTGAGAGGAGACCCGTGCTCTGTAGTGAGCCGGTAATGGGTTGATCATGATGATGATGATGACTGGACAGTAATGTGTACTGGATAGTGTGGCGAATCTTGGGAGAGGCCTACGTCCAGCAGTGGACGGAATGGGAGGAAAACACATTTTTAGGTATTAAAAGGCGCATGATGGTAATATACCGGTGGCTGAAAACTATAGTGATTGCAAGAGTTACGAGGGGATGAACAAACACTCATATCAGGTTCAAATAATTGTACCCAATGAACACGTTTGTGCGAAGCGTGACGGTTAGGCAACTATGATGTGAGGTCGATCGTGGCGATTACTTGTTTCATTAGTCAATTAATTTACTTGATTTCTTTTTTACGTGAGGTCGAAGTATTATGGATTAAAAGTTAAATAGTAAGTATAGTTAAAAGTTATTGTACTTATTTATCCTTAAACTGTAATAGGTGTCTTTACAATAATGTTTAAAACTTAATTTGTATTGTGTACTGTTTGTTCTGAAGGAATTACGGGAACTGAAAAGGAAAATAGGACAAAGTTTTCTGCAGGTTTTTTCTTAATAAAAAAATATATTAAAAGCCAGTGTTAGATTGAGATTAGTGTTGTTACGAATATTCGCATCCGCATCCGTAAATGCGGAATATTCGCATTAATTCAGACATCTGCATCCGCATTCACATCCGCATCAATCAATGCGGAGTTTTTACGGATGCAGATTCACATCAACAAGTAACAACACGTAAAGAAAGTGGGCGGAGTCATAGTGGCACGTTATTTGCGTTTGTTTTGGTAATTGCTAACTTCATTCGGGACGCGCAGGAAGGCGCGTAACAAGATCTTACAGGTTTTGTTTGTTGTGTTTTATCTCACTGTCAATAAATTATAGTTACAGTGAGTGTTTACTGTGTGTGTAGTACACAGACACACAATGTGTATTTTATTGCGTGTTTAATGAATATTACATATTTTGATATATAAACATTAAGTGAAATGTCGCCACCAATAAAAAGCAGTTATTTATCACCTCCACCAGCCAGTGTTCCCACTTCCCAGCGAACAGCTATTTAGTGGAGCCGGGTTAATATAATCCACTAAGAAACAGATTGGAAACTGAGAAGGCTACAATATTGCTATTTATTAAATATAATTCACCAATTTTTAAGTCTAATTATTAAACAAAGATTTTTTATTATGAAACTTAAAGCTTTAAATTCTGTTGTGTCATAAGTAAAACAAACTTGTGTGATTTTATTCCAGAAATATAATTACATAAATAAAAAGTTATTTTAAATTGATTTTCATTTATTTATGCACTTAAAATTTAAATAATTGTATTTTTTTAATCCCAAAATCCGCATCCGCATCCGCATCGCATCCGCATCTGCATCAAATCCGCATCCGCGGATGTGAATTTCTAATAATCCGCATCCGCATCTGCATCCGCGGATGTCTAAATTTTTGCATCCGTAACAACCCTGATTGAGATGTACATATTTTCTGAAAATTGACGATAGTAAATAACTTTTCTGAGGGAATAATAAATATATTGAGTTTCAAAACTTTAATCCCGTGGCCGTTGATGAAAAATACTTAGTAAAGTATAAGTAAAGTATTTATGGTAATAGAAAATATTGCTGGAATTTAATCATATGAAAATTCACGGTACTAACTGCACGTCTAAGACCGACGGTCCCTACGTACAATCCCCTAATTACAAAACACAAATTTTTCAGGAGAGCGTTTTAAAGTTTCAAACACGTGTATTTCATGATCTACTAAATGCTGCATCATGAAATTTGGTATGAAGTTTTAATATGTGAAATACTTACTTTATAAAAAATTAAAAAATTTGTTATAAAAATAACGTTTAGTGTATTATTTGTCACTTATGTTCTTATACGTGGGATTCATCTCTATTGCAAATAACTTATGTGGTACTTACTGACTTTTACGTGGTAGTATTAAAATTAAGCAAAGTCGTAATTGCCATTTAAGAAATTGTACGTGGGGGTGCATGGTATAAAAATATGTTGTTAGTGTTTAAGTGTTGAATACAACTTTACTACAAGAGCATGAGTCGGGAAATTTCTCTTATATAATATTGCGCAACAGCCTATGTAACTTTATTATAACTCGTCGTCGACGTCGTCATCAACCAGTAGACGTCCACTGCTGGATAGGTAACTTGTAGGGACTTCCAAACGTCGCGTCGTGGTCTTGGGCCGCTTGTATCCAGCAGTTCTCTGCGACTCTTCTGATATCGTCGATCCACCGGGAGTCTGTCAACACTGCGCTTTCCGGTGTGAGGTTGCCTGAGCACCTTGGGATCTCAACGTCTATCAGTTCTCCAAACTATGTACCCCGCCCATTGCCACTTTAGTTTCGCTATACTATGTCGGTGAATCTAGTTCTTCTACGAATCTCCTCATTTCTAATTTGATAGCGTAGAGAAACTCCATCGCTCTATCAGTGACTGAGCTTTTTTGAGGCTCATAGTTAGCGACTATGTCTCGGAGCCGTATGTTATCACTAGCAAGACGCACTGTTCGAAGACGTTGGTCTTCACGGCTTCAGGCACTGAGATATTTTGGACGAGAAGACATCGCAAAGCTTTCCGAACGCTGCCCATCCGAGTTTGATTCGACGGTTGACCTCTTTCTAGAAATTTGACCTATCTATCTGGACTGTGTGTTCCAGGTCTCTACAATACAATACGATACTGGCCCACCTATCGAGAAACCCTGCTTAGGTCGTTGAGCATTGTATTTAAGTCTTCCAGAGTATTTGCCATAACAAGTACATCGGTACGTGAGTGATGTACTCACCGTTAATGTAATGTCATGTTCGGTTTAATTCAGAAGCTTAAAGATGTCCTCCAATGCAACTAGTAGCAGTAAAGACCTTCGAAGAGATTACGTCTCCCTATCGTACTTCTCGCTGCAATCGGATTGGTCTTGTAGTCTGATCCTGCATATTATGGACTGACAATATGGTGGTGTTTTCGTACAAACACTTCAGCACTTAGATATACGATAGCCGATCCGATATCTCTGTAGTAATCTTAAACAGCCCACGTTTCCACCAAATCAAAGGATCTCTCAGAGTCCACAAACGCCAAGCAAAGTGGCTAGTTATACTCTTCGGTCTTATGAAACTGCCGCAGCGTATGCATGTGGTCTATGCTACTGTAGCCTTTTCGGAATCCAGCCTGTTTGCGAGGTTAGAAGTCGTCGAATATAATATCTCTGGATAATTAATTATACTTTTAAGAACCTTGTCGTCTGTGTTAGTCGAGCTTAACATGGATGAAATAATCATTGTTGGCTGCGATGATTTGAATACTTCATTGTTCTTCATCATTGAATTGGAGAGATCAGTTACATTGGAAAAGCGAAAACGGGTATCGTCATGCATTAAATCCAGGGTAGAATCTCCATTTTTACGAAATAAAGCGACGACTTCAATTATATTGTCTTGTGTTTACTAACATCAGTAGATTCCCTTCTACGCGGTGCTGTAAGAAGCTTTAATTTAAGAAAAATTCATCCGACTTTAATATACAGAATTAAAGAATAACTGAAAAAGAAAGGTACGCATATCTTCAAAAGTAATGAATAAATTTTGTTAAAACTCAGAGTGTTCTTAAGTTGAAGTAAAGGTTAGCCTATAAAAAAAATAGTCAAAATTTGATCAATAGTTTCGGAGAAATTCACGGACAAAAATACATACATACACACAGCTATAAAATTATATTTATTTGTTTGGAAGCCCTAATAGATTATCGTAATATGTGAATATATTACAATTTTTATTATATTACATACATACGTGTCGAATTGATAACCTCCTTACTTAAAAAGACGGTTAAAAAAACATTACTCAAAAAAAATGACATAACTGTTAATTATTTACGAGATTGAAATAAAATTACCGAAGTAAAACGTCGTAAGTAGTAGTTATGTATTAAATCTGTTTTTATTTTCCAGCGTAAAGTTACTTATTTACCACTTCCTGCAACTTGCATTTCAATTTTTCGATGTAACATAACGTAACTACCATATACGAACTGTTACGTTGGAATACTCCGAAATTAGTTTATTTCGTTCACCTGTACGAGTTATAACGGAATCTCTATTTTTTATAACACGGCCGTCTCTTCTAGGCCGGCACGAGCTCAATGCACCGTAAGTGTCAGTTGCGTGTGAGACGCTCGGGGTTACGATTGATTGTCCAACGTAAAATTACTGAATTACCACTACTGCTGTTCTACTTCGGAAATTTTAGTAAATTTTGTAGTTATGGGAAATGTCGTGTGTGGATTTAGAGTTGAATTTGCCAACTTAAATTTTTTTTTATTAAACTAAACGATAATATAGGGTGTCCTGAAGGTTACGAAAACAAAACATGCAAATCACGGATCTACCACTTAGGGGATTGTACGTAGGGACCGTCGAGACTATCTAGGCTATTAAACTTAACACAGCTTGATCTCTAAAGTACGTTAAACTCGTCTTATTATAATCATGAACAAGAATCAAAGATATGAGTGATATAAACCGACGTAATGTACGTACAGTGGACTACGAAAGTCATTGGTAAAACAATCCTTCAAAATAAAGCTGTCTGAAAATAAAATAAAAATGATAGTCAGAAATACTCCGAAATGTCAGATTAAGGTATGGTGGGTTAATTACGAGCTAAAAAAAGTACCTATATTTAGAAAATCAGACTATTTGAACGTAACATACGAGAGTGGGAGCGTTACAAAGCTGCAAAAAAAACGTTATCTTGACATTCTCGAATCTCGAGGGTGGTTGAATTTTTTTTTTGAAGGAAATGATGCAAAAATAATAAAAATAGAATCAGCCGATTTTCACAAGCCGAAGTAATAAAAATCGTCTATGAAGATGAGAGCGTGCAACTAGACGCTTTCCCCACCACTAAAAGGGGAAACATTATTATAACCTTTTATTCTTCCTATAAATTAATCTACAAAATCTAATAGGTCCCGACGCGCTCGAGTAAATCCACATTCAACATTATCGGCTCCCCTACCGTAAAGTGCTTTTACAAAAATAGAAAATGTTGGCTTCTAATTACTATTGATGTGAAATCATATTATACTATGTTTAGCACTAATGTAAGTTATAGGTTAAAAACTTGTTGATCTTATAATCTATTATTTACTATGGATTGATATATATATAAGAATATATTATTATGTAATAACTGGAGGATCAAATTGTGGCCTATTTAATAAATATGTAATAGGTTAGATGCAAGAGGTTGGTCCTTCGAGCTATAATGGGTCGACTAATGGCGGTGTTTTATTATTAAGTGTTAAAATATTAACACTTCTGTGATTGACAGTACTCTGTTCGTGTTCATTCTCGTGAACGTAAGCCCATCGTCACGTTATCGTGTATACCTATCAGCTGACGCATCACTCACTTTTACTTTTCTTCACAATCTGACAGATACAGTTTAACTATTATGTAACGAATTAAAATGAATAACTAAATATCCGTTAGATAACTTTAGCATCTTCGGCTTCCTGTCCTTTTTTCACTTTACTTTATCATACCTCTTTGTATCTTTGGGACAGTAGTTAGTATAAATCAGGATATTTTAATAATATAATCAATACCAATACATATATTATAATAATAATAAATACGAAAGTAACTCTATCTGTGGGTATTGAGATAGCTTGCATCTTGGAAATGGACACAGGCTAATTTTTTCCGAAAAATCAAAAATTTCCAATGATTTTTGAAAACCTATATCCATACAGTTTAAGTCGAGGACATCAGATGCTTTTAAAATTAGTCTGGCCCAAAAAAATGTAATTTTTATCTTTCTTGAGTTCAAATCCATAAAATTAGCAAAAATAAACTACTTACATGATAACTTTGAAAAAAAAAATCGTAGGCATGACAAATTGTTTAGTTTATTTTAATAAATAAAGCTTATGCATAATAGTTGCTTAATGAAAGTTATAGTATGCAATATTTGCATGAAAATTGCGACATTGTTAACAATAAAATATTTGCGTGACCTTGCTATACTTGATAAATTAATTATTATTATTGCTTGTAATGTCTCGAACTGTCAGTCAGACTTGGTAAAGTACCAAGACGATAAAATGCTGCATTCTACTTAACGTAATTTTTGTTTCTTACCATTAAGTATATTGCGCGTAGTCTTCAATGTACCTAAATAATTGAATTAAGTACTTATACTGAATAAGTGTAATTTTACATTATTTTTAAATCAATATTTTATTCAGCATATTTTTTGGTGATTATAATATAAGACAATAATTATTGCCTTCATTCACGATTCTGTTGACCTGGATATTTTAATTGAATATACCAATTTTCACATTGCGTATTATATTTTGATATCGCAAAAACGTACTCAAAAAGACACGTATTTACAACCTAAATTAATATAAAGTAGCAACAAAGCGTGTTCTTAGCCCCCCATACACGTAGAGTGAGCGAAAGTAGTACCAAGTAGTGGTCAGCCTTGGTGCGCAACTGTCCGCCTGATAGTGTTGTCAGATAACACGTTAGAGACTTTTATATCAGTTCGGTTTTTATGTAACTATATATCGGACCACATGGCATTAGAAGCTTGCCCATTGTCGTCATATAGATCTTTAGAATTAGTATTTAGTACGAGTTTGCATATTGCTACAACGTTTATCGATTTCAAGTATCTTCTTCTTCTTCTTGTGCAACGGACTGCTGACCATCACTGGAGGTCAGCATTCAGTCTTTTGAACCTCTCCTTGTCCATGGCTAGGCGGAATAGTTGTGCGACTGTCTTGATGCCAGTCCATTCCCTTATGTTTCTTAGCCATGACTTCTTCCGCCTTCCAACACCTCTTTTTCCTGCAATTTTCCCCGTCATAATAGTCTGCAGCAGGCGGTACCTATCGTGTCACAGTATATGGCCTAGGTGCCTACGAGATCTTACGCTGCTTGATGGTTCTTACTAGCTCAGTGTTCTTCTGCATCGATTTCGAGTATCGAAACACAATAATTTCAAAATAAAATGGACTTAAATTGACTTTTTTAAGGTCTTTAAGGTAAGGTTTCGTCTTTACATCTACACTGTCTGTCGGTGCTGTCATCAAGCTGTCAAGTAGAAACTTGAGAAATCAAAATCGGAAGCATGGAAGTTGGTGCTTGTAACTTAAAATAAGAGTTCTTAGGTTAATTTTACTGTGACATTATAATTTTTCAATATTCGTAATCTAGCAAGGTTGTCGAAATACACAAACTCATACTAACAGATCTGACTGTGGATTCGAGATATGATTTAAAATACAGCTCCAACCACATTCCTACTTTAGAAGCTAGAATTCCACTAATCAACTTCGTATAGAATTTTCCTAAATACATAAGTACTCAAGTTTAAAAAAATAATAATTATAAGACTTCGAAGATCAATTTTAATGTTAAGCAAAGTTACTGTTTAAGAAATAATTTAAACATAGTACTTTTATGTTAATGAACACAACTATTCTCGGACAGTATAATCAAATCGTATAAGTGTAATTATATAACATCGAGAAGGAAAACGTCATGTCGTATTATGTACTCATCGTGACTCATCTTGACGGTAAATAAATGAATTTAATTGAACATTTAAGACTCCATTCATAGTCAGAGCATCTTTACAACGGTTACAAATAGTTCGTAGCTGTGTCACAAAGATACTAAACATTTTTGTTTCGTAATAATGCACCAGTTAAAACAAGTATCAACGAACTTATTATATTGAAAGGACTATTTCTCAACCGTTTCACGAAATTGCATTAATCCAGTTACAGGATTTCAACATTTTGTTTAGCATTCACGTTTACACCTTAATTTTTAACCGAAAACTATCTATGAATAATTATAATGTATACCTACTTGTTGTTTGCTTTTTCTTGTGTACGTATCATGAAACTAATTTGTAAATGCCCAATTAGTTTAAATCTATCTATTATACTTAACATTAATTCAAAGTATTTTATCGTCCCCTCATGACGTGATAATGAGCGGGGCCCATGCATAGCTAGAAGAACCGAAAGGCGTTGGGGTCTCAAAGTGTTTCAAAGGCAATCTCACACTAGGAAACGCAGTATTGGATAACCTCCTACTAGGACGGATGATTTCAAGCGAATCGCTGGCAGTCGCAATACAAGTGGTATAAGATCGTGTTCTGTGGTGATTCTCGCAAGACCTAAGTCCAGCTAAGTCCATCGCTTGAGATGACAACGAAGATGAATTAATAGTCGTATTTTATAGCTTTTTGATTATTATATATATAAAGCTACTTGAAGTTACGGACTGATCACCTCTCCTGAACACTTTTGTATGGAACTTTTTCACCATACTTTCCATGTGTGTAAAATTCAAAAATTCTAGGTCACCAAAATTATAGAGAGAGCTGGACGTGGAAAACTGACTAGAGTGCCCTAGAGGATCTCGAAAACTATCAGTCGGAGAGGTATCGTCTCGAAACAAAAAATGTTCAAAACCTTGGGCAATTGGGTGAACCGGTAAAAAAAATATGGCCACCATACAAAAAAAATTTCGTCTCCATACAAAAAATTTCCTAATTTTCAAGAGGCTCTCCAGAACAACTTTGTATGGAACTTTTTCCCTTCACTACTTATGTGCGTAGAAGTTATGGGTCTTCTTTCAGAAAATTATGAAACGTCATGAATGTAGAAAATTTACCAGAGTACCTCATAGGTCCTCCGAAACTACCAGTCATACAGACATGGTCCCAAACAAATGTTATTAAAGACCTTGGGCCATTAGGTGAACCGGTAAAAAAAAGATGGCCACCGAACAAAAAAAAAATTCTCTCCATACAAATTTTTTGGGTTCTTTTCAAGAGGCTCTCCAGAACAATTTTGTATGGAACTTTTTTCCTTTCACTATTTATGTGCGTAGAACTTATGGGTCTTCCTTCAGAAAATTATGAAACGTCATGAATGTGGAAAATTTACCAGAGTACCTCATGGGTCCTCCAAAACTACCAGTCATACAGACATGGTCCCAAACAAATGTTATTAAAGACCTTGGGCCATTGGGTGAACCGGCAAAAAAAAGATGGCCGCCGAACAAAAAAAAATTCTCTCCCTACAAATTTTTTGGGTTCAAGAGGTTCTCCAGAACAATTTTGTATGGAACTTTTTTCCCCCACTACACGTATAAATAGAACTTAAAGATTTTTTCACAAAAAATACAAAACGTAGTGAATGTGGAAAAATTACCAGAGTACCTACCCTAACGGCCCTCGAAAACTATCAATCGTAATGGCATGGTCCTGAAACTAAAAATGTTCAAGACCTTAGGCCCTTTGGTGAGCCAGTAAAAAAAAGACAGCTACGGAACAAAAAAATTCGTGTCCATACAAAATTTCTTTTTAATTTTCAAGTGGCTCTCCAGAACATTTTTGTATAGATCCTTTTTTTTTTTTCACTGAATGCATGCATAGAACTGATTAGTGTCCTTTCAGAAACGTGATAACAATATTTCTTTCTATCTTTCAAGAGATTTTCCAGAATATTCTGGTATTTGGTATGGCCTTCCATTTCTTTATTTTACCAATATTGAAGAGATTACAAGGCCCGCGAGCTGCTTGCAGCTCGCGCACCGAGCGCAACACTAGTTATTCATATGGATATTTAATCAAGTTTAGAATTATTCCCGTATTTAGAATTATTTTATGAATTAGAACCCAAAAAATAAGAACTTTTGAGAACTACGTGTAGTATATATTTGAGCTGGTTAAAAGATTAACTATCGTTGACACATACCCAAGGCTTTTAAGTTAAACAAAGCTGATATTCGACAACAAGATTGCACAAGCACGGAAGACGTAGAAACTTGTTCGCATCTCCTAAGTTTACGTAATGATGATTCGAACCGGCGATGCCTCGGAAACGTCCATTATCCTAGATTATAGTGTCCATAGTTATAGATATAAAATTGAGGCTACTTAAAGGTGTGAGTGAATTCAAGTTGCTTAGTTGCAAGTTGCAAGGGCTTGAACTTAATTTCCGACTTTGTGATTTCCATTAAGTTTGCTAATATCTAAGATCATAGTAATTAGTGAGTATATATCTGAGATCATTTCAACGTAGCTACAAATAATGTTTGTCTTGTCTTAGATGTTGAAAATATCCGTTACTGGTGGAAATCACTCTTAAGAGGTATTCATTTATAGCGCACCTCATACAAACGAAATTTGGTCCTTATTTCAATGATAACTGATCAAACTCAATAAAATTTTTTAGAGATGCTCTAGAAACTAATATGTTTCTATGGATTTATTTATTTAAACAATATTACTGTCTAAATATTGGTTCAAATGTATATATTTGGATGTATATATTTAAACTGCATTCTGTACTTCATTACATAAGATGGTAAACATAATGCAAATGAGGAGGTAAGTAAATCACGTAATTTATAGTGATTCAACTCTGTACAATGGGAAGTAAACATCATTTGTTATTCTAGACGAATCGTAAGGAGAAAGCTTTGTTTATATTCTTAGGAAGAAAGATGCTACAACGAAGTTGTAAAGGAAACATTATGCGAAATAAATACAAGATATTTCTTTACAAACTTTACACGTATTATGTACAAAAGATTAATCGTATCTATCGAATATTACCTGATAGCTACTATCTATTATCTACTAGATTTCTCGCATGGATTAAGGTTTAAAAAAAGAGCTAACTTTTTTTACACTTTTACCACCTCTTTTGTTACCTTAGGGCAAGAATTTCTATCTTTAATGCATATCTAGGGTTCTCGAGGAATTTTTGCTCCAAACAAATAACTAATACCAGTTGAGGCACGCTACGTTGCCTATCCGTTGAGTTGCAGTACTTATTTATAGATCAATAAACCTATATCTACGAACCAATAGATTTTTAATACAAAATCACATCCAAAGACTATCCTACTAATATTATAAATGTGAAAGTGTGGATGTTTGGATGTTTAGATGTTTGTATGTTTGTATGTTTGGATGTTTGTTACTCAATCACGCCGCAACTACTGAACCGATTTGGCTGAAATTTTGAATGGAGATAGCTTATGCCCTGACTTAAAACATAGGCTACTTTTTATCCCGGAAAAGTATTCCTGTGGGACTAAAATAGATATAATCTTCCAAAAACGCCATAGAGGGCGCTGACTGTTCTTAGGTAAATCACGTTCACATAACACATTATTGCAATAGTTTGCTGTGTTGCATGCATTGGCAACACATAGGCTACTTTTTATCCTGGAAAAAATGCACAGTTCCCATGGGATTTTGAAAAACCCGAAGTCTATATCTACAACTATAGGTAGATTATTATAGCGAACTTCCTTGATAGAAAGTATAAAGGTTGGAAAAGGGATCGGGAACGGGAACCGGGAATCAACGATTCCCTCGGGATTTGTTCAAAACCGAAATTTACGCGAGCGAAGCTGCGGGCAGAAGCTATCACACATAATCACAATACCAATCCTACTAATCCTACTATCCTACTAATCCTACTAATCCTCCTACTATCCTACTAATATCATAAATGTGAAAGTGTGGATGTTTGGATGTTTAGATGTTTGGATGTTTGGATGTTTGGATGTTTGTTACTCAATCACGCCGCAATTACTAAACCGATTTGGCTGAAATTTTGAAAGGAGATATATTATACCCTGACTTAAAACATAGGCTACTTTTTATCCCGGAAAAATCCACAGTTCCCACGGGATTTTGAAAAAAACCGAAATCTCTAGCTACAACTATAGGTAGATTACTATAGCAAACTTCCTTGAAAGTAGGTGTAAAGGTTAGAAAAGGGAGCGGGAATGGGAACCGGAAATCCACGACTCCCTCGGGATTTGTGAAAAACCAAAATTCACGCGGGCGAAGCCGCGGGCATTCTCTAGTTATACATATATTTAGACATATTTTACTTCCACTTTAATATTACAATATTTTAAAATTTTAAAAAATTTCATCAATTAAACGCAACCCTTAATTTAAATAAATATATAACTAAGTGTTAATAAAATTAACACTTAGTTATATATTTTAAATTATATAAGAATATATTCAGAACATATAACGTATTTGTATAAATCAAGACATAGAAATATACTATAGTACTATATATACTATACTATAGTCGTTATAGTTATCCGCAGTTTGACCTTGCCTCACTTTTTACCAGTAAAGAGTCGTGATAATGTTGTGCTTTTGTACAAAGTTCAGTGTTTCACTTATTTCTAAATTCCATATTTTTTGTCTATTACGTTAACTAGCTGGCACATCATTGTTATCATACTTACCTACATTCGAATCTCATTTGCAACATCGAAGTTGTACTAAGATCTAGACGAAGTTAGTTATAAATCTATCTATACATATAATAAAATCGTAGACTTGCCGTATCTGTACATTAAAGATTTTTGCAAAATAATAACTGGAGGGTGTTAGGGATAAGTAATGGAACATAAAAAAGCTATTTTTAAAATTTTTGTCTGTTTGTCTGTTTATCTGTTTGTCTGTTTGTCTGTATGTTTGTGCGCGCATCACGCAAAAACTACTGAATGGATTGAAGTGAAACTTGGCACGATTTAAGTTCATACTATGGAGTAACATAAACGATACTTTTTATCCTGAAATTCAACATGGTTCCCTTGGGAGAGGGGATGAAAGTTAAAATGTTTACTTAGCTGTAATACTTAGCTGTAATTAACGCATGGTCCGATTTCATTCCTTCTTTTTTTGTTAGAAAGAGGATACTTTAAAAATTACCAGCTTATCTCTGAAAAGGCTGGATCGATTTTGATGGAACTTTCTCTGGCGGATGTTTACATTTTGATCTACCTAAACATCCGCCAGTGAAAATTTAACAGTTTTTAGCAAGGTATGAGCTCAAAGGAGCTTAGGAAAAACAAAATGATTCCCACGGATTCTCAAAAAAAAAAAAAAACCACGCGAACGAAGTCGCGGGTTTCCGCTTGTAACAAATAAATAAAGAAACTGCAAATTTTGCTTAAACGTTCTAGGGTAGCACTATACTTTACACAATTATTGTGAAGTACTAAATAGTTTCGTATTTCTTTAAAATGTTCGTAAACTTAAGTGTCTTTCGCCAAGGTCCGTACGCGTAACAATATTATGACATGTCTACTACTAGTGGTCCGCCCCGGCTTCGCGCGTGGTACATATAAAAGCCTATAGCACTCAAGAATCACTTACATATCCAACGGTGAAAGAATTTTTGAAATCGGTCCAGTTGTTCCTGAGATTAGCGCGTTCAAACAAACAAACTCTTCCGCTTTATTTGTATTAGTATAAGTGGATTATTTATGTAACAGTATTATTATTTTTGTTTGCAAAATTATAAATAATTTAATCAAATTTGCATCCACGTTACAAAGAAATATTTTTACTAAAAAATAAAAATAAAAATACATTTACTTTCCTATAAAAGTTCTTTGGTCAGTGGTCCCTGGTGCCTAAGAAAATACTTCTAAAATTAGATTATCGCCATGTATAACTGTTGTTCATTAACGGATTAGAAGAAAAGCGCAATTAAATGTGGGCAAATATTAGAATGTACCTAATAATTAAATTACCCAAATGGAATCTAAAAAAAATACATCGCGCGCGTTGAACTCTTTTGTACGGACGATTCACAATGCTTGTATTTTCCACGCCTCGCTACGCTTTGAACACTGTGATCAGTCATAGCTAATGAGATTAACAAGATTTGCTAGATATAAAAATGTTTAATTACAAAACAAATTGTTTGTGTATAAGTAAGTACTTAGCAAGGTAATTTCTTACTTTATCGTTTACATTTTGATTTTAAAGCGTTGATTGTTAAATGCGGTTAGGTTTTTCTAGGGTTTTTGGTACCAACTCTTAAATAATATTCGATTTAGTAATTTCACTACCGTAATACATAATAACGATGAAGAATATTATGAAATTATGTTAATTTAACTTATGAATTTTAAGGTGATACAAGATCAAGAGGTTGCGAAAAATTTGGCCCTTTAGTCAACTTTTGTGAAAGTTTTGATATTTTATTTAAATTACTTTTAAACGCAGGAACGACCTACATAGTGATACATAATTCATTAATTTGTTTAAGGTCAAAGTTATGAAAATTAAACGGATAGTTAGTCTGTTTTTGTCAGCTTGCATAATAAGTAGAACGAATTAAGTAATTAATGACCAATTAATTTCATTAAGTAAACTATAAAGAAACGGAAGAATCAGAAAGAACTTCTTACTCTATTGTATCTATCCTGTACAATCTCAACCTCAAGACCTTTTATCGGTAGAAAAATTACTGTCAGGAAATTCAAACATAATAATAATAATATGCTAAAGCTACCTACTAAATGTGAATATAGATTTATTTGTTTTAGTTCATATCAAATAATCAAAACAGGAAAAAAAATAAAGAATATTGATACAAAAAGAGCAAGAACCTTTACATAGTTTTTATAATTCTTGCGATTTGAATATTGGAATTATTTTTAGTACAATGTGGGCGATCAAAATTCGTAAGCCATATTTCACAATATATATTTTATGCCAGTTATGTCATATCATGCTATAGGTCTTGTTCCAAATATTTTTAATCGGTCAGCCACTTGGACAGACGAGGGCCTTGAGAGCGAACAATTCCGGCCCCCTTTCCAATGCGTTGAGCAATTCGAAGGAAATAATTAGCTCCGTATACCTACAATTTATATATAAATAAAAACAAATGTTTGTATGTATGTCCTCTATGTACTCCTAAACTATTCATCCGATTTTAATAAAAAAATTGGTGTTATTCTGCATACGTCCGCGTAGGTTCCTATCTCAAAAAATCTATATAAAAATGGACTATATGTTTGTCCCCTACGCGTCCCTAAACTATACTTTATGTGGCATTGCAACGCATTCCTGGAATAGCTAGTGCTCTATAAAATTTAAAGCGATATGAAATTCTAGGATGAATAAAATATTGCAGCAACCTTTAAAATATCCTGAAAATAATTAATCTGTCGCTACTTATTTTTAATTATTAGTGATAAGATCATTATTTTTATTAGTTTACTGTGAAAATGAACAATAATTAATTATTTATAGAGAGATAAGACCAGAGTGCTTAGCCTAAGATCGGAGCACTCGAAAACGAACTCGAAAACTATTGATCGATTTCAGAGTAAAATAGACCTAAAATGGCTTGTGTTAAGGTTTGAGTTCGCCAATACATTCAGCATTCGAACACATCGAGCGCCCCAAGCAGAAATGTTGTAAAATACATATTCGAACTATGGAATTACGACTTTAAAATACGAGTATTTGAGTTCATTTTGCTCGTGTGCTTAGTCTAAAGCGGAGCACTCGAAAACGAACTCGAAAACTATTGATCGATTTCAGAGTAAAATAGACCTAAAATGGCTTGTATTAAGGTTTGAGTTCGCCAATACATTCAGCATTCGAACAATGCTGAATGTATTGGCGAACTCAAACCTTAATGCAAGACATTTTAGGTCTATTTTACTCTGAAATCGATCAATAGTTTTCGAGTTCGTTTTCGAGTGCTCCGCTTTAGACTAAGCACACAGAATTCACTTGTGATTCGATCAATAGTTTTCGAGTTCGTTTTCGAGTGCTCCGATCTTAGACTAAGCACACAGATAACCATTGTAATTTCAAACAAAAGAAAAATGACATTTGAAATAACCTTGTACCTTTGCCTAGTTATGCTTTTTCTAATTTTGTAGTTGAAAATACCAATTAAAATTATTGTTTTGGAAGTAGAAGTATTGTTTCAATGTTACATAACGGACTTTAAGAAACACTTTTACTACACTGTTTAATTGAAGTAATTAAAATGAAGTCTTAGAAATCAAAGGAAGTAATTCATTTCAAGTACACTGTATGTAATTTATTTCTAATATTAAAGAATAAAGGAAACCAAAAGTTATAAGTTTAATAAGATATAGGATCATTAAAGTAATATTACGTTTGCAATTCGTGTTTGAAGAATAACATGCAAGTAATAAGTATCTTTGTTACTAAATAGAACAAACTGGTAAAGGAGATGGCCCCTCCCCAATACATTGTTTGCCCCAGAAAAAAAAATTATGCGTCACGATGAAACTTTTACCTTTGGATTGGTTTTCCTGTGTAAATTAATAATAAATAGTATTCTTGACCCTTGATAGTGTGATTATTTTTTATTGAGTACCCTAACATCTCACTAAAAATATCCTACCTAAGAAGTTGTGTTAGTAAAAAATATTTTGCTACAGATAATTTAATGAACACAAAGTATTATTGGGTATTTAACGGCATACTTAGTGATATTTGGAACTAACTGCTGATATTAATCCAAGCACTCTTCGAGATAGGATTATTGAAAGTAATATTAGCACAACGATAATGAAACGCCATTGCCGCCGAGATGTCACAACACAGCAGAGTCAAAATCTCTAATTCACGTTTCGCTCACGAATGTTCTGATGCAAACTTGTGTTAAAGCACTACGGAGCATCAACTAGTGGTCAATTACTTGACGCAGACTGGAAGAATAACACAAAACAGAGTAAAATTGGTAAAATACAAGAAAATCACATAAGCGCAAACATGCAGCTCAACGAAGTTCCTTGTATAGGGATGTCACGATTCGAATCCGATACTTATGTAGATCGATACAATGGTATACGATTCAGTTGCTAATTTTATCGATCAATATCATTCGGTACGGTTTGGTGGAATGATACACATTGTACAAAAAATCGGGCCAAAAATATAGTTCGATCACTGTCAGTTCACTGACAAACGTTAAAGATTTAAAATAATGTCAAAACCTAAAAGTAGTTTCGTCATTTTATTTGAAACGCAGACCACAACGCATGTGGTCAGTTTTTTTAAACAACTTCAAAAAAAAAGGAGGTTCTGTATTCGACCCGTATGTACGAGTATGTATGTGACTACTACAATTTAACAATACTACGATTAAACCACCTAATTGAAATAATATATATTTTTTGGAGTCGGCGCCAAACCACATGCAATTCATGTAAAATAAAAAGTAAATGTAAAAGTAAATGCAAGTAAAGTCAGATTAGGTATCAACTTTTGAATGCGAGCGCGGTGAACCATGATAGCCGCGGAGCGCGAAGCTGTCCGGGATGCGGGGGGGGCACATTTTCAACTAGAAAAATATGAAAGTCATTGATCCCCGACTTCAAAAAATTATATATTATTCGAGTTAGGTAGTTTAATTGTCAATCTAAATAAATAAAATATTATTTTAAACTTTTTAGTTCGAATCAATTGAAAATCTTTTTTTTTTTTTAATATTAGAAACTCGTATCTGCGCGTCGATTCGAATTGATACTTTTCTTTCGATACCAAGTAAGACTTGAAAGTAGTGATTCGATACCAAAAGTACTCGGTATCGAAACAAAAGTATCGAGTACTTGCTTGTATTGTATCGAACATCACTATAGTCTGATTTTTAATTACAGTTGTCATTTAAAAATAACAGACAGTTGTTGTCATGTCAAAAATAGAATGACTTGTATCAAAAACAGGGTTACTAACTGAATTTCGATTTTACCCCTAACTAAAGTACCTGAAGTATCTGTCAGGCATTTGTCATATCTACATGAGGAAATTGATTTTTATTTACGTAAGTTTTTAATTTATTATCTTTTTTGTGGGAACTGTTTTATCTCTAGCAACATTAAAAGTCATCAAACGTCACGTCAAATAAAAATCAGACTATAGCTGTAAATAAAATGGCAGTAAACAATAACAGGAAATAAAAATACTTCTTTTTAGAATGATTTTAAAAAACCCTGCTTATTCGTAGGTTTCTATTTTTGTCTTTTAAAATAATAATTATAAAGTAATTTTATTACATTTATATAGTTAGGTCTCTTGGTATTTTTCACTATACAAACTTAAAACGATTCTGGGGCAATTTTGGGACATCTCCTTTAATTTAGAAAAGTATATTTTTGATACTTACTAAATGAAATTTTTAACCGACTTCAAAAAAGGAGATTCTGTGTTCGATCCGTATGCGTATGTATTCGTATGTAACGAACCGATTTTGATGATTTTTTCATTATCGTAATTTACATACTTTCAGAAAGGTTTTAATAGGTTTTATAGCATAGATAGTATTCTTATGTAGGAATTTACACGCATAAATGTATCCATTTGTCACTAATATTTTTGATTGGTAGGCCGATTTCTCTGAGATTCCTGGACCGAAGTCGGTTTAATTTTTCCTGAAACATAGCTCGTTAACAAAAGTATTTTGTAAGATTTAGGTGCGGTCTAAATATACGCAATCTAAGTCAACCATTTGTTGCGCCCGCGCACCACTCGGTTATTAAATATGCCGAACCCTTTCCAATCTTGCCCAACGAACTACGAAGGATAATTTCAATGTTTCTAACAACCATAATATGTTTTCTGTTGGAATTACTTCAGTATTTTGGTTCAGTATTTTGCTTGAGTAACAACAAATGAAGAACTAAGTAGGTACATAGCTAGTAAAAAATATTAAAGATGTCGAACAAAACTGGGCAATTTAAAAGTTATCCATAAAAACTGAACAGTAGTATTAATACTAATTTCAGAAGTATTATATTATTAGAAGAATTATATAAGCATACTAGTAAGTACGTGTGAACGAGTATAGTCGATATCTAGTATAGAGTAACAATATGGCGGTGGCCTGAGAACAAAATCGTAGTGATCTACGTTATGGTCAATAGAACAAACATTGTACCCATAATGTAAGTTTTCTAGTGAGTGAACGTGACACCAGAGTGCTTAGTCTAAGATCGGAGCACTCGAAAACGAACTCGAAAACTATTGATCGAATCACAAGTGAATTTAGAGCAAAATGAACTCAAATACTCGTATTTTAAAGTCGTAATTCCATAGTTCGAATATGTATTTTACAACATTTCTGCTTGGGGCGCTCGTTGTGTTCGAATGCTGAATGTATTGGCGAACTCAAACCTTAATACAAGCCATTTTAGGTCTATTTTACTCTGAAATCGATCAATAGTTTTCGAGTTCGTTTTCGAGTGCTCCGATCTTAGACTAAGCACTCTGAGTTACGTTAAACGTAAACGTGTTAAACGCTAGGATGATATGACCTATTGACGTTAACTTCGACGTTATTATGTACTTGAAAACTTACACTATGGGTTTTGTAAAGTTCTTGATTAATTTATTTAAGCATTCAAGCCTTTGACACGAGTTTTCCAGAACTACCTTATTAAACAATATTACATACAAGTCCTTAAACTCATGCCTAATAAAAATGCGGATGGCTATTTAAAAAAATATATTCTTTTTTTTTTGTATGTTAAATGGCATTTAATAGGCTACCATCCAGTTTTTAATCTTGTATTACGGGTTTAAATGTTATATAAAACCAATATGTGATTAAATACAAGTTATACGTAAGCATATGAAAGATAATATGAAACGACGTTGTGCGGCAAAAAGAATAAAATAGTTTTTAGCCTCGAAATAAATTAACTGGTGATCTAATCTTTATCAAAAATGTGCGCTTAAGGTCGACAGAATGATAAATATAATTCAATTCTAAATACATATTGTAGTAAGTTTTCTGATTTACTGAAAGTCTAGTTTTACGGACCTAGAGATATAATCGCTGAAACTGAAAAGAGTATAATATTATACCTAATTGAGAAAAGATTAAGAGAATTAGAATTTAGTTGGGATTTTGTCTGAAATTAAGGTTTGAGGATTTAGATTTCTTGTACTGTTAAAAAATTACTAAGACTAGATACTTACTAGTCATGTCAATAGTCAAAATGATCAATTGCAAGATAGATACTAAAGATGATTAAAAATAACTCGCGCTGCATAATTTAATAACGTAGGTACTTAATTAAGATTGAATCAAGAGCAAAATGTGATGAAATACAAGTTTTTTTTGATAAATTTAAATGATTTTAAAGACAATCTTTCAAACACTGGGTCACTCATAGCTCGAATGCCGTTTTCGCGCAGGACGAATAACTTCAGTATTAAATAGAGCGACTGCTTGACCTTCACTAATTAAAAAAAAAACTATGTATTTAAATGAAACTTATTTCCACACTTTAAATCGTGAAGGCTTGACAAAGGGTTAAGGGTAGTTTGTTAACGGTTAGTTCGAGTGATAGGTATCAATGATTCTTACCATAAGCGATGCAGAAGGTTAAAATCGTGAATGCACTATTGGTCATTTTGTGTGTAAGTAACGACGTCCGCGCGTGTCACTCAGCCCGGCAGCACTGGCGCGCGCGGAGCCAGCGGCCGCAGCTACCACCATCGCCTCGGTATGTGTAGTGCAGGTGGGATTTCCTTTTCAATACGTATGTACTTGTGAGAAATTCAGTTTCAAAGAAAGAAAAAAAAAATTGGTTGTCTGTAAAGTCAGTTTACGGACGATACGTGACGTCGGTTTACGTGATAACGTCATAAGAAAACAAAGACAGATAGATGCGTCACAAGCCGAACGCTTAGGCCGATCGTGCCTTCTGCTATCGCTTGTTCCGCGCTCTCGCTTGCACGCGGTACGTGACAACGTGACAATGAGTCATGCTTTTTTGTGCGTGTAGCCGGCGTTCATTGATTTATAAGACGTTATAAATAAATAAATAAAACGTTATAAGACGTTATTACGTCAAAAAATAAGGTTCTCTATAGTAGTATCACAAGCAAACAATTACAGATACCGAAGTAGTACCGAGTACAGTGTAAAGAAATTCTCAATGTCAGCTCAGAGTTGTAAGTTGGTAGTATTAGATACACCCTCGTGCCTCGGAGAGCACGTAAATCCGTTGCATTTGCGTCCTAATCGGATTATGAGAGTGAAGGAATAGAGAGTACTTGTGTATGTGCACGTACTTGTGCACTATAAAATCTCCTGCGGAGTTAACTAGTCTACGTCTCGATTGAGATTGGCTTGATTTAATTATTTTAGGTTTAGCTGTTTCTAAAATAAATGAACACATGAAAAGCGGGATCGTACTACGAATACAACACCGGAGTTTGAGTTACCTATTACGAAAACGGGCATACACCTTGCGGCGTGCTTTGTGTGACAATTATCTCACCGATACTGCTTCACTAGAAAGGACATAACCTACTAAAAAGTATTTCGTGCTACTTACATGTGAATACAAAAAATTGACTGCTACGAGGATCCTACGTTTATAGTCCATACAGAAAAAATCAGGCATTGAATATAGTGATATATAAAATTCACTATAGTGAAGTAAAAATGCAAGTTGGCCGCGAAGTGAGCAAAAAATTATATCGTTTTATGAACACAATGTTACAAAATCATGACGATTGTTGATCATGGGATTATTAAAAAAAAAAAACGAAATTTTGGAGTGCTTGGATATTTTTTAGATTGATAGAATATTGTTTGTTGTTGTTTTTTGTATTATAAATCATCAAAAAATATTTATTGAAATATTCATAGTCATTCTCATTTTCTTTATAGTTTCCAAGTAACGGCTTTTGCATATTATATCCTTAGCATGTCGCCTTAAGAGGCCGGTACCCGGATTCGTAATTTTTTACGAACTTTTGAACACCATAGTGCTTTAGATATAATGATTACTTTAAAAAAATTTATCAAATATTAAAGATCAATCCTTTTTTAATGGAATGTTGGGAATAAAATATTAATTTTACTAAAAAATATTATTCAAATCTTAATTCTTGCGGAAGACGTTTACTGATTTTACGCTTTTGAGTGAAACTTTCGTAACACATATAAGTACTAAAAATTGTAGAAAGCGACTGAAAAAAAATACTAATAGTATGAACACACTCTCAAAATTGGAATGTTGGAATTAGTTTTTCTATGTTTTATACAAAATTAGTAAATAAAAAAATAAAAACCGCACGTACGATTTATGAAAATTTAAGCATTAGATTAACCCCAATTTCTTTAATTTATCGCAATTTCACTAATATCAAAAATAAATAGCGCGAAAGTTTAGGATTCATTTAGCTATAATTGTAAAAAAAAATAATCCAGAAACTATTTATATGACCAAAAAAAATTGTCAAAGTATCCTAAAATTTACAAATAAAATGGCACAGCAGACAGTACGAACAGTGTTGTCATATCTACCAACTTTTTGGTAGATCTACCAATTTTCACTTCAGTCTACCTATCTACCACCCTAGACCTAAAAACTACCTATTTTTAGGGTTTTTTTAATTAGTTTGACATAATATCACCACTTTGGATTATTTTTATACTGACGAGCGACGTTGCGATGTGTTATTATAGTACGTGAGCCATGCGACGATGCGTCAAGCATACATAGAGTCCAGGCCATAAACCACAAAAAAAAAAAAACTTCAGCAAAAGTTCGCCGTTCACGCTATTTCGCGCCCATAGACATTATTATACTGTTCTGTGGCTCATTCCCGGTTGGTTTGTTGCACAGGTTTGTTGCGGAATCAATGGTGAATCTTTGCTTTTGTTTTGTGTTGTTTTGTTGTTAAAACTAAATAACTACGTATTAACGGTTTCATATATATAACGGATTCATAGCAAACAACGGGCAGAACATTTAAAATTTTTCAATATCAAGTATAAATTAAAAATTTAAAAAACCCCGACATTCGCCATTTTGTGGCGGCGGCCATCTTGGATTTGCATAGAGCTATTCTACTAGTCAAGCCCTTTCATTTGATACCCATATTAAGGGAAGAATTATGTAATCCGCCATTTTGTAGCGGCGGCCATCTTGGATCGATTTTCATCAAACATAGCTAACAACATTCTCGACTAATTCACCAAAACAAAAAAACCGCATTCATATCGATTCAGCCGTTTGAGCGCTACAGGGGAACAGACACACACACACACACATACACCTCAAACTTATAACACCCCGTCGTTTTTGCGTCGGGGGTTCAAAATATGTATTTATAATTTCCAAAAATAAATATTTAAAATGTTTATTTTTGGAAATTATATATTTTAAATGTTTCTTTTTGGAAATTATACATATTTTTATATAAAATTTTAAATGTTCTGCGCTAAAAATAAACATTTAAAATGTTTATTTTTGGAAATTATACATATTTCATGCATTTTTCACAACAGTTCATGCATTTTTAACCTTAAAAAAACCTTCTAAATGGCGGTGGTAGATCTACCAATTTTGCATTTTACATTCTACCAACTTCTACCAACATTTGGCACATAATCTACTAATTTTCTAAAATTCGGGTTGGCAACACTGAGTACGAATGCCATACCGAGCTTAGCGCTCTTCGAGGGAGGACGTGTTGTTGCCCGACGCAGCTCACGCACACATGCAAAGCTGTGTAATGACTTGCCGTAAAACTCATAAAAGTTACATAGCGCAACCGACTCAGTTTGATGATTTGTACATAGGTTTTATTTCATTAGTGGTCCGATCTGATCAATGCTGAGCTAATGCTATGTTTTAATATAAGTATGTGTTGATATATGTATATATTGAATTGAAATATTTTTTGTATGACATAATAATAACATCTCATACTCGAAGTTCTTTTGGGACGAAAGAGGGGTTAATAGGGATGAGAATGAGGTGAATAGGAACGACTTATGGGTGAATAGGAACAGTTTTTTTAGAACAAACTGATACCAAAATTTAAAAAAATCGACGCCATTTTGAAATTCTTTGTTAATTGACCGATTTCATTCAAAATCGATATTTAGAGCTCCCTGGGATCACAAAACAGGAAACTGTTACGAAAACTTAAAAAAGTCGACGCCATTTTGAAATTCTTTGTTAATTGACCGATTTCATTCAAAATCGATATTTAGAGCTCCCTGGGATCACAAAACAGGAAACTGTTACCAAAATTTTAAAAAGTCGGCGCCATTTTGAAATTCTTTGTGATTGTACCGATTTCGTTCAAAATCAATATCTGAGGATCCCTAGGATCACAAAAGAGGAAACTGTTACCAAAACTTAAAAAAGTCGACGCCATTTTGAAATTCTTTGTTAATTGACCGATTTCATTCAAAATCGATATTGAGAGCTCAATGGGATCACAAAACAGGAAACTGTTACCAAAACTTAAAAAAGTCGACGCCATTTTGAAATTCTTTGTTAATTGACCGATTTCATTCAAAATCAATATTAATTAGAGCTCCCTGGGATCACAAAACAGGAAACTGTTACCAAAACTTAAAAAAGTCGACGCCATTTTGAAATTCTTTGTTAATTGACCGATTTCATTCAAAATCGATATTTAGAGCTCCCTGGGATCACAAAACAGGAAACTGTTACCAAAATTTAAAAAAGTCGGCGCCATTTTGAAATTCTTTGTGATTGTACCGATTTCGTTCAAAATCAATATCTGAGGATCCCTAGGATCACAAAAGAGGAAACTGTTACCAAAACTTAAAAAAGTCGACGCCATTTTGAAATTCTTTGTTAATTGACCGATTTGGAAAAGAGCAACCGCCGAGTTTCTTGCTGGTTCTTCTCGGTTGGAATGGCATTCCGAACCAGTGGTAGATTCATCTGACTATTCAAAAGCACTTGTAAAAGTTTATTTGAATAAAAAACTTTTCTATTCTATTCTATTCTATTTCATTCAAAATCGATTTTGAGAGCTCAATGGGATCATGAAACAGGAAACTGTTACCAAAACTTAAAAAAGTCCACGCCATTTTGAAATTCTTTGTTAATTGACCGATTTCATTCAAAATCGATATTTAGAGCTCCCTGGGATCACAAAACAGGAAACTGTTACCAAAATTTAAAAAAGTCGGCGCCATTTTGAAATTCTTTGTGATTGTACCGATTTCGTTCAAAATCGATATTTAGAGCTCAATGGGATCACAAAACAGGAAACTGTTACGAAAACTGCTGTTGATGAACTTGAGCTTTAAAACAAGGCTATTAAGGTTCATTTTACTTTAACGATAAAGTTTGTGTCAGTCCGATTCTATCAGAGATGCAAAATCTCATCATAAGTACCATACTGAACACATTTCTATTTCAAAAATCCGAAAACTATATCTATAGCTATAGGTAGACTGATTACTATAGCAAAGTTTCTTGAAAGTAGGTATAAAGGTTGGAAAAGGGAGCGGGGAACGGGAACCGGGAATCCACGATTTCCTCAGGATTTGTGAAAAATCGAAATTCACGTGGGCGAAGCCGCGGGCAAAAGCTAGTATATTATATAATATTGAATATTTTTTTAAATCTTGAATGTCTATTTTGGTCGGACTAAATAGAGGGAGATAAGTTATCTCACAACTAAATTTAATTAAGTTAAAACAGTTAGGGCCTGTTTCACCACCTTCGGATAAGTGTCAGATAGCTTATTCACAAGTTTTGTCTTTGTCACTTGACATAAAGTAAGAAAGTGACAAAACTTACGTTTAGTCTATTCGACACTTTTCAGAAGGTGGTGAAACAGGCCCTTACATACCTAAATTTTAGATAGTAATGTCTTTAATAATAAACACATAAAATAGAGTTCTATGAAAAATAAATTATTTTCCAGGATAAAAAATAGCCTTTGTCCACCTTCGGGATGTAAGCCATATGTGTACTAAATTGCATCAAAATTGGCTAAACGAAAATTTGTAAATCCTGGGCGAGTCAACTAGTACAAGAAAAAAGAATATAATAAAAACATCACGGTTTGAACACGAACAAATATTAGTTTAGCAAGTCAAGTCAACTCATCAAGTCTTTGGTAATAAAATATTATAGGTACTCGGGCCATTCTTGACAATAAATAAAAATTCGGTTACAAGAAGCAAATACTTAATCTTAGGTCAAAAATTTTATTTATGACCTAAGATTAGCAACTGCATAGTAGATAATTGCACACCTGAGAGAACTTCTTTATCAAAACAACCTGTATACCTTAAATAACCAGATTAATCTATTGACCAATATAATAAGCATTGATCGTATAATCTTTTGTTTCGTTGCGGCGTGATTGAAGGAGAAACCAGCAAACCAATAAACTAATAAACAAACACACTTTCGCATTATAATATGGGTAGTGATATAGCTGTATTTAATTCTTACAGGTGTCATGTGTAAGTATAAACGATTACACAACATCTTGATAATAATTATATACTTACCTAAATCGAACATTAAAAAAAAAAGAAATATATTAAAATATACTAAGATCTAAAATTTTATTTTATTAGCGCGTTGAATTTGGAACGCAAAGTATCAATATAGGTTAGTCCGACCGCTTTTAAGTATACCATGTCTTTGTGTGAGTGCAGCTTACGGTGCCATTGTGAGGTACACGCACACATTTAAAACTCGGGCCGAAACTCGTTGGTGCGGCTGGGAATACGGCCTCTTAAGAGAAGTCACTCTCCAGAGCTCGCAAGCGCGCCCCACACAAACGAAGTTCGACTCTAATTTTAATACTAACCAATCAGATTCAATAACATTTTTTAGAAACGCTCTAGAAACTAGGTAATATTATTCTAGTGGTTTATTAGATTTCGGTAAAAATATCTATATAGTTTCAAAGAATCAAGAATTTGTACGCAAAGTCTGCGTACTACTTATAGTCCATTGAAATGTTACATGAGCTTTGCATTTATTAGAGGACGCAATTTTATTTTTGGGACATGTGTGGGGGATCAATAGAAGCTTAAACTCAAGTTTGTGGGGTTGCCACCCTTGTCCCCCGGCCGCCATCTTGGAAAACACTTTTTTCGCGATATCTCAGAAACTATGCGTCTTACAAAAAATTCGTAAAGACATAATTTGTACCAATATTTTTTTGCCTACAAATACTTATGTTTATATAATTTTTGCCCTAAATTAAAAATTAAAGCAGTTATAAGCAAAAAAGTGAGAAAATTTTTATAAAATCTTATTTGCTCTATAACTTTTTTTTATACATTTTACAAAAAAAAATACCTCGGACCAATCAATTTTTTTTATTTCATTCATTTCAAATGCTGTTACAGTGCTCCAAAGTTGACCGGGTTCGTCAATGCTCATGAGAATCCGGTCAAAACGAAATGTTTCAGCCACAGCCACAGCCTGGGCCATCGAAGAAAAGTAGATTAGAGTAGCTAGCTAATAAGTGATTGAAAATATTATGATGTTGAAGATTACCTTATAAGCAAGATGTCCGTGGAGTAGGCCTACAAAACAGTACAAGATTGGTCTGAAGTTTTTTTTGAATAATGTATAAAAAAAAGTTTTGGAGCAAAAAAGATTTTATAAAAATTTTATCACTTTTTTGCTTATAACTTCTTTAATTTTTAATTTAGGGCAAAAAGTTATATAGACATATTTGTAGGCAAAACAATTTGCTACAAATTATGTCTTTACGATTTTTTTGTAAGACGCATAGTTTCCGAGATATCGCGAAAAAGTGTTTTCCAAGATGGCGGCTGGGGGACAAGGGTGGCGACCCACAAACTTGATGTTAAGCTTCTATTGACACATGTCCCAAAAATAAAATTGCGTCCTCTAATAAATGCAATATTCGGTCCTTAAATTGTAACATTTCAATGGATTATTAGTACGCAGTACCTACTTATTTAGTAAGACTTATTAGTACTTAGTAGTACTTAGTAAGTTACTGAGTACGACTTTGCACATCTTGACCATTTTGACAAAAGAGTATCGAAACACTATAACGTTGCTATAACGTCAATGTGAAATGAACCTTAGTACCATTGTTTTAAGGCTCTAGTTCATCCATACAATAGCCAGCGTCCCAATCGAAAAATTAATGAAATAAAAATATGTAGTATTGAATTTGTTACTCTAAAATAAGGGGCTTGCTCGTATAGAAGTAACGGGCGCCGCGTCTGCGACTGCGACAGTACTAAGAATACAACTTGTATTCTTAGTACTGTCGCAGTCGCAGACGCGGCGCCCGTTACTTCTACTTGAGCAAAAACAACCTCATACTGAAAAGTCAATTTATAGTTTAACACTTGTATTCTTAGTACTGTTGCAGTCGCAGACGTGGCGCCCGTTACTTCTATACGAGCAAAAACAACCTCATACTGAAAAGTCAATTTATAGTTTAACACTTGTATTCTTAGTACTGTTGCAGTCGCAGACGTGGCGCCCGTTACTTCTATACGAGCAAAAACAACCTCATACTGAAAAGTCAATTTAGAGTTTAAATCACTTGTATTCTTAGTACTGTCGCAGTCGCAGACGCGGCGCCCGTTACTTCTATACGAGCAAAAACAACCTCATACTGAAAAGTCAATTTAGAGTTTAAATCACTTGTATATGCCTCAACGGAACTATTAGAGATCGGTTGGATTTTTTAAATAAATTATCGTACCTATATTAAATAGTATATTAAATTTGAGTAAATTTTGTCTTCGTGCCTTTTAAATAAGTTATTGCAATATTCTGAAGAAGCGTTTACTTACTTCGCCGGCTCAGTTACCAAAAGAGGATCTTGGCTTCTGATACCAGAAGCTGCCACTCATGCCTTTGCGCTGTTTCACGCCAATCGGCTCTTCCGAAGTTTTGCTGGTCTCGCCACATCCATCCAGCGATAACAGGTATTTTTCTACTGAGTGACCGCGGTAGGCTCATAGAGCATACCTGGGAGAAGCGTTTAGAAAAAATAAAAGTAAAATCTTCATAAAATCCGAATGACAACATCTGCTTTCATTATTACCAATACTTATTAGGTATTATACCTAATACCTACCCCTGCAGTTCAGGCCGCAGTTGTTTGTATTTTATGTACATAGTAAATATTAAACCGCCTTTTTTGGGTAAGCGCCCAGCGCTCTACATTCAATTTATGTAACATTCTCTTATAAACCACTATTAATCAGTGCAGTATAAAATCACCACAATTATTAAGTTAAAACTTACTAATTGATAGGAGTACAGTTAGATTAATGTACCAACTGTACCTATATACTTACCTATGTATTATAGTAAAGTGGAAATCATTATAATATGCCATTTCAACTATTTGAAATCGTCGCGTAACAAATTTACTTAAGTATAATGTTTACGTTTATATTTTTATAAGAATCCTG
This sequence comes from Melanargia galathea, assembly GCA_920104075.1. NCBI lineage: Eukaryota > Metazoa > Arthropoda > Insecta > Lepidoptera > Nymphalidae > Melanargia > Melanargia galathea. The sequence continues at coordinate 5,465,791 of OV049863.1, forward strand.
AGAGAACTCTTTGTCTGTCTGGGATAGAATGAACCCTACGTTCTTTCTCAAAATGCAAGCTATCTCCTTGTTAAACGTCAAAATTATGTCATCGTTTTAGGCGTGACAAGGTAACAAACAGACAGACAGAGTAGCTTACGCTTGACGACAATCATGCCTGATGGAAAGAAATGATGTGTTCTACCGTCTAAGTAGCAACGCGTTTGTCTAAAAAATGCATATTCACTTTTGCCTTGAAAGTACGGAAACACGGACGCCGGCAGGGCGTTTCATACCCTAGCACACGAAATAGATAGGCCTAGAAACGATAGGCGACATTGCGTCGGTGCTGTAAACTGAGCAATTTCGCCTGCGTTGGTGACTGATCGCCTATAATTCTATGGGCAAGGCGATCGAACGAGTCTTATTGCGTCGAGTTGGTATTTGGCAGAGCCATCCCAAAGTTAGTTAGTTAAGTAATCCATGCCTGACTGGACTTGAGCAATGCGCTGTGCAGATGTGAAGTACGGCTTCACCTGGTTCAAGATACCCAGCTTTTTGGCAGCTGTTTATTGCAGAAGCTTAGTACAAAATATATATATTATGTACCTACCCGACTGGTTTAATTACTTAGTTGTTTTATGTGTGTAGACAATAAAAAGAAAATGAAACCACTTTAAAAGTCTATGACACTAGGTATTTATTAAAACTTTACACTATAATTATATCTTAATAACTAATTTTTACGCCTTCTTCGGTAGTTTGTTCTTTTCTGTAGGTTGTCCTTCGTAGTAATTTTCACTGAAAATAGGAAAATTGTCTCGTTTATTAAATTTTATTAAAATGTTCATATTTTACTCTCAACAGTAAGTAAATAGGTAAACATAATATGCAGTTGTCATTGTATTTTTTTTTTTGTAAACATTTTTTGTACACACAAACATTGTAATTTTGTTTTGTAAACATTTTTAGGGTGTCTGAATAAAAAGATAAAAAAATATAACTAGATATTATAAGTCAAATGCGTTTAAATAGACTTCAGCACTACTTTCGAATTGTATCTATATCTATACATATAATAAAATCGTAGACTTGCCGTATCTGTACATTAAAGATTTTCGCAAAATAATAACTGGGGGATGTTAGGGATAAGTAATAAAACGTAAAAAAGCTATTTTTGAAATTTTTGTCTGTTTGTCTGTTTATCTGTTTGTCTGTATGTTTGTGCGCGCATCACGCATAAACTACTGAATGGATTGAAATGAAACTCGGCATGATTTAAGTTCATACTACGGAGTAACATATAGGATACTTTTTATCCCGAAAATCAGCACGGTTCCCTTGGTAGAGGGGATGAAAGTCAAAATATGTACTTAGCTGTAATTCGTTAACGGGTAGTCCGATTTCATTCATTCTTTTTTTCTTAGAAAGGAAATACATTAAAGATTACTGGCTTATCTCTGAAAGGCTGGACCGATTTTGATGGGACTTCCACTGGCGGATGTTTACATTTTGATCTACTTAAACATCCGCCAGTGAACTTTTAACAGTTTTTAGCAAGGTATCATTGGATTTTTAAAAACCAATATCCACGCGAACGAAGTCGCGGGTTTCCGCTTGTTTAGAATAATTGTACTTATATAGTCAAGGGTAAGTCTATCTGCCTCGTTGGTCTGGATCTGGTTAGCATATTCGACATCAGATCTCGGGTTCTCTCGGGAAGGTCTCGGGTTCAATTCCCACGTCGGGCAAAATCGTTAGATATTGGCTTTTTCACCCAGAAGATTCACCCCCGTGCCTCGGAGAGCACGTTAAGCAGTCGGTCTCAATTATTATCTATCATGTGACAATAGTCCTTAAAACCCGCCAACCCGCATCGGAGCAGCGTGGCGAGTCTAAGCTCTAAATCTCCCTCTCCTGTGATAGAGGAGGCCTGTGCCCAGTAGTGGGACGTTAAAAGGCTTTAGTGGTGGTAGGTCTATTAGGCAAAAATGAAATCTTACCATCCTGGCACCTTCTCCGGCTCGTCGCACATGAACGTGTCTTCGTTGTACACCTTCCCCGAAGGACAGCTGCCCTTCTGTGGCTGCACGCCGTTGCGGCAGATGTAGAACTTCTGACAGTCTTCCGGGTGGGGGAATGTGGGGTGGGGCAGGGCGCGGCCGTTGGGCCCCATCACCTCACCGTCGGGGCACGAGAAACCGTCGTCTAGGACATCTGCAACATACAGGTCGCGTCGTATAATTATATCAACAGGTCATCAATATATCTTTTTAACGGACTTGGAAAAGGAGGTTCTGTATTCGACCCCTATGTAGATTAGTGATCATTTCAAAAATCAATGAACCAATTTTGATTATGTTTTCACTATCGTAATACTTTCAAAAAGGTTTGAGTATAATAAAATAACACACGTAAGTAGGTAGTTATCACTCTTATGTACAAAGTTATACACATAAATGTACCCTATGTCATTAATATTTTTGATCTGGGCTGATTTGCATAATTTTCTTGGTATTTTGAAATTTTGTTATAATTACCTAGGTAGGCTTGAGTGCCGCTTTAAAGGTCATCGTGTTTTTTAATATAATCAAAACTACTGAATATTATAGTGAGTTGCGTTGTGATTATGATATATTAATTTAGTGGTAACGAGGTAACGGCCATGGCCCGTGGCCGAATAATCTCAGCAGGTTGTTTGTTGAATGTAAATTTTTGACTAAACACAACTGCAGTGTTTTATCTATTAATTTGTTCGGTGGACCAGGTTTTTTAAATGGTTCTTCAGACTTCAAATTTCATAGGTCTACTCAAAGACTCGACTCGGGCACTCTAGTTTGGAAAGTGGCTAATCGTGGCAACATGAGGCTAATAAGCAATTACGGGTCCTAGCTGAAAATCAGCGATTTGTACTCATACATGGATCAGGAATACAGAATAATGCTGAGCTAGGCCTTTTTTTTAGGTTGTGCCACATTTAATAAATATTTTTTCCGATCTTCTGTTATTTAGACATTTTAGTGGTAGAAACGCCGGGATCACCAACTATAAATAATGGTAATATACCGCACAGCTTCTAAATAAACTTTTTTTTTTCGTTTTTTATGATTTGAGCTTACTTTACAGAAGGACCTTGTTTCGTTAATACAATATTGTTGTTTTGCCTAGGAATAATACACTTTTGGTTAATTTACCTTTAGTGATCTGATCGCACGTACGCCGCACCGTCTCCTTCCAGTCACAGTTTGAAGTCTCTTCGTTGAAGTACAGTCCGGGAGGACAAGGGTGCTCATTGGGTACACCGTCCGCGCAGTAGTAGAATTTGTCGCATGCCTAGAAGGTATCATTCGTTTAATTCAAATAGTTAATTAAGAATACTCTGAAATGAAACTTAAAAAAATTTACTTAGTCTTTTATATTTCACAATTCTAATAAAATTAGAGACATTATTTTGACCCACAAAAGGAAAAGTTCAGTCATATGTGACACATGATTGGTACCGTCTCGTTCAGACAGCCATGATAAGAAAAGCGTTGGTAGGCGGCGTAGCGTAACATTTCCGTTCAAACCAAAGGACATTGTATGGCAAAGAGACACTTAACCTTCAGTGAGGAACAGGCACCAAAAGAAAAATAAATACGTAGATATATTTGAAAGAATAATATATATATGTCAGTACCTACCTGAGGATCTGGGTGCTTGAAGTATCCATATTGACGTGGGCAGCCCGGGCTGGGTTTTGGTTCCTCTGAGAATGATAAAGTAAATAATAATCACTTATTTCTATTACGATAAGTAAGTTTCTGTACTTATTAAATAATAATTATAAAAGAGGGAAAAAACTTGAGCGTTCTTTATTAAATTTTCAACTAAATTTTTAAAGAGTAAGTACTAAATAATTATATGAATGATAGGACACAATGGTGTAAGTAGGCTTCGTCTAAGTAAAGTGAAAGCATCTTTGCAAGAACGCAATTTCAATGGGCCTAAAGATGCTTAAAATATGTAATGGTAAGTAGGTACTCACGTAATTCTTTTCTGTCTCCGCATTCGACATTCGATGGGATATCACAGAGCTCTTTGTTGGGGTTTTCATCGGCAAACACCAGGCCGTCTGGACACAGTTTTGGTTCCGCTTCGCCTAGAAACACGAGCAGACAAAATTATATCACTTAAATTACTCAGAACTCATTTAGTTTTTGGCTCACGTCCGCGCTATTCATCTAAAAGTTTACGAAATAACTTTTTAGCTGTTGCCCATAATTCTTTTAAATTTTTTCTTTTTCTAACATAATAAGTAGTTAGTTATTATTTTTCAGGGCATGAAATCGCCAATGTCTAATAATCTGTTTATTTTAATTCATTTCCATAAATAGAAAATCCATAGTAAATAAACACAGTTTAACCTTCGTATAAAATTTTACAAAAAATATTCGAAAATATTTAAGAAATTTAATTTCATATGCAAGAATTTTAATGCGATTGCATGTCATTGAACAATTCTTTTAATCGTGCAAAAAATCCATTCTAGAATAAAATTGTTGCAATATTACTATCAAGACCAATGACCTTTACATTGCGAGTAGGTATTTAAAAAAAGTTTTTATAAGGTGTAGTTTCACCACTTTTTAAAATAAACAATATTTTTTTAAAAATAAGTAATGATTTTATTCGTTGGTCGTGATGAAATAGTTCTATAATAGAGTTCAAGAATAGGTAACCTAAAACTTAAAGCCCATAGGTATATATGGCAATAAGCTTTACACTTATGGTGATCGCATACAAAGCTATAATATTAAAATTAAATATAATTAGCTATAATATTAAAATTATTAAATACCTCAATAAAAAGTATACTTAGGTACACAGTGGGTTACGTTTTACCAAAGAAAGTAGTGGCGTTTTAAAATATAGACTAGTCAACAAGTTCTAAAACTTGAAAAATAGAGATAAAGGTCCTAAAAATATGAGCGATAGCTCATTCGATTCGAAATCACCTCCAGAAAAATGATTTTAAAGGATTTTGGTGCAGGTAAAAATTGCAATTGTTATTAACAAAATAAGATGAAAAAAATGATATTTCGTTTTATGTTAATAACACGAAAAATTCAAAAACATTTTTCTAGAGGTGATTCCGAATCGAATCGAATATCGCTCATATTTTTAGGACTTTTATCTCTATTTTTCAAGTTTTAGAACTTGTTAACTAATCTAGCTTTTAAGTGGATAAAGAGATTTTACAATGTAAACCTTTGTAAGCAAAGTACCTACTAGGTACTTGAAATTTAAAAACATAATATTATCTTCTTAATGAAAACTACACCCAGATCGAGACAAAATGTATGATCTCAATCAATGTAATTAATCTTCAACACGGGTGGAACAAAACCGCGACCTCCATATCCCAGCGGGCCGGTACTGTGACCTCTGTGCCAGACATGCGACAGCACAGCCGTACGCCATACTAACATATTACAATAAAATAATGATTAATTAATATTAAAGGTCTTTCTGACGCTACAGCTACAAACGGAAGTAGGTATATTTCGACATTATGCTAATTTTACAATAAATTGTAGATAATATTGCTCTAGTATGTGTACAATCACGTGTTTGAAGGTAAGTGACATTTGCGTGACACGTCGACCTTTCGACACACGATACTGACCTTTGCTGCATTTGTAATAAAGGTCGCATTGGTATGGATCTGCGTAGAAGCCGGTCTTGGTAGGGCAGTCGAAGTCTTGCGCTGAAACTGTAGAAGACATTTTTGTAGACTATTTTATCACTAATTATGGAATGAAAAATAATGAATTACCTACTAAACTTTAAGACCAACTTTGCAGCAGTTGGTATATAGATATTTAGATATTTTATATCCTTAGATATTTTTGAAAAATCGTTGAAAAATCTCATGGTGATTTTGAAAATCCTTTCCAACAAAGTCCTAATCATATACCTATAATTTTTTTTATACAAACTATATATTTTCGGTGGCTAGCTACTGTAAGGTATATTGATTATTTTATGTTTCCCGCCAAGTTTCACTCTCCCTAAACTATGAATCTAACGACAGCTCATTTATAAAAATCTATCAACTCTCATAAACTACAGTAGGTCAAGTGAGTAAACATAAATTTTTACATAAACATATATCTACATACATACATACAGCCGAAAAGCATTACCCTCCATCTGGCGCGGTCGGGTAAAAATAGGTTGCAGACTATCAAGACACACGGTCGTGTATGAAGCCAAGTTCGAATAAGAAAAATATAAAACTGTTTCTTTGTAATACCGTATTGCAAAGAAATAGTTTTATGGAGTCGTGTGAGTGTGTGAATTAATTTACTCGTACCCATATATAGAGCGACATCCTGTCAAATTAACGTTCGGAATTACAAACAGGTTTATTGGGAACGTGCTACGCAGAAAAGAATTGCATGAAACCGGACTATTTTCGTAGAAACAACATCCTAGATAAAAAAATATGTATAGGTATTTATGGCTCTAGATAGAGGTACGTTCATATTTTTAATTTATTACTTCACGAAATTAATGATAATTTGCTACAGTACCTAACAAATTCGCTGTTGTTGTATCCAAGCTGAATTTTAATCGACATTCGTTCATCTTGAATATTTACATGGTTTAATCTTAGTACTTATTTCGAAAACGAAAAGCAAGATTTTTATGAGTTTATGACAGTAAAAATGGGTTAGTCCCACCGTCCACAGAATTTGTCGCGCATTTCAAATCTAAGGATCAGAGGCGGCGGAAGGCGTGGGCGACGTGGGCCCAGGCACACGGCCTCGCGCTCTGGAGGGCCTGGCGCCCCTTTTTTTTATTTTATATAATCTTCTTGTGCGGGCAGAGGGCTTCGCAAAATATATTGCCACTGCTAAGGATTGTTGCGGGGAATTACCAGGTTTTGGTTACTTAAAATGAAAACACGAACAATTTTGACACGAATAATATACGTATACTATATCGAACACGATTGCCGAATTTGCCCCAATTCACGGTACTTACACACGGGCCGCATAGCACAATTATTACTACTACTACCTTATATATACGTTTCGAAAATCCGATATGCCGTGACAGCGTTCAATAGTAAAATTGCCCTTGCAAAACATGCATTAAGAAATTGCACTGAACATTGTAAGGACGCGGTGAAAGGAGGACGATATATTATGTGTTAGGTGATTAGTTTTTTATTCAATGACAGGACGGCATGTGGTTTTAGCCACATGACGACAAAATCGCAACACTGAGTGACGAGTCATCAATCTCTGTACTCCAGTCTGTCTCTAGTTTTATCGCCACCTCGTCAGCGTTGAGGTTTTGAAATCCCCGGATACTCTTCAATTTCCCGGGATAAATGTATCTTCAGTTCATGTACCATTCCGAACCTGTGGTAGATTCATTTGTCGATTCGTAAGCGCTTGTGAAAGTTTATCTGAATAAAATTGAAGATTATATAAATGATAAAAAGGCGTGGATTTTACTCGTTCCAGCAATGCCCGAGACGGCAATTCAATCATGTACTTAATATAAAATTGTTATATTGATATTGTAAATTTGGAAAAGCGCAACCGCCGAGTTTCTTGCTGGTTCTTCTCGGTTGGAATGGCATTCCGAACCAGTGGTAGATTCATTTGACTATTCAAAAGTACTTATAAAAGTTTATTTGAATAAAAAACTTTTCTATTCTATTCTATTCTATTCTATTCTATTCTATTCTATTCTATTCTATTCTATTCTATTCTATTCTATTCTATTCTATTCTATTCTATTCTATTCTATTCTATTCTATTCTATTCTATTCAGTCCATAAAAGACGTATCTCGATACCACGTGGTTGAAGAGGTCATTAGAACTATCGACTAGTAAACGGAACTTCTTTGGTATCACCAAGAAAGTATCTTGGTGATACCGGATAAGTTCTCAAAACTCTATAATTATATTCATGTGATAATTATAATAATGATTATATAATCTTTGTGATATATTTTAATATGTTTATAATATTTCGTTTTGGCAATCATAATTATGATGAAGGTAGGTATTTTATTTGTACGCAGGCTTGAAAGTTAAATATAACGGAAGTAATGATTTTATGCTAAGGACGTACGCTCAAAATTCCTAGGCTTACAGCCTGAAGACATAATATAGTGTCTAAACGGGCTTTTTATTTAAATGTGTAGCTACTTGAGTGACATTACACAATTTTAATTTAAAGAGAAACCACTCTACATGCATTACGTACAAATACAATGGTGCTTGTCTTACATAAGTAGAAAAAATAAATTACTTAGTCTCTAAAAAGACCTAACTCGTCAAACTGATTCTATTTTAAACTTGTATTAGAAATTAAAAGAAAGTCTTCAAAAGTTACAAAATATGATAGCCATTGGTTATTAATCTTTTTGTTACATAATTTTTTACAAATACCTATTTTAGACGTGACATATGTTTGAAGGGTGGAATAGAGGTACAACTGTATGAAGGTGGCGTAACCTAGCCGCGACATGGCATGTCAGTCGATTTTGCTGGTTATGCATCATTGACCCAAGTCTGTAACTGGATGGGTGACCGACTTTGGCGGTCCTTTGCCCTTTTCCTTTTTCCGTGCCTCGTTAAGTCATAGGTTCCGGTTAATATGAGTAACATCAAAATATTTATAATAAATTATTTAGTCCAGACTTAGAGTCGAGTCGTCATCTCATTATCATCATCATCATCATCATCGTCATCATCACAATCGAGTCGTATACGAAAGTCTCTGGAATGCCACCGCATTTTTACTGTCTCAAACCGTCCACTGTGATTAATGGAAGGGGTCTCGATCTTCAGTGATGAAGTACAGAGAGTTCAATTTATGTAACGCAAGAATTTATTGTCTTCGATTTGCTTAAGCTAATTGTGTAACGAACGGCAAAACAAAACGTTTTAGCCACAATCTGGAAATTCACAAGCGTCCTTGAAACTTGGCTGTTACTTTCACAACCCTTTATAAAGGAACTCTTATTAATTTAATATCGCAAGGATAATTTTATAAAATATAGTATTTAAAAAAAATAAAGTATTAGAATAGAATAGAATAGAATAGTATAGAATTTTTTTTTATTCAAATATACTTTTACAAGAGTCTCGAATCGTCAATTATTATTGAATCTAACGGTTCGGAATGCCGTGCCAACCGAGAAGAACCAGCAAGAAACTCGGGAAAAAACAGCGAGAAAACTAACCTTTAATTATAATGAGGTATAGTATAACCTGAAACCGCAATGTAGCAATACGTGTTAGACTTAGCTTTTACTTTGCACAGCTTACGCGACACTCCGTGAAGGTTTTAGAATCCTAAACTATGGTTACGACTGCAATTACTTTGAAATTGATAGGTACTCGCACAATTTATTTTTCATTTAGGCCAATATTTTCAGTGATCTAGTTAGTGCTCGTTTTTCGTATAGCAAAATGTCGGCTACTTCTCTGAACCTATATCAAATATATTTTTCGTAATATCATTCAATAGAAATTAATAAAATCAAAAACAAATAATATAAATAACAGTCTACTCTGTCATTTTTCATTCATCATGTACAAATCATTTTTCGTAAAAAGCCACTTCCAAACATTGTTTTTGTTTGAAACCGTAATTTACTTTTTTTAATATTCTAAAAAGTTTTCTCTTAAAACTATTCACAAATTAACGAAAATATTATTAGTTAAAAATTCAAATACCATGTGGATCTTATCTCGCTTAATGTTTCGAGGAGAAGTTACAGTAACAATAAAGTAAAAGCGATAAATATGAGACTTACCAAAAGCGCACGCAGCGAAGATGATTAAACTTCTCATGTTGAACGAGCTTATAAAAACTAAATTAAATTAAAAATACTGATATAATATATATGACCCGGGCACGCGTGCGTTTCCCGTCGAAGGTTGCTCGGTATTGCCCGAACAGCGAAGTGGAAGGCGCCTGCGTTGTTTCATTACAATTCATTCGGCGAAAAAGGTTTCTAGGTATCCATAAAACTAGTTTTTGATTTTTGACACAACATGAATGAGCTTTTGACCATTTTCATGTTTACTAATTTTTAATTATCTAATTAGAATAAAATTAAATGTAATTGCGTCAATAATGGTTGCTTTATCGCTAACTTGACCTAATTAATAGAATTTCATAATACAATAACGCAATATTATAATTTATAATAAACGACGATGCTTTTATGCTTACTATTTCCTTAAATCAATCAATAGATTTTTTAATAATTTAGTAGATATACCTTAGATTCTGAAGATATATAGAGCCGAGAACGGATATTTTTGTGAACAATATGTTAATGGATTTCAGTAAATACTTTAACCAATTCAATTTGTGAGAAATAAGGAAGGAAATTAACAATAAAATAGTACCTATTTTTCTTTTTAAGTAGTAGGTAATCTTTCTTGAATTTGCATCAAAAGTACACACTGTATAGTGTCGAATGTCTGTTAAGTATATACCTACCTAGAAATACTTTTTATTTCAGATGTATAATAGTAGACAGGAAAAAGCTACGCTGCATAATATTATAACTGTACAGAAAGATCGTGATCGTACCTCTAAATATCAGAACTCAAGGTCAGTCCCATGGCGCAGTATATCAGGGCCTTTAATGAGTTTGACTTATTTTTAAACGAGTTCAAAAAAAGGAGGAGATTCTCAATTCGTCGGAACCTTTTTATGTATGTATGTATCTTCCCCGATTACTCAAAGACTCCTGGACCGACTTGGAAAACTCCTCTTTTGTTTGAAAGCGTCTACTTCCCAGATGGTCCCATAGTCATCAGGTCAGAATCTGATTTTATGGGATCCTGGAGATATTAAGGGAACTCTTTTATGGTATATTGAAGTTTAATTTTTCCTAAAATATTGCTTGTTAGTTGTTATGATTGAAAATGTTTGTGTGGTGTCACGCTATTGTGATTTTGAGTTGTATTCACAGAATTCTCTCAGTTAGAGTTGGATCACTTTAGGGACATATAGTTGCCAGACCAGAACCCAATATAATATTGACGGCTCTGTTGCCTATTATTTTTGTGTATTGCTACTTAGTACGATTTTAGAATTTAGTCTTATATTTAATTTTAGAAAATTAGAAAGTCGTATAGGTATTTGGAATTCTTCACGAGATCTCAGAGACAAATGAATGAGTCGTTGAAACGCGAAAGGAAAAAACTCTTCTATTAGACGTCGGTATGCATTTTTAGACATTTATCAAATTATTGCATTAATTTCATTATTTCCATGGAACAGATAGCTGTTCCACCACAATAGTTTTCATCAATACCTATATCCACTATGTTGCTAGAAGTAGAAAAGTGTTGAAAATCTATTTTCAGAAAAACAATGACAAAAAAAAATTAATAAGCTCTACTTATTGCATACAATGTAATAAATATTTTACTAAGAAACTTTATTAGAAAACAAGCGGACACTCGCGACTTCGTTCGCGTGGGTAAGTATTGGTTTTTTAAAATCCTGTGGGAGTTATTTTGTTTTTCCTAAGCTCCTTTGAGCTCATACCTTGCTAAAAACTGTTAAAAGTTCACTGGCGGATGTTTAGGTAGATCAAAATGTAAACATCCGCCAGTGAAAGTCCCATCAAAATCGATCCAGCCTTTCAGGGATTACCCGGGTAATCTTTGAAGTATCTCCTTTCTAACAAAAAAAAAAGAATGAATGAAATCAGACCACGCGTTAATGAATTACAGCTAAGTACACATTTTGAATTTTCATCTGAACGGAACCGTGCTGAATTTCAGGATAAAAAGTATCTTATATGTTACTCCTTAGTATGAACTTAAATCATGCCAAGTTTCATTTCAATCCATTCAGTAGTTTTTGCGTGATGCGCGCACAAACATACAGACAAACAGATAAACAGATAAACAGACAAACAGACAAAAATTTCAAAAATAACTTTTTTTACGTTCTATTACTTACCCCTAACATCCGCCAGTTATTATTTTGCAAAAATCTTTAATGTACAGATACGGCAATTCTACGATTTTATTAATATATATATAGCTGCTCGTGCTGATTCACTGACTGATTGATCACCTCTCCTGTAAAATTTTGTATGAAAAATTTTTTTTTCAATAATGGTGTCGTATAGAGGATAAAAATTCATTAAGAGGAAAAATATGGAGAGAGCTGATGATTGAAGATTTCAGAGACGAGGGAATGGCATGCTTAAGCTATTGAAGATAGGTGGGGGGTGCTCGACCAAATGTCACTTGAAACGTCATCCAATTGGCAATGAGTTGAAAAAAAATTCAAAATGGCGAAAAAAAGATGGCCGCTATACAAATTTCGTCGGCGTCCAACTCGGAGGGTATAAAAGATGGAAAAGTGGTTTCTTCGCAAAAGATGATCAGGATCAGAAGATCTACTCGATGCATAGAAAAAAAATTCAAAATGGCGGAATTTATTTTTCCATAGAAAATGTATGGCGAATATTGAAGAGACTACAAGTTGTGAACTATCCAAGGCTTTGATGAGGTTCTTTGGAGAACTCTCAAAGAAAAATATGGGATGATATGATGATTAAGGGTTTGGAAGATGTTTGATGAGCCCGGGCAGGGTATTGTAAATAGATGGGGGCTGCTCAAACAAAAAATACTCAGAACCTCATCCAATTGGCACTGAGCTGAAAAAAAAAAACCAAAATGGCGGATTCAATATGGCGGCTATACAAACGTTGGTATCTATCTCACCAAGTATAAAATATGGAAGAGTGGTTTCTTGGAAAAATATGATCAAGACCTAAAGGTCTACCTACTTGATGAACAGAATGATTCGGAGAAAAAATATGGAGAGTGATAATGATCGAGGATTAGGAATATGGGAGAGATAGGTGGAGGCTGCTCAAAACAAAATACCCGAAAGCGAAACCTCGCGGTCCGCTTTAGCGGGCCGCACACCCACGCGCCCTACTAGTTAATATATATATAGCTGTTCGTTCTGATTCACTGACTCACTCATTCATCGCCCCTCCTGTAAAATTTTGTATGAAAAATTTTTTTTTCACTAATGGTTTCGTATAGAGGACAAAAATTGAAGTAGAACAAAAATATGGAGAGAGCTGATGATTGAGGATTTCGAAGACGCGTGAAGAGCACGCTCAAGGTATTGAATATAGGTGGGGGGTGCTCGAGCAAATGTCACTCGAAACGTCATCCAATTGGCAGTCAGGTGAAAAAAAAATCAAAATGGCGAAAAAAAGATGGCCGCCATACAAATTTCGTCGGTCTCCATCTTGGAGGGTATAAAAGATGAAAGAGTGGTTTCTTCGCAAAAGATGATGAGGATCCAAAGGTCTACTTGATGAATTAAAAAAAAATTCAAAATGGCGGAATTTATTTTTCCATAGAAAATGTATGGCGAATATTGAAGAGACTACAAGTTGTGAACTATGCAAGGCTAAAAATGCGGTTTTTTGGAGAACTCTCAAAGAAAAATATGGGAAGACATGATGATTGAGGGTTTGGAAGTTGGTTGAGGAGCCCGGGCAGGGTATTGAAGATAGGTAGGAGGTGCTCAAACAAAAATTACTCGAAACATCATCCAATTGGCAGTGAGCTGAAAAAAAGTCCAAAATGGCGGATTCAAGATGGCGGCCATACAAACATCGGTGTCTATCTCACCAAGTATAAAAGATGGAAGAGTGGTTTTTGCCAAAAGATGATTAAGACCTTAAGTTCTACTTGATGAGCAGAATGATTCGAAGAAAAAATATGGAGAGTGATAATGATCGAGGATTAGGAATATGGGAGAGATAGGTGGAGGCTGCTCAAACCAAAATACCCGAAAGCGAAACCTCGCGGTCCGCTTGCGGGCCGCGCACCCACGCGCCCTACTAGTTATATGTATGTATAGAATAGATTTCAAATAATTCATAGGTGTGTTTTATTTTTTAGCAACCCAATGAATTAATTACTGTACTCTACAATTTAGTATTAAACATTTCTTTAGTTAAACCTAATATAGACATCCTTCGGACCTTGTACGTAAAAGTGATGAAAGAAGAAATGTTGACCTGTGGACTAACTTTCATTATTGTTTCTGTGTAAGCACAAAGTAAGTTGCTGTACCGTGTCCAATAAACCGTTGAGTCCTGTGTATTCCGTTCTATATACTTAACTAAGTCTGGTAGATCACTGTGTGGTAAATGTGGTGTTTCCTGCTCTACTTCGTAGAAGTCTGCTTCTTTTATAAGAGAATTTATAAGTGGGTAGACGCAATAAAATTCAATTGGTTTTTCTCAGAAAGTGTATCAGTGGCATTTCCCTGGTTTACTTATTGTAATAAAAATGTCGCGGAATGTGCTGTAATTTTTTTTTTTAAATATTAATTGCGGGTAAAGGAGAAAGCGAGTCACCTGAAGAAGTGATTACCACCGGTATTGATGATGATGATGGAACATTTGCAGCACCAGAAGAACCACTTTTGCGTTGCCGGCTTTTAAGGAGTTTGTTGATCCGCCCCTTTAATAACCCTATGTTAAAGTTATGTGGAAACGCCTCCTAAGGGAATTGGTTCCACAGTTTTTTAGTGCGAGGAATGACCTCGCGCAACGCTTGGTTGATGTATGCCAGTGATCCAAGTGTTGAGGTTGATTATTTCAAAGTTGGTACACTGTACACTTAATAACTATGTAATGGTGATAATAATTATTATTTACGACAAACTAAAGCTACAAGGGTTCCGAACGCACCCTGGTCTAAGAAAAGCCTATTATAAACTCAGTCGTGTATTCTTTTTACTATCGCAATCTCATAATATAACTTAGACTAAAATATTTTAGAACTATTGGCTATTAGATCAACTCATGTTCAAGGCTTCTTATTATTATCATTAAAATTTAAAATAGTCATAGCTGACTTTTATCGGACCAGGATACAAAATTAGTTGACGGTAGTCAAACTACGATGAACAAAATGTTAAAATTAAGATAATATTAATATTAATTAAGATAAAAATTAACATAGATGTTGTTTTTAATGTACCTGGAAGTTTTCTTAGTCTCCTAATTATTTTCACATTAAAATAATTAAAGGCGAATTTGATTAGTTTTGATTTTCAACTGCATTTCCGTGTTATTGTAAAGAACATTTAAATATAAAATCTTCTCATACAATCTGATGATTTACTACTGCTCGTGTATATTCATAATAAGTATTAATAATTATTGGAGATCTGGTGTTAATAAACAGACAGTTTTGTTAAAGATCACTAGAGGAAGTGATATTTACTAAATCTTAAATAAGCCTACGTGAATATTTATGTAGTAACGTTGGTACGGAACCCAACTCTATGCTTGTTTTAAGACAGCCGATGATTTTTTATTAACTTATTTGTAAAGCTTAAGGAATGTTTTGATTCAACCGAAAAGTCCATACATACGTATAAGGAAGAGCTTTTTGGTCATCTGAAGGTCTTGAAAGTATAACCTTGTCATCGTTTTCGTGGCTTTTTAAAAACTACTTAATTGATATTGAATATTTGTAAATAGTCCTTGGATTCGTGCCTCAAGTATTCATTAGTGCCGCGATAATGTAGGTACCTAGTTTTATGACCTATTACGTAACAAAACTAAGTCTACACAACTTCTAATAAATAAAATTTAACTGTCTGTCTGTGATATCAAAGTAATTGCTGTAATTAAGCTCAAATGATTATTGTTTGAACGATAGAATAACACAAACACATCCGTCTGTCTATTTCTATGGCCTAATCTAGCTGCGGAATGGATGATGGTGAGTACCTACTTAAGACTTAGGTAGGGACACACGAGTAGAAAATCTACAGAGAGGAAGCTTCCACAAGCGGCCCGCTGTAGGTACACTCACACAAACACACTCACCAACGGTTCACGGACGCCCGCTTGGTCCCCAACCGGTACAGTTGGGTGACAAACGTGCGCATATGTGTGAGTGTACCTACAGCGGGCCGCTTGTAGAAGCTTCCCCTCTGTACTCTGTGGTAGGGATATAGGGAGTGATCCAGGCAACTTTTATCACGGGAATATATTTTTAAGGTTCGTTACATATAGATTAATACATTTTCGCAACGCATTTCGACGAATTGTAAGTACTTACAGAGAAATTTTCATCCCGGAGAGGGAATATTTTTTATCCTGGGAAAATAAGGGATTCCCGCAGGATTCAAAAAAAGTTAAAACCACGCGGATGTACTCAAAGGCACCAACTAGTCTGAAATAATTAATTGTTATTATATAATTTTTTAATAATTAAGATAGCGCGAATGATTTTAATTAAGTATCAAAAAATACAAACAAAATAATGACAAGCTACTAAAAATTAGATAACGATGTTGCGTTTTTTTTGAACAAAGTAGGTACATAATAATTAGCAGTCCCATTCGATAATATTGTGTGGTGATACTTTTGAGAATGTCTTACATAAATAGTAGTACGAGCAAGTGCAGGATAATGAACAGATAAAAATGTAAGTAGGTAAGTTACACAATACATCGAGTTTCGTTATTTAAATAAATTTTGTGTGCAAGAAGAATGTCAAATTTTAAAAATGCTGTGCTGGCTTTGTTGTTTGATAGCTTTCTATTGCGAAAATATCAATTTTCCAGTTTAGTCATGAGCGAGATTCTTCATTAATAATATTTTCTATCTAGCGCTCCCGATCGTTCTCCATACAAATGAAGTATCAAGAATCAATCTCGTTTATTAGTGTGCGCGCTCAAAAACTCCTCTCAGTGACCTTAGTGAATGAGCTCTGAGTAGGTAGGTACATCGTATTATTTATTAGCTAGGTAACTATTTTTAACCAAACTCTATTTATTGAACAGAATAGACTATCCCTACGAATCTACGAATTCATTTAAATGAAGAATTTTAGGGCGTTTGTGCACTTACTCGTTTTCGATTCGTTTTCGATTCGTGTTCGTTTTTTTAATGAACATCATAAAAACGTATACGAAATTCACGAATGACATTTGTGCACTTAATCGTGATTTCACTATACGTTTTAAGCATTTCGTAGATAAAACCGTGTTCATAATGTGTGCTGCATTTAATCGTTGTCAGCTTTTCGCACTTCTCTTATACATTCGTAGGCGCCAAAGAATGAAAAAATTCTGGATACATCCTCTATTGATAAACAGAAGTATTCGAGGAGCACTTATCGATCATCACTTAATGAGACATCATGAAAAAACTTTTTTTAATTACTATCGAAAGAATGTTGCTACTTTCGAATTCATATTGTGTCATATAAAAAAAAAAGATTCCTCGGCAAGACACACGTTTTGGAGAATGCATAACTCCAGAAAAAATGCTGGCAGTAACACTAAGGTAAGTGATTATGAATATTTCACACGGTACGGTTAGTATCAAAATTATCTAAGCATACATCATAGTATATTTTGTGAACATCCCAAGTGGACATTACGCTCTTGTAAGAAAACATAAATGATATTTTTTATGAAATGTTCATATTTTGCTGATAGTTTTTACTATCAACCACAGGTATGGAAATTTTGATTATACTACAATATTTAGGTATTTTACTCGAAGTAAAACTAATTTGACTGGAACAAACGATTTATTTTAATGACAAACTAAGTAGGTATTAACTTTTAATAATAATCAACTGCTTTGAATCATGTTTTGTTGGAATTCAAGAAATGCAAACGTTTTCCAAATACCTACCTCACAACATCAGGACTCATCTCTGCCCTCTTTCCACACACCATTCCACTCGCGTCCTTATTTTAAAACGATTCGATGTGAAAAATTCACGAATATATAAACACGAAAACGAATCGAAAACGAGTAAGTGCACAAACGCCCATACAGTTATAAGGAAGGCTATGTCGAATCGTGTTTTCACGAAACACGAAAACGAATCGAAAACGAATAAGTGCACAAACGCCCTTACAATGACTAGATATTATGCGGATATTACCGTCTGATATCACCAAATTAAGCAACTTAGTAACAATTAAGGTTGAGTAATCGAACGCCAGCCGCAAACTGGTCTAAGGCTTAGGCCTTAGTGTATAAGACATAATTTGTCCTTGAAACCTAGTTGACGTAAGATTCGGGTATACTTTAACTGGGTCATACAATATGGAGTCTTTTGGATAAAGACACTTGAATTATATATAGTATAAAACGATGTATGACAATACTATCGTTTATTTCTTATTGCCTATGCTTTTAGAAGCTTTACGTTGCAAAGTTGTAAAATTATTTAGTTGTAAAATTACTAGCTGATGCCCGTGACTTCATCCGCGTGGATGTAGATTTTTAAAATCGAGTAGGAACTCTGATTAAAAGTAGCCTAATATCCGTCCCCGGGATACAATCTATCCACGTAAAAAAATCATTAAAATTGACTCTGCGGTTAAGACATGAAAATCTTAATGTAGATACTGTCTGTGACTGTAGATGTTTTTTTTTAAATAGTAAAATTCTAAATATTTCCAAGATAAGAAGAACCCGATATTACGCTTCGTGTAATCCTCTACTTGCTTGTGAAAAAATTGGTAGCCTAAAAATTAGTCCGGTTAAATCAAATAAGTAAACAAAAAAATGTGAATAAATATGTTTTTGGGTTCTGGTAGGTATATATCATTCAAATAATCATAGTCCATTGAAATGTTACATGAGCTTTGCATTTATTAGAGGACGCAATTTTATTTTTGGGACATGTGTGGGGGGTCAATAGAAGCTTAACCTCAAGTTTGTGGGGTCGCCACCTTTGTCCCCCGGCCGCCATCTTGGAAAACACTTTTTTCGTGATATCTCGGAAACTATGCGTCTTACAAAAAATTCGTAAAGACATAATTTGTAGCAAATTATTTTGCCTGCAAATATGTTTATATAACTTTTTGCCCTAAATTAAAAATTAAAGAAGTTATAAGCAAAAAAGTGAGAAAAATTTTATAAAATCTTTTTTGCTCTATAACTTTTTTTATACATTTTACAAAAAAAACTTCAGACTAATCTTGTACTGTTTTGTAGGCCTACTCCACGGACATCTTGCTTATAAGGTAATCTTCAACATCATAATATTTTCAATCACTTATTAGCTAGCTACTCTAATCTACTTTATTTTTTAATTTAGGGCAAAAAGTTATATAAACATATTTGTAGGCAAAACAATTTGCTACAAATTATGATTTTACGAATTTTTTGTAAGACGCATAGTTTCCGAGATATCGCGAAAAAAGTGTTTTCCAAGATGGCGGCCTGGGGACAAGGATGGCGACCCCACAAACTTGAGGTTAAGCTTCTATTGACCCCCCCACACATGTCCCATAAATAAAATTGCGTCCTCTAATAAATGCAATATTCGGTCCTTAAATTGTAACATTTCAATGGATTATCATACGAGCTTAATAAAAGGTAGAGAAAGCACAGATATGCAATACCATTTCATTTATTTGTATAGATAAGTACCTACCTACTAATGAATACCGCATCCGAAAAACTTAGGCGATGGAAATTTCCACAAGAGGTGATCAATAACAAAATAAACGATGACGAACAACAGGTGTGGTCTTTAGTAAATATCTTATTTTCGGTTCGTTGCATAACACTCATGAGTATAACTATCCAGTGCTTACTTTCTAATACCAACATTAACCATTTCCGCTATCTTACGTTTTATTTGTTCACGATGACTCGTTTTTGAGGTGTCCATGAATGAAAACGCAACCACTTAGCGCAGGCAGACTAACGTACATATATATTTAGTATCGGAGAGTTCCTCTTTATCCTGTGAATCCAAAATCAGCCATCGCTATCTATACATTTATAATAAAATCGTAGACTTGCCGTATCTGTACATTAAGGATTTTTTGCAAAATAATAACTGGGGGGGGGGGGTATTAGGGATAAGTAATGGAACGTAAAAAAGCTGTTTTTGAAATTTTTGTCTATTTGTCTGTATGTTTGTGTGCACGCATCACGCATTAAACTACTGAATGGATTGAAATGAAACTTGGTATGATTTAAGTTCATACTACGGAGTAACATATAGGATACTTTTTATCCCTAAATTCAGTACGGTTCCTTTTGGAGAGAGGATGAAAATCAAAATGTGTACTTAGCTGTAATTCATCAACGCGTGGTCCGATTTCAATCATTCTTTTTTGTTAGAAAGGAGATACTTCAAAGATTACTGGCTAATCTCTGAAGGCTGGATTGATTTTGATGGGACTTTTACTGGCAGATGTTTACATTTTGATCTACCTGAACATCCGCCAGTGAACTTTTAACAGTTTTTAGCAAGGTATGTGCTCAAAGGAGCTTAGGAAAAACAAAATGATTCCCACGGGATTTTTAAAAACCAATTTCCACGCGAACGAAGTCGTATCCACTTGTCAATAATAATAATAATACCCCCAAATATGTTAAGATGAGGGATGTTTTGACCCCTAATAACATATTTGTCAATAAAAAAAATCATAATTTTTTAGGAGCCCGAAGTTTTAGAGCCTTTGCAAGCGTCGAATTTGAAGCACGAAAAAGGCTAAGTACCTACCTATAAAAGCGCGCGATATAAAAGTGCGAACTTCAAACAATAACAACCTATTTATTTCGTTTTTCAATTCTTGTTTGTAGCACAGCCAATATACGTTCAAAATGCACTTCGATTGTGCTTAAAAACAAATGTTACATAGCGATGTATACCTATATTCGGCTTTACTAAAATGATTAAGTAGATACAGGATCTGGCCTTGCCAGTTGTGTTTCGCTCACGATTTCACCTCTCATAGACGAAATAACTAACGATACAGGCGCTGAAAGCAGTCTAACTATACGCAAAATAACGAGATAATAAGAACCTTAAGAATTAAATTAGTAGACATCCCCGTACTTAAAAACTACACCTAAGTTATGTTAATCAATTCAAATATGGGCATATTCAAACAATGTCTGCATTTCAAACAATGTTTTTAAATGTCATCTACATTAAAATATTATAGTCAATACAAGATAGTGCCCATAGTCATGACACAATAAAATTTTGCCTAGTTGCCTATCAACGTTAGGTATGAGTCATTTTAATAAAAAAAAATTGTATTTACTTTTTGCAGACAGTGCCAATAGTGATCAAAGTAATTATTGTAATATAATGTTTCATCTGTACATTCATACATTCATACATATTTTGAGTCGTTTTATTAATATCAACTTTTGAGTCCCTGAAAATAACATAATTTGACTATCATATTGATAAAACGAAAAACAAGTTATGGTAAATACTTTTTGAAATAATTTCAATGAACTTTCCAAGGCACTAAACTGTTGCCTAATACATAATTCAAATTATCATCTAGGTCATAGCCGTGTAAAAAAAGTTACATAACTTTATATATACTTCATTAGAATAATGACACATCAATATAGTTTCAGTTATTAATGTGTGAATTTTAATATAACTTTTACACACTTTTATTATTGTATTTATATAACGTCTGTTTCATTCTTTAATTAATAATCGATGCCCTTTTCATAGTTCAACCACTGAACATTAAAATAGCTGGCTTCCTCTATAACTCTATTAACCTGGGAAAACAAACCAGTCCTTTGGTATTAAAAAAAAAACTTAATTCGGACGACGTTGTGGGTAATAGCTAAAAATTTCCACATTTTACTATCAGTCACAACTCATAAGGTTGGGTTATCAGAAAGATTGAAAACACATTGTAACCAAATACATTAATTAAATTACTTACCTACTATAAATTTTACACACTTTAACGTTAAAGAAAAATACCTAATAAATGCCTACTCCACTTACTAAGTGAGATCGTAGATTAATACACATGTATTAAAAGCTGTATTAATTTGTTGAAGCGACAGGCCGTGTAAAATGCGTGGATAAATTAAATGTTTATTATGTACCTATTAAAAATTTAATAAATGCCTACATAATTACCTTTCTTGAAAATTACAACAGCCTTTAAACCAGTTGATGTGTTAACTATGATATGAAAGTGGGCGAAACAAAGATACGCTGTATTGATTAGATGTCAAAGAGGTATTACTCATTGTCTAGACCCGTAGTCGTATTGTTTATATAAAATAATTTCTATTGTATTGTTGTCTGATTGTATATAAAGCACCCAGCAGGGGCCAAGGCTAGAACAAACAGTATTTATCGTGATCTTAGTAAACAATTTTAATAAGTAGAGTTAAGAGTAGGCTTCCAGTAAATAGCTCTTGATGTAGCTCAAGAATGCCTGTAACAAAATTATTTGCATTAAATTTATTTTCAAACGCTACATACTAGAGTTCATTATTGCAATGTGTTGCACATATAAAATTTTTCGTAGTATGCCATTTACTAATCTAATCTTCGAACAGCAAACTAGTCGTAAAGGTCGAGGAAGACCTAGAGGTTAGATTGGCGAGTGCAAAAAACATGAGGATTCAGGATTTCGGATTATGAAAAAAACTGCTGCTAACCGCCTCGAGGCAGAATTGTTAGTTTTGTATAGTTAGTTTATTTGGCTATGTAGGTATAGGTCAGGCCTGCAGGGCGATTCAGAACACTTCGATTCGGTTTCGGTTTCGACAACTACCCCGTCGATATGATTATTCCGAATTGAAAATACATCTTAACGTACGATAACTTACCGAATCGATCGATAGTTACGTTATCGAAGTATTCTGAATTACTTACCATTCGATAAGATGTATTTTTAATTCAGAATAACCGTATCGACAGGGTAGTTGTCGAAACCGAAACCGAATCGAAGTGTTCTGAATCGCCCTACAGGTAGACTTTGATGATGGTGATTAGAAACCTTTTATCTACTCTTATATCTTAAAATCCTGATTAAGAAATCAAAATGTATCATATTATATTTGCCTACTTTATTCACATACATCTATAATATTTAAAAGAAAATTCATTATAACACTTTTTTGTTAGGAAATTCTTGCAAAATAATGCTATAATAGTAGTTTATGAAACGGTTGCATAACAAAGGTTATTAAAACATGAATGTGAGTGTAAAAAACGAGCCGTAGGTGAGTTTTTTAATAGTATCACACGAGTGTTTTAATACCTAATTATGTAGAGTTTCATACACTACTTTATCTAAGCTCATATCTTAAAATCCAAAGCATAAAATCTTGGTAATATTTGTCGTAAGTTTTCCTTGATTTTGCTGGCAAAAGATTGTTGGTCGGTGGTTAGGTGGAGTTAAATTCACTTCAGTATCACTGCTTGATATTTTTCCGCACAATAAAAACCACGTCTTATAAAGTTTTGAGTAACAAAAACAACAAATAAAAAATTTAAATAATATAACTAGCGTATGGCGCCAAAATTCAGTTACAAAATGTGCGTGCAGACTGCAGCGTCAGATGATGTCTATTGTCTATGGTCAATTATGGTAGCGCCATACTCTGGACGCCGCGCCATCACGTCTAAATAAAAATGCAGGAAGAAAATATGCTCTATAGAGCATATTTTTAACCGTTTCATAAACTACTAATATATTAGTAGTTTATGAAACGGTTGCATAATAGAGGTTCTATTATGCAACCGTTTCATAAACTACTATGATTATTGTTTAGAATACGAAAATTGCTGTATAAATTAAAGCAATTTTGGTATTCTAAGCAATTTACATATTGAGAAAATATGTTTGAATTTATAATTTGTAGACTGCATTGACAATAAGTCATGAACTCTTATATTTCTTATTACTATTATAGTACTTATAATCCTTTCTTATCATAAATATAATCAATCTTATAATGAGTCACGAAGTAATGGTACCTATATCATATTATTATAAGGCGACAGATGATAAATAGGTTTATCTACTTCCGCGTATTAGTCACAATTTGCTAACTACTGCGTAGGAGCTATAAAGCTTTACTATTAACAAATTCTTTAACATTTAAAATTAGGATCAACACACGTAATGTGATAAACAGTGTTCATTGATGCATGTTTGTTTACATGAGCTAAAATAAATTGATTTTATAGCCAAAATTTGTTTAATATCAAAATACTGTAATACTTTGTTGAGTAATTGAGAGCTTATGTTCTTACTTTTTCAGCCTTACCTATACAATATACATATCTTTGGTTATATTGATGTATTAATATAGGCTCGATGCATGTAATACCTTGTATTATACATCCACAAGGTATTCACGACCACACCAGGTTAGATGAGCGGGCTACATAATATTATGCACTATGCACACAATTTTATAGAAGTAAAACGCAGATATAAAATTTTATGATAATTTACAAGCGTGATAATTTACATGTTAACAAGATGTAATGCAATCTGCATTACATAAAATTAAAAGATATTCGAGTTAAATGCATTTCAAAAACAAAAGTTATTTTGCGTGACCTATGAAAGCTTGTCTTTGATGAAGTCTTTGACATACATACATATTAATAAGCGAATAATTAATAGGCGCTATCAAAATACCGAAGGTCTACTATTTTTTACTTTTATTACTACCTAAATCTATGGTGCGGACGGCTGTGGGGCCGTCGGGGATTCTACGCATAAATCATACCTACAGCCTGGTTTTTGTAGATCAAAGATAATCAAAGATAATATAGAAAACGCAAAATATTTGTTATACTCCAGTCTCAACATACTTAAACAGCTGAAATAAATCCATCTAATAATTGCTCTAAGAAAGGTTGATGAATAACGAAGTAATATAGTGTCAATAAAATCAGGAGTATAAAAACCAAATTTTCATTTGACAATGCGAGCGCGTTGATGTCTTTAGTAAGGCGCGAATAGCGTTCTGACTTGCATACCTACTGTTTACTAAAGCGAACAAGAAACCTCGATTTTGTCGTTTTTTGAAATCAAGTTGAGAAAGTATTCAGATAAATTGTAGCAACCTTCACTTCGTTTTTTGCAAAATATTCAAGGATAAATTTCAAGTAGCATGCGACCTTGCGAACGGAGTAGGCATGCGTGTTACGCTATTGGGGCGATTAAGCGGTATGATGGTAACAATTTCAATTATCAGTTTCACGTCTTAACATTCTGAAGATACTAATGAGCTAACCATAAATGTAATGTAATTTTACACTCTGCAATTTACATTGCAATGCGTGTTCAGCAATACTGTTTCGTAACATCTACGATAAGCAAAATAAGTTGTCCCAAAAAACTACCCCTATGTAGTTAGTCTCTATTCTCCACTCCACATGTTAACGACTTGAATCATTTTTTTTTTAATTTCTTAACTTTATATATAACTATAATCCTATTAACCAAAAGTTAAACTTCGCATCTCTGTAGGTGAACCCAGATGAAACCAGAAGAATTCGATTGAAAATAATATATCTTCTATCTTGGTAGGTAATTTATAGGTAGGTATAAATTTATTAACATTCTCGGAATTCAAGCGCCTAATTGATCAAATACCAATTTCGCAAGATCTCAATCATTTATATCCGCATACTTTACTGTGCCACCTAACTTGTCGTAATGGTTTATAAGAGTCGTATTTTTCTATTTGTACGCTAACTAGGTGCTAACAAAACGCAGTGAAGCGCAAAACTGATTGATTAGGTCATTCAACTTATGATTTACTTTGGTTTTTCAAAATCGTGACCAAGATTTGTTGCTTTAAGCATCATTATCCACAGATATTATACTTACGAGCAAAGCAATCGACTCACATTCCAAACGTATAGTCCCAACAAACTTATCTGACCTGGTGGCGGAAAGTGCAATTAGTGACGCCACTTGGAATTTGACAACATATCGATACCAGAAATTTCAATTGTCGTAAAGGACATGGACATGGACATGGACATGGACAGGCCTGTCCATGTCCTTTACGACAATTGAAATTTCTGGTATCCATATCTAATGTGTCAATTTCAAAGTGGCACCATCGGGTCAGATGTTGTAGGACTATATTATGCGCTTAGAATGCGAGTCGATTGATCTGCATGCAAGTAGTTCCAGACAGATAATACAAGTAGGTAGTACTTAGTAGCTGTAGATTACCTATTTATCTACTCTGTTAGATTTACAGATTGACTGACTGATGATAATAATAAATATTGGTGGTTTTTATTTCAAACTATTAGTTATGTATATGTACTTACTTAACTGAAATTTAGATATTCTCATAATATGAAAAATATGAAATTAAACTTCTAATAGTATTAAAATTATGTATTTACATATATATATGATATTTAAAATATCTTCTATTTTGGTGATATTTTGATAATATGTTTTCTGTTGATTACAGGAATAGGTTAAATAAGGGTTAAATAAAGGATAGGAAAAAAACCGTGATAGCCTAGTGGTTAGGACGACCGACTTCTAATCGGAGGTCGTGGGTTCGATCCCGGGCACGCACCTCTAACTTTTCGGAGTTATGTGCGTTTTAAGTATTTAAATATCACTTGCTTTAACGGTGAAGGAAAACATCGTGAGGAAACCTGCATGCCTGAGAGTTCTCCATAACGTTCTCAAAGGTGTGTGAAGTCTGCCAATCCGCTTGGCCAGCGTGGTAGACTATGGCCAAAACCCTTCTCACTCTGAGAGGAGACCCGTGCTCTGTAGTGAGCCGGTAATGGGTTGATGATGATGATTACAGGGATAGGTTAAATAAAGTAGACTTTTCTTTTATTCATCTTAACGTATATTAACTTATCAAGTCTTAGGTGTAACTAATTTATCTATTACTAGTTTAAGATCTCGCCTTTGGGGTCGGCGCGGCCCCGAGGTCGTCAGAGTCCTTGTACCAGTCCTCGCTGAAATAAAAATGTTTTATTAGTATAATGAATTACATTTAAGGAGTCTTATTCTGAAACTTAGGATAGTTAAGTATGTATTTCATAAACACATAGGGTAGCACGTGGGTCTCCGACATATGAGAATGCAGTGGGGTTATGCAAAGATTATACAATGCGGCAAAGTTGATCGATTTCGAGTATCTAAACACAGTGACTTCAGAGTGAAATGGACCAAAACTGGCTTGTTTTAAGGTTCGGGTTTCTTCCATACATCTACAGCCAGCAAAATAAGAATTGTACTGTATTGTACTGAATGTACGACTTTAAAATAAGAGCATTTGGGTCCATTTTGGTATTGTAGTATTTCGATATTCTAAATCTAGTAGCGTTGTTGAGGTGTGCATACTCGGCATAACCCTACAGGAAAATGCTCAATGCCGCAAGAATTTAACAGATTAGGAAAGGAGAAGAATATAAGACATTTTAAGAGACGGAAGGCAATGAAGCTGGAAACTTACCATCCGCGTACGTTCTCGGGTGCGTCACACCTCTGGGATTCCTCATTGTACACCTCACCGACTTGGCAGCCCAGGTCGCGGGGTTCAACACCGTTCAAGCATACGTAGAAACGTTGGCAGTCATTGGGGTGGGGGAATTTGGGGTGAGCGATGGGCTGACCCAGGGGATCTACGGGCGGGTTGCTGGGGCACTCAAAACCATCCTTGGTCTTCTCTGTAAAAAAAGAACATAAAATTTAGCTAGAGATCGTTAATCTAATTACAATGTAACTACTTAAGGCAAATGATAGGGCCCATCCACAAGGCCTGCATCGAATAGAAATTTGGAATCCAGCAACTCGTAGTGAATAAAGTGATTGCTATAAAAGTGTTTAGAAAATCTGGCGTGAATCAGTAACATAAAATATTTCACTTAGAAAATTGATGGTAACAAAAAAAAAACATTCGACATTTTCAAATTGTAGAAGCGCCTTGAAAAGCTTAATACGCCTGAGGAGCTTAAGACACAACATCTGTTAGAAAGTTTATTTCAATTGTGTAACCTCCAAATATGAATAGAGACATTCCTACATTGTTATAAAGATGCACATTAAAACGCATTTGCAAATGTTGCGAAAGACATAAATAGTGAATCATTTAGATGTATTGGAATAGTGAATGTAACGCGGGGAATGGCATGCCACATGCCACAAGCAACGTGGTGTGCATTTTAACTCCGAATGCACATTATAACTGCCAACTGTTATATCTTTGTCTGCTATGTAATTTTAAACAAGGCTTAATCGTTTTTAGGGTTCCGTACCCGAAGGGTAAAAACGGAGCCCTATTAATGTCACTCGGCTGTCTGTCTGTCTGTCTGTCCGTCTGTCCGCTGGTCACAGGTCTCTAGCTCGCAGACGAAATGAGTTACAAAC
The DNA here is from genome assembly GCA_920104075.1 of Melanargia galathea. Lineage (NCBI taxonomy): Eukaryota > Metazoa > Arthropoda > Insecta > Lepidoptera > Nymphalidae > Melanargia > Melanargia galathea. The sequence continues at coordinate 5,494,016 of OV049863.1, forward strand.
CTGAAATTTTGGTATTTAGTGTAAAACGTTAACCCAAAATCAAATATTGAATTAGAAATTGAATTAAATTATTTTTCAGGGGGGCTCCCATACATGAAAAAGGAGCCGGAAAAAAAATATTTTTCATTACCCTAGCTTGTGGGGTATCATTGTTTAGAGCTCATTAAGTAAAGTACAAATATATATTTTTTTAATTTTTATCTTAAAAAATAAGGGAATGGGAGGCCATCAAAGTTGTCAGTTTTAGACCATTTTTGTGACGGGGGCTATCTCAAAAACTAAACTAGTTGGGAATATGATATTTCAGTATATTATGTACTATATGCTCTATTTAAACAACAAATACTGAAAACAACGATTTATTAAATAGTTTATAAGCTGTGGCCAAAATAAACGAACATTTTTTTGGGTTTTTCTTTCACGGTTTGTTGCGATGTCTAGCTCGGAAATTAAATATTTCTTAGACCCAAATATTATATTGTTCATAATTATGTACGGAACCCTGAAAGAGCGAGGCCCGACTCGCACTTTGCTGATTTTTATTTTTCAAACGATATAAATTTTAATATCATTAATGACAAAGGTTTCAGACTGTTTTTCATATCCAAAATACTCGGTAAACAGTGTGCTGTTGTTCATTGAAACTCATTATTTTTACAATCACACATTTACATTTATCATTAACAGTAGTTATCTCGTAAAGAGTTATTAGCATGTTATCCCCTTTATAGATAAATAAATAATCTGTACAAACATTACAAGATTATTTATGAATACCATCGGCGAAGTGAGAGGCTGAACGTAAATGCTCACAGAATTTATTAGATCGTGTCGTATCAATTTGTTTGAGTTCCGAACTTTTGCCGTGAGATTAGTCAATGCTTTACTATCATTTTAATGATGATTAATACGATGTCGGTTGTGCCTGTTTGTTGTGCAACGTTGTCTTTGTAGTCAATGTGGGGGTTCAAATAGTCTCAATAGCGCAACGATCAGAGTGCTTAGTCTAAGATCGGAGCACTCGAAAACGAACTCGAAAACTATTGATCGATTTCAGAGTAAAACAGACCTAAAATGGCTTGTATTAAGGTTTGAGTTCGCCAATACATTCAGCATTCGAACACAACGAGCGCCCCAAGCAGAAATGTTGTAAAATACATATTCGAACTATGGAATTACGACTTTAAGTTCTAACTTTTAGAGTTCATTTTGCTCTGAATTCACTCCGATCTTAGACTAAGCACTCAGCTCGCAGACTGAAAATCGAAAGGTAGACGGTTCAAATCCCACCCGTGGCAATATCCTCGTACCCGCTAGCACTAGCACAAGCTTTACGATTACTTGGAGGGAAAGAAGAACATTAGTCATGTACAGCATGGCTAATGATTCCTTCAAAAAGTTCAATTCAATTCCTAACGTTACTTACTTAAGTAAAAAATTTAAAATTTAAGAAACCCCCGACATTCGCCATTTTGTGGCGGCTGCCATCTTGAATTTGCAATAATGCTATTCTACTAGTCAAGCCCTTTCATTTGATACCCATATTAAGGGAGTTGTGAAAAAATATGTAATCCACCATTTTGTAGTGGCGGCCATCTTGGATCGATTTTCATCAAACATAGCTAACAACACTCTCGACTAATTCACCTTTCAAACAAAAAAACCGCATTCAAATCGATCCAACCGTTTGAGCGCCACAGGGAAACAGACAGACACACACACACACAGACACGTCAAACTTATAACACCCCGTCGTTTTTGCGTCGGGGGTTAATAAAATAAAACTGTGTACTTACTCTCTTGGGCGGCGCATCCTTGTCTGCCAACGGAATCGGGCCACACGCAAGTTCCGGAGTATTCGTCGAAGTGGAGACCGGCGGTACACTTGACCTCGACCACTTCACCTTCGATACAGTTGAAGAATATGTTGCAGACAGAGGGGTCGGGGTGAGCGAAGAAGCCGTTACGGCGAGGGCATTGGGGGCTAGACTTTGCGGGTTCTGTGAACAAAATAATAAAACAAATTAGCGTTTATAATAGAAATACTGAGATTTTGACATGTGTAATAAGCTACTATACAAATCTGATATAGGCCAAATTGAAAACTGACTAAGGAATTTTGTCGTGGAAAAGGGATTGCAAGACTGAAACTTAGTTACGATGTTAAAATGAAAAATTCCAGATATTGCGAAAAATATCAAGGCAAACGAAAGAAACAACTTTTAAAATATTGTATTATTCATAAAAACGTATCAGTTGCATCATTTTAAGGTCGATAAATTTCCGAATAGAAAATGGGGATAAATAAATGTTGTAAACCTTGAAGGAGCAGGCTACAATGTGTGAGGTCGTATGTCTAGGTATTCGTACACATACAATGAGCAGGAAGTAAAAAGTTTATTTTCTAGACTGCGAGAGTTACTGGGCGCCGATCACTATTTTTATATTGTTCCGTTCTCTACCGATTCGCCTTGGTTCGGTGAGTTACTTGACCGGGCGTCGAATTCCTTTCACGTCCCATTAAAATGCCGGCAGACATACAATACCTCGCAACCTTATCATGACGAATATCTGACACTGGTATCACACTACGATATTAGCAAATTCTTTGCAAATAAATTATACTTATCATAAAAACTATAGAAAAATCCTTCTGTTCATGTTATAGAATTATCAACAGCCAGTGTTAAAAATCATAGATTCTTAGCATGCTACTTTTTAGTAAGTACGTATATTTACTACAAGCGGACGCCCGCGACTTCGTTCGCGTGGATATTGGTTTTTAAAAATCCCGTGAGAATCATTTTGTTTTTCCTAAGCTCCTTTGAGCTCATACCTTGCTAAAAACTGTTAAAAATTCACTGGCGGATGTTTAGGTAGATCAAAATGTAAACATCCGCCAGTGAAAGTCCCATCAAAACCGATCCAGCCTTTCAGAGATTAGCCAGTAATCTTTAAAGTATTTCCTTTCTAACAAAAAAAAATTAATGAAATCGGACCACCCGTTAACGAATTACAGCTAAGTACACATTTTGAATTTCATCCCCTCTCCCAAGGGAACCGTGCTGAATTTCGGGAGTTTTTGCGTGATGCGCGCACAAACATACAGACAAACAGACAAAAATAGCTTTTTTATGTTCTATTACTTATCCCTAACATCCCCCAGTTATAATTTTGCAGAAATCTTCAATGTACAGATACGGCAATTCTACGATTTTATTATATGTATAGATTTCTTGTTGACAATTCGTACAAAAATAGATAGTGCGTAATACCAAAGCGATTTTATACAGTATGTACTTAGTATTACGTGACAGTGTCGACTAATTGGCCTAGAAAATCACCAGGGTGTAACCTAAGTGGTCAAAGGTGGACAGGATACTTTCATTTCTGGCATGTCGCTTTGAGTGACCTTCATAATATAACGATTTTGCGCATTATAATATTAACATACCGCTTTAGTTAATTTAATGTAATAATTTAGTAAATGATCAGTTAATTTAGTGCTATCTATGATTGTAGAAAAATATTTGACGGTCGTATGTAAATCTAACATAATATAACGATTTTGCTCATATTATTAGCATATCGCTTAAATTAATTGAATGTAACTAATAGATGCTATTTTGTAATCAATATATTAAATGATTAGTTCATTAAATTTTATCTAAATTGACAAATATTTGACGGCCGTATGTAAATAGGTAAAAAAGCTGTGATAGCCTAGTGGTTAGGACGACCGACTTCTAATCGGAGGTCGTGGGTTCGATCCCGGGCACGCACCTCTAACTTTTCGGAGTTATGTGCGTTTTAAGTATTTAAATATCACTTGCTTTAACGGTAAAGGAAAACATCGTGAGGAAACCTGCACGCCTGAGAGTTCTCCATAACGTTCTCAAAGGTGTGTGTGAAGTCTGCCAATCCGCTTGGCCGGCCTGGTAGACTATGGCCAAAACCCTTCTCACTCTGAGAGGAGACCCGTGCTCTGTAGTGAGCCGGTAATGGGTTGATCATGATGATGCAAATAGGTAAATTTAAATAATTTCATGACTCAATTTACTTAATGTCATGGAAGAGAAAAATCTGGATTAGCTGTTAATTCGTGTAACTATTTCAAATAACGTGAAACACTATAAAGTAGAGTTTATCATCTTTTCGACTGGTTTTGATCCCTAAAATTGACAGTTCAAATGACTGTTGAACCGCCAATGTCGAGTTTGAGATTGAATTTTCCAAAAACCGGATATCCGGAAACTTTTACCTTAAATAAATTATTATATCACTTGAAACTTGAAGATTTTCCGATTCAAACATAGTACCATAACATACCAGCTCACGTAACTACCAGTTACGATCTTTGTACCCGGAATATTAAATTTTAGAAGCTACAAGGAAGATATCTTGTGAATTCGGTGTATCATCATACGTTCCAAGGATAAGGCAAACAATGAATTTTAATACTCTGCGCTACCCGACCGGCGTAGTCGATATTGAACCGGAGGCCTTATGCCGACTTTTTACACAGTGGCAACGTGATCGAAATTAGATTATCGACATACAATGACTTCAGAGCAAAATGAACCCAAAGAATCTTATTTTAAAGTCGTAATTCAATAGTTCGAGTATTTATTTTACAACATTTCTGCTTGGGACGCTGGCTGTTTTCGAATGCTGAATGTATTGGCGAACTCAAACCTTAATCCATGCTATTTGAGGTTCATTTTACTCTGAACTCATTGTGATTCGATCAATAGTATACTATAAAGTTTTGGAGCTCCGCAAAGTGTGACTAAGCATACGGTATGCCGGTGAATGGTACTTACGGAGTTCGGTCCTGTCACCGCAATCTACGTTGAAGGGTTGGTCGCATTTGTTGATCTTCCTGATGGTAGGATCGAACACAAGGCCGTCGGGGCACAGTTTGGTGGTGGCAACGCCGTCAACGCACTGGTAGAATTTGTCGCACTGCCTTTCATCTTCGTACTGGCCATCTTTGTTCGGGCATTTAAACTGCGATTGCGCGTCTGAGAAAAAAAATTATTACCTATTTAGTTTGTGTCACTTTTAATAACGATGATGGTGGAAGTATTTCAGATAATTTATTTGCAGAATTACAAACTGGGTGCTGTAAGGTTATGCCGCTGCAATTTGTGATTTAGGATATTTTAAACCATGTTTTATTGTGTGTGGACCAATAAATATGGCATTCTACAATTTATATAGTATAGAAAACGATAAGGCTCTAATATGCATGAGACATATCTGCGTTTCCAGCCTGCGTCGATTAGTCTCCGAATGGATTGAATTGACGCATGCGGCAACGTATCTCGTGTTATAGACTTTATTAAAATATAATAATATAAATAAGTTAGTTTTATCAAAGTTATTTCCTCCACCATAATACCTAATATACTTTTACCTTGTCTCATACAACAAAATACGAATTTAATAATTTTTAATCTGTCTCTTTTGAAAGTATGTTTGTTTCTTTGTAGTGATTCTCTTACTTTATTTGTTACGGTAAGCTTATTGCAATCTTACGTATACGAGACATACCTAAGTAAAACATGTAGAGGTTTCCGTCAGTACATAAGTAAGTTGAACTGAACGATAATCTCCGTGGGGTGACACTATTTCAAGGAATGTACACTATTATGTACTAAATTTGGCTATTGTTGTTGTTGATATATAAAATGATAGGGCTAGATATTTAGGCTACGGGATCAGATAACAGACGCCTACCATTGCATTTATGCTTCGCATTTTTTTATTGTTATCGAATCAAATAGTTAATTGCAATTTATTTCCGAGAAAATTGGCAATCGGTTCCACTCGTAACTAAAAGTACTTTTTTTTCACCATTACAAGATGCCATTACAAAGGCCTATGCGAAAACACTCAGAACCATCAACAATAACGAATCGAAGATAAAGTGAAAGCCGAATCAATCGAGCCGAGAATGAGACCGTCCGTGTTCTGATACCTACTCCAAAGAACGGGTCACTATTTTATTTCTTTCATAACAACGCACCATTATGCAATCGACGACGTCAACAAACAATATTAGGTTACTTGCTCTTACGCGCACTTTAGCAACACTTAATTGATCGACAACACGTAAAGGCGACTGCACACTTGTAAAACAGTGTTGTAACAAAATTGCACGCCTTCGATGCTATCACGCAAATAAATCGAATGCCTAATGTGATTTAGGCAATTTGTAATGATTTAGCAAAGTAGATACCAAATGGTATTCGACAATCTACATACACTTTATAAACAGCTTCAGATAAAAAAGAAATTTAAAACAAAAGCTACTTAAATAATTTTTAAATTAAGTAAGTAGCTTTAATATAGCTATATACTTCGTCCAAATAAGATTGTTGAAAATCCCGCGGGGAAAAAATTTTGTTTTCTCGGGAGAAATGTCTTGCATTGTCCTCTTTCTGTCCGCGAAAGTTCTGTTCAAATCAGTTAAGCCATATCGAATAGAGGAACTTTAAAAACAACGAATAGAGAAACTTTTAAACCATTTATATGCGTATATAACACGAGTTTGATAAAATACATTATTTTGAAATCACCCGCCGCTTTATGGTATAAGTATATATATATATTAGTGAGCATTCACAGATGTACATAGGTGCCAAGTTGTAGAATTTCTGGTAACAGAATAGAATAGAATAGAATAGAAAAGTTTTTTATTCAAATAAACTTTTACAAGTGCTTTTGAATCGTCGATTGAGTCTACCACAGGTTCGGAATGCAGTTCCAGCCGAGAAGAACCTGTAAGAAACTCGGCGGTTGCTCTTTTTTTTAAAAAATAACATTATAACAATTATTATTATTAATGTACATGATTGAAATGCCGTCTCGCGCATTGCTGGAACGAGTTAAATCCAAGCTTTTTTATCGTTTATATAATCTTCAATTGTATAATAAGCTTTTTTTATGAGCATACTTTTAATAGAGTTCTTAAACTTGTGTAAAGGCAAGTCTAAGACATATTTTTTATTCAGATAAACTTTTACAATAGTGCTTTTGAATCGACAAATGAATCTACCACTGGTTCGGAATGGTGCTTACAATTCTACACGTTAAGAAGGGCAGACAAAAGTAGCCCCATTTCCGACGGCGGCACCCGTTCACGAGCATGACGCATGATCCAGCCATTGCTTCGCTCAACCATATTTGAGGGAACGTAACAACCCGCACCACACGACACCACCACAGAAATGTTTAAGGAGAGCGTGACATACTTAGGCTACCCATGATTAAAGCATCGAATTAAACACCAATAATCGAATACTCCTCAAGTTATAATAGCGTATAAAGCGAATAAATTAAATCCATGCTTTTTTATCATTTATATAATCTTCAATTGTATAATATGCTTTTTTCATGAGCACACTTTTAATAGAATTCTTAAACTTGTGTAAAGGCAAATCTAAGATTTGTTGTGGAATTTTATTATAGAACATTACGCCCATTCCCACAAACGACTTTTGGACCTTTTTGAGGCGTAATCGAGGAATCACGAGTCTATTTCTATTTCTTAATTGCCTATCGTGTAATTCACACTTTTTATTGTAACTGTGAATGTTTTGCTTAACAAAAATTATGTTGTTATAAATATATTGAGAAGCTACTGTAAGAATACCTATTTCTTTAAATTTCTCTCGAAGGGAATCCCGCGGTTTTAAATTATAAATTGCACGAATTGCCCTTTTTTGTAAAACGAAAATTTTTTCAATATCAGCTGCTTTACCCCATAGTAAGATTCCATACGACATGATACTATGGAAATATGCAAAGTAAACAATTTTTGCAGTTTCAACATCTGTTAACTGTCGAATCTTTCTAACAGCGTAAGCAGCAGAGCTAAGCTTGCCAGCAAGCGTTGCTATATGGGTGCCCCATTGAAGCTTTGCATCCAGGGTTATTCCCAAGAACACAGTTGTGTCCTCAGTTTTCAATGGCTCACCACTTATCTTTAAATTATTACAAGTAACCCTTGTATTGGGCAATAGAAACTCGACACACTTGGTTTTTTTTGCATTTAAAAGTAGATTGTTTATAGTAAACCAGTGTGAAACTTGAGATAAAGTATTATTTACATCGTCAAAATTGTCTTTGGTTCTATTGACTTTAAAAATCAAAGACGTATCATCAGCAAATAGTACAATATCGCAAGCATTTTCTACGAAATGTGGTAAGTCATTAATATAAACTAGAAACATGAATGGACCTAGAATAGAGCCTTGAGGAACACCCATTACTGAGGCTGATCCGGACGACTTAACATCATTCATCTCAACACAGAAATGTAAATCGATGTTCGTCACATAATAACTGTGTGAGAATTGGACATTTAGGAAATATTAGCATGTAGAGCTAATTTATGCATTTCAAATCGCGAGAGGTCAAGGTTATGCTAGCGAAAATTCGATTCTTTGAATTGTATTATATTTTCATGCAAATTATGCAAAGTACTAAGAATTATTCATGACATTTTTTTTAAGTATTAATTTATCTCGACTAGGTCAATCAAAATTTTACATAAATATCAATCTTACATTAATAGCTTTAAGGTTTTATTTTAATTTACTCACAAAGGCATTAAGAGGACGATGATTTCATTATTACAATATGTTAATAATTATGTGTTCTGACTTTTTACTTGTGGTCAAAAGTTAATCTTGATTTAGAGTTACCTAATAACCTTTTTAATGGATGCTGATTAGATAGTAGTTTGTCAGCATAATAAACTAAAGCACTTCAATACGGATTTAGTCTGTTTTATATATGTAGGTTTATATTTAACTTATATTTAAAAAAATATACCTATCTGCAATCCAACAAGTAAAGATATTCAACCGTTTGCACGAAATTTGAAATTTTTGTTCAATATAATACACAGAGTTATTGAAAGCATTCGGTCTGTGACACTTAAACATATTATAACTTAACCAACAATATTTTCTGGAATTATGTTTCTTCATAACGAAACTACCAACGATCTGGAATGTTCTTTTATAATACTGATGATAATACTGCTGATGCCCGCGACTTCGTCCGCGTGTATATAGGTTTTTAAAAATCCCGTGGGAACTCTTTGATTTTTCGGGATAAAAAGTAGCCTATGTGCATGGTATAATCTATCTCCATTCCAAATTTCAGCCAAATCCATCTAGTAGTTTTTGCGTGATTGAGTAACAAACACTTTCACATTTATATTATTAGTAGGATAGGATTGGCAGTTCATACAGTTACTTATGTGCATCTGCTGTCACAGTATAGCCAATATCAGTTTATCAGTGTGCCCACGTGGGATAAATACCTATGCTGGATTTGAAATACGCCCGCGCAGTATCGCAACCTAGCAGTGACGCAACCTGTCGAGAAGTGAAAGCGGCTCGGTTGCGACATGCGGTGCATCGCTCGGATGCATCACGGGTTGCCTCGTGACCCGAAAAACTCGGTGAACTATCAACTTTATCCCAGCGTCTAGGAGTGTGAATTTATTAGCGTGCACCGGTCACTGAAGGTCAAATATTGTCGGTGGCATTTAAGTTTAAATATCAAACTCTGAAGACGTTCCCCACTTGCAAATGTAATTTTTTTAATCGTCTTCAAAAAAGGAGGTTCCGTATTCAACCTGTATTATATAAATGTAGGTATGTATGTATTTTTGTATGTATGTTCGCGATTATTTCAAAAACCAATGAGCCGATTTTGATGATTTTTCAACTATTGTAAACTATGTACATACTTTCAGGAAGGTTTTATTATATGTAGGTATGTATCACACACCTAGTTATACTTCTTATGTACGAAATTACACGCATAAATGTATTAAATATATCAGTACACAGTAAAGTTATACCCATATGTTATTAATATTTTTGATTGACACACCGATGTCTCTAAGATTGCTGGAACGAAGTTGGTTTAATTTTTTCTAAAATATATATTATTCAGTTCTTAAATCAAGTTTCAGTATTAAATTAAATTTCATATACATGTTTGAATACTGTATATTTAGACTTTTTTATTACATACCAAAGACGTTATATCTGTGCATATATATATTTAAAACATAAGTATCATAATATTACATATGTGTTTACGGGTAACATAAGCCATTATCTATAGTAATTAACTCTTACTGTGTGTACAATTTAGGTACATAATATGTCATTCTTTAGTATGAGGAAACTGCTTCATGAAATATATACCTATTATGTACATATCTTCCCATTTAGGTATAGTAAGATGTTACCAAGTAAATATTTAAATTTTATTAAACCAACGACATGTCATTCAAGTCACGTTTTCCTCAGTTATTGACCGGCATACAAGATTAAAATGTCAAGTTTGAGCGCTCCTCATTATAAAGTCCAATTTAATTAAATAAAATTTATAGTGATTTTATGAATTTTTAAATAAATTAAGATAAGTTAATAATTCATTGCCTTCAAAGCGAGAGATATGAAATAGTTATTGATTATTTGATTTTAATTATAATCATTAATGTCCACTCAACGAGGTGTAATTAATTTAATTTTAATATACAGGTCTTACCTTACTTTTTACCACTCAACCCTGAAATACACTTGTCAAGAAGTAACACATTGCAAAAACTAGCGCAAGTGGACCTAAATAATTTATTTGCTTAGTAAATTTTAAGAAAACTAAGTTTTTATTCAAATTCTAGGTCATTTATCTTATGTCAAATGTTTTTTATGGGTCGTAAAGTTATCAATAGTCAAAGCCTTATTTGTTAAGGCTTGACGCTACCCAATTATTTATTTGACCCAATTTTTTTTACCCAATTTAGGAACAAAATTTTAAGAAAACCTACCGATATATTATTATGTTTGTGTAACTGACCACACGCTAAGTATAATTTTATTTTAATTGATCTCCTTGCTATGTAAAGTCTACTGTTTCCAGTAACTTATGTAAAGTGGCCTGGTTGCAAAAGCTGATATCAACTTTGCGTTTTAATATGCCTATGTCAACACGATAACGCAACGCAGAGAATTTTTGGTGAATATTTTTTTATTAAAAACAAGCGGACACCCGCGACTTCGTTCGCGTGGATATTGGTTTTTAAAAATCCCGTGAGAATCATTTTGTTTTTCCTAAGATCCTTTGTGCTCATACCTTGCTAAAAACTGTTAAAAGTTCACTGGCGGATGTTTAGGTAGATAAAAATGTAAACATCCGCCAGTGAAAGTCCCATCAAAATCGGTCCAGCCTTTCAGAGATAAGCCAGTAATCTTTAAAGTATTACCTTTCTAACGAAAAAATAATGAATGAAATCGGACCACTCGTTAACGAATTTACAGCTAAGTACACATTTTGACTTTCATCTCCTCTCCCAAGGGAACCGTGCTGAATTTCGGGATAAAAAGTATCCTATATGTTACTCCATAGTATGAACTTAATTCATGCCGAGTTTCATTTCAATCCATTCAGTAGTTTTTACGTGATGCGCGCACAAACATACAGACAAACAGATAAACAGACAAAAATTTCAAAAATAGCTTTCTTACGTTCTATTACTTATCCCTAACATAATAACTGGGGGACAGTTATTATTTTGCAAAAATCTTCAATGTACAGATATGGCAATTCTACGATTTAATTATATTTATAGAAGAAAGAACATCATATTCATAAGGGATATCCCTCCCATTTAGTTCAAGTTTAAAACTTTGATTTCGTTGACTCTTTATACCTACCTCAGTTTTTAAACTAGACTCTGTGTTTATTCTAGCATTGAAACATCAATAAGTTTACTTTAAACGATAAAAAGAAAACGACCTAAAATTACTAAAGCAGGTAATCTAATTTTCCATAATATAGTCTTACCTTGTAAAACGTTTTTTTAGGTTTAATAAGTACAATAAAAATACTTACTAAGCAAAAACAAAACTCTTGCATGGTTTTTGTGACTGTTTGCTTTCAAATCCAAAGTACTTATTTGTTTTCAATATGTTGTACTATTATATTGAGTACTATTATTGAGTCAACGAGCGGATACCCGCGACTTCGTTCGTGTGGATATTGATTTTAATAATCCTTTGGGAATCATTTTGTTTTTCCTAAGCTCCTTTGAGCTCGTACCTTGCTAAAAACTGTTAAAAGTTCACTGGTGGATGTTTAGGTAGATCAAAATATAAACATCGCCAGTGAAAGTCCCATCAAAATCGATCCAGCCTTTCAGAGTATACCCTGTAATCTACAAAGTATCTCCTTTCTAACAAAAAAAAGAATGAATGAAATCGGACCACGCGTTAATGAATTACAGCTAATTACACATTTTAACTTTCATCCCCTCTCCCAAGGGAACCGTGCTGAATTTCGGGATAAAAAGTATCCTATATGTTACTCCGTAGTATGAATTTAAATCATGCTAAGTTTCATTTCAATACATTCAGTAGTTTTTGCGTGATGCGCGAACAAACATACAAACAGATAAACAGACAAACAGATAGACAGACAAACAGACAAACAGACAAAAAATTCAAAAATAGGTTTTTTACGTTCTATTACTTATCCCTAACATCCCCCAGTTATTATTTTGCAAAAATCTTTAATGTACAGATACGGCAAGTCTACGATTTTATTATACGTATAGATTTGTTAAAAACTAAATAAAACGGAGACAATAACATGATGTACCTACGTTAGCATTAACGACAAATAATTTTTTTTCATAATTTAAGTATTGTTCTATTTATCGTAAGTAATAACTTCAAGTTCTTTGAATCCTGGTTAATAGTCATCAATAGTGATATTATTAGGACTATTACGCACATATAGGACTAGTTAGAAGAACCTACCAAGCTAACTAGACTAGGCTAAGTGAGAGAGAAGATATTACTCGATGGGGGAGGGTATAAGCATAATGAGACTTTTATATTGCGAAGAGCTTTAAGAGATTTATCAAAAGTAAGATCTACCAAATGGTTGATACCTTCTGATATAACAATGTCAAGGTCATCTGCTAGTTTTTCTGTCTATTCACCGGTCGCCTTTAATTGACCTTCAAATCTGTAATATTGGCTATGTCGATTTGTTCTATAAAGTCTATACAAGAGCTTTTTGAGCTTTCGCGTTTAGTATACGTCTGCATACAAAGTGACTTTCAAGTAGGTACCTACTCTATTCGAATACTGAATACAAATATACATAATACAAATAAAACCACTTGGGATTTTAGATACATCACCACCAGCGGCATAGATGTGTACTGAATATTAAATTGATGATCGGCGATTATGAAATTAATAAGAATTTTTTGAACAATAATCAAAAACATATTAACATTTATTAAGTCAACCCAGTTTCTATTTTTAGAAAGGTTATTAGGTGCTAAAATATAATAGCAAGTATAAGGTATCAAATGGTTTGAATGATTGGTTAGGTACAATAGTAATATAATTATTGGTTCAACACAACATTATAACACACAAATATCAGCTACAGTAGAGCCTTTTCAGCAGGTCACTTTGACACATCGAACTATTACGCTTAGAAGGTAAGTTTCTAACAAATTTCCGCTCGAAACATAAGCTATAAACCAACCCATGTGTGCCCTGTAATTACATTTGCCGACACGCACACAAGCGCATGATTACCTTGAGCAATGACGCGACGATAGCCTCCGAGGCTTGCTAAAAACGGCTTATCGCCGCGTCGACGACTGCCTTTCTTTACCTATTTATTCTAAGCTTTGACATAATCAAGTAAGTTTTCAAACACATTTTAGAAAATTGTTGTCATTTAAAGACAAAACTGATGAGTTTATTAAAATGGCTCTACAATAGTTTTGTTAGCGTTTAAAAATAAAATTAACTAAGTGCGGAAAGTGTTATGAAAAGTGACAACCTCAATGTTAAAACGGATTATGAAACTTTTGACTGCAAAACGCAAACGCGGTTATTGGTTGCTACAATTTCTTGCGCATAAGTTAATATGTGGCATACTACTTAAGTATTGAAATACCCGTATGCTGTGTGCTTATCAATACAATTTCGATTATCATATGTTATAATAATATGTTAAATGAGAAAGTGTTATCCTAATAAAATTTTTACTCTTACTATACACTCTTAGTTCTCAGAGTAAGTAAGCTTCTTAGAGTTAATGTTAAGCGTAAAATATATTTATATTTATAAGTAGGTACCTATGTATTTTTTAAATAATTAAGTGTTAGTAAAATTTAATATAATATAATATTTAATATAATAAAACATCTATTTTATTTTATATTTTTTAATAATTAATTAAAACTTACTCGCAAGGGTGGCTACAGCAGCCAATACGATGAACACTTTCATGATGACCTTTTGATTATATGATTAAAGATATTTTAAAAATACAATGACTAGATAGCGGTCCGACCCCTGTGGCGACCCTGGTGCGACTGACAAATGCAAGCGTCGCTCGCGCTTTTTCTTCACCTGACCTGCGTATGCGCCTAGAACCGGTAAGACGAACTTAGGTGTGATTTAACAAATTATTATACTAATGAAACAATACTTAATTCGTCAATTGCAAATGAATCCCATTATTAATTAATCAATCCTTATGTTTTATATTATTTTATGACGTCGTTAGCTAAATAAGACATTCCTAAAATAGCACCTATTCACCAAACCCGCTACTGCGGCAGTCGTTTGATACGAGTATGTACCTACTAGCGTTCAAATTTTCCGTATGCAGGACGTAGGGTTGGAACACCGGTTTCCGGACACGCACCTGTTATCGTCCACCGAGCGGATCACTCTTAAGGAATGCTTAAAAATAGAAACATTATAAGACTCACATAAAAATAATGCACCTCTATGCCAACTTGAATGTCTTATCAAGACACAGAGAAAGAAAAAAGTCTATTTCAATTAAGTTTCTTCGAAAACAAAGCGATCGAGTTTTGAGTATGCAATTAAGGAATGAAAACGAGCCGTGTGGAGCAAAAAAATTAGTGGCATGCTTCAACTATCACGGAAAGTTATTAAACATTTTACTATAAGATTTAGTTTGATTCTTCTTTGTAGCACTTACTTATGTTTCATAAAATACTGTGAACGTGTTTTTTTACTTTTGATTATATTGGAACACAAAAAAAAGGGGTGGACGACAACTAGTTCACTATTTTCTTAAGAAAACCTGTTATCGTCCGGGCGGTCAAACACAGGTTTAGCGTCTTAATTTTAGGTAGTCCTATTATCAATCGAGGTGTACACAAAATTGGAATTAAGTTTATTAATTCGAATCCTATACACATACACTAGTTAGTGACTAGTCTTCGTCCACTTTTTTCTCATTGTATATAAAACTATGGGTCTTCAAAATCACGCGTGGACGATATCTAAATTTGCACTCAATAAATATTCTAAGTTTCGACCGCCAAGCTATTATTTGAAAATAAATAGATTTAGTAAAAATATAAATAATTAAACTTGTTCGACAAAAGAATTACCTTATATTTTATGTGTTTCTCTTTGGAACTTCGATATATTTATAAGTTAAGATAGTATTGTCGATCATTATAATTTGTGGACGAAATTTAAAATAGAGAATCTGAAGTGCACCCGTTATCCGTCCACCTATATTTTAAACTGTATGAAAAACATATATTTTTTAATATTATGTTATTATTTAGGCGAATTTTGATTATTACTCAAATATCTATAATTTATTTTTTATTAATCTACAAGTTAGTCCTTGACTGCGATCTCATCTGATGTTAAGTGACGATGCAGTCTAAGATGGATGCGGGATAACCTGAAAGAGGTATGGCAGAATCCGTACCCTTAAACGCTAAATGACTTGGAAGTAAGAGATACTAGACTAGAGACAATTTTGAAATTATTAAATTGAATTTACCAAATTGCTCTGCCGAGAATCAAGTAGAGAACCTTCCACTAATAAGACTTACCCCTGCGCCAGGGAGGCTGCCAAATTATATGTACTTACTTTTATATAATGTAAGTGCGATGTGGTAAAAGACGATGCAAGATAGATAAAGTAAAAGTAAGTAAAGTTGGTAAAGATATTATGTCATATTGTAGACTCTATAAACCGCGTTAACAAGGCAATAGTTTTTTTATCTGTTTTATTTTAAAACAAGCAGTTGATCGCTATTGCGTATGCGTAGAAAGACCACATCACTTTGTATAATATAATGTATAAAATAAGTTCTGTCAAAATAGGTTCAGCTGTTTTGAAAAGTAAGTATTATGAATAGACGAAACACAGTTCTAACATTTTTTTATAAACGGTGGCTTTTTAATAATGTATAAGTAAACATAAGTTCACTAATAAAAACCCATATATTTCGAAAACACGGACAGCAAGTTAATTTTAATTGGTATAGATATTAAATATATATTAAAGTGGTGTTAATATTACATATTCAATTACTTACTCATTACATGCATACTTTTTCATAGTAAATTTCTCATAGAAATCAGTGGACGGATAACAGGTACAAGGGTGGACGATAACTAGATTTAGTGGACGATAACCGGTGAAATCGGCATTTTCAGCTTTTTATTAGGATTAAAAAAAAACTAGTTATCTGACTAAAAAAATACTAACGTGCAATGAAAATAGACTATATTAGAAGTATATACCAACAAGTTTTTGTTTAATTTTTTTTATAGAACATATATTTTCACCCTCTCAAACTCAGTAACTCCACTAAATGGACGATAACCGGTAAGAATACCCTAATTTGTAAAGTTACAGCAAGCAATTCTCATGTGACCCTTAAACTACTTCGACATATATGTGGTTAACTGTACATCCTAAAAACTCAGTCTATGATACGTCGCGCATAATAATAGCTCCGTAGTACCTACCTACTCCGTTGGAAAAATATTTTTTTCAATGCACGTGGCCGAGTGGTCACCAACTCGGCACCGTTCACTTTGACAGGTTTCTTAAATTTAGGTCCATGAAATTCAACATTCGAACGGTCTGGTCCCAAGCGTGCATTTTTTTCTGTTTTATATGGCCGAGTAAAATTACACCATTGTACGAACTGTGCACGTAGGTACCTACTATGTGCTGGTGTTGATATGAAATTGTGCGTTCACGAATAATACTTTTACGAGGTAGTGAATATGGATATTTTGACTGCCTCCTTGGTCTTGTTCACGTGCGGATCAGGAGGTTCTGGTAGGCTATTCTGTAACTTAGTTACCAACTGAAAATGGTTGCCAACGAATTAGTTCGATATACATTGCTGCTTTACTGTGTGAAATTATGAAAACACTTTATATTTATGTATCAAACTAATTCGTTGGCAACCATTTTCAGTTGGTAACTAACTTACAGAATAACCTTGCTGGGCTAGTCTAGGGCTGTGAGAGCGCTAGGTTGGGACAAACAGATATAGACTAGAATTCAGGTTTTCCAAATCAGTGTCCACAGCAATTATATCCAACTTACGAGTACGATTTTCTTGAGAAAATTCCTGATCTGTGTACATATGACATTTTTTGAAATTATTTAAATACACCTACCTAGTTTTTATTTTCTTTTAGATCTTCTTCACGGTTTCCTGGATTTAATTCCTCTATCGCTAAAAAAATATTTACGTTTTTACTTCATTGAAAATAGGTAGGGGAGATGTGGCATGAAAGAGCCAGTTTTAAAAAAGGGAACAAAAAAGATATAAGGAAATAAGAAAATAACAAAACTTGTATCATATCATATTGTCTATTCCTTTATGTACGTAATAGCATTGAGCATTTCCCAAAATCAGCAATATTCTTGGATTTCTAGCCATTTATAAAAAATACGAAATTCGGCTCTTTCATAACTCATGGGCATTGAAAGAGCCAACCAAAGTTTTGAAAGAGCCAAGTTATTGTTACAAGACTTAAAATGTAAATTAACGAATATATTATTGAAGATATTTATTATTATTATAATAAATGTTTTTAGAATGCAATCTTTAAATAAACTGTTTACTTAAATCTAAGAAAATCACAAAATTCTCTATTTGAGACCAATATCTGCCAACTTTCTATATTTGTCTCTTTAAGGACTAATGTCTGTTCATTAAAAATATTAAGTAATAAAGATTTCAAAATCAAAAAAGAAAAAAAAAACAATGAAATACAGAATTCAAAACAAAAACAAATTTAAATGAATAAAAAAACTTTTTGGCAAAATAATGCAACCTCCCTTTTACACCACAGGATTCATGTACCTAACCGCTACAAATTTTACACTGATACCATTCTTGATTGCTTTTAGTATAATTTTCACTTTCTATACTATCTTAGCTAAATAAGCTCGTAAAAGATTAAAGAAAAGGGCAGTTTATTTATAGGTTGTCATTTCTTGATCACTTTACGTAAGTAAAGTGCTTCCTCAATTATAGATGCTGCAGGTCTTTTACGCTTCTTTTTAGCTCTTTCATTGTTTGGTACCTAAAGTAAAGTATCATAACAAAAATTCTATTGAAAACCTCTACTTCAAACGTCACTACAAAGTATAAAAATAAATTTTGTTTGTATAAGCATGTTGAAGTAAGGAAACGTTGCTCATTCTTCTTCATCTTCGTTTTCTTATAATTATTATACCCGTCAGTCTTTCTGAAGTCAGGATTGAGGAGTTGTAGTCAATTTTTTTAGATAAGACCACCTAGCAAACTTTTCTAATGATTAACAAAAAAATTACGTGAATCAGTGCAGAAAACTTAAAGAAATCGATGTGCATACATAGAAAAAATTACGCGCCAAATTGAGAATATCTTCCTTTTTGGTAGTCGGTTAAAAAAATAATGTAATTATTCATATAATTAATAAATATAGATTTAAAATTATAATGAAAAATAAGTTTTGAAAAAGCCGGTTATGAAAGAGCCGGCTTTTTCATAGCACAGTAGCCCAGCTCTTTCAAAACATATTCTCCTAAGAAATTTAATCTCAAAAAGTAGTACGAAATCAAAACTTTACACGAAAAAATAAATATGCTATTGTAAGGCCATAGTATCCATAAAGTTATAGTGTAATCATATTACTGCTAGATTGGTAGTTGTAAACGTCAAAAAAGAAATAAAACGTACTCAAAAACTTACTTTAGGACGACGAAATCTTTAGTACGTTGCACCGACGCCATTTATTTTCAATGAAGTGTCAAATGTTTGTGGGTGACATCTAGTCAGTGTAGCTATCTTAAAATTATAATTCATGAATCATTCGTTCGAAAACTACCGCGAAATTCATAGTGGCTCTTTTAAAACTTGGCTCTTTCATACCACATTCCCCCTACCTAACATCCTGTATGCAAACAAGAAAATGTATTAATATTATGTACCAGGATTGTGACAGACAACACCAATAGAAGCCACGCATGAGCCGCAAAGTTCAACTGGCGCTCATATAACCGTTACGAAATTAACCTTTGCTATACTCGCGGACGGAACCGAAGATGTGCACTGTAGATATTCGCAGAACATTACCGAAGTGATGATTAGGGAGGTGCATTGCATCACGCGCCTAAGATGGTGACAGTATTTAACATGAAAGCGTCCATTATGTCTAAGTAACTATTATTAAAGCTGTCGTTTGGATCGTTTGGCTGAAGCATCAACTGATTCTGAGAGTTAATTTTCTAAATCTACTATACCTATTTATTTATCTATTTATTTTTACTCTTTCTATTTTTTTTATAATGAATTATTGAAGTAAGTACCTACTTAACATTAAAAAAAAAACGAATTAGGGACCTTTCAGACAGACCGGCGCGGAGAGCAGAGCAAATTTTAATCGCATTTAAAATAGAATCTTAAGACATTGAAATAAGCTTTATTTTTACATTTTATCTCTTTTATGTTAAGAGGATGCTCGAGGATGCTCGAGAATACGCTCTGTGTGAAATATTAAGAGCAGCCGCTCGGCTGCTCGTCGAGCCAGTCGGCTGCTCTATGCTCGTGCTCTTTCGCGCTCGAGCATCCGACCGGCTCCGTTCGCGTGCTCTTTCATGCTCGCACAGCCGACCGTAGGCCGAATTGCTCTGAATCCGGCCCAAGAGCGTACGCTCGGCTCCGAACGCATCCGCGTGTCCGTTCACACAGACCGGCGCGGTGAGCAGAGCAAATTTGAACGGCCGGTCTGTGTGAAAAAAGAAATGCTCTCCGATGCTCTCCGCGCCGGTGCATCTGAACGGTCCATAGATACGCATCCGTCGTTCTAAACGTGATCTTGAGTTCAGATAAAAATCTGAATTTTCCAATTTCCCGGTCAACTTTTCGAACATCTCTTTCCTTATTCGAACTAAGTATTACCTAAACTTTCAAAATAATATAGCCAAATCGGTCCAGCTGTTCTCAAGTGATGTGCATAGCAACGAACAACATTAAATTTTTATTTATCACTATTCACTACATATTATAAAGGGTCGTTAGTGCAAATATAATATACTAGCTGATGCCCGTGACTTTTTCCGCGTTTTTAAGAATCCCCGGGGAACGCTATAAATTTCCGGGATAAAAAGTAGCCTATGGTCTAAGGTCTATTCTCTAAGGTCTAGTGTATACCTTTGTACTAAATTTCGTCAAAATCGATTTAGCGGTAGGCGTGAAAGCGTAACAAACAAACTCACTGTCTTATTAATAATATTAGTTAGGATATAGTCGACGTGGAGGATGTAGTGGCATCCGGCGTCATGTGGGCCGCGCGCTCATGTCGCACATCTGTGTCTCAAAGGTCAACAAGTAGGAACCTATTAAAACAGTTGCCAGTTCCACTACTTGTCTCTACATACCAACATATTTTATAGAGATCGCTACTATTGTGAGCGATAAGACCGCCTTTTGTATTGTATTTCTTTCTCCTTGCTTTTGTATTTTTCACGTCTTTGTGTTGAGGTGTATATCTACAAATAAAGTGTTGAATAAAAAATAAAATAATAAGTAGGTATAACCAATGAAATGTTTAAATTATAAAATGTAAAAGAATCTGTACCTACACATAAATAAAATTATATAGAGGTTTGTATATTAAGTATATGTACACATTTACTATCTCTTTTCGATTTAAATAACTTTCTTGTAAGCTCATACGATTATTTCAATAAACGGTAGCTTAACATAAACTATTTTTTAATTTTTTTCCTATTTGTCTATCAGTCTATTTGTTCAGGCTCATCTTCGAAACGGCTGAACTAGTTTTGACGAAACGTTCACAGGCAGCTTGAGAATTATTCAAGGAGTGATGGAGGCAACTTTTCATTGCCATAAACTATAATATTATTTATTTATTGCAGAAAACAAGGTGCAACTTTTAATGGTAATCATTCACGAAGTTAAGAACCGCTCGACATTAGTGAAGTAAAACAAGAAAATGGTCCAGATGGGTCCAGACTTATCTACATAACTATAGGTATAATATACTAGGTCTGATTACTTGGTAAGCTTGATTTTGTACACAGTAGCAAAGCCTGATTTGATTTTGATTTATTTGATTTGATTTATTATCGCGCAGTGACTTGCGAGCTTTAAGAGTGCCCTAATTAATTATTTTAGCAGCTTGACTTCAATGGATACGCTTATTGGTGGCTCTCAGAAGTCAGACTAGAGCATTAATTTTTCTGGGGCATTTGAGGATTTCATGGCTGCCACAGAGAAACTTAAGAACTTTTTTTTGTAGATGTCTCATGTAGATACCTAATTGCTTCTAGACCCGCCGCAAGATGCTTAGCTCACAGCTGCCATTAGCCAATGTTCACCCAGCCTAAATATTTTCAAGCACATAATTAGCATTAAAACTGGTTGCAAGCCATGATAGATCACAGACAATGCTGTCAATTCGACAATAGTTACTTTCACCGAACTGACTGTTCAAAGGAAATAAATTAACATCAACAGTTCCGCATGCTTTAACTAAATTATAGTGTCGAACGATTGTGCCGATTTTGTTATTGCAATTGTTCAAGACTGAAGATTTACTTTGTTTAGGTACAATTGAGTCATTTATTTGCTACTAGTGGGCCCGGCAGACGTTGTCCTGCGCTGAAAAACCGATTGCAGCGCCACCTACCGGGTTCAACTATTGTGAATCTAAACTCCCCAGGGACCAATTTAAACACACATAAGTTTCATCAAAATCTGTTCGTAATAAAATAAAAAAATCCTGGAACCCGACTGCAGTGCCACCTATCGAGTCCAATTGTAAATACGAACCATCCCTAGACCCAGTCACACACACAATACTTACCTAAATCATCAGAATCGGTCAAGCCGTTTCTTGGTTTTAGGCCAACTTGTGGCTTTTATGCTAAGTCAAGACTCGGCCGTGAGGAAGCGATTATGAACCTTATTCCTGCTCCGTTTTCACCCTTTGGGTAAGGAACCCTAAAAATGTTTAAAATAAAATTCATTCGGTAAGTATAAAATCACTAAAAAATTGTACCTTTACCTCCCGGGATACAAGAAAAAATACAAACCTAGTAAACAATCTATTTTATTTTTATTTTAAACAATCTATGCTAATATACTAATCTATAGGTACTAATCTATACTGATATAATAAAGCGGATGAGTTTGTTTGTTTGAACGCGCTAATCTCAGGAATTACTGGACCGATTTCAAAAATGTTCTCACCCTTGGATATCTACGTGATCCTTGAGTGCTATAGGCTATATATGTACCACGGGCGAAGCCGGGGCGGACCGCTAGTAGAAGAATAAAAAGATTATTTTAAAAGGTATACACTATAGGTAGGTAAAATCTCAGAACAAAAATAAAATTATCTGCACTGGTTGATATTTTGTTGACTTTCGCGAATAAAATTTACTTCGATAAATATTTGTTTCATTAAAATTAAATAATGCGGATGCGGATGTAAGTAATACTCTTAATTATAAGCACATTCTCTGTCGGGAGTCCGGTGTCCGTCAGATCCACGGACCGTAAATCTTAAAATCAAGTGAAACCTTATCTATAATTTAGTAGTTTTTTAGTAGTATTTGGTAGCTAAGCTAAAATATTTAGTAGTTCAATATAACCAAAATTAAATGAAAAATAAATTGCGCCGCCAAGCTGACGTCAGGTTGGCGGGTGGAATTTAAACGGCGTACAATACTTTGAAAATATATATGTCAAATTTTAGTAGTCTTTTGGTAGTTTAATAAAATTACGTTAAATCTTATTCACGCCTTTGTTTATAGACTGGAAAATATATTTTCTTTTTCTTCATCGGAAACGCCTGTGGAAATTATCATAGCAATGTTTCAGCAGAACTAATTTAATTTCCAAAGGCGTTTCCGATGAAGAAAAAGAAAATATATTTTCCAGTCTATAAACAAAGGCGTGAATAAGATTTAACGTAATTTTATTAAACTACCAAAAGACTACTAAAATTTGACATATATACAAGGTGTAGGGTAAGTCCCATAACATCCCGGCAGGCTGAGGTTAGGACTTATGTGTGTATGTTCGAAAAAATATAACGAGCCTCGTAGCGTGATACCAGTGGGAGTTATCAGGACATTTAGAAATTGCTTAAAACTCCTCGGTGATAACCCTTAACAGCTGCTACAGCCATAGATGGCATTGAACCTGACCTAATTTTAATAAAACCTGACCTACTTTACGTTCCATCCAATCCGGAGTCGAGTAAGGTCAAAGACCGTCTTTATTTTTATGTGATTGGTGAACCTTTTTCCCGCCAAAAATTAATCGACCAATAAAAAATATTTACGTATGAAATAAACGATGCCTACAAAATGGCTGCCCGCCGCTGTAACTGAATAAAGCTGCGTACACATTCAACATATTTTTTTTGCACCTTAAGATCTACCAAATACGTGCATGCTACCTACCACCATAACCACTACAGGCCACTAATGTCCACTGCTGGGCACAGGTTTAACGTGCTAACCATGCTAACTGCTAGACCAACGAGGAAGTACTTGCACATAATAATAATTATGTTTGCTTCATTTATTGCACCAGAAATTGTTACTGTCGGGTAAATCGTAAGATTTTTTGCCTCGTCATGAATGACGATTCATATCATTGCTTAGAAATGAATGATGAATTCATTACGCTTAGATATTTTTCATATTATTATTCTCTAGTGTGAGTAAAAGGATGTTATGCGGAAGGATCTGAAAGCCACCGGATAATAATCCCAAGAAAAGTCCTACCAGGGATCACGACCCTCAGCAATGAGGAGTATGACATTAAGAAGTTCTCGTGCGATGCGACGCGATGGAGCAATGTTTGTGGTTGGTTACATGGAAATAAAAATCATTTGAAAAAAAAAAAATACCAAGGCAGCAGCAGTGTTGAACGTTTATCGAAATTTGATTAGTGTAGACACAGCTTAGGCTAGGAGTAGGTAATTTGGGAAACGATATTTTTTTCTATTCATATTCTATTCCAACTCACTTTAGCTAAAGATATGACTACAGTACAAAAGCGAAAATATGGAATCGATGTAATTTTTAAATAGCTATTCAATCATTGCATTGAAATTGATAACAATGGAGAGATAATCGAATTTTATTTGAAATTCTTTTTTAAATCTTGATTTCATTCCTCTGAATGATTATTTTCTTTTATAAGATGATGGTCTGCTGTAGAATTTGAGCCGCTTTCTACTAGCGTCAAATTCGAGCCGTTTATTGTCAAAGTCGAGCCTCGCTAAAAGATTTAACATTCTGGACTCTAATGGAATATGATCATTGATCATGGTACCTACACAATATCCAAAAAGATCAGCTCATCGCGTTCCATCTTTAGTTAAGTATTGCATTATTATTACCGCTGCTGCCCGATTTACCACCGAGAGATAAAATTCGATAGCAAACTCCTGAGACTTATTAAAATCATTAGTTAATTACAAATGCATTTCCCTATGTTATTCTTGGCTTCTACGCTGTTTTGTCGTCACTAGAATATTTTATAGCATCGCTGTCGCATAGCTATTATTTGAGTCGTGGCCCAAGTACCAGGGTTAGCATAAACTGGTATACCTAAACGCATTTTAGGTACGATCATTGACGAAGGGTGACTTAAGGTCCTTTTACACTTTGTTTAGTGATTATTGCGAATAATCAGTGATACTGATCAGTGATTAGCGAAGTAGAATGAAAAGGAGCGCATTCCACGGGATCTTCATCAGCTAATTCTTTAAGAAGTTGGTAGCTAGCTACCAACTTCTTAAAGAATTAGCTGATGAAGATCATCAATGGTTTCTACTTATCCACTTTCGTTCTTCCGACTACGGTCGGCCAAACCAAAAAAGCTACGGCTTTTTTTTGCGAGTTCTGATTCCACGTATTCTTCGATTCCTAACACCACCGCATTCCAAAAGCGATTAGGCCCGCTTGCAGAAGCGCTGGGTTATACTTTTAACCCAGAGTTAGCTGCTACTTTAACATAATTCGTATAAAACCCCTGTGAACATTTTAAAACTGGGTTAAACGTAACCCGTTTTACCCGATTTTAATCGATACATAGTACTGAATCGATCCAGTGGATCGATATTTCACCCTAGAAAATCAAGATTAGATTTTTTTAATTTTCGTGTTTATTTTCTGTTGTGATATTATTTGAATAGAATATCGAATATCGATTTCTAAGGTGAAATATTGCTCCACTGGATCAATTCATATCATACTACATATCGATTTAAAAAAATCGATTTTTTGTTCAATAAATCGCGATCGCGAATCAGAAAAATGATAGATCTGTAAGATTCAGAAAAATGTCGATTTTTGTGAAGTCGATGTTCGAGAATCAGAAAAAAGGTCGAACTTTGAGAAATCGATCAAAAGATCTCGATTTCTCAGAAATCGATCTTTTTTGTTGACCTCAATTTTTTTGTGAATCGATTCATCAGACTTCAATTCAAATCAATTTAAAATCTATTTTCTCTGAAAAAATCGCCGTCTCTAGTCTGATTAACCTTACGATAGTAAATCAGTCGAGCGCGAGCGAGTTATTGCACTAAATCGCTCAATAAGCACTAGTCAAAGTGTAAACGGGTCTTAACTTCGTTTTTTCCTTTGACGACTTCCGAAATCCGAAGTTCCGATATTACCTATTTTAATTTTTAGTTTCTTATTGAAGTTTGTACTGTGAGGTTGTTAACGCGCAATATTATGATACTATGATTATGTGTGTGGGTGCTTGTAATGGTGTATTGAGGGACGCCCGAAGGTTGTTCAAGAAGCCCGAAGGTTCCTTTCACGGGCGCGATGGTGAAGGACGGCCTTCAACATCGACTACTCCTTTGGAAGAAGAAATTCTGCAGCATTTCGAGGAAGACCCAACAACTAGTTCTCGCCGCGACCGTGCTGGAGCAATTTTTGATGTCAATCATTGAAAGGTGTGGGCTGTGGCGAACTAAACGCAGAATGCGTTGATAACATTGAGACATTTCTGTAGGCTTGTGAAGAACAGTTGTAGATTCATTTGACTATTCAATAACCTAAACGAGTTCAGTTGTTCATGGACTATTCAAAAGCACTTTGCAATGGTGAGTGTGCCGGAAGTTAAGTGATAAAAAACTTGCCTGTACCTACCTACCTACTGCCTGCATCTGCGCCGCTGCGCATACAAGTAAGAACATAAACACTTTAATCATAGGATTAAGACAGCCACCTTTACACAAAAAATTAAAATCAAGAGGTAGGTATAACGCAGAACCTAGGTACCTACCTAGTGCGAGTTTTTGTCAAAAGAACCGCCATTGAACGTTAGAATTCACCAGTCCTAGGGTAGGTAGGTTCCTGGTTATTGTAATTATTATCAATAACATGAAGACGTGATAATAATCGTAATAACTAATAACCCCATTAAAAAAACGTGGAGGGTACCAGAATTTTCTAGTCAGAAGTCATGTTTTGAACCGAACCAGGAATCGAACTCACAACCTCGATGACATCTGTGACAAGTTGCACTTACTTGACGTGTTCGTCAGTGACGTCATGCGCTTTTTCAGAAGACGGCCGCGGCCGGCGGCGCGGCGGCGCGGGCGCGGGCGGCTCGGCGCGGCGGCACGATACTTAATACCTATTGTCTTCACTTGTAGTTTGTACTAGGGCATCAGGAATCGAAACGGAATTTTGATACATAGAGATAATATTTTATTATTATTATCTCTATGTTTTGATATTGCGCGGGTTGTTAGGGTTGCCAAAATTAATTTTCCTTAATTAACTAATTAATTTTGTATGGAAATTTTTAATAATTAATTTTGACTTTTTAACTACGCCAATATGTTTACCAGGTCAAAATTACATGGGTAGCCGCGGGCTTGTTATACTAATTACCCGACACCTTGTATTTTCAAAGTATTGTATGCCGTTTAAATTCCACCCGCCAACCTGACGTCAGCTTGGCGGCGCACTTTATTTTTCATTTAATTTTGGTTATATTGAACTACTAAATATTTTAGCTTAGCTACCAAATACTACTAAAAAACTACTAAATTATAGATAAGGTTTCACTTGATTTTAAGATTTCCGTCCGCGGTTCTGATGGACACGGGAGTCCGGACCTGAAATTAATTTTGAATAAATTATAGCTGTCTACCTAACTGTAGGTAGGTAAATAGATAGATTGAAAAAGTTATGAATTTTAATAGCGTACAAGGAAAGTAGAAACTTATATCTAAGTAGGTACCTACCTACTTACCTTAATTTAATCGTACTTAATTATATTTTTAAATACTCAAAACTATTTTAAATATCGGCCACTCATAAGACACTGAGAAGGCATGGGCATGCCCACCCAGTGTCTCATGAATAGATTTTCCGGCTTATCAGTTACAGAATACAGACTAGGTAGGTACACCGTACAGTTGCAATATTACTGTTCGAGCTTCCGCGCATTCTGCTTATCATTGATGCTGCTCTTTTTCTCATTATTGCGTAGAAATCATCTGTGTGAGCTTCAGCAAACATCAGTGACGCACTGCAAAACCTAGACCCTATTAGTTAGTCTATATAACTTTTATAACCATTAAGTTAATTATTGTACTGCACGCGTAGGTCGTTGATGGCTCTCTGCGTGTATGTGGTCCGCAGACTGCACGTGTAAAATGTTTGGCAGTATGCATTAAAGGAGTGATTTTCACGTCTTGTTTGTTGCAACGCGCAAATCTGCGGTCTAACACATTGCATCGAACCGCCAACGCCATATACTCCCGTTCTAGGTCTTGTCTTGCACACCGGTGACCGGACAAGTCGTCCGTACCAATGTGCCCCAGTGACTCTTTTCAGACAGTATAATTTTAATATATATATAGCTGCTCGTGCTGATTCATTGACTGACTCACTGATTGATCACCCCTCCTGTAAAATTTTGTATGAAAATTTTTTTTTTCACTAATGGTTTCATATAGAGGACAAAAATTCATTCGGAACAAAAATATGGAGAGAGCTGATGATTGAGGATTTCGAAGACTGGTGAAGAGCACGCTTAAGGTATTGAAGATAGGTGGAGGGTACTCGAACAAATGTTACTCGAAACGTCATCCAATTGGCAGTGAGCTGAAAAAAAATTCAAAATGGCGAAAAAAAGATGGCCGCCATACAAATTTCGTCGGTGTCCATCTCGGAGGGTATAAAAGATGGAAGAGTGGTTTCTTCGCAAAAGATGATCAGGATCCAAAGGTCTACCCGATGAATAGAAAAAAAATTCAAAATGGTGGAATTTATTTTTCCATAGAAAATGTATGACGAATATTGAAGAGACTACAAGTTGTAAACTATGCAAGGCTTTGATGCGGTTCTTTGGAGAACTCTCAATGAAAAATATGGGAAGACATGATGATTGAGGGTTTGGAAGATGGTTGAGGAGCCCGGGCAGGGTATCGCAGATAGATGGGAGGTGCTCAAACAAAAATTACTCAAAACCTCATCCAATTGGCACTGAGCTGAAAAAAAAAACAAAATGGCGGATTCAAGATGGCGGCTATACAAATTTCGTCGGTGTCTATCTCACCAAGTATAAAAGATGGAAGAGTGATTTCTTGGCAAAAGATGATCAAGAACTAAAGATCTACAATTTGATGAACAGAAAAAAATCAAGATGGCAAAATTTATTTTTTTCACACAAAATATACAATGGCGAATATTGAAGAGACTATAAGTTGGGAAACTATACAAGACTTTGTTTTAATAAGATATAAGAACTCTCCTTCTGGAAAATGATTCGGAGAAAAAAATTTGGAGAGTGATGATGATCGAGGGTTTGGAAGATGGATGAGGAGCACGGCCTGGGTTAAAGATGCTGAAAATGATAGAAGAAGGTGGAGGCTGCTAAAACAAAAATAATACTGAAATCCCCGCGGTCCGCTTTAGCGGGCCGCGCAGCCAAGCGCCCTATTTATTATTTTTATTATATATATAAAGCTACTTGAAGTTACGTACTGATCACCTCTCCTGAACAATTTTGTATGGGACTTTTTCTCCATATTTTCCATGTGTGTAAAATTCAAAAATTTAAGATCTACAAAATTATAGAGAGAGCTGGACGTGGAAAACTGACTAGGGTGCCCTAAGGGATCTCGAAAACTATCAGTCGGAAAGGTACCGTCCCGAAACAAAAAATGTTCAAAACCTTGGGCAATTGGGTGAACCGGTGAAAAAAATATGGCCACCATACAAAAAAAAAATTCGTCTCCATACAAAAAATTTCCTAATTTTCAAGAGGCTCTCCAGAACAATTTTGTATGGAACTTTTTTCCCTTCACTACTTATGTGCGTAGAACTTATGGGTCTTCCTTCAAAAAATTATGAAACGTCATGAATGTGGAAAATTTACCAGAGTACCTCATGGGTCCTCCAAAACTACCAGTCATACAGACATGGTCCCAAACAAATGTTATTAAAGACCTTGGCCATTAGGTGAACCGGTAAAAAAAAGATGGCCGCCGAACAAAAAAAAATTTTCTCCATACAAATTTTTTGGGTAATTTTCAAGAGGCTCTCCAGAACAATTTTGTATGGAACTTTTTTCCCTTTACTTTATGTGCGTAGAACTTATGGGTCTTCCTTCAGAAAATTATGAAACGTCATGAATGTGGAAAATTTATCAGAGTACCTCATGGGTCCTCCAAAACTACCAGTCATACAGGCATGGTCCCAAACAAATGTTGTTAAAGACCTTGGGCCATTGGGTGAATGGGTAAAAAAAAGATGGCCGCCGAACAAAAAAAAATTCTCTCCATACAAATTTTTTGGGTTCTTTTTAAGAGGCTCTCTTAGACATTTTTGTGTGAAACTTTTCCCCCCACTACACGTATAAGTAAAAAATAGAACTTAAAAGATTTTTTTTTCACAAAAAATACAAAACGTAGTGAATGTGGAAAACTTAGCAGAGTACCCTAACGGCCCTCAAAAACTATCAATCATAGAGGCATGGTCCTGAAACTAAAAATTTTCAAGACCTTAGGCCCTTTTGTGAGCCAGTAAAAAAAAGAAAGCTACGGAACAAAAATTCGTGTCCATACAAAATTTCTTTTTAATTTTCAAGTGGCTCTCATTTCTTTATTTTACGAATATTGAAGAGACTACAAGGCCCGCGAGCTGCTTGCAGCTCGCGCACCGAGCGCAACACTAGTTTCATATATAGACAAAGTACTCTGTGGTATAATTATTCCAAAGTTATGTACAACTATCGCTATCTCAAACTGTATACGCTGATGCCCAGTTTATTGCTTATCCACTGCCTACGGGTTGTCCACAAGTTGTACATGTGGTTCTCTTTTCATATTATGGATGATTATAGGTACCTACCTAATAGCAAATAGAAATATAACCACATAACCACTCCGTGGGTTGTGGGTTGTCCCTTGCCATAATAATTATTGTAATCTATTATCTATGCAGTGTGACCATCTCAAAAATGGTGAATCTGCCCGACACTGGCAAAAAAATCTGCCAAAATCTGCCAACTCGATGCTGGAAAATGCCAAAAATATGCCATCATATTAATATTTCTTATGGAGTCTGGAATTAATAAATAAAATAAGTACTAAAAAATTCTTAAACCAAACTAAAATATATTTATTTTTTTATTCTATTGTTTCGCTTACTATTATAATATTGCGTCAACATTGGTTTATAATTTTTCATTTTGTTTATTTCCATTACCTATATTATAATTATTTAAACAACATCATTTTAGTCATTTCTTTCGTTGAAAGAAATACACTATCTGTGTTCTATAATTAATATCTTCAGCAGTAAGTAACTACATAGTTTGTACATAGTACATGTTTATTCTGTCTGGGACATCTGTTTATTATTTTTGAATTAAGTGCTGGGGAGAATATTTTTTCACATTAGGTATTTGACATTGGCAAACTAGCTAATAGGGTATTTGACAACATTGAAAATATACTATTGATTGTGGTCATCTTATCAGATAATAGCCTAAAAAAGACATATTTCACTCAATCAAACTAAATTATGTAATTTTACGCGATATTTTGCACGAAATAAAACATAATAATTTTTGAAATTTTATCGGTAACCAGAACGCTCTGGGATTAATTGTGACGTCACTTGATTTGCACTTGACTTGGTTGTTATAATTGATGTTTATCAAGTCAACGGAAACTAAACTTTAAAATTGAAACAATATGATTGATATTAAAATGAGTAGGTATAACAATTTACAACATTACGATATAGCATTCACCTTGCGTAGCGTCTCTGTCGCACGCACCGAGTTCCGATAAGGAGCGAGCGAGAGAAGTGACTTTCATACCGATTCGTGACGTCACGCGTATCATGTGATCAGAAATGTCGTTTTTGGCGTGGTTTTCAAAACTTAAACTTTATCATTGATATAATTCTTAATACTTTAGATATTCCGAAAAATATCAATGTAGTGTGTTTTAATAAGTAATAAAGAATAATTTAAAACAATTTCCAAAAATTAGTCAAATACCCTATTGCAAAGTTTGCAACATTATGATATTTTGGAGCTTCAAACTAGCTAATTGCAAAGTTTGCAACATTATGATATTTTGGAGCTTCATTTGCATCACACATTTCCCACATTGTCACACTTAAACTTGTACTGGTGCCACCTCCGCCAGATTCTAACAAATCGCTTACTTTTATCGAATTTCATTTGTCGAAATTCGTCGTCTACTTTTTGAAGATTGGTTTCATGATTCATCTACTCTATTGGAAAATTCATTTGCAATGTTTATAATTGTTAAGAAACATTAAAAAAACAGCGCTGGAATAGTGCAGCGGCATTGTTCCCTTTTCGGGAAATTACGGCGCCACTGACGTGTATGGTTCTCTATTTATCTATATGTAATTAATGTATTAGATTGCTAAACGTTTCGACCAAGAAGCCCATTCCTAGTTGGGTTTCTTGGTCGAAACGTATAGTAGTAAGATAACAGTATAATGTACTTACCTACTTGTTAAGATACATGATATACATAATAGAGGTTAAAATTGTACTGTGTGGCGAAAATTTCCCGAATAAATGATTATTTTTTTATTTATTTATTTATTTGAAATTGACACAAATTCTTTGTAAACAACATGTTGTGGATCTGAAAACTGTAAATTTTTGAAAACATTTCTCAGTGATAAACGTGCAATTGATTGCAAAGTTTAGTCAAAATTGAATTCAAGGTTTGAGATGAATCACATCTGCAGATTTCTCTTAGAGGTAAAAAATTTACATTATAAAGTAAAAT
The DNA here is from genome assembly GCA_920104075.1 of Melanargia galathea. Classification (NCBI taxonomy): domain Eukaryota; kingdom Metazoa; phylum Arthropoda; class Insecta; order Lepidoptera; family Nymphalidae; genus Melanargia; species Melanargia galathea. Next base: position 5,526,736 of record OV049863.1, read on the forward strand.
TTTCTACTAACTACTTATTTAAATCATACAAAAATTTAGTAAATAAACATAAAATCATGAGTTTTTTTTTCTTTTTATTTCAAAAATAATAAGGTTTTCCTTGAAATCTGCCACAATCTGCCACTTTCTTAAATCGTCAGTTTATTCTGCCAGAGTTAAAATTTAGGAGCCAAATCTGCCCAAATGGCAGAAATCTGCCACAAATGGTCACACTGTATCTATGGTTAAAAACCACAGATTAGAAGAATATCGATTGTTCATCAGGGTTGCCAACATAGGGGTTTCCCCCTTTATGGGGTAAACAAATGCGGAGGGGTTTTTTAGGGGCGTTATTTTTAGGGGTATTTTTATGATTTTTTGAGCTCTTATATTTTTATTAGTCGTATAATAAAATCATGAGACATTTTTATAGAAAAATAAATTTCCTACAACTTTGTTTAAAAACTTTTTTAAAAGACCAACATTTTCGATCTTATATCAAACGTTTAAACCATTCCTTTTGCAACTAAGGCAAAAATGTTGGCCCTATTTTTCACTTAATATAAATTTTTTAATATATTTTTAATATATTTTAATATAATTTTCACTTAACTAGAGAATGCCCGCGGCTTCGCCCGCGTGAATTTCAGTTTTAAACAAATCTCGAGGAAATCGTGGATTTCCGGTTCCTGTTCCTGCTCCCTTTTCCAACATTTATACCTATTATCAAGGAATATAACGCTATAGTAATCTACCTATAGCTGTAGATTTAGCTATATATTACGGGTTTTTCAAAATCCCGTGGGAACTGTGCATTTTTTCAGGATAAAAAGCCTATGTTTTAAGTCAAGGCATAATCTATCTCCATTCAAAATTTCAGCCAAATTGGTTCAGTAGTTGCGGCGTGATTGAGTAACAAACATCCAAACATATAAACATCCAAACATCCAAACATCCAAACATCCACACTTTCACATTTATAATATTAGTAGGAGTAGGATTTTTTTAACAAAATTATGTTATAAGCCCCGCAAATTGGGTATTGCACCTGGCCGCCATTTTTATGACGTCAGCACTAGATAGGCGTCGGCACCATTGACAAGAACTGTTGGCAGAGTACGCGTATTTAGTTTTGAATAAATAAGGTGCGTTGGGGTAATACCGGACGGATTTTCAACTAGTTGGAAGAGTGTCGCAAAAAATTTTTTTTCTCGAAATCCATACATCTTATATTAATGTAATATATATCGTAAACGGTTAATGGTTAAACGTAGTTTAGCTCTGAAAATAGTTTGTTTATGTAAACTCAACGGTTTTTGTTTTATACGTACGCAAAGTCAACACAATTTTTTTTATGACCATGATTAAGAATTGGCCACCAAGGGGTATGACCGGACATAAATTTAAAGTCACTTCTAGTGCTTGGAGAACAAAGTCTTAATAAGGAATACATTCGGTCTTTCCTATTCTAAAACATATATAAATATGAATTATAAATGACTAGAAACAAAAATGTTCCAATCGATTCTTTCATTTTTGGTTTTATGCCATTCGAACTTACCCCTGATGTAAAAAAATTGTGGTTTTGTGGTTCTCAAACTTTGGCATGCCACAAAGTAAGTAAAACGGTAAAGATCGGATGCATTTGCTGGTGCCCAGTGGAAGCCTGGTGTAGTAAGTACTTACCTACTCAATTGTTAAATTTATTGTGTGTACAAGTTCATGTACGTGTAGCAGGCGCGTGTTTTATTATAAACAGGAAGGGAGTAGGCATAAAAGAGTCGATTAGAATCAGAATAAAGGTATAGAACTTGATGAAGTAAAGCAAATGTGACTAAGTGGACCAGGACATCAGATATTTGGAAAAGGAAACTGAATTACTACTTAATACGTAAAGTCCCTGGTTTGCCTTTGGATAAAAATTTAGGCAACTATAAAAACTAAGAAATGATAAGCAATGTAAAATTCATTTTTTTTTCATTAATGGCCTAGTTCATGGCCTACTTATTAGCCTAGTTCATGCTTGTAAGATAAATAATTATAGTAACCAACTGTCAATAAACTTTTTTTTAAATTGTCACATAATGTATCTTGTTATTAACAATCTATGAAAAGTACTCGTACCAGATTGAGCTATTAAGGCGCAAAATTTGTGTTTTAACTCTACTTTGGAATCTTACTATTACTACGATCAATTAATCTTACTGTTAATCCATTTTGGAATCTTACTATTACTCAGTAAAAGCAATAGCGAAAGAAACCTCGTACGGCAGAAACATTTATGATTACTTAATAAAAGTTTGACTATCACTGCTTTATTTGAAACTTGCAAAGATCGGAAAATTTTCATCCGATCTTCACTTGCGAGGGGGTAAACCGGATCTTCGCCAACATCAATGTTAGCTCTATTTGGATCAAATTGATCTCTTTGTGGCATCATAAAACTAACTATCCAGGCAAAATAATTACAAAAAAAGCTATATCTTCGATAAAAAAGACAGATAAAAATAAAAGTTGAAGACCGGATTGTCGAAAAAATTACGAAAATTACCTTGTTTTGTTTAATGGCGCATAGCACACGTCCGGCTTGATGGAGCGATTTGCGGGAACCACGATCCGGGGCCCAATTAAATGGCCTAATACACAATATTGCCCGCATTTAAAAATATGCCCTAATTCGTCCGAAATTTGAGTCATACGGTCTTAACCCACCTCCGATCTTACCCTAACGCACCTTTGTGAATTCAGACATTCTGTTGTTATTGTTGTTTAATACTGGCGCAAAGACATGTCGCCAGTGATGACCAGAGACGGACCAGCGGACGACATCAGAAGGCTAGGTTAATATTTTGAATCGTGCCGCCCCGATAGGGGGTAGGTGAGGGTGGGGGAGGGGGGAGGGGAGGAAGGTAAGTCATCCCCCCTCAAACCCTTTGCCGGAAACGCATACTTTTTTTTTAATATTTTTTTTAATATTGATGAAACTGACATTGGTAAAACATTTAAAACGAGTCGCCTCGTTAAGTGAAGGGAGAGGGGAGGGGGGAAGAAGGGGGTACGTCATCAAGACAAGACTGCTTGGGGTTGGGGTGCTCAGATTTCGATTTGGACCACATTCGACCAAGGACCCAATAGAACCTAAGTGCCCGGCCTGCGGCCGGGCACATGAATATTTATGTTCTAACCTAACCTAACCTACCCTAGCTTCTTCCCACCCCTACTTGTTAATGGGGATTTACCAAAAGTGTGGTTAAAAAAACAAAATCTATTTATAAATAAATCCAATAAATTCCCAATCTATTTCAAATCTCCCCACAGGTTTGGAAACTCCCCACAAAATGGCCACCCTGCACTTGTCGTGTCAAACAACGTTTCATTTCACGCAAATTTTTATCAAAAATTTACGTTTCTAACCTAAAAATATACATATTATTCGTATTTTTTGTAAAAAAAAAAATCGCGCGTCCGGCAAAAAAAATTTGTTCCGGGGGCATCGACAGACCCTCTAAGACACCCCTATAAACTCACTTTTGCTCTATCAGGGCGGCACGTTTCAAAAGCCAACCCGTTATTCTAGTATTATCATTATTCATTACACTGGTCAACACCATTTTTGTTTCCTTAATTTTTTTTACTGTTTTTAGGTATTTCTATGGCTCTGATTATGAAAAAAATACTAGAAAGTTGCTAACAGCTTTACTTTTTGAAATATACAGTTTTACTATTTTTATTAAAAAATACAAGAAAATTACTATATACATATCGAAAATTTCTATTCCACACAGTAAAATGACCTTTTATACAATTTCCTTAAATTAACGACTTCAGATAGATCTCGTTACAACCTCCAACAGTAGTCGGCCGTCATTTAATAAGTCCCATCTTCCTTAATAACACTCTACCCTCGTCCGTATATCCTGATGAAATCTTTCATCCTACTCCTCACTAAAATCGCCCAAATTTTGTGGAACCGGTCTAAATGCGAGTGCAGGAAGTGATTTTTTAAGCTCATATTGCACCCTAGCTCTTGCAAATTTGATAGCATGCACTCAATAAGCTCGACATAGTTTTCAGACTTCTTGTTGCTTAGCAAGTTACTCATAACCAAAACAAATGAATTCCAGACTTTCTGGAGTTCTAACAGGCTAAGTTCAAATCTCTTACTAAGTCATTTAGTTCCTTCTGATTAAACATTTAAGTTTCTGATGGGCTAAATTTGTAGTTCCTGAACATAATACATTAAAGTGAAAACTCTGATCCAGACTATGCTGATTTATGGAGATTTTGATCATCAGGGGATTTAGATTACTGAATTGTACCTCTCGTAATTTTAATTGAGATCGTTGAGTAGAAGATATGTTAGGATCTGACTACTTACTTCAATTTCCAGGATTAATTCCATTTATTTTCACAACGCAGAAGTAGCAGTCGTTATGGTGATTTCGAGATTCTTGCCAAATCATGGGTGCTACGAATTTTATTGCATCCTTTTTTCCACTAGCCCATAATCGCAGACATACAACACAATTCTGGCATACAATATGAGGAACCCATGACTTGTCTTGATTGCACAAATTTATTTTAAAGTATTGAAGATAAGCAGTTTTTAATAAGTCCGAAATAGGTTTTCGGTATTTTTGAAAGATGTATCCCCACAAATATAGCAAAAACAATCTGGATTATGCAAACAACATCTTCTTGACGAAGTCATATCAAAAACAACAACAAAATATATTTTAGTGTTCCACAAAACACAAAAATCTAAACAAAATTGGTGAATGAGGGTAGTTTGCTGTAACTCAAAAACAAAAGCTGTTACAGGAAAACTGTTGCCATATTTGAAAAATATGTGCCAAACTGAGCTAGAAACAAAAAAAACATCACAGGAAACAAACAACTTTTTTTATTTTGTTGACCAGTGTTATCAGGGTAGATCGAATTACTTTGCTGTGGGCATCACATGGGTATGGGCCTAATTGAAAAGCCTTCTCATTAACTGACACACTAACTGACTAACCCTATCCCTACCTACCTAGTCGGTCTTCCACCTCCCCTTCACAACCGAGCCATCGCCAGCCAATCTAATCTAAGCTACACGACACACATCGCACGATACGACCTATTTCGTATAACACAACCTATATAACACAGTACACCGCACGAACGAAGCAGCGCTCTCCGCGAGAGCCCAGATCGGAATGTGTCACACGCGCTTGCACCCCTCTCTCCCTCTTATAATAAAAATGTCGGTAGGGAGAATGACTTAATGACGTAATGCTCAATTATTTACAATCCAATGTCAACGAGCCGACAGACAGATTAATTGACAAGTAATTATTATTAACACAGAAAATGATAGTGATTCAGACACAACAGACTCTGAAAAAAATTTCGAATCCGAATTACAAGAATGTGATTACGTTTAGTGCAGGTAAAGAATTAGGATAGTTTCTTCATTTAAAATCTATAAAAGCTGAAAATTATTTGTTCATTCGGTTTAATTTATTTATAAAAAAAATTGTTGCCGACAGTATATTTTCGTTTCGTCTAACGTCACACTGAAGTTAAACTGATAAGGTTCCAGCGCAATAGAAACGTGCGGGGGTTATATTAGGGGTTTTTAACCTAAGTTTAGGGGTAAATATTTTCGAGAGTTGGCAACACTGTCATTCATCGTAATAATTAGTGATGTGCCGATTCGATTATTATGATAATCGATTAATCGATTATATTAATCGATTATAAAATAATAATCGATTATTAATCGATTATTGATCGATTATGAAATAATTCTTAGAAAGAACTGAAAAAACAATTCTACTTTCTGGAAAAAATTCTGAACCCTTGCATTTAGTAGCAACATCTACCTATATTATAACCTTTAGACTGTTCTGAAAAAAGAAAAAACAACACTATTTTTAAAAATTTTTGAAATTGAAATTAGAAAATTAAATAGATTAATTAAAAAATAATGTAATTGATCCAAATTAAATATACATACCTATTAGGTACCTATTTATCACACTAAGGCGAAAGTTTGTGTGTGTGTGTATGTATGTGTGTATGTTTATTACTTTTTAACGCCGCAACTACTGGACCGATTTGGCTGACATTTGGATTGGAGATAGGTTATGTCCTGGAATAACACATAGGCTACTTTTTATCCCGGAAAAGTGTTCCTGAGGGACTTAAATAGATATAGACTTCCAAAAACGAGATAGGTGCTGTTAAACGCTGATTGTTCTTAGGTACATCACGCTCACATAACAAATTATTGCAATAGTTTGCTGTGTGTGCATTTGTATGCTTTTGCATGAATTTGCTGTCGTTCTCGTTGCTAAGTTACTCTTAGATGATTTTGTTCAAATATTTTTTATGTGTACAAACTTATTAATCACGGGTAACATCGCGGGGCACAGCTTGTACATATATAGATACTCATAGCGGGGGTAATTTCACTACAGTTGGTAAAGGCGTATCGTCGGTTCGGTGTGTTCGAAAAGTTGAGTATGTATGAAAAAGCTGTAAGCTGCATAACGCTCGCTCACAGTCGGCGCGGCGGCTGACTATCCGTTTGGTGTGAACAAAGCCTAAAACTAACTTTGAGGGAATCCCCTTTTTGCAATGATAGGGTTGCCAAACCATATTTAAATACTTAAGCAAGCAAATTAATAACAGAAAGCTGGTAGTAAAGTTTGGTAATTAACGTATATCTTTATAATCGATCATGATCGATTATGCAAAATCATAATCGATTGCAATCGATCATTTTAATAATCGATTAATCGATTATTGATAATCGATTCCGCACATCACTAGTAATAATCGTAATTCGTATCGATTGTCGATTACCTACCTATAGAAAAGAGGACAAAGTACAAACAGAAAAAATGAGAAAAAGGAAAAACAACATGACATCAACAATCAAGAAAAACATGTGAAAATTATAGAATTATCGGCGCACTGTTTTACGCAATCTATAATTCTATTTGGCCTGAGTATACGGCACAATAGTAAATTATATCAGTGGGTGGAAAATTAGATTTAAAAAAATCTCTTTTCTAATCAGAACAATGATTATCGCGTTGCAGACATTGTTATTCTTTCGGGATGCTTTAATCAGCGTGATCGAACGATTTCTCGGGCCGTACTACCGAAAGTTGACTTTGAAGTTTAAAAGTGATGAAGTGGATGATGATGAGGAGTCTGATGATCACGTCTTTGCCGAGTACGACAATGTAAAGGGTGTTGTGTTTTACCCGCCGGTGTACGCGCAACGATACGCTGCCGTTGGCGACTGTCTGATGGATGAAAGATGGTGTGGCACCTTGGAGAAGGTAGGTATAGCTATCGCCAAACAAATATTTGCCGGTTAATATTTTGAATCGTGCCGCCCCGATAGGGGGTAGGTGAGGGTGGGGGAGGGGGGAGGGGAGGAAGGTAAGTCATCCCCCCCTCAAACCCTTTGCCGGAAACGCATACTTTTTTTTTAATAATTTTTTTAATATTGATGAAACTGACATTAGTAAAACATTTAAAACGAGTCGCCTCGTTAAGTGAAGGGAGAGGGGAGGGGGGAAGAAGGGGGTACGTCATCAAGACAAGACTGCTTGGGGTTGGGGTGCTCAGATTTCGATTTGGACCATATTCGACCAAGGACCCAATAGAACCTAAGTGCCCGGCCTGCGGCCGGGCACATGAATATTTATGTTCTAACCTAACCTAACCTACCCTAGCTTCTTCCCACCCCTACTTGTTAATGGGGATTTACCAAAAGTGTGGTTAAAAAAACAAAACCTATTTATAAATAAATCCAATAAATTCCCAATCTATTTCAAATCTCCCCGCAGGTTGGGAAACTCCCCACAAAATGGCCACCCTGCACTTGTCGTGTCAAACAACGTTTCATTTCACGCAAATTTTTATCAAAAATTTACGTTTCTAACCTAAAAATATACGTATTATTCGTATTTTTTGTAAAAAAAAATCGCGCGTCCGGCAAAAAAAATTTGTTCCGGGGGCATCGACAGACCCTCTAAGACACCCCTATAAACTCACTTTTGCTCTATCAGGGCGGCACGTTTCAAAAGCCAACCCATATTTGCCTCTGAATATAACCGCAAAGCGCGTCGCAATTGCATATTTTTATTTTAGGTATCCCGTATCAGTGGGCGGACAGAAAGGGACGGATCTAGCACGAACCTGCGAGAGTTCGCTCTCGCACGAAGCTCAGAGACGAATATTTGTTTGGCGATAGCTATAAAATAAAAATGTGCCGTACCTACTTACTAAAATTAGCTAAGATATCTTTGTACAATATCTATATTGAAAATAAAACGCGCCATATTGAGAACCTCTTTTCTTGGAAGTTAGTTTGAAAATTGAGAAAAGATACCTAAGTACAAAGAGTTCCAGGATAATCAAAGCCTAAGTATATCATTACTCTGTCTGTGAAAGTCCCGTCGAAATCGGATCAGCCATTCCGGAGATTAGCTAAGACAAACAAACAGGTTGACAGACAAAAATTAAAAAAAAGAAGTGTTTGGATTAAGTATACTATCATTCAAATAATCATCAGCTTAAATAGAAGTTATTTCAAAATTAAAACAGACATTTCAAAACTTATTATTATGTTTTTGCTAATAAACACACAATTTTTATTTTAACAGGTAGTAGATCTTGGATACCACGACATGAAATTCATCAATTACCTCAAAGATATGCCTGGAATAAAACACATTTTAGGCGTGGACTTGGAATATGTTCCTCAGCAATGCCTGTTAAATCTTATGGATTGTGGCAATTATGTAGCGAGAAGAGAAAGGCCTTTGCAAATTACTGTGAGTTATTATTTTCCATTTATTTAAAGTTAACTGTTAAATTATATAGTACAATTTTCTTTATCACATTGCTTCAGTGCTTCAACACACAGTCTGCACGGTTGGATCCAAACTAAATGCATATAGTGTTTTATTTATTACAGCTTTTTCAAGGTAATGCAGCTGATCCAGACTACAGGCTAATTGGATGTGATGCAGTAGTGGCCATAGAAATGATAGAACACATGCTTCCACATGACCTGGAGCGGCTCGTCCATACAGTTTTTGGGTTCATAAAACCCCGGATAGCCGTTTTTACCACACCTAACGGGGATTTCAATGTCCTGTTTAAAGCGTTGGAGGAAAATGGCTTGAGAAGATTGGACCATATGTTTGAATGGAGCCGCGAACAGTTTCATGATTGGTAACCTTTTAAAAATTATGATATTACTTGCAATAAATCATTGTGTCTATATCTTTTGCCTGCATACAGAAGAACTTCTTTGTAATACTTTACACACACACTTCTATTGCATAATCTGCTCCCTCTAGTTTTCAATATCAAAGTCATTTCTATGCGGCTCAACCACAATCATAGTGTGTACCCACACATTATGATTGTGGTCTTTCTAATTTAGGTAAAGAAGTTTCACTCTGAAGACACTACGTATGTTACAGGTGTAGCAATATAGTTGCCCGATACCCCAATTACACAGTCACCTCCAAAGGCATTGGACCTGGTCCACCCGACACATTTCATTTGGGCTGTTGCAGCCAACTTGCACTATTTGTTGCTAAAGATTACACTAAGCAGCCTGATCTGGATGTTAACAGCTTGGCTCTAGTTGCAAGTAAGTACTGATTTCCTATGACAGCTTTTTCATCACTAGCGTTGTATGACTTCACTGAAACATCTATTGAAACAAGATGGCATCGTTTCTTATAGAGAGTATTTTTTAGGGTTCCGTACCCAAAGGGTAGTTAAGTTATCTGTAATTGTATTTTACAATTTGTAACATTTATTAAATAAGGCCCAAGTTTTGCTCCTATAAGATAACATAAATATATTAACCTAGATTGATTTTAAGGTTCCTCTTTTAAGGGTCTGTCTGTCTGTCTGTCTGTTTGTCTGTCTGTCTGTCTGTCTGTCTGTTTGTCTGTCTGTCTGTCTGTCTGTCTGTCTGTCTGTCTGTTTGTCTGTCTGTCTGTCTGTCTGTCTGTCTGTATGTCTGTCTGTCTGTCTGTCCGTCTATCTGTCTGTCTGTCTGTCTGCCTGTCTGTTGTTCTGTCTGTATGTCTGTCCGTCTGCCTGTCTGTCTATCGGTCTGTCTGTCTGTCTGTCTGTCTGTCTGTCTGTCTGTCCATATCTCATGAACCGTGATAGACAGTTGAAATTTTCACAGATGTATTTCTGTTGCTGCTATAACAAGATAATTAAAAAACAGCTAAAAAACATTAAAATAAATATCACGGGAGTTAAAACTCCCGTAGGCCACCCACAATGGACGGACAAATTATTTCAAATAGATACAGTTGCAAAGATACCTACAGATAAAGTTATCACAAAAAGTTTCACCAACTTCAGTAAATCATTTCACTATTCAAACAGTAACTTAAATGTATCCCAGATTACTTGAATCACAGGTAAACAAGGTGTCAGCACATTGTTCGCTCGTAACTTGATCACTCCATTATCTACTTGCCTTGCATTTGTATATCAATAAAAGTGTGACAGTAGCACAGTACCTGGAATTAGACTTGCTAATATGACATTTTTTATGTTTATAATAATAATCCTTACTAATATTATAAATACGAAAGTAACTCTGTCTGTCTGTCACACTTTCACCACGCCAAAACTACTGAACGGATTTAAATGAAATTTGGTACACAGATACTCTATAGTCTGAGAAAGGACATAGGATAAGATAGTATAAATAAATGTGAACAAAAATTTCGTTTCTACAAAAAAAAATTGCATTGCAATACTCGTTTTGGAGAGGGGAGAGAATTGTAATTGCGAAAAAAGAAATTCAATATTATTATACTATTAAAAGTTATCCACGCTATTCTGAGCGACGAAGAATTCCTTTCACCAACGAATGTTCAAAATGTAGGTAGTTAGCGTATAGAATCGGAAGCCGCGGGTTAAGACAATATGAACCAGAACTTTGCGTTTGCGCAGTTAATGCAGGAAGTTTATGCAGTTTATGCTCTATGCTAGCCAATTAGCCAAATAAAATTCTTAGCGCAATTTCAATTTTGTTTCAGAAACATCGAGTCCAAACGACTTAAACCACATAATAGGTGGCTTTGAGACTCCAATTTCAACTGTAGAAACTAATGTGTCAAGTACACCACCCAGGTAAGCTTAAATTTTAATTTAATCATACTACTTATTACTGGTTCAGAATGCCCTTCCTACCAAGAAGATGAAAGTATCCTAATGTACTTCTGCAGGATGCAACTTATATCTTTGCCAAACATATTATGAATAACTAGGGCTTCCTAACAAATTTACAAAACTAGCATCTGTCCGCGGCTTCGCCCGCGTGAATTTCGGTTTTGATCAAATCCCGAGGGAATCGTGAATTTCCGGTTCCCGTACCCGCTCCCTTATTCAACCTTTATAGCTACTTTCAAGGAAGTTTGCTATAGTAATCTACCTATAGCAGTAGCTATAGGTTTCGGATTTTTTAAAATCCCGTGGGAACTCTTTGATTTTCCGGGATAAAAGTAGCTTATAATCCAGGGTATAATTTACTTATCTCCATTCCAAATTTCAGCCAATACCATCCAGTAGTTTTTGCGTGATTGAGTAACAAACATCGAAACATCCACACTTTTACATTTATATAAAACATTCATCATCATCATCATCATCATGATCAACCCATTACCGGCTCACTACAGAGCACGGGTCTCCTCTCAGAGTGAGAAGGGTTTTGGCCATAGACTACCACGCTGGCCAAGCGGATTGGCAGACAGATTTATAATATTACTAGGATTTTATTGGTGTAGATATGTATGTATTTTTGTCCACGAACTTGTCCGATCCCGCTTTAAATCAATGGCCGACCACTGGTTATATTGTTTAATCTGCCTCGTTGGTCTGGTCCACAGTCCACCCGTTTCACACACACACACGCACGCACGCACGCACGCACGCACGCACGCACGCACGCACGCACACACACACAGACACACACACACACAGACACGTCAAACTTATAACACCCCGTCGTTTTTGCGTCGGGGGTTAAAAATGTGGGTAGTATAAAATACCGACTTGCTGTTTACCTAAGACCCCCTCACGCCAGTGTCGCATCCTATCCCGCGCTGATGTACGAGCCATCCCGCATGACTATCGTCTTAGCCTCTCCCCCGTCTTCCCTCGACCCGATGGAGTGCAGCGACAAGATATTGCAATGCAACTTAGATTCTGAGATCGGGAAGAGCTTCCTGATGTTCGATGACGAAGCGTATTTTAACGTTTTGGTGCCTCGGCGTCAGAAGCACTTCAGAGTTTACGAGATCGAAGACGTGGCTAGCAGGTTTATTGATCCGAAAATATTTTTTTGTGTAAAACTTTATACGTAGGCATTGACGTAATAATACTTGGACTTCGGGTCAGCGCTAAAAAGTGTCCGAACCGAAAGAGATCCAAAACGCGAATAGTTTACCAATCGCACTTCAGTCTCGTGTTCGTCATCAGAGAGAACACACGTCAATAATGCCGTACTGTATTATAAAATCTTGTAAAAACTACCCGAGTAAGGTGAGAAAAGAAGATGGTGTATCATATTTTCAGTAAGTAAACATTTATTAACGATACAAAAGTATTATTTCGCTTAGAAACATAGTATTCCATCCAAATTTCAATTATTTGTAAAAACAAATCGATTTTCGCTCGAAGCTGCATATGGTGAAAAATGGGCAACCGTCAGTTGAAGCTACATTAGGTGATAGCTTATTGCAAGCAAAATTAGGCTGTATAATAATGAACTAAGACATAAATTACAAAGTATTAGTTTGTTTATAAAAATACGCATGTATACTTGTTTATATAGGTTTTCTTGGGACACTTTTTTCGTGAATTTTGCATCACACCCGAGGTCCAAGTATTATTACGTCAATGTACGTAGGTATGTAGATGAACACAATAATGTTGCGTACATGAATAATTGCGTATGTAGCGTAAATTGTGTATCTTTTAACGTATGTAGCATACGTCTTCATTGACAATTGTGGCCAATTCTGTTGTACACAATCTCTAAACCTAAACTAAAATGACAGGTCTAAATCTATTGCTATCCTTTTCCGCAATGAGCACTGTGAAAGAGATAGGAATAAATTTAGACCTGTCATTTTAGTTTAGGTTTAGAGATTGTGTACAACAGAATTGGCCACAGTGTAAACAATTCTGACAAAAGGATTGTTTATACTGATACACTTTTATAGCAGACCAGCGACCCGCCCCGGCTCTGCGCGTGTAGTAATTACCCGCTAGGGCCGCTACTATCCACCATACATTGTTTTGTTATATCACAAAGGGATTAGGAATTATCGTCATATTTCAACCAATTTACACAAAACCTTAGCAAATTATACACCCGAACCTTCCTCATCAATCACTCTGTCTATTGGTGAAAACCGTATGAAAATCCGTTTAGGCGCCAGGTCTCCGACTCTCCACCCTTGCGATTTTATTTTAACCGCGCAGTTATAGAGAATGAGAGTAAATGACACAGTATATACTGAGAGTAAATGGAACAGTATGTACATATATAATTCGGAAAACATTTTAGTAAAACCACTTATGTAAATTTGTAGAGAGTAAAAAAAAAGCGTAAAAATTATTTTATTTTTAATTAAATAATTCAGTTTATTTATAAGTTATTTATCATTAATAAAAGATTATTTTCCTAATCCATTGTAAGCTCATAAAACGATACTATTATTTCAGATTGAATTGTTCAACATTTCAAGTGAGGAAATTTTCGAAACTCACACAAGGTTTGATGGCGAGGAACGAAACGGATTCCGGTGAACACGTGCACGAAATTGCCGAAGAAATCCGCTATTTGACAAATATGCTCAACTTTAACGAGGACCCAACGATGGACAGAGAACTGGAAGGCAACTGGCGCAATATAAACTGGGGCGTGAATGCCCCGTATTGGAATCAGTACTATAGGATCGTGAGGGAATATAGTTATCCGTTTGAGGTACGTTTTAATTTAACATAAACATCGGCACGTACATCGAACGCTGAACGAAACGTGGAGGGGTTAGCTGCGCATGGGTACTGTCGCGCACGTTAACAATTTAATAGTACCTATTTAATTTAGCTATTAATTGTGCCTGCCTTCTCAAAATAGTATTTTTTCTAGGCATATTCACTGTTCAAAGTCACAAACAAACTTAATAAAAAACAAATTAACAAACTCAATCTTAACAAAATATAACAACAAAAATTAACCGCAATAACAATACAATTAAGAACGCGACTGTACACTGGACGTGCGCGGGGCGTCCTAGCTAACCCCTCCACTTTCATTCAGCGTTCGATGTACGTGCCGATGTTTATACCCTCCATAGCTATAACTAGTCGTCACTGGCAAAGTGTATTCTCTGCACACTCGAATCCATGCTCTCTAAGTAGCTGGAGATAGGAAGAGATGGTGTACTATCGTGAAGAGTAGTCATGGGTAATGGGTAAATAAGTCGACCGGTGACCTTCAATGCGCGGAAGTCGAAAATGATGTATCTCGGGGTGTGACGGGGTCGCGGGGAGGGCGTGGGGATCGTTCGTAAGCACTGATTAGCTCTCGCGGATCCATCGTAAACGCTGATTGGCTCTCCAATCGTATTGTGTAATATCCAATATTATTAGAGTTATTAATTAGTGTATGTCCAATCGTATATTCACTCGCACGACGCTGCGCGCACTTGAAGGTCACCGGTCGACTTACGTGACGGAGGTTATAAGTTGACAAAGTCAGCGACATTTTCGTGTCAAAATCTTCTCGCAATGGTTATGCCAGAAGTAAATTCAACGGTTGGCTTCAAATCTCAAAATATTTCTTGGAGCCAAGTTCCTATAAAAGATAAGCTATTAAATATTATAATCTATTATTATTATACTTACTACTATATTAATTTATCTAACTAATATCATTTACTTGCAGTTTCAGACCGACGAAACTCTCGTTCTAGACTTCGTTACAGAAGAAATTGACCGACTGATAGAGTACGATGTATTTAGAGGATCTGATAAGAACAAATTGGAAATACCCATCGAGCATTTGATGAAATCGGTCGAACATATTACTGGCGATGTCGACAAAGTGAAGTAAGTGAATAATCTCTTGTCATAATACATAATATTATAAAGGCGAAAGTTTGTGTGTTTGTTATTCTTTAACGCCGCAACTACTGAACCGATTTGGCTGAAATGTTGAATGGAGATAGATTATGCCCTGACTTAACACAGGCTACTTTTTATCCTGAAAAAAATCCACAGTTCCCACGGGATTTTGAATAAACCGATATCTACAGCTACAACTATAGGTAGATTACTATAGCAAACTTCGTTGAAAGTAGGTATAAAGGTCGGAATAGGGAGCGGGAACGGAAACCGGAAATCCACGATTTCCTTAGGATTTGTGAAAAACCGACATTCACTCGGGCGAAGCCGTGGACAGAAGATAGTATTATATAACTATAGTCTCCTCCCAGACAAAGTTTATATAGGGTAGATCGGCGATCAGCACTGCTTACTAATAATTCACGCGTGCCAAACTAACCACTTACATATAACCCCCGGCACGTAAATCGAGCGGTGACCTTCAAGTGCGCGCAGCGTCGTACGAGTGAGCGGGACACAATACGATTGGAGAGCCAATCAGCGCTTACGATGGATCCGCGAGAGCTAATCAGTGCTTACGAACGATCCGCACGCCCTCCCCGCGACCCCCTCACACCCCGAGATACCTCATTTTCGACTTCTGCGCATTAAAGGTCACCGCTCGACTTATTTGCCGTGACTTGTACGTGCGATAGGAAATGCCTCCTATTTTACGATTTATTTCTCAACTGCTGCGTTTACGTTCGAAACAGCGCATAATGGCACTTTCTTGTCCATCTTGGTATCTTGTCAGTAATCAAGACAACCTATTAGCTGCAAGACATATTTTACATTTACCATTTACCGCTTCCGGTACATTACATTTACCATTAACCGGAGTTCCGCTTCTGATAAGTGTCGGATAGCCTAAACGTATTAAGTTTTGTCACTTTCTTACTTTATGTCAAGTGACAAAGACAAAAGTTCCAGAAGAGAAGAAAAAAAAAAGACAAAAGTTGTAGGTAACTATCTGATACGTATCAGAAGGTGGTGAAACAGGCCCTGAGCATACTGAATACTCTCTTTCAGAGAGCTCCTAGTATGGAACGGCTACAACGTGGTAGGTGACCTGGTGATCCAGCCTCGTGGAATAGTGGATGACACCTCTGAGGGCTCGCAGGAGGACGGGCAAGATAAATTATCTGATGTAATTGTTTGTGTTGATTGTAAACATTTTTGAAATTGTTAGCAATTTGTAATATGTACGGTTATAGTTTTTTTTTTTTCTTTTTTTTTTAATATTACGTTCTCTAGTTTGTTCTAGTCTTCACAATGTAAAATTTCTATACATGTAGTATTTTTGTAGTTGCGTCATATTTGAAAAAAAAAAATATATTATTTGACTACGTAAGTTACAGTACATTGTGATGCAAGGGCGTGAAGTGGAACGGCATTCCGAACCAGTGGTAGATTCAATTGACGATTCAAAAGTACTTGTAAAATTTTATTTGAATAAAAAACTTTTCTATTCTATTCTAGGTTTTTACAAACGAGTTGCAGTATTTAGGCACGAGTTTGTAATAGCCTGTAATAACCTTAAAGCATAGACCACATTGGGAGCTGAGCGAAACGAAGCGAGGATCGTTTCGCCTCGCTCATGTCGCGAGACTATGAGAGGTCGCAAGTTCGCATCGCTGGTATCGTGTACCTCTGTAATTGGCGGTGTGAACCGAAGTATAACAAGAGATAAAGTTCGTAAACTAAAACTCGACTACGCATAGTAATTTAATTTAAGATATAAAATAATAATTTACAATTAGTGGCGCCATCTATTATGTCTATCCGAAACTAAATATTATTTTACTCTTGCCGCTCGGACGTCGCTTCTCGATTTTTTTCGTAAATAAAATGTAGCCTATGTCACCCGGACCATAACAAAGAATTAATTGACACCTCATTCATCAAAATCGGCCCAGTAGTTTAGGCGCTACGGTGGTACACACAGAATTTCATACAAAAATCGGCCACAAACATACATACATACATACATACATACATACATACATAGACTGCTAAAATCCTTCCTTTTGGTTTTGCCGTAGTCGGGTAAAAAGACGCGGTAGCGACGTGAGCGAAGCCATACCAACATCGTTTCGTTCGCTTCGCTTTCAATGTGGCTTGCGCTTAACGCCCGTGTATCAAACGACGTATTCAATACATTTGCGAGAAAACAGAAAAACTAGAGTGAAAACCCATAGGTCACTTATAAGCTATGATGCTTCGTAATTTGCTAATTTAAAACCTCCACCGGGGTTAAATTCCTTTTAATTTCCACTTCATCACTTAAAGTGTATTGATAATTAATTAAATATTTTTTATTTTATTCTTAGATTCAATTTCGTTAGAATTTAATTATTGTACCTTAAACAGAATCTCATAATATAGTTATCTCAATATTGTAGTTGTAAGAAGTATGTAAACTTTCTTATGTAATATAAGTAAAGTTTCTTAAGTAATGTTCTTATGTAATATTTGGGAGAAAACAGACAAACTAGATCGAAAACCTGCCAGGTTACAAAAAAAGTTGAATAAGCTATGATTTTTCGTAATTTGCTAATTTAAAATGTCCGCCTGAGTTAATTCCGTTTTATTTTCCACTTCATCTTAAGTACCTCATCATTAGTGATATTGAAGTTTTTTGAAGTGTATTGAAAGTTATTTAAATGGTTTCTATTCTTAGATTTAATTTCATTAGATTTTAATTAATGTAGGACAAAGTCAAAGTTATATCTATAATAATTATAATTGTAAGGAGTAGGTTTTCTTATGTAATAAATACATTTGCGAGAAAACAGACAAATTGTATTGAAAACTTGCCATAGGTCTTTATTTCATAAATTATGATGTTTCATAATTTGTTTATTTAAAATATCCGTCGCGGTTAATTTCGTTTTATTTTCCACTTCATCACTTAAAGTGTATTGAAAGTTAATTAAATGTTTCCTATTCTTATTCTTACATTTAATTTTATTACAATTGAATTAATCGTCAAATCGTCAAAAAACCGTCGAAGTCTCAAAGTTATATCTATAAATAATTGTAGTTGTAAGGAGTAGGTAAACTTTCATAAGTAATACCTAAATACATTTGCGAGAAAACAGACAAATTATATTGAAAACTTGCCATAGGTCATATTTTATAAGCTATGATTTTTCGTAATTTGCTTATTTAAAATATCCGTCGGGGTTAATTCCATTTTATTTTCCACTTCATCACCTATAAGTACTTACTTCATCACCTAAAGTTTATTGAAATTAAGAATATAAACGTTTTCTATTCTTAGATATTTTAATTTCATTAGAATTTAATTAATGTAAGACAAAATGTCATAGTTATTTCAATATTTGTAGTTGTAAGGAGTAAATAAACTTTTTTAATAATACTTATTATTTTGTTTCATCCAGTACTGAAATTGTTTTTTTACGTTCTTTATTTCAAGTAAAAGTCATAGAGTATTTTGTGTAACCTATTGTATGAATAAATGATACTTACTTCTGTGTACTACATACGTTTGTTTTATTTTTTTGGTCGCAAATATCTCTATCTACTCAAATTACGAGAACGTTCTCAAATTGCATTTTTTTTAAAATTCAACTACAAGTTAACCCTTGACTGCAATCTCACCTGATGGTAAGTGATGATGCAGTCTAAGATGGAAGCGGGCTAACTTGGAAGAGGTATGTATACCCCTGATCGGTTTCTACACGACATCGTACCACAACAACCGTAACAACGCGACGACAGCGCGGCGCGATGGTAACTGGTACTCGGTAGGACGTCACAGTACTGAATGCGCGCGTACGCGTGTACGTATTATTCACCTTGAATAGGTACTTAATTCAAGAATGCTGAACAGTGGGGTTATTCTGTAACTTAGTTGCCAACTGAAAATAGTTGCCAACGAATAAGTTTGATATACATTGCTGCTTTACTGTGGGAATTTATAAAGTGTTTTCATAATTTCACACAGTAAAGCAGCAATGTATATCGAAATAATTCGTTGGCAACTATTTTCAGTTGCTAACTAAGTTACAGAATAACCCACCTGGTGTTATACAAATTTGTTGGGGTTCGATTTAAAGTGTCACAATGGAAACTTTTGTCATTTCCCAATAGGTACTTACTATTTAACACGAATCACATTAATTGTTCCGGGTACCTTCACTCTCACTTTTCTTAGCAATCAGCGCCAAATGGTGTCAATCAAATTGCTTCAGTCATTTAGGTACCTTCCACATTATAAGACAATAAACTTTTCCAGTGGGACACGACGGAAGTTCGTTCCACGTCTGTTTCGGATGGTCATGGTCGTACAATTGAACCGGATCCATGTGGTTTGAACTTTGAATACCTACCTACGTTATTTTCACATACATATAATTATTATTTTAATGTAATTTAACTATTTCCTTGCATGAATCACCAAGGACTATTCCTCGCGGAATAAAATGTAACTCTTAAAGAAAAATCGCAAATAAGTATAAAGTTCGTAAACTAAAACCCGACTACGCTTGGGTAACAATTTAATAATAATTTAGTGTGCGAAAACGCGGGGCAAGCAACTAGTGGCGCCATCTGTTATGTATATTCGAATTACTAATTTAATAATCTAGAAAGCCGCGCGAAGGTCACTTCTTGACTTTTTTCGTAAATAAAATGTAGCATATGTCACCCGGACCTTAACAACGAATCAATAGACACCTCATTCATTAAAATCGGTCCAGTAGTTTAGGCGCTACGGTGGTACACACAGAATCTCATATAAATTAAAAATTAAAAAACACCCCCGACGTTCGCCATTTTGTGGCGGCGGCCATCTTGGATTTGCATAGTGCTATTTTACTAGTCGAGCCCTTTCATTTGATATCCATATTAAGGGAGTTGTGAAAAATATGTAATCCGCCATTTTGTAGCGGCGGCCATCTTGGATCGATTTTCATCAAACATAGCTAACAACACTCAACTAATTCACCTTTCAAACAAAAAAAACCGCATTCAAATCGGTCCACCCGTTTGAGCGCCACAGGGGAACAGACAGAGACACACACAGACACGTGGTACTTATAACATCCCGTCGATTTTGCTTCGGGGGTTAAAAATACGTGATTACCTATACCTACTTACAATTTTTTCCCGGCGGTCATGGTAGGACGCGTAATTAGAATAGGCATGTACTTACTTCCATAGGATTAACTGTTTACACAGGTGTTCGTCTTCGACGCGCTATTGATAAAAAAGTGCGCAAACTTCGAACATTACTTACCACTGATGACGATATCGCCGCCGTGTTGGAACGTGTAGTATGCAGATTGATGAAACTTGCCCTTTCCAAGAGTAAAGGAAGACAGGACCCACCGCCTATTAGTTGGATGCAGTGCAAGCTTTTCGATCTACTCGCTCTCGCTGAAAAGTCTATTGAGAGACGGAGACTGCAGCGATACTCATTAAAAGCTATCGAATACCGTGAGAAAGTCTTTATATTTTCTTTATTTATCTAGATACACCTTGTTTTTTTCTTGATGTTTGATTTATCGTGTCAACTCTTTTGTTATTCTATATTTTGAACTGAATAAAGTTTCCTAAAATATAAATTAATGAACTGAAATATCCTTTAAATAATACAAATCACTTTTTTAAGGGCCTGTTTCACCACCTTCTGATGAGTGTCGAATAGCTTATTCACAACTTGTCTTTGTCGCTTGACATAAAGTAAGAAAGTGACAAAACTTACGTTTAGGCTATCTAACACTTATCAGAAGGTTATGAAACAGGCCCTAAATATAAACACGGACAGACGGACAAGAAAGTGATCTTATAAGGGTTCCTTTTTACCTTTTGAGGTACCTACGGAACCCTAAAAATATAAATTTAAATATATCTACTAGGTATACTATTTAAATATTAAATATAACATACTATAATAATATACTATAACTATAAATTAAATTATTTATTTGATTACTACTTACCTACTAAGAAATATCGTTACTTTGGGAATTTCGCTAAGCTTTGGTAATAGAGCCAAAACGACCAGTACCAGTAAGTGAACAAATATCCTTTACAAAAACTTTTATTTCAGATAAAGACGATGAAATAAAGAAAGATCCTACTGGGTAAGAAGAAATATTTATTTGTCAAAATATCTTTTTTGTTATTTGACTCACATTTTGTTACTGTACTTTTTATTTTTTAGCGATGTTATTGTGTCGAAGTATGAAAATTTAAACCTTCCACCAGGTATGGTTTTATCCAATATGTAAATCTTTATAATCCTATTTTTTATATTGCGAATTTCTTTGGATTTTTTAAGTTCCCGGCTTCCTAATTACGAGATAAATTAGGTACATAGGTACCTACACCTGTACCAACTAAGGCTTTCATATCGGTAAACTTAGTTATTTAACTTTTAGATGATAAAATCTGTATTAATGCTGACTCACAAAAATACGATGATTCAGAATTTAATGATTGTGATATCAGTATCGCCAGCAATGAATTTAAAGGTACTTTCACTTATTTATTGAAGGAAAATGAATAGATTATTTATCCATAGTAAATATTATTCACAATGTAATAAATTCTTTAAATCATTATCGTGCGATTTACAGATGAATTTTTAGTGCTTGAAAACAATATTATCCAAGAAGAACCGTACAATGATCCAATGACGAAGGATTGGAAAAAAGTAAATAATACTGAAAATATAGAGTTATTCGTAGAAGAGACCGGACAAATAAGCAACTGTAATTTAGAACTAGTCCCATATCCCAGTTGTAAGAGTATATGTAGATTAATCAACTCTGATGAAAGTACTTGTAGCACATCTAATGGTGCTGGAAAAAAACAAGAGCAACTCGAAAACAATAATGAAATTTCATTACATGAAAAATATAAAATAAATGGTTCAGGAGCAATCACGCCAAACAAAACAATTCCCAAGAAACAAAGTAACAGTACTTTTAAAATCAAACATAATAATATCTATAAAGCCAATACAACAAAGATTAGTAAAACAGTTTCATGTAGAAGATCAAGTTATAATATAAATGTTCTAAAGTATGATTCCATTGAATATAAGAAATACAAATTGAAAGGAAGAAAAAAGCCGAAGGAACATCAGATGCATCAATCGACTCCATCTAGACCGGTTAATAAACAAAACCACCATTCTATCTATGCTTTCATTTTACTCAGTTCATTGAATAAAACTTTCAATTTCAGATTCCTGGTAGTTTGATCGAACTCTGTCATCTGCAAACAAATGCAAACTTGGAAAAGTTTAATTCTACTATTTCTAATAGCGATAAAAAGAAACAATGTCAACTAATTAGTAATATTGCAGCTACTGAAAAGTGTATGTTTATTGGAATAGTTACGGAAGACGGCGAGGAAACCATAGCTATGCGACGTAACATCGGGATATCTCCTGAGTTTGATTTTGATAGTTTGGAACATGAAGACGAGTTAGAAACTGTCATAAATTTATCTGAAGATAATAGTTATTACAATCCAAAAATCGAGACTGGAAATGTCCAATCGCAGACAATATTTGTTTTTGGTGAGCAAATAATAAAGAAAATAATAATTAAAATTAATTATTAAAGTAAAACTTTAAAATAATGTTACAGATTTAGATGAACCCAGTACGTCCAAAGGTGTTCGTCACTTAAGTACGGACGTTCAGTGTGGTCCAGATGTGATAATTGCAAGTCCGTTGCCATCGCGAACAACAGCTTTTACAAATATGCCTAAGTTATTGAGCACGGGAATAAAAATTGGGGAACAGAGCACTAACACAAAAATGAATATAAATACTTACGATTCTGGTACATGTACAGAAATGTGTGATAGTAAAATAACGGTAGGCAGAAAATCTGTAGGAATTAAAATTAAAGAATCAATCGAAGACGTAATAGACTGTTCTACGACGACACAATTATTTGAAGATAAAACTTTTTCCACTTCTGCGGAGTTAACTAATTTTGCTTCAAGAATGGAAAATAAACTGAAACCTGTATGTAGCATTCTTAAAATTGAAGATTCTGGGTCCAAAATTTGTGGTATTTCAGAAAGCCATGTTAAATCACTGACACAATTAGCAGTATTGTCTAAAAACACAAAGGATTTCCAAATTCAATCTGTAAGTAATGAAAAAAATATTGAAGTAAAAATGTCGCAAGCAGGTTATGATAGAATTAATTTGGTATGTGGAGGCATTCATGTCCACAGTTTTAAGGAAAGGCAAGTTTCTGAAGATGTAGTGTATCAAGGAGAGTGGCAACGTAACCAACGTTTACCTAAAAGAAATCAGAGACAAAATCTGCATCTGCCAAAGAGACAAAAGTTATATTTGAAAGATTATTCGAGAGCTAATGAAATTAAAAAAATACCCCAGATAATTGTATCAGTAACGAAACCTAAATCTACTATCAATACTCTACTTTTAAATCAAAAAGCTCAAAATAAAAAGAAATATTCAAATATTCCCATTAAAACAAGTAAAAATAATTCTGTTAATATTAATAAGGTAAGTCTAATAAAATATTAGTTTTTTGTAAAATGTCTTTGTAAACAATAAAACTGAGTTTTAATTTACACTATCTATATTTCAGGTGGCCTCTAAGGTAGCTGTAGGGTAAGTAAAAATACAGTATCTCTATATCTATTGTTTATTAATTCATAAGGTCACACTGATTAATTAATAATCACATTATTATTTATTATTCAGAGTGTGTGTGTGTGTTATTAGTATTATTAGAATTAATAATTAATATTTTTTTATAAGTATGGACAAAATTTCAGTTCGCACATATCCAAGAATATGAAAACTATCTACACAACAAAAAAACGCACAAGTGTTAATAAAGCAGAAAATATTTTAAAAATAGAAGAGTGTGACAAAAATAAGAAAATCAATAATTATTTACCTTTATATTTACGAAGAAGAAAAATACAGTGTACTATAAAAAAGAGTAACGTTGAAAATATCAGTAAAAATGAAAGAAACATGAAGTCTGAAAATATTACTCTCAAAGAAAATTTATTTTCGCCTACGAATACTAGAGAAGTTACAAAAGACCTCATCATGATGTCTGAAAAAACATTAATAACTGATATTAACTATCTGATATTTAGAAATGAAATACAAGCAGATAACGATTCTAACATACAATTACCACTCGCTACAGGAATGATAAAAAATGATAATCTAGACCGAAATCAAAGCCCACCATCGCAACATAGTTCTCCTTGTTCTTCGCCCAACAGTGTAGCAACAGTTCGCGCTGTATGCACAAGAAATAAAGTAACTTGTAACCGGATAAATTCCACTTCATCAGAAAAAAGTAATTCTGGAACTTTAGAAACTGAAAATAAGACTGTAAAAAATAAGAAATTTTTTCGGCGAGGCAAAACTAATAAAAAAGCACCAATTTCATCTATGGTGTGTGATAATAAAGAAAATTTTCCAGAATCATCTAAAAATACTATCGCTCCTAACAATGATAAAGAAAAATCTGCTAAAAGTGTGTATTTAGGGAGAACGAAAAGTGTTTTTATGGCACAAATGACTAGTGAGACTTCAATTTTACCATTGCCATCCACTACTATTTCGAAAACTAAAATACAACCATTAAATAAATCAATCAAATTGCGAAACATTAAAAGTAATAACACTGACGACCAAATATTTGGACCACCACCTAGTTCATCAATATTTGAAGCGTCTTTAGATGAGAATTCAGTAAATAAAGATAGCAATGATTGCTCATCTACTAACTTTCCTGACAACAAAGCACTTAAATGTAAAACGTTTATAGAACCATCTTCGAACAACAGCTTTGACAATGATACCTGCAGTATCCCAAATGAAAATGACGACGAGTCTTTGAACAATCGTCAATCGATTCATAACACGAAAAGTAGTATAATATCTGCTTTACGAAAATTAATTGAGAATAAATTAAATATTCCTGAAAACTCTTATGACCCTGATTCCGACTCTGAAACTGTGATTCTAAGTAGAGACGACAATAATTACGTTAACAGATGCAACAATAAGTTTTCTCCTACTTGTATTGATACAGTAAATATAAACGATATCACCTGCGATTCAGAAAATGATGTAGATTTCTCGCATATTCATTGTCCTAGTACGGTGGATGAAAATAATACAGTTCTTAATTATAAAGATTTAAAATCCCCAGGTAATAAATCCGATGCCCTATCTCTTAACTCATTCGCATCTATGTCTACATCAAAATTTTCTGAATACTATTTAGCTGATAATGAATTCGAGAGTACAATACCTCAAGTTGACACATTAAATATTAACTCAATTCAAGATATATTTGAACGTAAAGAAATGAATACAATACCTGTAAGTATTAAATATTATACCTAATATTTTGCACTTACAGTATTATTTTAGATAAGACTTTCATATAATCCTTTTTTAAATTTGCAGAATGTAGGTGGATTATTAGCTGTTCAAGCATTTAGTGGTTTTTCAGTTAATGAGCCGTTAACAGGTGATCAGCCGGATTTTGTGAACTTCATAGATTCTGAAACAGGCAGCTTTGGATTTCAATCGGCTAGGCAAGCTGTAAGTTTTAAGGACATCTATGTATATTTTGTACAAGAAATGTAAATCGTTTAATTTCAACTCGATTGTAATTTTTAGGCATCCGAAGAAATATTTGTATCCGGTCGCTCCTCTGACACTTATGAATCGTGTTATGTTGATGAGGACGCCTATGTCCCTAATTGGTTATTCGATATGATTAGACAACAGCAATCGGTAACAATTTTATTTCTTTATAAATAAATAACATCAGAATATTAGTTAGTAGTCGCGAAATATCTAGGTTATACGTTGTATGTAGGTTTATACGTTGTCTTTAGGTAAAGTAAGAAACTTAATTTCAGACCGAAGAATCTGAGACTGAGGAGATTAATATACCTATGCAAATGCCAATAGAAGAACCAGGTTTTGATATGAATGGTAATGCTATGGAACTAGCAATTGGCGTGGGTGCTGGTGCTGGCGATGGGAGGGGTATGCACAGTGATAATTCACAAGACAGCTCTGGACGTGGAACTTCGCTTAGCTCGAGTGAAACGTCTTCTGGAGTACAGAGTGAGGTAAACAATTTTCTATAGTGTTCTAAAAAATATAAATATATATTAGACTAGCGGACCTGGCAGACGTCATCCTGCCCGGTGACATAACGACATCAACGCCACCTACCGAGACCCGGTGGGTTACCTGTACCTACCCGGTAATTGTGTTTTCGAACCATCCAGGAACCCATTGATACAAGTATAAATTGAAAATTTAAAAAACCCCCGACATTCGCCATTTTGTGGCGGCGGCCATCTTGAATTTGCAATAGTGCTATTCTGCTAGTCAAGCCCTTTCATTTGATACCCATATTGAGGGTGTTGTGATAAAATATGTAATCCGCCATTTTGTAGCGGCGGCCATCTTGGATCGATTTTCATCAAACATAGCTAACAACACTCTCGACTAATTCACCTTTCAAACAAAAAAAACCGCATTCAAATCGGTCCACGCGTTTGAGCGCCACAGGGGAACAGACAGACACACACACACACACACACACACACACACACACACACAGACACGTGAAACTTATAACACCCCGTCGTTTTTTCGTCGGGGGTTAAAAAATGAAAAATGTGATAAATGAAGAACCGCTCGGTCGATTTTGTGCAAACTTCACGTAAACCATCTACTAAATATTCCGAATAAAGCCTAAACATTTGGTTTGGATAGGTGAGCCCGTTCTTGAGTTAAAAAATTACAACGAAAAGTGGCATTGATTTTTATATATATAGAATAGAAGATAGATAAAAAGGGCCTATTAGATAAAATGTTTGTTACCGTCGAATATTTCAAATCATTTTATTTCTTTCAGGCAATTGCAATCGATCCATCTTCGTTCACGGCACAAGTGGATTATTTTCGTGAGCCATTGAATATTTCTGCAATGAACGGTGCACCAAGTCGGCCGGAAAGCTCTGCGGCGTCGAACACTGCAGGTAAGATTACCTATAAGTTCCCACGTGCATGCATGCTACGTGCGTTCCCACGTGATATCGTGCTATCACACGCATGAGCTCAAATTATGACATGAAACTCAATAGTTTCTTACAGACACGGATATCTCTATTAATACTTCAGATAATTCTTTATTCAACGCTATTTTTAAATTGTAATTGTTAATTTGACATCGTACTTTAAAAAATCTTGAATTCAGTATTCAGGGCCTGTTTCACCACCTTCTGATAAGTATCGGATAGCTCTACAACTTTTGTCTTTGTCACTTGGTATAAAGTAAGAAAGTGACAAAACTTACGTTTAAACTATTCGACAGTTATCAGAAGGTGGTGAAACAGGCCGTTAGACAATTTATTTTTTACGATTAAACGGAAGTCGTGAATAAAAATGTTTTGTTCCTTTCGTCCTCTAGTTATCCTCAAAGACCAAGAAAATTAAGAATGTGAATCGTAATAAAAAAAAATGCCTTAATATTAAGTTGATTTAATACGCTTTACAGAAAATAATGGTGTGAACACATCAAATCTTCAAAATAGGAGTCCAAGAAATCTGATAAATCTTATTCAAACTGCAAGTGACGTTGAAGCGGATGTTAGCTCTCTTGGAACTGATGCTGTAGATTCCGATAGCTAATTTATTTTTGTTTAAACAAAAACAAAGTCCAGTGTAGTGTTTCGAAATAAGATATTCAAAAACGTTACTGCAGTTAGATGTGAAAGTACGCTAATACCTAAATCTAGGCTGTCCCTATTGTGCGTTAATTGAAGTTTTCATTAAATTATTGTATTGTTATCTTTGTATTTTAATTTTAGTTGAATATATTTATGTTGTGCGCAACAATACTAAGCCGTCAATTGAAATCAAGGTTGTACCTACACGCAATATCTGACATATGGAATACCAGTTCTTCAAAAGTACTTTTAAAAGTAATTCAAAAGTACCTACTTGTAAAATTTTATTTGAATAAAAAAAAATCTATTCTATTCTATCCAGTATTCATCTTGTTTAACAGCCCCCGCATACTGAGCCACTAGTGGTAACGACTAGTGGCCGGCCACAAGTCGTGGAAGAGATTTTTTATTAATTTTTTAAGGTACCATCAACTACCATCGCACACTGAGCGGTCGAATGGCCGCGTTTGAGCCACAAGAAAATGTATGAAAAATCTCTTCTGCGACTTGTGACGGCCACTAGTCGTTACCACTAGTGGCCCAGTGTAGGGGGACTTTAATACGATAAAAAAGCGCAGGAAATGAAATATAACACAGATTATCGAGGAAATGTCTTTTTTTTTGCATTTATTCATATTGTACAATCTTATAATATGATTCATTCTGCAAAATTTTACAGGCGAGCAAGAATTCATATATAAAACATTAGCTCTTTCGTATTGTACATAACCATTTTACCAGTAGGTATAGTGAAAACATGCGTATAGTATTTAGTTTTAGGATAATAAATTACTTAATTACTAATTTAAATTTGGTTCTTTATTAATACAATATCAATAGGATGTAGATCTGCGGTTATTGGCTCGTACCAAAAAAAACGAATCTATGGAACTATCTATGGAATTAAGAATCTATGAATCTAAACGAAACGAATCTCGGTGCCGATGAACTTTCTATGCTAACGGCCTGTTTCACCACCTTCTGATAAGTGTTGGATAGCCTAAACGTAAGTTTTGTCACTTTCTTACTTTATGTCAAGTGACAAAGACAAAAGTTGTAGATAGCTATCTAATACATATCAGAAGGTGGTGAAACAGGCACTAAATATACAGTTATAATATTAATAATTATCGGTTTAATATAAAAGATCGGGTTTATTGGTAAAGCGTTTACACAGATATCACATCTGACACGTCTGAACTTGTTCTCGCTGGGGACACAACACACAAGCAGGCTGTCGGAAGCCTCGCACCACTATCAGAGTGCTTAGTCTCAGTTTGGAGCGCTCCAAAACATTTTAGTATACTATAAGTATACTATTGATCGAATCACCATGACTTCAGAGTAAAATGGACCTAAAATAAGAGTCTTTGGGTTCATTTTGCTCTGAAGTCATTTGTGAGTCGATCATAGTATACTTTTAGTTTTGGAGCGCTTCAAACTGAGACTAAGCACTCAGGTTAACTTGGCTTTCGGTTATTCGCGGTATTTAAATTTTCTGTATTATAGAAAAACTGTGATTTTTATTAATTGTATGATATATATTATGTATCAATATCCATATCAATAAGTTAATGTTCATCCCGTTATCACATTTATTTCATTATAGTCCCTAATTTTTTCTTAGCCCAAAAAATATCAATTGCTACTTATTTTTCACAAAATGTGCCATCAGCAAATGAATCCAGTTTTTTTTTATCTTAATCTAAAATTTTGGCCCTTTTGGCATTGAATGAAAGTAATCAAGAAGCTTTGTTTACCTTATTATAATATCGTTGTACCTAGCTCATCTAACTGCGTCACAAACAAATTAATTAAAACTTTGTAATTAACAATAATCGAGAAAAATATATACAGGGTAGAAATAAAAAACCTATAATAATACATATGTGCGCAAGCGATTTTTTGTCTCTCAATATAACTGATATTATCCAAAAACTTATAATTAATACTGAAACTATATCGCATAACGAGAATGACATCGATAAGTAATTAAAAAAAAGAAAAATAAAATACCAACTATTCGAAATTTAAACTTTTGTTGCTCCCATTATGGAACTCCACAGTAGGTAAACGATTAGGATTAATAAAAGTTTAAACGTAAATGATAATAAATTACTTTTGCTAAGGTCCCTTAGTATAAATGTATGGGCACACCAACACATAATTTAAAATTAAAAATTTCGATTTTTACATCAATTTGACCCGTTAACGTACTTTAAGTTCAAAGTTCTCGTATCAAGCTTTGATTACCCCTACAAAAATCACGGAAGTGAAACTTATTTTGTCATAATCACTTCAATTTAAAGTATTATGCGATAGCGTAATTTTATTAAAGGTATAATTTTATTAAAGGTATAATTTTATTAAAAGTTTTTTTTAATGGCATTTTGTTCACCAGCCATTATAGTTTTAATGCTGGTTATCAGGTTTTTGAATATCTCTTATTTTGAAAAAATCGCTTGAGCATACTTAACGTTTCCACCCTGTATATCAATTTTATTAATCGACATTATATTTTATTCACCTATTGACGCATATATGGAAAAAATGATAATATTAATAAGAACTGATCAATCAAAGTTGCAAATAATTTATAATATAAAAAGGCCTGTTTCACCACCTTCTGATATGTGTGGGATAGCCTAAACATAAGTTTTGTCACTTTCTTTCTTTATGTCAAGTGACAGAGACAAAAGTTGTGTATAAGCTATCCAACACTTATCAGAAGGTGGTGAAACAGGCGCTTAAAGTAATTCGTTAACAGTTAACTATTCTTATAGAAAAAAGAATGACAACACGTATTAATATCATACAGTGACGCGTGGTACGAATGTTAAAAACGTATAAGAATATTGAAATGGCCTTATTTGTAGTAGTTAAGGTAACTATTACATAGAACGTTTTTTTTATTATTTTAAGGCAGTGAAACACCCAACTTAAATTCAAGGACAGTTGGGGACGAGATTACCTAGCTAACATTAATATTAACTAGTATATATCACTAGATTTTTTCACAACGACCTCTACACAACGGCCGCGTCATATATTACAATATTTACACGTCTTAAAACTTGTATCTATGCATCGCTGTAGTTATAAGTAGGTATCACGAACACTAAAGCAGGACGCCCTCCGCACCTCTAGCCACTCAGTCATCGAAAGTCCATCGGCTTATTGTATTCTAACACGCCAATCACAAATGATAACAAAAATAATCATACATCTATACAATAACATTAATATAAATATTCGGTTAAGAGTCAATCCGTTAAATTATAAAACTACACAGAACTCTAACACTCTGAGGTTATGGGCAACAAGTTAAATGTGTAACACGAATTCCGTCGCAAAACAATTAAAATAATGGTAAGTAAGCAATATTTTTAAAAATCTGTGTTTTGACAGCATAGAGCTATTTTTCGTAATATCTATAAACAATTTCAGAATCGGTTTGTACCTAGCTTTATAAAAATAACATTATTTACTCCATTTCGCAGCCACACTTTAGGTACTGAATCAGATCCAGCTATTTAAAAAGTTACTAGTGAGAATGATAATACCTAATTATTCTACTCATTAAAATATTGCAACCTAAAAATACAGAATCCTTAACTATAAAGGAAGAAAAATCTAAAATTGTAACAAATCTAAAGCAATTCAAATAATTTTATATGATAAATGTAATACATACGTACATATAAATAAAATTCAGATAAACCAACATTTTAAATGTGACCCTGATTTTTAAATTATGACCAAGAAAGTAAACAACGGCGTTAAAAATGAAAAAAAATATTGCTGAGGCTTAGTGGCTTTTTTTACTTAATACGAAATGAAATTAGGAAATTTTCAAAATTGATACTAAACTAAAGAACATTTGAGATAAGTATAGAATTATATTTCAATCAACAATAATAAATTAATTAATTAACATTATAATATCTATCACTTATTTTCTTTGAACACATTTTATTTGTAGCGATTATATTAGTAACTTTTAATTATAAAATTTGCCCACAATAGGTTCTCTTTTCTATAAAAAGTGACTGTGACGTTAATTTGTTTACGTATTTTGTTGGACTTAAATTAAATACCAGAGTCAAGCTACGTTTTTTCAAGGCTTCATTGTGAACAATTACTTTAATGTATACATATTAAAATGCATCTAAGAGAAGTAATATTCGTTTTGTTTTTATCCTATTGAATCGAGCTGCGTGTAAAGGAGTAAAAAATTTTGATTGTGCACAACAAGTGGTTAAAACACTTTATATGTTTATTCAATGTTATTACATACCAATATCAGAATTAAGAGTATTAAAGAAATAGAGACGGTATTCTTAAGAACTATTTAGCTGCAAACAACTCACTGAATATCTTTCAAATAACAGGTGTTGAATTTACATTGTAATAAAAAATAACGCATGACACTTTATACAAAATTTGTACCTACAATCGCCGCTTGTCAAAATAACCATGCAATCGTCATTCACAAAGTTTAAGTTTACTTAGTCACAAGACATGCGCAACGTTAATGAACAAACATCTTTTCGACAGCAGCAACAAACGTTTGCAATGAGCTTACCTATTTCGGACACAGCATCTTCGTGAAATAAACAACTTTCCTATGCAATCACACAGTTCTAATAATTAACCTCATTCATTAAATGTTATCACAGAGAATCATCTATTTACAATTTTGACGTACTTAAGTTTTGCACGTGGCCTACAGCATGCCTCGTAACGATCTTACAAGATGGTTTAACGATTAAGCCTCGAACATTAACTATTGTATTCTAATCCAAAAAATATGTCTACATATAGATACGTAACTAGAAGTGGAATTTACAAGAAAACTCGTCACTAATAAAATTGCTGCGCCTAACCCAAGAATTAGAATTTCACTAAGCTTTTATCAAGTGTATAAAAATCTAGTATTATATAAGAAACTACAACAAGCTTTTAAAAATAAAACAGACATTATAATATGGAAAGTTAATTCCATTATTGCCCATATCAATATCAATGTTCGAGGTATTGCTCACGCTTTTAGTGAATATGACCAGTGAATAAATAGTACCAGGTTGACTTATTACAGGATGAATATTGGTGAGCGTGAGTATCAGAATTGGCTTACTACTTATCATAATTAGTCACATATTTTGAACAACGATGTACTTATAACGATTTACATTGATGATCGAAAAATAAATAATTTTTAAATGTGTATTGAAACCTAATGGACATCAGAATAATTTAAATATATCTTAGGGTCACTTACACCTTGAAAGAAGATAATAAATAATTATTATAGAAGATAGATTAAGAAAAATCTCGAAATTGCTGCGGCCGCATTTAAATAGGTTCATTTCATTTAAAAAATTAAAATTAGCAGCATATTAAAATAAAGGAAAACCATAACCCTGTGTTATGATTAGTAGCGAAAAACCATAAAACAGATTACAGTAGATCTATATTCCCATGATATATTTATGAATGACCCCATGAAAGTTATTTTGGCCGTGAACTTAAAAGTTGTAAACCAATTCAGTCTGCGGCGTCGATTTTGTGCCTGGTCGTCATAATTACATTTAGAACAGTTTTAATATCGTACAGGTTTTAACAATTCGAATTACTTACTCGTTGCTTACAATTTAATGTAAAGCTATTGGAGTTAATTAAAATTAGTACGCAAATATTTTAATTAATGGAATCTTGAATTACAAATTTTAATTCACAGTGAACACTGTGGGAGTTGGATTAATTCATCTCGTTTAATTATAATTATTTACCTAGACTTTTAAGTTGAATCTGAAGATAATCTTGATGCAGTTTATATTTCAATGCTGATAATACTCTATTAAAATTTTCAAAATTTAAACAGTTTTAAAATATAGTTGGTCTATGGATGATTAAATGTTACCTAAATAATATAAAATACTCTTTCTAACCAGGCGACAAAATCTATTTAAACAATATTATATCATTATTAATCCAGTCAAGGGAGTAGAAGATCTTGTCACATTTGGTCTGGGCGAGTTGGTGAACATCAGACATTGTAAAATGAACTATTACTATTATGAAAACTGTTAATTTATATGAGATGCGTTATTAAGAGTGCGAATAAACTTTTTCTTATTCAAAACCATTTTGACATCAACCTCCCCTCCATCCCCTCCATCGCCAAATGTAACAAAACATTAGCATACCTATTGACTGGCCTACACACGATTTAACAATTTAGGTAATAATATCCGAAGTATTTCATTAAAGTTTACATACAATTCATATTTATTTATTTAATTGTATTTAAATTTAAATAACAGAGATATAAAGCACTTGGGGGAAGGACCGCAAATTCAATAAAAAATGTTCAACTTTTTACTTATGTTAGTATAATATTAACTAAGTAAAAATTATACGCTATGTAAATATTTTATACATTCCTAGTAGGTACTTATTAATTTGTTCCGACTATAAGTGTTTAGGTTCTTCCGTCTTATTTGAACATGGAACGAGGTCGGTGAGGCGCTTGAGTAGTCGGCGCTGTTTCGGAGTGTGCGGTCGCCGAACGCGACGCGACGCCGCGCGCGCAGTCGTTTCAGCAGACGATACATTACGTAGACTTTGTGAAGTGCAATTTTAATATAGAAACTTTACTTTTACAATACAGACTATTATCTTCATTTTATGTAAAAATCCTAGCGCAAACGAGTTGCCTGGCACTGTTTTCATTAATCGAATACCTTAACCGTAATATAAATCAAGGAGTAAAATTTTAGCGAATTAAAAATTAAATTTTCCAAAACTTTGTAAATACTAGAATTCGGACACTCGGGGGCCGCCGACGGCCGGCCGCGGCGACGGGCGAGATTCGTCCGTGGGTGCTCGGGCGCGACCGTCCCGCGCGACGCGTCAGAACGTGTGCGCGTGCGGCGGCGGGGGCGGCGGGGGCGGCGCGGCGGGCGCGGGCGACGCGCGCACGTCCCGCTGGGAGCGCGCGCGGCGGCGCCGCTAGCACCAGTCGTCCTCGTCGGAGTCGGAGTGGCGCGCGCGCTCCCGCGGCTTGTACCCGTTGGGCAGGCGCGGCGCGGCGGCGGGCGAGGGCAGCGCGCGCGCGCCGCCGCCGCGCCCCAGCGCCAGCGCCGCCTCGTAGCTCAGCGGCGCCTCGCTCGCGCGCGCGCCGCGCTCCGACTCGTAGCCCCAGCCGCGCCTGCCGAACTCACGCCCGCTCTCATTCACACTTTTCGGAACACAGATATTGCACATGGTTACTTTGATGCGATCGCTCTTAGGTCGACCGAGAACGAGTTTAGAAATGAAAAAAAAAAGCCATTGAGCTCACCTTTCTCTAGATCTATAGTCTCGGTGTATCAGTCTTTCAACTTCTCTGCCGTACTCGTACTCGTCGTGTAAAGGCTCTAACGGTTCTCTCGTTGTGTGTCTCAATGGTAACTGTGGAGTAAACGGACGTCATATAAATTGAAATAAATATTTGAGCCTTGAAAATGTTCTTCTAAATCAGAAATACTTATTTACAATCATTGGTATATTGATACCCATTGCACATGGCATGGTTCCCAGGTAACTTAGTTATTACGTGATACCATAATATGCTCAAATCTTCTTACAATATATTATACTAGCGGACCCGGCAGACGTCGTCCTGCCCGCTATTAGCGCCACCAATTCCAATTCCAAAGGTCCAATTTTTCTAATTACAAACCTTCCTCTTGAATCACTCTATTAAAAAAAACCGCATCAAAATCCGTTGCGTAGTTTTAAAGATTTAAACATACGTCATAGGGACAGAGAAAGCGACTTTGTTTTATACTATGGAGTGATTCGCTTCGGAAACAGTAATTGAAGCGTTTGAAAATAGTACAGTACCTACTGTCCAGGCTTGATATTTATTCTAAGCCGAACGCTGAGGCCGATCGTGCCTTCTCTATCGCTTGTTCCGCGCTCTCGCTTGCACGCGGAACGTGACAATGAGTCATGCTTTTTCGTGTGTATAGCTGGCGTTCCTCGATTTATACTCGTAAGACGTTATCACGTCAAAAAGTATAACGAACAGTTTACTTTTGATGTAAGTATATAATTAGTACCGTTTTTTTTAAATTTTTAATTTATACTTGTATCATCTGATATTATAAATTCATATTAAATTTTTAGTTCCAATTATCGCTACCAAATTGTTAGTGGCGCTAGTTACATAGCAAAAACTGCATTTGACGAATAGCGAACGATTAGCAAGCCATCGCATACGTAATACGATTATTTTTTACATAGAGCGATCAATCGCGCGTCTTCTGCGCAATGACTGCACAATTTTTGCTTATCGCTTAATTTTAGCTAATAACCCTGCAGGTACTCACGTGCGAAGGACTATGGCTGGTTCTTGTGAACGGTGGTTGTTGTTTAACGTGTAAGGTGGACGGCTTGGTCGGCGTGGGCGGCAGCTGCCGGCCGCGGCCGCGCCTGCCCGCCTCGCGCTCCCACTGGCGCCACTCGCGCCACTCGCGCTCCCTCTCGCGCTCGCCACCTATCGACGCCCAAACTGCTCTTTGAATCATTTGAGCGTTCTATTTTCTGACCGATTTTCTGGCCCCTTTTCTCCGCGTAGTGACCCCTTTCCATTGATCTCATAATGGGAAGGATTTTCTTGGGATAATAGAGCGGTAGATTTCCAGATACTTCGAGTAAGGCTCGACTGAGAAGAATACGGGATTTAGGGCCTGTTTCACCACCTTCTGATAAGTGTCGGATAGCTTATTCACAACTTTTGTCTTTGTCACTTTACGTAAAGATATCAAAAGGGAGTGAAACAAGGCCTTAAACTCTTAGGACCCCATTCACGAGTCGTCAATGGTTACATAAAGAATTCATTCTCAGAGTCAGTTAACGCATCATTAAGCCATAGATAGTCAAATTACATCACGTTTGGAGATTTAATTATAACTAGATGATGCCCACGGCTTCGCCCGTGTGGATTTAGGTTTTTAAAAATCCCCTGGGAACTTTTGATTTTCCAGAACACAAAGTAGCCTATCTGTAGTAACCCGTTCCCAAAACTGAAAAATTCGTGGGATCCCCACGATTTCGGAATGCAATTCCTTACAGCATCAGGGTTGAGGAGTTGGATATGTACCTACTGGAGTTCATTCAAAAATAAAGTCTTTAATTGGTACCCCAAATCAATTTAAATAACCGACAGTTCCTAAATCCCATTAGTTTTGGTGGTCAGGTCCCCTACAGCATCAGGATTGAGGAGTCGGAATCCAAATTTTTTATGTGATGCAATGTTTCTCTATGGATTAAAAAAAAATTACGCAAATCAGTTCAGAAATCTCGGAGATATCAGTGTAGAAAAACACAACTCCTCCTTTTTTGAAAGTCGGTTAAAAAAGTAGCCGTCCTTTCTCAGGCTCTAGAGTATTTGTGCACCAAAATTCGTTTAAATCGGTTCAGTGGTTGTAGCGTGAAAGCGTAACAGACAGACAGACAGAGTTACTTTCGCATTTATAATATTAGTAAGGATTAGTTAGTGACTCATTAGACTAATTTAATGATAGTCTCTGAGTACGATAATTAGGTTTAATGATTATTATCAGACGGGACCAACGGCTCGACTTGCTCTCCGAGGCACGGGCGAATCGAGAAGGCCTGTTCTATTCTCCAAAGTCAGTCATGCAATCCAGTTAGGCGTTATACAATGAACACAAAATTACTTTGCTATAATCCGCTAACAGTGACAAATTTGTAGGCACAACACCACACAAATTCACCACAAAAACTCGACGATCGTTTCGCTCCGACACCGGAGCATCTTCAGGAGATGTCGACTTCACAACGGATGATTGCAAAGTCTTTGTGCAAAGTGACTTTGCAATCATCCGTTGTGAAGTCGAGTTAGCGGATTATAGCAAAGTAATTTTGTGTTCATTGTATAATATCATGGAATTCCGCAAAGTAACGCCTGCTTCTATTCAACCAGTTAGGCGTTGCTAAATTAGCACGCAACTAATAATGCAACGTCGCAACTACGTCGCACATCCCTCAGTGGTACTAGACTAACGAATACGATTTAGTTACTAATGATTGTGGGTATAATGTATTCATAAGGCGTAATGTAATTAGATGA
Organism: Melanargia galathea; assembly: GCA_920104075.1. NCBI lineage: Eukaryota > Metazoa > Arthropoda > Insecta > Lepidoptera > Nymphalidae > Melanargia > Melanargia galathea. The sequence continues at coordinate 5,564,840 of OV049863.1, forward strand.
AAAGAAGTAAAGAAAGGAAAATAATTCAGACCGTAAAGAAAATTATGTAGCCGGGATAACAAACAGATGTGCAAACAATTTTCTTATGAATAAATCGTTAAGGTTTTCTTCGACGAAAGCGTTCATGCTCCCACATGTTCATATTCACTTGAGCAGCATTCAATGACATCTATCACCGTAATTTAGGAACAGATTGTTTTTCGAGGAGCAAAAGGCCAGTATATAAAATGAAACATTCAATTTCAGACCTTTTGCTTTACAATAATTTGGTCATAAATTTTGTAACAAACGGGGTTCTAATTTTAGAATTAGTGGTCTTATAATTTAATACGTAGTAACAATTGGATGAAATAATATACTCAGTTGTACATTGTAATATTGGGGGTGTCTAACGTGAGCCGCCTTAGTTTCCATGATTGAGTTGTGAGAGGCTATGATAAACGTTACACTGTTTATAGACTGGTAAGAGCCACAACTGAAACTGAATGTGCGAACATTAGAAATATGCAGTTAGCCTTACTTTCAGTAGTGTCTCTTACCCGTTGTCCTAGGTGAACGACAGACGCGAGAACGCGACATGATACAACGCGACGCGAAAATACATAAACAGTAACTGAGCCTTCACGTGGCCTACGTTGTCGCGTAGATCTAAGTTTATCATTGTCTATGGAGTCGTATCGCGTCGCGTCGCGTGTGTCGTTCACCCAGGAGAACGGGTTAGTGGGTAGGTATAGCGATTGCATAAAGCAGACTGCGCATTGTAGTGTGTGTCGGAGGGCGGTGTGTGAGGCGAGTGGCGAGTGGATCTCACCGTAGGTGTGGTGAGGCGGGCTGGGCGACCGCGAGGGCTGGCTCAGGCTGGTCGTGGGGTAGGGCGCCCTCCACTCCTTCCCTGCTGTCAGGAATACCTTCATGTACCTTCCACCACGCTTTATCCTATGTCCGTCGGATTATCGACCTAATTTTTTCACTCACAAAGGTGACTCTAAAAGTTTTGGACGTCTGTTGAAGGTGATTTTCGAATCGTCTTTTAGGGATGGGACTCGGAAAGGTTTGGATTGTTTTTAAGAATGGATTAATTTGTGTGACCTAATGTTTACATTGTATTGAAGGACATAGGATTTCTTCGTATAGTGTGTACAGGAATTATTTATCTACCTTCTATTTTATAAGTACCTTCAAAACATTCAAAAACTAAATTATAAGTTTCATTAAGCGTTTGCATGCTGCATGATGTAATTGAGGTTATTTCCGTGCATGCGCTCAATTATAAAATCTTAATGAAAGCAATGTGCAATCAAAGTAGGCACCCGAATGTTTGTAACATGCAGCAGGCAATTTTGATAATGCAAATTTATTTTACAATTTTTCATAATTATCATGGCAGTGAACAATCAACAATTTAGAATAGGTATACCTTGTATATTAAAAAAATACTTATTTCTAAACTCTAAGATCAACATGTTACATGACCATAAGAATAAATGTCGTTTATAAATTATAAATCAGTAAATAATAATAATACGAGCGAGCAATAATTTAAATAGCTATATAGTAACTACTAAACGTATTTTACAAAACTAGCATCTGTGTAATAATATAGGTAGGGCTAACATCATCAAACTTCATCTAGTATTATGAAATAATTTGATCATAGCAACGGCTTTGTCCACTGAAAATCTTACTACATCTACGGATCATGAAATTCTACAACTACATTAAAGCTAAGGTTCCCATATTCTCACAAAACTTTCAGAGTACCTTCATGAGAAGAAAAATGTTTGCAAAACTGTTTTAGTTTCATAAACTAAATCTAAATGGAGGATAATAAATATGAATGCTTATGGTTACAATATGCGTGAAAACTATATGAAAAATATAGTGGTTTAATAAAATATGTAGTTGTAGGCGAAAAATGTAGCTTCTCGATATTTAGTGTGATGAATGATCAGTTACTATCTTATATTATATTTGCGTTAGCGTCAAGCTAGTACAGTGAATCTGCTGATATAGAATGTATAGAAAACAAATCAATATAATTACCAGAAGAAAAAAAAAATAATGCCTGAAGAAAAGGATACCTAATCAGTACCTACAAGGAGGATACCAGCAGATTCACATTGACGATTCGTATGTCAAAAATCTGAGATAGTTAACGCTATACAGGGTATAAGGAGAACACTACCGAAAACTTATGGCTATTAATATACTATCTATTAACAAACTACTATTAATATTATAATCCAATACCAATAAGCATTTGTCTTATACTTGTAGTATTTGTAGTTTAGTAAGTATACCTACCTAGTATTTTTCAAACCGACATGCAGTGTAAAGCGCGCAAAATTCAGGGCATTAACATTGCGAGCGGCGACCGGCCCGCGACAACTTTACGTATAATAGGCGTCAGCTGATTGCATTACATTGCCAACTTACGAAAAATACAGGAAATACTATTTAAACTTTCTTTCGTGTTTTTTTTCTGATATCTCGTCAGTAATCATCACTACTATTATAGTTACCGGCAAACTTCTTGAACAAATGACCTTGACTTGCGCACAAGCGAATTTTAGGTCTCTTTGGTGGGGCGTGCGGGCGCGACGGCGGGGAGTAATGTTGGTGCGTGATTGGTAGATCAGTAGACCTTTGCCTCCCGCTTTCCCCTTTTTGCCCGGATGTGTAGTTACAATGCGCTAACTTACCCCCACTACACTTCATGCTCAAGAAGTTTGGCGGCAATTGTACTTGTCTTCATTTTCGAAAGCGGTCCCCTTACACCCGATTATTATATTATCATTAGCGTCTTAGCACTTAATATGTATGTACCTACCATGCGGGTGGTAGTGGTGGGGCGCTCTGTGTGTGCGGCCGTGTCTCTGGTGCTCGTGTTTGACTATCTCGACGACGTTGTTGACCGTGTCGGAGAAGCCGATGTCGTGATGGTAACCTCCGTAGTGCCCTCTTCGTCTCGGACTTGGGGTTCGTCTGAAAAGTCATATCGCTTATTTGGAATATCATTGTGATCACGAAAAGCTCATAGACAATAATTCCTCGTTTCGTTTATACCTATTCAAACATGCATAATATTATGTATTCGTCTATGCTATGTAACTCATGTTATAGATAGTTGCGAGTGAGCCGGGTCAAAGCTGAAAATCAGCGCACATATGATGCTTACGCTAAGATGCACGCCCATCCTGACTGGTGTTGCAATACCAATCTATTAGAAAGAAAGAAACTTTACTATGTATATAATTATAGAGACAGAAGTAGCATGTAACTTACAGCCAGCTATTATGCTACTTCTGTATCTATAATTTTTGTCGGTGACACTATATAAGTAGAATAAAGTTTCTTTATTTCTTTCTAATAGGTTGGTATTCCTATAATGTTACGTTGTTGGTTGGAGTTGCATAGAAAATTAATTTAGTGAAAGGTAGTTTTATATTGAAATTAAAATTAAAATTCATGCACATCAAAAAAAAAAACATAAGAAATATTAGGTAGTAGTATACTACTACCTAGTAGTATACTAGTAGTAGTAGTATGTAGTAGTAAAAGTTGGTAAGTAGTTTATTTAAAACGGTTAGTTTTTAGCTGTTGTTAGAAAATATGTTAGTGGAGTCGAACTTTCTAGACATACCGTTCAACACTACGATATCTTCTAGATCAATTTCTTCTTCGATGACGCTATAAAATAAAATAATATAAAACAAAACATAAAAAATATAGATAACAAAATACTCGTTAACCCTTTGGTGTAATGTGCATGCAGTCGAATTTGCTCAAGCATCAAATTCCGACAAAATTAAATTTTTAGATCAGAAATATATACTTAGCTAAAATAACATACTTAATTTAGGTTTTCGGAATATTCCTGTTTGTCCTGTTTGGTCGTTTAATAAGCAAATACAATTTTATAACAATAAAATGGTTTAGCCACTGTTATTACCTTAAATTGGAAGATCCATGATGTCCGTTCTGGTATGTGTGTGGTGCTTGTAGTCTCGCTTCCTCTAATGATTCCAAGGACGCGTGCTGTGATCCCACATCTTGCAACTCCAATATCTGTATAATATCAAGAACGTTGTTAATTAACCTACATAACAATATTGGTACGTTGATTTTCAACGATTCTAAAATTTCAATATTTCTTGCTGTCCCATATTTACAAAACATTTCAAGTTGCTACAATATCGATGCACATATTGTGGCCGATTCTGTTGTACACAATCTCTAAATCTAAACTAAAATGACAGGTCTAAATATATTGCCGTCTCTTTCACAATCCTCCCTGCTGAAGGGGATAGCACTATTTTTAAACCTGTCAATTTAGTTTAGGTTTAGAGATTGTGTACAACAGAATCGGCCACATAGTGTGCCTAAGTACGTATTTTGCAGTGCATGCATTTGTGCTCGTGCATTATTATCATCAAACTATTTAAACACATCGGATACTTACCCGGAGTTGTCAAGTTAGATCTACTAGTGAAAAACTAATTATTTATTTATTAATAATATCATGCGATTTTTGTGAATTTATATTTCATGCATTTATATTGGGTACGTAGATTTAAGAGTAGTTTGATTAGTTTTAAGTATGGGCATGATAGTATTTTGTTAGTGTTCGTGTAACAGATATGGCAGTGCTGCGTCTAAAAACAATTTAAATATTATCCCTAGTTAAACATTACACATATATCATTCACTATATTTACCTAATCTTAAATCATTCGTTATATAAACATCAATATTCTACTATTAATACTGCATTATTACACTGTAAACAATTACCTAAACATCAACAACCTGTAAATTTCAAATCAAAAGTTGTCATCAGTAGTTACAACATAATAATCTATAGATACAGACATGTAACGGGCCTAAGCCCCTAATAATTGCTGTTATACGATACATAGGCTAACTGCATCAAGGGTTATTGTAAAATAAGCTAAGACGAAACGAGTACATTAATTACAATAATATCTTCATTAGGACAACACAGCGACACTAACAATGTTATAACACCAACTATCTATAGAGAGCAACAATTATAAATATTTATAAAAGTTAATATTAGGACAATGGTTAATAATATAAGCAATCCAATACTTCAACCCCGAACATTATAATAAAGGTGATTTTAATTCAAAATTAATAGCCAATTGATATATCATAGGGCAATTTTGAGGGAATTTAGTTAATGTACGGTAAGACTTTGGACAGCGTTCTTATTATTGGGTTGATCAACAACAAGAATATCGGTTCAATAGGGACACCAACGGTATTCACCTTTTTGTTGTTCCTGCAACAAATGAAAAAATACATTAAAATCCTTCTTGTTACGTAATAAGTGCAACGTTATCGTGCTACAAAAATTAAGTTTGGTTCAGTTTAAGTGAGACGATTCCTGAAGTAGCTGCGCGGTACGATAGATGTAACGAATGTAACTTTTACGGAGAGCGCTCACGGAGCGGTTTGGAATCGCGCCCGCCGCGGCTGCGGGAGAGAGGTTAGAGAGAGCGCGCTCACGAGCCCGCTTGTTTTTGCGGGACCGCAGCCGCCGCGGCTGCGGGCGTCGCCCGCCAACTCGGCGGGCGACGCCCGCAAGACCGGCGGTTATATTTATATACTAGATGATGCCCACGGCTTCGCCCGTGTGGATTTAGGTTTTTAAAAATCCCGTGGGAACTTTTGATTTTCCAGAACAAAAAGTAGCCTATCTGTAGTAACGGCCGTCACCAAAACGGAAAAATTCCGTGGGATCCCCACGATTTCGGAATGCAATTCCTTACAGCATCAGGGTTGAGGAGTTGAATATGTACCTACTCGAGTTCATTCAACGTCTTTAATTGGTACCCCCAATATCAATTTAAATAACCGACAGTTCCTAAATCCCATTAGTTTTGGGGATCAGTTCCCCTACAGCATCAGGATTGAGGAGTTGGAATAAAAAAAATTTGTAGGACAGTGTCGCAATGTTTCTCTATCGATTAAAAAAAAAATTACGCAAATCGGTTCAGAAATCTCGGAGATATCGGTGTACATAGGTAGAAAAACACAACTCCTCCTTTTTTGAAAGTCGGTTAAAAAAGTAGCCTATGTTACTCCCTGGTTAATTCTCTACTTGTATGTGAAAGTCCCGTCAAAATCGGTTCAGCCGTTCCGAAGATTAGCCCGTTCAAACAGACAGACAGACAGACAGATAGACAGACAGACAAAAATTTTAAAAACATTTGATTCGGTTATGGTACAGTTCAAATAACCATATGAGCTTAATATGAGGTAGTTATTTCGATATTACAGACAGACACTTCAATTTTATTTATTAGTATTAGTATAGAGTATAGATGAAGAGCTGGCGAACAAAACGTTATATTTTTTAAACCGATGGTCTTTGGCCTGGTGAATAAGAATATCAACTTAATTTTACTTAAAACGGTCCCGCAACTGTATCAAAATTGCATCCATAGGTCGTGGTTTCGATCATAACGGCATAATTACAATAAAGTTTCGAAAGATTTGATATTCAAACACGTTTTCTTTCAAGATGGATTAATTTCCATACAAATTTGTAAGATGTCAATCAAAATGAATTATTTCTTTTTCAGAAGAAAAATTGTTCTTTTTTACTAAGATTTTTTTTTTATTAAAAAGTTTATCATTTAAAAACTTTATTCACTAATAAAGTTTTTAAATGATTTATGTTGAAATTGTCCTAAACTAACTTACAAATATCAGATTGACTTACAAATGATAGATTATTGTTGAAAATTAATTAGAATTTTTAGAAATGGTTTACGAATTATTAATTTCATAATTGAAATAGGTTAGAATTAACTGACATTTGATTCATTCAGTGGCGCCGAACCGCCATCTTGAATTATTGGTATAAATACGGCTACTTCGAAGCCATGAATTGAGTTTCCTCCAAAGACTCAACCGACTATTAGATGCTTCAGCGTCTAGGTCGTGATATTTGATTGAGGGCTACGACAGCAATCACACCCTAATCAAATAAATGCTGCCATTTTGGACTTGGCTGAGTGTAATTAATTAATTAGTATAAAATATATTTGAAAAGTGATCTCAGTTAAACTAATCTCTGATGTGCGGGTGATAAACGCAGATATTTTAATAATAGTTTGATTTAGTTTTAATATTAATTGATATCCTGCTTCTGGAGTTATGTGTTTACACAAACAAGTTATTGCTTGCAATTAAATGGCCTAGTGCATTAGTGGCAATCAAAACGTATTTAATAATTACGCCCGGTTGCAAACAAAATGTTATAATTGCATTTTCTAAATTTAAATCTTATATGAGATAGCAAACTGGATTTAACATATTATTATTATGTTCAATAAAGTCACAAACTACATATGGGTAAATAAAAATCCACGCCAAAAGCTCATTGTAAATATGTCATTCAGTTTAGTTTGATGCAATTATACCGTTTTGTTCGCCAGCTCCTCCTATAAGAAAAATGCCATCGCGCCCGCCGAAAAACCGCAGAGCTTGCGGGCGACGCCCGCAAAGCTCGCGGGCGCCCGCTGCCCGCCGGTTCTGCGGGAGCCGCGAGCAACCGCCAACTCTGCGGGAGTAAATCGCGTCGTGAGTTTTGCACTCGACATTTGTATGAATTTCGAGTGTTGCGGGCCCGCAACCGCGGCGGGCGCGGGTGCGAACCGCTCCGTGAGCGCTCTCTCTTACGTCAACTGTGACCTCCGGAACTGTCCCAGTTAAACGGTAGGCCTATAGCTGCGGTAACTTTAACAATAAAAGTAACATTTATATTTGGAATGGTACTTGTTCCAAGCTTGTTAACTTTTTTGTACTTAGTAGATTTAAGACTGAACATGCGTAATATTGTAAACACCATTTATTAAGTCGTTGTTTTTTATTAACTATAACTATTAACATTATGAAAACATTTTATTTGTAAGCATTCACGCCTCACAAGATTTACGTTTTCAAAAAATAATGAAGTTCACAAAGACAGTTTTGTCATTTCATATGTAGGGTATAATCTTCTATCGAAATATCCATTATGTAGATACTCTCTTAAACAATACTGTTTTAATTTTATTCAAATATAACTTACTTGAGAGATCTTCTCGAATTGCGTTTGGCGAGGTTTGCCAAGGAGTGCGGATCTTCAGGGTGACCATTCATAAGCGCTGGGATTTCATGAGTCAGAGAGCCGGTCCTCGAGCCCGGCCCCAGGCCCGCCGCAACGTCCATCAGGCAGTTAAACAAGGACGCCTTCTGCACCACGCACCCCACATCATCTACTCTCCCCGTACATTTGCGCAGTCTCGTGCACTTATATTATGTTTGCCGTTGATTCATTGAATGATCTCACGACTGCATGAGTATGCGCAAATGCCCCGTGTATACAATACATATCCATGCTAGAGTTCGTTATGTGTCTGTTGTATTTCTGTTCGTGTTTTGTCCAGTGTAAGAGTTTTATGGCTATGAAATCGAACATGGAATGTATTCTTAATGTTTGTGTAGGTGAGATCAGCGTTCTAAGATCTGAGAAATAACACCTAACTTATGTTATTTGTAATACACATAGATTCTGACGGTGATGGTTACCCACTCTTTTGAGAAACTGATAATCTTGTAGGAAGGTATTTTGTGTAATTTCGAGGAGCTGCAAATGACACAAAGCATATTTGTTTATTACCAGTGCATTAGAGTAGGTACATGTGCAAATATGTGGCCAGAGGCAGTATGCTGATTAGCGATGACAGTTTTGTCCTTGTTTTGTTGACGACTATTAAATGAGAAAAGGTAATTCTTCAAATGTTTCTTATGTATATATTTTTTTTTCATTAATGGCATGCAGTTTCTCGTATCGAATCTTATAATTATAATTCTTTGAATATCGAGTTTGCTGACAAATATTAGCCAAGCGTAAGAAGCGTAAATTTTAAATAGTATTGATTCATACAACATTCTAAAGTTCATTACAATTTAGCCGAAATATAGCTTGGATAAAACAAACAGATTATTAAGTAAAAACAAATCTCATTTGCAATTTTCAAAGACAAAAATCATGCACAGTTTCAGATAATCATTAAAAATCACACAAAAAATACTTGTTTGTTAAATGATTGGCATTTGACAAACAATATAAAATAGCCGATCGAAAACAGTTTCTAAAGGGGAAGACAAAAAATCTACTGGAAGACACTTCTAGATCTACCGACAATCCTTAAAAACTCAATAACACACACATATCCAATAATTTACTAGGTAAATACGAATTTTGCAACTATAGGACAGGTCACTATTTTTGTGGTTTACTAAACCCTAACGATGGCTTTGGACAAACATGTGAACTCGTCACAACTTTGTCCGTACTACCTGTGAAGTGCATCATAATCTAATGCTATGATTATGTTACTAAAAAACATTTGCCTTCGACCTTCGTGTCGATTTGCACATTTCTTTTATCACTAGCTTTCATATTCATAGAAATCTTTATTCAAACACGATGCGAAAGAAGTTTATGAAAAAATGAATGGATAAATAAACAATCTAGAATAGTGCAAGAAAAAGGTAGTCAAAGTTACGTTCCGTAAAATATTTAATACTACCGGCTGATTGGCCGTTCGGCTATTCTCGCTGAATGCCTGAAAAGTAAACCACCAATGTAGTCGACTCGTTGTGAGTCGATTTCCACTAAATTGACGTATTGTTGACATGTATACAAAACGAGCTGTATTTCGGAGCCAATTTATTATTCGGTGGATATTCGATCAAATACTTTGCACTTGGTATAGTTTAATTTTTAAAATGCTTTGTTCAGACAACAATACATCGACGGGAGGATAACACAACAATCTATAATTATCTAACTATTGAGTGAATTTCATAAATCTAAACACAGGAACTTTTAAGGGTCCATCAACAAACACTACTATTTAATTGTGTAGTTACATAAAAACCTAACGACGAAAGTTATGCTCGGCTTAAGTGCACTAAAAATATTGTGCAGTATTACATCTGACTGTAGCCACATTCGTTTACTCTGGCTGCAGTTGAACTACACCTAAGGTAATTAAATTCTGATCTACACCCATGCTTTAAATCATCTATTAAAGATTCTGAAACAGTTAGCTTATTTCAAACATTAAAACACCCAATGTCCTAATAATCATTATATAATCCAAAGGAGTATTATAATGAAATTCAGTACAACATTATATCATCCGTTTTCATAATTTCACACTCCTTTGGATGGTTACTAGGACTGGCTGTTTTAATGTTAGCAGTAAGCTAACTGTTTCAGAATCTTTTATAGAGGATTCATATTATGGGTGTAAATAAAGTCTTGTATGCAACTGTTGATAATTAGGTATTAAAACACTCATATTCGTGTTTTACTCCACCTTATTATACAACAATTGCATAAATAACTATTATTGAAATAAGTAACCACGTGGAAGAAAAAATTAAAACATTTACGGTGCATTGTAGTAAAATTAACAAAGTGACTGACCTGGCCCGTGTTTGCATCCGGTTTAAACCTTGTCGTTCGCCAGTTCTCTATGATAATAAGTGCTGCGTAAATCTTTCCGACAGTCAGTTTTCCTGTATTGAGAACGTCTTTACGAGGCACCAGCAAGTCTAACATCTTCTTTGCTTGAAGTGGCCAAATGTGGGTTATTGTTTCTCTGAGGTCTTCATCGGCTTGGTCCATTTCTTGAGCTGTGAAAAAAAATTATAAATAGATATAAAGTTCTCCTGATCTTTCTTTTACGATAGCTGACTAAATAAAATGTTTTTACCGGATCTCATTTTAATGCTGAGGTTTTCTCGAATTAAGGCGAAAAGCGTTGTTGTAAAATTGACTTTCCCCTCCTCGTCGAGTGGCATATTCATTCTTATTAATTTTTTGAAAGCTAGTCTGTTTGGACACTTGTTACCGAATCCTAGTGGTGGATCCATGTTTTTTAACATATCATACATTTCGGTGTAGTGAATTTTTCCTCTGCAAAAACAAAATAAGAGCGTTACTCAGTGTTGTTGCTGAAAAAAAGATGTTTTCAGTAATTCTTCGCTTACGTTGCGTTTGGATCATATTCAGCCCATATTCTAACAAATTCGTCCAAGTGATGTGCTCCCAGAATAGAGGAGTCTCTTGTCAAGTAATCAAAATTATCCATAATGACGGCAACAAACAAGTTTAACATCTGAAAACAACATAAAGCAAAAGTAATGCAATTTGTTATACTGGTAACGACAATTTTGATATTGATAAAAGTACTTACAAGAAAAGAACAGAAGAATATAAAAGAAACGAAATAAGCATAAGCGAGAGTGCTGCCACAGGATTCATTTGCAGGCTTATCAGCAGCCTTATCACATTTGGCTGGCTTTAAACAAGCTAGCATAATATTCGGCCATGATTCACCTGTAGCACACCTAAAACATAACACAGATGTAGATTTATAATACAAAAAATGTAACATTACTTATGAAGTACAATCATATTATACAGAGAGTTTAGTGCTAGATGGAAAGTATCTATCACTACTATTTTCTTACCTAAATAATAACATAAGTGCTTGAATAAAACTCCGAAAATTGTTATGTCTGTTCATATCTGACTCGGCTGCTAATTCTATATTGCCAAACACCTGTGAAATATAAATTATTACAAACAACGGTTACACTATTATTACACTAAGTATTTATTAAGATTAAGAATTCTTAAAATTTAATTATTCGCAAACTAACAGCAATTTTAACAAGCTATATTTAAAAAAAATTTAACCGACTTCGGTCCAGCAATCTCAGAGAAATCGGTGTACCTACCAATCAAAAATATTAGTGACATAAGGCTACATTTATGCTTGTAACTTCATACATAAGAATGATAACTAGGTGTGTTATATACTTAAACCTTTCTGAACGTATTTAGATTACGATAGTGAATAAATTATCAAAATTGGTTCATTGATTTTTGCAATAATCGCGAACATGAATACATACATACATACATACATACATACATACATACATACACACACACATACATACATACATACATACATACATACATACATACATACATACATACATACATACATACATACATATGTACATACATACATACATACATACATACATACATACATACATACATACATACATACATACATACATACATACATACATACATACATACATACATACATACATACATACTTACATACATAAATACATACATACAGAACCGAATTTTTGAAGTCGATTAAAAACCGTTGCTAACCTGCATCCCAATGATGGCGTAGATGAAGAATAGCATCGCAATGAGAAGGCACACGTAGGGTAAGGCTTTGAAACTCTGCACGAACGTCCAGAGAAGTATTCGAATAGTGTAACCCTGTCGGAGCAGCTTGATCAGTCGCGCGGCTCGGAACAGGCGGAGAAAACCGACGTTGAATGTGTTCTCCTGAAATACCGTGTGTGTCTATGTTCATGTGATCTCGTATTACAGCGTTGTTAAGAACGCTTTATACATTGATTCGACTTTTGATACAATATATTTTGTTCATGAAAGTTTATAATTGCTCTCAAATTTAGCTAATACAACTAACTTCTTACACGAAATTTATAATGAGGAATTCCATCCCATTAAAATTGAACAAAGCTTCGTTAAAATAAGAACATAAATAAGTATATCGATACGTTTACTATGTATATTTTATTTGCGATTTTTTTATATTAAATACTCAGTTCATTTAAAGTTTTTAATTGTATACTTAATTTTATAAACAGCAGTAAAAAGGTACAACGAATTGAAAAATAATTTAAATTACACTACAGAATGGATTTTAATATTCTAGTTACAGTAGACACTGTTTTGAAAATTTTAAATGTGACTAAAACAAAATCGTCCATAAAAATTGGTTGCGGAAAATCACTTTATTACCTACTAATACCATTATATATTATAATTATAAGTGTAAATTTAAACAATTTATAAACAATAAAAGCTCATGTTCCAAAAAATTTAAAGAAACTAAGAGTAATTAAATACAGGAGAGAAAATAACGTGACGTAATAGGAACGAATTCTTTGATAATGATGGAGATACTAAAATAGGATTGCTACCAAATTTTGTAATCAGGGCAAAATATGAGATGAACTTTAAGTATTTCTTCACCATAACTATCTAATACATTTAAAACTAACAATTATCAATCAACAAATACAAGTAGCTACTATTTTAACACTAGCAAATTTTACTATGACTAGCGAAAATAGTCTAGGACTGTCTTCGACCACTGAACACCAATTTCACAACACTTTAAGTCTAAAATTGCAAAAACACCTAGCACACTTTTCCTATTTTATATTCTATCTATATACCAAAATGGCAATAACGTTCTAGTACTACGAAATATTAATAATTTTGATCTATACAAATAAGTTCTAAACCATCAAAAATAGTTACAAAAATTCTAAAATTCCTAGCAATTAGTTTGATAAATAGTTTACCTGCTGACAGGATATGTCAGCAGCACAGTTTTCAGCAAGGTCACTCTGTAATCAGGATATACCTTCATTTGGTGGACAATAAGTAGTTAGCGAGGAAAGAACTTAATATAATTTTATTAAATAATTCGATATAAATACAATGGTTATTAAAGTGTTCAAGAGTATTAAATAAAGAATACTTACGCCAAACTCCATAATGAGAGCATCAATAATACTTCCAATGACCGTTATAAAATCAAATGTATTCCACGGGTCTTTGAAAAAATTCTGCAATTATAAGAAAATTATTAGTATCAAGTATAAATACAAAAAACAGAACAAATGATGTTTGAAAAATACAAGAATATATTTATTTTATTAATTACGTTAATTCGACAAAATATGAAAGTAAATGAAAATTAAAGGGTATACAAATGTACACTTTCTATACAGCATGGTTCATAAAAGGACACATTAAATTGGAGGATAGGAATTAGGACATCTCTCTCAGTAATTTTCTTGATCTATAAAAAATAAAAAATCTATAATAATTTATCTGCCTATATAATCTATAAAAAGTCATAAAGTGATATAATAAAAAACTATTAAAATAAATCATTATTAATAAATAAGCGGGCATATCAGAAATTTTCTATTAAATTATTACTAGCTTTTAATATATTCAAGTCAATATTGAATATTAAAATATAGCTAAAATCAGGTATACCTCATTTCATGTGTATAATTTCATAACTTAGCAACTTATTGAAGCTTCTCAAAAGATTTTAAAAACGTAAACAATATTTTTCATCTCATTAGCTCAGAAAGACTTTCTTTATTCTTTAAAACCTGCGTGCAAAAGCTCACTTTAACCGCTTCCGTGGAAAGTAATTCCAACTGTAGTTATTTTACGTTTAAGTTTTAATATAATTAATGTTCTATTTTATAAGTAAACTTAACGCCGATCAGTTATATTTGAATTGTTTTTCTTGCATCTAGACATTTTCCTGTAGTGAGACGAAAAGTTGTGTGTTTCGCACGGCTGCAAAATTACTTGCCTCTCGCCTCTCGTGCCTTGAATCCTTCGCTTGCTTGGTATTCAATACCAGCACTCGCGCCAAAACAACTTTGCAGCCTTGCATAACAGATAACTATTGTCAAATGTACCCTTGAATGATTTCAGTTTTGTGAGAAGCTTCAATATTATATTTATTTTTAGAAATAATCAAAAAATAAGTTAATAACCAATTTAAATAAGTTAAAATTTTGGGCACATAATTAGCCGTTATCGCTGTTATAACTAATCAAAAAGTGGATCATTCTTACCGTACATCCGAAGGCAATTAACTTCAAAACGGTCTCGAGAAGAAAGAAGAACGTAAAGACTATGTTCATGACTGTTAACACGTCCATGAGTAGTGGTGGAGCCTCGTGAAACTAATACAAAACCAAGACCAATATTTTTTAGAGGTAAAATTATCAAATCTAAGCTAAATACTACTAAAAGTTTAATATATTTAGTTCTCTAAAGTAACACCAGCCTAAACTGATCTAGCATTTAACTTCAAATTTCAAACAACGTAATGGTTTTACTAACCGCTATTTTTAAAGAAAATGAATACATACATAATGTTCATTATGTAACAGTACGTGTATTTTGTGTGTAGGTATTTCATGTAGTTCGATTTCGAGCCAACATATCGATGTGTAAAATTTGTTTTGTTCAAGTCATTTTGTGAATAGTGCACGTGCTTCATGCAAAGGCGACCTGTACATGCACACAAGGCATGGATGCATGCATGCATGTAACAATAATAGTATTCATTTGGTTCTTGTTAGTATGAAGCAACACGTCAATGTGTTATATAATGGAAATACATGGTTAAAAGTATTCGTACTGACCTCGTGGATCCGGCTGAAGAGCAGGTCACCACAAAGTTAGCGCCGAAGATGGACAACAGTCTTACCTTAACCACCATGCGCTGCTGATTATATTAACTGAACAAGCAATTATTAGAAATCACACATAGTTTAGGAGCAAGATAAACAGTGTATTTACGCGAATTCGCCACATGCAAGAAAAATAGGCCATGCTTTACACTGAAATGCAAATAAATAGTCAACCTTGCAGCACAATACTATTAGAGAGAAACCAGTAGGGAATACGTGGAAAGGATCAATATTTACTTGACTAAAAATTATCCCATACAGTCATGAAAATATACAAAAAAGTTTGTTATTAGCAGAAAGAGTACATTTGTAATTTCCGTTTCGTCTTTCTTTGATCGATCAAGCTCATCAAGTGTCAGTTTCAACTGTGTAACTTGTGTACTTACTTTGACACCATAAGCGATGATTTTCAACACTGTTTCCACGGAAAACATTCCAGTAAACCCCATATTCGAATACTTGAGGACATCCGCGTAGACGTCATTTTGATTATAGTACTGCCATTATGTGATGACGTGTTGGATAAACCCATGGCAATGAAAATATTTATTTGTTATTTGCTAAGTACTTTCAACTAAGAAATATAGTAGAAACTAAATGTACGGAATGCGTTAGTTATGATGTTGTAAAAGGTATAGATTCAGTTACAAAAAATATTATATTATTAATATTGTGGAATGAAATGCTTAATTTCTAACTACTATAAAAGGAGGAAATGATGAATAAGAACAAAACAAAAGAATTGAAACGTGGTTAACGTATAGTGAGAATAAAAATAACATGAAGGATCCTGTTCGAATGTTAAATTCCAATAGGTTTGTTAGATTGTTATTTAATTTAGAACACCGAAAAGTGTGCTTTATTTAATTCAGATTAATAATTTAGTATACACAGACGCACATGAAGCAGCTTGAAGCCACCGGCTTGGCAGAAGGGCCTTCTACCAATCATGCAGATTTTTCACACATAAACAATTAAGAGTAGGCCTTTATATAAGAATCATGCAACACGAACAACATGAATGGCTTCATGCCTAACCCGATTCCTGAGACCTTGTGCATTCACAAGCACGGATATTTAAAATGAAATGTGTTATTTTTTTGTGCCAAAATGGTGCAGGAGAGGATAGGCTTAACGTGCAATAAACACTTATATATATAAATATTAATGAATAGCAAGCAAGGACAAAGGATTACACAACGAAAACACAGGAATAAACAACGAAAAATGTTGACGATACACTTGATGATATTATAGGCTCTGGATCAATAACGGCGCATTCCATTGCTGTGTACACTGACGCCGAATAATATTATAGTTGTATACAATTTTGTGTTGTGTATGTGTGAGTATATATGGAAAATTTTGGCAGTACTAAATAAAGCCAATTAGAATGTATTCGGTACACGTACTTGTTCTATCAGGATATTCACAATTCTTAGGATTAAGGCGTTATTTACTAACATAAAAATACAGTATTTTAGACTAATACAGTAAGACGACACATTTTTAACTGGGTTCTGTGCAAGCTGTCGTGAACATCGGGGGTATGGCGACTATGCTAATTGTCTTATGTGCCTCGTGATTACTTCAACTGTCTTATATTCTACTTTTAATAAGTGATTGTCTTCTACGTTTCACATTTTTGGTGCTTCATTTGTTCAGTTCATAAGTTTTACATCGATACTATCGAGTGTTCAGTTATGTTTGCTGTATTGAAATTAGATATCATTTATGAATGTATGACATTCATTCATGTATGACAAATTAAAGAACCCACACCAAGTTTCGATACATACCTTCATCATGAGCAGTAAAGTATTCAGCACAATGAGTGCCATGATGAAATACTCAAAAGGCGTAGAGACTACTATCCTCCACACTTTGTACTTAAGACTCCCTCTTTTACTTGGCATATACCTCTCTAAAGGTCGGGCTTCTATGGTGAAGTCTATACACGATTTCTGAAAATGCAATTGATGATATACATGCAATTGTACGTATATCATATATTTGATAATAGTACATTTTTCAACCTGATATTGGCATGGTTTGAAGTGTAAGACGTACCTGATTCTTATCAATTTCACCATTCTGTAACTCGGCCTCACCCTGCTCTTGAAATGTAATAATAATCAAAGCTACGAATATATTAACAAAGAAGAACGGAAACACCACAAAGTAAACTATGTAAAATATGGACATTTCTATTCGAAAGTTTTGTATAGGTCCCCTGTCTTCGTACGTGGCAGCCATTGAATTTTGTAATACTCTGGAAAAAGAAATTATTATTAATAAAATATTGTTTAGCCTCTTTCATTAATTGCAAATACAAATTTAAAGTAGTAGGTGATAAATAAAAACAGGTCATAAATAAAAAGATAAAGTTGATTTTGAACAGATAAAATGTTAGTTTTACACCAACTGCCAAGATTTCAGATTTGTAACTCATTTAGGAGACCTGTGACAGGCGGACGGACAGACAGACAGACAGACAGACGGACGGACAGACAGCCGAGTGAGATAAATAGGGTTTCGTTTTTACCCTTTGGGTACGGGAACCCTAAAAACTAAACTTTCACAAGCGATGTTAAGATGGTGAAGAACGAATGATTTAAGTAACAATACTAACATTACTCAAAGTTTTTTTAGTAACTATATTGTAAAATTATGTAGTTATTTTAAAATATCATTCTTTATAGGCATGTGTGGATTTGTGGAACAAGACCTGTGGGGGGGCTATTCTCTAACTTAGTTACCAACAGTAAATGGTTGCCACCGAATAAGTTCGATATACATTGCTGCTTTACTGTGTGAAATATAAACAGTGATTTCATTTCACACATTAAAACAGCAATGTATATCGAACTAATTCGTTGGCAACCATTTTCTGTTGGTAACTAAGTTAGAGAATAACCCCACTGATAGCCCCCCAGTGGGGTTATTCTCTAACTTAGTTACCAACCGTAAATGGTAGCCACCGAATAAGTTCGATCGATACATCGCTGCATAACTGTGTGAAATATAAACAGTGGTTTTAATTTAATAAATTAACAACTAATTCGGTGGCTTTCATTTGCTGTTGGTAACTAAGGTAGAGAATAGTTCCACTGATGTTAATTTATCGTATTTATACTTACTGTGGCCAGCCTTCACCCGTTTGCACCGCAAAGAGCGTCAACATCGCGGACGCGACGTTGTCGTAGTGGAACGACTGTGTCCTCCACAGCCGCTTTTCCACTCGCGGAAGCAAAACGCCTGGCTCGTAGACAAAATACGATCCTCTGCGCAAATAACAACGTATATTATCGTCGGCGAATAACGTCCTAAAAAGGCTCGTATACAGGTCACACACAAACGATTTATTGGGTCACATAACTAATTTTTGTGGATAGATAAGCATTTTGAATAATGTTTTTATAACTTTCATCATCATCATCATTATGATCAACCCATTACCGGCTCACCACAGAGCACGGGTCTCCTCTCAGAGTGAGAAGGGTTTTGGCCATAGTCTACCATGCTGGCCAAGCGGATTGGAGGACTTCACACACCTTTGAGAACGTTATGGAGAACTCTCAGGCAAGGAAACCTGCATAGGTTTCCTCACGATGTTTTCCTTCACCGTTAAAGCAAGTGATATTTAAATACTTAAAACGCACATAACTCCGAAAAGTTAGAGGTGCGTGCCCCGGGATCGAACCCACGACCTCCGATTAGAAGTCGGCCGTCCTAACCACTAGGCTATCACAGCTATTGTATAACTTTAATTATGTTATAAAGGCACTGAGAGATAAAACGAAGTAATACTTACTGGCAGTCTTCTAGTGTATTCTTACTGATATCGTTGCAGTGAAAAAATTTACCATTAAAAAGTTGAACCGCAATTACAGCAAATATGAATTGAAACAATATGTACACTATGAGAATGTTAATGACATTTTTCAAAGAGTTCACAACACAGTCAAACACTGCTTTTAACTTTGGAACACGTTTAATAGTTTTTAAAGGTCTGAGCACTCTTAACACTCTTAACGATTTTATTGTGGACAAATTTTGCCCCGCGCCCTTTTTCACACCTCTGAAACAAAAATATTCGTCTTAGAACATAAAATAATAACCGAGGCACACGAGTAGTAAATCTACGAGGGGAAGCTTCCACAAGCGGCCCGCTGTAGGTACACTCACACAAACACACTCACCAACGGTTCACGGACGCGCGCTCGTTCCACTAACCGGTACAGTTGGTGACAAACATGCGCATATGTGTGAGTGTACCTACAGCGGGCCGCTTACTAGAAGCTTCCCCTCTGTAGGTACTCTGTGACCGAGGCACTGCAGAATTTGGACTAAAATTTATAAATCAATTGGTGTTAAGACGTTACAATATTGCTTCATAATTGAAGCTGGTATTGTTGGCAAACTTATATTCCCCTTATAGATATGTGACAAAATTGTAGTGTGTTAGTTTAACGATGCAAAAACTATTAATTAAGTATATCATGATGCCATCATTTCTATGGTGTACCTATACATAGAGTAAGGAGAACATTACCGAAAACGTAGTGCTATTATTATAGTACCTAGACACAATCCAATACCAAATAACTATTTGTCTTATACCTACTTATTACTTAAATTAGTAACTAATAACTTAAACTAGTGATTTAGTATTTTTCTAACCGGCTATGTATGGCATGCACAACTTTATGTATTTACCCAAAGTTCGTTGACCTCTAGCGACAGTTGATTGCCTTACATTGCGAACTTTTAAAAAATACAGGAAATATTTTTGTGGTATTTACTGTCTGTAATTATCATTACTTGTCTTCGTTTTCGATAACAGTCCCTTTACACCCGATATTGTGAATATGAAAAATAAATAACATTTCACGCACCCGATCTCAAAACCGAAGCTGACAAGGGCGCATATAACGACCGCAGCATCCATTATGTTCCACAGATCGCGTAGATACGCGCCCGGATGGAACAGGATGCCGAGGTCCACAATCTTTAACAGCATCTCCACAGTGAACACCCCCGTGAACGCGTAGTCGAAACAGTTTAATACTCTATTTCTGTTGACAAAAAAATATATATATTAATTTTTCATCTTATAAATTAAGAGTAGATTAAAATACAAAAAACTGGTAAATATAATTGAATAAATAGTTACCTTGTACTTTCTTCGACCACGGGGTCTTCGGCTGCTAAAGCCACAGAACTCATACAAATAACTATCATAATAAAAAAATCAAAATATCTTAAATTTACAATCCAGTGTGCGCCTCTTCTTATGCTGAAACAATGAATTTTATTTATAACATTGTTAGTATGTGGTTACTGGCGAACATAAAATTTCACATTAATATTTTCAATTGGAAATCCAAATAAATAAATAGTCCAAAATCGATGATATATACAAAATTCGTCGCTTTTAGCGGATTATAGCAAAATAATTGTGTTTTTCATTGTAAAGTCAAGATTGTACCGTTCGTCCAAATTATATTTATACAGTGTGTCCGGGATCGAACTAGCGATATTTTAAGGACATATTTTACAACTCATTACCTCTCTGAAAATACCACTTAATAGGGCCTGCCCCCCTCCCCCTCCCAGGGACAGCCATTTCAATTTGGTGTGCGTTTTTGTGGGTATGTGCGCACAAAAAATGTAATAACTCGAAAATCTGTTGGTGCACAGGTCTTCAAATGACTTTATTCGATTGGATACAATATTCTCTATCACTAAATACCAAACAATAGTGTAAAATGTTAAAATAACTCGATCAAAAATGCTTCGGAATAAAAAGAAATTGGTCAAAAATATTGAAAACTCCAAGTTTTTGCTAGATTTTGCAAAAACGAGGTCATTAAGACCACATTATTAAGTATTAAATCGACAGCTTTTGAGATAAGCAACAAAACGACATAAAAAATTTGACTTTAAGTTACTTACTTCTGGAGATATTGGTAATTGTAAGTACTTCGTCCCCGAGCATGAATTACGAGTAGTGAACCCAAATTTAAGATTCATCATTTTTTTACTACAAATAAGGTAAAAAAATCTTAACTTTATAATTTAATTTTTGTTAGTTATAAACTCAATAACTCTGATTTGTGTATGTGACACAAATCAGATATCCTAAAAACTAGGTTATTTCCGCCACAAACCGAAATTACCACCTCTGTTCTGTTAGCTAGTTGCTTCATGTTAGGAGGATCGTTGGATCATGTCCAAATACAAACTTATTTTATCTGAAACGGACAGGATCGTCTCCAATAATTCTTTTCTGGTATATGGTACCATATAAAAGACCTTCTGCTTCATAGGTCCTCATAAAAAGAAGTCCAACGGTGTAAGGTCTGGAGAATGAGCTGGCCATTCCATTGAATTGCTGCCACGTCCGATCCAAGGCGAATAGTTGACATCTAAATGCTCTCTTATGGCTATAATAATACCGAGTACGCATGTCTTTAAACTTAGCAAACTTCACAAACCTGAATCACAAACAAAAATGAGTAATAACTTAAGTAGCGATCATAAAGCCTCCTTGCCAGGAACAACAAAATAAAATTTCAGATATTTCAATTTTTTATACGAATTTTTAATCAGTTGAAGTAGGGGTCCGATCCTTAGTTTTAACCTCATTCACTGACTAATCAAAAACAATATTATTATTACCTGATCGCCCGAGGTATGCGATGGAAATCCACATTCGAATATCATAAGAACTTACGCGCTCGCGGTTAAGTTATGATTAAACAATAACATCTCCAAAAGTAAATAACTTACAGTCAAAATTTTTATGTCCTTTTATTGTTTATCTCAAAAACTGTCGATTTAATACTTAACAATGCAATCTTAACGACCTCGTTTTTGCAAAATGCAGCAAAAACTTGTAGTTTTCAATATTTTTAAAAAAATATTTTTTTTCCGAAGCATTTTTGATCGAGTTATTTTAACATTTTATTCTATTGTTTGGTATTTAGTGATGGAGAATATTGTATCCAATCGAATAAGGTCATTTGAAGACATGTGCATCAGCAGACTTTCGAGTTATTACATTTTTTGTGCGCACATATCCCCAAAAACGCACACCAAATTGAAATGGCTGTCCCTGGGAGGGGGAGGGGGGCAGGCCCTAATAAGTCGTATTTGCAGGGAGGTAATGAGTTGTAGAATATGTCCCTAAAATATCGCTAATTCGATCCCGGACACACTGTATATTATTTTATATTATATATGCGTTATAATATGTAATAGCGTTATAATTTAAAGAGACACTGCAGTGAAGAGAGCAACTGCTGAGTTTTTTGCCAGCTCTTCTCAGTTAAATCAGCTTTCAGAACCAAAGATGTTTTGAACATCCGAATTGTGCTGTAACTTTTTTCTACTTACGGATTAGTTGGTGACAAAACAAACATGGACGAATATGGCAGCATTGGTTTTGGTCCATCTGGTATCTCTTCTTCCTCTTTCTTCTCCTCTTTTTCTTTTTTACTCTAAAACGCAAAAAAAAAATTTTTCAGGAACAAAAAATATTCCTAGCTACATCATTCATTTGTTTTAATTATTTTCATGGTCTTTTTGCTTTCATTATTTTATACTATAAAGGTGTTTGAAAATTAAATTTTTCTTTCTAAGTTGCTTATCGAACATGCGTTGCTATGTTTATTAACTATGAATTTGAATTAAAAAATATAAATTATTGTCATAAAAATCTAGGTATTTCATAAAAAAGCGAAATTATAAAATTATATAGAAATGTAGCTGGCTCGGCAATATGTGCCGGGAAATTAAAACAATGACGAAAAAAATTTTGAAATTATTTATAAAAATTTTGTCACAGCTACATTAAAAAAAATTGGAATTTTGTAAAATACACCTTGACACTCGGCCCACATAAGCAACATTGATCCAATGAAAATCAAACTTCTAATATTGTTGACAAGATAAAAATCTAAATTAAAAGTTTTTTTAATCTGTTTTATATTTTACAGACCCGGACAGGCACACAATCGTATCTGTTTTAACTCGAACTTTCATCATCATCATCATTGTCAACCTATTATTTATTGACCCACTATAGAGCACGGGTACGATCCTCTCTGAAAAGGATCAGAACTCGAACTTCGAGTAAAGTTAAATTACGCTCTATAGTAATATGGCCGTAGAAATTGGCTTTATTCTACGGCTTAGATTTAACTAAATTTTACATTATCAACGGCTTCAGCAGCAGTTAGTTATTTATATTAAGGTCTTGACAAGCTTCAATATGAATCCCATACAAACGAATTTTAATGGAAACAAGAGTAGTCTCATGTCAACAATATTGTAAGCCATCGCAACCACGGACGGTTAAGCACAGCACAGCGCCACTTTGCTGCTTTACCTTCCTACTTGCTGGTGACTGACTTATGTTAGTGGGGTCCCCATCCACCGCGTGTAAAGCACCCAACTCTTTCTCTAATTCCTAATCAGCCGGAATACAAATTTAATGTGATCAATTTGTATTTCGGTCGATAATATAATCAATTTTCATTAATTTTAATTTTTAACGCCAATTTATACAAGAGTTGCAAAAGAAACATCGTAATTTTCTGTGTACTATACAAAATATAGTAGTTATAATGTCTGTGTTAATTAGTTCAATTTTAGTTTATCAAAGTCTATTTTTAATTTATATCGAAAAGCCTGTTTGTTAATTGACAATCTTCAACAAGTGCTTAATTATAAAGATTAAAAGGCTTATTTGTTACCTGCTTCTCTTTGTCTTCCTCTTCTTGCTCTTCTTCCGCTTGGGTTAACTCCTGTAAATATAAAACGCCAACATTTACACGAAAAGCGCCATCTTTACAATTCAGCTTCGACGTTGACATACATCAATTATAATTTACAATTGTTTTGCACACCAAAAACTTTTCCATAGTCAATCATAATAATTTTGTCGTTAAAATTAATCTTAGTAAAATATTATATATTAACATAAATGGGTTACTAATGAAAATATTATATCTATCAAATTGACTAAAGAAAAGTCTATTGAAAAAAAAATATGTGAATTTCATACCTGCGCATTGGCCAAGTTGTCGACGGCGATGGCAAGAAACACATTCAGCAGTGTGTAGTTGCCGAATAATACAAGAATGACAAAATACAGTGAGTAAATCATCCCTCTTTGGATACCACCCTGGGATTGGATCCCACAATACATCACTTCATTCCAATCTTCGCCCGTTAAAATCTGAAATTCAAATAAATCAGTTAAGCAACATAATGTTGCACATTTTGCAAAAACATATTAAGCTTTAAGTTTTTTTTTTCATTTAGGTAATAGATATGGAAAAATATTTTCGTACAAATATTAATATTCTAGGTCAACTTGAATCATATTACCTGGAAGACAGTAAGCAACGCGATCGGAAAGGTGTTGAAATTTGTGGCCGGTGTGCCATCTTCAAAGTTGAATTGACCACCGAATAACTGCATACCCAGCAGAGCAAAGATTAATATGAACAAGAACAGAAGGAACAGCAACGAGATAATAGATCTCATTGAGTTTAGAAGAGATATCACAAGATTCCGTAGCGACACCCAATATTTTGTGACCTGGAAATGAAATTAATTAAGTTATATATAAAAAGCTGTGATAGCCTAGTGGTTAGGACGACCGATTTCTAATCGGAGGTCGTGGGTTCGATCCCGGGCACGCACCTCTAACTTTTCGGAGTTATGTGCGTTTTAAGTATTTAAATATCACTTGCTTTAACGGTGAAGGAAAACATCGTGAGGAAACCTGCATGCCTGAGAGTTCTCCATAACGTTCTCAAAGGTGTGTGAAGTCTGCCAATCCGCTTGGCCAGCGTGGTAGACTATGGCCAAAACCCTTCTCACTCTGAGAGGAGACCCGTGCTCTGCAGTGAGCCGGTAATGGGTTGATCATGATGATGATGAAGTTATATATGAAAATGTTACCAAAAGAAAATAGATGATTGAAATAATAATGATTAATCTATATTTCTAAAATTTGAATTAAAATAATTGCAGTTCAAATGTGTGTATGAAATGTAAATACTAGAAAAAAGAGCAGTTGTATCAAATTGGGATACAAATCGTTTTTTAATACAAATAAGTTTTTGGTTATAAAGAATTTAAATTGAAGTTATTACCTTAAATATCCTCAACAATCTCAAAGCCCTAAGGACTGAGAGGCCGAAAGAGCCACCTTTTACTTCGGACCATACCACTTCGAAAATGGAACCAGATATGACTACACAGTCGAAGCGATTAAATGAAGACTCGAAGTAAATGCGCGGCCCGAGGGCATACATTTTCACCCACATTTCCATCATGAATAACCCCAAGAACACAAATTCGGCATAGTCTGAAACATTAAAACAAAAGTTACATCATCGTTAAAATCAAAGAAAATATTCCGCTAAATTAGTATCACTTTATACATTACGGCTCAACATAGTATATTATATTATTTTGTAATAAAGTGCATAGCAAAAATTCTAAGCTTCACTTACATAAAAATGAAGTAAGCCACTTAGGTTGTCTATAGTGCTCGACAGCTACGCATATTGTGTTGAAAAGCACCAGTACGATGACGAACCAATAAAACCATTGCGTTTTGACCGTATGTCTTATCCAAAAGCGAAACCTCTTCTCTGCTCTCCAGAAGTCCGCACATTTGCCGGCCGAACGCGTTTTGCTTTTTAAAAAACCTGAAGTGTTCAAGTGCTTTTAATAAGGCATCCTATCAACAATTGTTGTGTATTCTAATAAAATATTATCTAAACGGTCATTAATCTTTATTATATTATATTTTATAACATTATTATATATTATATTATTATATTATATATTATAATATTATCCCCGTTTTAAAATTCTGTGACTTATAATTATGCATTAGTACCAGGAGTATATATACAATTCAGAACTTTCTCATGTGTTTCTATAAAATGCCAACATATTTTAAGTATTCATATTTAATTGATTTTAAAAACTGAGACATTGATAGTTCCGTAGAATTATACACGTAATAATTGTGTAGTCATAGCGCTTGGTAGTTTTATATTACATAGCTTGAACAAGTTATTAAGTTATTAACACCGCAGAGCGGAGAGTAATGGGATTTATACGGTATCGAAATTCTATCACGATCCGTTATCTGATATTTGTCGCAAATAAATCTCAAGACCGCCCATTGGGACCAATTGCATTACTAGTTTAAAATATAAAAGTTGGCGTTACGTTATATGGTAACTTTTCCTTATTTAAATAATGAATATAAAGCTTAAGGATTAAGATGAGGGTGAGGTACGTATTCTATTATAGATTAAGACTTTAACCTCTAAACTGAAAAGTCTAAAAACATAACTTAAAATTTGGGATCGCATGGTTGTTATTTATAGGGGATCAGGGTACGCTATTCCTAAAACTATATCTAAACTAGATTGGCTACTTAGAAGATGAAAAGGAATATTCTACCAGCGTCACGCTTGATCCCATACCTTGCTTTTTCTTTGGAACTGTAAACAACCAACACACAAATAGAGTACGAATACGTATGGAAATGAATGAGTTCAAGAATCAAGTTTAGAGAGACAACTACATGCAACATTCATTATTGTACATAGTTTTAATAGAGCTATTTGAAAAAGTACATATATTATGTTATGTACATAAAGTTATAGTAATTTAGAGTCATAGTAGCTGACTAACAGGAACAAGGTAAAATAGAAAATGTTGACGAATGAAAACATAAAACTAAATCACCACAAAATAATAAGCACTAAATGAGATTTAAATAAATGATCAGTTATTATAATATTATATATTGTTGACTCAATCGAGGAAAGAAAGGAAATTGGATAATATTGAATAAAAAAAACTAATGTTAATGTGTTACAAAAACAATTCACGTAATAGTATTCTACTGACCGTCATCCCCACAGTCTTCATCCTGTTCTTCCTCTTCAGTATCTGTACTTTTACTTTTCCCCAGATTTTTTAACTTCTTTTTCGCGGCTGCTCTTCTCCTAGCTAAAAAATTTTTTTTGTATAATACTATGTATTATTTATAAAAAATGTAGTTTAATAGCCTAAATTGTCGTCAAATCAATCAAGGTGATAGTTAATCACCATTAACTCAACTCCATATTGTTTTTATTGACTTTCAAAAAGTGTACGGTCATACTTTTTAATAAGTAGATAGATCTATGAATTTGAATAATGTACTATTTTTTTTTAAATGTTACCTTCTATTATATGCATTCTCTCTTCTTCTGTCGTTCTTTCTTCTGCTAATATCACTTCCTCTGAAAAAAATAATTAATTAATAATAAGATCATACTTACTGCTTCTTTTAATTGCACAAAAGTATCGTAATTTTCATATCTAAGCTTACCTGCTTTACAAATCCACTCAACATAACCATTGAGTTCTCTCTCTAGCAATTGTTGTCTTCTTAATTTAAGAAATTCTTGTCTATTTTCTACTTTCTCTCTTTCTTTAGCGAATTCACTGGAAATATGGTACGGTATAATACAGTCTAGCAATGAATTCATGATAACTAGCTCTAGCTATAGGTAGTGATTTATAAAATCCAAAATACCTACATGTGAAATACCTACTCGTCGTGTGATATTTAAAAAAGTATTAATTGAAAAGTAGACATGATATTTGATGGTCATAGCCTGGTTTGCCTTAACTTACTGGAGATATTACTGATATAGCACTCGATGACCTTAAGTCATGTAAAAAGTAACAACAAACGTAAAGTACAATGCAATACTGCCTATAAGTACAACTACATATTAACTTAGTACTGGGTACCCTAATAATATCCTAGCTTTACACAAGAATAACATTCAGACCTGCTTCCGTAATCCAGCTAATATAACCCGTGAAGTCTTGGTTAAACATTTGCTGTGCCCTTTGCTTTTGGAACTGAGCCCGACGCTCTACTCGGCCCCTCTCATTAGAAAACTCTCTGCATGCACGTATTTTTAATAACATAAAAACAAATAAAGTAAAACTTAAAATGGAATAGATAATGTTTTTAATTATGTGAAACACTCACCCGCTAAGGACACCGAGAACTAAGTTGAGCATAAAGAATGAACCCAATACTATAAGAGGCACAAAGTAGATCCAGTTAAATGTACTACCTAACGCGTCATTCGTCTGAAACAATAAACATTATAGAAAAGTTATAAAAAAATTGTAGTGGAGTCAAGAAAACAACAGTTAAAACTATCAAAAGGATAGTGAACCTACATATTTACGGAGTTTATTTTTACTTAATTTTTTCGAGTAATCTAAATTAATTACATGAAACAAATGTTCGGATAAAAAACTAATCAGCTGTTCAAGTTGTAATTAGTCAAAATATTTAATAAAAATTACTTATGGCCAAATTTTGAAGGGCAAATTGGCAGAAACTATATTAATGTATGTATTCCTTACTAATTAATCTCTAAAGAAACCTACTTTATGAATGAATAAAATATAATATGGGTATTAATAACACGCAAAGGGATTTGGGGTTCTTTTTATTACCGATCATTGCTTTCAACCATCAAAATCAATAATATGCTGATAACGAATAACTAACAATTATACGTAGTTATCAAACGGGACTTATCCACAAAACATTAGTCAAATGAATAGATAGATATTAAGGTAAACTTTTATATTGACAAGCTTTATGGATTTAATCCTTGTCTTATACTAAATAATAAATATACGTTCGATTAGTTCCGCAGATTCTGACAGTATAGTGGGCAAGTAAAACAACGCAAGAAAGTCATACCCAATAGAGGATGGCGGTCCAGCCCTCCATCGTGATACACTGGAAGACGGTGAGCATAGCGAAGCCGATATTGTCGAACGAGGTGATGCCTTTGTTCGGGCCCTCCCACTTTTCCAGGCAAGTGCTCTTATCATATGTACAAACATACGCCCCGTGTGGTGCTAACGTTTCATTATCGGCATTACACGGTGTTGGACTCTCGCCATCGTTCACTATTTCACCTGTAAAATATAACGATTATTGTGAAACTGTTTTATAGCCTGAGAAGCTGTGCAAACAAATCATGCTACTTTAGCCATTTTTCCACATGTGGATATCATACATACAAAATTTAAGATTGTGAATTTTCCAAATTCTAAACTACCTCCCATTGATTCACTCAAGTTTTAAATACTTACTAATATCTTCTAAGTTATAACAAGTCTTATGTAGCGCCCCAGAATAAAACTCGAGGCCAATGATAGCAAATATGACGATTGCGAAAAGCACCAAAAGGCCGATCTGCAGCAATGGAGCCATCGCCTTGATGATCGACTTCAATACAACTTGCAAACCTGTATCAAAAATTGTAATATAGTATATGCTCCAATAAATTAAGAAGTATTTAATTTTGTTGATGAAGTGCGCATTCAAGACGCATATAAATAATATAAGGATGATAAATATTTTGAAATTTTGATAAAAATCAAACTTTAGTGTCAGTGATGTAATATTAAATTTAAGCCAATTTGCTATAAAAGTACATTTACGAATGATGATTCAATTATAAATAATCATAATACATAATACATAATAAATACAATACTTAACAATAAAGTTGATGTTTAAATAAAGATAGGTACGACAGCTAATTTTGAATAGTAAGAATAGTAATGACTGAAAAATAAACGATACAGTATAACATTAAAAAGCCTGCAAATGGAAAGATTACGGTGATCGTGCACAAAAACATGTGATTGTGCTGTTGCATAATTTGAACGCGAACAAACTCATCAATTAGCTTTATTAATTACATAGCACTAATGAAAATAAATAGTTCTCTGTTAACGGCATGATGTTGATAATAATTTAGAACATTATATTTACAAGTTATGCAACAGTTTGTAATAGTGAAACTACGAATGCTAAGCTAAGGAAGTTCTAGAACTCACTAGGAACGCCCGATACTAATTTAAGGGGCCTCAGCACCCTAATGGCACGCAAGGTCCTGAAGTCGACTTCTGCGGGCGCGATTGGCAGCTGCGTGATGATACTGCCGAACACATATCACTCGATACTATAGCTTGAACTAGCAACTAACTTAACAATAAAATTACTACTAAGGAATATGCTCGTGAAAGGCTTAATCACTTCTACAAGGAAACATTAAAATGTTTTTATTTTCAAAACCATATTCCTATCTTTAGCAACCAGAGTCACTAGCTTATCAACTACTATCTAAGTTGTCTCTCTAGTTACGTTAGTAATTAAACTAATCACATGTTAAACTTTACAAAAATTTAAACTATGACATATTTATTCACACCTAAATAATCGTGTTTAGCTAAATTCTTACGTTAGAATTTTATTTGAAAAATAACACAATACACAATGTAACAAATGTTATCTATTATTATGCAACACGTAATCGAAATCCAAAGTACATTTAGCATCGACAATAAATCACAAAAAATCGAAAACCACTCAACTATAACGATTCTCATAATGGCAAGAAATCGATGCTACGTTCTCTCACTAAAGAATGTAAAAATTCTATTTCCAAAAACTAGCGCTGTGTTATCTACGTCAAAAAAGTTCCATCGACCACATCTAGCCAGAATGTTCTATACAATATAATAAGGTTTATTGAACTTTTCGCCAATTACTGTGAATTACTTGGTATCCGCGAGACGAGCTTGAGCGGTCGGAGCACTCTGAACGAGCGCAGCATCCGTAGGTCAACGTCCACGTTGTATTCGGCGAAAATCGTCATCGACCTAGTTTTTGTCATCGAATCATTCAATAAGAAACCCTTTCTGACCTATCTTACTATTAAAAAGCCTAATAATATTACATATTCACTTCAATTTTACCATTTTTGAATTTTCTATATTAAAAATAATTTTTATTCCGTTTTGAAGACATTCATGCGTTTCAATGGCTTTTTAAATCCAATGTGTCGATGAATTCTATTGTTGTTGCCAATAATTTGTAATTTAAATATAGGTAATTGGTTCAAGTTAGGTGAATGGTTTACTTACCCAGTAACTACAACGAAAAAATCCATGATGTTCCAAATGTTTCTAAGATAAGAACCCCTGTGTAAAACAAAACCTAAGGCTAAAATTTTTAAGGAGGCTTCTACACAAAATATTCCTAAAAAGTACGCCTCGGTCTTTTCCTGTAACAAATAAAAAAAACAGCATTAGACTCGCATACGACAACTCGCTAGCATCGGAACCCGTGCTACGCCACCTATACGCTATATTATAGCCCGGGTTTAGACGCCAGCATCCTTGTTTTGTCCATTTGTATGTCACTTTATATCTTTGATAATTCGCATCCGCGCCTGTTATTAACCGACTTTCGAAAGGAGGAGGTTCTCAATTCGGCGTGTATTTTTTTAATATTTTCAATACAAATATTTTAAAACTGTACTTTTTAGAGAAAAACACGTTTTTTTCTGCCGTATTCGCCGTAGTCGAATACCCGGCCACAAGAATGTAGACGCAGCAATGCCACAGAAAAATCGATCTTATTATAATTTAAAGAAAATAATTTTTTTCGTTACCATGTAATGAAAACCAACGAACTAAGGTTTAAATCATATTTTTCAGCTTATTGATTCGCATTTTATCTTTTAAAGTTGGCTACTTTGAATGATGACGCATCAATTCTCATCTTCACTTTTGTGTGGCAAGTGTGGTGTTCACGCACATCAACGTAAGAGAAAGCATGTAGCACGCGAATACAAGGCTACGATGCGCAATAAGTAAAACTACCCACTACCCAGTTGAGAATGTGATTTCAATCATATGCACCGAGCCCCATAGAAGTTACAAGTATAAATTAAAAATTTAAAAAACCCCCGACATTCACCATTTTGTGGCGGCGGCCATCTTGGATTTACATAGTGCTATTCTACTATTCAAGCCCTTTCATTTGATACCCATATTGAGGGAGTTGTGAAAAAATATGTAATCCTCCATTTTGTAGCGGCGGCCATCTTGGATCGATTTTCATCAAACATAGCTAACAACACTCTCGACTAATTCACTTTTCAAACAAAAAAAACCGCATTCAAATCGGTCCACCCGTTTGAGTGCTACAGGGGAACAGACAGACGCACACACACACACAGACACGCCAAACTTATAACACCCCGTCGTTTTTGCGTCGGGGGTTAAAAATAATAATAATTGAGGGCTTCTCACCAGATTCTGTGCTAAGATGGTCTTGTCGCCGTTGGGCAGATGCTCTTCCAGCGCCAGCACCACGCAGTTGGCGATGATGGTAAGCAACACCGCGTACTCGAAGGGCGGCCACTCGATGATGAATTTTGTATATCTGGAAATAGATTGACAGATCTAATTAGTATAATATTATTTACAAATCAATAGAGTACCTAAATACCTGCCAGGTAATATTTCAACTTGTAGTTGAATACAAAATAAAAAAATCATTCCCTACTAATATTCCCTTTAAACTTATTTGATACTAGCTGATGCCAGCGACTTCGTCCGCGTAGATTCTTACAAATCTCATACAAACTGTCATGCTCTATTTGGGAGTAGAATTTCCAAAAATCCTGAAACACGTAATTCTTTATTTTTAACCAAAAGCCGAAATACCAATTTTCATAGATATAACTTACAAAATGACGGAATTTCATACGAAATTTCACCGCCTATTTAACTCAGTTTTTTCAAAATTCCTTAAACACGTATTTTTATTTTTACCCGACAGTACAAATACCGATTTTCATGAATATAACTTGAAAAATGACGGACTTTCATACAAAGCGTGCGCGTTGTCGATCAGTCAGTCAGGAAAAGCCTCTTTATATTAGTAAATAAATTATTCCTACTAATAGCCTTAATACTTGATCGAGTTTATGCTTGCACCAAACGTTTGTATTAT
Organism: Melanargia galathea; assembly: GCA_920104075.1. Classification (NCBI taxonomy): domain Eukaryota; kingdom Metazoa; phylum Arthropoda; class Insecta; order Lepidoptera; family Nymphalidae; genus Melanargia; species Melanargia galathea. The sequence continues at coordinate 5,598,240 of OV049863.1, forward strand.
TGTAACATTTTTTTACTAATAAATAAATAAAAAAATATATATATCACTTTACTGAAGTGTGCGTGAACTGGAGAATCCTGTAATGTACGCCAAAGAGAAAACCTGATTACCCTAACCTAGTAGTTTCGTTAATCTGCAAAAATGGTGTTGTCAACACCATTTTTAGCAGATTAACTAAACTATACCCGAATTACTAATTCCGTGGAATTCTGACAGCTGTTATTGTCATTTACAGATGAGTTATTTGTATGGAGAACAGGTTGAATAGAAGCAGGCGTTACTTTGCGGAATTCCATGATATTATACAATGAACACAAAATTACTTTGCTATAATCCGCTAACAGTAACAAAGTAGGCACAACACCACACAAATTCACCACAAATTTAACTCGACGATCGTTTCGAACGGTTCGGACGATTGCAAAGTCTTTGCAATCGTCCGTTGTGAAGTCGACATCTGAAGATGCTCCGGTGTCGGAGCGAAACGATCGTCGAGTTAAATTTGTGGTGAATTTGTGTGGTGTTGTGCCTACAAAGTCACTGTTAGCTATATTGTGTTCATTGTATGGAGAACAGGGTTAACATCTACGAAGTACGATTTTACCAAAAACTACTTTAATTCCCTGTCATCATAAAAAGCCATGTGCCACGTTTATATATTACTCGTTTCACCTTAAAATAGAAAACACCAAGAGTGGAAACTAGAAAGTGCACACTAACAGCAATAGAAACAAAAGAAGCACATTGAAAAAATTTATTCAAAAATGGATGTCGAATGACATTATCACCATGAAGTGTCTGTCAGGCATTTGTCATATCTACATGCGGCAGTTGATTTGTATTTGCATAAGTTTTGAATTTTTTATCTTTTTTGTGGGAATTGTTTTATCTCTGGTAACATTACGAAACGTCAGAATTTCACGGACCTATATAGTAATTCGGGTATACGGTGTTACATTTTTGTACTCGATAATTATTCTAAGGCCTTCGAGGGCCTCGTTTGAGTTTTTAAGTCAACGTGAACTGTGTGTAAAGTCATTTCATGTGGAACGGGAAAGGGACTGATTTTTTTTTTCATCCCTTTCCTGTCCATACTAAAGGACAGGTTTAAGCACAGTTAACTTTATCTTGAAAACTTACATTAAGCCCTCTGTTCCTTATAATATACTGTTTTAATGAATCTTGACTCTATAGATAGGCATAACCTTAGTCCTAAGCGAGCTTTAATATGACACTCTAAAGGCTGCAATTATTCGTGTTAATGACAAGATAATTATATACAGAATATATTACGGAACTCGTCTGTCATATACCGAGTGCATGCAACCATTGTCACATCATTTACATCACACAAACACATCTATTTTGCAGAATTTGTTTCTAAGTCGAAGCTAGTATATATACCTACATGGTGTTATTTTAAGTACGATGTAATTAATAAATCGAGTTTACAAGCTGTTATCGTGATAAAAGCTTCTTCCGTCAAGTTCCTTTCTACTTTATTGTCAAAAATTTTAATTTTTTGAAAGTTATTTACTTTTTTAACCCCCGACGCAAAAACGACGGGGTGTTATAAGTTTGACGTGTCTGTGTGTGTGTGTGTGTGTGTGTGTGTGTGTGTGTGTGTGTGTGTGTGTCTGTCTGTTCCCCTGTGGCGCTCAAACGGCTGGACCGATTTGAATGCGGTTTTTTTTGTTTGAAAGGGGAATTAGTCGAGAGTGTTGTTAGCTATGTTTGAAGAAAATCGGTCCAAGATGGCCGCCGCTACAAAATGGCGGATTACATATTTTATCACAACGCCCTCAATATGGGTATCAAATGAAAGGGCTTGACTAGTAGAATAGTATTATTGCAAATCCAAGATGGCCGCCGCCAAAAAATAGCGAATGTCGGGGGTTTTTTAAATTTTCAATTTACACTTGTACACATAGGATTTAAGTGGACTGGAAGCACCTTTCTTTATAATAAAGAAATTATTGTATAGTATATAATCGTTTGAAACTTTATATTTTTCTAGACTAGTTCTCAAGACCAACACTGACTGAATCAATTACTGTAATCAATATAAGACTTAATAGTTTAGAAGACAACAGTATTTATTAAGTCGAGTTTATTAAACAACTAGATGATGCCCGTGATTGCGTCCGCGTGGATTTAGGTTTTTTAAAATCCTGTGGGAACTAATTGCTTTTCTGAAATAAAAGTTGCCTATGTCAATTTCCGGGACGCAAGCAACCTCTGTACCAAATTTCATCAAACTCTGTTGAACTGTTGGGCCATGAAAATCTAGCAGACAGACCAGACACTTTCACAGTTATAATATTAGTAGGTATCAATGAATTTCTTGATGAAAAAGTTGCAAAAAAGCAATCGGCTCGGCAAACCTGCCTACAAGATAGTGGAGTGAAGTGTCATAAGATGATAAATAGCCAAAAAGTTACCATGTACCCTTGTAACTTTTGTGTTTTGAAAAAGAGCAACTGCAGAGTTTCGTGCCTGCTCTTCTCAGAAGAATCCTCTTATCAAAGCAAAGATAAAATATTGACTCATAAGAGTCACAAGTGGGTACCTACACGTCGTCCCCTTAGTAATACAAAAACGTATCTCGATTTTATTCAATTTGAGAAAACAGACAAAAACTGTGCGACATGATACAATACTGAGAATATAATTACCTACTACTTTTGAATATATTACGTTTAATGCTTAAAAATACCTACGTTTCACATCTCTCGTATTTAGGGTCGCAAAGCAAGTAACTTATTATTTTTAAATGCTTTATTTATCTGTTAAAATTGAATAGTTTGGAATAAGGTACATATATAGATACGTTTTTGTGTTACTAAGGGGACGACATGAAATAAACAATTTTCAAATGAATTTGAATAAATAGATCTACCTGTCTAATATTTATAATCTCACATTACAAAAAGCTGTTCAAACTAGTAATTTAGAACATTTACATTTAGAACCCAAATTGATGCTTTACATACTGAATTATTGACATTTCTATGAATATTTTGGTGAACAATGTTACAAGGCGCATTAAGTGTCGACAAAGAGCGAACAATTCCTACTTACCTAACTCTGTTTTCAAAATGCATGGGAAGAACAAGGTGCTTTGTTAAATATGTATTAGACATTAGTTGGAGCTTCCCTCTACGTGAAGTGTTTACACAACCAAGTGGTTAGGTACTTACCTAATGGGTTACCGTTTCATTTGAGCCAGGCCACACCCTACTTAACTTATTTAGGTATATCAAGACTTAAAAAGTCTTGTAAGCCCCCTTAAACTAGAAAAGATTTAAGAGTTTTGACTTATTTCATGGTTTAGTGACAGTAATAATAATATATGAAATGAGCACATACCAAAATTAAGGCCTAGGCCGCATTGCGAAATTTATTCGCGCGAATTTTATTCGCGAGGTTTATTTTCCGTGCACGGAATTTCACCTACACGCACTGCGAATAAATTTCCTCGCGATTTTTTGCCAGTTCTATAGTAGTTCTCGACTGAGACACATGTCTACAAGTATATAAATTAAACATTTAAAAACCGCCCGACATTCGCCATTTTGTGGTGGCGGCCATCTTGGATTTGCAATAGTGCTATTCTACTAGTCAAGCCCTTTCATTTGATACCCATATTAAGGGAGTTGTGAAAAAATATGTAATCCGCCATTTTGTAGCGGCGGCCATCTTGGACCGATTTTCTTCAAACATAGCTAACAACACTCTCGACTAATTCACTTTTCAAACAAAAAAAACCGCATTCAAATCGGTTTTTCCGTTTGAGCGCCACAAGGGAACAGACAGACACACACACACGCACGCACACACACACACACACACACACACACACACACACACACACACACACACACACACACACACACACACACACACACACACACACACACACACACACACACACACACACACACACACACACACACACACACACACACACAGACAGACACGTCAAACTTATAACACAACGTCGTTTTAAAATTACCTGGGGTTAAAAATAGACAACAGAACTAAAATTTAAATTTACTTACAACGGCGTAAAACACGCAGCAAAAAAGTAATGAACAATTGAACATTCATCCACTTACGGCCTTGAAGGTCAATGAAATGATTTTTTTCCGTAAAATATCAATGAAGTATTTGGTAAACTTTGAGAATGTTGAGTGGTTGCATCCAGAGTAAACCGAGTAATTTGAAGAGGTGAATTGCGTATGGTACCTATTTGGATTGAGAGACAGCGCGTATTGGGTTTAAGAAGACGGAGTTTAAGAATTGGTAGTTGGATGACTATGAGATAGCGAATATTGGGTTTGTATAGGTGAAGATCAGGGAGTTGTAGTGATATTAAGGGATGGCATGTTATAATTTGGATTAGAAGATGGCGTATTTAGGTTGGAAGAGTGTGTGGATCGTAGATGTGAAGATGAACATGATGACGATTCACACTGAGGCTGATATCTTATCTAAAGTACTTGTAAAAGTTTATTTGAATAAAAAACTTTTCTATTCTATTCTATTCTATTCTACTCTACTCAAACTCAAGATAGAGTTGAAATGAGACAGATTTATGTCAGCAACATATTTGTGTCTCGTTCTATCTCTATCTTGAGTCTGAGTAGAGTCAGAGTACGCTCTAGTTTTGATTAGATAAAAATGAATTGAGCGGGAGACGAAGTACGCGACATCTTCCTATGAATAGTGGTGTACAACTGAGCGCCGAAACCCCGCGCCTTTGCGAATTTTATTTCGCAATGCGGGGACCGACATACAATTTCATACTGCACAAAAAATTCGCGCGAATTAAATCCGCACCGCACCGCGTCCAATTTGTAGCAAACTACAGAATTTTTTTCCGCGCGAATTTTAATTCGCAAGTGCGGGCAGCTTCATACATTTGCATATGTCACAGAATTGTGCGAAAAAATTCGCGCGAATATATTTCGCAGTGCGGCCTAGCTCTAAATTAATATACCTATGAGCGAGGCCGCACTGCGAAATTTATTCGCGCGAATTTTTTCGCAGAATTCTGTGACATATGGAAATGTATGAAGCTGCCCGCGAAAAAAAAATATTAAAATGCGGATAATAAACCGCGCGAATAAAATTCGCGCGAATATATTTCGCAGTGCGGCCCCGGCCTATCCCATAAGTTAAATGTTAATATTTCATCCCAGTTGCAAGAAGAGACTCAGATAAGTCGATAGAAAAGACTAGCTGATAACCATTAAATATATTACTATGTTTTGCCCGTGCCTTGGTTCGCGTGAATTTCGGTTTTTCACAAATCCCGAGGGAATCGTGGGTTTCCGGTTCCCCTTCCCGCTCCCTTTTTCAACCTTTATGCCTACTTTCAAGGAAGTTTGCTATAGCAATTTACCTATAGCTGTAGCTGTAGATTGCTATAGCAAACGGTTTTTTTAATACCGCGGGAACTGTGGATTTTTCCAGGATAAAAAGTAGCCTATGTGTATATTCCTATCTCTTTCCCAATGCAGGGAGCATTGGGAAAGAGATAGGAATACACGGATAAGGTTGCGGATAAGGATCGCATTATTTTTCAACCTGTCAATTAAGTTTAAAGATTGTGTACATCAGAATTAGCCACATTCCCGATATACTTAAGGCAGATAGATATAACAGAAGTACATATTTACCTCCGAATAGGGTTTTCGTCGGAGAGTATAAAGAGCGAGGTGGGCCCCGGAGTAGCGGGCTGGTGCGCGCCGCCCATGGTATCAGCTGGCGCCGCGCGAGCCTGCGCGCCCGCCGCCTCCTGCGCTGCCGCCAACCTGGAACGTGACACCCTCACATTGAGAATACAAACATAAATCTGTAACTATAATACTATTATGAGCTCGAAGTACAATCTTCGCAAATCCTCTAGTTCTACATTTAACCTACTACGCAGGTTTGTTACACGACTTGACGTGAAACACATTACAAAACTTGATCTAGCACAAAGGTGGACTATTGGAGTCAAGCGTCAGAAGCACCGCAAGTCGCGGCAGAATAACCAGGACCTGCTCTTTGAATGTCATATTACAAATACAACCAACCCTAAACTGCATGAATTCAACACATTTTTTTAAACAGCCTGGTACTAGTGGACTTTATGGTGTTTTGTGGCCTGAATATGTTACATTGATGCCTGAAGTGTACGCGGATTTAACTACGGAAGCCAAACTTAGTGTTAAATGTCAAAACTTTTTGAAATAGTTTTGGTGCCTACACGTTTTCGATGAGGTCAGACCAACATAGTACAAAATCAACCAAAAGGAATAATGAAGAAAGTATAAGAGAACCAGAGTAAAACCTTTTTTGAATTTGTAGATTTTTCTCAAACTCATAGCAGCAGAACGAAAGAGACAGATTCGATATCAAAATATGTTGGCGTTAGAACAGGTAGTTTCGTTCTTGGTTTCGTTAGTGTTTCATTTTTGTTTCGCGTGTCAAACAGAAGCAAAACTGCCTGTTCTAATGCAGATATTTTAATATGCTTCTGTCTCTTTTTCACGTAGCAGCTGGGTTATTCTGTAACTTAGTTAGCAACTGAAAATAGTTGCCAACGAATTAGTTTGATATACATTGCTGCTTTACTGTGGGAAATATAAAGTGTTTTCATAATTTTACACAGTAAAGCAGCAATGTATATCGAACTAATTCGTTGGCAACTATTTTCAGTTGCTAACTAAGTTACAGAATAACCCCCCAGGTCCGCTGCTATGACGACGTGCTATCACCCTAAAGAGCAGAGAAACAATACAGACATTTAAAGTAATTACTGATCGTTTTGTAAAAACACAGTTTGCATACATGCCACATTTTATAAACGAAGCTTCCGTCGAAATAATTACAATTCAATACACGGTCGATTTTAATTAAAAAGCGTCAAGGTTAGCAAAAAACGGTATGAAAAGGTAAAAACTGTACACGGATAAGGAATTACTGGAAAGCATAATATGATATCTGATCTGATAAAAGGGATACGCCCGTTGGAACCCAAGAGACGCATAACTTGAAGCATACATCAACGGTATTAATTAATCTAATGCATTCGTTAGCTTCTTTTTCGTCCGAAAGGTTGTTGTTAGGGTTGCTAATTGTTCAATAGCTAAAGTTAAACAAAACAACATTCTCAATATGAATGTCGCCGAAGCGGTTCATGTTGCTGAAAGCCGGCAACATGAAGCGCTGAAACAGATGACGCAACATCGTTCGGGAGAAGTTAATCCCATGACGGGTCACGACCCCCAGTATTGGGGAATCGACGCGAGGAGGCGGAGGCGCCAACTCAAGATGGTCGTAAAATTTTTGCGGATTTTTTTCTGATGCTTTTTTTCTGTTCATGTGTTTGTGGCCTGTGGCTGTCTCCAGCAGCCAATGAGTGCTCCGTTATTTCTGAATCAAAGCCTGTGAAAGCCCCTCAAAATAATTTTTTTTCAGTCCCGAAAATTAGGCCGTAGGTACAAACAGCCAATCCGAATAAAAAAATATTACATTTGAGTTATGCTATCATTCAAATAATCATATTTTATCATTGCTTAATCATAGCTTAATTAAATGCAATATCAAAATATAGCTGTACCTACCTACTCAAATTTAAATTCGTTTGTAAATGAAAACAATTTAATTTTTTTGTATAAATTTGGCTTATCAGGAGGTAGAACCTAACACAGATAACTACTGAAACCCGAAAGGCTATATATAGGTAACACCTCAACCATTGGACTATTGGGCGCCCCATTACATGCTTCAAGAGGGGAAAGAAAAACAAACCGATAAGCCGGAAATGGCGACTCATCGTCTGGGTTAAATACGGGGGAGAGACTCTACGTCGCTTGTATAAGTTTTCTCAGATAAAGGGTCCGGTTGCTTTTCATTATTTGGTAAATTGACCTAATAATAGAACAAAAACACTGAAGCTCGATTTCCATAATTTTCACTAATTTTAATACCTACTCACGTAGTCGCCGTCACCTTAATATTATTATACGTATTTTATTATTTTTGGTATGAGAAAAATATAACAAAATGAGACCTTTAATTCGATATATTTTTTGTTATATCCGTCATTGAATTTGTCATCTGTGAACACACTAGTCCATTTAAGTTATCTTTTCATGAGTACAAAACGCTAAGACTAAGCTAAAAACACGAACTCTATTAAGTAGAAACAAAATATATATATATATATATATATATATATATATATATTTTGTTTCTACTTAATAGAGTTCGTGTTTTTAGCTTAGTCTTAGCGTTTTGTACTCATGAAAAGATAACATCCTCCGTACGAGTAGACTTCTAAACTCAAGCCTCCTATAATATAACACTTGTATAAAAAGGCAAAGTCTTTCAAGTCTTACTGTAGGTATCTTCAAGAAGGCGGCAACCCTAAATGTAGTTTTTACTGACCTACTTCTGCTATTCAATGTATTCATGTAGCCTTGTTGTATGAAAACAAAGATTCGATGGTACTTGTTACATAATAGATTGATGACGCACGATTAGTTCGTGCTAAGGAAAAGAAACGGCTCACAAATTATTTTCACTTCTTGAAATTTTCATCGAGCTCTCTAGAATAGCGGATATGAATTCACGCATTGCCAGCAAGAGGTTCCAGGTTTAATCACAATCGGGTTCTGGTTATCTTTTAAAGATAATAATTTTGAGAGAATTGGGTTCTGGTTATCTTTTAAAGATAATAATTTTGAGAGATAACCAGATCGGGACCTAACATAGGTACGAGCCACATCAGTAAGATTTACATTACTTTCCAGTGCCGTGTGGAAGCACAGAATAAAAGAGTAGAGAGGTATGACAAGAAGCCTAGTAGGTACGTGGGATTTAGGTCTGGTAGGTGCCTAATTGGCTTAACAATCGCTTTCAGAGAAAACACCTACACTAGCCTAGCCCTAGGTATACCTACTAACTGAATCAATATAAGTAAACTTTTTCTAATTCCATATCTTCATGTTGCCATTATTGGACAAACTGTGAATAAAACCCATTTATTAGTAGACTACGGAATAGTTATGAATACAATTTGAGCAGTCTGAGTTGGTATGTGCGCTTGTTTGTTCCCTCCTAAACTACCTATCTATCTTTATTTTAATAAATAAATTAGTTAGCTTTGTTTTTCCGCGCTTAGTATGCCGTCATTACAACTAACAAGTATAAATTGAAAATTTAAAAAACCCCCGACAATCGCCATTTTGTGGCGGCGGCCACATTTTCTTCAAACATAGCTAACAACACTCTCGACTAATTCACCTTTCAAACAAAAAAAACCGCATTCAAATCGGTCCACCCGTTTGAGCGCCACAGGGGAACAGACAGACACACACACACACACACACACACACACACACACACACACACACACAGACACGTCAAACTTATAACACCCCGTCGTTTTTGCGTCGGGGGTTAAAAATATTATAAACATTAAAAAATGAAAAAAATGTTAGTTTAATCGTATAAAATGAAAGTAATCTAGTATGTTATACGTACTATAATATAGTCACCAAGGAAGGGAAAGCCTTTTGCCCGACCTTTTTCATGTAAATTACCTATTCCCGGATTAATTAAGCAACTTTCAACAGTAACTATAGTGTAAGTTGATACGTAATTATTTCAAAAACTGTAAAAAAATCTGCATTACGTTTGCGTTGAATTGCCTTGAAATGGTGAAAATATTATGTGATAATTTAATAAACTTAACGTCATGGTGAAAACTTAATGTTTGCAACTATATACCTACTTAATAAAATATAAAAAATTAATAATTGCTTATATAAAAATCATAAAAGGAAAAGGAAATATTATAACAAAGAAACAAGCTAAAAATTCATAACTGCATACGAATATGTAGTAAGATGTGAATTTATATTTTACTATGTTTAATAACTATCCAACGGTGAAAGAATTTTTGAAATCGGTCCAGTAGTTCCTGAGATTAGCGCGTTCAAACAAACAAACTCTTCCGCTTTATTATATTAGTATAGATGTACAGAGTTCGTCCAGTTACAGTTTTATTAGAACTAAGTTACTTAGTTTGTCCGAGACAAAAATAGTTTATCCTAAAATCGAATTTGGCTGTTAAAATAATGAGGTTTGCTCCTCCATATAAATCACATATCCTTTTGTATGTCACCAGCGACAAGTCGTTATTAGCAAGAGTCAAAAGCAGATTTATCGATTCAGGTCAACAGCGAAGCTAACATCAAAACAGCGTGACAACTCAATTCCGAATAGTAGAGCTTAATTACCCGCCAACCGCGCGGCGATATTGTCTCAAATTACCTTCTAACAAGATCAACGAAGTTTGATCAATTTGCTGCCGTTTTGCTTAGGTGTAATACTAAAACCAGAAAGTTGTCACATAATTAAAGCAGCAATGTAGGTACCGCAGCATGAACTCAATGTGACTGATACTTCCAATAATTCAGAAAATCGGCTATAGACATGTTTTTATTCTGTCCATCAATAATGTCGTTATTTTTATCATACTCAGTAATGTGTGTAACTTTTGTACAAGATTAATAACTTTTAACGGGATTTAATATCCACGCGCGCAAAGTAGCTGGCAAACGCAAGTGGGTAACAAATTAGGTACCTACGTATTAGGCTAGAATATTCAATATTTCACAAAAGGGGTTCGTGGAGGAGGTGCGAAATCAGGTCGAGTGGTCAGTTGTATACCTACTGGATGGACATTGGACACTGCGCGTCTTAGCCTTCAAACGCCTCATTAACGAAAACACTCCAGTTATTGTCATCTGCCTATAAGAATAGACCCTTCGACAACCGATACTTAGGTTGTTAAGACCTTTTTGCACATCATACCTACTCTTTATCACGTAGCCAACTTAGGGTGGATTGCATATCATAGGCGTTTAAAGTAAGTTAACGTTTAAAGTATTTGCCCACGTTACTCTCTTTCTTCAATTTTAAGTTTCCTTCCTTATTATCTTATATTTATTACCTTTCTTTCCTTATTTATGTTTGGCAAATTTCGGAAATAGTAGAAGGTAATATTTATTAACTTAGATTTATACTTAGTTACTGAAAAAGTAAAGCGTCCAGATATGAGCTCTTGTTGGAAGATGGTTTTAACAAATCGCCAAGTGGATTTAAACAGCCAAGTGGTATAAGATTTAAATACCATTACTTAAGTATTTACTTCATAAAGCACAGATCCTATGGGTTACCTTTACTATAAATAGCCCTGCTTTCACAAGGTTACGTCATAGTATTAGATCAAATTCAAAATAGGAATGAAATATAGTACCTGGTTTCTGGCATTTGTATTTTACGATTAATTTACTTGTGATGAACACTCTCATTATTAAGTATTATCATTCACATCACAGACACTAACGTAAAAAGTATTGTTAACAAGATTTATAATTATTAAAACAATAACTTTGCACTCAAATAAACACTCTGCCTCTTACTACAGCTATGAAATATGCGTCAACTATTTTTAAATCTACCTTCATGTATAGACTTTTATAGAAAAAAATTGCAAAGACGTTGGAATTACATAGACTCGGCTATATTATAGCTATTGTCAAACGAAGGCAGTACTACCACTTCAATAAGTTCTTCTTCGTACACTTCATTACTGAAGGTCGAGCTTGTCTTGGAACGCCTTTACTGATGAGTCAACGAGCTGCCTCCACGCCACTCTGTCTTCGGCTTGTCTCAGGGCAGTCGGAATATTAAGGCCCAATATAGTCTGTATCTGGTCGGACCAGCGGGTAGGTGGTCGACCCCTTGATCTTTTGCCCTCGATCTTTCCTATTACAACCAGTTTATCCAGATTGTCTGGTTGTCTCCGGGCAATATGACCAAAATAGCTGAGGACTCGTCGGTAGCAGGTAGTGGATAGTCTGGTGGTAATGTTCAGTTGGTCGAGAATAGACTTACTTGTTCGTTCTCTTTGCTGTCCACGGTATTCCGTATATTATAGCATTCTCCTCCAACACCACATTTAATAAGTTATATCGACAATATTCATCAGCGCAGAAGAGAGGGGTAATCTACTAACGATGACACGAAACGTTTGTAAACAAGTTGGAATTAACAAAGTAAAAAAAAAAAACTGCTCCGCTGCCCCTTTATAAATGATATTTATTTGTGAATCACTGGATATTGAACTATTGTGTTATATGGAATCCTCATCTATATCCTTATCATTTTCTAGATGATGATTATAAACTTAATTTGATTTTGGAAAAAAAAATTCAACGTTATTTTTTAATGGGGGACTATGGTCACTCCATCAATATTTTTTTTAAATTTTACAAGCCTATATCACCCGGGATAAGCTAAGGATACCTCATTCATCAAAATCGCTTCAGGCGTATAGAAGTTATGGTGGAATATACAAACAAACATACATGAACCCTAAAAACAATATACTCCTTTTTTCAGGCAGACGTATAAAACCATTGAAATACAGACCTTGTAGTTCATAGGTGGTCAGGCTATCATGACGAGTATGCAACAATCAATAGCGGATTAGAATATTTCACGCGTAAATACTCGTAAATATGCTGCGTCTTGATTGACTAAAAATTGTTGAACTAAAAATCTCGAATTGTTGTTACTTATAAAAGTGATAGTAAGTATCTACTAGTTGTCCTTATCGCTTAGAAGTGATCTCTTTTAAGCAACCACGTTATATCTATTCTAGTCTTTAGTCTGGGGTAAAAATCATAAAAATAAACCTATCGACCAAGCAATGACAAGACCATAGACTTAGAATGTTTTCGCTACAAGCCTGGACAAGACATCTTGTTTTATACCCTCAAACAATAATTATGAATAATTATTTTAAATTACGGACAGCGTTAAATTAAAAACTTTATAATATGAATCATAGATAGCGATATGGACTTTAATAGACTATTAAAGTCTTTAAAAATTTATAATGGTAGGGGAGCCGATGATGCTAAATATGGATTTACTCGAGCGTCGTCGGGACCTATTAGATTTTGTAGAATAGTTGATAGGAAGGAAAAAGGTGATATTATTATGTTTCCCCTTTCAGTGGTGGGGAAAGCGTCTAGCTGCATGCTCTCATCTTCATAGACGATTACTTCGGCTTGTAGAAATCGGTTGATTATATTTTTTTGTTATTTTTGTATAATTTCCTTCAAAATAGAAAAAAATTCAACCGCTCTCGAGATTCGAGAATGTCAAGATAACGTTTTTTTGTACAGCTTTGTAACGCTCCCACTCTCGTACGTTACGTTCAAATAGTCTGATTTTCTAAATATACTTTTTTTTAGCTCGTAATTAACCCACAATACCTTAATCTGACGTTTCTGAGTATTTCTGACCATCTTTTTTTTTATTCGCGTAGCTCTATATAAAGGGCTTATATATGGTAAAGGGTACTCGGCAGGATGCAAGATGCCTCCCTTATCTTAATCTGACGCGCTCGAGTAAATACAAAAATCTTGGGCTCCCCTACCATAACTTGTAGTCATGCAACGTGGTACCATATTTACACTTGTAGTACCTATCCATTCTACAAAAAAAAAATTTCGGGTAGAACTTACAAATGGTACTTATAGATAAGTCAAAATGCAGAGCCAAATAGTGTTTCGAATTTCGGCAAACGGTAGGTATATCGACGGCGATATCACTGTGGCGGTCATTTTTGCTGGGAAATTGCCCATATCCGATCTCTGCCCGATACCTCGTCTCGTTGCTATTTTGTTTTAACCCCCGATGCAAAAGCGACGGGGCGTTATAAGTTTGACGTGTCTCTCTCTCTGTGTGTGTGTTTGTCTGTCTGTTCCCCTGTAGCGCTCAAACGGGTGAACCGTTTGAATGCGGTTTTTTTTTGTTTGAAAGGTGAATTAGTCGAGAGTGTTGTTAGCTATGTTTGATGAAAATCAATCCGAGATGGCCGCCGCTACAAAATGGCGGATTACATATTTTCTCACAAGTCCCTTAATATGGGTGTCTATATAATAAAAGGGCTTGACTAATTAATAGAATAGCACTATGCAAATCCAAGATGGCCACCGCCACAAAATGGTGAATGTCGGGGTTCTTGTTTGTGCGGGTTGTTCTATTGACTATACCGAAATGCTGCTATTTTTTGTGCAAAGGTTGTTTCTTTTTAGCACGAGAAATCGTAGTGGATTGCGAGCAGGTGTTCGATAAAAGCTCAAAGCTCGTATGACAACTTAATTGAAGATTCATACATTTTATATCCCTTACAAGTTAGCCTGCTTCCGTCTTACACTCATCACTTATATCGTCAAGGGCTAACAGAGCGCGCCCTGAGTAAATATGCGCTCTAACCTTAATCCATTAACAGTTTACATGCTTCTGAGTATTAGATTTCATGGGATTAAAGTCATTAAATATAAGTCGTTAGTTGTAGGTATAGTAGCTTTGTATTGCCTCGTTGGTCTAACGGTTAACATTTTCGATTGCGGATCACGAGGTCCTGGATTCGAGCTAAAAATTGCTAGGTATTTGGGTTTTCCTGTCAAGAAATTCCCAGTGCCAGGATATTAATTGCGACTGACGTCTGTAAAAAAATTGCGACTGACGTCTGTAAAGGCTAGACTAAGCGTACAGTGCCAGGAGTAGCGAGGAGTCTTATAAGAAAAGAGGCTTGTACCCAGCAGTGAGACACTAGAGAACTGTAATGTTATAGCAGCATTATCCGAGTAGGTACAAGTAGGTGGGTATCTAACTTTCGTAGATTTGCATAGAAAATACACCGATGACCTAATACCTGGATGACCGACTTTGCTCGGTTTTTTTGTTGTAACTAAATCGTGTTTTTGGAAATTGTATTTAGATATGAATTGCTTACTTAACTAAAAAAAAAAAATTGATAAAAAAAGGGGAAAAAAATAATCATCTGGACTCCAAACGGGGTCTTCTGGTTTAGAGACCGCCCGATTTCCCACCTGAGCTATTATAACTAGTGGCTAAAACCTTCGTATTCTAATGATATTATAGTAGTTTTTCGTTGCGGAAAATATGTACATAGACTAAAGGTTAATCTTTCTTGTATGTGAGACTATGATTGTTTGATTGCGTATGTACCTCTGGCGTGACGAACTCCAATAACTCGTCAGCACACTACGTCCATTCAGTAATGCTAACGTGGAACTATTCCAGTTAACGACATTGACATTTCCTTATGTTTTATACAATTTAGCATTCCTTGTATTATTGGTGTGTTCTTCCCTCCGTATTATAATTTTCCTTCGTCACCTCGAGTCAAGGGTGTAACTTCTTACTAGTTAACGTTAGCATAGATCGATCAAAAATTCAGAACGTTTGCGATGTCTTAATAACACATTTACGCACAGTTCAGATCGAGAAGTTTAATTAAACTACATATGTATGTTCGTTAGTTCAGATCAAAGTTGAGAAATATTGTTGTTAAAGGGGGGTGTTAGACTATCAGTATTATCACGCGATCCACGATACGCGATCCAATTATTGATGGTTTGGCCGCTTTTTTGCGTCAATACTGATGGATTTCCGGTTGTTCTTGAAATCCGCGATCCGTAGATCGTGATACGATATTGATAGTGTAACAGGCCCCTTAGACGTGTCAACCTAGGTAGTAGTTAATAGGTATTGATAAATAAATTATTAAGCCACAAAATATATAGCCCAACCCTTTTAAGTGGTCAAGTCGTATTCTTAAGTATTTTTTTGTTACTTTTTAATCGCGTCGCTAATTCAGCTTGCGTGACTTTCTACAATAAGGCGCCTATACATCATGTCCATTCAATATCGTTGTATGTAACGATAAAAAGTTACTTATTTCAATATAATCTCTAAACACATCGTGACAACGGAATTTTGTGTGCATTTAGACAATGAATGAAAAACAAACAGAATCCAGAAAAAAAAAACACAACATGAATGTATTGTACCTGACCTTGCTTGCCAACTAAATTAAGTAATTGCTGTAGCTATCAATAAACTACTTTAAAATTGAGCAAAATCATGAGGAATCCTGCATCTTCCAGGTAAATCGCTCGCATCTGAACACCTTGTTCCGTATAATACTTTCAACGAGATAATATGGAAAATATATTATATGCATAATATTACATACCTACACGAATATATTAGGGAAATATTCGTGTATGTAATATCTATATACCCCTACAAATCTTCTATCTATTCTATCTATACCTATCTAAACATATAATAAAATCGTAGACTTGCCGTATCTGTACATTAAAGATTTTTGCAAAATAATAAGTGGGGGATGTTAGGGATAAGTAATAGAACATAAAAAGCTATTTTTGAAATTTTTGTCTGTTTATCTGTTTGTCTGTATGTTTGTGCGTGCATCACGCAAAAACTACTGAATGGATTGAAATGAAACTTGACATGATTTAAGTTCATAACATATATCTATATTTTTATCCCGAAATTCAGCACGGTTCCCTTGGGAGAGGGGATGAAAGTCAAAATGTGTTCTTAGCTGTAATTCATTAACGCGTGGTGGTATAAACATGTTCTTGTAGGTATACAAGTACATACAGGGTATAAGGAGACCGCTACCGAAAACTTAGCGCTATTGTTATACTACCTAAACATAATCGTATAGGGTAGGTATCGGCGTCGGCGCGACCGCGGTTTCGTAGGTATCTAACGATACGTAAATAGGTCACATCAAGTTCGTTGACCTCCAGCGTCAGCTGATTTTATTTTAATCACGCAAGAATTACGTAACAAACTTTTACAAAATACAGCAAATAAGTTTTTTGCAATAACAGGGCTGTTTAACCCTCCAAAACAGGTATTGCATAAAAAGTGCAATTTTTTTTTGTAAAAAAAAATTTTTTTTTTCACGTTTTTTTTAGTGATATCATATCAGTAATCATCAGTACTATCACCTGTCTTCGTTTCCGAGAGCGGTCTCCTAACACCCTGTATAATGAGTGGTGCTTATTCCTAAGAAAAAAAATTTTTTCTTTAATTTCACGGGGCACTACATAATTTGATTCTATACCTTATAAAAGTATTTCAGTATTTTTTTCAATTTTTTTAAATGACATTTAATGGTCGCTACTAAGATTTGAATTTTAAATAAAAACTCGAAATCTCTACATTTGTTGGATTCATTTATTCATAAATCAGGACATGAAAATACAAAATTACTGTCGCTGTTATAAATTAAGATATTAGGTAATTATTTGGATCAATTATTTTAAAGTTTTGTCTAAAAGTTTTGTTTATTTATTTATTTAAACTTTTTCTGTCCACTGAACCAACTAAACTCTGGGGTCCGTTTTGTCGAAGTGCTTATAAAAACTGCTTGTTTTCTTCTGCAGTCATAATATTTAAAGCATCATGATAAGCAATAAATCTTCTAATTTTTTTGCCAGTTTTGTTATTTTTTCTTTAATGCTACTGAACGTTTTTCCTTGTTTTCTTTAATTTTTTAGATTCTGCCAGTTTCTGAAGAATTTTTCAATTTTACTGATGATATATATTTTTTAAATGAATATTATCCCACAAATTTATGACTTCGCATGCCGCCCAAGTCGCATATTCACGAATGGTTTTCTTTTTTACATTTTTCTAGTAAAAAAACAAACATAATCCTTCACCGACGGATTGCAACCTTGAATGGTTTAATTCAGATAGTAATTGACCGATAAACCAAATGTTAGTTTGATTTCTAGTAGATATACTGAGTCCGCTACTTGTAGACGTCATTGCAAGTTGAAATATGTTTATATGTCTTTTACAAAAAAAAAATGCATGCGCTCTCGTTAATGTCTAATTAGACTGAAGTGCGGCGCGGACTAAATCTCGACTTACAGAAGAAAGAGGTACAGAAGAGGGGTCGAAGGAAGAGGGGAAGAGGAGTGGTTACCTATGCGAGTTTCCCTTGCAGTTAAAATCTGATAAAAACACTTAAAAGAAACCATCACTTAAGCGGCCATACAACGGTTTTCGTTAAACTTTAACACCTGGTAGCGACCTCTAAATCGTAAGAAAAAATTAAAAGAAAAAATCTATTTCATATTTAGATGTATATAATCGAATGACAATGTGCCCCGGCGAAAATTCAAAAGTCGAAAAATAAGGACCACCCTCTGTCATATATTATATGAGTACTAGCATTTGCACGCGACTTAGTCCGCGTGGAGTAGAATATTTATAAATCTTGCGAGAACCATTTGTTTTTCGGGGATAAAAAATATCCCGTATCACTTTCAGCTCCTTCAAAAAAAATACATCGATTCGTAGCTCTATTCCGCCGTGATTGAAGGACAAACCAACAAACAAGCACACTTTTACAATTATAATAAGTACAAGCGGATACCCGCGACTTCGTTCGCGTGGATATTGGTTTTTAAATATCCCGTGGGAATTACTTTGTTTTCCTAAGCTCCTTTGAGCTTTCCTAAGCTACCTTGCTAAAAACTGTTAAAAGTTCACTGGTGGATATTTAGATAGATCAAAATGTAAACATCCGCCAGTGAAAGTCCCATCAAAATCGATCCAGCTTTTCAGAGAATAGCCGGTAATCTTTAAAGTATTTCCTTTCTAACAAAAAAAGTATTATGAAATCGGACCATGCGTTAATGAATTACAGCTAAGTACACATTTTAACTTTCATCCCCTCTCCAAAGGGAACCGTGCTGAATTTCGGGATAAAAATATGTTACTCCGTAGTATGAACTTAAATCACGCCAAGTTTCATTTCAATCCATTCAGTAGTTTTTGCGTGATTGAGTAACAAACATCCAAACATCCAAACATCTAAACATCCAAACATCCAAACATCCACACTTTCACATCCTACTTCCTACTAATATTATAAATGTGAAAGTGTGGATGTTTGGATGTTTAGATGTTTGGATGTTTGTTACTCAATCACGCCGCAACTACTGAACCGATTTGACTGAAATTTTGAATAGAGATAGATTATGCCCTGACTTAAAACATAGGCTACTATCTATAGGCTTTATATCCTGGAAAAATGCACAGTTCCCACGGGATTTTGAAAAACCCGAAACCTATAGCTACAGCTATAGGTAGATTACTATAGCGAACTTCCTTGATATTAGGTATAAAAGTTGGAATAGGGAGCGGGAACGGGAACCGGAAATCCACGATTCCCTCGGGATTTGTTTAAAACCGAATTTCATGCGGGCGAAGCCGCGGGCATTCTCTAGTAATACTATAATATCCCAAAGGAATAGTATCGGTCCATACATTACCCTTTGTTTGCGTATTAAGCACATTTATTTATCTGATGTTTGTTCGGAGTAGCAGACAGTAAACGTGTCGGGATTACCTGTTGACATTGCAGTTAGCGTGTTATAAAACAGGGCACTTTATCTATGCGATAAGGTATTGTTTATTATTGTGAACTTAACTTACTTTGATTATTATTATTTATTATTACACGCACTTAGTATTATAGTAATAGCTCAGTTTTTTTAAATACGTTTATCTACAAGTTATAAGCTCTTGACTGCGATCTCACCTAGTGGTAAATGATGATTCAGTTTAAGATGCAGGCTAATCTGGAAGAGGTATGGCAGTTTTTGTTAAACCGGTATGTTTTTCTGATCGATTTCTACGCGTCATCGTACTGGAACGCCAAAACACTTGGCGGCACGGCTTTGCCGGTAGGGCACTAACCGCGGCTGAAGCCTCCCACCAGACTAGACCAGACACAGTTTAGGAATTATAAATTCCCAAATTGGCCATGACAGGAATCGAACCCAGGATTTTCCCTTTTAAGACCACAGCGCTCACCGCTGCGCCAGAGAGGACGTCAAAGCTGATCATACTCTTTAACGAATCGAAAATCCTTTTTTTATCGATGAATAGATACCTACATCTATCTTCTTCTATTCTTCTATTCTATATATATACATATAATAAAATCGTAGACTTGCCGTATCTGTACATTGAAGATTTTTGCAAAATAATAACTGGGGGATGTTAGGGATAAGTAATAGAACGTAATAAAGCTATTTTTGAAATTTTTGTCCGTCTGTTTATCTGTCTGTTTCTCTGTATGTTTGTGCGCGCATCACGCAAAAACTACTGAATGGATTGAAACGAAACTTGGTACGGTTTAAGTTCATACTACGGAGTAACATATAGGATACTTTTAATCCCGAAATTCTTTACGGTTCCCTAGGGAGAGGGGATGAAAGTCAAAACATGTATTTAGCTGTAATTCAATAACGCGTGGTCCGATTTCATTCATTCTTTTTTTGTTAGAAAGTAGATACTTTAAAAATTACCGACTAATCTCTAAAAGGCTGGATCGATTTTGACGGGACTTTTACTGGCGGATGTTTACATTTTAATCTACCTAAACATCCGCCAGTGAACTTTTAACAGTTTTTAGCATGATATGAGCTCAAAGGAGCTTAGGAAAAACAAAATGGGATTTTTAAAAACCAATATATATCCACGCGAACGAAGTCGCGGGTGTCCGCTTGTGGAAAATATTACAAAAGGTAACCAACTAACCAGTAATCATATTCATTTAATTTCGTTGTTAATTCTAAACCATTATGGTACAAGCGAGATTAACATTTTCCATTAAAGCCTACGCAGCTCATAAAAGGAGCTTTAACTTAAGACATAGTTACGATCTTTATGGCATATATATAAAGTGGGTATCTATGGAGCAATTGAAATCATGTGGGTGAAACAGCTGTGTGTAGGTGAAACTGATTAAGTAATTTTAATAGATAGGTTATCCATACTACTAATATTATAAATGCGAAAGTATAACTCTGTCTGTTTACCTTTTCATGGCTCAACGGATCTTGACGAAAGGTAAATGGGCACATCAATCATCAAAATACATAGTTTTACAAAAACAATTTTATAACCTTTCAATATATAAATGTTTGATTCAAAATCGATGTAAAAATAGTTATTAAATTGTAGGAGATAGTCAAAAAAAAACGTCACTATACTTCCTGTAACACGAAGACTATAAATACGCTGAGCGCCATTTGTCGGGGGCGCATTCACTGACCGAATTTTGTGATAGCAACGTCTCGCTGTCAAATTGTAAATTCATGCTGATTTGTTTCAAATTAAAGTAAATCATGTGTTCATTTGACATTTTGTTTGTTAGTTAACTCAATAAACTCTTTTTGTGGTTATCTCAACGTTTAAATTACAAGATCAGAAGTGGGATGGGATCTACGTGATTCCATCCCGCTGGCTATTCTGATTTGATATCTGCGAGTACTGTTGTGTAGTAAAGGGCAAAGTGCGCCACAAACGGTCACGTTACCGTGACCGCGAGTGTCGAAGTAGTAGTTATCACGATCGTTCGTTGGACGGTAGTTTTAGAAATTTAATAAGCGCTGTGTTTGTTAGTCCGTCTTCCTGGTATTCGCCACGATGATGTTGGGCTGAGTGACGGTGCTATTTCATAGCGGTAGATCTAGAAAGAGGAGTCCTTTACGGACTGCCTCGCCCACTAATAGTTTTGAAAAAAGTTGTAAGTTTGCAGGTACTTGAAGAACGGTTACTTGCGGGTACCGACTTGAGTCGCGAGTGAAGGCAATCGTGGGTGCCGCCCTACAAGCAGCTTCGGTGAAGAACCTGGTGCTGCGGAGTGTCACCGCGAGTTTCAGCGTTCTGAGTGAGCGCGGGGCCTTTTGCTGCGTGTGTGCGCGAAACATACCGCGTCGCTGCCTGAGACAGCGTCCGTTTCGGCGCTTTTGTGCGCGCCGCCTGTTGCGTGTCTGCAGGCTGCAGTGCCTGTCAGCGTCCGCCTGTGGCCGTGCGCCGCCCGTGACTGTGGGCCGCAGCGCCCACCTGGGCGTCTCAACGTGAGCCGCTTACTGTGGGCTGCCGACCGCAGCGTCCGCCACGGCATTTCGCCGTGCGCCGCCTGTGATTATGGGCCGCAGCGTCCGCCACGGCATATCGCTGTGCGCCGCCTGTGGCTGTGGGCCGCAGCACCCGCCTGGGCGTCTCGTGAGCCGCCTACTGTGAGCTGCCGGCCGTAGCGTCCGCCACGGCATTTCGCCGTGCGCCGGCTGTGGCTGTGGGCCGCAGTGTCCACCACGGCATTTCGCCGTGCGCCGCCTGTGGCTATGGGCCGCAACGTCCGGCACGGCATTTCGCCGTGTGCCGCCTGTGGCTGTGGGCCGCAGCGTCCGCCACGGCATTTCGCCGTGTGCCGCCTGTGGCTGTGGGCCGTAGCGCCGGCCTGGCGCCTCACCGTGAGCCACCTTTGGCGTGGCTGCAGTGCCCGCCTGGCGCCCCGCCACGCCTTCTGTGTGACTGCGGGCTGCAGTGCCCGCCGCGCCTTCTGTGTGGATGCGGGCTGCAGTGCCCGCCGCGCCTTCTGTGTGGCTGCGGGCTGCAGTGCCCGCCTGGCGCCTCGCTGCGCCTTCTGTGTGGCTGCGGGCTGCAGTGCCCGCCGCGCCTTCTGTGTGGATGCGGGCTGCAGTGCCCGCCGCGCCTTCTGTGTGGCTGCGGGCTGCAGTGCCCGCCTGGCGCCTCGCTGCGCCTTCTGTGTGGCTGCGGGCTGCAGTGCCCGCCGCGCCTTCTGTGTGGCTGCGGGCTGCAGCGCCCGTCTGGCGCCCCGCCGCGCCTTCTGTGTGGCTGCGGGCTGCAGTGCCCGCCGCGCCTTCTGTGTGGCTGCGGGCTGCAGTGCCCGCCTGGCGCCTCGCTGCGCCTTCTGTGTGGCTGCGGGCTGCAGTGCCCGCCGCGCCTTCTGTGTGGCTGCGGGCTGCAGTGCCCGCCTGGCGCCTCGCTGCGCCTTCTGTGTGGCTGCGGGCTGCAGCACCCGCCTGGCGCCTCGCTGCGCCTTCTGTGTGGCTGCGGGCTGCAGTGCCCGCCGCGCCTTCTGTGTGGCTGCGGGCTGCAGTGCCCGCCTTGCGCCTCGCTGCGCCTTCTGTGTGGCTGCGGGCTGCAGTGCCCGCCGCGCCTTCTGTGTGGATGCGGGCTGCAGCGCCCGCCTGGCGCCTCGCTGCGTTTTCTGTGTGGCTGCGGGTTGCAGCGCCCGTCTCGGCGCCTCGCTGCGCCTTCCGTGTGGCTGCTGGCTGCAGCGCCCGACTAGTGCCTTGCCGTAAGCCGCCTTTTGTGTGGCTGCTGGCTGCAGCGCCCGTCTCGGCGCCTCGCTGCGCCTTTTGTGTGGCTGCTGGCTGCAGCGCCCGTCTCGGCGCCTCGCTGCGCCTTCTGTGTGGTTGCTAGCTGCAGCGATCGCCTCGGCGCCTCGCTGCGCCTTCTGTGTGGCTGCCGGTTGCAGCGTCCACTGCTGTGAAAGCGGTGGCCAAACGTGTGCGTTACATTCTTTGGGTGTAAGTGCAGTCAGTTGGCTACTTTGTGGTGGTGAGGATAAAAGTCGTGGTTTTTTAATCATAGTCCCCAAAGAAAAAGCTCTCACTGTTCTAATTAAAAGGCCTTACCCTCTTATTCCCTTACGTACATACCCATTTACTGACTGAAATGCGACTTCTATTTTTGTGCTATGACTAAACAAATCACGGTAATGCCTTACCCTTCAAGGAGACCAATGTGGTGCCTTTCGTGTCAGACTGAGTTATGTTCAACGTTCTACCACTGACTCTGGGGGTTGACTGAGTTATGTTAAATGTGCTACCACTGACTCAGAGGGTTGACTGAGTTATGTTCAACGTTCTACCACTGACTCAGAGGGTTGACTGAGTTATGTTCAACGTTCTACCACTGACTCAGGGGGTTGACTGAGTTATGTTAAATGTGCTACCACTGACTCTGGGGGTTGACTAAGTTATGTTAAACGTTCTACCACTGACTCAGGGGGTCAACCAAGTTATGTTAAACGTTCTATCTACGACTTGGCAGTTGATTAAGTTATGACAACGTTTTTATTTATGGAGGACGCGTCTGTTATGAGATGTAAAGCTTTAGTTTGTTTTTTTATTCAACGACTAGATGTCATAGAAGTAACATGTTGTTCCTTCCACAGATAAGGAATCTGGTTTTATCAATGTTCTGGTTATCTGGTTTTATGAAAATACAGATGAACTTTCGAGTCGCGAGGTAACCAGGTTGCCGTTCCGACATCAGCGGGTAGCGCGAGCGTCTGCATCGTTGCGGTACCTCAGCGCGAACGCGAGTACAGAGATGCATCGCACTGCACATGCAGTCTGAGCCTAAGTATAAGTGGGCTCATTGGTGAGACAAACTTATTTTTTTTATCAAATTGTTATTAGAGTTCGGGTAAATAATATGTACAGCTGTAACATTTCATGCTCTTATGGAACCAACTATTCAAGTGTAGTTTGTTTGTGTGAATAAAGTTACATGCGTAGATTAAAGCGACCCTAATGCTTTCGAATAGTTGATGATTCTAAAGATCATGTATCTGGAAGATAGAGATTGTTACCAGAGTTTACCTATTTAACAAAAATGTTAAACTGCTTGTGTGTACACTTACTGTTACTGACTGACGTGATTAGAAACAAACAATCGTATTTTCCCTTGGAGTTTTTACTTTAGGTCAGAATGGTCGAGCAGACATTCATCAAAGCTTTGCTCTATCAACTCTATCATCTAGAGTGGATTGACAGTTTACTTTTATCTGACCTGTGATTAGTGGTTAGGCTCTATCATGACTTACCTAGTGAATTACATACCTACTGATGAAAATTCGATGAGTTACTCAGTCTGTTGTTAGTATTACGTGCCAGTAGAGGACATAGAGCCGGTAGAGGCATTAGAGCCAGTAGAGGCCAAGAGTCGAATTTTCAAAGTTTTAATTTTTTGTTATTTATTGTTTGCATGTGTGTTTGGACTATGTACCAGACAATCACATTTGTTTTTGAGATGTTTTAATGACAAAGTTTTTGCATTTTTTTGACACTGGTTGGTTTTCTGTTCAGATGAGTGTGGTCATGACCCATGTAAAGTCAAGCCTATGTGCAGATTGGTCTTGGGGTGATCTCGATACTTGAGGTGACTGGTAGCTCTTGAGGCCGGGTGGCCAGTGTCATACGTTAAGTTTTTGTGTAATTTTGGTATTAAGTTGCCACATGCTATTGTGATTGTATTGTTGGTACATAGGTTGAGCAATTAAGTTTAACAGTTAGCAAAAAACTTGGACCCCTTTCTCTACTAGACACTTAGCGTTGAAGTGTCTGTGTCTACTGTTGAAACATTTTCTTATACTGTGATTTGGGGTGTGTGATCTCAACGAATGTTATGGTTACAGGTTACGAGACCTTGTGCCTAACCGTTGATGCAGGCATTGCTGGTCCGCGAGCGAGAGCAACTGCGAGAGCGGCTGCGAGAGCTGCTTTACTGCTGCTCAAAAGACGAAGAAGGAGTCCGGGGACGGCCTCCGGGCAGGACGGCCGTGTAGGAGATAGTCAAAAAAAAAACGTCACTATACTTCCTGTAACACGAAGACTATAAATACGCTGAGCGCCATTTGTCGGGGGCGCATTCACTGACCGAATTTTGTGATAGCAACGTCTCGCTGTCAAATTGTAAATTCATGCTGATTTGTTTCAAATTAAAGTAAATCATGTGTTCATTTGACATTTTGTTTGTTAGTTAACTCAATAAACTCTTTTTGTGGTTATCTCAACGTTTAAATTACAAGAAAATATTAAAAAAAATAGTATGCAGACAGATACAGCAGACAACATACGGGTGATCATAGGTATTTATACATTAACGGCCTGTTTCGCCACCTTCTGGTAAGTGTCGAATAGCCTAAACGTAAGTTTTGTCACTTTCTTACATTATGTATAGTGACAAAGACAAAAGTGGTAGATAGCTATCCAATACTTATCAGAAGTTTGTGAAACAGGCCCTTCGAGATACAGATCAAGGTACTTGTCCAAAACGCCGCGTATTTGTTGACAGAGCTAGTGTGTGCCCTCACGACCTCCAACCGGTCGTAACTCCACAGACGCCTGACACAGCCACGCCGGCGCCGGGCGACTCGTTTCTCGAAAGGACCCAAGGACGCCTATCTGGCGGTTCTCCAGCCGACTTAACTGCAACTAGGGACGCCAGATATACAACTAATTTTCCGAGAAATTTCTCCATTCATTCAGCATACAAATATAAATCTATCTGCCCATTTATCATGTCCCAATAGTGGAGCTGAGCAAAAAATATAGACACTAAAAAAATGGATCTCTATAAGCTCCTTTGAGCTCATACCTTGCTAAAAACTGTTAAAAGTTCACTGGTGGATGTTTAGATAGATCAAAATGTAAACATCTGCCAGTGAAAGTCCAATCAAAATCGATCCAGACTTACAGAGATTAGCCGGTAATCTTTAAAATATCTACTTTCTAACAAAAAAAAGAATGAATGAAATCGGACCTCGCGTTAATGAATTACAGCTAAGTACACATTTTGACTTTTATCCCCTCTCCCAAGGGAACCGTGCTGAATTTCGAGGTAAAAAGTATCCTATATGTTACTCCGTAGTATGAACTTAAACCATACCAAGTTTTATTTCAGTCCATTCAGTAGTTTTTGCGTGATGCGCGCACAATAGAGATTGTGTAAATCTGAATAAAATTAACGTCAATGTTTGGTATCTGCCCTGTAATTGTAACACCGCATGCATTTCTAGGTACAAAGAGAAAGAGACGAAAGTATCGTTTGGTACTTATTTTTGTTAGAGTCCCGTATCTGAAGGGCAAAACATGGCAAAACGAAGCCCTATTAATTTCAATCTGATGTATGTCTGTTTGTCTGTCACGGGTCGGAGCTCGTAGACGGAATGAGTTTCAAGGCCTGAAAGGATTTTTGGCGTAGAATGATATTTTATTTATTAGGTACAATTTCAATTAATTTTCATGGAAAAATTTTTCCTTGCCCTGGGCTATTTCTATCCCTGGTTATCGTGGATATAGTGCTCATCACGTAGAATTCATTGAGTAGAGTACAAAATATATTTTTACGTATTATTTTATCGCCATAAAAATTGATGGAGGAGTTTCAGAATTGACAGTTTTAGACTATTTTTGTTACGAGGTATATTTTAAAAACAAAACTAGTTATTATGTACCTACTCGTACCACTGTAGTGATTTTATAACGTAAGTTGTAATCTGTGTCCAAAACAAACGAACTTTTTTAGTTGTTTGTATGTACGGAACTCTAATAGAAAGAGGCCCGATTCGCACTTGGTTGACTTTTACTTGCTAAATATTGTTAGATACTAGATACTGCTAGTTAGATCTATTGCTTCATTAGATATAATATTTTATGATCATTAGCTGCAAGTATTCTTGTTAATGATAATAAGTAATTAACACACTAAGTACAGTGAATCTTCATTGCACACCAATTTTGTTAATGCTGTTACAAGATCCCAAAAGCATCTACGGCCTGGCCACCTTAGCTGCCACTGTTATATAACACGTTCATTAGAAACCAACTTTCCGAGTTTGTTCTGAAACGGATTATAATTTTTAAGCGTACCTAATTGAGGTTCGTTTTTTCCTGTTAGACTCTTTTTGGTATGTTTTTGGCTCGCAATATGTGAAAGGAATATGCGTTACAGTTTAATGAGGAACGTTTTATGGTTCGACTATTGGATATACCAATTTAAAGTGTTACTGTATATTCAGTCGAGTTGTTTAAGTAGTTTTTTTTTTTAATGTATACGACGGCGGAATATTCGGAAAGATAGAAGATTCATATTCAAAAAGAGTTTTAATGAATTTAAATTAATTTAAAGGAACGATGAAACAACAGTGGGAAAAATATTAAATTATCTCTATAATCCAAATTTATAGCCCTAATGTTATAAAGCGTAAATGCTTGGCGTGGAAAACGGTGACGTGACTTTACCATACTTATAATACATATTATTATGACGGTGACAATCATTCTCAAAATACTTTAACTCTCATGATCTATTTCTCCGTAATTTCTTGATGACTTCAAAAAATTTTGCGCTGATTTACAAACCTAATCTATATTTTACTAGCTTTTGCCCGCGTGAATTTCGGTTTTTCAAAAATCTCGAGGGAAACTTAGGTTTCCGGTTCCCATTGCCGCTCCATTTTCCAACCTTTAAATACCTACTTTCAAAGAAGTTTGCTATAGTAATCTACCTATAGCTGTGGCTGTAGTTTGTTGTAGCAAATTTCGGTTTTCGAAATCCCGCGGGAACTGCGAATTTTTCCAGGATAAAAAGTAGCCTATGTGTTATTCCATATAATTCTCTCCATTTCAAATTTCAGCCAAATCGGTTCAATAGTTGCAACGTTAAAGAGCAAGAAACATACACACAAACTTTCGCCTTTATAATATTAGTTTGATAACTAGCAGTTCCCCGCGACTTCGACTGCGCTGATTTAGGGTTTTAAAAATGCGCAGGAACTCTTTGTTTTTCCTCAGCTGATTTGAGCTCAGGCATTGCTAAAAACTGTTAAAATGTGGCGAATTAAAATGGAACTACAATAACGAGTAAGTACTAATAATTAATACTTAATCTAATTTTTTTGCGAAACCGGTATTTCTTTATTCTAAAACTAGCGGTCCGCCCCGGCTTCGCCCGTGGTACATAATATATAGCCTATAGCACTCAGGGATCACGTACATATCCCACAGTGAAAGATTTTTTGAAATCGGTCCTGTAGTTCCTGAGATTAGCGCGTTCAAACAAACAAACTCTTCCGCTTTATTATATTAGTATAGATAAAAAAAAACCTAAGTTACTCCTTATGACATCAGCTATCGGCCTGTGAAAGTCCCATCAAAATCAATGACTGAGACGAACGAAAATGAGAAAAATTACAGTTTTGGCTTCAGTATCGATTGTAAAGTGTCCTCCAAAAAAATTTTTCAAAATATCTTCAATGTACAGATTTGGACCTGTTACAGTTTTACAGTTTTATAGGTATAGATTATTACCAACACTATGAAACTTCCCTATTGGACTGAATATACCCTAGGTAACAGTACGGTTAGTCTAAGATTTTACAGATATAAATAGTTTTGCGAATCGTTTGCTCACTCGTTTTAAGAAACTGAACCCAAACACTCTTATTTTAAAGTCGTAATTCCATAGTTCGAATATGTATTTTACAACATTTCTGCTTGGGGCGCTCGCTGTGTTCGAATGCTGAATGCATTGGCGAACTCAAACCTTAATGTAATCCATTTAATGTCCATTTTACTCTGAAATCGATCAATAGTATACTACAAAGTTTTGGAGTGCTCCAAACTTAGACTAAGCACGCACGTATACAGTTAGTATATACCTGTATGCTATATAACCATCGACCCTCTGCGAACTCTACAAAAGCAGTTGTTTCAACGTGCGCGTTGTTCTATTATGGATGATATTGTTTTGCATGTTTCTTTAATTTGTTTACACCATCTGTTTCATGTGATTTGTTAATATGGAACACCGACCTGAGAGGAATTCACATTATTTCATAATAAATTTTTATCGGGTCTACTCGTAATAAAAATAAATTAAATTAAACGTACATATAACTTCTTATTAATTGTTTAGTCGACGTAATAAAGTATGTATTATAATCTGGCTGTAGTATTCCAACTGTTGGTGATTCGTCTAAGCCGTGCATAATGGTTATTAATAGGTTAGATTTTGTTTTTACAAAACCAAAATGGTGGTAGAGACTACAAAAAATATTGCGTGCCATATGTAGTAGTATATATATATATATATATATATATATATATATATATATATACATATATATATATACATACTACTACATATTAAGCCTACTACTACATACTACTACTATACAGCCATAAGCTCCGTTCAATAATATTTATACGGCCTGAAAGTTGTAGTTAAGGTAGGATCTTATTATTTCTTGTTTAATTGCATTACTTGTTGAAATATTCTTATGCGGGGTTTTGTTTTTTTTAATTATTTTACTTGTTAATCAAATCAAAACATTACTTAACACAGTTAATGAAAGTTTTCCTAGACTCGATTGATAGAGTTTATTGCGTTTCAAAGAAACAGTGAAACACCCACGTGAGTTGATGTGAGTCACTTGATGATGTCAGGGAAATGGTTGACATTCCTTGTTAGCTAAAACGACTCGACTCCAGCTATAATGCCGCAGCCTGTCTCAATGACTTTGAGGTATAATTGCGGATTGAAATCCGAATGAGTCAAAGTTTACCCACTGGCTTTGGATATTTATTTCTACTGCTAGGTGGCTCAAACTCAGAAATGGACGTATATATAAATAAATAAATAAATAATCTTTATTTTTTCAGACAACAAAGGCCTAAAGGTATGAGGCAAAGGTATAAAGGTATGATCACTTTAAATAGCATTGATCATAGTCACAACCCACATTTGTCTGGTACACTCGTATATTATGTTCAAGTTAATATTAATTGTACGTAAATCTATCATTTATTTAGCTGGACATCAGTCTCTTGCAAGGACCGCCACAAAAAACAGGCGGCATAAAATCGTGTTCATTTGGTATGTAAGTAGATCAAGTTTTCAGTTTTTATGTTCTGTGTCTTATAAATTACCTACATATTGTGAACATTTGTTATGATTTAACGTTTTGCTATTTCTCTTCCTTTTTCTGTCATAGTTACATAAACCAACTTTGTATTTAGATCCATAAGTTTACTAAGGAATGCCCAGTGCTCATACAAGCCTAATATGAGCTTACGAACACGAAGACATCAACAGCTATGTAAGATTTTTGTTATAAATAAATAAATTAATTTATAAATAAATTACGACATTTTTCCAAAAGTTAATTTCCATACTAAATATCAGAATAACACACAGTTAACGTGAACATCAAAGTTACATTAGTACGTCCGTCTCTTTTGACTTCCGATCAAAAGTTTCCAAGAGATGACAGCGCACTTAACTTTATGCTTTGCATTTTGCAGAAGTAAAAGCCCACGCTCGTCGTGAGTCATTTGTTGATGTTAAGTTAAACAGCTATTTCACATAGGCTGACTTAATATCTGTATCGAGCACTATGTGGCTGCAAATTATTATT
The DNA here is from genome assembly GCA_920104075.1 of Melanargia galathea. NCBI lineage: Eukaryota > Metazoa > Arthropoda > Insecta > Lepidoptera > Nymphalidae > Melanargia > Melanargia galathea. The sequence goes on from OV049863.1 coordinate 5,629,273, forward strand.
TTTCCCTAACTGACTTAAGGTGAAGGTAGAAGCTGTGATAGCCTAGTGGTTAGGACGACCGACTTCTAATCGGAGGTCGTTGGTTTGATCCCGGGACACGCACCTCTAACTTTTCGGAGTTATGTGCGTTTTAAGTATTTAAATACTAGCTGACCCCCGCGACTTCGTCTACGTGGATATAGACTTTTATATAGGATCGGATTGGATCCCATAATCCTTTTTTGTACCTAAACTAAATGTAGCCTAAGTTACTCCTTATAACATCACCTATCTGCCATTGAAAGTTCCGTCAAAATCGATCCAGTCATTTCGGAGATTAGTTGGAACAAATAGACACACCAACATACATAAATTTAAACGCACACCAGTTTAAAATAAGCTCTACGTTCAAAGTTCCGGGTCCCAAGTTATTTGAACCCAATAAATGTCTGTCATTTCTGAACTAAAAAACCCATGACCTTGAAATATTTACGGGACAATACTTAAAGTACTACCTTTCTAACAAAAAAGAATGAGTTAAATCGAACTACGCGTTAATGAATTACAGCTAAATACACGTTTTAACTTTCTTCCCCTCTCCCAAGGGAACCGTGCTGAATTTCGGGATAAAAAGTATCCTATGTCCTACCTCGAAGTATAAACTCAAATCGTACCAAGTTTCATTTGAATCCGTTCAGTAGTTTCGGCGTGATGCGCGGCCAAGATACAGACAGACAGACAGACAAAATCTATACATATAATAAAATCGTAGAATTGCCGTATCTGTACATTGAAGATTTTTGCAAAATAATAACTGGGGGATGTTAGGGTAATAGAACGTAAAAAAGCTATTTTTGAAATTTTTGTCTGTTTGTCTGTTTATCTGTTTGTCTGTTTATCTGTTTGTCTGTTTATCTGTTTGTCTGTATGTTTGTGCGCGCATCACGTAAAAACTACTGAATGGATTGAAATGAAACTCGGCATGATTTAAGTTAATACTATGGAGTAACATATAGGATACTTTTTATCCCGAAATTCAGCACGGTTCCCTTGGGAGAGGGGATGAAAGGCTAAATGTGTAATTAGCTGTAATTCGTTAACGGGTGGTCCGATTTCATTCATTCTTTTTTTGTTAGAAAGTAGATACTTTAAAGACTACTGGCTTATCTCCGAAAGGCTGGACCGATTTTGATGGGACTTTCACTGGCGGATATTTACATTTTGATGTACCTAAACATCCGCCAGTGAACTTTTAACAGTTTTTAGCAAGGTTTAAGCTCAAAGGAGCATAGGAAAAACAAAATGATTCCCACGGGATTATTAAAATCAATATCCACGCGAACGAAGTCGCGGGTATCCGCTCGTTGAAAATAATTGCAGTTTTGGCTTCAGTATCGATTATAGAGTGCCCTCCAATAAAAAATTTCAAAATATCTTCAATGTACAGAATTGGATCTGTTACAGTTTTATTATATTATAGATCACTTGCTTTAACGGTGATAGAAAAACATTGTGAGGAAACCTGCATGCCTGAGAGTTCTCCATAACGTTTTCAAATGTGTGTGAAGTCTGCCAATCCGCTTGGCCAGCGTGGTAGACTATGGCCAAAGCCCTTCTCACTCTGAGAGGAGACCCGTGCTCTGTAGTGAGCCGGTAATGGGTTGATCATGATGATGATGATGATGACTTAAGGTGACTAAGGTATAAACAAACTATTTTCGCTTTGTATATTGTACAGTAATCGTGTATTTGCCAAACAATAATGCTTATGAATTATGATTTAAACAAATGCTTTTGATCACACAACATTAGGTGCCTAAAGACCAATACACATCCTGCGAAGTGTTAAATGATTAGGTGGTAAATTTGTACTTATTCAGTTATTCACAATCTGTCTTAAAGCAATCAGCTATGCAGACCTTTTCAAAATCACTATTTTTAGACCTGTAAATTTAATTTTATTTTGGGATTATGTATACAATAGCACAACCACCGTCCGAAACACGATTTTGAATTGAAACCAATTTGCTACTAAAAACTTAGCAGAACTAACACTTTGCAGAATGTGGATCGGAACGCTACTGACCATGACGCTCGATAGAAATTTTTTTGACACACAAACAACATTTGAAATCTACATTTCTTCTATTTATAGTTAAAAGTGGTGACTCATATGTTTATGTTAGAGAAATGAGGTTTTGCTAGTGTTTGTTTCCTAAAATAAAGAATACAGTTACCACAAATATCTGAGTCATTCTCAATGACTGTGGTTTGTTGCACTTACAAATTTTATAGGTAATGAGTTGATGCCAGATAAAATTAAATCATTAGCCAGCGTGCCAGAAGTTGACATTAATCAAATGATGTTTTTTAATGTAGCTGGGTTTTTTTAATGTACCTAATATTTTTTTCTAATAATCTGACATTAATTTGCTCGTGTGTGGCTCTTTTTATATGAATGCTTCTTGATACAACTTCCCTGTAAATCTCTTCGCATCTCTGACTCTCTGCTATAACGGGTATTATAATTGTTATTTTCGAATTTTTCGTATGTTACATTCAGCAATTGATTCTTTGTATGTACCTATGTATCTATAATCTACCTACTTAAATAAATTTAAAAACTTAATACCTACTAGGTACGGGAAAATAATTTAAACAGCTTTTACTTGTTTAAAAGTCGTGGCCTGTATTACCTATCAATTTCATTCACGAACACTTACCAAAATTGCCATAAACTCCCTAGCTATTAGAACCTTCGTATACTTATTTCGAAAAAAGTCAACGAGAAATAGCTTTGAGTGAGAGACTGTTTTAATTTTTGTATTCATTAGAATAGAATAGAAAAGTTTTTTATTCAAATAAACTTTTACAAGTACTTTTGAATCGTCAAATGAATTTGTTTACAAAAGTGAACAATAAAGTGAGTGAAGTTGTTTTCATCGTAGACACAAACAATATTATAGTCAAGCTGATCGCATATAGCCCGCCAACCCGCACTGGAGTAGCTTGACGGGACTAAGCTCTAAATCATTTTCTCCTATATGAGAGAGGAGACCTATGCCCAGTTGTGGGATGTTTAAAGGCTGTACTGGTGCTCATTGCATATGACGAGACTACCAACAAGAGAATTTCAGCAGAAAAACGCAAATCATTTTCAGCACTAAAAATTCTTGTCACAGTCGGCTGCATCTGACGCGAAGAAATGAATATGACAGCAATGACAAAAGGTGCGTCTGATACAAGCCAAAACGTGCCTCAGACATTGGCAATACTGTTTGGTACTGCCAATATCTGAGGCACGTTTATATTTCAGAAAAAATTAAATCATCATCGATCCAGCATTCTCAAAGAAATTGGTGTACCAATCAAAAATGTTAGTGACATATGGGTGAGTACATATGGGTATGTAACTTTGAACGTAAGAATGATAACTAGGTGTGCTATATACTAAAATCTTCACGAATGTATCTAAATTACGATAGTAAAAAAATTAACAAAATAAGTTCATTGGTCTTTGAAGTAATCGTGAACATACATACATGTATACATAGATATATACGGGTCGAATACAAAACCTCCTTTTCTGAAGTCGGTTAAAAATTGTGTTTCGTGCGGCCCATGCGGCATTGAGCGATCAACTTAAGTTGTAAATGGTTATAATCATCAAAGTGGCACCAGGAGTGGTCCGTTCAGTTATATCTTTTAATTACTTAAACTAAAGTATCGGCTAAGTGCTGGTTCATTATTTAAAAAATTATATTAATTGAAAACAAACGGTCTTACTGAAAAACAATCCTACTTCCTACTAATATTATAAATGTGAAAGTGTGGATGTTTGGATGTTTGGATGTTTAGATGTTTGGATGTTTGTTACTCAATCACGCCGCAACTACTGAACCGATTTGGCTGAAATTTTGAATGGAGATAGATTATGCCCTGACTTAAAACATAGGCTTTCATTAGGCTTTTTATTCCGAAAAATCAAAGAGTTCCCACGGGATTTTGAAAAAACCGAAATCTATAGCTACAGCTATAGGTAGATTACTATAGCAAACTTCCTTGAAAATAGGTATGAAGGTTGGAAAAGGGAGCGGGAACGGGAACCGTATATATAAGTTTTGATTTTAAACCCTTGTTTTTAAACTGTGCTACAATTTGACTGATTTCCAATACACAAACTGTTAAGCGTCAAATTTAGTCACAATTTAAACTTTTTTATTAACATATTATTTTACGTATTTCTAGGTAAATCTTAAAAGCCAAGCGGTTGTTGTTGAAGAAGGAAAAAAAACTGGCTAAAAAATGCCGAGCCAATGTCTACAAAAACGATCCTCATTGTTGAATCAACAATAAGTCACAGAATCCGCATAATGGGACCGGATCACATCGTCATTACAGATATTAAAATCTAGAACATTATCCAACACAAAACTGAATGAACAATACCTAGTGAAACCCGCATCGCAGTGGCTGCGGCGAGTGGCGCCTGCTAGTCGCGCGGCCCGGGCGCCGGCCTGTCTCGTCTCAGCCTCCGAAAGACGCGTTGGAAGTTACCCAGAAAACATTTTTTCCCTACAAATATAGGCTTCGAGGTCACTTCGGCTGTTATGTTAATGGGACATCGGTTGGGGAAACCCTATGGCATATATTATAATTCATCAATGTCAAGCCTTATTTTTGCTTTGATGCTGCAGCGTTTTTTTTTCTGCTCCTCAATAATTTGCATACCGGCTGAAGTTTAGATTGCTTTTTAATTGTGAATTAAAATACGATTTTGTTTGGCAACCTTCGTCTAAGTTAATGTTGTATTGGAATTTGTTAATTAAAATATAGGTTAATTAAAACCTATATTACATATAAATGTACCTATATGTAATATAGGTACCTATAAATGTACCTATCTATACATATGATAAAATCGTAGAATTACCGTATCTGTACATTGAAGATTTTTGCAAAATAATAACTGGGGTATGTTAGGGATAAGTAATAGAACGTAAAAAAGCTATTTTTGAAATTTTTGTCTGTTTATCTGTTTGTCTGTATGTTTGTGCGCGCATCACGCAAAAACTACTTAATGGATTGAAATAAAACTTGGCATGATTTAAGTTCATACTATGGAGTAACATATAGGATACTTTTTATCCCGAAATTAAGCACGGTTCCCTTGGGAGAGGGGATGAAAATCAAAATGTGTACTTAGCTGTAATTCATTAACGCGTGGTCCGATTTCATCATTATTTTTTGTTAGAAACGAGATACTTTAAAGATTACCGGCTAATCTCTGAAAGGCTGGATCGATTTTGATGGGACTTTCACTGTCTGATGTTTACATTTTTATCTACCTAAACATCCGCCAGTGAACTTTTAACAGGTTTTAACAAGGCATCAGCTCAAAGCAGCTTAGGAAAAACAAAATGATTCCCACGAAAACCAATATCCACGCGAACAACGTCGCGGGGATCCGCTTGTCTTTATATATTTCTTCTCAATTATGTTTGAAAGAAATGGACAACGCTAATGTTGGGGGGACGAATGCAAAAGTGCTGATATGAATCTATAAAATAAATAAAATTAAAGCTGTTCAAAATGCCTGACACACTAGCGGATTTTTTTAATTCAAAATCTAGACTTGCTCAAGCATAATGTAATGAACATTAATAAATTGAAAATTTAAAAAACCCCCGACATTCGCCATTTAGTGGCAGCGGCCATCTTGAATTTGCAATAGTGCTATTCTACTAGTCAAGGCCTTTCATTTGATACCCATATCAAGGGAGTTGTGAAAAAATATATCATTCGCCATTTTGTAGCGGCAGCCATCTTGGACCGATTTTCATCAAACATAGCTAAGAACACTCTCGACTAATTCACCTTTCAAACAAAAAAAACCGCATTCAAATCGGTCCACCCGTTTGAGCGCCACAGGGGAACAGACAGACACACACACACACACACACACACACACACACACACACACACAGACACGTCAAACTTATAACACCCCGTCGTTTTTGCGTCGGGGGTTAAAAAGAGTAACATTCTTTTTAATGTTCATTGCATAGGTTTTTCAAAATCCCGTAGGAACTGTGCATTTTTCCATGATAAACAGTAGCCTATGTTTTAAGTCAAGGCATAATCTATCTCTATTCAAAATTTCAGCCAAATCAGTTCAGTAGTTGCGGCGTGATTGAGTAACAAACATTCACACTTTCACATTTATAATATTAGTAGGAAGTAGAATGTTCCCCTATGCTTACATACATAAAGCAGTAACCGACAACGGTTTATAAACCGTAATCTATTTACGCGACACAACGTATACGGTTCACTCGTAAAATGTTTCGTCTTCAATCTAACGATTACCAATATGGTACTGTGAAAATAAAAGCGAAAATGCAGACCGATTTTTCAGTATTTCTATTATAATTTTACATTCTTTATAACATTCTGTCCATCTCGCCGATGTCTGAGATCTAAAAATTGATGGTTTTCAAAATTTATTTCAAAAAAGCATTTATTCCGAAGTATTTTCAGCAATATTATCGTATATTATTATTATTGTAAGAAATATTAATGGGCACTTATCCAGCATAACAAGAGCAAAAGAATTACATTAATGACTGGCCCGTTGGCGCGGTTGGCAGTGACCCTGCCTTCCGTTCGAGGGTCGCGGGTTCGATTCCCGCCCCGAGTCTGGGTGTATATGTATATGTGTAAGTATATAAGTATATACTATGTATTTATACATTTATTAAAATACTAGCTGACCCCCGCGACTTCGTTCGCGTGTTTATAGGTTTTATATAGAATCGGATCGGATCCCATAATTCTTTTATGTACCTAAACTAAATGTAGCCTGTTACTCCTTATAAAATTGAAAGTTCCATTAAAATCGATCCAGCCATTTCGGAGATTAGCTGGAACAAATAGACAGAACGACAAACATAAATTTAAACGCACGCCAGTTTAAAATAAGCCGTACGTACAAAGATCCGGGTCCCAAGTTATTGGAACCCAATAAATGCCTGTCATTTCTAAACTAAAAAACCTATGACCTTGAAATATTTACGGGACAATACTTAGAGTACTACCTTTCTAACAAAAAAAGAATGAGTGAAATCGAATAACGCGTTAATGAATTACAGCTAAATACACGTTTTAACTTTCATCCCCTCTCCCAAGGGAACCGTGCTGAATTTCGGGATAAAAAGTATCCTATAACCTACCTCGGAGTATAAACTCAAATCGTACCAAGTTTCATTCGAATCCATTCAGTAGTTTCGGCGTGATGCGCGGCCAAGATACAGACAGACAGACAGACAGACAGACAGACAGACAGACAGACAGACAGACAAAAATGAAAAAAATTGCAGTTTTGGCTTCAGTATCGATTATAGAGTGCCCTCCGATAAAAATTTTCAAAATATCTTCAATGTACAGAATTGGATCTGTTACAGTTTTATTATTTGTTTTTTGGTGTACAATAAAGTATTAAATAAATAAATAAATAAATAAATATATTATAGATAGATATATGTAAATATGTCTATCAGTCGGTTGTTACCTATAACACAGGCATTAAGTTGCCTACTTTAGGAACAGACGACCGTGTGTGTATGTGTGAATATTTATAAAAAAAAATTATTATATTATAATTAATATTTGCACATTAGGTACATTCGAAATAATTATACTAAGGCAACATTTTCAATATATTATGAATCGAAGCACTGAAATGTTTGATTTCAGGGATTCGTTGTGGATACAGTGTATGTACGTGTAATTTTCGCAGCCCAGCCTATTCCGTGTTCTTGACATATAAATTTTAATATCTCAAGCTTTTTTCATAGAAAATTACTATGCGCCGGTGAATGGTGGAAGAGATGCATAATAAAAAGCATTGCTGGCACATTACGAGACCCTCAGGTTGGAGTGCCTTCTTATCTGGTCCGTTGTAAAAGCCATCGACGTTGCACGTGCTGCATGATATTATATTATGATCACCACAAGATTAACGATTTTTTAACGAACTTTTTTTTTAATGTTAAAATATTATGCATGCCTCGCATTAAAAAAATATCGCGCGAAGCTGGGGCGGATAGTAATTACCCGCTACTATCCCACCATACATTATTTTGTTATATCTCAAAAGAATTATAGCCCAGTGTCGATAATTTTTGAAACCAAACAATTTTATAATATTCTCCTCCTTTTCCAATGGGTTTCATCCTACTGTGATTTTTCTTGGTTTCAAAAATTATCGACACTGGTCTATTAATGCAATAAGTATAATGAAGTGGCAACTCTAAAATAAAAATAGTAATATGTATTTTCTTTTAAAAATAACATGCTTAACGTAACATAACCTAAAAAATAAAATTGAATGATATTTTAGTACAAGATTTAAAAAATTCGTATTCCGGTTTTTTTCATTTTCTGAGAAGATTTACTATTGTAATATATATATATATATATATATATATATATTTTTACACCATCGGAAAGTAGAGATTTCAACGAACAGAACGCACACCTACTTTTTGAAAAAAGCTGATATTTTGACGGATGAATTTTCGATTGAAAATTAGGGTGCTTTATCGATATTAAGTCAAAATAAGGAGAAAAGCTGAATATTTCAAATTAAATAAATTACAGTGTATTTGGTACATAAAAAGGTAAGTTTTCACCAAATTCCGTGAAAAAAAATATTTATTGTAAAAGATAAAAATAAAAAACCAAAAACTTGGTTTTTTGAACTTTTCACATAAATTTTGAGGTTATGTGAAAAAAGTGTATATACAAAAGTTGTAGATCTTTTTATTACCTACAACTTTGCCATTTAATTTTTTTCCATAGGACTTGTAGTTTGCCCGGAAATCGAGATAAACCGTTTTTTACCCTTAAAACTCCCCCCCTTTTTTTCCCGAGCTTAGATCACCCGTAAATTATTTTTCCTTTTATTTTTATAATATTCTCCTCCTTTTCCAATGGGTTTCATCCTACTGTGATTTTCTTTTACTTTTTATTATTTTTAAAGGGATCTACCCTGGTCTATTAAGCAGCGTTTTCGATGAAAGCTCTTGACGGCTTAACTTTTTCCGACATTTTCAACAATTACCATCATATTTTAACCAATTTACACAAAACCTTCACAAAATATACACCTAAAGCTTTCTCATGAATACTGTGCCTATCGGTGAAAATCGCATGAAAATACGTTCAGTAATTTTTGAGTTTATCGCGAAAGACTTGCGCGGGGGATTTTGTTTTATAATATGTAGTTATTGTGATAGTGATGTGATAATATTCCTTCGACTCTTCTGAGGCCTTGATATGTAAACGTGTAACAAGCAGATTCAATTCCGAAAGGTCGATGATTCAAAGCCCATCCGCAATTATATTGTTGGTTGCTAGGTGTTAGGCGGTTGCTAGGCTTGTGTACACACCTCCTCTCTTCACACTTTATATGGAAGGGAAAGGGAAAGATAAGGCATGTTTAGCATAGTAAGGGCCTGTTTCACCACCTTCTGATAAGTATCGGATTGCTGCCTACAACTTTTGTCTTTGTCACTTGACGTAAAGTAAGAAAGTGACAAAACTTACATTTTGGATATCGGACCCTTATCAGAAGGTGGTGAAACAGACCGTAAATGTTCTTTTTTTTTCAAAAAGAACTTCGCGTAAAAGTAGTTCTTGAGTGGTTCAAATGAGTTCAAATGAGTAGTGGTATCAAATACCAAGAAAATGTTACATTGACGAAAACACCTACGCATAACTAATATTAATATTATGTAGATTCAAAGAAACTGTAGCAAATAGTTATTTAAAATAGTTATGGAAAGGTCGTTCTAATAAATTCTCTTACGGAGACAAATAACATGTGAAGCGCGGAAATTTTGCAAGGTGGAGTTTCATTTCTTACAAGCTGTTTCTCACGAGTTCGTTTGTGTGGATAATGGATTTAGGATTTTAATAAAACTACTTTATAAAAACAAAAGATAAAGTTTGTAAACTAAAACCCGACTACTCTTATAAAATAATCATCTATAGTGTGCAGAATAACGCGTATTCAATACTAATAGAATTTGAACGGAAGAAAGCACAGGGCAAGCAGCTATGGCAAGCAGTGGCGTCATCTGTTGTCTATCGGAAACTAACTTAATATTCTATTTTAGCCGCGCGAAGGTCACTTCTCGATTTTTTTTTCGTAAATAAAATGTAGCCTATGTCACCCGGACCATAACAACGAATCAATTGACACCTCATTTATCAAAATCGACCCAGTAGTTTAGGTGCTACGGTGGAACACACAGGATGTCATACAAAAATCAAATAAAAACAGATATACATACATACATACATAGACTGCTAAAATCATAATACCCACCCTACCATAAAATATATGTATTATGTATACCTATAAAATCATACCCTTCCTTTTGGCTTTGCCGTAGTCGGGTAAGAAATCATGATTCCTATTTGCAAAATAATTTAGAAAACAAAGTTAAATATTTACTCGTATTCAATTCGACTGGCACTGCTGCTTGCGTCAGCTGTGGTTTTTGCTGTAGATGTTTATGTTGCTTGTGCATGTAAATTGTGACTTGTTTGTTTACTTTATGTACTGTACTTAACACGATGTCTGGTTGACTGGACTGTATTCTACAAGATTTATTATTTTTCAGTGAACACTAGATCTGAAAACATTTTAAATGTTAACTTCCCTTAACGAAAAGTATGCGTAAAGTATACTTTGGCAAGATCTTTTAGTCTAAAGCATTAAAATATATTACACTAGCTGACCCCTGCGACTTCGTTCGCGTGTTTATAGATTTTATATAGGATCGGATCGGATCCCATATTTCTTTTATGTACCTAAACTAAATGTAGCCTAAGTTACTCCTTATAACATTGAAAGTTCCATTAAAATCGACCCAGTAGTTTCGGAGATTAGCTGGAACAAATAGACAGACCAACAGACATAAATTTAAACGCACACCAGTTTAAAATAAACCGTACGTTCAAAGATCCGGGTCCCAAGTTATTTGAACCCAATACTCAGGGTTGTAATGTCTGTCTTTTCTGAACTAAAAAACCTATGACCTTGAAATATTTACGGGACAATTTATAAAGTACTACCTTTCTAACAAAAAAAGAATGAGTGAAATTGAACAACGCGTTAATGAATTACAGCTAAATACACATTTTAACTTTCATCCCCTCTCCCAAGGGAACCGTGCTGAATTTCGGGATAAAAAGTATCCTATGTCCTACCTCGGAGTATAAACTCAAATCGTACCAAGTTTCATTCGAATCCGTTCAGTAGTTTCAGCGTGATGCGCGGCCAAGATACAGACAGACAGACAGACAGACAGACAGACAGACAGACAGACAGACAGACAGACAGACAGACAGACAAAAATGAAAAAAATTACAGTTTTGGCTTCAGTATCGATTATAGAATGCCCTCCAATAAAAATTTTCAAAATATCTTCAATGTACAGAATTGGATCTGTTACAGTTTTATTATATTATAGATAGATTGGTCCTACCTACATATTATAGTGCATTTATTTAACTGATATTAATAAGTCCATAAATTATTCATTTATGGTCCATCAATATAATTATCGTATTACTAACATAAGTTCAATTGGTACTAAGGTTTCCTCATCTTCAATGCTAAAAGAACAGCGCATCGCTCTACCACTGAGGCAACTTTCCACCACGTGTTCGACTAATCGCTGGGCTGCTTGCGTTAAAATAAATATTAGTAGCGTATTTCGGAACGCGGACCTTCAAGTCAGCAAAAAGTGTGAAGGAGACAACAACAGATTATCTGAGCGGAGCGAGCAGGACACGACGTCTTTATCCGATCGATAGCCGCAGCCGCAGAGTGCTGCTCGTGTGACGTCACACAGTAGTCTCGTCATCTTGGTACTACAAGAAATTGTCACTATATTTTCGTACGGAACACCATTATTGGTCTTCGACAGGTAAGAAGAATTAGGTCGGGATCTATTCATGTCTATATCCCAATTAACACAGTTTAACTAATTAAATATGTATAAAATAAATTAAAAAATATGTATAAAATAAATATGCCTAAAAATGAACATGAGTAAGACGAAGATCATGTCTAACGCTCATGTTCCGCTCCACCCGGTAATCGTTGAGAACTCTGCACTCGAAATTGTAGACGAGTACATATACCTAGGACACACGGTCCAGCTAGGTAGGTCCAATTTTGAGAAAGAGATCAACCGCCGAATCCAACTCGGCTGGGCAGCGTTCGGGAAACTTCGAGATGTCTTTTCGTCCAATATCCCTCAGTGTCTGAAGACGAAAGTCTTCGAACAGTGCGTGTTGCCAGTGATGACTTATGGATCTGAGACATGGTCACTGACAATGGGCCTCATAAGAAGGCTCAGGGTCACTCAGCGGGCGATGGAGAGAGCTATGCTCGGAGTATCCCTGCGGGATCAAATCAGAAATGAGGAGATCCGCAGGAGAACCAGAGTTACCGACATAGCTCATCGAGTCGCAAAGCTGAAGTGGCAATGGGCGGGGCACATTGCTCGAAGAACCGATGGACGTTGGGGTCCCAAGGTGCTTGAATGGCGACCTCGCACCAGTAAACGAAGCGCAGGTAGACCCCCCACTCGTTGGACAGACGATCTCAAGCGAGTCGCTGGCAGCCGCTGGAATCAGGCGGCACAAGATCGTGTGCTATGGCGATCCTTGCAAGAGACCTATGTCCAGCAGTGGACGTCCATTGGTTGAAACGAACGAACGAACGAAAATAAATTACGTTGATCCTTATTTAATAAGTCGAGGTCACTGAATCCTTAATTTTATAAAAGGGGTAGTCATGTATAAATGAATGGTAAATATTGTTATTTTTCGTAGCGGTCTACGTGAACTCGTAGCCGAGCTATGAAGTAGCGTAGCACTTTTCATTTCTAAAAATAAGGCGCTACGCTGACTCCAAGTGGACTTTGTATGGGCTATTTTAAATTAGCACCACTCTTTTATATAGTGCTAAGTGACTAGGTGATAAAATTCAAGAAAGTGAAATGGTATTTCTAAATAATTTTGCGTAATAATAATATAGTAAAAAAAAGTAAGTAATGTAGTAAACATACTTTTTGGGCAATGTTAGTACCTATACGTGTTATTTTTAACCGATTTGAAACAGTACCGAGCGGCCCGAATACGAGCGTTAATCAACCTGTGTCGATCTTAGAATTAAAACTAGTTATTATCGGCTAACTAAAATGTATCTTAGCACTTAATAGTGTGAACATGTGACTAGTTTTTTACATTAGATATGTATGGACAAAACTTCAAAAAATTAGCCTCTTAGTACTAAAACAAGCGGACACCCGCGACTTCGTTCGCGTGGATATTGGTTTTTAGGGTTCCGTACCCGAAGGGTAAAAAACGGAGCCCTATTAATGTCACTCGGCTGTCTGTCCGTCTGTCCGCCGGTCACAGGTCTCTAGCTCGCAGACGAAATGAGTTACAAACCTGAAATTTTGGTATTTAGTGTAAAACGTTAACCCAAAATCAAATATTGAATTAGAAATTGAATTAAATTATTTTTCAGGGGGGCTCCCATACATAAAAAAGGAGCCGGAAAAAAAAATTTTTTCTTAACCCTAGCTTGTGGGGTATCATTGTTTAGAGCTCATTAAGTAGAGTACAAATATATATTTTTTTAATTTTTATCTCAAAAAATAAGGGAATGGGAGGCCATCAAAGTTGTCAGTTTTAGACCATTTTTGTGACGGGGGCTATCTCAAAAACTAAACTAGTTGGGAATATGATATTTCAGTATATTATGTACTATATGCTCTATTTAAACAACAAATACTGAAAACAACGATTTATTAAATAGTTTATAAGCTGTGACCAAAATAAACGAACATTTTTTTGGGTTTTTCTTTCACGGTTTGTTGCGATGTCTAGCTCGGAAATTAAATATTTCTTAGACCCAAAATATTATATTGTTCATAATTATGTACGGAACCCTGAAAGAGCGAGGCCCGACTCGCACTTGGCTGATTTTTTGAAAATCCCGTGTGAATCATTTTGTTTTCCTAAGCTCCTTTGAGCTCATACCTTGCTAAAAACTGTTAAAAGTTCACTGGCAGATGTTTAGGTCGATCAAAATGTAAACATCCGCCAGTAAAAGTCATAATCAAATCAAAATCGATCCAGCCTTTCTGAGATTAGCTGGTAATATTTAATGTATCTCCTATCTAACAAAAAAAGAATGAATGAAATCGGACCACGCGTTAATGAATTACAGCCAAGTACACATTTTAACTTTCATCCCCTCTCCCAAGGGAACCGTGCTGAATTTCGGGATAAAAAGTATCCTATATGTTACTCCACAGTATGAACATAAATCATGCCAAGTTTCATTTCAATTCATTTAGTAGTTTTTACGTGATGCGCGCACAAACATACAGACAAACAGATAAACAGACAAACAGACAAAAATTTCAAAAATAGCTTTTTTACGTTCTATTGCTCATTCCTAACATCCCCCAGTTATTGTTTTGCAAAAATCTTTTATATACAGATACGGCAAGTCTACGATTTTATTATATGTATAGACAGATGTATAGATATAGATAGAAGATGTATAGAAGATGACTAAAACTAAAAGTACGTTCTTAAGTATTAAAAAATGTCATTTCAGTGTTAAGCCGCACGAATAGCGGTCATAATACATGCTAGACCATACGTACCATTCTTGCTAATATTATTAATGCAAAAGTTTGTCTTACTGTATGTCGCTTTTTCACAGCGCAACACTAAACTGATCTCGGCATTTAGCAGAGACTAGGCCACAGAGCATGGACAGAACCTGAAGAATGTAATAGGATACTTTTTATCCCGGAATGTATAGGGTTCTGGGGTTCTTAGCCATTAGGTCGTTAGCTCTACGCGTCCTGTGGGGTTATGCAGAGTTTTCACATTGTGGCAACGTTGATCGAATTCGAGTATCGAAACATAATGAGTTCAGAGAGAAATAGACCTGAATAGGCTTGTTTTAAGGTTTGAGTTCATCAATACATCTATAGTCTGATTTTTAATTCGGTGGAATTCTAACAGTTGTCATTTCAATTTCAAATAGAATGAGTTATTTGTATGAAAAACAGGGATACCACCTGAAGTTCGATTTTGCCCCAAACAAAAGTACCTGAAGTATCTGTCATAAATTATCTATATGATTGATTTTTATTTATATGTAAGTTTTAAATTTATTATCTTTTTTGTTTGTTTGTATATGAATAAAGGTCATTTTTATTTTGTTTCAGCCGTTACAGTCTATTGTGGGATCTGAATCTGAGTAAATACGATCGGAAATATCCTTGGTATTAGCGTCAATTTACACCGCGGTGGAATGGAATGGAAGCGACTTTTTGCAACGAAATTGTACATAGCTAAATGAACTTTATGTCAATTGCTTAACATACAAATTAAATAGAAGCCAAAAATGGTCGCGCGTCTTCCGCGGAATTCTCGAGCATTCTCGAGAATTTCCCTATAGCTACTATTTTTTGTGTTATATAATTGACATAAAGTTCACAATGCTTTGTACAAAAAATTCGTTTCCATTCCATCCCGCGGCGGTATAAATTGGGCCTTAAACAAATTCTCGAATTCAAATCAGGTGTTGTCACTAATGGTATCCGAATTTAGTAAAAATGGTTTCAATCCTTATGCCCTTCGGATTCGAATTAGAACATACACAAGCGCCCTAAATGTTAATAGTCTGTTTATAATTTTTTCTTACAGAGTTTGTTTATATAAACCACTTATTTCAATAAACGGAACGCACACGCAATCGCATGATATCAAGTGGGTTCGTTTTTGGCATGTTTTTGGCTATTAAAATACTTCAGATAAGGTAAAAAGCGCACCACTCTTTTTATACGCAGTTTTTATGATCAAAATACATAATTGGCAGGTTACGGGAAAAGGAGGAAGACATCCGGCATTAGACAGTTGAATACAAGATGTATTCTATATCTATCTATCTATCTATCTATCTATCTATACATCTTCTATCTATTCTATACATATAATAAAATAATAGAATCGTAGCCGTATCTGTACATTAAAGATTTTTGCAAAATAATAACTGGGGGATGTTATTCTATTCCATGATGTCCGCTACTTTGTAGGCGCTGATTTAGGTTTTCTAAAATTCCCGTCACCGTGGAACTCTTTAATTTCCCGGCATATAAAAGAGCCTGTCTCCGACTCCGGGATACAAGCGATCTCTGTACCAAATACCATCAGGATCGATTCAGTGGACTCGGAAATTAACTTATAAGTTTAAAAAGTAGCCGAGAACACTCCTTTTATCCGATTGTGAAAATCCGTCAAAATCGGTTCAACCATTTCGAAGATTGAAGTCGAAGTTTTTGAAGGCGGTTAAAAAAAGAGGTATGAGGAGACACTTTTCCCTTTGCAGTGATTCTTTATTTCGGAATATTGAAGTCTGTTTCATTTTTCTTTTATAGTTTGTGTACAATAAACTTCAAAACTGTAATTTCATCGTAATGTTTAAATCAATAGGTAAATGCAATGACCTTACGTACTCGCGTAACCTCGACTCGGCACAGAAAAGATTAGTTTTTTGGACAATACGTTAAACGAATATTGAATCATGCGCCCGTAACGCCTGCTTCAACATTTTATCTGAACATCAAGCGTAATGGTCTAAGATCCCGCTATACAACGACCTTCACCGAGATGTTTATTTGATGAAACGTATTTTATATTTAATTTAACATGTCAATAAATATATTGCATATGGGTTGTCTAACAAATTTCAGTCCAGGATATGATTAATTAATAAATAAAAAATAAATAAAAAATTTTAACATTTCACCGGTTTGATTATTAGACAAATTCTATACCAATCGAAATGTATGATGCCCAAAGAATACGCAAAACGTTAGGTTGCTTATTCTTTTCCGGTCACAACTCTCGGGTAGCCAGGTGTAAACAGGTAAATCGATACTAGCATTTTGCACCGGTCTGATTATTGAATTAAAATTAAATGAAAATAAAGATGATTTCATTATGAATTTGTCTAATAATAATCAAACCAGTGAAATGTTTAAAAAAAATTTTTTTTTTCAATTATTAATTAATCATACCCTGGACTGAAAGTTAGGCAACCCATATGCAATATATTTATTGACGTATTAAATTAAATATAAAATACGTTTCATCAAATAAGCATCTCGGTGAAGTTCGTTGTATGGCGGGATCCTATACTATAACACAATGCATGGCAACAAGGAGCATTAAATAAAGATTGTTAATGATTAAATTACGAAAGTGGCAATTCGAATAGTTACATACATTCATTTCCAATGTAGCACGTGCCCTACGACACATGCAGCGAGAGATCGATAGACTTTTTTCCAATAATTGCATTGTTTGACCTGACAAACTCGCGTGACCTCGACTCGGTGTTAGACAAGTAATTCTCTATTATGGAACTGCACTTGGCTATACACTTTACACTTTAGAAATGTCTCTATTGCGGTAGTTTACAACTTTTTTTCGATTTTTATTTAAAATAAATGATGATATGAAAATAATCATAGTACCTATTAGATTTGTAATACAAGGAATTTTATGAAGCATGTGACACTGTATAGCGCGACTGCAGAGTGCAGCTCCTACGCGCGCTGTGCACTGTGGATGCTTTTATACAGTAGGGTTACAGTAGGGTTACTAACCCTACTGCAAGATGGTGCATTTCGACAACGTTGATACATTTTCAATATCGAACCACTACAGTCGAAATAAAGTTGTCTTAAACTGACTCGTTTTAGAAGAGTTTTTCTGAGAATTATCCACTTCTATTAAAGAAGTGATTCTGAACTATGTAACTTGACATTATTAATTTATTCTAGCTTAGTTTTTTTTTTATTAAATTGTAATTTTATTACTCAAAGCAAAAACACGAACCTGCTATTTCAATGCTAACCTGCGCCGTGTTACACAGAATGGAAAAGTTACAGAGATAGTTACGTCTATCAATAATTAAGTAGCGAAAACTAGAATATTTTGGGCATCTGATGCATAATACCAAAAAGTACGAAACTAATCATGAAAGCAAAGTGGCAGGCAGCAAGAGGCCTGTATGCTTAGTCTCACTTTGCACAGCTCGAAGACTTTACTAAATACTTACTGATCGAAACCCAATGACTTCAGACTAAAATGGACCTAAACTGGCTTAATTTAAGGTTTGAGTTCGCCAATACATTAAGCATACGTTTAAAGCCAGTGCCCAGAAATGTTGTAAAATAAATATTCGAAGTATTGAATTACGACTTTAGAATAAGAGCCTTTGGGTTCATTTTGCATTACATATTACAGTTTTTCGATAACGTAGTATTTGGTAACGTTATGGAGGTGCGTAAACTCAGAATAACTACTATACTGGCCGCAGAAGTATATCATGGCTTAAAAACTAGCGCCAATGATTTGGAAAGAGCACCAGCTTCCTAATTGGAGCAGCGGTCTAGAAAGTTGAAATTGACCTAATGATTGCCAACCTACATACGGAGACGGCACGTTAAGAAAAAGGTAAACTGTGAACATGAATATAAGCAAAGAACTAGTATTTTAACTATCGGTAACATCGTTACTATTGGTCTATCGAATTCACTTATTATTTAGTGATTAGTAAGCCAACAGCTAACTGAACCGGTTAGGTCGAGTTCTGCTGCTATATGAGTGATTTAGACTATTAACGTACCATCTTAGATCGCCAAAAAGTTGTCCTTACCATACATGATTACACAATGATTGGTTCCAAATTTCGATGTTATATTTAATGTCAATAAAAATGGATCTTTCAAAATTAACCAACAAAACATTTAAAATAACATTTTAAACATTATAAACGAAACATTTTATATTATACATAAGTAGTTAAAACATTCCCATATCGCATACTTATGTATAGTTTATACAAACCAACAAAATTCTGAAATTCTCTGCTTGCAAACAGTACACCTAGTGCGCTAACAGAAAACGCTCAGACCGACTCTACGTCTTAGTACTTCTCTAAGTATGCATATTGCATATAATTAAGTTAATTACTCAGACGCAATTAAGACGCTGCCAATGCAACCCTCTACTGCTGCCTAGTGATGTGATGTGAACACGATCTATGATTATACCGTACTAATTTTAATGTAATTTTCATAATGTATTAAAATTTACTCTACATAGGTTATAAAATTGATCAACTCCGAATCGCGAAGATAAGTTTTGATAAGTGGAATCATTTTAAATATTAATATAATCATCTATACATATAATAAAATCGTAGAATTGCCGTATCTGTACATTGAAGATTTTTGCAAAATAATAACTGGGGGATGTTAGGGATAAGTAATAGAACGTAAAAAAGGTATTTTTGAAATTTTTGAAATTTTTGTCTGTTTGTCTGTTTATCTGTTTGTCTGTTTATCTGTTTGTCTGTATGTTTGTGCGCGCATCACGTAAAAACTACTGAATGGATTGAAATGAAACTCGGCATGATTTAAGTTCATACTATGGAGTAACATATAGGATACTTTTTATCCCGAAATTGAGCACGGTTCTCTTGGGAGAGGAGATGAAAGGCAAAATGTGTACATAGCTGTAATTCGTTAACGGGTGGTCCGATTTCATTCATTCTTTTTTTGTTAGAAAGTAGATACTTTAAAGACTATTGGCTAATCTCTGAAAGGCTGGACCGATTTTGATGGGACTTTCACTGGCGGATGTTTACATTTTGATGTACCTAAACATCCGCCAGTGAACTTTTTACAGTTTTTAGTAAGGTATAAGCTCAAAAGAGCTTAGGAAAAACAAAATGATTCACACAGGATTATTAAAATCAATATCCACGCGAACGAAGTCGCGGGTATCCGCTCGTTTTAAATATTAATGTAGTATGACTGAGATCCCTACATCAGCTGATAATGCTCAAACGGCTGTAGCAATTATTATGTGATTTTCAGAATATATTAAAAATTACTCAACATATAATTGGTTGGCCTTGGCAAGGTATGTGCAAGAACTCCGAGTCACGTAGATGACCGTCCATATGCAACGAACACATCCACGGTAAGCTGTGTGCGTAACATAAGTGTTGAATTGATGATAATCTCCTACCGACAGAATCACGGCCACAGCGCCCAATCTCAACGGAGACAGACAAGTGCACAAAAACCGACCGTGGAGAGATCTGACCCAGGACCGACTTCCTTTATGTACTCTCCGAGCCATCTAACACCGTCCACTTCCCAATACGAAGCTGCTACTGCGAATTTCTTGATAGAAAAATCCATTGTTCCTTTTTTGACTTTGAACCCAGGACATCATGATTTGCGATCGGACAAAGTAGCCACTAGATATGGAAGCTATATAGTTACGACGTTTACAGATCTCACTCTCACTGAAAAGCTAAACAGACATCACTGGCTAGATGTTGTGAGCGTAGACTTGTAGTGTTAATAGACTAAAAATCGGATGCCCGTCGTATGTTTTTCAGTTTATCTGTTTCTTCGTAATTGCCAAACTACTCATTATTTTGGTAAATGAGTCGTCGTTGGCTTCGTATAAACATTCCGTGTGCGACTATATGAGGTGAAAAATAAATCCTATGTGGCGGATTGACCCACAAAAGTTCGTTAACCTAGCAAAATAAAAAAGAAAAAGAACTAACATGTACTTAATATAGTTTTATACAATTTTGCCTCCATCTTTTTCTTGCGAAAGTGCCCGTAGACTAGACATTTGCATACAATCGTTAATTATTACCATTTTTTAATAGGGAACAACAGATAGGTATTATTATTATAGTGGATACCTGCGACTTCGTTCGCGTGGATATTGGTTTTTAAACATCCCGTGGGAATAATTTTGTCTGTCCTAAGCTCCCTTGAGCTCATACCTTGCTAAAAACTGTTAAAAGTTCACTGGCGGATATTTAGTTAGATCAAAATGTAAACATCCGCCAGTGAAAGTCCCATCAAAACAAAACAGACAAACAGACAAAAATTTCATAAATAGCTTTTTTACGTTCTATTACTTATCCCTAACATCCTCCAGTTATTATTTTGCAAAAATCTTCAATGTACAGATACAGCAAGTCTACGATTTTATTATATGCATAGAATAGAAGTTAGATATAGATAAGAAACTTAATAATACACGTCCATTACGGCCTTTCCCACAAACGACTTGCGGACCTTCTTGAGTCGTAGTTGAGGAATCACGAGCCACGAGCCTGCGATACTGCGTAGATACCCCTATTATGAATTAAGAGATAATGCGTGGACAACCAAATTGAGATTGATTGGCTGCATCCTGTGCCACACTTCTCAATGCGTGTGATACGATTGCTCGAAATTATACGAAGATACGTGACACCGATAATCATTGCATTGTCGATGTCATGCACCTTTCGTATAATTTCGAACAATAGGTATACAATATTATGATGAACAAGACATCAGAGTTTTACTTGTATGATAAAAAGAAGACTTACTCCTAAAAATACGGCGTAATCTCAATGGACATGTCATTTGGTTGTACATTACGCACTACACAATTTATACGTAGCTGTGTTCATGCCGTTATCATTGTTGTTCATCACTAAAATGCCCTGCTTGTGACGCCATCTCACTAAAGCTAAAAATGTAACCCAATTACCATTTAGCCGTTAGTCACTTATTTTGATAGACAATTTTAGTAGTTTACAACTTAATTACATATCAATCTGAGATACACAATAGGCTTGCAGATTGATAATGTATTGATACTAAAAAATTATAATAAGGTTACTATGAACTTAGATTAGCACTTCTTTAAGTAACTCTTAAGATATTAGAATAAATTATATGCGCGTCTTATAAGACCGGATTAGGTGTTTGTAGGAAAATAATGTTCTAAATTAATAAACAAATCGATAATGTCGTGGACATGAACTGTTTACCACGTGGAGCACAAAGTTCAACTGATTAAAGTATTCAGTGCTAGACTAGTATTATTAAGACAAATACAAATTTTAATGTATAGTGTGTCATTTATGTAAACAAACTACTTATTAGAGTTATGAACATAAACTCTTATCATCTATAGCTCTTATCATATTTTATTAGCTCAACTGTCAATCAGTAAAGTACTGCTTAAACGAAAATGTCTGAAAATGTATAGTCTACTTGAATATTAAAACACAGCAGCCTAAGCATAATCAGTGCACATCTCTCTGGTGGTTTATCGAGAAAACTTTTCCCTTGCGAAATGTACTGTCACACTTACTGGCTGAATAGACTAACATTGAACTAGCTAAACTAAATAGCTAACAATCATCTCAATTACACGCATTAGAATGAAAAAAAGTAAGTAAAAAAGAAATATTGTAAGACTTGAATCATCTTGTTCGTTCATCGACAATTCCAAGGGTTTGAATGATACTAGTTCAACACCAAATACACACGAGGATGCTTCTACCGATAAAATGCTCATTTTTAGGGTTCCGTACCTCAAAAGGTAAAAAAAGGAACCCTTATAAGATTACTTTCTTATCCGTCTGTCCGTCTGTTCGTGTGTGTGTGCCCGATTTTCTCAGGAACGGGTGGACCTAGCAAGTTGAAATTTATACCAGATACTAAGGTCTATAGTCTCTATTAGGTAAATAAAAATTAAGGTCCTGAGTCTACGCAATAAAAAGATATGGGCAAATTTAGATTTTCACGAAACTTGTAAGTACCAAAATTTACCTTAATTTTCAACTTTTTTTATTTTTCGTAACTTTCCCTTTACTTGATCTGTAAGACCTTGCTTTTAACCAAAATTGAAAAATCTAGGTCAACCGGAAGTACCCTATAGGTTTTGGATCGAAAACCTAAATGGTAGTTCCAGTTGACCTAGAATTACGAAATTTGGCAAAAAGTCAGGTCTTACAGCACAAATAAAGGGAAAATTCCAAAAAATAAAAAAAGTTGGAAATTAAAGGGTGTCCCCATACATGCATAGTTGACGCCAATTAAGATAGACCTCTCAGTTGTATGAGCCCTCATACAATTTAGACACCTAGCTTAATTAACACTTTACCTTTTAAGACAAACTAATGAAAAACAGATTGTACTTATACTTCTGGAGTACGGAACCCTTGGTGCGCGAGTCTGACTCGCACTTGGCCGGTTTTTTTTTTACTTTTGAAGTCTACAACTTCTAAATCTGTGATAGCACCTGGTTTTCATTAGGAGAGCAAGTAATGTATACCTCTGTAGGAAGTTACTGAGAAAGATATAATATTCAGAAATTAATCGAGAAAAGTTACGTTGAAATTTGTCATAGTAGTAATTTTTAAACCAGAGTGCTTAGTCTAAGTTTGAAGCGCTCCAAAACTAAAAGTATACTATTGATCGAATCACAAATGACTTCAGAGTAAAATGAACCTTGTTTTAGGTCCATTTTACTCTGAAGTCATGGTGATTCGATCAATAGTATACTTATAGTAGGTATACTAAAAAGTTTTGGAGCGCTCCAAACTGACACTAGTTTTGGAGCGCTCCAAACTGACACTAAGCACTCAGTAACACCTCCTATCGAATTAAGAACTCATGAAAAAGAAGAAAGAAGTGGAAAACACCCAATTAATTTAGAAATCTATCTTCTATAATATAATAAAACTGTAACAGATCCAATTCTGTACATTGAAGATATTTTGAATTTTTTTATTGGAGGGCACTCTATAATCAATACTGAAGCCAAAACTGCAATTTGTTTCATTTTTGTCTGTCTGTCTGTCTGTCTGTCTGTCTGTCTGTCTGTATCTTGGCCGCGCATCACGCCGAAACTACTAAATGGATTCGAATGAAACTTGGTACGATTTTAGTTTATACTCCGAGGTAGGATATAGGATACTTTTTATCCCGAAATTCAGCACGGTTCCCTAGGGAGAGGGGATGAAAGGTAAAACGTGTATTTAGCTGTAATTCATTAACGCGTTGTTCGATTTCACTAATTCTTTTTTTGTTAGAAAGGTAGTACTTTATATATTGTCCCGTAAATATTTCACGGTCACAGGTTTTTTAGTTCAGAAATGACAGACATTACAACCCTCAGTATTGGGATCAAATAACTTGGGACCCGGATCTTTGAACGTACGGCTTATTTTAAACTGGTGTGCGTTTAAATTTATGTTTATCGTTCTGTCTATTTATTCCAGCTAATCTGCGAAATGGCTGGATCGATTTTAATGGAACTTTCAATGTTATAAAGAGTAACAGGCTCCTATATAAAACCTTTAAACACGTGGACGAAGTCGCGGGGGTCAGCTAGTACATAATACGTTCGAATAAAATCTCCTTTATCCTACTTTCCTACTTAATATTATAAATGGGAAAGTGTGGATGTTTGTTACTCTATAACGTCGCAACTATTAAACCGATTTGGCTGAAATTTACATAGGCTTTTTATCCTGGAAAAATCCACAGTTCCCGCGGGATTTTGAAAAAACCGAAATCTACAACTACAGCTATAGGTAGATTACTATAGCAAACTTCCTTGAAAGTAGGTATAAAGCTTAAAAAATGGAGCGAGAACGGAAAACAGATATCCACGATTCCCTCAGGATTTGTTAAAAACCGAAATTCACGCGGGCGAAGCCGCGGGCAAAAGCTAGTATAAACATAAAGGAAATTCACAAAAATAATTTATCGACATTAAAGTCAACGTAGCACAAAACTGACATGAATGTTGCGCGCCCGCTATTTCTTGCTCGTATATTTTGTACTTTGGTGACCCAATTTCAAAGGTTGCGTATTGTTCCAATACCGAGGTGAGCTGAATTTCATAGATTTGACGATGCATCTCTAGAAACATTTAAGTGAGCCTATAAAAATAAACAAACGTACTCACTACGTGGCAGATAACAAACACGGTAAACTAAACTTGCCAGTCAAACTAAGTAACGATGAGAATCCACCATACCAGCTTTCGGCTTTTATCTCAAACTTCTCAAAAGCTTCAAGCTCACCGGCCATGTAGTTTTTCTAAACATAGTAACAAGACTATGTTTTGAATATTCAATTTCAGTTATTAACATTCCTTAGTTTGTAAGATACGATAATTGTTCTTGAAACAAAATAAAGAAGTTATTTATTTAATTTAAAAAACTTAATTTGACAGGATTCCACTGACGTCACTGTTTTGCCAGTTGCAAAGGTTAATGTATGCTATTTTCAACTCGTTCAAAGGGTCTTTAATTATATTTTATATATATAACCGTGACAGCAAAGATTTCTATCTTCAGTCATAACTGGCCATTAACCTCGTTAGGGTAATGACCAAACCTGACTAGGGTTATTTCAACATAGAAATGATTCGACAGACTTCATGGACTGTAAAAAAAATATACTGTTCATAAAGTTCCGAGGGCAGACGGTGAAAGACTTAGTCATATACCAGGTAAAGTGGATAAACAAATGCATGACTTGATCGTATTTTACACATGATTATCAAACTGATGAACAAAAATATATGAACGTAATGTATGCGTGAATTGATGTTCTGATATTTTTATATGTATTGCGTGCCATCGGTGATGAGAAGAACTCAAAGGCATAGACTTAATATTAGGGTATTATTTTAGGGTAAATTATTATAGGGTAAAAAATGTAACTATTGATATAAAAATCTTCAACGATAATATCTTCTCATATTTTGCGAAAGTCATGTTTCACATGACTTTGTTTGCTTATAAAAGATAAGCAAAATCTAATGCAACTTCTTTAAAAGTTACTATGAAAACCAATATACGTAATAATACTTACGAATCAATCTCAATTTATCTTATCAAGATCTTACATCTAACCGTTGAAATCAGGTTGCCTCGTTCTTGTATTTAAAGAGAAAAAACTCATTTATTCTTTTAGTTTTGTATTAGTGTAAGTAATCTATCTATACATCTATACATATAATAAAATCGTAGACTTGCCGTATCTGTACATTAAAGATTTTTGCAAAATAATAACTGGGGGATGTTAAGGATAAGTAATAGAACGTAAAAAAGCTATTTTTGAAATTTTTGTCTGTTTGTCTGTTTGTCTGTTTATCTGTTTGTCTGTTTGTCTGTTTATCTGTTTGTCTGTTTGTCTGTATGTTTGTGCGCGCATCACGTAAAAACTATTAAATGGATTGAAATGAAACTTGGTATGATTTAAGTTCATACTACGGAGTAACATGTAGGATACTTTTTATACCGACATTCAGCACGGTTCCCTTGGGAGAAGGAATGAAAGTCAAAATGTGTACTTAGCTGTAATTCGTTAACGGGTAGTCCGATTTCATTCATTCTTTTTTTGTTACAAAGGAAATACTGTAGAGATTATTTCGTAAATATTTCAAGGTCATCGCTTTTGTAGTTCAGAAATTACAGCCATCACAGCCCTCGGTATTCCATGTAACTTGGAACCTGGATTGTACAGGAACTTTTGAACGTCCGGATTATCATCTGGGGTACATTAAAATTTGTGTTTGTCTATCACCAAAAAGCTGGACCGATTTTAATGAGACTTTCATTGGGAAAACTTTAGTGATAGGAAAAAAAATTAATACTCATTACTGTAGTTCTATTTTAATGCGCGACTTTTAACAGTATGAGCTCAAAAGAGCTTAGGAAAAACAACGGGATTTTTAAAAACCTAAATCCACGCGGGCGAAGCCACGCTCCTCTAGTTGGTAATAAACATTGTTGCAATTACCACATGACCCTCATTTATAATGGCTTTTTGTAATATCGAATGATAGAACATTCAATAGAAATAGCATCGTTTCCTTTTATAGTAGGTATACGTCAAAATTTTATGACAAGCTTAGTGATATAACTTGAGGGTAAAAACAACAACAATCCAAAATAAATAGACTGTAAGGTAAATTTAATGCTTCATCGCAATCTAAGGTAATCAATTTTTAAATATCTACGAGTCGCTCGACGAGGCGAAGTTACTTCAGTAGAGTTTGTAGCTAGAGTTGATTACTTCATAAATTATAACAAGAAGCTTATATAATGTAAGCATTCACATGCTGTAAGGCGTTATGTAGCGAACATCATATGATGTGAAACACGGGTATATATCACGGTAAAAACGATTGTTTACTTGTCGATTTTTCGATCTAGTTGCATGTTTCTTCGTAGTCACGAAGAGACTGATCGTAGATCAGTCTCAATCGATCAACTGGATCGAAATATCGACAAATAAACAATCGTTTTTATCGTGGTATGTACCCGTGTTTTACATTATTATTATGTCGTTAAATCACGAAGCCTTAAATCATTAATTTAAGAAAGGTTTCTAAATAATGATAAGATATTCGTATTGAAGTTAAGTAAAGACATAATGACGTAGATAAACAGTACTTAAAAAATGTATCTTAAACGATAGTTAGAACTTCATTTACAACTTACAAGCAAATTATTCAAAGCAATAAAACCTAAACATACGAAGGAGTGCCTTCGAAAATTTCTATTCGGAATTTCTTAAAAATATGAAAGAAGCCAACGTATTTTCAGAAAATCAATCTCACTCAAAAGGTGTGTCGTCGTTTTCTTTGGAATATGTGTAGAGCAAGAAAGAAGAAGACAAACAGCTGGTGCTTAAAAATTCTACCATCTACGAAATCTTTACCCTAATAAGTACTTTGTTAAAATATCAACAACTAGCTAGTACATAAGTATGCTTTATAATAATTAATAAGTATTTATCTAATTTATCCATCAAGTAATAACTAACACTGTGACATAATGTCTGCATTTAGACTCTATTAAGGCAGAGATAATTATTGGTGTTTATAAACATAAAACACCACTACCATATACATCACAACATAATATAGTAACATGGTTTCAATCAAAATCTATTTAATTTATGTTTTTGCCTTTTGTCAATATTCCTTAATTGCTTAGAATGAATAGCACTTTGGATCTTCAATATTGAATTGCATATATTGTATTGAACGATGATAGCTGTTACGTTTTTAATCCATCCAAGAAATTGGTGATGATGCTCTAAACTCTTACGTAGAGTTCACGTGAAAATGGCACGTTACCGAAGCCTTACAATCTAGCACTCACCAGACGTAGGGGCATGGGCGCGGCGCGTCGCTAGCGGGCGCACTCCTTTAGTTAAATGAATCCGTTACGAAATACCTCTTCTCGTGTCTTCATTTCCGTAATAAAAACACTATTCATTTAGCTAAGGTTGGCTTATAATCATACAAGAACCGCAACGACCCGCTGTTGCTAGGAGCGGATCAATCGTCAACCCTTACAGGTTACATGAATGAAACCTACACACTTTAATCGCGCTCTTGTCGATATTGTGTTTCGATTCGACCTCCGCAGGGAACCGCACGACCGACTGAGAATTATTAAGTAATAACTTAAATGACAACGGTTTCTGTAATATAAAGAGGATTCGACACGGCGATAAGCGAGTTCGCGAGAGAGGGGCGGAGGATCGGCTGCGAGTCGCGAGGACTAGCCTGACGTGTCAGTCTCGTGTGACGGACGAGCGGCAGACGGCGGTGGCGGAAGGTCGGGGAAGCCGGGAGCGAGCCCGGGCTCCGCTGACGTCAGCGACGGCTCGGCGCCGTGCGGCCCTGCTCACCACCGTCGCCGGCCAATTATTATTTTATATACGAGACCGGGAAAGTCGTGAAACAAAAGGCACTGACGCGGCGGGTGCGGGCGGACAGCGCTCGCCGCAGGAGCGACGCGCGGCGCCATCTAGCGGGCCACGTGAATCTACTCGCGCCTACTCCTTTCGGTCTGCGGACGATCGAATCGAAACGAAACTCTGCGTCGACCGGCCCTCGCCGGTCGGGAACACTGTCACTGTCGACGGGCGCACTGAGCGCGGGCGTGGACCGCGTGTCGTACCGTGGTCAGAGCCTGGCTGCGTGTGGCGTTGGCGATCGGGTGGGCCATGCTGTCAGGCGGCGCGGGAGAGGCGCGGGCCGGGCATGGCGGGCTCCTGCTCGACACTGCGGTGCGGCCGGTGCGGGCGTCCGCGGCGCGCGCTGCACGCCACTGGGCCGCGCACCGCCCGCGCCCGCGCCCGCCGTGCGCGCGCACGCCCGCACCCGCCACTCCGCCGCACAGGGCCGGGGCTGCACCGCGTGCACCGGCTCCACGCAGCACGACGCACGAACCGCTCGGCGCTCGCCCACACAACACAACACACGCCGCCTATCGATTCTCGCCGAAGCTCGTTCCTGCACCTTTTGAAAGGTCGCTAATTTGCTCTCTGTATGCTTTTAAGTTAAACTTCATCAAAGTTTAATGGAGCGTGTTCAATAAATAATTTCACAGAACGGAAGGCGTGCTTATAGTGAGTTAAGGAATAAAATAATATGTGTAAAATAAATCATCGCAATTTGTTTACAATATTGGCAAATGGCAGAAATGGGTAGGTAAATTTCAAAAATATTCATTAGTGATAACTGTTTTAGACAAGTCAATCGTTTTCATATTATCTACAATAATCTTATTTAATCCCATAAAACAACACTTTTAAAATTCAGCCCTTAAAAGGGTAAAGGGGGCGAAAAGTGCAATTGGCAATTTATCACGAAATCTTCGGATAATATAAAGCCAAGAGAGTCGATATTTGGTACAAAGGATGAGGAAATCGCGCCAAAAGTATTTTTTTCTAAAATGGTATAATTAGAGGAAAATAATCATAGATTCAAACTTCTATACTTATCAAGTTCCGTTTGCCCATTAAAGGTTGAATTTAGTGAATGTTTAGGTACATAATATTAATTAATTTGTGTAATGGGGAATATTAATGTAATGTGTAATTTTTAATCATGTGTAAATAAGGCAATTAAGATACCTACCGACAATACAATAGTTCATATTTTTTTTACAAATCTGAAAACGATCTGCGGAGGAGGCCACCTTAGTTATTAGGGTTCCGTACCTCAAAAGGTAAAAAAGGAACCCTTATAAGATCACTTTCTTGTCCGTCTGTCCGTCTGTCCGTCTGTCCGTCTGTCCGTGTGTCACCACCAATTTTCTCAGGAACGGATGGACCTAGCAAGTTGAAATTTATACCATATACTAAGGTTTATAGTCCCTATAAGGTGTATAAAAATTAAGATCCTGAGTCCACACAATAAAAAGATATGGCCAAATTTAGATTTTCAAGAAAACTTGTAAGTACCAAAATTTATCTTAATTTTCAACTTTTTTTATTTTTCGGAATTTTCTCTTTACTTGATCTGTAAGACCTTGCTTTTGACCAAAATTCACAAATCTAGGTCAACCGGAAGTACCCTATAGGTTTTGGGTTGAAAACCTCAATGTAGTTCCAGTTGATCTAGAATTACGAAAAGCCAGGTCTTACAGCACAAATAAAGGAAAAATTCCAAAAACTAAAAAAAGTTGGAAATTAAAGGGTGTCCCCATACATACATAGTTGAGCCAATTAAGATAGACCTCTGAATTGTATGAGCACTCATACAATTTAGAGACCTAGCTTAATTAGCACCTTACCTGTGAAGACAAACTCATGAAAAACAGATTGTACTCATACTTCTGGAGTACGGAACCCTCGGTGCGCGAATCTGACTCGCACTTGACCGGTTTTATTAAAATAAGACATTACGAGTAATAATTTCACACTCTTTAAGATGTCATGACTCTTCGATTGATATAAATAAACTTCAAGGCTTGTTACAATCAATACACTATAATAACACGACACGTGTCAGATGGCAATAAATAGGACAGCAACATGGGTGTCATAACATGCACTTGTTTCACATTAAATACATAGGTACAAATACCTGGTTATTAGTCCATTGAAATGTTACAATTTAAGGACCGAATATTGCATTTTTTTAGAGGACGCAATTTTATTTTTGGGACATGTGTGGGGGGGTCAATAGAAGCTTAACCTCAAGTTTGTGGGGTCGCCACCCTTGTCCCCCGGCCGCCATCTTGGAAAAAGGGGTGAAAACACTTTTTTCGCGATATCTCGGAAGCTATGCGTTTTACAAAAAATTCGTAAAGATATAATTTGTAGCAAATTGTTTTGCCTACAAATATGTTTATATAACTTTTTGACCTAAATTAAAAATTAAAGAAGTTATAAGCAAAAAGTGAGAATATTTTTATAAAATCTTTTTTGCTCTATAACTTTTTTTTATACATTTTACGAAAAAATCCTCAGACCAATCTTGTAGATGACCTTTTGAGGAAAATTTTTCCGTGTATTTTTTTTAATTTCATTCATTTAAAACGCTGTTACAGCGCTCCCAAGTTGACCGGGTTCGTCAATGCTTATGCGAATCTGGTCAAAACGAAATGTTTAACTTATTTTTGTTTTTTTTTTATTGTAAATATATATTTACTATTTATAATCATGTAGGACAATTCCTACTTACTTTACATTTCACTCATTGAAAAGAAAATTACGATTTTCTCAATGCTACATGTATTTGTCTATTATATCCTACAAGCTTTTGCACGCGTGAAAGTCGATTTTACATACACTCAGACAGATAGACAGACAGACACACACACACACAGACACACACACACACAGACACACACACACACACACACACAGAGACACACACACACACCCACATAGACACACGTCTTACGACCTACGTCCAGCAATGGACGTCTATCGGTTGAGACAACTACGACGTCTACATCGGAGCAGGATTGAACAAAAGACCAAGAAGATTCACTATACCTATTAGTAGTACAAACTATTGTGGAATGGTAAGCGCATCCTTTTGTTGTTTTGAACTACTTATAGACTACTAATTTTTGTTTTTGTAGACAGATGGAGTCGAGCCAGTATATGACGATTGTTGGTCGTGTCAGCTATCATTATAATATTGTCAACTATCGAGACTCGCTGAACGCTGAATGTGATATGTTGGAAACTAGACTTCTATTGTTGATGAAATACAAACTAAACCGTATGATTCCAGTCGACTTTTGTTTTTCAAATAAGAAATTCATTACCTTTCATTTTTAAGGCACATCAATTACTATCTTTGAATTTTCTTTAAGAGTTTGAGATTTTTCATAAAAAATCTTTAATTAATCTTTAATTAAATCTTTAATTAAATTAAATTAATTAAAGATTTTTAATGAACAACAACAGTAAAAATCTTTCAATATTATTATACTCGTAGAAGTCGTAGATGCCTGCAGTGCTACGCTAACTGCGCGTAGCAAATACGTAGCATCCGACTAGCTCAGTGTGCTTAGTCTAAAGCAGAGCACTCGAAAACGAACTCGAAAACTATTGATCGATTTCAGAGTAAAATAGACCTAAAATGGCTTGTATTAAGGTTTGAGTTCGCCAATACATTCAGCATTGTTCGAATGCTGAATGTATTGGCGAACTCAAACCTTAATACAAGCCATTTTAGGTCTATTTTACTCTGAAATCGATCAATAGTTTTCGAGTTCGTTTTCGAGTGCTCCGCTTTAGACTAAGCACACTGAGCCTCTGAGTTTGAAGCCCAATTCTAATGAGAGGAGCTTCATCAACCCACTGTAAATCATCATTCATTTGTTAAGATTTAATGTAGAAGTAAATTTGCGGATATTCCCTGTAATATTATTAGACTGTACTTTGTCTTGTTCGTGCATATTTCACACAAAGACCACTGGATCAACTAATAAGTCGAAGCTTTTGCAGTTCATAAATTTTATGTATTCAGAAATACTCGAAGTCTTTATTATCGCACTATCTGATCCCCGCGACTTCATCCGCGTGGATATAGGTTTTTATATAGGATCGGATTGGATCCCATAATCCTTTTTTGTACCTAAACTAAATGTAGCCTAAGTTACTCCTTATAACATCACCTATCTGCCATTGAAAGTTCCGTCAAAATCGATCCAGCCGTTTCGGAAATTAGCTGGAATAAACAGACAGATCGAGAAACATAAATTTAAACGCACACCAGTTTAAAATAAGCCTTACGTTCAAAGATCCGGGTCCCAAGTTATTTGAACCCAATAAATGTCTGTCATTTCTGAACTAAAAAACTTACGACCTTGAAATATTTACGGGACAATACTTGAAATACTACCTTTCTAACAAAAAAAGAATGAGTTACATCGAACTACGTGTTAATGAATTACAGCTAAATACACGTTTTAACTTTCCTCCCCTCTCCCAAGGGAACAGTGCTGAATTTCAGGATAAAAAGTATCCTATGTCCTACCTCGGAGTATAAACTCAAATCGTACCAAGTTTCATTCGAATCCATTCTGTAGTTTCGGCGTGATGCGCGGCCAAGATACAAACAGACAGACAGACATACAAAAATGAAACAAATTGCAGTTTTGGCTTCAGTATCGATTACAGAGTGCCCTCCAATAAAAAATTTCAAAATATCTTCAATGTACAGAATTGGATCTGGTACAGTTTTATTATATTATAGATAGAAGATAGATTGGCTATGTGGCAGTGGCTAGCTAATTCGGCTACGGACCATGAGGTCCAGGCTTGAGACCCGAGTCGGGCCAAAAAGGGTTTCGCAAAAACAGCCCGGAATTCGCGAAAACAGCCCCGAAGTTTGTGGTTTTACTCTCTTCGGTCTTGCGTTTGATCTCTATGTGTTTTGCTGGATTGCGTATCTATCGGATTATGAGAGTGAGGAAGTAGAGAGTGCAGCTATTTGTGCAAGCAATTGTGCACTATAACATGTCCTGTATGGATAAGATTGACCGCCGCGGCCGAAATTCAATTAGGAGTATCTTAGTCAGTATAATATAGTCTTAGTTAATATATACCCGTATATAATATTATAATCCTTCTCATTCTAAAAGACCGTCTTCTGTATTGAGCTGGTATTGGTCTGGTAATGGGTTGATAATGATCATGATAGTGAATAATATACTGATGTATCTGATCAATATCGATCTTCTATAATCCAAATTAACGCTAAACCTTACCTTATACTACTGCTACTATACTGTATCTTCTAAGTCACTTTCTTTCATATAAATTCGTAAAAAATTGAGTAAATCGCCTAAATAGAACCTAAGTATCAAAGAAAAAAATTAATCCTCAGTCGCAATCCATGGCATATTCACTACACAGTGAGATTTAACATGAAATGGGTCACCAAAAGATAAGTGATCTATTAATAGTAGGTACAGAAATATGTAGCAGAGGGGTAGCAGCCCTCGTTCTAGATGAAGAGCTGACGGCAAAAAAAAAAATTACCAATTACCTCGTGTTCTTTGATTAGTAAATTGATTATCATTATTATACCACTAAAATCAACTTCTGGCATACCGATTACCATTTTCGCTGCGTCATTAGGTAACAAAAAAGTGCAAATCATTTTTTGCGTCTGATTTTTTCACTAATACTCCTTGACAAAACTTTTTTACTTACTCAGATTAGCAGGCACGAGCAAATCAGTCAAGGCAAGTTTTTTAAAATATTCAAACTTAATTAAAACAGTTGGTTTAACATCTAGTTCTTTGTTTAACTAGCATTATATCTCTTACTATGGAATCTATTGTGGCCTTATTACTAGATCTAAAAGAAATTTAATTTATACAGGGTATAAGGAGACCGCTTCCGAAAACTTAGCGCTATTATTGTACTACCTAAACACAATCTTATAGGATAGGTATCGGCCTTGACACCCGTGATAGTTTATAGGTACCTAACGATACGTAAATTGGTCACATAATGTTCGTTGACCTCCAGCGTCAGATGATGTTATTTTAATTACGTAACAAACATTTAAAAAATACAGGGAATATTTTTTTTGCAATTGCAGTTCTGTTTAACCCCCCAAAACGGGTATTGCACAAAAAGTGCAATTTTTTTTGTAAAAACGTTTTTTCTTTCACATTTATTTATAGTATCTTATCGATAATCATCAGTTCATCAGTACTACAGCACCTGTCCTCATTTCTGAGAGCGTTCTCCATACACCCTGCATTTTAAACTCTGTTGATTAAGAACAAATAAATAATTAAACTTTTTTTTTCTAAAGTGAGCTATACCCGATCTTACCTTATCTTACTACAGCTTCTACCCGCGGCTTCGCCCGCGTGAATTTCGGTTTTTCACAAATCCCCAGGGAATCGTGGATTTATGGTTCCCGTTCCCACTCCCTTTTTCAACCTTTATACCTACTTTCAAGGAAGTTTGCTATAGTAATCTACCTATAGCTGTAGGTATAGATTTCGGTGTTTTCAAAATCCCGTGGAAACTGTGGATTTTTCCAGGATAAAAAGTATATGTGTTAAGTAAGGGTATAATCTACCTCCATTCAAAATTTTTGCCAAATCGGTATAGCAGTACAGAGGTAGCGTTACAGAGTAACAAAAATACACGCACACACACACACACACACACAAAGTTTCGCCTTTATAATATTAGTGTGATATATGTATAGCTTTTACCATGTTCACAATATTTAAAACTCTATCACCTACATCTGAAATCTCAACTATACGTTTATCATTAAATGTATATATTACATGTTAGCTTCGTTATCGTTAGCTTATTTTTAGCTTTATTTTACTCACAAAATTGACATAGTAACGACCTACTTACTACGCAACTTTAGGCAACGGGCAGTAGGCCAATGACTCAAACAAATTTTGAATCTGAGCTCTGCACAAACCACACGGACTGTTGTAATGACAACCACAACTGACGTCACTAGACAACTGACTAGTACCTACACTTAATACTACCAGTACAACCACTGTCTTAGTACCCAACACACGAGTAGAAAATCTACAGAGAGGAAGCTACCACAAGCGGCCCGCTGTAGGTATACTCACACAAACACACTCACCAATGGTTCACGGACGCGCGCTCGGTCCCCCAACCGGTACAGTTGGGTGACAAACGTGCGCATATGTGTGAGTGTACCTACAGCGGGCCGCTTGTAGAAGTTTCCCCTCTGTACTCTGTAGTGCCAACCTCAAATGAGCAACTTATTATTTAACGTTATCGCGCGATATTATTTAACGTTATCGCACGATATCATTTAACGCTCTCCACGACATATAATAATATACAGCCACCAGCTCTCTAGCTATTCATTGTAGTCCGAGATGCAGCCGACACGAAAATTGCACTTTGTCAGTGCACATGCATGCCCGCTATTAGACTGTATCTTTCATTCTCTACTTTTCTTTTATTCAGGTCTACATTTTACCTGCAACTTTGCATTCATGCCGACTATTGTTTATTCCTATAAAGAGGAAGACAGAATGTACGGGTCTATTGTAATATTTTTTTGCGTATATTTATTTAACACAATAACTTAATTATGGGGATACACATGCATACTAATTTTTGCTAGATGTTTGAAAATTATTCAAAGCACGAGACCACAACAGTCCTTTTTCGTGAAAGCTCATCTCTAAAGTTTAGTAAAATATAAAATCTCCTCTATGGACCTTTGGCTGACATTTCACGGAGGCATTCCGCGCAATGCTTCATCATTCTCAATACCTACGCAGCACTTAGATACTCAGCACAGGACTCTTCCGGCTTCCAGCTAACCATAACTTGGTAACTTTATCATTTATTAAAGAGTGAAGAGACATCTTTCAGGCAAGCGGTCTCTATTGTGCTGCATTTTTAATTTGTACTTACCATCCTTACCATTATGATTGCAGTCAAGCACTTAGTCGATTTTTTTTATAAATACTGTCGTATACAAAGTGCCGTATCGGTAATAGGGTACTTTCGTTAGTGAAAAATAAATTATGAAATTTGATAAAAATAAAAATTTATGTAGAAATATACATAAATATTCTGATTTTGAGTCATAAAAGCACGTGATTATTTTATTAAATTAAAATTAAAAGTCGTAATTTTTAATCCGTATATCACGTGACCTAAAACACGAGCCGCCTTGTTGTGACGTCATAATGATAGAAAATACTAATATTAATCTGTGATTTATTAATATTTTATATTAATATTTATCTGTGAATATGTGATTATCTGTGCAAAAACCAAGAAACATAGAACCTATGGAATCTGAACTCCAAACAACAAAGGACTGTTGATATTTTTTAATATATTATATAGATAAATATTTTCGATATATCTATATTTTTAAATATATCGATATCGGAGTTCGATATACCGAAAAAATATCGATATTTCGATATATCGGCTTTATTTAAAAAATCGTAAGTCACTTCAAAAATTATTACACAGTTATATTATAGTCCAGTATCTTTATTAAACAAATTAAATTATAAATGTATTCAGATGGTGGTGAAACAGGGCCTTATACCAATATTTTTAAATGACGTTGTCACGTAAAATAATCATCCGTAAGCCGACTTGACAGACAACTAATGATGTTTACAAAGATGTTTTAACATTCCGGAATCCGGCAGAACAGAAGTCTGGGTTACATGCAAAGAACTTTGCAACCATAATTGAATCAATTTTTGGCAGATTAGGCCGCTATCCCACTGGCGATTTGCGAGCGTTCGCGTTCCTCCAACGTCTGCGCAGCGTTGACGCGACGTTAACGTTGCGTTGACATTGCGAAGTCGAAGCGTGAAGGGTCGCCGTTATAGTAGGGGAGCCGAGGATGCTAAATGCGGATTTACTCGAGCGTCGTCGGGACCTAGTAGATTTTATAGATTAGTTGATAGGAAGAATAAAAGGTTATATAAGGTTTTCCATTTCAGTGGTGGGGAAAGCTTCTAGCTGCACGCTCTCATCTTCAATAGACGATTTTTTAACTTCGGCTTGTGGAAATCAGCTGATCCTACTAATATTATAAATGTGAAAGTGTGGATGTTTGGATGTTTGTTACTCAATCACGCTGCAACTACTGAACCGATTTGGTTGAAATTTTAAACTGAGGTAGATTATGCCCTGACTTAAAACATAGGCTACTTTTTATCCCGAAAAATTAAAGAGTTCCCACGGGATTTTGCTAACCTATAACTGAAATCTATAGCTACAGCTATAGGTAGATTACTATAGCAAACTTCCTTGAAAGTATGTATAAAGGTTAGAAAAGGGAGCGGGAACGGGAACCGGAAATCCACGGTTCCCTCGGAATTTGTGCAAAATCGGAATTCACGCGAGCGAAGCCGCGGGCATTCTCTAGTTATATATATTTTATTGCATCATTTCCTTCAAAATAGAAAAAAATTCAACTACCCTCGAGATTCGAGAAGGTCAAGATAACGTTTTTTTTTGCAACTTTGTAACGCTCCCATTCTCGTACGTTACGTTCAAATAGTCTGATTTTCTGAATATACTTTTCTTAGTTCGTAATTAACCCATCATATCTTAATCTGGCGTTTCTGAGTATTTCTGTTCATCATTTTTTTTATTTTTCGTGCGGCTCTATTTAAAGGGCTTATATATGGTAGTGGGTACTCAGCAGGATGCAAGATGCCTCGCCTCTCTTATCTTAATCTGACGCGCTCGAGTAAATCCAAAAATCCCCTCTTGGACTCCGCTACTATTAGACACGCTCAACGTTAACGTCGCGTCAACGCGACGTTGTCGCTGCACAGACGTTGGAGAAACGCGAACGCTCGCAAAACGCCAGTGGGATAGCGGCCTTAGACACGCTCAACGTTAACGTCGCGTCAACGCGACGTTGTCGCTGCACAGACGTTGGAGAAACGCGAACGCTCGCAAAACGCCAGTGGGATAGCGGCCTTAGACACGCTCAACGTTAACGTCGCGTCAACGCGACGTTGTCGCTGCACAGACGTTGGAGAAACGCGAACGCTCGCAAAACGCCAGTGGGATAGCGGCCTTAGTACTATCTGCTTTTACACAACCGGTTTGCATATTAACCTTTAAGTACCGACGTACTATTTTAGTTACATAAGTACCGACGTGAGGTCTGCTAGACCACCATAGTTTTCCAATCGAAAACTTTTGTGTTTCTTATTATTCTTCTAAAAAAAATGTTTCTATGTATTGTTAAATATCTACTTATTGTATAAGTAAAACAAAATGTAGAAGTTTTCACATTTATTACTGATTATAAGCATTATTATAGCAATCATAGATTCTTCGTTTGAAAAAATTAACTTCTAATTTAATAATTCATATGTATCAGTAATACAATTATTTTTTCTTAAAAACAACTTTTTCTTAAAGATTAATAGCTAGATAAATAATAAAAAATAAAAAACCTTAATAATCAGCAGTTTTCTCAAAAATCACAAGGTATCAAATTGCAGGAACTATCAAAGTTTACAAACAGTCTTTGCATAGGCCTACTGGATTGTAAGCACACGTGTTTCATACAAGTATCACAGTCTGTTCAGGTGCTGAATTATGGTCACTCTCCAGCAGTAAAATTTGGGTAGATATCCTCAGATTCGGACTCTGAGCTCTCATTTAGCCATTCCACTAAACATTCTTGGTGGTCTTTATATTGAAGCAGTGTTTGATATCTTTTCTTACCTACAGGAACACTTTTATTTTTATTTATGGCTGCCCGTTTCATGCCTGAAGAATCTGGCTGATCCATTGTTATAACTGGCTGAAAATAAAAGAGAAAACAATATAATCTGAAAAAAGTCGCATCCAAAAAAAGTTACATAAGTACCGACGAGTGGTCTGACAGACCACTCGTGATCTTATAAAAATCAAAACTTACCGAAATCGTACGCGCCGACGCTGCCACTCTGCAGGAACGCTGCTGGGCGACTTCCCGAGGGGTAGAGAGAAGCACAGGAGGATACTTTTTCGCTAACATAGGTAATCAGACTTTTCGACCTCTCGAGGTGTCTGTCAGACCACACGTCGGTACTTAAAGGTTAATAAATAAATAGGTAAAAATAAAATGCACTGACGAAAAAACACAATTACTTAATACTCCTTGAAGATAAAGTTGATCAGCCCCCTGATTGTGTAACTTTTGACGATGGAATGGTATTCATTTGATGGCCTAAGGCCATTAAAGTAAAATATACCTTGAATGTATTGATTTAAAGTCACAAATTCAGTACAACTGATTTCAACATCGAGCGTTATGGATCGTATCGTACATACCTAAACGTATAAGAATGGATACACGAAATTGAGCTCTATTTCAATGACATTATGGTTTATTTTACTTTGATGCCTTAGGCCATCAAATGAATACCATTTCATCGTCAAAAGTTACACAATCAGGGGGCTGTTTACACTGAACTGAAAGTTGTTGCTTCATATTCATATTGAACTTTATGGTTTTTGTCTATATGATCATAGATAGATGTTTTGACGTCATAATGATAGTTAATACTAATCATTAATTAGTATTAACTATCATTATGACGTCAAAACAAGGCGGCTCGTGTTTAAGGTTACGTGATATACAGATTAACGATTACGACTTTTAATTTTAATTTAATAAAAAAATAATGTGCTTTTATGACTCAAAATCAGAATATTTAAGTATATTTCAACATAAATTTTTATTTTTATCAAATTTCTTAATTTATTTTTCACTAGCGAATGTACCTATTTTTTACCACAGAGGTATCATCATCATCATCATGATCAACCCATTACCGGCTCACTACAGAGCACGGATCTCCTCTCAGAGTGAGAGGGCCTTGGCCATTGTCCACCACGCTGGCCAAGCGGATTGGTAGACTTCACACACCTTTGAGAACGTTATGGAGAACTCTCAGGCATGCAGGTTTTCTCACAATGTTTTCCTTCACCGTTAAAGCAAGTGATATTTAAATTCTTAAAACGCACATAACTCCGAAAAGTTAGAGGTGCGTGCCCGGGATCGAACCCACGACCTCCGATTAGAAGTCGGTCGTCCTAACCATTAGGCTATCACAGCTTTATTACAGCTTTCGATATCAAACTATCGATATATCGTCCAAAAAATATTAGTAATAATGAAAAAGTAGCCCAGGTGAATGACTTTATCTTCACTACAATATTTAAGGCGCAAACTCCAGTGTTATATAGAATACATTTATAACCTTCTTGTATATCATTGTTACGTCATGAAATGGCTGACTTATTGGCTGACAGCGTTTTCGCGGGAATCAAAAATGTTTAAAATTTAATTTAATTTTATGGCATGAACGCGTGTTTATTTTGCCGAAATATATTTTTTGTGGCTTTTTATTAACAAAAACAACATTTTGAAGTGCTTTTTCAAACACAGTAGAATACCCTATTCTAATAAACAATTTGGCGGCTACAAAAATTACAGGGTTTTCTTTTATTTTTTACTCGACTACGTAAGGGTACTAGGTAAGAGTACTATGTGAGGGTACTCAGCTTTGCATTTGTTTAAACTGTATGCGGGACGCGTGGCGCCTCAAGCCGTTTGATAGTGTACAAATACAAAGGTATACAACGGTGTGCACCTACATATATAATATGTATAACAAGCTTAGCTTACGCCTCGCGGACTGTAATAATTATGAAAGTTTCCTTCTTTCTACGTATTTTTAAGAGTTGAATTGTTGATACTTATTGAAATTTATCTTACTAGTATTTTTTTATCAAAAACCTATTCAAACTGTATGAGCATATTAAAAATTAAACAATGCTGATAAAAAGGCTGATAATATCAAAAAATTCAAATTACAAAAGAAAAAGGTACACGCTATTATATTTATTGCGCGAAGAATTTTTTCTCTGTTTTTATTTTCCGTCGCCTGCCTTCACATAAACCATTCAAATGTATAGGCAAAACGTTTCAAACCATTGATACACTAGTTCCAAGATTTCAATATAGTATTATGTATGGTACTTTGTGTTTGACATAAAAATTAGAAAACAGGCAATAAGTGTGAAATAAGATTATTAAGATTTGGATAAAAGTATTCAATTTTTTTAAGATTAATGTATAAAAAATAAAATATAATAGTTAAATCGTGAAACCTATCAGATAACCCCACCTATGTATGTTGGAGAGCCCTAGTTCGAAGAAGAAGAAATTGAAACTTTTATGACTTAATTTTCTAACATCTCAAACTCTCCCCTACTATTGCACCACACCAAACTGCTTAGTTTGTTTTAGTAATTTTTGTAGTGCTGTCTCTTTTTGTCACGTTTATTCCAGGGTTGATAAAAAAAGGAAAGATGTAACTTGAACACATTTAATGGGTTAGTGCAAGTGGTCCTAAGTGACTCCTACTATACTTTTAGTTTTATATGTTGTCTGAAACAAAATGTCAGTAACTTCTGCACTCAGAGACATTTAATCAAACTATAATATCTAAAGAGTCATTAACTAATTATTATTATCATTGTCTAAGTTCATAGTGTTAAAGTCTGAAAACTGCCAATAGATGGCGCTCACTAGTCGTGCCTCTCGCTTTTGCAGAACACGTGACATGCCAAGTATGGCGTCTCATTCACAATTCAATCAAACGGAAAGTCATGTTGTAATATTTTCTTTAAACAAATTAGTAGTTAAAACATCTGAGTAACGTATCGAGTTGTAAGTTTTTTAACTAAGAGTGAATCACAATAAATGTGTGATAAAAGTGCAAGAGTATTAATTGTGTGCCCTAAAA
Source organism: Melanargia galathea (assembly GCA_920104075.1). NCBI lineage: Eukaryota > Metazoa > Arthropoda > Insecta > Lepidoptera > Nymphalidae > Melanargia > Melanargia galathea. The sequence goes on from OV049863.1 coordinate 5,671,871, forward strand.
TTCAACTTATATATAAATTAAGAAATTAAAAGTGAGTACTGTAACAAACATAATGGTGCCGAAACCCGGGAGAAACTGTAAGTGATTTGAACTTTGTTAAATATCAGTGGAAAAAGACTTTAATTAGTTTAAAATCAGTGTTTGTCGACTTTGATTTACGTAGATATGAACTTAGTTAAAATCAGTGTTCGTGGACTTTGAAAAATTCGCTTCAAAAATAACAATTTCGTATGTTGAAAAGACTTTGGCATAATTTCGATTCAAAGGGACTTAGAAAGATTCCGTCTTGTAAACAATTGAAAATTACTTTGAACAATTTACTTGTGTTTATAATCATTATTTTGTGGACTTAATCTCGAGAAATATTAGTAATTTCGTTTTGGAACTTATATTAAGAAATTCGAAATTGTCAGTTGGACATTTTTCGGTGATTAATGCATTTTGAACTTTGAGTATTTTGGACATTATTAAATAGTTTTTCTTGATACAACTGAACTTTATTTATGTTGAACTTTAAAATTGTGTTATCTTAGTGTTTCAAATAATCACACATAAAGATGGAGTCACTAATACATGTTCAAGAAGATCGTTTTTTAAACTTAACAAAGGCGGATAGAAATTACAAAAAAACACCTAAAGAGAGATTAACCAAGGGTTACACGGAATCTAGATTAGAGTCCTTAGAAGCATTAAGGAGCGAATTTAAGTCTGATCATCAACAAATAGTGTTGCAGGCTACTAAAGACATGAGAAAAAACTTAGAATATTTTACAAAAGATTTATACGAGCAATTTGAAGAATTATATACTACCTACAAATCAATGTTAAAAGATAAACTTGAACAATATAAGTCTACAACACATACAGAAAAAGCGTCAAACCCTAATTGTGGAACGTGTTCAGCGCATAATGAAGTACATTTACCATTGATCAAACTACCCTCATTTAATGGAAAATATAATGAATGGCAATCTTTTCATGACTTATTTGATAGTTTAATTCACAAGAACAGCAAGTTAAAGAGTGTTCAGAAACTTCATTATTTAAAGAGTTGTTTAAGTGGAGAACCTGAAGTTTTATTACGCAATTTGACTATTACTGAAGCTAACTATGAGGAGGCGTGGTCGATATTAAAAAGTCGATACGATAACAAAAGATTCAATTGCTATGCCGTTCTTAAATCACTATTTTCTATTAAACCAATGAGTCACGAGTCATCTAGTGCACTTAAACTTATTCTTGATACCACATTGAGCTGTCTGAAACAGTTGAAGAACTTGGATGTCGATGTTACATCTTGGGATGCAATGTTAATTTATCTAGTGGTTTCTAAATTAGATACTGAATCTCATAAACAGTGGGAAATTCAAATGAGTCATTTAGCACCTGATGAAATACCCAAATGGAGTCAGCTTGCTGAATTTTTAGAAGCCAGATTTCGAGCGCTAGAAATGATTGACACAAATAAATCGAAAAATATAGTTCAGAGTAATCAAGCATCGAAATCCAAATCATTTCACACTACAGTTGTTGATCAGAATAAGAAGGAGCCAGTTTGTGCACTATGTGAAGAAAACCACTATCTTTTTGCTTGTAAGAAATTTGGTATGCAACAGCCAAAGGAGAGACAAGACTTTGTACAAGCTAAAGGGCTGTGTTTCAACTGCCTAGCACCACATTTCGTTAAGAATTGTAAAAATGTCACTTCTTGTCAAAAGTGTGCTAGAAGACATCACACACTCTTGCACTATAACAAAAAAGACATTCAAGACTTTCCAAGTAACACAGAGAACTTGCACCTTGATACTAACAATACTGAGAAACTTGTGCAACCATCAACTTCGTTGGCAACTGAGACGAGAATCATTTCTAACTTCACAAAGGAGCCACAACCCAACGAAGCCTTATTAGCAACTGCACTTGCTAAAACAAGAGACAAAAACGGCTGTGAGCACCACATTAGAGCACTTTTAGATCAGGGCTCACAGGTGTCATTCATCACGGAAGCTACAGTTCAACTGCTTGGACTTAAACGCTCACCAGTCAATGCGTGGGTGGCAGGTCTGGGGTCTGGTGAAACTAGAGTGCGGTACATGGTTACTCTCTATGTCCAATCACGCCAGAATCCAGAAAATTCAATCCAAGTAGACGCATATGTGCTGAGATCATTTTCGTGGGTACTTCCGTCGAGTAATCTAACAACATCACCTGATTGTCTAGACTTTGGAAATATAGTTCTAGCTGATCCAGGCTACACAACACCAAGTAAAATTGACCTTTTGCTTGGCGTTGAAGTGTATAGTAAAATACTAACTGAGGGCATGATCAAACATCCAAAAACTAATATCATTGCACAAAATACAATTTTTGGATGGACAGTATTCGGAGAAGTTTCAAGTAAGAAAGATTTACACTGTAAAAGAGTAGTTAACATGCACCTCCAAATAAGAGAAGAAAATCAACTTAAACATTTGCAGAAAATAGAGCCAAATCATACTTTTCAAAAAATCCTAACTAAAGAAATCAAATCTGAAAACAATCAGTTATCAACGACTACGAGAGATTACGATGGGTGGTACATTAGAAGACGGCCGCTCAAAAAAGATCAGATTGAGTATGAGGAAGAAAAATTCATAGAGTTGAAGAAAAAGAGAAATTATTCTACAGAAAGAAGATTGAAAGTTCCTAATCACTATAAAGAACATCAGACAGATCTGGAAGAACATATCACTTTGAATTATTCGAAGCTAGTAGAAGGTACTCAAGAAATTAAGGACACTGCAGTAGTTTGTGTCCATCAAATCGCTGAAATAGGGAAAGATAAAATGTACGATCAAGTGAAAGTACATGTTAAAGATGCAAAATATCAGCGTACAATCTGGAGACCTAATTCTTTTCAACCAGTGCAACACTACAAATAATTGGCACTGGCTATTGCAACCGTTTGTGTACTCTATCATGCTTGGAATTGTTTGCAACAAGTAGCTAAAGAAGAAGGACATAATTTGGTAATTGCTGCAGAAAAAGATTCAACCAACTTTTGTAGTGAAAATCATACGAACACAATATCTAAAGAAGAAACTAAAGAATATTATACTACAAAGAAAAAACTATCACGAGAACCAAAATTCCAGATCGAGAAAAGGAGTAAGAATGAAAACTATTTACAAAATGCGAGAAAAGAAGATGTTAATTTGGATCAACCAATTTGTATCATAACAAACGAGAATTTAGAGGTTTTGAGAATCTGCTGGAATCACAACACAAACAATTTTAAGAATTTAATTAATCTAGAAGATTCGAAGGCAGAGATCACTAAGAGAAAATTTCCTTTAACCATATCTAGACAGAATAAAGCAATCACTCTAACCAGCATGAAGTATATTAAGATTCTGAAATGGATGCAAGTGACAGAGAAAGTACTGCATGCATTTGAGGATGCATTTGAAGCAACTAATGCTATGGTGGTATATCATAGAGCAAGAGATACTGAACATTATGTTCAAGTGATTCATTACTGCCAAGATACAGATTGCATCAGTGAAAAGGAAGTATCTATTTAAAGATTAAAACTTTGAATTTCTGGCTGCAAGCTTACTATACGAGTGTCCAAATCTTAAATTACCCAATTATAATATTTACGCTTGGAGTGATTCTGATTTGGTATTAACGTTTTCAAAAAAAAATTGCAAAATAGTTGTACGATATCTCCTAAGCAACCAAGTCTCTAAAACCATCAATATCATTACGAGTTGTATCACGTGGTGAAAGATTTTTAATTTTAATTAAACTACCTAAAGAGAGAAGTAAATTTAAATTTCTTATAACGATGAATGAAATGGAGAGCACACTACATAGTATTGAACACCAAGCAATTGAATTTGGAGAAGACATAAAAGAGATCAAAAATAAAAAAAAATGTGTCGAAAACAATCTATAATCTACCCTCATCACCTTTTATTAGATGAAAATGATCTTGTCAGAGCTATTGGAAGAATCAAATTTGCAAAGAGATGCAGCTACACGAGATATTTATTGATTACACTTGTTAAGAGCCATCTTACTAAGTTGATAGTTGAGGATTCTCATGAGAAAACATTGTATAACAAACCTCAAATCATACTGAATCTTTGCATGAAAGATACTGACTATGAGCTAAGAGATAAACACATCGAAAAGAATAACACAACTAGAATAATTATCAACCATTTAATGAAAAACAATGTTCTTACAATTTGTTTACTATCTAGTGCCTAACATATCAAATGCTGTATTTTTATAGATGTCATGGTGGGCGGCTATCGCCACATATCAAAATTAATATTGTTAATTCAAAGATATTGTATTTACTTACTTGTTTATTGAGAATACTTGTTATAGAGTTTAATATCACTTCGTGTTAAAGTTAACGTCAATTAACTTATCTACATAAATTTTATTGTTTTGTTGTCCCATTCACTCTATTGAGTTCATAGTGTATTGAAATTTTATTGTTCTATCCATACATTTTTTGTTGTTGAGTTCACTCAGTGCATGGTTGTCGACTGCACTTTGTTTTAATTCTAATTTGACTTTAGTGAGTAGATCATTACCTTATTTTTGGTTGTAATTTGCAATTTCACTTTGTTATGGATTGTCAATTCCATTAGTTGAGTAAGCAATTTTGTCTGTTTCAACTTTCATTGCATTTTGTTTAATTGCACATTACTTTACAAATTTCACTTTTAGTAGTTGTTAATTCACTCAACTTTGTTTGTTAACTTCATTAGTGTTTGGTTTTAAGTTTAACTTTGCTTTTCTTTGTATGGAAAATTCAATTTTGAAATTTATGAGTAAATTCACTTTAACTTGAGTTGTGTACATTACATTTTAGATCTCATTCGCTATATTTTGAGTTGTAAATTTCAATTAGTTCTTATATGTTTATTTAAAGGACAAGTCCTTGATGGGCGGTATGTCTAAGTTCATAGTGTTAAAGTCTGAAAACTGCCAATAGATGGCGCTCACTAGTCGTGCCTCTCGCTTTTGCAGAACACGTGACATGCCAAGTATGGCGTCTCATTCACAATTCAATCAAACGGAAAGTCATGTTGTAATATTTTCTTTAAACAAATTAGTAGTTAAAACATCTGAGTAACGTATCGAGTTGTAAGTTTTTTAACTAAGAGTGAATCACAATAAATGTGTGATAAAAGTGCAAGAGTATTAATTGTGTGCCCTAAAATTCAACTTATATATAAATTAAGAAATTAAAAGTGAGTACTGTAACAAACAATCATTAAACATCTAAATAAGCTGTTGTTTGACTGTAATAATGAAGCGTTAATTGACTTTGAAGGTGAAATGTTTTGAATATGCTTAGTCGCACTTTGCAGCGCTCCAAAACTTTACAGTCTTACAACACAACATACTATTGAGCGAATCACAATGTAAATTCAGAGTAAAAAGTTCAGAGTAAAACATTCAGAGTACAATGGACCTAAAATGGCTTCTATTAGGATATAAGTTCGCCAATATATTCAGCATTCGAAAACAGCCAGCGCCCCAAGCAGAAATGTTGTAAAATAAATATTCGAACTATTGAATAACGACTTTAAAATAAGAGTCTTTGGGTTCATTTTGCTCTGAAGTCATTGTGTGTCGATACTCGAATTTCGATCATCGTTGCAACTATGTAAAAAGTGGGACTAAGCATACTGTACTACGGATTTCTTTAAGTAACCATCAAACGGCTCTGAGTACGGCAGTTAGCTGGTGTAAAGACGCTTTTATTAATTACAAGCGGATACCCGCGACTTCGTTCGCGTGGATATTAGTTTTTAAAAATCTCGTGGGAATTATTTTGTTTTTCTAAGCTCTTTTGAGCTCATACCTAGCTAAAAACTGTTAAAAGTTCACTGGCGGATATTTAAGTAGATCAAAATGTAAACATCCGTCAGTGAAAGTCCCATCAAAATCGATCGAGCCTTTCAGAAATTAGCCAGTAATCATTAAAGTATCTCCTTTCTAACAAAAAAAAATTAATGAAATCGGACCACGCGTTAATGAATTACAGCTAAGAACACATTTTAACTTAGATCCCCTCTCCCAAGGGAACATTGCTGTAATTCGGTCGAATAAAAAGTATCCTACATGTTACTCCGTAGTATGAACTTAAATCATGTCAAGTTTCATTTCAATCCATTCATTAGTTTCTGCGTGATGCGCGCACAAACATACAGCCAAAAATTTCAAAAATAGCTTTTTTACGTTCTATTACTTATCCCTAATACCCCCAGTTATTATTTTGCAAAAATCTTTAATGTACAGATACAGCAAGTCTACGATTTTATTATATGTATATATAGAAGATAGATATAGACTAGCGGATACCAGCGACTTTGTTCACGTGCATATTGGCTTTTAAAAATGCAGTGGGAGCTCTTTGTTTTTTCTAAGCTCCTTTGAGCTACCTTGCTAAAAACTGTTGATAACAATGGCGCATCAAAATGTGAACGTCTGCCAGTGAAAGTCACGTTAAAATCGATCCAGCCTTTCGGAGATTAGCCGGAACAAATAGACAAACACAACGCACGCCTGCTTAAGATGATACATTCCTGTACAATCCGGATTGCAAGTTATATGGAATCTGAACTACAAAATTTACAACTACAAAACACTTACGGGATAATCTTTAAAGTATCTCCTTTCTAACAAAAAAAGAATAAATGAAATCGGACTACGTGTTAATGAATAACAGCTTTGACTTTTATCCCCTCTCCCAAGGGAACCGTGCTAAATTTCGGTATAAGAAGTATCCCATATGTTACTCCGTACTATCAATGTAGATAGATTATAAGACATTTCAGAATTCGGTCGTATAGAACTATTCGTAGGGAACTCGATAGTATTGTTCTGTTTACGTATATCAATGTTTCGAACGCAAAACTTTTTTCTTATTCGACTACTTTGTCCAGATAACTTTAAAATCGGCACGGAAGTGGAGTTTTTCGCCGTTACGTGCCCGTGTTTTTGTTACGTGAACAGTGTTACCTACACTTTGCCAATTTTTGGCTGCAGTTCGAATTTCGAATGTAACGTTTGATTAGTTTTGTGTTCGCGTTGAAAAACTGTAACTGTAGTGCGGACTGTAGGTACAATCCGTTATCCGGCGGTTTTTATGTTTTTTAACCTAACTCAAATAAAAGTTGAATTTGAGGTATTTTACATATGCTCTTTATTAAATAATTTAAAACTGCTTCTAAATAAAAAATAAAAAAATCAAGTTAGCGATCTCACCTGATGCAGTCATAGATAGAAGCGGTCAAACCTGGGTATTTCGGTATATTGAAGTCGATTTAATATTTCTTACATTAGAGCTTGTTAATTTACCTATTAACGACCTCCCTGGCGCAGTGGTGAGTGCTGTGGTCTTATAAGTGGGAGGTCCTGGGTTCGATTCCCGGCAGGGGCGATTTGAAATTTTATAATTTCTAAATTGTCTCTGGTCTGGTCTGGTGGGAGGCTTAAGCCGTGGCTGGTTACCACCCTACCGGCAAAGCCGTGCCGCCAAGCGATTAAGCGTTCCGGTACGACGCCGTGTAGAAACCGATCAGGGGTATGCATACCTCTTCCAAGTTAGCCCGCTTCCATCTTAGACTGCATTATCACTTACCATCAGGTGAGATTGCAGTCAAGGGCTAAATTGTAGTTGAATAAAAAAAAAAAGAAATACCGCATAAACTAAACCGTATCATCTTTGCTATAGCAGAGAGCTTTAAAACCTTTGTAAAAACAGCTATTCATCTCTCTTACTGCGGTGGTAGCGTACAAAATCGCACTCAAGCTGTAAGACGCAAGACAAAGCTGGGGTAGCCAAGTCAACTGAATTTATGGTTAGTGCTAGAACAATGCAGTGCAGGTTGGTAGGCTTAACATCCGGAATTGCCGCTATGAAATAAGAATAATGGCTCACACAAATATCATGTAGCGTTATCCTAGAATCCGGCGGGTATCCTAGTCGATATTTCTTAATTTACTATCAATATTCAGTTTTACAAACTGTAAATTATTAGTTCTAGATTTTATTTTTTTGTTGTTTAATAACAACGCATTTGGAATACTCTGTCAGAATAGGTATATCGGACCTTACAGGAGTATGACAATAATGTCTTAGTTTAATCTATATTTTTGAGAAATTGTGAGAGATTTGCTGAAATTCGGGATGTATCACATTGGCCCAAGTTCAATTTTCAACAAATATGGATTACGTGAAGTTGACTATGACTTTGCTATACTATGTCACTCACCAAATATGGATAGAATTACAGCAGTGTTCACTATTGCTATAAGGAAAAATGGTAAACAGGACAAAAGAATTAAAAAACTAAACTCAGAAAAGTAACAAAACAGAAAAATAATGATGATAAGCGAATGAATAAAACTTATTCTTAAATGCTTAAATATTAAGTAGATATGGCAGTTAAAATATACACTACATCGAGTTACAGTCGATCGTTTTTTTTATCTACTCATACATTTTAACTAAGATATGCACCATAGACGATCGACCATCTCAAAAAATTAACTGACAGCCGTTGGATACAAGAGACACAAGATCTTGTTCTGTGTTGATCATTGCAAGACCTATGTCCAGGAATAGAGGTTTATTAGTTGAGATGATTGATTTATTATCGTCCTATGATACACACATATGTACCTATTCAAAACCGGTCGCGACAGTAAAAACAATGCAAAGGGACAAACTTGAGGTTTCAAAGCCTGTAAAGTTTCTAAAATAATTAATGATTAAACGAACTTACCTGTAAGTGAAGTTCGATCATAATTATACGAAGAATTCGTCCGAAGATATTAGCAACCCACCCTCCCACAGGTTTATCCCAGTGTCATGACTACTCTTGTATTTAATTGGATTGCGTACGGCGTTATACTAAAACATACACGACGTTACGTACTCAGCCGAATTAAATCAGTAAACTTTTAAAATTCACACATAAATGCATTTTCAACTAATACCTATAACAAGTTATTTTTTGGTACCTAGCCATTGCTAATCACCAACGTTTGTATATAAAATTAATATTTGTACTCTTATCATCGATTTTATAATCGAAAGATATGTTTTCAATAACAAAGTTCAAGAGTAGGTACAAAGAAAACATAGCTGCAGCGAGCGACCTACTGACCGAGGTCGACGGCCGCTGCACCGCGACCCGCGCAGTTGACCCGCGAACCTAGATGATGGTGCTGCAGACGCGCTCGTAAACAATGTTTTCGCTGATTAAGGCCTATTGTCGCTTCTGTACTTAATTTATGAGAAAAGCTACGGAGATCGGCGTTAAACTCCAAACATTTGATAATTCGAGTCTACGCCGTAGGTACGGTCTACACGAAACTAGTGCACATGCGTTTCTTCGTAGCAGCTACGCGCGTCGTAAACACAATATTTTACAAGGCTAAAACTCGAATTAGACGGTTCATTTTTCGAGATTTTGGCTTTCATTTTCGAGGCTTCATCGATGAATCATCGAAAATGCACCATCTAAACACCGACCGTTCATTGTTCACAGGCACTTTGCCATAGAAAATATCGTATCGTGCATCGTTCATCGCAAAAATGAACGATGAACGGGGCACCGTCTAATTTGGACTTAAGGGCCTGGTTCACCACCTTCTCATAAGTGGCGGATAGCTTATTCACAACTTATGTCTTTGTCACTCGACATAAAGTAAGAAAGTGCCAAACTTACGTTTAGGCTATTCGGCCCTTATCACAAGGTAGTGAAAAAGGCCCTTAACCTCATAGGTTCAATGATTGTGTAAATAATTATTTTTAAAGTTTGGGCATAAACTAGGTGCCAATTCTATTGTACCTAATTACATAAATTAACCAAACAATACAATGAAATTAAAAGAATAATATTGACTATTTCTGGCGCTGTTGAGCGCTGCGATCTTGTAAGTGGGAGGTCTACCGGGTTCGATCCCAAGCAGGGGCAATTTGGGGATTTAAATGTTTTAAATTGTTTATGGTCTGGTTTAGTGGAGGCAAGTTAACACCCGATCGGCAAAAACGTGCCGCCACCAAGTGATTTAGTGTTCCGATACGATGCCACGTAGAAACCAATTCCCCTAGTCGGTTCCCATATGGCTGTTGACTTATTTAAACTGCCATAGCCCATACCCTTTTCGAGTTAGCGTGCTGCCATTTTAAAATGCATCGTCACTTTACCGCCAGGTGAGATCGCAGTCAAGGGCTTTTTTTCGGTGAAGGGCCCGTGGTCCCACCGATTTGACCTACCGGTGGGTCAAACGCTGTACTACCTATACTACTGAAGGGCCCGTGGACCCACCGGGCTAGGCGCGAATGATATTATCGAAATAGTGTTATCGATGTAGTTATTTATATTAATGAAATATTTAAAATTACCTTATTTTTAACCGACTTAAAAAAGGAGGTTCTATATTCGACCTTTATGTACATATTGTGTTAGTATGTATGTTCGCGATCATTTCAAAAACCAAAAAATCGATTTTGATGATTTTTACTCTATCGTAATCTACATATTTTCAGGAAGGTTTAAATATATATATAGTATAACTAGTGATCATCAAAATCGTTTTATTGATTTTTGAAATCATCGCGAACATACATACATATTAACACATACATACAGGTCGAATACAGAACGTCCTTTTTTAAGTCGGTTAAAATTGTAATTTTAAATATTTCATTAATAAAAATAACTACATCGATAACACTATTTCGATACTATAATTCGCGCCTAGTCCGGTGGGACCACGGCCCTTCAGTAGTATAAGGGACCTTTCAGATAGACCGGCGCGGAGAGCAGAGCAAATTTTAATCGCATTTAAAATAGAATCTTAAGACATTGAAATAAGCTTTATTTTTACATTTTATCTCTTTTATGATAAGAGGATGCTCGAGGATGCTCCCAATACGCTCTGTGTGAAATATTAAGAGCAGCCGCTCGGCTGCTCGTCGAGCCGGTCGGCTGCTCTATGCTCGTGCTCTTTCGCGCTCGAGCATCCGACCGGCTCCGTTCGCGTGCCCTTTCATGCTCGCACAGCCGACCGTAGGCCGAATTGCTCTGCCATCCGGCCCAAGAGCGTACGCTCGGCTCCAAACGCATCCGCGTGTCCGTTCACACAGACCAGCGCGGAGAGCAGAGCAAACTTAAACGGCCGGTCTGTGTGAAAAAAGAAATGCTCTCCGATGCTCTCCGCGCCGGTCTATCTGAACGGTCCCTTAGTAGTACAGCGTTTGACCCACCGGTAGGTCAAATCGGTGGGACCACGGGCCATTCACCTTTTTTTCGTCAAATAAAAAAAATATGCTTGTTAACATGAGATAAAATTCGTATAAAACCTGACTACTAATTTAGTGTGCAGAAAAACGTGTATTCTGCGTACTAATGAGAATTCTAACGGAAGAAAGTGCGGGGAGAAAGCGCGGGGCAAATAGCTAGTAACGCCATCTGTTATGTCTATCCGAAACTAACTTAATATTCTAGTTTTAGCCACGCGAAGGTCACTTCTCGATTTTTTTAGCCTATGTTACCCGGACCATAAGAATGAATCATTTGACACCTTATTCATCAAAATCGACCCAGTACTTTAGGCGCTACAGTGGAACACATAGAATCTGATGCAAAAAATGGATACAAATATACATACATACATACAAACATAAACTGCTAAAATCATAACCCTTCCTTTTGGCTTTGCCGTAGTTGAGTAAAAATTAAATTGAAAGTTTTGAACAATATTTTCCTCTTCAATATCTATTTATCGCCTGATACATATTTGTGCCAGTTTTTATAATATTATGCTCACGGTTAACTTGCATTGTAAGGCTTCTATGATTGCATTAGCCATTAACAGTACTATCAACAGGCTTCAAAGAGGAGAAATTGCTTATATTGACCCGGTTTTATAGTTTGATATTCAATTTAAAGTTAAAGTTAAAGAAATCATGGTCACATTCTGTATGTTTAACAAGTATAAATTAAAAATTAAAAAAACCCCCGACTTTTTACTATTTTGTGGTGGCGGCCATCTTGGGTTTGCATAGTGCTACTCTACTAGTCAAGCCCTTTCATTTGATACCCATATTAACGGCGGCCATCTTGGATCGATTTGATCAAACATAGCTAACAACACTCTCACCTAACAAAAAACCCGCATTCAAATCGGTTCACCCGTTTGAGCGCTATAGGGGAACAGACAGAGACACACACACACATACACACACACACACAGACACGTCAAACTTATAACACCCTATCGTTTTTGCGTCGGGGGTTAAAAAAGTATTTAATGAAGTAAAAAACCTAAAGGTCATCGTAGTTCTCGTATGGGCTCACAGTAGAGATTGAAAAGGTCTACGCACTCAGTTGGCAGTTTTATGCAGTTTAAATACAACTGCAGTAAAAGTGTATTCAAACTGAAAATTGAAACTGCCCTAATAAAATATTATAATTTAGTTATATTAACCTAGACTTTGCCTCTCTTTCTATAGCGTAGCTCTTATCCCTTCCGACTAAGTAAGGATTATTGAATGGACCCGACCAACCGGAGCGCGCTAGGTACTTGTAATGGTACACCTACAATGCGGAGTGCTCCTGACCTGGAATAACGGACAGACAACGTCTGAGTGCAAGAACCCATCACAGAAGAAGCTCTAGTAGTATCCTATTTCATGATCTTACTTAGAAAACAATTCTAAGAAGAATCCAACAAGTATATAAATTAAAAATTTAAAAAACCCCCGACATTCGCCATTTTATGGCAGCGGCCATCTTGTATTTGCAATAGTGCTATTCTACTAGTCAAGTCCTTTCATTTGATACCCATATTAAGGGAGTTGTGAAAAAATATGTAATCCGCCATTTTGTAGCGGCGGCCATCTTGGACCGATTTTTTTCAAACATAGCTAACAACACTTTCAACTAATTCACCTTTCAAACAAAAAAACCGCATTCAAATCGACCACCCGTTTGAGCGCCACAGGGGAACAGACAGACACACACACACACACACAAACAACGACACGTCAAACTTATAACACCCCGTCGTTTTTGCGTCGGGGGTTAAAAACAAGATTTGTCGACCCAATTCCCCGCAGCCTAAAAATCAAAGAGTAATGAAAAGGGAACAATGGGCACGTCGCGTCGTTTGTAGGCCGGCAGTTGTTTGCTTTGTGCACTCTATGCACCGCTGTTGGCGGAGGGCGCGGTGCAAATGCGCTCTGGACTCGAGCAACGATAACGTGTGTCGTTTTAAATGATGCACGATGCATGTATATACTTAGGTATATCGCTAAATGGAATTTGCCACGTTTTCTCAATCTATATCTTCTATATAAGTACATATAATAAAATCGTAGACTTATAGTATCTGTACATTAAACATTGTTGCAAAATAATAACTGGGGGATGTTAGGGATAAGTAACAGAACGTAAAAAAGCTATTTTTTGAAATTTTTGTCGGTTTGTCTGTATCTTTGTGCGCGCATCACGCAAAAACTGCATGCTGAATGGATTAAAATAAAACTTGGCATGATTTAAGTTCATACTACAGAGTAACATACAGGATACTTTTTATCCCGAAATTCAGCACAGTTCCCTTGGGAGAGGGGATGAAATTCAAAATATGTACCTACTTAGCTGTAATTCATTAACGCATGGTCCAATTTCATTCATTCTTTTTTTGTTAGAAAGAAGATACTTTACAGATTACCGGCTAATCTCTGAAAGGTTGGATTGATTTTGATGGGACGTTCACTGATGGATGTTTACATTTTGATCTACCTAAACATCCGCCAGTGAACTTTTAACAGTTTTTAGCAATGCATGAGCTCAAAGGAGCTTAGAAAAAACAAAATGATTCCCACGGGATTTTTAAAAACCAATATCCACGCGAACGAAGTCGTGGGTATCCGCTTGTAAGTTAATAAATATTTGGTCTAGCTTGATGCTCATGACTTCGACTGCATGGATTTAAATTTAAATTTTTTTTCTTAATACAAACTTTATCACCCTTTTTCACCCCTTTTAGGGGTGGAATTTTTAAAAATCCTTCCTTAGTGCACCACGGTTTAAGCTGTGCACTGTCAGTCACTCAGTACAGCCATCATACACTGTTCACTGATATCAATTGTATTATAGGCGGTTACCGTTATAGCTTGATCACCAAAAAATAGAGCATAAAGTTTGCACAAGTTGATGATTACAGTTTGTCAGGAATAAAATTTTGGACTAAAGTAAAATTGAAATCTGATTATGGGGATCTCATTTTGCTTATTATTTGGTGGTACAACTTTAACGGTAACGTAACTTTAACCACCTATGCCTAACTGACCCTAAGTAGAAGTTAGGATCACTTCATATGACTCAAATGCAGAAAAACTCATTTATGTGACTGCGTATTACATTAATCGCACGTTTCAGCAACCCTTATAACCCATTAGGAACCTATACATACAATGTTTGATATATTTGCTTGTTTAGCAAACATCAAAGGGTAATTAAATGGAAACAATGCACGCGTTAGTAGGGCATCAGCTGTATGCTCTGTGCACTCTGTGAGTCACTGTTGGCTGAGCGCGGAGTGTAACCGCTTTGAACTTAAGTAACGACCGAGTCTCTTTTGAAACTGGGGAACGCTCACCGTGTTTTTAACCCCCGACGAAAAACGACGGGGTGTTATAAGTTTGACGTGTCTGTGTGTGTGTGTGTGTGTGTGTGTGTGTGTGTGTGTGTGTGTGTGTGTGTGTGTGTGTGTGTGTGTGTGTGTGTGTGTGTGTGTGTGTGTGTGTGTGTGTGTGTGTGTGTGTGTGTGTGTGTGTGTGTGTGTGTGTGTGTGTGTGTGTGTGTGTGTGTGTGTCTGTCTGTTCCCCTGTGGCGCTCCAACGGGTGGACCGATTTGAATGCGGTTTTTTTTTGTTTGAAAAGTGAATTAGTCGAGTGTTGTTAGCTATGTTTGATTAAAATCAATCCAAGATGGCCGCCGCTACAAAATGGCGGATTACATATTTTTTCACAACTCCCTCAATATGGGTATCAAATGAAAGGGATTGACTAGTAAAATAGCACTATGCAAATCCAAGATGGCCGCCGCCACAAAATGGCGAATGTCGGGGGTTTTTTAAATTTTTAATTTACCTATACTTGTAGCATGAACCATTCCAACAGGAGTCATTGCTTTTGTTTTTTCCTCAAATTAGTTTGTTTTATTTACATTTCTCATAAAATACAGGTAAAATATCGCTCATGCCAAGCTCTACCAGTACGCAAAACTACAAACCATGATTATTTTGATTTATTTGCACCAATTAGTACAAGCAAGGCTATGTGTTTGCTTAAGCCTCCCCTGCGGTTACACGTTAAATGCGATTTTGTATTACAACACTACAAGCGGCCTGTAACTTTGTCTGCGATAACGCCGATAACTATTTACGAAAATCTTTTTACAAAATACAACTTCGTAAATTCTACTAAGTAGTTAATTAAGTACGTTTTAATAAATTTTACAAAATACAGTTAATAAATTAAACCTCGAAAATAAAGAAATATAAAATCGCTAAAATGAAAATGAATTTGACAGGTAGCTAGAAATATTTAGATCAAATTATCGTAACTTAAAGAAGTAAAAAATTATTTATTGTATTTGCAAAATATTTTTTGAGTTCGATCTAAAATAAGAAAATAAATATTACTGTTGGGTACAAATAAAAATGAAAATAGTCCGTATCCATATAAAGCAATTTAGAAACGTTTAAAAGAGAAAAAAAAAATAGCACATAAATGTTCTGTTTTCCACAACAATTAAAGTGCTAGATTATATCGTCGATGGAACTTTTCACCTAATTACTTAGGCTGTATTAATATAGGGAAAGCAGCATAAAAATAGGTCATATATTGGCGAAAGAAAGAGACGAAAAATAGTGCAACAAATTGTGGTATTGCTTCGTCCCTCTCTAGCGCCGGAAATCAATAATAGCAACTGGCCACGTGGAGCCAGGAAGCAAAGCCCCGTTCCATTTACACTAGCCGAACGTCGCCAACGGACCACTTTGACAACAATTATTCGGAAATTGAATTTGAACGTCTTGCTTTCTGCTTCAACTGGTTAAAGAGTTTAGATTCGGTTCAGAAATCGAATGGCTCATTTGCCGCCTTGTGCACTTACATAAAATGTGGAATTACTATTATTTTTAGTAAAGGTTTTGCATATACTATAAAATTCCTAAATGTATTAATAATAAAATCTATTACTATTTTTTTAATCTGAATATATTTTTGGATAAAATGAATTTTTCAAAAATGATCTTTGGATTTTTTTTAAATAAGAAAAGTAAAAATCAATTTACTTTTTATATTTGCACAAATTGTATAACTATGTTGAAGTTTGCTACAGGTAACGCCATCTATTTTACATACAATGCACAGTTTCAACTTCCTAGGTTTACTAAAAGCTAAAAGTTGCTCAAATGCGATTGTTTCCAAGATTCAAACCATGGTTGGTCTTTGCTCCATTGAAGAAGCGCCATCACGTTAAGGTAAAAAAAGCTTTAAAGGAAAAGCGTCAACAGATGGCGCTGTATGATACATTAATTCCAATTTTCAACGCAAAAAGATAACGGCGCTTTGGTTCTGACTAATGTACTAGTTACTACGTTGCAAGGAGCATTTTCCAGATACACAAGGTAATGTCACTATAACGTCACAGAGGGCGCGGAAGCGCGGAAGTTTTAAATTCGGCTCTAATAAACTGATACCTATCACAGGAAACTTGAAAAATTGTCTGAACCATAGATTTAAAGAATCGTCTTACTGACTAGCTTACAGACGTATTTAAGTTTTAATTTTTTCCAATTTCTATTATTTAGCTATGTCCACACTATGCCCTTTCATCTTCAACTTTCATCGTCATCTTTCTATTCAACTTTCGTGCCTTTTCATCTTCAACTTTCGTCGTCATCTTTCTATTCAACTTTCGTTTGACATTTAATTCGAATGCGTCAACGCACGACGCTAACGTAGTCATTTTGGTTCTGTCTGTGTTGAAAACATGAGCGACGAGAACATTTTACTTGGTGGAATATGTGCGGCTTACTTAGTCATACGAAAATCCAGAAAAAAAAGAACAAAGCGAAAGTTTTGGATACGAAGCTATTATAATAATCGAAGTAACGTGATTGTGAGTGAACTTAGAGAAGATAATGATATCCTTTTTAAAAATCATCATACTTTGAAGTTTTCAAAGTAATATTTTTTTCTTCGTCCGCCATCTTGTCGTTGAACACTTTGTGGCACAGAAATCCACAAGACGCGGGAAACATGTTTCGCAGCGCGCGCTGTACTTTCAACTGTCAATAACGCATGCGTCAAGGGCATGCCTCACGTGCGCTGTTGACTGCGCTGTGACGCATGCCCTTGATGAACGAAAAAAGGCACAGTGTGGACATAGCTTATAGATTTAGTTAAACCAAATTAAACTAGTTCCTTGATCTTAAAGTACGTTCATACATAGATTACAGAGACGTTCATAATTAGGTATATATGTATAAAAAGCGACGAAGTCAATAATCGCAGCGTGTCAATGAAAAGGATTGAAGCCTGAGGAACAATCAACGCACGACAGCAACATATAGAGCATCTGCACGGCGCGCCGTGCAGATGCTCTATATGTTGCTTTCGATTTCGGTTCCCCAAAATTGCCCCTGCCGGGAATCGAACCCGGCAGGGGCAATTTTGGAATTTATAATTTCTAAATTGTCTCTGGTCTGGTGGGAGGCTTAAGCCGTGGCTGGTTACCGGCAACCGGCAAAGTCGTGCCGCCAAGCGATTTAGCATTCCGGTACGATGCCGTGTAGAAACCAATCAGGAGTATACATACCTCTTCCAAGTTAACCCGCTTCCATCTTCGACTAAATCATCACTTACCTACTATCAACTTGTAGTTGAATCACTACATAGTATAAAACAAAGTCGCTTTCTCTGTCCCTATGTCCCTATGTATGCTTAAATCTTGAAAACTACGCAACGGATTTTAATGCAGTTTTTTTTTAATAGATAGAGTGATTCAAGAGGAAGGTTTTTAAGTAGAAAAATTGGACCCGGTAGGTGGCGCTAATAGCGGGCAGGACGACGTCTGCCGGGTCCGCTAGTAAAAAATAAAAAAAGAACTCACATAATGTCTCCGAGCTTGAGGCGCGTGTGGATGAGCGCGCACGTCTTGTGGTCGGAGACGGCGAGCGCGGCGCGGCGGCGGCGCGGCGCGCGCGGCGAGCCCGGCGGGGACTCGCGGCGCGCGTGCACGCCCGGCGAGCTGCCGCGCCGCCGCACGGACGCGTGCCGCCCTCCCACGCCGCCCAGCATCCTGCACAACAAACAAACAATCATTCAAACTTAGGTACTGCCGGAAGGCGCTGCTGAAATGGATGAAACCAGTGTGCTTAGTCTAAATCGGAGCACTCGAAAACGAACTCGAAAACTATTGATCGATTTCAGAGTAAAACAATGCTGAATGTATTGGCGAACTCAAACCTTAATACAAGCCATTTTAGGTCTATTTTACTCTGAAATCGATCAATAGTTTTCGAGTTCGTTTTCGAGTGCTCCGATTTAGACTAAGCACACAGCAAACGACTCAAGTATGCCTCTCAGAGAGTATACTCTCGATGAGAGCATTGAGAGTTAAGTACATATAATTATTTTGTTTCGTTTACCATGAGGATTTTTGGGTCTTGAAGTCTTAGTGCTAAAAACTCTTACGAGACCCTCTCGTTGATATAAAATCGATTTAGGTACACGATAGTGTCTAAATGTGAATCGTGGAATCATTAAAACATCGTTTTTCGATATGAAAAACAAAATAATTTTGCAAACTGGGAATATTTTGTTCTCTGACTTTTCGAAATACTACTCATCATCACCCTCCATCAAGCCGAATACTTTGATTTTTTACAGCGTAGTGACAGCGTTGGTATTTTAAAACGCTCGGTAGATTTTGGTCATTTAAAATAGTCTTAATCTCTACTTTTCTGTCTCAAATAGCTATCTTTCTCTCTCACTGTTATTTTCAATTAATAATAATCATATAATTATGATGATATTGGTTTGAATTTTATATGAGAAATTAGAGATGAATATACCTACTTGTACCTAATTGAATACGTCTATGTTGAAAACGTAAGAACACATTTATTGTTCATTCATCCTTCTAGAGCTCCTTAAGTTGGAAAGGGCTTAGACTGTGGTCGCTGGTCGCAAGTGATAGGCTATTGTCGCGAAATACAATGCTCTTTGTTGTTACTTGTTAATTTAATAGAGCTAACGTTCGCCTGCGGCTCCGTCTGATAAATAAATTTATAGAACCCTATATTGAACGTAGTAAGTAAGTAGTAAAGTACAAAAAAATACCTATATACCTACTCTAAAGGCCTCTCTGGCGCAGCGTTGTCAGGGCTATCCCGGATTCAAACCCCGGATAGTTCATTTTGAGGATTTTCAATTTCTTAATTGGCTTTCTAGTTTAGTCTGATCGCGGCTAAGGTCACGAGAAGTGCGTTAATATCGGTCGATAAAATCACAATGTGAACAAGTATAAATTTGAAATTTAAAAAACCCCCGACATTCACCATTTTGTGGCGGCGGCCATCTTGGATTTGCATTAATGCTATTCTACTAGTCAAGCCCTTTCATTTGATACCCATATTAAGGGAGTTGTGAAAAAATATGTAATCCGCCATTTTGTAGCGGTGGCCATCTTGGACCGATTTTCATCAAACATAGCTAACAACACTCTCGACTAATTCACCTTTCAAACGAAAAAAACCGCATTCAAATCGGTCCACCCGTTTGAGCTCCACAGGGGAACAGACACACACACACACACACACACACACACACACACACACACACACACACACAGACACGTCAAACTTATAACACACTTATAACGCACGCACGCACGCACGCACACACGCACGCACGCACGCACGCACACACACACACACACACACACACACACAGACACGTCAAACTTATAACACCCCGTCGTTTTTGCGTCGGGGGTTAAAAATACGAGTAATACGTCGGAGATTTTTTAATTAAAAAGATAATTTACACGTCGGCGAAGCTAAAGCGGGCCGGTACTCTTTAGTATTTTAATAAAGCTTTTTGATGGGCGTCTTTGTAGTCGCGAAGTTGACAAAGAATGAAGTGAAAACTTTATGAGATGATTTATGAGATTTTCATACATTTACAAATCATTGATTCGATAGTAAAATTTATCGACAGTGATAAAATGCAATCAAATAATAGGCTTAGGGTTTATTTAAAAAAGTTGAAGTCAAATGGGTTGAATTAAAAAATATGACCTCCTTCAACTAATCATGCAAGGGAAAGTGGCAGGCAGGAGGAGGCCTGGCCGCAGAAGGATATCATGGCTTAAAAACATGCGCCAATGGTTTGGGAAGAACACAAGATCCTTATTTAGAGCAGCTGTGTCGAAAGTTGAAATTGCCCTAATGATTGCCAACCTTCGCAAGGAGACGGCACGTTAAGAAGAAGAAGGGTTGAATTACTTACGCTTTAAGCTAATTAAAAAAATAATTTTTTTCAAAGAAAAATGAACCGACTTCAAACAATTCGAACTAAAAAGTTTAAAATAATTTTTTATTCATTTAGATTGAAGATTAAAGTACCTAACTCAAATGATATATAATTTTTTGAAGTCAGAGAACATGTTAGTGACATATGTGTACATATACGTTTATAACTTCGTATCTAAGAAAGATAACTCGATGTGTTATACACTAAAACCTTCCTGATAGTATGTAGATTATGATAGTGAAAAAATAATCAAAATGGGTTCATTAGTTGCGGAGATAATCGCGAACATACTTACATACATACATACATACATACATACATACATACATACATACATACATACATAATTACATACATACATACGGGTCGAATACAGAACCTCCTTTTTTTGAAGTCGGTTAAAAATAAACTGGTGTAGCAACGCACATCAACGCACATCGGAGTAGAGCCAAAGCTCGCTTTTTTGAAACAACTCAACCTCAGCTTTATTTACGTCGGCACATCGACGGCGACTCAAAGGTGCTGTCCAAGCAAATAAAACTGAGTTAAAGTTGTTATCATTTAAAAGCGCCTCAGCTCCATTCGAATCCGTTGGGCCTTAATCGAGGGCAGTAAACATAAAACTTGAAGAAACTAATACTTTAATTGCATACAGGATGTCTCCTTTCATAACACTTCAAAAGGGGAATTTAGTTACATATATGAAATATGCGTCAATTTAAAAGAGGTTGCCGCCTTCCGAGCATTTCCTGGATTTATGAATACCTACTCAGTTAAAATTTGGACGCGTGTTGGCAGGGCATCACACTGAACGCATGTATGATATTTTGTAATAGATACAAAAAACTAGCCCTTGTCGTAACTCTATCCGACACTGTATATACCTATGGCTCGGATCTAAAGGCCGACCTTAAATGCGTAGAAAACATTTATTGGATCGCATTCATCTCTCTCTAGCTATTGGCTGAAACGCTTTGTTGCAACAAGAATGGCATAAATTGAACCAATCACAACAGTTCACATTGTGGAAAACATCGATGCATTGCCGGCAATTGCAGTTCAAGCATGTCAATTATTGTCAACTGCAATCAAACTGCATCAAAACAAAGTACCTATACTAGTTCCTAGATAAAAAATTATATTCAGACAGAACACAAGTATAATAAATAAATAATAAATAAAGTTTTTTATTCAAATAAACTTTTACAAGTACTTTTGAATCGTCGATTGAGTCTACCACAGGTTCGGAATGCAGTTCCAGCCGAGAAGAACCTGCAAGAAACTCGGCGGTTGCTCTTTTTTTTAAAAAATAACATTATAACAATTATTATTATTAATGTACATGATTGAAATGCCGTCTCGCGCATTGCTGGAACGAGTTAAATCCAAGCTTTTTTATCGTTTATATAATCTTCAATTGTATAATAAGCTTTTTTTATGAGCATACTTTTAATAGAGTTCTTAAACTTGTGTAAAGGCAAGTCTAAGACATATTTTTTATTCAGATAAACTTTTACAATAGTGCTTTTGAATCGACAAATGAATCTACCACTGGTTCGGAATGGTGCTTACAATTCTACACGTTAAGAAGGGCAGACAAAAGTAGCCCCATTTCCGACGGCGGCACCCGTTCACGAGCATTATAAATTAAAAATTTAAAAAACCCTCGACATTCGCCATTTTGTGGCAGCGGCCATCTTGAATTTGCAATAGTGCTATTCTATTAGTCAAGCCCTTTTATTTGATACCCATATTAAGGGAGTTGTGAAAACATATGTAATCCGCCATTTTGTAGCGGCGGTCATCTTGGATCGATTTTCATCAAGAATAGCTAACAACACTCTCGACTAATTCACCTTTCAAACAAAAAAAACCACATTCAAATCGGTCCACCCGTTTGAGCGCCACAGGGGAACAGACAGACACGCACACACAGACACGTCAAACTTATAACACCCCGTCGTTTTTGCGTCGGGGGTTAAAAACTGAAGCTCGGCTTTCAGTAAATGCTGTCCATCTGTTAAGGCTCTAGACCCTCAAGAGAAATGTATTCGAAACATGGGAATACAAAAATATAAACGGGAAAAGTTGAAGAGACTAGTCCTGTGGTCGTTATAATGAACGCGCTTTGAAAGAAACCGAGTATTCATATAGATTTTTATACGAGTACCTATATATTACAAGAGTTAGGACACATCTGTGGAAATATTCCGTATTTCATTCACTAAGTCTCTGATAAATGTAGAGAGTAATACTGCTAACCGAGATTTTGTCTTTTCTTTGATAGTACCAAATATTGAGAGAAGATGAAATTAGTCCATCATCCTAGACCACTTTTCTTCTTTAACGCTAGTAGGTATACGAAATCAAAGCAAAAATAAATTTACTCAAATGATAGATACATATTTTGACAAAAATCTGACAAAACACATACATATATATAATATATATTAAAAAGATCAAGTCTTCAAAACACTGACTTTGATTGGTTAACATTCATATAAGAATCATTTGTGTGTATGGGGCACGCTGAGGAGTGTTCGAGGGGACTTCTCTTAACTAGAATCACAGCACAAGCGTTCCCATAAACCCCTGAAACACATCAGGCAGCTTTCATTCAATTAATACGAAGTTATAGTGATGCACCAGCTTTGAAATTGATCGTAAATGGCTTTAATACATTGAGAGACCACAATTTCCGGGGAGCAAGCGCTATCAACAGTAATCCATTTAATTAGCAACATCTCTCGTTCACAGCTTGATTTGAATTAGTGTTGTAACGATGGTTCGCGTCCGACTAAGATAACCTAAGTCGAACTTTCGACTTAACTCCTGCATTTTTAAATTAGTCAATTTAGACTAGACTTTATTAAAAGGTTTTTTATTAGAAGGTCTATTAGGTCTCAGCACCCTTGCGACCGCAATGTCTTTCGGTTCTTCGAACTAAGTGTCCTTAGTCTCCTAACAGATCCAAGCTCACTTAATCGGTTTTTTGACGCCTGATTTAGAAGGTTTGCTATTGTAAGAACATAAATAGTTACAACTCTGTACATTTTCGTTTTTTTATCTCGAACAACGTGAGATGACGCAAGTCGAAACTCGGGACTATATTTCTTGTTTAAAATAAGGTAAATAAAATTCGACTTCATTTTTTTTTCTTTTAAAAAATCCTTTACAACCCTAATTTAAACTACGCCGCCGGTGTAAACTGGAACGCCTAGTGCTCTTCGAATTAAAGTGTACTTTACTTCTGGCGCTTTTGATCCTGGTCAGAAAAGATAGAGCAAGTCAAGTCCTATATAAACAAGAACACTCTATCTAGCTCTCTCTACGGTGACATAGATTTTCTTTAGCTGCATACATTTTTATGTATAAATAAAGAATATTTTGACTGCCTCGCTGGATTAGTGGCTAGCTTGTTCGGCTACGGATCATGAAGTCCCAGGTTCGAGTTCCGGATCGGGACTTAAAAGCTATTGGGATTGGTAAGTTGGCGGTGTAACTACCCGGTGCCCAGAGAGCACTCTTCGCCTAATTTCTCTTCGGTCGTGTCGGTTACCATCCCATTTTATTATGAGGGTGAAGGAATATAGATAGTATCTACCTGTATTTGCACAAACACTTTAGCACTATAATATCTACTATGTAGTTGGCTAGTCTCTGTTAAGATTAGCTGCCGTGGTCAAAATTCTGACAGGAGAAATAAAACGGATCGGGAATCGGGTAAAGAAAATTATTTCGCAGGCTGATATGTTTACTGACTATTTGTTGTAGGTGGGTTATTGGTATTTGTTATAATTTTAACTAATAAATACGTTTATATATAACTATTGTACTATACGACATCTGTAGACGTATGGGTTCAAAAGGGCGAGTTATAATAGTTAGAACACACTTCATTTAATATATTCATTAATTAACATTAACGCCAACTTAATATTATATTAAACCATAGAGTTGGGAGTTCCATATAAAGGCGCCTCTACACGTTGGCCAACATGATGGCGGATATGTTGGAAGGTGTTGGGCGACGAGTTTGTGTTAGCGTCCACACGTTGGAAGGTCGTTCAGTATGCTCCGGTTAGGGCCAATGTGCGGACGTGTACACTTTCACTTAAGCGAATTTACTAAATTGAATATTGAGACGTTAACAGCTGCTGTGGTTTAATTATTCACTGCATACCGCAACTACGTGAATGTGTATACGAAAATTGTATTTTTTTATTTTTGTGATTTTATTTCTTGGGTTCCACAAACAATTTTCGGCTTAGTAGGGCTCTATAAAGCAAAAAGTTTCTTCATTGGTCATTGTCACTGCCATTTTGTGGACATTATACTAGTTACGACGCGTGAATATAAAATTTAAAAGACGTGCATGCGTGCGATCACTCTGAGAGCTCGTAGCAAACTGAACTTGCTTCCAACGTGTGGATGGTGCGGCCAAACTCTGTCCCAAACCCTTTGATGTGCCGACACGAAATGGATCTCGCGCCAACTTGCGGGCCATCGTTCCAACACCTTCCAACTCCCGCTCTACACGTTGGGCCAACATATTGGGCCATAAGATGGGCCAGCATGTTGGCGAACGTGTGGATGAACAGTAAGATTCACAGTATTGGTACAATACAAACGTAACTGATAAACTTAGACCATGAAGCAGCTTTTATACATTAGGCGTCAAAAAAGAGTTAATACAAAGTTAGAGTACAAAGACGTAAACTCGAAACTAATTAAACAATTTTAAGTTGTCACACGTACAGATAACTTTTCAACGCTGATACAATTAATTGCGCCAGTACATAGGTTTCGCGTAGCATCACAGTTTAAAACTATAGTTTATAGTTTTCGACAAGTTGCTCGGTCAGTGCCACTGAAATGCAGTCGTAGGTATTCGTATGTGCCTACCAACGCGATTGGCTACGTCGTTATTTTGTTAACTCCCTGTGAATGACTTATTTTTCAAACCGGCAATGTAAAACGTGCACAACTCAGGGTCTACATACGTAGGACTAAGTAGGTAATGCGTAATCTATACATCTATCTATTCTATCTATATTATATATATAAAGCTACTTGAAGTCAGGTACTGATCACCTCTCCTGAACAATTTTGTATGGGACTTTTTCACCATAATTTTCATGTGTGTAAAATTCAAAAATATAAGGTCTACAAAATTATAGAGAGAGCTGAACGTGGAAAACTGACTAGGGTGCCCTAAGGGATCTCGAAAACTATCAGTCGGAAAGGTACCGTCCCGAAACAAAAAATGTTCAAAACCTTGGGCCATTGGGTGAACCGGTGAAAAAAATATGGCCACCAAACAAAAAAAAATTTCGTCTCCATACAAAAATTTTGCTAATTTTCAAGAGGCTCTCCAGAACAATTTTGTATGGAACTTTTTTCGCCTCACTATTTATATGCGTAGAACTTATAGGTCTTCCTTCAGGAAAAATATGAAACGTCATGAATGTGGAAAATTTACCAGAGTACCCCAAAGGCTCTCAAAAACTATCAGTCGTAGAGACATGGTCCTGAAACTGAAAATGTTCAAAACCTTGGGCCCTTTGGTGAGCCAGTAAAAAAAAGATAGGCACCGAACAAAAAAATTTTTCGCGTCCATACAAATTTTTTTTTTAATTTTCAAGAGGCTCTCCAGAACATTTTTGTATAGAACTTTTTTTACTTCACTAAGCGCATGCATAGAGCTCATGAGTGTGCTTTCAGGAAAAATACTAAACGTTATGAATGTGGAATATTTACCAGAGAATCTCATGGGTCCTCCAAAACTACCAGTCATACAGACATGGTCCCAAACAAATGTTATTAAAGACCTTGGGCCATTGGGTGAACCGGTAAAAAAAAGATGGCCGCCGAACAAAAAAAAATTTTCTCCATACAAATTTTTGGGTTCTTTTCAAGAGGCTCTCCAGAACAATTTTGTATGGGACTTTTTTCCTTTCACTATTTATGTGCGTAGAACTTATGGGTCTTCCTTCAGGAAAATTATGAAACGTCATGAATGTGGACAATTTACCAGAGTACCTCATGGGTCCTCCAAAACTATCAATCATACAGACATGGTCCCAAACAAATGTTATTAAAGACCTTGGGCCATTGGGTAAACCGGTAAAAAAAAGATGGCCGCCAAACAAAAAAAAATTTTCTCCATACAAATTTTTTGGGTTCTTTTCTAGAGGCTCTCTTAGACATTTTTGTATGAAAAATTTTCCCCCTACTGCACTTATAAATAGAACTTAAAGATTTTTTTCACAAAAATCACAAAACGTAGTGAATGTGGAAAAATTACCAGAGTATCCTAACGGCCCTCAAAAACTATCAATCATAGAGGCATGGTCCTGAAACTAAAAATGTTCAAGACCTTAGGCCCTTTGGTGAGCCAGTAAAAAAAAGTAAGCTACGGAACAAAAAAATTCGTGTCCATACAAAATTTCTTTTTAATTTTCAAGTGGCTCTCCAGAACATTTTTGTATAGATCCTTTTTTTTCCACTAAACGCATGCATAGAACTGATTAGTGTCCTTTCAGAAAAGATACGAAACGTGATACCAATATTTCTTTCTATCTTTCAAGAGACTCTAGAATATTCTGGTATTTGGTATGGCCTCCCATTTCTTTATTTTACGAATATTGAAGAGACTACAAGGCACGCGAGCTGCTTGCAGCTCGCGCACCGAGCGCAACACTAGTCTATATCTATACATATAATAAAATCGTAGACTTGCCGTATCTGTACATTGAAGATTTTTGCAAAATAATAACTGGGGGATGTTAGGGATAAGTAATAGAACGTAAAAAGCTAATTTTGAAATTTTTGTCTGTTTGTCTGTTTATCTGTTTGTCTGTATGTTTGTGCGCGCATCACGCAAAAACTACTGAATGGATTGAAACGAAACTTGGTACGATTTAAGTTCATACTACGGAGTAACACATAGGGTATGCTTTATCCCGAAATTCAGCACCGTTCCCTAGGGAGAGGGGATGAAAGTCAAAACGTGTATTTCGCTGTAATTCAATAACGCGTGGTCCGATTTCATTCATTCTTTTTTTGTTAGAAAGAAGATAATTTAAAGATTACTGACTAATCTAAAAGGCTGGATCAATTTTAATGAGACTTTCACTGGCGGATGTTTACATTTTGATCTACTTAAACATCCGCCAGTGAACTTTTAACAGTTTTTAGCATGATATGAGCTCAAAGAAGCTTAGGAAAAACAAAATGATTCCTACGGGATTTTTAAAAACCAATATATATCCACGCGAACAAAGTCGCGGGTGTCCGCTTGTTGTACATAAGTATCGTAGCACAGATATAGCCACGACGATTAGTGCGCTTATTCTCACAAGGGAAGATTTTTTTAGTTTTCAATATCGATGCAACATATTACACGTTCATATTATATTTCCAGTTGCATCGGCGTTGAAAATTGGTTTATTTTTGTCGCCCCTTATAAGAATGGTCCACGGATTGCATGAGAGCAGTATAATTGCTACATTACACGTGCGTAAGCATGTGTACACCTTGAATACAAGTATAAATTAGAAATTTAAAAAACCCCTGACATTCGCCATTTTGTGGCGGCGGCCATCTTGGATTTGCAATTATGCTATTCTATTAGTCAAGCCCTTTCATTTGATACCCATATTAAGGGAGTTGTGAAAAAATATCTAATCCGTCATTTTGTAGCGGCGGCCATCTTGGATCGATTTTCATCAAACATAGCTAACAACACTCTCGACTAATTCACCTTTCAAATAAAAAAACCGCATTCAAATCGGTCCACCCGTTTGAGCGCTACAGGGGACGAGACAGACAGACACACACACACAGACACGTCAAACTTATAACACCCCGTCGTTTTTGCGTCGAGGATTAAAAACGCATGTCGTTGTGAATGCGCGTTAGCAAATCGCGCGTTAAACGCTTGTCATGGGAACGTGCTCTAAGAGTTGCATCACAAGATTAAGAAAACGACATTATTGTTTCAAATTATTGTTGAAAATCAATTAGGATTTTTAGAAATAGTTTACAGATTATTAATTTCATAATTGAAATAGGTTAGAATGAACTGACATTTGATTCATTCAGTGGCGCCGAACCCCCATCTTGAATTATTGATATAAATACGGGCACTTCGAAGCCATGAATTGAGTCTCCTCCAGACTCCACCGGCTATTAGATGCTTCAGCGTCTAGGTCATGATATTTGATTGAGGGTTGCGATAGCAATCACACCCTAATCGAATAAATGCTGCCATTTTGGGGTTAGCTGTATGTGTAATTAATTAATTAATATTAAATTGATCTTAGAAGAAATCGTAGTTAAACTAACCTCTGATTCGATATTAATTGAGTTTGTGCGGGTGGTAAACGCAGATATTTTAATATTTGTTTGATTTAGTTTTAATATTAAATCATATCCTGCTTCTGTAATGATGATGTTTACAATTGACAGACGGAGTAATTACATCAGGTCCAGTGTCAATTTACTGCTGATATTTCGCCGCGACATTTAAGCTTGTTAGTCTGAGCCCATTTTGCGACGTAATGGTGTTAATTCAGTTGTACACAGTCTCTGTCACTAAGCTTAATTGACCTGTCAATTTAGTTTAGAGATTGTGTACTAACAAATTAACACCATTTATTGTTGCTCTAGTAATGTGACAACTCAGTGACTAAACCACTTCACCTCTAGTTCAAATGTTCAAACTTCTGAACCTGCGGCACATTATATTAGGTAGGCACTCGTAGGTATAACTTCACAACATAATAGTAATAAGGTTATACGAGAAACTTATTCTCAACCAATTATAAGTCCCAGTACTTCTGCGCGGAGTTTGTTTGGCATCCCTCGTACAAATTGTGCGACGAACTTTTAGTTTCATTATAAATTCTTGTCTCCCTTTGAAGTTTT
The DNA here is from genome assembly GCA_920104075.1 of Melanargia galathea. Taxonomy (NCBI): domain Eukaryota; kingdom Metazoa; phylum Arthropoda; class Insecta; order Lepidoptera; family Nymphalidae; genus Melanargia; species Melanargia galathea. The sequence goes on from OV049863.1 coordinate 5,701,444, forward strand.
TTATTCAATTATTTACCTAAAGCAAATTAACGTCTATATTCCGCTGGGGGAGGGAAGGAGATTGATTAAAAATATTGTTTTATCGCACATCAACCAACTCTGTTAGTGGCTGAAGTTACAGGATTCTTATAGATGACATATTTAGGTAATTTTCTATAATAACTGAAATTTCAAAAATGAGGAGATAATGTGATCTCTGCTCAGGTGTACATGTTTGTATTTATACAGAAGCCATCGATATGATATCGATAGCCGTCGCGCCGACGCATATTTTTCATAAAATTTCGACGTAGCGATATCTGTGTCACGATATCTATGTACTACGGCATACCTACTTAGTCCAACGTAGACCCCGAGTTGTGCATGCTTTACATTGCCGGTTTAAAAAATACTAAACCAATAAATACATACAAGTTTAAATGGTTATTAGTATTAATGCCTTATATGCCTAGTATAAACCAGTACCATATATCGCTCATCTATTTACTTATCAACTGTATAATCCGTTATAATAAAATTGAATCTATTCTACACGTCCCGAAGCGTATTCATGGAACTGACTGTATGATAAAGTACCTTCACATGGAAAGGGGTGGGCCGAAATCGAGATGTTACGCTACGCACCACCGCTTTGACAAGGGTCAAATATCTTTATAGCGATTTCAACTCACGTACGTGTTCCGACCGCGAGTAGGCGAGTTATAATTATGTTGTCCTGATTTTTCAAAGATTATTTTTGACTTTTTGTAGGGGTCTCTAGGGGTTTCGAAATCTGATTACATCCTCCCAGCGTCCATAAAATGTCTTTACAACTTTTAACACAGTCTCCATGCCTCAATCCACGTGTAAGTAAGTCGTCAAGCCAATACTTAAAAAGTATAATTATTTTTACGCATATTACTTAGTCGTAGGTATGTGAGGGCGCTGGTGCAAAATTGTGCAAATCTATTCATAAAAAGTTAAAACTTAACGGTGACGATTTTCCCATACGAGTTCATAATTCAAAGTTGAATTTATTCACTTGGTCCATTTCAGAGTATTAGATGTCCGCGCCTTTAAAAGATCCTCAAAGTTGCCTAACTTAGATACTTACTAAAAAGCGAATTGTTGGTACGTAAAAACTCCGTTATATTTCTTTTTGCCATAATAAAATTGCTTAGCACCCAAAACTTAAAATAGGAACACGATGAAACATAAAATATTACGACCGCCATAGACACTTATTGTTTTCATAGACCACCTGTTCGCAAACCAGATGTGATTCTGCCGAGCTGCCCTCGTGGATTTTACTCACTATGATAAAAATAGGTCAGGAACACATTTAAAAGTAAAATTTTGCGGGTATGTAACTACGTAAATCATTATACGTTTTATGGCTGTCTGGACAATATGTTTAGTATGGATTATTAATTAGTATTTCTAGCAACTTGAAGCTTGAGCTTGATTCTCGTTATACAATAACAAGACGATACCCGCGACTTCATCCGCGTGGATTTAGGTTTTTTAAATTCTATGGGAACTATTTGCTTTTCCGCGATAAAAAGTTGCCTATGTCAATTTCCAGGACGCAATCTGTACCAAACATATAAATCGGTTTAACGGATAAACTTTTAAGAATCCCGTGGGAACTCTTTAATTTTCCGGGATAAAAAGTAGCCTATGTCCGTCCCCAGGATGTAAGCTGGCTACTCTCTGTACCAGCTCTCTACCAAAAGCTCTGTACCAAATTTTATCAAAATCGGTTAAATTGTTGGGCCATGAAAAGCTAGCAGACAGACAAACAGACACACTTTCGCATTTATAATATTAGTATGGATTATATTGGAACCGCAATATATTCACTTAAGATAATCTACTAGAGACCTCGCTCATCAAGTGAAGAGCTAAGGTCCCACTCGGCTACTACTCTAAAAAATATTACAATTACGGACATGATAATAATATTATGCCTGGATACTTTACTTATTAATAAAAATCAGCCAAGTGCGAGTCGGGCCTCGCTCTTTCAGGGTTCCGTACATAATTATGAACAATATAATATTTTGGGTCTAAGAAATATTTAATTTCCGAGCTAGACATCTCAACAAACCGTGAAAGAAAAACCCAAAAAAATGTTCGTTTATTTTGGTCACAGCTTATAAACTATTTAATAAATCGTTGTTTTCAGTATTTGTTGTTTAAATAGAGCATATAGTACATAATATACTGAAATATCATATTCCCAACTAGTTTAGTTTTGAGATAGCCCCCGTCACAAAAATGGTCTAAAACTGACAACTTTGATGGCCTCCCATTCCCTTATTTTTTGAGATAAAAATTAAAAAAATATATATTTGTACTCTACTTAATGAGTTCTAAACAATGATACCCCACAAGCTAGGGTAAAGAAAATTTTTTTTTTTCCGGCTCCTTGTTCATGTATGGGAGCCCCCCTGAAAAATAATTTAATTCAATTTCTAATTCAATATTTGATTTTGGGTTATCGTTTTACACTAAATACAAAATTTCAGGTTTGTAACTCATTTCGTCTGCGAGCTAGAGACCTGTGACCGGCGGACAGACGGACAGACAGACAGACAGACAGACAGCCGAGTGACATTAATAGGGCTCCGTTTTTTACCCTTCGGGTACGGAACCCTAAAAAGTGTCTTCAAATTGTTTAACAATGTTGATTTGTTTTGATAATTAACATTGATAAAATTAACGTTGCTATGATAGTTAACGTTAACATAATATACAATTAAAACAACACACAAGTTAATTTGCATTGTGAAAACATTGCGCATCTCATTTAGTGGGTCCCGCCCGTAAATGCAGATTGCAAACATATTTCAAATTCTTAAGTGAAAATTCTAAAGGCAAAATTCAGAAATCAGAATTCTAGCTCTAACCCTATAGACCTTTCGCAGTGGGATTGGCAAACAGTAACAAAACAGAGTAGACCCTTCTAATCCCACTCTGTATAATTTTTGCCGACTTTTATCTGAAGGCTTCGTATTAATTACCTAACTTAAGCCATTTTACGAGTGAGTTGGCTTTGATAAATTACTTCGTTCTTCCACGAAGATATGAGTTTTTTCCTGTGGCACAGTTTGTTTTGTAACAAGAAACACAGAATAAGCCATGTTAGTATTGCACTATACATACAATAATATTAACATCCTGCACATACCTACATATATCGAGAGAGTAAACTTACCGTTAACGTTATAGGTACCTAACCTAATAACAGATACAGTGGCTTGCTCACGTCAGTATTCGTACTTAAATGGTTAAGATTAAGGGGTTTTTGGTAAAAAGTTAAAAAGCTTGACTTGTGCAATTTAAATTGGCTTTTTTATCGTATAATAGGCTTACTCTTGACGACAATCATGCCTGATGGAAAGCAATAATGAGGTCTAAGTTAGAACGCGCTTACCTAGAAAATGCCTACTCACTCCGCAACTAGCCTGCCTTAATACTTATGTAGATAATAGATAAGTTATTATCGAATAACATTCCTGTCCGTGGATGTAATTAAGTTGCCTGATACCAGTCTCTCAAGACGTTATTGGAATACCTCGCCGACGCTTTGAAATACTTCAAAATGTACAGGTACGTTCTATATTAGTCTAACTTTCAGCTATATTAAATGCTACTGAGGGAATTCTAACATCGGGAATTGGATTTAATTTGTTTTAACTGACTTCAAGAAAAGGAGGTTATCAGTTCGACACGTACACGTAATATTATTGGAACCTCAATAGGTACATATAAATTTACGTGTGATAATTTATTACTTAGAGCTTCCAAATATCGGTGTGCATATGTTTGTGTGTATGTATGTTTGTCCACGTATTTCTTCGAAACTATTAATCAGACTCTGACCATTCTTTTTTAACGATATCCATCCAAATGTAAGGCACATTTGGATTACGGATTGATAGACTTTACACGCCTTTGATAACTTTATGGAGAACTCAGAGTCAGGCATGCATGTTTCCTCACTATATTTTCTTTCACCGTTAACTAAAGTGTTATTTTATTGCTTAAATCGCACATAAATCCGAAAAGTTAAGGTGCGTCTGGGTATCGATCCCGATCGTAACGGAGACCGAAGTCTTAACCACTGGGTTATCAACGCTTAGTGAATAAATGGCTTTAATAGAAAAAAATCGCAGCGGTCTACGGCCTCAATCAATGTGAACTCCGCACGCGTAACATTCATGATTGATCGCCACAGAGTGACGTGGCTCGGTAAAACAATCTATAATATAATAAAACTGTAACAGATCCAATTCTGTACATTGAAGATATTTTGAAAATTTTTATCGGAGGGCACTCTATAATCGATACTGAAGCCAAAACTGCAATTTTTTTCATTTTTGTCTGTCTGTCTGTCTGTCTGTCTGTCTGTCTGTCTGTCTGTCTGTCTGTCTGTATCTTGGCCGCGCATCACGCCGAAACTACTGAATGGATTCGAATGAAACTTGGTACGATTTGAGTTTATACTCCGAGGTAGGTTATAGGATACTTTTTATCCCGAAATTCAGCACGGTTCCCTTGGGAGAGGGGATGAAAGTTAAAACGTGTATTTAGCTGTAATTCATTAACGCGTTATTCGATTTCACTCATTCTTTTTTTGTTAGAAAGGTAGTACTTTAAGTATTGTCCCGTAAATATTTCAAGGTCATAGGTTTTTTAGTTCAGAAATGACAGGCATTTATTGGGTTCCGATAACTTGGGACCCGGATCTTTGTACGTACGGCTTATTTTAAACTGGCGTGCGTTTAAATTTATGTTTGTCGTTCTGTCTATTTGTTCCAGCTAATCTCCGAAATGGCTGGATCGATTTTAATGGAACTTTCAATGGCAGATGTGATGTTATAAGGAGTAACTTAGGCTACATTTAGTTTAGGTACAAAAAAGGATTATGCGATCCAATCCGATCCTATATAAAACCTATATCCAGGCGGACGAAGTCGCGAGGGTCGGCTAGTCAAAAATAAAATGCTTCTCATGCTGATGGACACCAAATCATGACAGAACTTACGTGAACGAGATATACTTTTTTCAACGTTCTTTAATAATATCTTTTTTAGGTTTCCGTACCCAAAGGTTGAAACGGGACCCTATTACTAAGACTCCGCTGTCCGTCTGTCTGTCTGTCACCAGGCGGCGGGTTGTATCTCATGAACCGTGATAGTTAGACATGAAATTTTCACAGATGATGTATTTCTGTTGCCGCTATAACAGCAAATACTAAAAAACAGAATAAAATAAATTATAGCAAGTCGTGAGGCTCTTTAGCAGAGCGGTCGTAACGGGCTCGTCACGTTCTATCGGAGCGGGGTTTTTTTACTAAAACTTCGTGAAGTATATTCGTTATCGACCCCGTGTGGCGGTACGGGGGTGCGTCCCCCTGCCGAAAACTCCACCAAGCGCCCAGCGCGAGCGCTTAGCTCAGGGAGTCGTTATGTAACCGCTTTACGCGAAGCACGTCTTCAGGGCGTACCATTAGATCACAGTCCGCGAGTCGTAACTTATTGTACCGATCGTAGATATAAGTTGATTGTCGTCTCTTGACTTTGTATTAGTTTTCAGGCGCCTTTATACGAAAAACTTGCCGCTTTTCATTGTTCGCCCTATAAAATTGGTTGCCCATCGTGTGGCCCTACTATAAAATTGGCGTCCAACGTGAAGCCTATAGAGAGTTGCCCACGTATGGACTATAAAATGGCGCCCAACGTGGGGCCTATAGAGAGTTGCCCACGTTTGGACTATAAAATGGCTGCCCAACTCGAGGCCGTAACTCACGGTGAACTAAAGTGACTAACAGTGTTAAAGTGAACAATTATTTATACTGCTTACGCGCCGCGATGTTTGAGTGTGTTTAACAACAAACATAACTAAGTATATACGACAGTAGGTATTCTGCTGGTCGGTAAGTCTTTTAAAAGTTTTTGTTGAACGCTGTATTCTAAAGTGATCGAACTTTTGTGTTATTGACTTTTGTGTTATTGAACATTTGTTTTATTTAGTGAGAACTTTTGAGAACTTTTGCGAACTTACGAAACTTTTATTAACTTTTATTACAAACTGGTGTTAAGAGGCCGCGGACCAATTTTGTGATTTATTGTTACGAACTTTGTTAAGGTTCCGCTTGACTGTTGAGTGGTTGTGTGGTTAGGTTTCCGTGTTTTTTTGTCGTGGTTCACAATGCCGCGAACACGAAGTCATACGGATCATGACGCAGCGAGAACGGGTCTCGGAAGAGCTGTCTCTAACGAGTCCGTGCATGCCGCTGGCATTCCTGGTGTTGGCGATTCCCCGCACGCTGGCGTTGCGCCAGGCGCTGCCGCTAGCAGGCCAGTTTCTGCCGGTGTTGACGCGACGTCCACTCCGATTATGATGACCGATCAGCAACTTCAATTCATCCTTCAGCAAGTGATGCACGTTCAGAGTGTGAGCGTTCCACCTTCACCTGCGCCAACGACGGCGTCTTCAGGGAATTTCACGAAATGCACAGCACGCTTCGACGGAACGAAACAAAGCGACGTGCTAGCGTTTTTAGATGCGGTAGAAACATACAAAGATTGTGTTCGTGTAGATGAGGAAAATGCGATACGGGGTTTATCCATGCTTTTGACCGGCATCGCCGCCACATGGTGGAAAGGGATAAAACAGTCGGTAAGCTCATGGAATGAAGCAGTGGAACTCCTGAAACAAACATTTGGACCTCGTCTGCCACCCCACCGCGTGTATCGTGAACTATTCAAACAAGAGCAACGAGAGGAGTCAACGGATGTTTTCGTGTGTAAAGCGCGCGCTCTTCTCGCCCAATTGCCTTCGGATTCTTTAAGTGAAGTTGTGCAGCTGGATATGGTGTACGGCTTACTACACCGGCGTATTCGTGAAAAAGTATCACGCAGCTCTTTTACCAACTTCATGGACCTCCTTCGCGAAGCACGACGTATTGAAGACCTTTACGATGAAGGGCGTCGTATAGCACCAGCGGTCAAAGAGCCCGCTGAGGAGAGGACATCGAAGGGAATTTCTTCATCATCAACAAATTCGTCAACGACAAGTACGTCATCACCAACGCTTCCCAAGCGGTTACGTGAAAAGTGTGGGTACTGCAAGTTCTATGGCCATAGTACGAATACTTGCACCCGGTTAAAGAAAAAGGAAGAAACCAAGACGGTCGAGGAGGCTGCTTGGAAGACCAGTAAGCCCACCATTATGTGTTTTGGCTGTGGGACGCCAGGGGTGATCCGGTCAAACTGTGCGGTCTGCAAGGAGGGACGTACGGCATCGACGGCTACTACCTCCAGTGCTGCGTTCCAATCAGTGGCGGTTCGTGACGTGTGTCGCTTAAATCCACGAGTGAGACCGATATTTGACGTGGAAGTGCATGGTGCTGTAGGTACTGCGTTGTTAGATACCGGTGCGAAACACTCGGTTGCAAGTGTTAGTTTAACCAAACATTTGCGTAATAACGGACAAGTTTTTCAATCCGTTGAAACGGAATTAAAGTTTGCGGATGGAACTAGGCGTGTAGAGACTGTAGAAACTGCGTTAGTTAATGTTAAAGTGCAGGGCGTGGAGATTGTAACACTTTTCATGGTTTTACCTGGTGCTACTGAATCGCTGCTAGGGATGAATTTTATCCAGGATGCTGGGTTGACCCTAGATTTTCGCGAGAATCGTTTTACTTTGCGTGCTACCGGGGAAAAATGTGAACATGACCTTCGGTACGAACGTGAGGATCCGGCTATAGTTAGCTCAACGATTGGTTTCTGCGAGTGCGAGGTTGCTCTCTTTTCTCGTCCCGACAAACAGCAGTTGACTACACACCTCAAAGCCAATAAGGATATCTTTGAGCCAGGGGGAAGCCCTACTAATTCCGCCGATCGTCGAATCGACACCGGCGATGCGGCTCCCACCTCTACACCGCCCTATCGGGTAACACCGATTAAAAAAGAAATGATCTTACCCAGAAGGATAGACCTTGGAACTGGGGGGAGAGAGAAGCTCAGTCTTTTGAAGAGCTTAAAACATCAACAGGACATCCGTAAGGATTCGGCGGACAAACATCGCCGTAAAGGACAAGTTTATCAGGAGGGAGACCTTGTACTCGTGGAGAGTAAGCGCCCAAGCCAAGCAGCGAAGGGAATTACCAGTAAATTTTCACCTCGAAGGGAGGGTCCCTATCGCATTCATAGAGCTGTGACAGCCACTACCTATGAACTGGCCGATAAAAACGGCGATTTAAAGGGCAAATATCACGCTAGCCTCCTTACGCCGTACGAAGGTCATAGTCCAGTGGTGGAGCGTAGGAAAAGGGGAAGACCGCGTAAGAAGAAGCGTTAGGGTCAATCCAGTTCCTCGTATTTAGCACCATTTGTCCGTATACTCCGTGTTCTTTTGTGTTGTTTGTGTTTTTGTGTTCATTTTGTTTTTTTTTCCTCTGTTTTGTTGCCAAGTCACAACCGGGACGTATTTGTGACTTGGAGGGGGAGATTATAGCAAGTCGTGAGGCTCTTTAGCAGAGCGGTCGTAACGGGCTCGTCACGTTCTATCGGAGCGGGGTTTTTTTACTAAAACTTCGTGAAGTATATTCGTTATCGACCCCGTGTGGCGGTACGGGGGTGCGTCCCCCTGCCGAAAACTTCACCAAGCGCCCAGCGCGAGCGCTTAGCTCAGGGAGTCGTTATGTAACCGCTTTACGCGAAGCACGTCTTCAGGGCGTACCATTAGATCACAGTCCGCGAGTCGTAACTTATTGTACCGATCGTAGATATAAGTTGATTGTCGTCTCTTGACTTTGTATTAGTTTTCAGGCGCCTTTATACGAAAAACTTGCCGCTTTTCATTGTTCGCCCTATAAAATTGGTTGCCCATCGTGTGGCCCTACTATAAAATATTTAAAGAGGCCCCATACAACAAACGTAATTTTTTTTTGCTCGTTTTTGATCGATATTGATAACGGCAACATATTCCGTGAATATTTCAAGCATGTACCTCGCTTGAAATATTCACGGAATATTTAGTTATAATATTTTCACTTTAAAAATAAACTATTAAATAAAATAAAACAAATATTTAAAGGGGGCTCCCATACAACAACCGTGATTTTTTTTTTTGGTAAAAAAATACGGAACCCTTCGTGCACGAGTCTGACTTGCACTTGGCTGGTTTTATTTATAACTTCAATATAAATATGAAGCAAAGCGGCCGACACAGATCAGAAAATAACCAAGCTGAAGTGGCAGTGGGTAGGTCATGTCTGTCGCAGAACCAACGGCCGATGGGGCAGACGCGTTCTGGCAAGCGCAGTGTATAACCCCCGGCACGTAAGTCGAGCGGTGACCTTCAAGTACGCGCAGCGTCGTACGTAAGTTAGCGGGACACAATACGATTGGAGAGCCAATCAGCGCTTACGAGGGATCCGCGAGAGCTAATCAGTACTTACGAACGATGCCCACGCCCTCCCCGCGATCTCTCACACCCCGAGTACCTCATTTTCGACTTCTGCGCATTGAAGGTCACCGCTCGACTTATTTGCCGTGACTTGTAAGAGCCTCTAGTTCGCTGGAAGGCGGCGGAAAGCGGGTTGGATGAGGAAGGCGGATGACCGTATTTGGCACTCTCTTGAAAAGGCCTATGTCCAGCGGTGGACGACTAGAGGCTGATGGAATGGAATGGAATATTTATATTACAGTTTATTAAAGTTTTTAAAAAAGATGCGGTGTATTGACTAATGCGAGTCATTCCTTCAGATCCGAATAAGGATTGATTTTTGACATACCTAATACCAACAAACTTGTTATGCCCGTGTTTTAAATAACTAAATTATGTATTATTACTGCATTACTAGTAAAAATTGTCTTCGTATGAGTATTTAGAATATTTCAGCACATGAGTACGTCGCGCATGACGAATGCTATATGAAATAAAAACCAGGATGCATTGTGACTGTATTTCGGCGAAAGACGGACAAAGACCGCGTATAATAAATCTAAAATGTGTAAACACTAACGTTTTTAATAGCATTCCGTCAACAGCCAGTTATTTATACGCATACCTACGAACCACGCAATATTGCAACGAGGCAAATGCATAAACAATTTTTTCCAATAAAATCGGAGCTCACATAAAAATTGAATAAAGCAAAGGAAATTAAAAGTAAATTCGCAATATGTTTTCATTTTTGTATTATGTAGATAGTATGTATGTGGAACTGCAAAATATTCACATATTATGATGAATATAATTAGGGGCTATAAGGGCATCTATAAGGGCTTCAAAACAAATATACAAAATTTCATAAGTATATGTATATACATATATGTAATGTATGTATATTTGTTCGCGGATTTCTTACAATGTGTCTTTCATCGGATTGTGACCATTTTTTTATTATCTTACAAGTGTAATCAAAATCGGTTCAATAGTTTTCAAGATGTGTAGTGAAGTCGGTTTCACTTCGGTCGATTTAACCTTTCGATAATCACTTGTTTTGTTGATTATTTAAATTAAAGTTTCAAATATGTATATTTTGCTTTCTGCTAATACACTTGTGTTTCAAAGCAAAGTATAACGACGTGGGATTCCAGAGCACAGTTTTTTCTCCAATCGATCTGTTTGTGTAATACACACATCTAAACACATATAGTGTCAATATTTTGGCGTGATTCCCAATATTCGATTGTTTTGGCAATGTCTGTGATCGTGGAGCTAATCCATTATTTTTCGATTGGCTTTTAGTAGGTAGGTATATCTACAGCTGCGATGACTTGGTTTATTGTTCTTTACGTTTGTAAGATTCACTAAATATTTGAATGAACCCTCTGATGTTTTACATGACTGATATAATTAAAAAAACTAGCTTTTGCTCGCGGCTTCGCCCGCGTAAAGGAGAATGCCTAAAAATCTACGGGCGTGTAACCCAGTCGTTTACAAGCGTGTTGTATGCAGCATTTATTGCAGGTTTATTCCTGATAACCAAACACACCATTTTAATACCTCTAGGACTTGTAGTTTTAAATAAATCTAAGTTTAAGTTTGAAAATGATTCTAGGTTATGTGTAGTTTATAATTGTTAAAGTAGTAAGGAAAGCCGTGTATCTTTCCTGCCGATTTGAACTATTTGTTTGGCGCGCACTATACTTAACATACCTGTCCAACGATATCCAATACAAAAACAATAAACCAAATTAATATTGGTCTCCGCTGTGCTACAATAAACATTCAAAATGTAAAAGTAGACGTCACTAGCGTCACACACAACTAAAACAATGACATGTCACATTGACATCTTGAAATAAGTTTCGTTACACAAAATCAAAAAGGTTGTAGTTATATTATATTCCATTGCACAAAACGCAACGAAGTTAAAACAATATTATAAAAAAAATACACTAATTATTACTTATTTACTTTAAGCATATATTGTACGATTTACAACAAATAACACATAAAATAATTTAAATAATTAATAAAAGTATTTAAATAATTAATATCCGTTTTATATTTTAAATGAAATTATTTTCAAAAAAATAACAAACCTCTTTTTATTTGGGCATGTACCTATGCGTAGAATGTAATGCAAATGGCCGTCAGACTTAAACGGGAAGTAGAAAAGACGGTTTAATTCCTTTTTTATTACATTTTTTTATCGTGAAGTGTAGCATTAATAATTATTAATTTTCAAATTGTCATATATTCGTAAGATAATTTTTAATAAATTACATTTTGTGTAAATGTTTGGGTCAGGGGTGGACATTCTCCTTTCGATTTTTCACAAATCCTGAGGGAATCGTGGATATCTGGTTTCCGTTTCCGCTCCCTTTTCCAACCTTTATACTTACCTACTTTCAAGGAAGTTTGCTATAGTAATCTACCTATAGCTGTAGCTGTAGATTTCGGTGTTTTCAAAATCCCGCGGGAACTGTGGATTTTTCTAAGATAAAAAGTCAATTTTAAGTCTGGACATAATCTATCTCCATTCAAAATTTCAGCCAAATCGGTTTAGTAGTTGCGACGTTATAGAGTAACAAACATCCAAACATCTAAACATTCAAACATCCAAACGTCCACACTTTCACATTTATATTATTAGTAGGACTTGTTTTAATTGTTTCTCTCATTTGTAGTAGTAGGTACTCGCTTACACTTCCAATGAAGACTTTCTTAAGGATGATGTCTCACCCTAAACTTGTTTTTTTGCGATATGTAGAGCTTTATGAAACTTGCTGTCGAAAGGCAAGTCGGATTTGATCACACCAACGTATACGTTCGTTTCGTTCCCTCGAATATGGTTGAGCGAAGCAATGGCTGGATCATGCGTCATGCTCGTGAACGGGTGCCACCGTCGGAAATGGGGCGGCTACTTTTGTCTGCCCTTCTTCACATGTGTAGATTTGTTAGCACCATTCCGAACCAGTGGTAGATTCATTTGTCGATTCGTAAGCGCTTGTGAAAGTTTATCAATAAAATTGAAGATTATACAAATGATAAAAAGGCGTGGAATTGACTCGTTCCAGCAATGCGCGAGACGGCAATTCAATAATGTACCTACTTAACATAAAATTGTTATATTGATATTGTAAATTTGGAAAAGAGCAACCGCCGAGTTTCTTGCTGGCTCTTCTCGGTTGGAATGGCATTCCGAACCAGTGGTAGATTCATTTGACTATTCAAAAGTACTTGTAAAAGTTTATTTGAATAAAAAACTTTTCTATTCTATAAGGCTACGTCTTCGAGGTCTCATTCCACTTTAACACTGACCGAATCCTGTCTAGACTCTAGAATGCGCTGAAGATAGGTGGTTGATAGCCAAAAAATGAGCCACAGATCAGCAGTAAAACGGTTTAGATTTTTTTAGAGCAGACTGTTTCTTCAAAAGTTTAACAATAATTGTTAAACAACAACATAATTATTCAACATTTAAGGCAATACTACTTATTGCCCTAAAACATTTTCATTAAAAAAAAATGCTAGTTTTCCATTAATTTTCCCTTTATAAGTTGCTGGAACGTATAGCACTTGTGGACGAACGATTTACATTTATATTGGCTAGCCTTCACTTTGATAACGTTTGATTGACCAACGCAAACACTTAACTGTATTGTGGTCTGTGCTACCGACCTGAATTGATGAAAGTTCAAATACTTACCTATATAAACAGAAATGCAATGTTCAATCCATTATTAGGTACAAGCGGACACCCGCGACTTCGTTCGCGGGTGTCCGCTGTGGATATCGGTTTTTAAAAATCCCGCGGGAACTTTTTGTTTTTCTTAAGCTCTTTTGAGCTCATACGTTGCTAAAAACTGTTGAAAGTTCACTGGTGGATGTTTAAGTAGATAAAAATGTAAACATCCACCACTGAAAGTCCCATCAAAATCGATCCAGCCTTTCAGAGATTACCCGGTAATCTTTAAACTATCTCCTTTCTAAAAAAAGAATGAATAAAATCGGACCACGCGTCAATGAATTACAGCTAAGTACACATTTTGATTTTCATCCCCTCTCCCAAGGGAACCATGCTGAATTTCGGGATAAAAAGTATCCTACATGTTACTCGGTAGTATGAACTTATATCATGCCAAGATATATTTCAATCCGTTCAGTAGTTTTTGCGTGATGCGCGCACAAACATACAGACAAACAGATAAACAGACAAAAATTTCAAAAATAGCTTTTCTACGTTCTATTACTTATCCCTAACATCCCCCAATTATTATTTTGCAAAAATTTTTAATGTACAGATACGGCAAGTCTACGGTTTTATTATTTATGTAGGTATAGATAACAATAACTTCGTGCCTCTTATCAATGAAAAGTTAGCGATCATTTTGTTATAAGCTTTACCTTGGACACATCACACAGCAGCTTTGAACTATGATTTTGATGACAGTATTCCAGCCCGAATTTTCATCATCTTCTCGCCTTTTGCCTTGTTCCTTTCCTAGCTGCTTTTTTTTTACCCGACTGCGGCAAAGCCAAAAGGAAAGGTTATGATTTTAGCAGTCTATGTATGTATGTATGTATGTATGTATGTATGTATGTATGTATGTATGTATGTATGTATGTATGAATGTATGTATGTATGTATGTATGTATGTATGCATGCATGTATGTATGTATGTATGTTTGTGGCCGATTTTGATGAATGAGGTGTCAATTAATTCTTTGTTGTGATCCGGGTAACATAGGCTACATTTTATATACGAAAAAAATTGAGAAGCGACGTCCGAGCGGCAAAAGTAAAATATTGTTTAGTTTCGGATAGACCTAATAGATAGCACCACTAGCTGCTTGCCCCGCGTTTCTGCATACTAAATTATTCTATGTTAAATTAAATTACTAAGCGTAGTCGGGTTTTAGTTTACGAATTTTATCTCTTGTTAACTAAAAAGTAATTGAATATGAAAATAGTTAACAGCACGAAGCTAAACTATAACAAACAGAATGTGTTAGCGTATTTTCTGAAAGATATATGGGCAATAAAATTAGATATACGAGTACATTACGTCTCAATTGGCATTCGTTTGTACACCACAAGACATTGACGTGCAGATCTATAAACAGAAAGAAAATGTACCTATGTGTATAAACAGACAGACGGACGGTCGCACGAACTAGCAGATGGGCAGACAAATGATTAGACTAAATCCTTAACGATCCAGAATATTTTACTACTATTATGTGTCTAAGTACATTATGTTTTTTTTTTATTCAAAAGTTTCCGGAAATTTCAAAAATCAAATTTTTTCAATGTTTTATATTTCTGAAAATGACTGATTCACCACCGTACCTATACAACTTTCAGGTCTAGTATATTCGATAAGAAAATTATTTCCTCCATTTACTTACATCATTTCAAAAATCTTGATTTTCATACAAATATGAACGAAGTAACTTTCTTTAATTTAATAACAAATCTAATTTGAAGAGTGAAGAAAGTTTGAATTTAATGATAAATTACTATAATTAACTCAATTTCATAAAAGGAATCTCCAAAAAAGAAAATTAGCCAAAGCTTTAGAGGTTTTGTACATTTTAATCAACAATTAAAATCTTCGTAGTAGGTACCTACACACATAGGGGCTAAGTGTTTGTATGATCTGTTTACGCAGTATAATTTGGAATTCAATTACAAAGACATTGTGGCCGATTCTGTTGTACACAATCTCTAAATCTAAACTAAAATGACAGGTCTAAATATATTCCTGTCTCTTTCACAATCCTCCCTGCTGAAGGGGATAGCACTATTTTTAAACCTGTCAATTTAGTTTAGGTTTAGAGATTGTGTACAACAGAATTAGCCACATTATAATCAATTCATTATGTTAAGTCCTTTGTTAGCCCCCGTTCACTAGCCGCAATAATTGTATTCTGTTTCTTGTTTAATCATTGAAACTAATTTGAAACAATGAGTGTCTGCTCGATTCAAAGTCTCTTAGTCTCTCTTATGATTAGATCTATAGAGCGTTCTCTGACTCTACTCAGACTCAAAACAGAGTTAAAATGATACAGATTTATATCATCAGGCCGCCAACCCGCATTGGAGCAGCGTGGCGGGTCTAAGCTCTAAATCCCTCTCTTCTACAAGTGAGGAGGCCTGTGCCCAGCATTGGGACGTCAAAAAAACGCTATAGTAGTAGTAGTAATAAATTTATATCAGAGACATATTTACGTTCCGTTTTAACTCCGTCTCAGGTCTGACAATGAATAGATTCAGAGTACGCTCTATAGATCTCAACCTTAAGTCTCCTAGTCTTCTTGTAAGATTTATCAGTCGAATTCGAATATCATCATAGTCAAAGCCTGAGTGGGCCTTGGCTTGATCAATTCTCTGGTTGAAATTCTGATTCTCCATCTGAGCGGAGAATGTCAGAAACATTAACTGACTTCCAAGAAGGAGGAGACTCTCAATTCGGTAAGTAGGTATTTTTTTTACTTGTAACTCGAAAATCCCCAAACTATCGTATTATCCGTCTTCACTCTATCATCCACCAGCCTCAAGATCTTCCTCGGCCTTGCCAACAACCTGATTTACTGTCCAAGAATTAAGTTTGGCCATTGCTGCCAGTTTTGACCTCATATGGCTCATAATAATTTAATCTTTAATTTAAGTAATTTAATTTAAGTTGACGACCTCCCTGGCGCAGTGGTGAGCGCTGTGGTCTTATAAGTGGGAGTTCCCGGGTTCGATTCCCGGCAGGGGCAATTTGGGATTTTATAATTCATAAATTGTCTCTGGTCTGGTCTGGTGGCTTCAGCCATGGCTGGTTACCACCCTACCGGCAAATCTGTGCCGCCAAGCGATTTAGCGTTTCGGCACAATGCCATGTAGAAACCGATCAGGAGTATGCATACCTCTTTCAAGTTAGCCCGCTTCCATCTTAGACTGCATCATCACTTACCATCAGGTGAGAATGCAGTCAAGGGCTAACTTGTACTTGAATTAACAAAAATACCTACCAGTTAAACAATAAACATGTTATCAAAATAATGGATTTCAGAGTGCATCCGACCACACATTAGTGAAGTTTTCAGTCATAATGGGCTCGAGAGTAATCTATAATATAATAAAACTGTAACAGATCCAATTCTGTACATTGAAGATATTTTGGAAATTTTTATTGGAGGGCACTCTATAATCGATACTGAAGCCAAAACTGCAATTTTTTTCAATTTTGTCTGTCTGTCTGTCTGTCTGTCTGTCTGTCTGTCTGTCTGTCTGTATCTTGGCCGCGCATCACGCCGAAACTACTGAATGGATTTGAATGAAACTTGGTACGATTTGAGTTTATACTCCGAGGTAGGTTATAGGATACTTTTTATCCCGAAATTCAGCACGGTTCCCTTGGGAGAGGGGAAGAAAGTTAAAACGTGTATTTAGCTGTAACTCATTAACGCGTAGTTCGATTTAACTCAATCTTTTTTTGTTAGAAAGGTAATACTTTAGGTATTGTCCCGTAAATATTTCAAGGTCATAGGTTTTTTAGTTCAGAAATGACAGACATTTATTGGGTACAAATAACTTGGGACCCGCATCTTTGAACGTACGGCTTATTTTAAACTGGTGTGCGTTTAAATTTATGTTTGTCGGTCTGTTTATTTGTTCCAGCTAATCTCCGAAACGGCTGGATCGATTTTAATGGAACTTTCAATGTTATAAGGAGTAACTTAGGCTACATTTAGTTTAGGTACATAAAAGAATTATGGGATCCGATCCGATCCTATATAAAAACCTATATCTACGCGAACGAAGTTGCGGGGGTCAGCTAGTATTCAATATTAGTTTCTAATGTACATAGCGAAAGTTTTGCTATTGTTCAATCAGTTTCTATGGTGCATACACCTTGCGCTTCTAAAGTAGCGGAAGACGTAATAAACAGTTTACGAGTATCTAGGATCAAGCATACTACAATATCTTTGATGAGTCATCATCATCATGATCAACCCATTACCGGCTCACTACAGAGCACGGGTCTCCTCTCAGAGTGAGAAGGGTTTTGGCCATAGTCTACCACGCTGGCCAAGCGGATTGGCAGACTTCACACACCTTTGAGAATGTTATGGAGAACTCTCAGGCATGCAGGTTTCCTCACGATGTTTTCCTTCACCGTTAAAGCAAGTAATATTTAAATACTTAAAACGCACATAACTCCTAAAAGTTAGAGGTGCGTGCCCGGGATCGAACCCACGACCTCCGATTAGAAGTCGGTCGTCCTAACCACTAGGCTATCACAGCTTTGATGAGTATATTGTGTCATCTACATTTATCATATTTGCTAATATTCATGGAAGTTGGAACATCATGACTATACTTGAAACCAAATATGTACATAACTAGTTATAATACATATTATAAAGATATTAAAGCCGTTCTTTTCCTGTTAAATCTTTGTTGATATATGGTATAGATATACTTCATATAATTACTAAGTACTACAAATGAAAACTATCATAGCGGTTTACTTAAATTACTCTGACTGAGTACTTTCTAGCCATAAACTTAACTAATACGTAGGTACCTATGTTCAAGCATGTTGGTAATAAATAGGGTTTGTAGTCAGTACGTCTCCTTGACGACGTAAACCGGAAGCCACAGCAGTATATGGTTACCCATTTAAATACACTACTGTAAATTGAGGCTCTACTCGTTGCTTTAGCTATACCTATAACAAGTATAAATTAAAAAATTTAATAACCCCCGACATTCGCCATTTTGTGGCGGCGGCCATCTTGGATTTACAATAGTACTATTACTCTAGTCAAGCCCTTTCATTTGATACCCATATTAAGGGAGTTGTGAAAAAATATGTAATCCGCCATCTTGTATCGTCGGCCATCTTGGATCGATTTTCATCAAACATAGCTAACTACACTCCCGACTAATTCACCTTTCAAACAAAAAAAACCGCATTCAAATCGGTCCACCCGTTTGAGCGCCACAGGGGAACAGACAGACACACACACACACACACACACAGACACGTCAAACTTATAACACCCCGTCGTTTTTGCGTCGGGGGTTAAAACAACTTGGCAATATAAATACCCATTAATTCAACAGCCTAACTATTACCTCTTTGAATCATTTGAATAC
This sequence comes from Melanargia galathea, assembly GCA_920104075.1. Lineage (NCBI taxonomy): Eukaryota > Metazoa > Arthropoda > Insecta > Lepidoptera > Nymphalidae > Melanargia > Melanargia galathea. The sequence goes on from OV049863.1 coordinate 5,720,051, forward strand.
AGACGTTTGAATTTGACTGGCCCGTTGGCGCGGTTGGCAGTGACCCTGCCTTCCGCTCCGGGGTCGCGGGTTCGATTCCCGCCCCTAGTCTGGGTGTGTTTATAATATGTATGTATGTATACCTTTATTAAAATATATATGTATTTATATGTAAATATGTCTATCAGTCGGCTGTTACCTATAACACAGGCATTAAGTTGCCTACTTTAGGAACAGACGACCGTGTGTGTGTGTATGTATTTATTTATTAAATTTAAAAAAAATGACGTCTGCAGTACAAGAATTATATACTTGAATCAGAGAACGTTAATTTGTAAATAACCGAGTTGGCTATGTAAGTGACTCTTTGTCTTATTTTCATTGGTCAACAACTCGGTCGATACACAGCAATCGGGGACTCCCCGCAATAGTAGCAGTAGGAAGGACAACGACTTGTGAAATAACGTGAATCTTAAGGCATGCGTTTTAAAAATTGGTCGCGTCCTGAATTTTCTATCGACCAATGAAAATGAACCATGATTCTGTATTTATTTGGGAATAATTTATTTGTTGTAAACAGAATATATTACCTATATTTTTAATTCAAGATCCATATATTTTCTTTTTACAACAAATAGGTACTACCTGTCTTTTAATTCAAGATCCGTCTATTTTTTTTTATTTACCCGACTGGGTATATGTGTTTCACCTGTGTGTATGTATGTCCATTCCTATGTCCGCTTGTAACTAATCAACGGCTCAACGGATTTTGATAAATGATACGTCATTAGATTTGTCTCAATGACGCGAGTGTTATAGGGTACCTAAATTTAAAAAAAAATCAAAATGGCGGACTTTATGCGCTTTAATGTGCGAGCTGAAAAAAAATTTTTTCTTCAAGACCCTCGAGTGGGGTATCAAAATAAAGGGATTCAAAAGGCAAATACGAAAATGTATAAATTTATATATTTGGAAACAATTTGGAGTGATAAATCGTAGAAAATGACCGTTTCCTATGTCAGTTCGTAACTACTTAACGACTCAACCTATTTTGATAAATTATACGTCATTAGATTTGTCTTGACGGCGCAAATGTTACTGAGTACATAAAATTCATAAAAAATCAAAATGGCGAATGTTATGCACCATTTTGTGCGGGCTGAAAAAAATTTTTTTCTTCAAGACCCTCGAGTGGGGTATCAAAATAAAGGGCTTTAAAAGGCGAGTACGAAAATGTATACAATCTATATGTTTTAAATCAATTTGGAGTGACAAATCATGAAAAACAAAATAAATAACAACTACACTGTAAGTGGCACGGTGGTAGTTTATTAATTTTTTAGTTCGTTTTTTAGCATGGCAGTCGGGTTTTTTTAATTTTTAAATTATAGCTTAATTTGTAAATAACCGAGTTGGCTATGTAAGTGACTCTTTGTCTTATTTTCATTGGTCAACAACTCGGTCGATACACAGCAATCGGGGACTCCCCGCAATAGTAGCAGTAGGAAGGACAACGACTTGTGAAATAACGTGAATCTTAAGGCATGCGTTTTAAAAATTGGTCGCGTCCTGAATTTTCTATCGACCAATGAAAATGAACCATGATTCTGTATTTATTTGGGAATAATTTATTTGTTGTAAACAGAATATATTACCTATATTTTTAATTCAAGATCCATATATTTTCTTTTTACAACAAATAGGTACTACCTGTCTTTTAATTCAAGATCCGTCTATTTTTCGTTCTGATTTTCAGCCTGCCCTTACATAAACAAACCACAAGTAGGACCTCCCAAAGGTGAACAATCAAGGCATCACCGAAAGCTAGGTATAGGTACTTACCTCGTTAGGATAAATGGTTAAGGCTTTGTTAGGTTGATTGAATTCTAACCCGGGTCTATTCTGAATTTCTGAACACGCCGTTTCATTATGATATTCAAACGTTTCAAATATCTTACTAATATTATAAACGCGAAAGTTTGTTTGAATGTATGTATCTATGGATGTTTGTTACTTTTTCACGCCGCAACTACTGAACCGATTTGGCTGAAATTTAAAACATACATACCTGGAATAGTACATAGGCTACTTTTTATCCAGGAAAAATTTCCGTGGAATTAAAAAAAATCTGGTAGGTACTTAGTATAATCTTGGGAGATAGTTATATCGAACTGAGGTGCGTTTTTTCATAGTAAACGTTGCAAGCAAACTGATTTCATACAGAATTTTTTCATTCTGTTTGAAATCCGGTATAAGATCGATGAGATTTTTCATCATTGAGTTTGTGAAAGTCGAAACTTTTGCCGTCAGATATTTCAAAAACGAGAAAAGAAATAAATTTAGGATAATTCCAGTTTCCAATATAAAATAATATAATTTCAATAATCAATTAACACCATTTGAATGATATGACCCTCATACGCAGATGAAATTTCTCGAACATGCGACCGAATGATTTCGCGAATAATCATAGTAGGTTTTATTGGATAGAATTGTAATAAACAGAATCTAAAACTGCGCGAGTGCTCGATTGATTCAGAAATTTTAGAGGAATCCATTTCATGAATAATTTACGGCCAACCACGCAAATATCACGGCACCGATGGAAGAGATATTTTTTGCTCATAAAGCCTGTAACACACAGAACGCGCTACGGAAGCGCTGTGCGAGGGATCCGTGCAGTACTATAGGATGCCACATTGAACACGAGTGTACATACATACAATTACTTGTGTACCTATCCACGTGCGTATAGGTCACAACAGGAAGGAATTGTATGAAGCACATCAAACTGCAACGCGTTCCAAGACACTATTCGCATTATAATTTGTCATCCAACATAAGCGAACTCAATCCGATTGCTATCATCAAACACGCACAATGATTGACGTCACGTATGTGGCGAATGCAGGTAAATAGCAGTGCAACACGGATCAGGGAAAACGAAGTTAAGACCTCTCCTTCGTCGCGTAGCTTCCGCAGCAAAGCATCCAAACACCCTAAAGTCCCTAATGTTCGCTCGACCGCCGCGCCGCTTCGCGTTCGCGTTAAGAACGTCACCTGTGTGCTTAGTCTAAGATCGGAGCACTCGAAAACGAACTCGAAAACTATTGATCGAATCACAAGTGAATTCAGAGCAAAATGAACTCAAATACTCGTGTTTTAAAGTCGTAATTCCATAGTTCGAATATGTATTTTACAACATTTCTGCTTGGGGCGCTCGTTGTGTTCGAATGCTGAATGTATTGGCGAACTCAAACCTTAATACAAGCCATTTTAGGTCTATTTTACTCTGAAATCGATCAATAGTTTTCGAGTTCGTTTTCGAGTGCTCCGATCTTAGACTAAGCACTCTGTAGCACCTTCTATTGCATTTATATTACTCTAAAGCCGTGTTAGACACGTGGCCGTCCGTCATGATGCCGTTATTACTTATTAGGTTCTGTTTGTTTCAGCCTTTATTGCTTTAATAAATTTCGGAAAGAAAACGCTATAATCAATCATCAATCGATACAGATTTATTATAGATCGAAAAATTTATTCTTATGAGATTTATACATCGATACAAAATTTATAGACTGGTGCACTTAGAGTAGGTATTTTTTTTGATATTATTCTTTCTCGTGATGAATTTCTTTCTCGAATATAGTTTTGGCAACCATTCTTTGATACTACGATTCAATCAAAGAAGTACCTACCTAAGTACCTACCGATCTTTCTGTGTTCTTATCATCTGACAATACGAATTATTAGATACAAGCGGACACCCGCGACTTCGTTCGCGCGGATTGATTTTTAAAAATTTCGTAGGAATCATTTTGTTTTTCCTGCTCCTTTGAGCCTCATATCATGCTAAAAACTGTTAAAAGTTCACTGGCGGATGTTTAGGTAGATCAAAATGTAAACATCCGCCTGTGAAAGTCCCATCAAAATCGATCCAGCCTTTTAGAGATTAGTCGGTAACCTTTGAAGTATCTACTTTCTAACAAAAAAATAATGAATGAAATTGGACCACGCGTTATTGAATTACAGCTAAATACACGTTTTGACTTTCATCCCCTCTACCAAGGGAACCGTGCTGAATTTCGGGATAAAAGTATCCTATATGTTACTCCGTAGTATGATCTTAAATCGTACCAAGTTTCGTTTCAATCCATTCAGTAGTTTTTGCGTGATGCGCACACAAACATACAGACAAACAGATAATCAGACAAACAGATAAACAGACAAAGAGACAAACAGACAAACAGACAAAAAAATTTTAAAAATTGCTTTTTTACGTTCTATTACTTATTCCTAACATCCCCCAGTTATTATTTTGCAAAAATCTTCAATGTACAGATACGGCAAGTCTACGATTTTATTATATGTATAGAAGATAGACAGACCACTATAGACTGACTATCGCCTATCCCTTATCAGTTTCGAGATTTATGAACATTGCTTCTTATTATTATTTGTTTGGCGACTTCCAATGCTAAATCCCTGATCTCGAGCGCACCCCATACTTAGTGCACTCGAGATAAACACCTCTGAAGGGCCAGGCTTTGTCTCCAGATTAACTCCCTGAAAACGTAAATATGACCTCTATTCGATGAGTTTGCTGTTTTAACATGACATTGTCAATATAACCTGTTTAAATTGCTAGGTTCAACCTGAAATACACGTAGTAATCTAGATAAACAGGGATGAACCTGGAAAATCATACATTTATTTATGTACCTATAGTTGTCAATATATCTGTGGTATATACATCATATTTCATTTTAGTAGGCTCGTGGTACGTAGGAAGTAAAATATGAAGTTTATTCGAATCCCTAGATATATGAATATCCCCCACAAATTGCCAAGAGCATCGTAAAACACGATGCTAAGAGGGTCGCCATTCAATCCGATGCGTTTACGACCAAACCCCGACGTCTTTAGTGTCACAACAAATTTACCTAAAAACCAGAGCAAGTTAGATTTGAAACGTGTTATATATTGATCTCATGCTAGTAAAGGCTTACCAGCGTTTAACAAAACACATAATATTCTTGTTATTATTATTCTTCTAATGGAGGTTGGCAACCATTAAGTCTAATCACTGGGCCACTAGTGGCGACGACTAGTGGCTGATCCAAGTCGCGGAAGAGATTTCTTATACATTTTCTTGTGGCTCGAACGCGGCCACTTGAGCGCTCAGTAGGTATGCGGTGGTACCCTAAAAAATATATGAAAAATCTCTTCCGCGACTTGTGGCCGGCATAGTGGCCTAGTTGTCGCCACTAGTGGCCCGGTGTGCGGGGAAGGCTTTTCTTTCGTTTTCCTTTTATTTTTCCTTGATGATGATGTATGATGAGTTGGAATACGTCATATATTTGGTAGAATGTCTTCTCTATTATAGATCAAGTGTGGCATTATTTAATTGAGGTATCTAAAGCAGACACCAGCACTATGAAAGAGTCCACATTAATATATATATAGCTGTTCGTTCTGATTCACTGACTCATTCATCGCCTCTCCTGTAAAATTTTGTATGAAAAATTTTTTTTTCACAAATGGTTTCGTATAGAGGACAAAAATTCATTAAGAGGAAAAATATGGAGAGAGCTGATGATTGAGGATTTCGGAGACAGGTGAGCAGCACGCTTAAGGTATTGAAGATAGGTGGGGGGTGCTCGAACAAATGTCACTCGAAACGTCATCCAATTGGCAGTTAGCTGAAAAAAAATTCAAAATGGCGAAAAAAAGATGGCCGCCATACAAATTTCATCGGTCTCCATCTCGGAGGGTATAAAAGATGGAAGAGTGGTTTCTTCGCAAAAGATGATGAGGATCCAAAGGTCTACTTGATGAATTGAAAAAAAAAATCAAAATGGCGGAATTTATTTTTCCATAGAAAATGTATGGCGAATATTGAAGAGACTACAAGTTGTAAACTATGCAAGGCTTTGATGCGATTCTTTGGAGAACTCTCAAAGAAAAATATGGAAAGACATGATGATTGAGGGTTTGGAAGATGGATGAGGAGCCCGGGCAGGGTATGTTAGATAGATGGGAGGTGCTCAAACAAAAATTACTCAAAACCTCATCCAATTGGCACTGAGCTGAAAAAAAAACAAAATGGCGGATTCAAGATGGCGGCTATACAAATTTCGTCAGAGTCTATCTCACCAAGCATAAAAGATGGAAGAGTGGTTTCTGGGAAAAAGATGATCAAGACCTAAAAGTCTACTTGATGAACAGAAAAAAACAAGATGGCGGAATTTATTTTTCTACACAAAAAAAAATTATTGATGGAAAAATACGGAAAGAGCTGATGATCGAAGATTTTGGAGACGGATGAAGAGCACGGCGAGGGTATTGAAGATAGGTGGGACGTGCTCAAACAAAAACTACTCGAATCCTCGCGGTCCGCTTGCGGGCCGCGCACCCACGCGCCATACTAGTTAATATATATATAGCTGTTCGTTCTGATTCACTGACTCATTCATCGCCCCTCCTGTAAAATTTTGTATGAAAAAATTTTTTTTCACTAATGGTTTCGTATAGAGGACAAAAATTGAAGTAGAACAAAAATATGGAGAGAGCTGATGATTGAGGATTTCGGAGACGGGTGAAGAGCACGCTTAAGGTATTGAAGATAGGTGGGGGGTGCTCGAGCAAATGTCACTCTAAACGTCATCCAATTGGCAGTGAGTTGAAAAAAAATTCAAAATGGCGAAAAAAAGATGGCCGCCATACAAATTTCGTCGGTCTCCATCTCGGAGGATATAAAAGATAGAAGAGTGGTTTTTTGACAAAAAATGATCAGGATCGGAAGGTCTACTTGATGAATAGAAAAAATATTCAAAATGGCGGAATTTATTTTTCCATAGAAAATGTATAGCGAATATTGAAGAGACTACAAGTTGTAAACTATGCAAGGCTTTGATGCGGTTCTTTGGAGAACTCTCAAAGAAAAATATGGGAAGACATGATGATTGAGGGTTTGGAAGATGGATGAGGAGCCCGGGCAGGGTATTGTAGATAGATGGGAGGTGCTCAAACAAAAATTACTCAGAATCTCATCCAATTGGCACTGAGTTGAAAAAAACCTCAAAATGGTGGATTTAAGATGGCGACTATACAAATTTCGTCGGTGTTTATCTCACCAAGTTTACAAGATGGAGGAGTGGTTTCTTGGATAAAGATGATCAATACCTAAAGATCTACTTGATGAGCAGAATGATTCGAAGAAAAAATATGGAGAGTGATAATGATCGAGGATTAGGAATATGGGAGAGATAGGTGGAGGCTGCTCAAACCAAAATACCCGAAAGCGAAACCTCGCGGTCCGCTTGCGGGCCGCGCACCCACGCGCCCTACTAGTCTATACATATGGACGTTACGCCGAGCACGCGCAAATCCGTGCAATAAGAGAATAATATTCACAATTTCAATTTTGGGGGGTAAGGGAGTGCACCTCCATCTCAGCACTCCAATTGTCAACCTCACCTGCACGTGGTGCCCCCTGCTAATCAACAGACGAGGCTCTGACGACCGACAAATGGCGGTATAACCATTTCTTATCGGCTAGACTACAAAAATGACAAGAGCCGATGTCGGGCAGCAGCGACATCGGTACAATAGTCTAGCCCTGCGATCGCCAACCCGCCTGCCCAGCGTGGCGATTATGGGCATAACCTTGCATGAATAGAAAAATAAAGCCACAGCCCCCAGTCCCCGGCGGCCCCGCTATTCCTAGCTCTGGCAGCGGTTACGGTAACGGCGGGGCAGGGGGTGTCAAGAATCTCCGGAAGAGATTCCGCTGCCGACCCCGACGACTGGACCTGGCAACATATAACGCACGCACTTTGAGGACCGACGAAAAGATCATCGAGCTGGAAGAAGCAGTGAGCAAGTTGAATTGGGGTGTCATAGGATTATCTGAAGTCCGAAGAGAGGGGGAGGACTCGATAATCCTTAAATCCGGCAACTTGTTCTACTACCGGGAGGGTGATCAACAATCCCAGGGTGGTGTCGGGTTCATCGTCCACAGGTCCCTCGTTAACAACATTGTGCAAGTCGAAAGTGTGTCGAGCAGGGTAGCGTACCTTATACTCAGAATAACCAAACGGTATTCGCTGAAGGTCATACAGGTCTACGCACCGACATCGACACATCCCGACGAGGAGGTAGAGGTCATGTATGAGGATATATCAAAAGCCATGCATGCCTCTAGCACCCACTACAATGTTGTGATGGGGGATTTCAACGCAAGGCTGGGTAAGCGAAGCGGTGAAGAGTTGAAAGTGGGACAATTTGGCTATGGGCGACGGAACCATAGGGGCCAAATGTTGGCCGACTTCATGGAGAAAGAGGGCCTCTATATGATGAACTCTTTCTTCGAGAAGAGGCCACACAGGAAGTGGACCTGGATGAGTCCCGATGGTTCTACGAGAAATGAGATTGACTTCATCATGTCTACCAAACGGCATGTATTCAATGATGTCTCTGTGATCAACAGGGTAAAAACCGGCAGCGATCACCGTATGGTAAGAGGCACATTGAATCTCAACATAAAGCTTGAAAGGGCCAGATTGATGAAGTCAACGCTCCGACCATCTCGTGCCCATATCCAGAATCCCGAGAGCTTCCAACTCGAATTGCAAAACCGATTCGCTTGCCTGGCAGATTGCGATTCTGTGGACGAACTGAACAACAGGCTGGTGGAAACTGTCCATGCGGTTGGGTCTAGGTTCTTTAAGACCCACCGTAGAAATAGAACCAAAAAATTCTCAGACCATACTCTCAGTCTCATGGAACAGAGACATAAAATGAGACTGCAGTCTTCAGCAGATGCGTCTGCTTACCGGCAGATTAATAGGCAGATCTCCAAAGCGCAAACACGTGACTTGCGTAACTTTAATACAGAATGTATTAAAGATACGATCGAGCGAAACAAAGGCTCAAAAGTCTTCGCGAGAGATCTGTCTATCGGTCATAGCCAGCTGACGCGACTGAAGACCGACAGCGGTAGTCTCATTTCGTCTAAACCTGAGATTTTGAGAGAGGTCGAGAAGTTCTACGGACAGCTGTACACGTCAACACAGAAGCCTGTTGAAGATTTGGCTAAAGATCCCAGAGCCAAATTGACCCGACACTATACCGAAGATATCCCGGACGTCAGCCTATACGAGATTAGTATGGCTCTCAAACAACTCAAGGACAACAAGGCGCCAGGTGATGACGGAATCACAGCGGAACTCCTGAAAGCAGGTGGAAAACCGGTTCTTAAGGTCTTTCAGCGATTGTTCAATTCCGTCATCGACAAGGGCATAACGCCAGAGGCATGGCACAGAAGCGTGGTGGTTCTTTTCTTCAAAAAGGGCGATAATACCCTGCTGAAGAATTATAGACCCATCTCGCTGCTGAGCCATGTCTATAAGTTGTTCTCGAGAGTCATTACGAATCGTCTCGCTCGTAGGTTCGACGACTTCCAGCCTCCCGAACAGGCCGGATTCCGAAAAGGCTTCAGTACCATAGACCACATTCATACGCTGCGGCAGGTTATACAGAAGACCGAAGAGTATAACCGGCCACTTTGCTTAGCGTTTGTGGACTATGAGAAAGCCTTTGATTCGGTGGAAACTTGGGCTGTATTGAGATCACTGCAGAGATGCCGAATCGACTATCGGTACATCCAAGCGCTGAAGTGTTTGTACGAAAACGCCACTATGTCAGTTCGTATACAGGACCAGACTACGAGGCCAATCCAATTGCAGCGAGGAGTGCGTCAAGGAGATGTTATCTCCCCGAAGCTATTTACCGCTGCGTTGGAAGACGTCTTTAAGCTTCTGGACTGGAGCGGACTTGGCATCAATATAAACGGCGAGTACATCACTCACCTACGGTTTGCCGATGATATAGTCGTGATGGCAGAGACTCTGGGAGACCTCAATACAATGCTCAATGATCTCAGCAGAGTTTCTCAACAGGTGGGCCTAAAAATGAACATGAGTAAGACGAAGATCATGTCTAATACTCATGTTCCGCTCCACCCGGTAATTGTTGAGAACTCAGCACTCGAAATCGTAGACGAGTACATATACCTGGGACACACGGTCCAGCTAGGTAGGTCCAATTTTGAGAAAGAGATCAACCGCCGAATCCAACTCGGCTGGGCAGCGTTCGGGAAACTTCGAGATGTCTTTTCGTCCAATATCCCTCAGTGTCTGAAGACGAAAGTCTTCGAACAGTGCGTGTTGCCAGTGATGACTTACGGATCTGAGACATGGTCGCTAACAATGGGCCTCATAAGAAGGCTCAGGGTCACTCAGCGGGCGATGGAGAGAGCTATGCTCGGAGTATCCCTGCGGGATCAAATCAGAAATGAGGAGATCCGCAGGAGAACCAGAGTCACCGACATAGCTCATCGAGTCGCGAAGCTGAAGTGACAATGGGCGGGGCACATTGCACGAAGAACCGATGGACGTTGGGGTCCCAAGGTGCTTGAATGGCGACCTCGCACCAGCAAACGAAGTGTAGGTAGACCCCCCACTCGATGGACAGACGATCTCAAGCGAGTCGCTGGTAGCCGCTGGAATCAGGCGGCACAAGATCGTGTGCTGTGGCGATCCTTGCAAGAGACCTATGTCCAGCAGTGGACGTCCATTGGTTGAAACGAACGAACGAACGAACGAATTTCAATTTTTAGCTCTTCGTGTTCTCTGCTTAAAATATAAAATCTATTACTGTATGTGAAAAAATTATTTCAACAAAAAAATATATTACGGATCATATTAAAGTATTTTTACATTGGACCCCCATTGGGGCACAGCAATTGTTGGGTTAGTATAGAGACGCACGTCATATTAATTATTCATCAAAAAAGTCATTTATTTTATAGTAAGTCGGCTTTATGTATTAGATTTTTTTAAGGAATTGATAAATGCCGTATCACTCTTCATTGCTTTTATGTGGCCTGAGATTTTATTGCACGCACATTGTGTTGGGACCGGTACTATGGATATTTAGGTTGGATATTGATTTAAGCTCTACTGTGACAGTTTCAAGCAATATTGCATACCAATTAACAGTATCCATTGTATATACATTTGCACCCGGCGCAAATAAGCGTGCCGATTCTGTTACCCAGCCTGGTGGGCTTCTATCCATACGTTAAATTCAAATGTGCTACATATCCTTAAACCCTTTTCGTAATATGTTTATTATGTGGTGAAACCCGCATTAAACACTAAGCAGCCGCGACTTCATTTGCGATGGCGATCTTTGCTTTGAAAAGGGTTTAATGAAAACATCTATCATTATGTGATTAATGGCTAGGGTCTTGCCTCATAATTAAAGTGGTATGTAAGTATATTATGTCGTTGCCAAATCTTAGAATTGATCACTTCATGATGTGACCGTGTGTGTATTTGTGTTCATGAAACGGCTCTATTTCATGATACGGCCATCTAAAATTGACGTCCTCTACGTCCTCTATCTCCCTTAATATTCATCAGATCTTCACCAAAAGTTAAAACTAATGTGATGGTACAATGAGGTCAAAGTTAATATGATGTTTCCATTAAAAAGAGAATAAGTAAGTAATTATTTAAAATCTGTTCAGATTTAACGGAATTATGAAATAACGCCGACAAATATCATCCCCTATCCCGAAGGAACCCTATTATTTTTCGAGATATGCTAAATGTTAACCCAGAGCATAAGCTAAACACATAACAAGTTGCATTTAAGTCTGTTTAGTGTTTCAGACAAAATTCATCTAAATCTGGGCTTCATATCGATACTAAACCTTTCTGTGAATAAATTTTCAAAATATAATTAGGTAATAAAGAGAATTCATCCAGTTACTGGCTGGTATGGTCCTGTAAATAAATATCTCTAAATCCATGTCTTATTATAAATATCCAAAGCCCTTTGTCTATAATTGTGGGCATAGCTAATATATAATTTTTCACTTTGTTTTATCTACGACAGACGACGGTAACGACGACTTTGAGAAAATATTATGTTACGAGTCCTTAAATATTGATTTGACGAAATTTCCCAGAAGGAACGGAAAGTTATCACAAGTTTATAAAGAAATCTCCATCTCTATAGATATTTGAGTCTATTGTCAACCTGCTTTAACTTTTGTGATAGATTTTCAGCTGTTGACTACAAAGGATTATTATTATGTTAATATTATAGCAATGAGGACTTTTGATTTTAATTGTCCAATTAACTTTATCTGAAGATATTAATTTTTTGGTATTAAGTACGCGATTAAACGATAAAAAGACAAGTGCAGAGATGCACAGGAGATCGCTTAAATAAACATGGCAACGAATTGCAAAGTTGAAGTGGCATGTAATAAATTCATCCTCGCAAATATGGCACATCCCTTATATGTCAATATGTTGCATTGCAGCAACAGAATTCTTCTCACGGAATCCCGTACGATTTTCCGCTACATTTTTCCCTAGTATAGATTACCTTTAGTAGGTACCTTGAAAAACAACAGTGAGGACCACGAACCATACGTACATCTAGGCATGTATAAGCGAAATTAGCCACATTTAGTATCATCTGGTTGTACCTACACGATGATATAAACCAGGGACTGTAACATGAAAGAACTCGGAAAATCGGAAAAGTATAAAACATAAGGAGACCAACTCTAATACGCAGCGGAATGCCCACTTAGAAATTCTCAGGCAGCAGTATAATATTATTTTATTCGCATTCCAAATCAAAGACTTGTTGGTATGCTATGAAACAAAATAAGCGCAAAATAACACGGAATCTCATTTCATATGGTGCTCTAATGCTGCTGGAATCCCCGGTAGTTATTTCAATACTGGTCTTCTTTATCTATTGTATTTCTAGTTTCTACGTACTACCTATAATATTCCGGCATAGAATAGAATAGATTAGAATAGAAAAGTTTTGTATTCAAATAAACTTTTACAAGTACTTTTGAATCATCAATTGAATCTAACCACCACCACCACCACCACTACAGCCTTTTAACGTCCCACTGCTGGGCACAGGCCTCCTGTCTCATAGGAGAGAGGGATTTAGAGCTTAGACCCGCCACGCTGCTCCAATGCGGTTTGGCGGGCTTTAACGACTATTATCACATGATAGTGATAATAACCGGGACCGACTGCTTAACGTGCTCTCCGAGCCACGGGGGTGAAACACCGCCAACTACCAACTCCGGGCTGGCACTGAGAATTTCTTGACAGAAAATCCCAATACCTAACAATTATTTGCCCGACCCGGGAATCGAACCCGGGACCTCATGATCTGCAGTCGAATACGCTAACTAGACCAACGAGGCAGTTAGTTGAATCTAACACTGGTTCGGAATGCCGTTCCAACCGAGAAGAACCAGCAAGAAGTGATCACCTAATTTTAACAAGAAATAAAATAACATATGTACTAGAAATTATAACAACGAGATACCTACTTAAATATTTTTTAAATAATTTTTTACACGTAATAAAACATTATCTATTATGTACAATATTATTTTCAAGAAAAACATAATTTGCTAATTTCATTGGGTAACTTACTTAGGTAACTTACAATATTATGTTGAGTGATTGATAATTAAAAAGTGATTTATTGAAGGACGAATTAGGCTAGACGTATGCTGAGAAGCAGGCGACGCAGCACAGCACAGTACAGCACAGTGCAGGGCAGGGCAGTTGAGGCAGACATGTGCCCCCTCCGTATGCTGCGACGCAGCTGACATTGACATTCTCATCCATAATAACTCTTTCAATGTCTTTTTTGAATAGTCCGGATGATTTGTATCATACAAACAAGGTTCATAATGAACCAATTCAATTAAATGTTCAGACATTGCAACAAAATTATAAAATATTGTTAATAAACACCTCTCGACGTGCACGCGTCGCGCAGAATTCTGTGCCGGCACTACAACGAGACGCAGAGCAGGACAAACACATGTCTGCGTCGCATGTGCCTGCGCCGCAGCGTACGTAGTTCAAGACGTTCCATGCTTTACAAAATCTGCTCTGCTCTGCCCTGCGTGGACCTGCGTTGCCTGCGTCTCAGCATACGCCTAGCCTAAGTCGTAGATAAAGATTCAAAAAACAACCCAGAGACTAACAAATAAAATTTAGCCCTAAAAATGCTCTTGAAATTTATGACAGGAATCAATTTTCACTTTTTGTGCGATACCGTTTGATGTGCTATAAACTCTTTAAGGCTTTATCTTTTCAGATATAACAGGCAATGAATTTGATATGGGTGAAATAACTTTACTGGGAAATCTTCAACTTCTTCTTCAACTTCAACAACAGCAGGAGCTGAACATTCATTTTTTGATAATATTGTACTAAAATCATACTAGATATTTAAAAAAATAAAAATACACTGAATTCAGAACCTGATTTTTTGGAAGTCAGATAAAAAGATTTACTCACTGACAGACATATCAACGCTCAGCCTTTGAATCTAGAAATCTAAAAATTTGCACAGAGTATCATTCAAGGATTTTTTAATTCCACGCGGACGAAAGTTAGGGTGGTTGCTAGTAGGTACGTATTAATTATAATATTACAACAACATAATAATATAATAGTAGTTTATGAAACGGTTGCATAATAGAGGTTATTAAAACATGAGTGTGGGTTTAAAAAACGAGCCGCAGTTGAGTTTTTTAATAGTATCACACGAGTGTTTTAATACCTAATTATGTAGAGTTTCATACCTATCATTATCTAAACTCATATCTTAAAATCCAAACCATAAAATCTTGGTAATATTTGTCGTGAGTTTTCCTTGATTTTACTGGCAAAAGATTGTTGGTCGGTGATCAGGTGGAGTTAAATTCTCTTCAGTATCACTGCTTGACATTTTTCCGCACAATAAAAACCATGTCTTGTAAAGTTTATAGTAACAAAAACAACAAATAAAAAATTTAAATAATATAACTAGCGTATGGCGCCAAAATTCAGTTGTTACCATAGAGAAATTAATAGTAGTAGAGGAGCCCTAATGTCCTATAGAAATTAGTGGATCGGAAAATAGCTCAAGCTTATCAAAATTTTCATAAGTGTGTAAGAGACAACATTACATTTTTGACATAATAATAAAACAGTTTGCGGCAGACTTAGACAAAAGATGGCCTCCCTAAAATGTATGTACATGAACACCCAACACGCACAACTTGAGACATCACAATGAACACGCGCCATTTTATGTCTTCGGATTGTGCGTGTATGATACCTAATCTAAGCGTGTGTGAGTGTATGTTTGACACGTTTTTAAAGTAGGTATGGCTTCTCCACTACTATTAATTTCTCAATGGTTGTTACGACGTAAACGACCAAGGAGGTCACGCGAATTTCCCGCCATGGCTCAAAAATCTAGAACCCAGAGCCTGTACTATAATGGAGAAAAAAATATTTTATAACGTGGTGTCGCCAGGTATGGACCAGGCACCAGTAGCTGACCACCTTCACCGTTTTTAACAAAAATAAGAGCTAGATTAGAGTTTTACCGCTGGCAACACTTAAACCATGTAGAATAGGGATCTGTTTGTCATATTGACAAATATCATAATTATGTAACGGCCAATTTGTTTTAAAATGGCAAGGTGAACAAAATTTCGTGTGCAATATCTTTCGATTTCAGTAGTTTTCTTAAGCAAATCGCTAAGAAGGTAAGAAAAATATTTTGATCGATGGATTCTCGTTTTTTATTAAAATATAAATTTTCAATGATTAAATCACTTAGTTACAAAATTGAAAACATGCTTATGAAGGAGTAAATGCGACATAAAGTTGTTTTCAAGTTTTAGCGGGGGTGTCCATTACTCGATCGGAAAATCATCAAATACCCAGTCATAGACACCTGTCGATTCTTATCATTTAAACACAATTACAAGTCAAAATTAAATTTTTATAGATTAACTAGCTTCTGCCCGCGGCTTTTCCCGCGTGAATTTCGGTTTTTCACAAATCCCGAGGGAATCGTGGATTTCCGGTTCCCGTTCCCGCTCCCCTTTGCAATGCAACTTTTATAGCTACTTTCAAGGAGGTTTGCTATAGTAATCTACCTATAACTGTAGCTATAGATTTCGGTTTTTTCAAAATACCGTGGGAAACTGTGGATTTTTTCAGGATAAAAAGTAGCCTATGTGTTAAGTCAGGGCATAATCTATCTCCATTCAAAATTTCAAATCGGTGCAGTAGTTGCGGCGTGATTGAGTAACAAACATCCAAACATCCACACTTTCACATTTATAATATTATAATAATATAATAAATAATATTAATATATAATATAGTAGGAGTAGGATTGCATCTTAAAATTTTTCTGAAAATTGAATTAAAAAAAAAAAACAAATGACTTCTAGTTATAGTTTCGACGACCTTCCTGGCGCAGTAGTGAGCGCTTTGGTCTTATAAGTGGCAGGTCCCGGGTTCGATTTCCAAAAGGAAGCAATTTGGGATTTTATAATTTCTATTGTCTCTGGTCTAGTGGGAGGCTGCAGCCGTGACTGGTCACCACCCATCTAGCAAAGCTACACTTGTGCACACTTGCGCATTATAATATCTTCTATAGTGCAGACTTGTGCACTATACTGACTGACTGACTGACAGACAGTGACTGACTGACGGACTGACTGACTGACTGACTGACTGACTGACTGACTGACTGACTGACTGACTGACTGACTGACTGACTGACTGACTGACTGACTGACCTGACAGATAGTGACTGACTGACAGTGACTGACTGATTGACTGACTGACTGACTGACTGACTGACTGACTGACTGACTGACTGACTGACTGACTGACTGACTGACTGACTGACTGACGTCCATACTTAGCGCCAATGGCACGCGCAAACTGCGGAGCGAAGCAGGAACCCGCGGCCGCTCGCATCTACAATTCGCGCGATGATCGCGTATTCGCGTTCTATTAGGCCACCCAGTTTTAGTCATCGCGCGAATACGTGATGATCGCATCGCTTATTTGCGCGATGATCGCGCATTCGCGTTGTATTAGGACAACGCCTAAGGATTACCTCTTGTCTTGGACAGTGTCCAAGTAGGTAATTATTACGCAAGAAGAAAGGAAACCTTTTACAGGTAACAGGCCTGGAAAAAACCTATTCATCTTTTAATAAATATTCTTTTCAAAAAACAGGCGAAAATTCCGCGCTGCTTATGTGAGCAGTATGGTGCTGCATCAGGATTAAGAAGCTGGGACTCAGAGATCTGTGATTCAAACTAAGCTTGGTACCAAAAATATGAATTCATAGTGGACAGTTCCCAAATCCCTTTAGTTTAGGTGGGTAGTACCCTGCAGCATCAGGATTAAGAAGTTGAAGCAAAAAAAAAAATATGGAACCATTTTGTAAACGTCCTCAAATAGACAAGTGTCAAATTGAAATGTGACGAACATTCGTTGTTTCTACGTAACTTTGATATTTGTACATATATTATTCGAAATAATCAACGGGAGGATCAACAAATTTTTTAAAACATAGCTAACAACACTGTCGAGTAATTCACCTTTCAAACGAAAAAAACTGCATTCAAATCGGTTCACCCGTTTGAGCGCTACAGGGGAACAGACAGACACACATACACACACACACACAGACACTCAAACTTATAACACCCCGTCGTTTTGCGTCGGGGGTTAAAAATAATAATTTAGAAAAACGTGTATTCAATTGTGTAATAATGGAAGAAAGAGCGGAGCAAGCGGCTAGTGGCGCCATCTGTTATGTCTATCTAAAACTAACTTAATATTCCAGTTTAGCTGCGCGAACGTCACTTCTCAATTTTTTCGCATATAAAATGTAGCCTATGTGACCCCCGAACTATAACAACGAATTAATTAACACCTCTTTCATCAGAATTAGCACAGTAGTTTAGGAGCTTCGGTAGAACAAAAAATTGGATACAAACATACATACATAGACTACTAAAATCATAAACCTTCCTTTTGGCTTTGCCGTAGTTGGGTAAAAACGAAATGTCCATCACTGGGTGTCCATAACTGGATTTAGACTGTCCATCATAAGCATTTTTACATATTTCAGTTGATCGTTTTTAGGTTTCCATATTTCAAAACTCATTAGACTATTTCTAGATTTTAGTAGTTAGTGAGAAGCTCTATAAATCCTGAGTATATCATTGTAAAATTATAACACTCAAGATTCAATAATAAAAAAGTTATAGCTCCTCATGTTTGACTCGGCGCTTAACCCTGTCCATAACTGGCGCCATCACGTTAACATTATTTTGCAAGAATTTCCCAACAAAAAAGTGTTATAATGAATTTTTTTTAATATTATACATATATGTATGTGAATAAAGTAGGCCAATATATGATACATTTTGATTTCTTAATCAGGATTTTAAGATATGAGAGTAGATAAATATTTATTTTATATAAAATATATTTTTTTGTTTTTATTTTTTGTTCCTTACTTACGTATCTACCCATATTATAATACTTAGGTACTGTCTATATACTCCATTACTTTCTTTTTATGAGATACCTTTCGATGCTCCATATAAACTCCCAAAGGCTTTATCGGATCAGATATAAAAATAAAAGGTGCGATAGATCAAATAACTTTCCCGAGTAATAGAATTTGATGTTGACAAGATCAGTGAATTGAAAATAAGCAATTATGGGGACAAACGCCCTCGAACGATAAATACCTCATGAAGTGAGATAAACGGAACTTGTCTTTTAAATTTTAATATAGAAGTAAATATGTATAGATTTTAGAACACATTTATAAAAAATTTCCACCACCACCACTGCAGCCCTTTAACGTCCTATTTACAGGTCTCCTCTCTTATGCGAGGGATTTAGAGTTTAAACCCACCACATTGCTTCAATGAGAGTTGGAACTTGGGTTGGGTTTAACGACTATTTTCAAATGATAATGATAATAATAACTGGAACCGATAGCTCAACGTGCTCTCAAATGTGCAAATGGCAACCGCGGGCTGGAAATTTCTTAGCATATTTCTTGACAAAAAAAAACACAATTTTTAGCCCAACCCGTGAATCGAACCTTGTGATCCAGAGTCGAACATGCAACGAGGCAGTTACAATAAATGATTCCAATTTTAAAATCAATTTGATTCAAGACCTTAGTAGCGTCGTAAATCAAACTGATATAACCTATAATATACTCAGTGATCAAGATTATATACAACAGACTCGAGCGGATCGGCGTCACTTCTATTTCTAGCTTAAGAAATTAATTTGTCTGTCTGTTCATCCTTTACGCATTCGTGTATCGTTTTTCCGACTGAGCTGAAACTTAGCACAGAGATAACTTGCATCCTAGACACGGACACAGGATACTTTTCATCCCGGAAAAAGGCTCCCGCGGGAACGAATTCGCGGCCATCAGCTAGTTAATGATAAAAATTTATATCCGTACCTTCAGCTGCCATGAAAAACATCCCCGTGAAATGTTAGGTTAACTTAATACAATCAATTTTTTTTGTAAACGTCCGGGACTATAACCCGCCTAAAGGATTTCTGTGTCAACGAAAACAGACAATAAAAGACAACGTGGATCAAATACCTTTCCTGAAAAATAAATTTGCTATTACAGGAGCAGTGAATTGAAATCAACGAATACGGGAATTCAGGAAATCTCCCTCAATATTGGCGGGGAAAACCAATTGAATTTCCCTAATAAGGTTTTTTTTTTCATAGACGACTTTGTAGGTATATAAATTATTGTGGTATTAAATCAACACGAAGATTTAGGTCATTTTCACTGAAGTTACTTAATTTGTTTTGAAAGGTCGTTGTATAGTTCTCAATTTCTGTTATTATTATTGGACTACTACCATATAATAAT
This sequence comes from Melanargia galathea, assembly GCA_920104075.1. Classification (NCBI taxonomy): domain Eukaryota; kingdom Metazoa; phylum Arthropoda; class Insecta; order Lepidoptera; family Nymphalidae; genus Melanargia; species Melanargia galathea. The sequence continues at coordinate 5,739,893 of OV049863.1, forward strand.
ATGTAGGTAGTCATAATATTATAGTCATTGTACTTATAGTCATTGATCATTAGAAAACAGGAAACATACCTAATATTGTCTATTTCATATTTTGGTATTTTAATTAAATCAGAACCACTTTTATGTGAACGAGTTTGGCTCCTTTAATTAACGGTTAATTAATATCCTTCTACTGACTGATCCGTGTCCTTATTTTAGTAAAAAGCTTGAAGCTACCCAATGTCCTTGACGTGTGTGACGTGTGACATGTACCTAATACCCAATCTCCCCAATCTCCTTGACGTTAGTGGATTCCACTCAAAAAGGACATCATGATTAACTGCAGCTGAAGCCATAAAATTTAAAACTAGGCTAACACAGACTATATCATAGCTATGTAGCTTATGAAACAAGTATAAATTAAAAATTTAAAAAACCCCCGAAATTCACCATGTGATGACAGTGATGACATACGGATCCGAGACATGGTCGCTAACTATGGGCCTCATAAGAAAGCTCAGAGTCGCTCAGAGAGCGATGGAGAGAGCTATGCTCGGAGTTTCTCTACGCGATCAAATCAGAAATGAGGAGATCCGTAGAAGAACCAAAGTCACCGACATAGCTCAACGGGTTGCGAAACTGAAGTGGCAATGGGCGGGGCACATAGTTCGGAGAACCGATGGACGTTGGGGTCCCAAGGTGCTGGAGTGGCGACCTCGCACCGGGAAGCGCAGTGTTGGTAGACCCCCCACTAGGTGGACCGACGACATGAAACGAGTCGCAGGGAGCCGCTGGATACAAGCGGCACAAGACCGTGGCATGTGGAAGTCCCTTCAAGAGACCTATGTCCAGCAGTGGACGTCAATCGGTTGACAACGACGACGACGACGACGAAATTCACCATTTTATAGTGGCGGCCAACTCGGATTTGCATAGTGCTATTCTACTAGTCAAGCCCTTTCATTTGATACCCATATTGAGGGAGTTCTGAAAAATATGTAATCCGCCATTTTATAGCAGCGGCCATCTTGGATCGATTTTCATCAAACATAGCTAAGAACACTCTCGACTAATTCACCTTTCAAACAAAAAATCTCATTCAAATCGGTTCACCCGTTTGAGCGCTACAGGGGAACAGACAGACACACACACACAGATACGTCAAACTTATACCCCGTCTGGCGTCGGGGGTTAAAAAGTGTACAGTGTGCCAATTTTGAATAAAGAATCTGAATCTAAATCAGACTTTTCAGAGGTTTAGCGACGATGACATCCAAATTAATTCGCAGTCCCGCCATTCTAATCTTCCGTGAGATTAAATTAAAACCGATTTATTGGAAAATAACAAACAGGTCGAATCGTCACGAATTGCAAACACAGGATACGATAATCACTTAATCTGTTTTCTGATACCATCTTCAGAACTCCCCGCCCGAGGCCTTATTTGTACTCGCTTGATTGTTCACGGATAAGCCTGAAAAGCCTTTCAGTGGGAGTACCATAGAAATATATTATCAAGAATAGAACGGCTGTGTGGGAGTAAAACGCGTGCCAAACTTGTGCAAACTTGTATACCTAAGTATAAGTTTTCAAAATCACACTCAGTAGGTATGCACCGAGATTTTGACGTACTTTATTTATTTAGTGCACAAAAATAACTGTGAAAGTGCCATTTTGCGCTATTTCAAACTGTAAACACAGAAGTTCAGAAATAAATTGCACAAGTATAAATTAAAAATTAAAAAAACCCCCGGCATTCGCCATTTTGTGCAGCGGCCATCTTGGATTTGCAATAGTGCTATTTTACTGGTCAAGCCCTTTCATTAGATACCCATATTGGGGGCGTTGTGATAAAATATGTAATCCGCCATTTTGTAGCGGCGGCCATCTTGGACCAATTTTCATCAAACATAGCTAACAACACTCTCGACTAATTCACCTTTCAAACAAAAAAAACCGCATTCAAATCGGTCCACCCGTTTGAGCGCCACAGGGGAACAGACAGACACACACACACACACACACACACACACACACACACACACACAGACACGTCAAACTTATAACACCCCGTCGTTTTTGCGTCGGGGGTTAAAAATAGGAGGTATTTCCTATCACACGTGTTTATTTTAGGACGCGTGAATTCTTAGTAAACAGTGGTGATCGCCGATCTACCCTGTATATGTATACCCTATACCTATATGTATGTATATCTGTGGGGAGTACCTACCTAAATAGAAATTGGATCGATGGTACCGAACCATGTGTAGGGCGGGGGTGTAGCAACAGGTATTGTCATAGTAACTGCTTCTCGGATCGTACTAACTACACATAGCTAAATTGTTTGTGAGCGTCTTCCGAACTGTTATTATTTACAGCACATGTTTGTAACTTATGTATAATTATGTTAACCTAAATAAAAATAAAATTGTGATATAATATGTATTATATGAATAAATTAATATATTTTAACTGTACACCAAAAAACAAGAAAATACAGAAAACAATAATATAGATCAAGTTAGGTAGAAAATATAATTTGGTGGCCTTTACATTAATGAGTCAAATACTTTCAAATGATATAAATGTAAGAAGCGCGGCTTGAAACTCCCGCTAAGTTCATTCACAATATAGGTAATAATTTTAATGTTATACTTAGTTAAAAAAAGAAATTCAAAGAGTAAGTAGTATACCTACATATTTCTATTTTCTCCTTACATATCAACACGATTTCCATGGTAACTAGTTGTATAGAGCTTGATTGGTATGATTCCTGAGGAAAGGTTTTAGCTTCTGAAGTAAATAAAAATTGTATCGGTGAAACGAACCCGAGAAAAGCGCGAAACATGAGAATTCAACAGGTATCTTGCAATAGAAACTTTTATATCTCTGACAGTCCTGAATTTTATTACATTTGAAGCATATTTCCAGCAAAAGCATTTTTATTGAAATTCCAATCTAACCAGTCATGTTACATTCTTTAACACGCTGCGTTCTACATTGCATTGAGTTTGCTTACGTATTACGTACGTACTACAGCAATTTAATTTAATTTTCTACTGCTGGACACAATCCTCTCTCATAGGAGAGAGGGATTTAGAGGTTTAACTCATCACGCTGTTCCAATGCGGGTCGGCGGGTTAATTCATCGTTATCACATGATAGAGATAATAAATAATTGGAATTGACGGCTTAACGTGCTTTCCGAGGCACGGTGGTGAAACACCGCCAACTACCAACTCCAAACTGGCTCTAAGAATTTCTTGACCGAAATACCTGACAATTATTATTATTTGCCCGACCCATAAATCGAACCCAGGACCTCGTGCCCCGCAGTCAAATATGCTAATCACTAAGCCAACGAGGCAATTAACTGAACGTGACATCTGTTGTTAATTAATTTGAGAGCCAATAGAAAAGGGTTTTGATTACCGCACGGATTGCTTCAAAGGATCTTAATACAGGGGTTGAATCGAAATCGAATATTTAATCAATGACAGACAAACTTAATTGACGGTTATAGGCTTTCAGGGGAATCAGCTGGGTGGATACAGTTTTTGCGGAACCCGCCATTGCGAATTGGAAGAGACGCGTTTCATTGATCGATTGTGAAAAGTGTGAAAACTTCCATTTGTGACACAGGCAGGCATATTTTTCCCGAGTGATACCTACTTTTACAATCCGCACATTAAAATCGTAAACGCGTAGTGTTTGCCTATCAGTCTGTATACTACATCATTCTTTCACGGCTGAGCCGATTTGACGAAACTTGGTATAAAGTTATGCGAATTAAAAAGCAATGAACACAGTGTAGTTACCTACTTTTATGCCAAGCAATCAAAGAGATTTTTCACGGGATTTTTATGAACGATCTAAGTGGACGAAGTCACGGGCATCAGTTAGTTTTCCAAATTTTTGTATCCTAATTACAGGTCCCATACATTCGGTATCTATATTTTGTGGAAATTAATCTTAAATTGGTCTGACCACACACCTGGCATTGGCGGGACGACCCCTTTTACGGAATAAGGGACCAGAGTAACGTAATCTATCATACTGAATTTATGACGACAGCACATTCGGTACCATAAGCCGAGAATTTATTATATAAAAAAAATACCTAAGTCCATTCTCAACATCCAACTGACCCCTCTTCCAACATTCGAAAGACATATAGTCCGAGGTAAGTGCTGTGAGGTTATGCCGAATTTGCACATTGCGGCAACGTGATCGAATTCGAGTATCGAAACACAATGACTTTAGAGTAAAATAGTCTTAAACTGGTTTATTTTAAGTTTTGTGTTCGTTCATACATCTACAGCCAGCGCTTCAAACGGAAATGCATTATAAAAACTGGAAGTAGCTACTGAATGTACGACTTCAAAATAAGAGACCTTGGGTCCATTTTGTTCTGATAATTTAGTTTTTCGATATTCGAAATCTAGTAGCGTTGTCGTGTGTAAGCTCGGCATAACCCTACTGTATGCTTGAGAGATTTCGAAAAGAATCTTAAAACTTTTCAAGCAAGCCCGAGTCCTCTAGTAGATAATGGATAAATCTGATCACCCGATACTGAACTGAAAACTGAATATCCGATATGTTGCCTCGCAACTCTCTAGCTGTATACTTTATTATTCCGCCAGTTTATTTACAAAAAGAACACTGAGAGCTCGGGGAAAATAAATGTTTCCAAGTATCCATCTACTGAGTAGAGAAAGTTTCTCTTTACTGTATACGTAACTTGTGATCGGAACAGAATAAATAAACAGAACTCCGATATCAAAGAAATACGGCAGTAAATTGATTACTATTTATTTGCTAGAATAAAATGAAGAAGGGAAGAAATAAAGAAATTTAACTTATTAATGACAAGCGGACACCCGCGACTTCGTTCGCGTGGATACTGGATATTAGTTTTTGAAAATCCCGTGGGAATCATTTTGTTTTCCTAAACCTTTCCCATACCTTGCTAAAAACTGTTAAAAGTTCACTGGCAGATGTATAGGTTGATCAAAATGTAAACATCCGCCAGTAAAAGTCCCATCAAAATCGATCCAGCCTTTCTGAGATTAGCTGGTAATCTTTAAAGTGTCTCCTTTCTAAATGCGTTGTTTCGCGTAGCAAGTACTAATTCCCCTTACTAAAATATTATTGTTGCAATATGTTTTAAACTTAAGTATTTCAATTATTTTTATTTAGCTAACTTGAATATTTTTATTGTTTCTTTATTTTAAGTAGTTGTACACACATATTTTGGCGAGCAGCCGGTTTTGAGGTCTCTGTTCTGTTATTTGCTATTTTTGTTTGGTTGCTAGCTGTTTTGTGTGTCAAATAAATAAATAAACAAAAAAAGAATGAATGAAATCGGACCACGCGTTAATGAATTACAGCTAAGTACACATTTTAACTTTCATCCCCTCTCCCAAGGCAACCGTGCTGAATTTCGGGATAAAAAGTATCCTATATGTTATTCCGTAGTATGAACTTAAATCATACCAAGTTTCATTTCAATCCATTCAGTAGTTTTTGCGTGATGCGCGCACAAACATACAGACAAACAGACAAACAGATAAACAGACAAACAGACAAATATTTCAAAAATAACTTTTTTATGTTCTATTACTTATCCCTAACATCCCCCAGTTATTATTTTGCAAAAATCTTTAATGTACAGATACGGCAAGCCTACGATTTTATTATATGTATAGATAGATGTATAGAAGATATAGATAGATATAGAAGAAGAAGATAGAAGATAGATATAGATTTAAAAAAAAAGAAATGAAGACATAGACGTTTATATTTTATCATCACTAATTCTGACACTTGACTTAGAGCGAGGCCGCACTGCGAAATTTATTCGCGCGAATATATTTCGCAGTGCGGCCCCGGCCTTACTTGGTTATAGCATAGTACAAAGAGAATAGTAGGTTAACTTCATACAAAGTGGCCGCCGCCGGTTTGAATGTATGCGTGAGCAGCGGGCGCCGTGTACGCACGGAAGTTTCACGCACACATTCGCATAGTCTCGAGCTGCTCAACAGCGTGACCACATGTGGTAGATTTCTACTTTTTTGGTAGATTTAAGGCTTGTTGTGGTAGTTAAAAATTGTTGGGTAGATTATGGTATAATTACACATTTTTGATTTTTTTCCCGGTAGATTTGGTAGATTTTGGATCAAGTATATGGAAACCTTCTGTTTAGTAAGATTTTCGGGGCGGGGTTTCCCCGTCCATAACAGGCCATAATTAGTCTTGTTTTGTTTATCTTCTTTGCCCGTTTGCAAGTAGGCACGTCTACGTAAACTTTTAACTTGATGTACCTATATATACAACTTAACACGAGATTACGAATAATACGAGCTGAAGAGCACATATCGAGAGCGATTTCTTTGTTTTGTAATTTAATTTATCACCATGAAAAGAAAATACAGAAGGCCAGTGGCGTAGCGTACCTTGACGGGGGCCCCGTATAAAAATTTGTTTGGGGAGTTTGGTAAATAGCTGATGATGACTTTAGTTTTTCTAAAGATTCTGCCTCTATGGACAATAATGACGCACATCGGGGGCCCCCGTGGCTTGGGGGCCCCGTGTAATTGATACGGCAGATACGGTGGTAGCTACGCCCCTGCAGAAGGCAATATCGTACGGAGTGGGAGCAAAACCCTTTATTTTCAAAGTGGTTGACTAAATCATCGGAAGGAGACAACGCCTTTTGTAAAGCCTGCAATTGCAATATTCTTCCACGGATAGCATCTCTTAAGGAACATGAAAATTCAGCTAAACACCAAAAAAACTTCAAAGTAATTTCTGGAACACCTAACTTCCTAAGGTGTGTAGGTACTTGCCTACGTAAAATAATAATAACAATTGACAGTCACACATCTGACAGTAATGAGTGACAGTAATTATCAGAAGTTTGACATTAAATTGGTGCTGCCATTTAAAATTATCGGCATTTTATGATTTTCTACTTTCCTTGGCCAGACTGTAATGAAATATAGTTTTATTTCATCTCTATTTTATCATATTAGTGAGGTAGATTTGTGGTAGCTTTTACCAAGACTGTGGTATATTTCGGTAGTTTTTTTAAGCTACAGAAGTAGATTGACCAATTTAAATGTGGTCACACTGCTGCTCAAGCTGCCGGCAGTACGGGCCGCGCCGCCGTGCTAATCGCGCGCAATTGCGTATTACGTCGCACGCTCGCTCTTTTTATTTTTCAATAAAAGTAGTAACCTACCTATTAATAACAATTATGACTTCAAAAAAAGCCACACATTATTGTGCTGTCTTCGGGTGTCTCAATAACGACTCCAACAAACCGGACTTATCATTCTTCAAGATACCTACTGAACAAGAAACGTAAGTACCTACCTAAACATTTTTGTAATAAAATTATGTGTTACCGACACATAATTTATACCTACCTATGTGTGCTAGCCCAGGATCCGTGTCTGGATGTACTAGGTACCTATTAATATATTTAATAATTTAGATAGAATAAAATTAGAATAATATCAATTTTTACAGAAAAATCTTTTAAGGCGGGGTCCCACGGCCCGTGTTATCACAGGCCAGGCCGGATCGTGCGACGCCTGTGGATGCCTGTGCGGCTGATTGCGTCTGAACGCCGCGCCGTTCCCATGGTGTGTGTCGGCCTGTACCGGCCTGTCGTTACTGCAGTCCATCATGTGCGTGTACGCGCACGCGCCGCCGCAAGTAGAATGAAATATGAATGAGTTAAACCGACGCAGACGCGCCCGCACAGGCCACGGCAGGCAACGTCGCGCCGCGCCACGCCGCGCCTTTGAACTTACCGACTCCCGACGGATCGGACGGGCGACAACAGGCGACAACAGGCTTCATCGGATGTAACGGTTCCCATGGCGTGTCGGTCTGGCCTGGTGCGATCTGGCCTGTCATAACACGGGCCGTGGGACCCCGGCTTTACTTATTTAAGTTATGGAGTAGGGGAGACCGGGGTTAGTTGACCAAGTTTTCATTTGAATAAGCCTAACTTTTTAATTTTTCACCAAAATCGGTCGAGTACCGTAAAACGGGGTAAATAGGGATGCAGGGGTGAATAGGGACAAAACCAGGAAATTTTTCGACACTAAAATAAATTACAAAGCTCGTTACAATTTTTACCATTTTTGGTAGCATGATAGTAGAGAATTAGAAGGGCTCACGGCGACACAGAATATGCATCTCATTAGCTACAAATTGTGAAAACGACATTTGAAAATACCATGTCGGGATATCGGTTTATTACAGCTTAAAAACTTTGCTCTCTAAAATTAATTTTGTAGAAAAAAAAAGACAATTGTGAATGGAATACGTTATTTTGTGTTTGAGCTATCATATGCATAAAAGCTAAGTCTCATTTGTTGGTTAATTTTAATATATTTTGATAAATTAAAAAGATACCTACTCAAAATCTGTTGTTTTTGGGGTGAATGGGGACGGCTCAATGTCTGAATAGAGACGAAAGAGGGGTTAATAGGGATGAAAATGAGTTGAATAGGAACGACTTATGGGTGAATAGGAACAGCTTTGTAGGGTTGTCACTAATTAAGTTATAATATTTTTTTAAGGTAGCTTTACTATGTATTAGAAAATGATGTGGTTTGTTTCGTGTTTTACTATAATAAATACCAATCTATACCATAATATTAAAAAGACGAAAGATTTTTATGTTAGATATCGGTAAACTGAAACTAATTAACCAATTTAATTTTTTTTAAGAAAACATTAACCACGATGAACATGACTAATACTCCTCTTTCCCCTCCAAATAAGCGAAAGCTTATGTTAGGAGTGGGGACGAGTGACGACAATAGTGTAACGGGTGCGGTAACTTCGATCTTTTGGTTTTTCGATCCACTCCCGACTATATAAAGTTCCAGATATATAAGCTATAATTAAAAAAAACTATACCTACCGAAATAAGCTAGGCCTTCACGCTTACACGTATTTGTCCATATCTTAAAAATTACTGAACCGCTTTTGATTAAACTTGCAATTTTTCGTCCCTAGTCACCCCAACTTCTGGGTGAACAGAAATAGCATATATTTTACCTTTTTTTGACTAAATCTTATTGCTAATTGCATAGTTTTATCTAAAATATTAAAGATACCCATAAGGCTCAAACATTTAAATCCTGCTACACCAATATTTCTGTTAAAAACTACCTTAAAATTCTTCATGAAGTTGGGATTTGTCCCTATTCACCCCGTTTTACGGTACGAGTGGGACTCGCGCACCGAGAGTTCCGTACATCTTCTATCTATACATATAATAAAATCGTAGAATTGCCGTATCTGTACATTGAAGATTTTGGCAAAATAATAACTGGGGGATGTTAGGGATAAGTAATAGAACGTAAAAAAGGTATTTTTGAAATTTTTGTCTGTTTGTCTGTTTATCTGTTTGTCTGTTTATCTGTTTGTCTGTTTGTCTGTATGTTTGTGCGCGCATCACGTAAAAACTACTGAATGGATTGAAATGAAACTCGGCATGATTTAAGTTCATACTATGGAGTAACATATAGGATACTTTTTATCCCGAAATTGAGCACGGTTCCCTTGGGAGAGGGGATGAAAGGCAAAATGTGTACATAGCTGTAATTCGTTAACGGGTGGTCCGATTTCATTCATTCTTTTTTTGTTAGAAAGTAGATACTTTAAAGACTACTGGCTAATCTCTGAAAGGCTGGACCGATTTTGATGGAACTTTCACTGGCGGATGTTTACATTTTGATGTACCTAAACATCCGCCAGTGAACTTTTTACAGTTTTTAGCAAGGTATAAGCTCAAAGGAGCTTAGGAAAAACAAAATGATTCACACGGGATTATTAAAATCAATATCCACGCGAACGAAGTCGCGGGTATCCGCTCGTATGTAAATACTTATACTTCAGGGGTGTTATGTGAGATGTTTTGTACGTAATACGTATGTAATTCATCGTACTACTTAGACTACGCTGTCCGTCTGTCTGTCTGTCACCAAGCAGTATCTCATGAACCATGATAGTTAGACAGTTGAAATTTTCACAGATGATGTTTTTCTGTTGTCACTATAACATCAAATACTAAAAACAATATAAAATAAATATTTAAGGGGGCTCTAATACAAAAACCTATAAAAATATACGGTTTTTTTTAATATTTTACCTACTATCATAAGCAACTTAAAGTGTGCCTGCAGTCTGCAGTATATACCGGCCTGGGTGTACTCTTTGTGTAAGCTCTAACCCCCTGATTATTAAACGTAGATTAGAGTGTCATTTCATTCCGTCTAGTCTACGTTTTGTAATAAGGGGGCATAGTAATAGGTTAGATTTTCTAAAATACGTGTTTTAAAAAATACGTTTTAAAATACGTTACGTACGTTTTGAAATACGTGTAACTTAATATTTCTTCTATTTGGCTTATTCATTTAATTGTTTCAGGCGCTTACAATGGCTACGATCAATCGATCGCGAAGATTTGTCCGATAAGCCAACACGTTGCATACTCGTGTGTGAAATACATTTCAAAGCTGAAGATATATCCGTGAACTCTCGTCGAAAACTAATAAAGAAGAATTGTTCGCCGTGCTTACATTTGCCTAAAAATAAAGAAGATAAAGTCAACAACACGCCAGTCAACACTACAACCACAGCTACAACCCAAACTGATATACCGACATGCAGTATTTCATGCGAATCACAGAAGATTAGTACGTCGGAAAACATAACTCAAACTACCACATCGCTTTCTGCTGATACTCCGCGCAAAAAGAAATTGAAATCAGATTTGTCAAGTTTAAAAAAACGGTTAAATTTTTATGAAATGGGACATAATTTGGGTAAATCGCAGAGAGACATGTTCTTTAAACTGTGTGACCGTTTATTATCGAAGAACTTAGCCGAAATTGTAAAAGCGCAAGTGACTCTAAAATTAAGTTCTACAGGCAACAGATATACTCTCGCTTACAAAATGTTTTGCTTGAATTTGTATTATGTTAGTCCTAAAGCCTATCGTTTACTACAACAAATTCTTTGCCTGCCGTGTAAAGCTACTCTTACTAGACTATATATTCCTATAACAACGCAGGTCAATGACGATTTAATGTCTGTTCTGAAATTAAAAGTAAACAATATGTCTGATAGAGAAAAACAGTGCACTTTAGTAGTGGATGCAATGAGTCTCAAAACGAATCTCTTTTATAGCACTAAGGAGGACAAAATCATCGGATTTCATGAAGTAGATGGCATACAATCACCGTCACCGGCGAAGCATGCTTTAGTTGTGTTAGTAAGAGGTATTTTTGTAAAATGGTCCCAAGCAATAGGATTCGCTTTGTTATCGGAGTGCAAAAGTGACGATAATATCTCCAAATGGATTGACAAAATTATATTAAAACTCTTGGAAGTTGGGTTGAAAATTAGAGTATTTGTATCTGATATGGGATCAGATTTATTGAACGCAGCCAGAAAAAGGGGAATTTCCGTAGAAAAAACCTATTTCACTGTTAAAGATCATAAAATCTATTATATTTTTGATGCACCTCATTTGATAAAATTAGTTCGTAATAACTTTATGACATATGATTTTAATTTACAAAATGGCGGAGTTGCAAAATATGAACACATAGTTAAATTTTATGAGCACGATAAAAACAAGACTTTTAGACAAGCATATAAATTAACGAACAGTCATATTAACCCTACCAGCTTTGAAAAAATGAAAGTGCGATTTGCGACGCAACTTTTGAGTAGGTCCGTTGCAGCTGGCTTATCAACTTATATAGACTTTAAAATAATTGACGAATCTGCCAGACACACGGTAGAATTTATAAAAATAATGAATGATCTATTTGACATACTTAACTCCTCGACGTATCGTCACAGCTATGTGTACAAAAGTGCGTTTTGCGGCAGTGTCGATCAAATAGATTTTTTAAATAACATGATAATACTTTTTCGAACACTAAAATTATATAATCCAAAAAACGGAAATGACGTTACGAAAACAGTCAAATTTATTGATGGTTTTCAAATCACTATCAAGTCTATACTAAATCTATATGAAGACCTTAAGCAGGAAGGGTTTGAATATTTATTGACAAGACGTCTCAATCAGGACATTATCGAGAACTTCTTTGGAAAGATTCGGTCAAAAAACGGTATGGCTACAGAACCAACTAGTAAGCAGTTCATATCCGCATATAGAAAGATTTATTTTGCTAACATCACACAGTCTCCAAAAGAAGGTAATTGTTCTGAAGATCTAACAGAATTTCTTATCAATTTAAAAAATCATCAAAATTTTGTAACAGGTGCCAGAGAAATCGACAAAAATGTAACCAACAGCTACGATACCAATCAAACACACGAAAAAGAAAATGTTTTATGTGAAATTCTACGTTCTGACTATGCACAATTTCAGCTACCTGAAAAAAATTCTTTTTTTTATGTTTGTGGTGCTTTGTTAAAAAGGTGTGTAGATTTTCATAAGGACTGTGAAATTTTAAAGCTCTACGTCGATGTAAATCAGCGCCCTTGCAATTTCAGCCCAGAAATTAGATACACTAATTACAGGAATTATGGTGCTGATCGAAATTTACTCATAGTACCACCCGATGATTTTGTCGCCAATATCGAAAGGATGGAGCAGTTGTTTTATAATGAATTTAAAAAGGACCATATTAATATTAAAATCGGCTCGTCAATTTACGAACGTCTAAAAGAAGTAGAGTTCAAGATGCCATGCCCATGCTTCCCTAAAAGTTTTTTGCAAAAGTTATACGTTAGGATGAGAATTTATTTTACATTAACGGCGAACAATAAAGCGTTCCGAACATCTCGAAATCGGAGAAAATATTTTTCAGTGACAAATTTATAATTTTTAAAAATTGTCTTTTCTTTTTAAAACGTCTTTTATTTCAACCCCATTTATGAATTGGTAAAAACATTTCATTATTAATATTAAGAAATTAAAAACCTAGTGCTGTCATACATAATACGCAAATAATATTTAATTAAAAATAAAAGTGACAACCCTAGGCGTCAACGCAGGAGTAGGTAATTAACTCGGCGATCGGCCTTAGTTAGCCTACTATTCTCTTTGTACTATGGTTATAGTGAACTAAGGCCTAGGCCGCACTGCGAAATTTATTCGCACGAATTTTTTCGCAAAATTCTGTGACATATGGGAATGTATGAAGCTGCAAGCACATGCGATTTAAAATTCGCGAGAAAAATTTTCGCAGTGCGGCCCCGCTCTAAATGGTCGCCATTCACCACTATCACCACGGTCACCACGATCCATGAAACTCGGTTGAAATATTTCCATTCTAACAACATCATCGTCACCATCAACCCATTACCGTCCCACTTCCCACACCTGGAACATACACGTCCCACAGGGCGCGGGTCTCCTCTGACCTCTCAGAGTGACCAAGTGTGGATTGGTAGACTTTACACGTCTTTGAGAACGTTATGGAGAACTCTCAGTCATGCAGGTTTCCTCACGATGTTTTCCTTCACCGTTACAATAAGTAATATTTAATTGTTTAAAACTCACTAACTCCGAAAAGTTATGGGTGCTTGCCGGGGATCGATCTTATACCCCCTGAAAAGGAAACTAAAGTTTCCCGGTATATCGACTGCATACTACCAGTGGTTCGATGTAACCATCGTTATCGCCCCTATTTTTTGGTCTAAGACCGATAACGATGGTTGTAACATCGAACCACTCACATCGAAATCGAACAATCAAACAACAGAAGAACAGTATAATAAACTACGAAAAACCAGTAGGTAACCCCATTACCTATATTCCTATTAAGTAGTACGGCAGCCCTGGAACAAAATTTTTAGTGATAAATAACAAGCTGAATTTGATTTTTTGTATGCAGCTTAGTAAAAAAAGCTGTGATAGCCTAGTGGTTAGGACGACCGACTTCTAATCGGAGGTCGTGGGTTCGATCCCGGGGCACGCACCTCTAATTTTTCGGAGTTATGTGCGTTTTAAGTATTTAAATATCACTAGCTTTAACGGTGAAGGAAAACATCGTGAGGAAACCTGCATGCCTGAGAGTTCTCCATAACGTTCTCAAAGGTGTGTGAAGTCTGCCAATCCGCTTGGCCAGCGTGGTAGACTATGGCCAAAACCCTTCTCACTCTGAGAGGAGAACCGTGCTCTGTAGTGAGCCGGTAATGGGTTGATCATGATGATGATGATGATGCAGCTTAGTTAATACTTGTATAATGAAATGGCTAAATAGTCCTACTGAAACGATTTCCTACCCGAGCGAATCGAAATGTTTAACACCTGCGCACTCGAATAGCAACCTCCATCGAGAATTTTTATAGACAAAAAACTTGGTCGTCTCGTCGAAACGAATCTACTCACGAAAATTCAGCTTGTTATTAATTTTGTTCCAGGGCTGCCGTACTATATAATTAAAATTCAATTTCAATCTGTCATTTGGTTTGACGACAAACAATGAAGCTCTTTCCAGCGGCTTGCATTTTCGGTGCCTATTGTTTCTGATCTAATTAACTCTACCAACGGTAGCTATTTTGTAGATGAACATAATACTCTGACTGTATAAATAAATAGCCAACCATGTAAACAAAATACAAATACGGCGGTATCTCAAAGCAAACTATTTACAATTCCTAGGTTTTCCGATGAATACTATTTGTTTAATAAAGTAAATTTACGGCGGATGGTGTGAAAATTTAGCGCGAGCTATGCCGGAAATTCGTAGAGCGACGAGGCACGACCATGCATTCATAGAACGATAATACAGTCAAAACCGTTTATGGCGACATCGTTTAGAATAACATATCGGTTATATTAACCGTAATCAAAGGTCCCGGCTGAATGCTATATGACTGCCTTATCAAAAACATTGCTTTTTACGACATTGGTTACTTCGACATACCGCATTAAACGACCACATTTGACCAATGTTTTCGGAGAATTGTATCTCTACAGGTCGTTCTACAACGACCAGCTTATATGTATTGTAAACTTTGAATAGGCATAATATAATGGTCAATGGTTATTATCGTAAAAATAAACACGTGTTTAGGGTCTTTTGTAATTCTTAGAAAACAAAACACGTGCATGCCGTAGAGTCAAGGCCCAGTTCTTCAAATTTCTTCAGTCAGTTTCTTACTTATCTTACTTAAAACATATTGTTGAATTAATTGTGAAACTTTTAACTTGTCGGAAACAAAAAGAAAGCAAATTAATATCGAAGAAAAATCGCGTATTATTTCAAAACAAGAGAGCGGAGTTCTAAACAAAGACTATGGTGTTGTGTGGTGGAACCGGTTGTTATAACTATCGGTTTTTACGACTTAATATGAGTAGTCCCTTCGATGTCGTTATAACAGATTTTGACTATACAGCTGATTCAGTCGCACAGGGTGTAAAGCTACTGTTCTATAGCAATTTGTTTTTGTAAAGAAAAGGCAAATAATTCTGGCGGACATTCACGATCATTGATCATGAAGGACATTCGTGTTCAATGATCATGCAGGGCATTGATGATGATCAATGAACGTGAATTTATTCAAATAGATATACCTATGTAAATTGCTCTTGTATCTCGTTGTATTGAAAGATCATTTTTCTGTCATTGTATTTATAAAATCCTGTTGAGTCGGGGAAGAGGGTCTTAAAATAGGGCAGAAGATATTTGTCGCACATTCGTAGCTGTATAGCGTGCATTGGTTCTCTTAAGTACTCTGAGCTTGACTCTGTGGTTGTAATCATGACTCATAATTGTCAGGTTGTTGAATAGATATGTTATAACATACCTGGAATATAAAAGTTTTATTGTCGATTTGTTCATGTACTTTTGTATTTACTACATCGAAATGACTTATTAATCTGGGCAGCTAGATGGTCAGCGCGAATTAACCTCATTTGACAGAAAAATAAAATTCTTCGCCCATTCATACGCCAAGAGCACACGATAACGCCCTCAGGCGGGATGCACCGGCATTGTTAATAAATAAAGCGGAAATTGAATTGTAGATTCATCTAGTCAAAAAGCGCTTATGAATCTGTAAAGGCACTCTCATAGTAAATGTTTTTTTACATTCCGTGCTTTTCGTTTTATAAATTTAAAATGTGAGAAATATACCATTTTAGAGAGTTGGTACTTTTTGTTA
This sequence comes from Melanargia galathea, assembly GCA_920104075.1. Lineage (NCBI taxonomy): Eukaryota > Metazoa > Arthropoda > Insecta > Lepidoptera > Nymphalidae > Melanargia > Melanargia galathea. The sequence continues at coordinate 5,756,054 of OV049863.1, forward strand.
GTACTTAATAACATTATAATATTACACTCTCACGTCTGCAACTTTCAATATTATGTTGTTGTGCAGAACGAATTATATTCGAATTGCTAGGAATTTAGCGCACAAATCTTTTGTAATCCACGAAATAATCACGTTTCTACGTTTATTAATGTGTAGGTAGTGACCCTACCTGCCTATTCTACCTAGAGTAGCGTTACTTGTGGTAACGCATAAAGTACTATATTTTCATCGCAAATATAAATTATATTTTATTTTAACTTTGATAGTAATATTTACAAAAAAAATTAAATGTGTAAGTACATAGTTCCTAGTTAGACATTTTTTTAATTTCTTCAGTTTCGAGGGAACATTATAATAATAGTATTCATACTTATTCAAAAAAATCTCTTTATTATTTTCTGTTAAATAGGCAACCCTAATATACAGATACACTCATCCGTCGAGCCGCTCCGAGCGCGTGTGAATGCAATGCAACAGGTCGGAGCGTTGAACTGCGGTAATCCGACGCGACACAAAGCCTTTAAAACCCGCCAAACTTAATTACGGATCCACTTCGGTTCCAAATTCATTTTTATTCCACACACCAATACCTATCGCCAATTTAAAATGAAAGAAAGAAACATTTATCATTTTTTTAAAGAAAAGATTTTAAACATTAATTGTGGCTTTTACCCTAAATCTATATTTTCGTCTTTATGCTGAAAATGAGAAGGACAAATCTGATTAATGGATAAGATTCCTGGCATATCTCTTCTCTGAATAGTACTATAAAACTAAGTAGCAATCTGCATTTATTAGTGAAATCGTTTATATCTTCTTAGTATATTATATATATCACTACATAGTATAAAACAAAGTCGCTTTCTCTGTCCCTATATCCCTATATCCCTATGTCCCTATGTATGCTTAAATCTTTAAAACTACGCAACGGATTTTGATGCGGTTTTTTTTAATAGATAGAGTGATTTAAGAGGAAGGTTTATAAGTAGAAAAATTGGACCCGGTAGGTGGCGCTAATAGCGGGCAGGACGACGTCTGCCGGGTCCGCTAGTGTAGGTATAATTATATACTACTAAGTACTATATTTATATTTTCTATATAAAACAAAGTCGTGTTAGTTCAAACACTTATAACTCGAGAACGGCTGGAGCGATTTTCATGGTTATTGATTTGTTGTATTTGTCTCCATCCCGAATAGCAGAATAACTTTTAATAACATTGGAAAATTGACGAAAAAAAAGAAAAAACATTTTTCCATACAAAATGTTCACGGGTTTCGTAGCTGTCAAACATTTAACTGTCATCCCGTCGATACGGGTACTCACCCGTAACTCTCATACAGTATGTAATATATCTTCTGTGCGTGTGTTTGTCAATTGGGCAGGACGAAGTCTGCCAGATCCACTAGTTACTAATATTTTGAACATTTCACGAGGAAGATTTATTGAGTAAAATCAATCATTCAATCATACATTCATTCATTTATTCATTAATTCATTACTCAGAATTAATTCATTACTTATATAACACGTTCACGTAGTGTTAGAAATAGGTAAGCCTAACTTTGCCAAGCTCGGGGGAGTCAATGCAAATTGCGACGTAACCGAACCTGGGTCCGGACGTTGTTTGAAACAAAATGGAGGCTGTATGCATAATTAACTTCAGTGGGTGTTAAGGGCATTTGCATTGGTTTGACGTTTCCGACCTGTTGCGCTGAATCCACGCATTAATATATATATAGCTGCTCGTGCTGATTCATTGACTGACTCACTGATTGATCACCCCTCCTGTAAAATTTTGTATGAAAAATTTTTTTTTCACTAATGGTTTCGTATAGAGGACAAAAATTCATTCGGAACAAAAATATGGAGAGAGCTGATGATTGAGGATTTCAGAGACGAGCGACGGGCACGCTTAAGGTATTGAAGATAGGTGGAGGGTGCTCGAGCAAATGTCACTCGAAACGTCATCCAATTGACAGTCAGCTGAAAAAAAATTCAAAATGGCGAAAAAAAGATGGCCGCCATACAAATTTCGTCGGTGTCCATCTCGGAGGGTATAAAAAATGGAAGAGTGGTTTTTTCGCAAAAGATGATCAAGATCCAAAGGTCTACCCGATGAATAGAAAAAAAAATTCAAAATGGCGGAATTTATTTTTCCATAGAAAATGTATGGCGAATATTGAAGAGACTACAAGTTGTAAACTATGCAAGGCTTTGGTGCGGTTCTTTGGAGAACTCTCAAAGAAAAATATGGAAAGACATGATGATTGAGGGTTTGGAAGATGGTTGAGGAGTCCGAGCAGGGTATTGTAGATGGATGGGGGCTGCTCAAACAAAAAATACTCAGAACCTCATCCAATTGGCACTGAGCTGAAGAAAACATCAAAATGGCGGATTCAAGATGGCGGCTATACAAATTTCGTCGGTGTAGATCTCACCAAGTCTAAAAGATCGAAGAGTGGTTTCTTAGAAAAATATGATCAAGAACTAAAGATCTACAATTTGATGAACAGAAAAAAATCAAGATGGCGGAATTTATTTTTTTCACACAAAATATATGGCGAATGACTATAAGTTGGGAAACTATACAAGACTTTGATACGGTTCCTTTTCAAAATTTGTTTTTATGGAAGAACTCTCCTTCTGGCAAATGATTCGGAGAAAAAAATTTGGAGAGTGATGACGATCGAGGGTTTGGAAGATGGATGAGGAGCACAGCCAGGGTAAAAGATGCTGAAAATGATAGAAGAAGGTGGAGGCTGCTAAAACAAAAATAATACTGAAATCCCCGCGGTCCGCTTTAGCGGGCCGCGCAGCCAAGCGCCCTACTAGATAATATATATATAGCTGCTCGTGCTGATTCACTGACTGATTGATCACCTCTCCTGTAAAATTTTGTATGAAAAATTTTTTTTTCAACAATGGTTTCGTATAGAAAACAAAAATTCATTAGGAACAAAAATATGGAGAGAGCTGATGATTGAGGATTTCGGAGACAGGTGAGCAGCACGCTTAAGGTATTGAAGATAGGTGGGGGGTGCTCGAACAAATGTCACTCGAAACGTCATCCAATTGGCAGTTAGCTGAAAAAAAATTCAAAATGGCGAAAAAAAGATGGCCGCCATACAACTTTCGTCGGTCTCCATCTCGGAGGGTATAAAAGATGGAAGAGTGATTTCTTCGCAAAAGATGATCAAGATCCGAAGGTCTACTCGATGAATAGAAAAAAAAATCAAAATGGCGGAATTTATTTTTCCATAGAAAATGTATGGCGAATATTGAAGAGACTACAAGTTGTAAACTATGCAAGGCTTTGATGCGATTCTTTGGAGAACTCTCAAAGAAAAATATGGAAAGACATGATGATTGAGGGTTTGGAAGATGGATGAGGAGCCCGGGCAGGGTATGTTAGATAGATGGGAGGTGCTCAAACAAAAATTACTCAAAACCTCATCCAATTGGCACTGAGCTGAAAAAAAAACAAAATGGCGGATTCAAGATGGCGGCTATACAAATTTCGTCAGAGTCTATCTCACCAAGCATAAAAGATGGAAGAGTGGTTTCTGGGAAAAAGATGATCAAGACCTAAAAGTCTACTTGATGAACAGAAAAAAACAAGATGGCGGAATTTATTTTTCTACACAAAAAAAAATTATTGATGGAAAAATACGGAAAGAGCTGATGATCGAAGATTTTGGAGACGGATGAAGAGCACGGCGAGGGTATTGAAGATAGGTGGGACGTGCTCAAACAAAAACTACTCGAATCCTCGCGGTCCGCTTGCGGGCCGCGCACCCACGCGCCATACTAGTCTATCTATAGGGATGAAAAAGTTGAAGTGCTACCTATTTTATATGAGTTTAGGAGGAGAATGTTCTGAGCATTCGACTCCGTAGATTAAAACATTTTTTTCTCTCATGATAAGAATTTTTTTACTAGCATGACTACGCGTATCTTATGCGTGTTCTCAGAACACCCAAAAATAGCGCATGTAAGTCACAAGACGCGTTGTCAGAAGACGCACTTGACCAGTATCAGATAGACAGGCAACTTTGCGCTGATGATCAAACCTTTCGGTAAGTACCTAATAACCATAAAAGCTGTATTATTGCATATATAAACAACCCATTAATTTATTTGCGGCAAGACCTAATGTGTTTTTGATTGCTTGTCAGGTTTGGACCCGCTGGACTCCAATTAGCGAGCAATCGATTGGCTGTCGAGGCGCGCGACAACCGCCAGCACTTTACTTAATGCGTCTAGTTATTTTATTAGTTTTTCTACGTGTAATACATAATACTGAGGTTTATATCCGGTGCAATTTTAACTTCTCTAACTTTATAACACTAATGATTTGGCAGATTATTTATTTGTACCTGCATCATACAAAAGACTTTCATAGTTTGAAAGCATACCCAACTAGCACAAACTAGTTGCTTAAGAGCTTTGGAGCTAATCCGATTATTCCCAAAAGTGCCAAGCTCAAGTGCCAGAGCATGCACTGCAGACCTTATGCGGCCGCTTTGCAGCCAAAGGGGCACAACTTTTTGCAACCTCCAGTTCCATTAGAGCTTCATAATAGTGACATAAAAGCGCTACAGGAGCTGCAACTAATAATTAACACCACACTAAAGCTCTTGTGGCGCTTATTGAATGAATGACAGGTTTAACTGAACGAATAAGGATCACTCATCCATTCACCTTGTCTCTCATTTTTAATTAAATACATCTGTTGTTCCTGATGTCAGACTATTACAGAATACAAATCTATACTAATAAATAAAATTGAAGTGTCTGTCTGTAATATCGAAATAACTACCTCATATTAAGCTCATATGGTTATTTGAACGATACTATAACCGAATCACACGTTTTTAAAATTTTTGTCTGTCTGTCTGTCTGTCTGTCTGTCTGTCTGTCTGTCTGTCTGTCTGTTTGAACGGGCTAATCTTTGGAACGGCTGAACCGATTTTGACGGGACTTTCACATACAAGTAGGCAATTAACCAGGGAGTAACATAGGCTACTTTTTTAACCGACTTTCAAAAAAGGAGGAGTTGTGTTTTTCTACCTATGTACACCGATATCTCCGAGATTTCTGAACCGATTTGCGTAATTTTTTTTTTAATCGATAGAGAAACATTGCGACACTGTCCTACAAAATAATTTGGATTCCAACTCCTCAATCCTGATGCTGTAGGGGATCTGATCCCCAAAACTAATGGGATTTAGGCACTGTCGGTTATTTAAATTGATATTGGGGATAACAATTAAAGACTTTATTGTTGAATGACCTCGAGTAGGTACATATCCAACTCCTCAACCCTGATGCTGTAAGGAATTGCATTCCGAAATCGTAAGGATCCCACGGAATTTTTTCGTTTTGTGGACGGGTTACTACTTATTACAGATAGGCTACTTTTTGTTCTGGAAAATCAAAGTTCCCACGAGATTTTTACAAACCTAAATACACACGGGCGAAGCCGTGGGCATCATCTAGTCTATCTATAATATAATAAAACTGTAACAGATCCAATTCTGTACATTGAAGATATTTTGAAAATTTTTATTGGAGGGCACTCTATAATCGATACTGAAACCAAAACTGCAATTTGTTTCATTTTTGTCTGTCTGTCTGTCTTTCTGTCTGTCTGTCTGTCTGTCTGTCTGTCTGTCTGTCTGTCTGTCTGTCTGTCTGTCTGTATCTTGGCCGCGCATCACGTCGAAACTACTGAACGGATTCGAATGAAATTTGGTACGTTTTGAGTTTATACTCCGAGGTAGGACATAGGATACTTTTTATCCCGAAATTCTGCACGGTTCCCTTGGGAGAGGGGAAGAAAGTTAAAACATGAATTTAGCTGTAATTCATTAACGCGTAGTTCGATTTAACTCATTCTTTTTTTGTTAGAAAGATAGTACTTTAAGTATTGTCCCGTAAATATTTCAAGGTTTATTAGTTCAGAAATGACAGACATTTATTGGGTTCAAATAACTTGGGACGCGGATGTTTGTACGTACGGCTTATTTTAAACTGGCGTGCGTTTAAATTTATGTTTGTCGGCCTGTCTATTTGTTCCAGCTAATCTCCGAAACGGAGATTAGCTGGATGGAATTTTCAATGGCAGATAGGTGATGTTATAAGGAGTAACTTAGGATACATTTAGTTTAGGTACAAAAAATAATTATGGGGTCCGATCCGATTCTATATAAAAACCTATATCCATGCGAACGAAGTCGCGGGGGTCGGCTAGTCTATAATATAATAAAACTGTAACAGATCCAATTCTGTACATTGAAGATATTTTGAAATTTTTTATTGGAGGGCACTCTATAATCGATACTGAAGTCAAAACTGCAATTTTTTTCATTTTTGTCTGTCTGTCTGTCTGTCTGTATCTTGGCCGCGCATCACGCCGAAACTACTGAATGGATTCAAATGAAACTTGGTACGATTTGAGTTTATACTCCGAGGTAGGACATAGGATACTTTTTATCCCGAAATTCAGCACGGTTCCCTTGGAAGAGGGGATGAAAGTCAAAACGTGTATTTAGCTGTAATTCATTAACGCGTTGTTCGATTTCCCTCATTCTTTTTTTGTTAGAAAGGTAGTACTTCATATATTGCCCCGTAAATATTTCAAGGTCATAGGTTTTTTAGTTCAGAAATGACAGGCAGTTATTGGGTTCCAATAACTTGGGACCCGGATCTTTGTACGTACGGCTTATTTTAAACTGGCGTGCGTTTAAATTTATGTTTGTCGTTCTGTCTATTTGTTCCAGCTAATCTCTGAAACGGCTGGATCGATTTTAATGGAACTTTCAATGTTATAAGGAGTAACAGGCTACATTTAGTTTAGGCTAAAAGAATTATGGGATCCGATCCGATCCTATATAAAACCTATAAACACGCGAACGAAGTCGCGGGGGTCAGCTAGTAAATAATAAATGAAGTCAAGGTATTAAGTGTTTTTGAGTTATATTTTGTATTTTAAGCAAGTGGCTAAAAACGCAGATCAGTTTATCGTGCAAATAGTTGATATTATTGGAGTATTTTTAAAGCGCCTCAATAATTACCTCAGAATATCGTAAAATATGTAAAATATTATTATTTAAATAATATTATATCACATACCTACACGATATTGAAATTACATACTTGACTACATTTTTATTTAGTAAGTTGCTGGTTCTATATTTAGTTATATTTTACTACAAATTGTGATAAAAACTTATACATTTCTCAAGTAATGATAAATAATTGTCTTGTAAACAATGGCGTCTATGAGAAGCAGCTTTTACACTCCTGCTTCTATTGTGAAGCCTTAATATCGCTATTAGTAAGACAGTCGATCAAATTGCTACTTAAGTCTGCGCAAAAATACAAATCACTTCTGCAATGAAACTTTCAGTGGCAGAACAGTAATAAATATGTCTTTTATACAGTTCCGTTACAAAGTCTGCAATTAAAGTATTTATGCAATTCTGAAGCGTACAGCAGCGGCAATAGAAGCTTTATAGCAGTTTTAAGTTTTAACATATGTGTTTTAACTCTCTTTTAAAGCTATAGACGGCAATGGGTTGTAAAATGAACTCTTATAAAGCTTAAAGTGGCATTTGGTTCAGTGTCTGCTACCCCTAGTGATATTTACAGCTATGAGCAGTTACGGAAGCAATAGTAGAACTTAAAACCACTTTCTGAACCCCTAAAACGCTACAGTACAGCTAAAAGTTGCAAAATAGGCTGCTATTTCCACTAGTGTGCTAGTTGGGTATGGCGTCGGAACAAAAATAAATATACATCCACTTTGATAAATTTTCAGCGGATCAAGATACAGTTCTTTATCTAAGGTTATTATGTTTATGATTATGCTTATACATATATATAATATTGCATTTTAAGCTCATTTTTTGTGTGTGTGTGAAGTGAATTCAGTCATTTCTGCGCCAATTAAATTAAACATACCTATGGAGAATTCCATAGGTATGTTTAATTTAATTGGGGTAAGGGAGTACACCTCCATCTCAGCACTCCAATTGTCAACCTCACCTGCACGTGGTGCCCCCTGCTAATCAACTGACGAGGCTCTGACGACCGACAAATGGCGGTATAACCATTTCATATCGGCTAGACTACAAAAATGACAAGGGCCGATGTCGGGCAGCAGCGACATCGGTACAATAGTCTAGCCCTGCGATCGCCAACCCGCCTGCCCAGCGTGGCGATTATGGGCATACCCTTGCAATTCATGGATTGTAAAATAAAGCCACAGCCCCTAGTCCCCGGCGGCCCCGCTATTCCTAGCTCTGGCAGCGGTTACGGTAACGGCGGGGCAGGGGGTGTCAAGAATCTCCGGAAGAGATTCCGCTGCCGACCCCGACGACTGGACCTGGCAACATACAACGCACGCACTTTGAGGACCGACGAAAAGATCATCGAGCTGGAAGAAGCAGTGAGCAAGTTGAATTGGGGTGTCATAGGGTTATCTGAAGTCCGAAGAGAGGGGGAGGACTCGATAATCCTTAAATCCGGCAACTTGTTCTACTACCGGGAGGGTGATCAACAATCCCAGGGTGGTGTCGGGTTCATCGTCCACAGGTCCCTCGTTAACAACATTGTGCAAGTCGAAAGTGTGTCGAGCAGGGTAGCGTACCTTATACTCAGAATAACCAAACGGTATTCGCTGAAGGTCATACAGGTCTACGCACCGACATCGACACATCCCGACGAGGAGGTAGAGGTCATGTATGAGGATATATCAAAAGCCATGCATGCCTCTAATACCTACTACAATGTTGTGATGGGGGATTTCAACGCAAGGCTGGGTAAGCGAAGCGGTGAAGAGTTGAAAGTGGGACAATTTGGCTATGGGCGACGGAACCATAGGGGCCAAATGTTGGCCGACTTCATGGAGAAAGAGGGCCTCTATATGATGAACTCTTTCTTCGAGAAGCGGCCACACAGGAAATGGACCTGGATGAGTCCCGATGGTTCTACGAGAAATGAGATTGACTTCATCATGTCTACCAAACGGCATGTATTCAATGATGTCTCTGTGATCAACAGGGTAAAAACCGGCAGCGATCACCGTATGATAAGAGGCACATTGAATCTCAACATAAAGCTTGAAAGGGCCAGACTGATGAAGTCAACGCTCCGACCTTCTCGTGCCCATATCCAGAACCCCGAGAGCTTCCAACTCGAATTGCAAAACCGATTCGCTTGCCTGGCAGATTGCGATTCTGTGGACGAACTGAACAACAGGCTGGTGGAAACTGTCCATGCGGTTGGGTCTAGGTTCTTTAAGACCCACCGTAGAAATAGAACCAAAAAATTCTCAGACCATACTCTCAATCTCATGGAACAGAGACATGAAAAGAGACTGCAGTCTTCAGGAGACGCCCTTGCTTATCGGCGGATTAATAGACAGATCTCTAAATCACAGACACGCGATATGAGAAACTTTAACACCGAGCGTATCAAAGAAACCATTGAGCGGAACAAAGGCTCAAAGGTGTTCGCGAGAGATCTGTCTATCGGCCAGAGTCAGCTGACGCGACTGAAGACCGACAGCGGTAGTGTCATTTCATCTAAACCTGAGATTTTGAGAGAGGTCGAGAAGTTCTATGGACAGCTGTACACGTCAACACAGAAGCCTGTTGAAGATTTGGCTAAAGATCCCAGAGCCAAATTGACCCGACACTATACCGAAGATATCCCGGACGTCAGCCTATACGAGATTAGTATGGCTCTCAAACAACTCAAGGACAACAAGGCGCCAGGTGATGACGGAATCACAGCGGAACTCCTGAAAGCAGGTGGAAAACCGGTTCTTAAGGTCTTTCAGCGATTGTTCAATTCCGTCATCGACAAGGGCATAACGCCAGAGGCATGGCACAGAAGCGTGGTGGTTCTTTTCTTCAAAAAGGGCGATAATACCCTGCTGAAGAATTATAGACCCATCTCGCTGCTGAGCCATGTCTATAAGTTGTTCTCGAGAGTCATTACGAATCGTCTCGCTCGTAGGTTCGACGACTTCCAGCCTCCCGAACAGGCCGGATTCCGAAAAGGCTTCAGTACCATAGACCACATTCATACGCTGCGGCAGGTTATACAGAAGACCGAAGAGTATAACCGGCCACTTTGCTTAGCGTTTGTGGACTATGAGAAAGCCTTTGATTCGGTGGAAACTTGGGCTGTATTGAGATCACTGCAGAGATGCCGGATCGACTATCGGTACATCCAAGCGCTGAAGTGTTTGTACGAAAACGCCACTATGTCAGTTCGTATACAGGACCAGACTACGAGGCCAATCCAATTGCAGCGAGGAGTGCGTCAGGGAGATGTTATCTCCCCGAAGCTATTTACCGCTGCGTTGGAAGACGTCTTTAAGCTTCTGGACTGGAGCGGACTTGGCATCAACATAAACGGCGAGTACATCACTCACCTACGGTTTGCCGATGATATAGTCGTGATGGCAGAAACTCTGGAAGACCTCAATACAATGCTCAATGATCTCAGCAGAGTTTCCCAACAGGTGGGCTTAAAAATGAACATGAGTAAGACGAAGATCATGTCTAATGCTCATGTTCCGCTCCACCCGGTAATTGTTGAGAACTCAGCACTCGAAATTGTAGACGAGTACATATACCTGGGACACACGGTCCAGCTAGGTAGGTCCAATTTTGAGAAAGAGATCAACCGCCGAATCCAACTCGGCTGGGCAGCGTTCGGGAAACTTCGAGATGTCTTTTCGTCCAATATCCCTCAGTGTCTGAAGACGAAAGTCTTCGAACAGTGCGTGTTGCCAGTGATGACTTACGGATCTGAGACATGGTCGCTAACAATGGGCCTCATAAGAAGGCTCAGGGTCACTCAGCGGGCGATGGAGAGAGCTATGCTCGGAGTATCCCTGCGTGATCAAATCAGAAATGAGGAAATCCGCAGGAGAACCAGAGTCACCGACGTAGCTCATCGAGTCGCGAAGCTGAAGTGGCAATGGGCGGGGCACATTGCACGAAGAACCGATGGACGTTGGGGTCCCAAGGTGCTTGAATGGCGACCTCGCACCAGCAAACGAAGCGTAGGTAGACCCCCCACTCGATGGACAGACGATCTCAAGCGAGTCGCTGGTAGCCGCTGGAATCAGGCGGCACAAGATCGTGTGCTGTGGCGATCCTTGCAAGAGACCTATGTCCAGCAGTGGACGTCCATTGGTTGAAACGAACGAACGAACGAACGAATGGAGAATTCATACGAGTCTACAAGCATCTAAAGACAATAAGGTTGAATTTCACGTGGGTGCAAATAAAACAGACAAATGTTTTAAAAATGGGTACTTGGTTATCGATAACGTGTAACCTAATAAAACTAACGACTCATAAAAAGCAGTTATTTTAATATTACAGACAGACATTTCCATTTCATTTGTTTGTAGATATGAAAAGGCTGTTTCAATTACGATACAATTTAGCCGACGACGTTCTAATCCTCGGATCATGTCCCAAAGCTACTACAACAATATTTTAAATTAACCTTGTTTTGTTGGTTACAAAGATCGCCTCTGATTTATTAAGAGAAAACAAATCATTATTTCCCCGAGGCGGCCCTTGTCCTACGAGTAATTACAATGGTAAATTGTAATTAAACACTGAGAACTCTTTAAAAATCTCTCTCAAATCTATAATATAATAAAACTGTAACAGATCCAATTCTGTACATTGAAGATATTTTGAAAATTTTTATCGGAGGGCACTCTATAATCGATACTGAATCCAAAACTGCAATTTTTTTCATTTTTGTCTGTCTGTCTGTCTGTCTGTCTGTCTGTCTGTCTGTCTGTCTGTCTGTATCTTGGCCGCGCATCACGCCGAAACTACTGAATGGATTCGAATGAAACTTGGTACGATTTGAGTTTATACTCCGAGGTAGGTTATAGGATACTTTTTATCCCGAAATTCAGCACGGTTCCCTTGGGAGAGGGGATGAAAGTTAAAACGTGTATATAGCTGTAATTCATTAACGCGTTATTCGATTTCACTCATTCTTTTTTTGTTAGAAAGGTAGTACTTTAAGTATTGTCCCGTAAATATTTCAAGGTCATACGTTTTTTAGTTTAGAAATGACAGGCATTTATTGGGTTCCAATAACTTGGGTCCCGGATCTTTGTACGTACGGCTTATTTTAAGCTGGCGTGCGTTTAAATTTATGTTTGTAGTTCTGTCTATTTGTTCCAGCTAATCTCCGAAACGGCTGGATCGATTTTAATGGAACTTTCAATGTTATAAGGAGTAACAGGCTACATTTAGTTTAGGTACATAAAAGAATTATGGGATCCGATCCGATCCTATATAAAACCTAAAAACACGCGAACGAAGTCGCGGGGGTCAGCTAGTTATAAAATATGATTTCTGTCTCCCTGATTTTTGTAATCAAGACATGGCAAAAAATTAAGCTTAAAATACAACAACGCTTATTGCTTTTTGCTTTTCCTAATGCTTTATTTTATTAAACTGCTAATGCTTTATTTTATTAAAAGTAAATATTTTATTTTATAATATTAAACTGAATTAAGGATTAAATACTGGTTTGGTTAGAAGAGATAAAAATCGAAATACCTAATTTGATATTTTGTTTTAAATCGGAAAAAAATTATGCTAAAACTTCTTTAATACGTTTCTTTCCTTCAATTTAGTCGGCTTTAAAACTAAACTTAGTATATTAATTTGCAACATTTATGTTTATTTGAATATAACTAATATGAGCGTGAGTTAGAAGAGCTTTTAGCCTTTTACGTCAAAGGAACTCCGACATGCAAAACTGAAAATAAAGCCAATCTATGGGATGTGCTTCCAATAGAATTCGAAACGCAGCTGTCTCCTAACGAGATTCCCAGTCGGTTTCAGGCATTTGTTCAAGTTATGGTTTAGTTTCTGAACATGCCTAGATAAATAAATTAAAAAAGTCCATAAAATTTTTGAAAGACTGATCTCAAACATAAATATGAATGTATAATACAACACCAGTTGACAATATATAAAATATATAAGACACCACCACGGCTCTCTTTTTCTTTACTTTTAACTTTTAACCGAGTTCAAAAATAGAAAGAGGTTCTCAATTCGTTGGAATCTTTTTTTAACCCCCGACGCAAAAACGACGGAGTGTTATAAGTTTGACGTGTCTGTGTGTGTGTGTGTGCATGTGTGTTTGTGTGTGTCTGTCTGTTCTCCTGTAGCGCTCAAACGGGTGAACCGATTTGAATGCGGTTTTTTGTTTGAAAGGTGAATTAGTCGAGAGTGTTGTTAGCTATGTTTGATGAAAATCGATCCAAGATGGCCGCCGCTACAAAATGGCGGATTACATATTTTTTCACAACTCCCTTAGTATGGGTATCAAATAAAAGGGCTTGATTAGTAGAATAGAATTATGCAAATCCAAAATGGCTGCCATCACAAAATAGCGAATGCCGGGGGTTTTTAAATTTTTAATTTATACTTGTTATGTATGTTCCCCAATTATCATAGAGACACCTGGACCAATTGGAAAATTCTTTTTTTGTTTAAAAGGGTATATATGTTACAGCCAAAGTAATTAATTAGCTTTTATTCATAATGACTGGCAATTATAAATAATATCTAAATTGTCCAGATATTATTCATAATATCATGTCAAACCAGACATTATTCATAATAGCAGATGAACGTTGGTCAAAATGATAAATACGGCCCGCGCCTTGCTTCCCCTCCCGCATCTCATTCCTTTGTGGTGTGGCGTGATCACCACGATCTCGTAATCTAAACTACCCTATCCTAACCTAACCAGTAACCTAGCCTAAAATTCCTGATGTAGACCGTGCCAAAGCTGATGACAGAAATATTATATGCATAGCTGTTGTAATTTCTCCGGAGACACCTCAGAAGATAAGTACCTCACGAAAATAAGTATTATTAATGAACTAAGGTAAAGGCACCCAATTCGGAGGTATTTTCATCAAAACTCGAAAGAACGTCAAAAAATAAGCATTTACTACACCTTTCTGAAGAACTGGCTATTTTTATCAGAAGCGTTATTTATTTAACTCTTGAAATATCCTAAAAGTACAACAATTAAAACTTGATTTAAATGTAAAATTAAATAAAATATGAAAAAAGTCCGAATCCCCCAATTCGGAGGTAAAAATCCTAATTCGGAGGCAAATGGCCCCTAATTCGGAGGTACAAAATACAAAGGGAAACGAGTAGAATGAATTCTACATGGTTTTCAAAAATGAACTGTATTTATAAATATATTTCAAAATCAATTCGATACGTATGTATATAGCTGTTCGTGCTGATTCACTGACTCACTCACTCATTGATCACCTCTCCTGAACAATTTTGTATGAAAAAAATTTTTTTTCACAAAAGGTTTCTTATAGAGGACAAAATCATTCGGAAGAAAAATATGGAGAGAGCTGATGATTGAGGATTTCAGAGACGAGCGAACAGCACGCTTAAGGTATTGAAGATAGGTGGGGGGTGCTCGAGCAAATGTCACTCAAAACGTCATCCAATTGGCAGTGATCTGAAAAAAAATTCAAAATGGCGAAAAAAAGATGGCCGCCATACAAATTTCATCGGTTTTCATCTCGGAGGGTATAAAAGATGGAAGAGTAGTTTCTTAGCAAAAGATAATCAAGATCAGAAGATCTACTCGATGAATAGAAAAAAAAATCAAAATGGCGGAATTTATTTTTCCATATGAAATGTATGGCGAACATTGAAGAGACTACAAGTTGCGAACTATGCAAGGCTTTGATGCGGTTCTTTGGAGAACTCTCAAAGAAAAATATGGGAAGACATGATGATTGAGGGATTGGAAGATGTTTGAGGAGCCCGGGCAGGGTATTGTAGATAGGTGGAAGGTGCTCAAACAAAAATTACTCGAAACCTTATCCAATTGGCACTGCGCTGAAAAAAAACTAAAATGGTGGATAGATAGATAGATAGCCTGGGCTCCTCAGTCATCTTCCAAACCCTCAGTCATCATATTGTATCCCCATATATTTTTTGAGAGTTCTCCAAAGAATCGCTTCAAAGTTTCTTCAATATTCGGCATACATTTTCTATGGAAAAACAAATTCCGCCATTTTGAATTTTTTTTATCTCATTACCACTTGGATGACGTTTCGAGTTACATTTGCTTGAGCACCCCCTACATATCTTCAATACTTTAAGCGTGCTCCTCACCCGTCTCCGAAATCCTCAATCATCAGCTCTTTCCATATTTTTCCTCTGAATGAATTTTTGTCTTCTATACGAAACCATTTCAAAAAAAAAAATTATACAAAATTTTACAGGAGAGGTGATCAATGCGTGAATGAGTGAGTGAGTGAGTCAGTCATCCAATCAGCACGAGCAGCTATATATATATATATATTAAAATATATATTTCTATCCATACCACATAATTAGGGGCTCATAGAACCTAATTCGGAGGTAATACCTCGGAATTGGGTTTTGTAACAAAAAACACGTTTCCTAATTCTGAGTGTTAAAAAAGAAAAGATTTTTCCATAATAAACAAATAATTTAAAGCTTAATTAGATTATCTTCGTAAATATGTACAATACTCTCTCAAAATTGCATCGAATATGCATAAATTTAATTTTCTTTTTAATTAATTTTCTTTAGCTTCCCCATACAATCAATCAATAAATTACCTAAATAGGTAAACTTTGATACGGTATAACTAGTGATTTAGAGGCCAAAGTGTACCTCATAATTAGGGCTCTTTAACCTAATAGCCTATTTAAATATTCAAAACCGAAACAAGACGTATTTAACATAAAATGACCCTAAAAATTGAAAAACTTATGAAGTCTATGAAATCGCAATTCTGCGGTATACCTCCGCGTTAGGAATCGGCTAAAATATTTGGCACCTAACGCGGAGGTATTTTCAAAACGTATTTTCACCTTAATTTCTTTACAAATATTCACAAAAGTTTATTGTTTTCGATTGCAAATATAGTCCTTCAAATATTCATATCTAAATAAAAACAAATAAAGCTCAAAATTAACGGATAAACACTATTTAAAAAAACGTAGGTATTTCGTGCAGAAGGTGCAAAATGTATGAAACATGCGTTCGGGCCGGCTGCTATTGTAAAACTTGCAGGTTATTTTAAAACATATAACATATAAAACCAACTATTTCGTCATTTATCTATGGAATGATAAACTATCAATTGATTAAGATATGTTGCAGTAAAAAAGAGCTTGGTGATCGGTTGAAAACGCTGTTTTTCTATATACCTCCGAATTGGGTGCCAATTTTAGAATACCTCCGAATTGGGTGACTTTACCTTAGTGGATGCGTGTCACTTACAGAAGCTAGGTTAGGTTAGGTTAGAACATAAATATTGAGGTGCCCGGCCGCAGGCCGGGCACTTAGGTTCTATTGGATCCTAGGTAGAATGTGGTCCAAAACGAAATCTGAGCACCCCAACCCAAAGCAATAAGTCGGTTAAGTTCAAACAGTTACCTAACTAATTTTGAAAAAAAAAAAATCCTATGGTTGCGTTTTGGCCTTGTATATATTGGAACGATGCACGCGCGCGTCCACGTTACAAAATATATACTAGTAGTACGCAAAATTCGTATATACTTTGTAGTACAAAATTTGAAAACTGCATTACAATGTATACATAAGCAGAATCCTATGGGTGCATTCTGGCTATGTATATTATGTAAATACGCGCCTCCGCCCGCCGTAGAAAATCGCAGGCACCCGCGCGAGCCGTAGCGGATGAGGCAGGTCGCCGAAGGCGACCAGCAAGCCGAAGCTGCGGTGGTGAGCGTGGGCGCCTGGGCTTTGCTACACAACCTGGGCGATGGGGCTGCACTTCCCCTAGCGCCGAAGCTGTTGCAGAAGTAACTATGTTTTTGAGTGGTATAAACTGTTTATTTGACGTTATATTTTGCAATATCTGGTGATCAGTTAAACATAAGTCCTTGTTTTGTTACTTTATCCAAGTCTTCCAAGATATTATATAAAATAGCTGAATATTATTTATAATAGCTAGATAATTTTAATAATTCTGTGTCAATTATTACTTTATCCAAATTGAGTTGATAATATTTATAATGGCTGGATAGTATACATAATATCCTTATTTATTACTTTGGCTGTAACATATATACTTCCCAAGTGGTCCTATACTCATTGGGTCAGGACCTAATGATGTGATCCAGGACAGATCGAGGAAATTCTTCAAATTTTGTGGTATATTGAAGTCGATTTAATTTTTCCTAAAATATGGTTTAAATTAGGAATACAATTTATCAAGGGGGGCCTATAAATTTGTTACCAATAATATGTGTAGCATTCCTTGGATACACGAGTGAGAGCAACCGTGCGTGAGGCGTTCGGAATCAATGTAATTCGTGACTCACAGATGTAGACAAGCGTAAACTGGTGTGAAAAGGTAATAAAGAAAAGGAGTGAGAGGAAATAAATAATTCGATCCATTGTACTCGCGTTACAATAAAATCAAGGATCCATGTTAGTAGCGATCGTCCAACCAGGCTGTTACCTCATTTCTATTGAATCATGTTCAAGAGAACGTTTTTGAATGGTTCTCCACATAATAAAAAACATAACCGACCTTAACTTAACTAATACTAAGTAATATTAAGTACCTACTTTGTTTTCATTATATTACCACAAAATACCCACATATTTTGACTGGTTCGTTAATACCCATTGATACTTACAAAGAAGAAAAATATTAACTGCATAAAATATATATTTTATATACTTAGTAACCACATATATACATTCGTCCTGTTTGGAACGCTTTTCCTAAAACGAGTTTCTAGGATTATTATTATTCTCTCTGGGTAGAGATTAAATGGAAAGAATCCTTCTCAACGGCATTAGGAAGCTAATTGTTATGACATACGCATTTGTGGAATATCAATTACGTGAGGATAAGAATTTAGACATTTGAATTTAAATTGCCCATTTCAAATCGTCATTTACTGAGTAGGTACGCAGTAAATTGAAATATCTAATAACCAGTTTTAGCAGTGACTTTGTCCGTGTGCATTGAATCTAATTATCTTGTTGGTATTTCTCAAAATAATTTATTAACGGAGTTCTACGTTACAGAGAGATCTACGAGCAAAATCGTCTCTAGACCCAGTGGTTTGAGCAGTTAGTGAAACTGCATCTTTTACATATTTTATAAGTTATTTATCAATAATCTCATTGGTTTATCTCACGCCCACCAGTCTTATCTTACTAAATATAAGATTAATAGTAGGTAGTGAAATCGTTCTCAGAACTCCTTGAATCAAGATTAGATGTTCAGCGCGGAAATAATCACTCAGTAAGTACTCTTGACACCATTGACTTATAATATATTGACACCATTTCACGCGGACATGAAGTTCTGTTAACAAGAAAAAGATTAGTAAGGCTTACTTAAAACTTAAAATCAGTGTTATTCCTTTATTTCATACTAGCGACCCGCCCCAGCTTCGCACGGGTAGTAAATTTCCCACTTATGGTAGTGGGAAATTTTTACCATACATTGTTTTGTGATATCTCAAAAGTTTTCAATGAAAGTTCTAGGCAGTGTTTTCGATGAAAGCTCCCGGGCGGCTTGAATTTTTCCGACATTTTTAACAATTAAGTATCGTCATATTTCAACCAATTTCCACAAAACCTGAACAAATTATTCCTACCTAGTTAAATCTTCCTCATGAATCACTTTATCTATTGGTGAAAATAGCATGTAAAACCGTTCTGTAGTTTTTGATTTTATCGCGAACAGGCGAACAGAGAAACGCGGCGGTGGACTTGGTTTTATAATAGGTATACGTAACTAGCTTCTGCTCGCGGCTTCGCCCGCGTGAATTTCGGTTTTACACATCGAATCGATATATCGATTCGATATCGGATATCTGGTTCCCGTTCCCGCTCCCTTTTCCAACCTTTATACTTTCAAGGAAGTTTGCTATAGTAATATACCTATAACTGTAGCTATAGATTTCGGTATTTCACATTCACACAGACACAAACACACACACAAACTTTAAATGACATTTTTATTTACATCTAATCAACACCCTAAAAAAATAAATTTCAAGCTTTTAGCTTTAAAATGATGATTCTTCCATACAAAATTTCAACCCCCTTTTTAACCCCTTACAACCCTTTTTTCGCATTAAAAAGTAGCCTATGTTTCTTGTATTCTTGTATTCTTAGGCTCTAGTGTATCTGTGTACCAAATTTCATTTAAATCGGTTCAGTAGTTTTGGCGTGAAAGCGTGGCAGACAGACATACAGAGTTACTTTCGCATTTATAATATTAAAGCTGTGATAGCCTAATGGTTAGGACAACCGACTTCTAATCGGAGGTCGTGGGTTCGATGCCAGGGCACGCACCTCTAACTTTTCGGAGTTATGTGCGTTTTAAGTATTTAAATATCACTTGCTTTAACGGTGAAGGAAAACATCGTGAGGAAACCTGCATGCCGGAAAGTTCTCCATAACGTTCTCAAAGGTGTGTGAAGTCTGCCAATCCGCTTGGCCAGCGTGGTAGACTATGGCCAAAACCCTTCTCACTCTGAGAGGAGACCCGTGCTCTGTAGTGAGCCAGTAGTGGGTCATGATGATGATGATGATGAATACTTATTAAGTAAGGATGTAATTTGGTCACTTTCACGACCCTTTTTTTTTTTTTTTTTTTTTTTTTTTTTTTTCTTCTGGGGAGGAAAAAATCCCTCCGGACTTCTGCCTGTTGGCAGGGCATGTCCGACTTGCACGGACTAAAACAACCTCCCCTTGTCCTCTTGATCAGAACGGAACCGCGGTTGCATTACTTCGTGCTGACCACTTTTTTTACTCTTTTTTCTTCTTCTCTTCTCGTTCTCTATTCTCTTTGCGCATAATAATTGCCCTTATCATCTGGGCGTACTTATGCCACTCCTCTTCATTTTTTAGCATGCGCGTGACTAAGTTTCTTGCCTCCACCCTTTCGCTCGTTCCTTGCGCTACCGATCTCAGATCTAAACAGGCAGGGCATTCGAATATGGCATGTCTCGGGGTGTCTTCCTCTCCACAGAAGTAGCAACTTTCACTTGATGCTTTTCCTATTGCGAAAAGGTAGGTGTTAAACACCCCGTGACCACTGAGCGCCTGCGTCAGCCACCGGTCTACCTCGCCAAACTTCCTTTTGTGCCACGCTTTTAGGTCGGTAATTAATTCTCTAGTCCAGCTACCTTTTCCTTCTCTAGACCATTCAGTTTCCCACTCAGTCAGGCTGTTCTCTCGCAACTCTACGGGTGTCTGATCCTTACATTCGAACAGCGTAGCGCGTTCTCTGGCCAGCTTAGCTATAGGGATTAGCCCTGCTATGACCAGTACTGCTTCAGTTGAAACTGTTCTGTATGCTCCACAGATGCCAATTGCCAATCTTCTCTGCACTGCCTCCAATTTTTTCCTGTATAGTTCTACCTTTAGTGCTCCCTCAAAAATCGGTGCCCCGTAGAGAATGACGGAGTGAGCCACTGAAGCTAAAACTCTTCGCTTACTCGCTTTAGGACCACCTTTCGTCGGCATTAGTCGTTTTAGCGCTTCCGCGAGTTTTTGCGCTTTATTTGCAACCTCCTCTATTTGCTTCTTAAAAGTCAGACTTTTGTCAAGCCATACTCCTAGGTATTTGACATGATCCTTCGGAGTCACTGTAGCATCTTGTATTCTAAATTGTATGGGTTCTAGCCTTCGCCTCCCACTAAATATAATTGCCTCCGTTTTCTCTGGTGCTAATGCCAATCGCTTTCCTGTCATCCAGTTATTTATTCGCTTAAGCGCCCTATTAGCACGAGTCATGAGGGAAACTTCATTTTTGGCAACCACAATCAGAGCCAGATCATCAGCGAAGCCTACTAATTGGATACCCTCTTCTTGTTCCAGCTGGAAAATTCCATCATATAAAATGTTCCAAAGAGTGGGCCCGAGTATCGATCCCTGTGGTACTCCACTGCTGACTTTGATCATTTCTTCCTTTCCGTTAGAGTCTCTTACTATTATATATCTATCTGCTAGGTAGCTACTTATAATATTTTGTATGCACCCTGGGAAACCTCTCCTTCGTATCTCTAAGAGGATCTCTCTCCAAGAAGCTGAGTTAAAAGCATTCCTCACGTCTAGGCAGATTAGGGCACAAAGCTTTCTGGTTCTGTTCGTGCCCTGTCTTGCTTCTGTGGCAGTTTGTACAACTTTTTTGATAGCCATCAGTGTGGACCGGCCCTGCCTAAAACCGTACTGGTGTTCAGACAGATCTCCGTGTTCTGGCAGTAGCTTTTCGATCCTCTTTAACAGTATTCTCTCCATCAGTTTGCCGTAACTGTCGAGCAGGCAGACCGGCCTGTATCCGGTTGGATCTCCTGCTGGTTTATTAGCTTTCCTAAGAAGGACCAGAGATGCCGTTTTCCACGCCGCAGGAAAAGTCCCTGATGCAAAAGTATCGTTCAAAACCTTTTTTATTTTCTCTGGTATAGCCTGCACTGCCAGTTTGACCACCTCTGGGCAGACTTTCACGACCCTAAAGAAACCCTGAAATAGCTAGTTGGATAAAGTCATCATATAAAGTATTCTCTGCAATCAACAAACCGAGAAATCTCAGTTGCATTAAACTTGTACGACCTCCGAGTTTTCACAACTATCCTTAGACGTTGGTATGAATTAATGTTTCTCTCAAGTTTAATCATTCAGAATATAAAGTGATAATAATTTATTCATTATGCATGTAGAAACTTTACAAGGTTTTCTAATTACAGAGCTATCCACACGTGATTGATTTTGAAATGAAATCAAATGAAATCAGACTTCATTGTAGATACAACAATAAAGAACGAATTGCAGTTAGCAAACAAAAAATTGAAAAAATCTACAAAGTTTGAATGAAATCTGACCGTTTAAAGTGGGTCAAAATCGCGTTCAAAGAAGTCGGTTACAAACATACATACAGGTGAAGCTAATATAAAGCGTGTAAAAAGACGGCAATATCGAGAGTTCTAGGTAACCTAGAATAAAAAGAAAAAGATAATAAAAACAGAAATATTGGGTCCTATTGACCTACCTACCTACCTATTGGGTAGTACCTATTGTATCCAAAAATTTATGCATACACGCATACAATAGTTTTGATAACAATAGAATATCTTTGGAAACCATACATAAGTATAATCAAGTACGTACGAACGTATGTGGTTCGTCTAGGAAACACAAGAGAGAAATTGCTCTCTCATCCCTTTGAGCCTGCCGGCTGCCCGAACGTCGACCCATTCAGTGTAAGATCACGGTGCATTTACATATCGTGATGTTCCACACGTGTAGTTCGTGTTCCTTTAACGTCCTGTGTGCTTAGTCTAAAGCGGAGCACTCGAAAACGAACTCGAAAACTATTGATCGATTTCAGAGTAAAATAGACCTAAAATGTCTTGTTTAAGGTTTGAGTTCGCCAATACATTCAGCATTGGAATGTATTGGCGAACTCAAACCTTAATACAAGACATTTTAGGTCTATTTTACTCTGAAATCGATCAATAGTTTTCGAGTTCGTTTTCGAGTGCTCCGCTTTAGACTAAGCACACTGAATGAAACTGTATCCGAAAGCCTACCTTTACCTTTTTTCAACTTAAGTACTCTCTTTAAATATCTGGAATTTGCTATGACGACGAATGAACACAGTTTGTGTAGATTTATCAACAGCTCTATTTTTCTTTTAATTGTTTTTCGAGGTCACTTAGGATGAAACCCAATAGTTCCTCGATGACAAACTAACATAAAGAGCAAAATATGATTGAAACGTTCACGCTGGCGCCGCAGCGTTCACTTTAGCCACAAGATAATGGTCATTATAAGCAACTAACTCTATTATCTGAAGATTTATTCCCTATAGGTCTAGAGCATAACAAATAAGCAGCTTATATCTCGCTGGTCTATTATACATATATTCAAAGCTGTTTATAAATTAAATTTTAGACCGGCGGCGCTTGATCATCAAAATATTGGATAGAAAAAATGAAGCAGTATATTAATTATCAGTGTTCGCAAGTGTACAAAATAACTCATTCTTTTCTAAAAATATAAGTTTTCTTTTAGATAACAAAGTATAATAACAGCCAAAATAATTGGCTTAATATTTAAACTACTTAGTAAACGAGATAGCTACCAAAATATACCTAGATCACGGAAGTAACATATTCGCTGACTCGAACTGAATACGAGTCCACTACATATACTTACAAAGGCCGAACCAGAGATTAATCTACACTCAGACGAAGTGCCTCCCGCGGTGGGAGGGATGGGGGAGCCCGGCACAGGCAACAGGTGCCCCAAGCGTTGCCAAGAGTAAGGGATGATCCGAAGAGTCTCGGGCGAAATTTAATTATTGTCTTCGCCAAACCCAATGTACCCCAACATTGAATTTACTATTCTGTCCTTGTTTATATTACAATTTTGGACGACAGCAACAATAATTACAAATTAAAATGTATATTGGTTTCATATTATATTCCCAGTAGCTCTACCATTAGTTTTACAAACAAACCATCACATATTGTATCTGTAGTTTTTAACTTGACGAATTGTATTATCGCCACTAAATCACAAAATTAATTTTATATTTTTCTGGCAATATTACCTATTCATAAGCTTCATAAGTTTGAGAAACTGAATAATTACGAAACTACGAATTACGCAATACTTTCGAACCTATACGATATATTTCATCGTCACTTCGTTTTTAACCCCCGACGCAAAAACGACGGGGTTTTACAAGTTTGACGTGTCTGTGTGTGTGTGTGTGTGTGTATGTGTGTGTCTGTGTCTGTCTGTTCCCCTGTGGCGCTCAAACGGGTGGACCGATTTGAATGCGGTTTTTTTTGTTTGAAAGGAGAATTAGTCGAAAGTGTTGTTAGCTATGTTTGATGAAAATCGGTCCAAGATGGCCGCCGCTACAAAATGGCGGATTACATATTTTTCCACAACTCCCTTAATATGGGTATCAAATGAAAGGGCTTGACTAGTAGAATAGGTTTATGCAAATCCAAGATGGCTGCCGCCACAAAATGGCAAATATTGGGGTTTTTTTAAATTTTAAATTTATACTTTTACTAAGTAAGTTGGTAGTATTACAAATATCATAGGTACTTTCTCACTCATATTTTTAACGGCATATTTGACACAGCTTTATGTAGCTATACAGAACAACGGCAATGTTTTCAATTGCTTCGCGGTCGAATATTTCAAGGTTTTTTTGTGAACGCCGTTTTCCATAATTGGGTTCCCAGCTTGGGTTTTGATGAGATGCATAGATTTTTCTTCAATTATATTGCAGGGTATCGACGCGTCAAACAAATTTTACCGGTAAAATTTCGTCCCAAAATCATCGTGATTCGCGTTTAGTTCAGTGCATGAATGGTTCACGGTCTTGAACCACGATGTTTACGTATGTACATACGTATTTACAAGATTTGTGTATTTGAGCGTGTAGTAGTAGTAGTCTTGTTTCTTTATTTGTTCTAGTCAAAGTCAAAATTATTTATTCAAAATTGGTATAGGTCGACCAGAATCTCATGAAAAATACGGAAATGAAATTCCAAAGTTAGTAACACTACGGCTGCCCTAGCGATAAACAAAGTAACTGACATTTTTTGTGAAATTGACTTTTTTGCATTAACAAAAGTTTTATGTCGAGTAGTTTTTTACCATAGTTTAATATTTCAAATAACTTGAACCATTTACTGAAATTTAAATTGCCCAAACAAAGTAACTGCACACACTAACCCGGAATATAAATGCAAAACCAAGTAAACAACAAGCACAACACAAAGTAATTGGATGTTGATTACTTTGTTTTTGTATTTAAAATGCAGTTGCTTGATTTTTCGTTTCGTGAAACGATCCCAGGTAAGGTGTTCTGAATGTAATTTCTTTGTTTATCACTAGGGCAGCCGAATTAACCTAGTGTTGCTTACTTACTACAAAATTTAATTTCCTTATTTTTCATGAGATTCTGGTCGATCTATACACTGTACACTTTTTGAACGTCAATTTAAGAACATGAAAGTGACGTAATGGTGATAATTACGAGGGTAACAAACGCGCCCCGGTCTGAGAAGACCCCACAGCAAACTCAGTCGGGTTTTTATTTTATTATCAGCATCTCACAATATGGTTTAGTCTAAATGATAATAGTTTTCAGTTAATACATTGTATTTATTAACCCACATACTATAATGTACACCGTTATCTCACATCTGATGAAACACAGCCCTGACAGGCGTATTAAGCGGACTGGTCTGTCCGCAACGTTCTGTCACACAACGGATTCCTCTTTGTACTTGCATCTAAACCCGGTGATGTTATACAATATACTCGTACCAGTATGTAGGAGCTTTACTTTTACTGTTATAAGAATAATGTTCTACAAACTTCAGAGCGTCCGTATGCTTTGAGTAATATCACTCCAAGCGAACATTACACTGGTCGGCGTTACTCAAGCAAAGGCGTACAGTTCTACTTACTTCTATAAGTTACAACGATGAACAAAAGATCGACATTAGATTCGATTCGACATTGATTGTTGGGTACCTATACGCATCATGGTGGACTGACCTGTGGGGCTATTCTCTAACTTAGTTACCAACTGAAAATGGTTGCCAACGAATTAGTTTGATATACATTGCTGCTTTACTGTGGGAAATATAAAGTCTTTTCATAATTTCACACAGTAAAGCAGCAATGTATATCGAACTAATTCGTTGGCAACTATTTTCAGTTGCTGACTAAGTTACAGAATAACCCCCCTGTGGGGCTATTCTCTAACTTAGTTACCAACTGAAAATGGTTGCCAACGAATTATTTCGATATACATTGCAGCTTTACTGAGTGAAATGAAATCGCTGTTTATATTTCACACAGTAATGTATATCGAACTAATTCGTTGGCAACCATTTTCAGATGGTAACTAAGTTAGAGAATAGCCCCACTGGTCAGGCTTGTATTTTCTTGGTGTTTACAACCGATTTAAGTCGGCATTAGATTACATAGTCTTTATGCGCTAACGATAATTGTTCATGTAACTTGTAAAAGTGATATTGCTGGACTATCAAGCGTAACTTTGAAGGCGTTACATAGTTCAGAAGCGAAACCATAGCAGCGGAATGAAAAAGTAACAAAATGACATTGACATGCCAAATAAAAGACAGACCGTATAGTGAAATTGCCTGTTCTTACACAGATATTGCTGTGATAGCTGTGATAACTGTGATAGCTGTGATAGCCTAGTGGTTAGGACGACCGACTTCTAATCGGAGGTCGTGGGTTCGATCCCGGGCACGCACCTCTAATTTTTCGGAGTTATGTGCGTTTTAAGTATTTAAAGATCAATTGCTTTAATGGTGAAGGATAACATCGTGAGGAAACCTGCACGCCTGAGAGTTCTCCATAACGTTCTTAATGGTGTGTGAAGTCTGCCAATCCGCTTGGCCAGCGTGGTAGACTATGGCCAAAACCCTTCTCACTCTGAGAGGAGACCCGTGCTCTGTAGTGAGCCGATAATGGGTTGATCATGATGATGATGATGATGATGACACAGATATTTGACTATGTATCTATCTCTTTCATCCCGCAGCTGTCATTGCGAGGCGGAGATGTGAAGCCTCTCTCAGTGAACTGTTTTTCTGATAGGATCATAGATGCATTGTATTTGATTATGATAGAAGAAAGGTTACCTACGGCAAAATAAGCATAAAATATTTTTCTAAAATAAAAAGGCAATATAAAAACAACACATACAAAACATCCACAAAACTGACTGTCAGCTTAAAAATAAAAATACATGTTAGGTATTTTATACTTATCTACTGAATAATATTTATGTATCTGACCTTTAAATATTTAAAAACAGACGATTTCTACTTGAAAGCTTGTGATATTCAAGGATGGCCAGATTTTTGTCAAAGGCCACCGATTTAATTTTGAGTAAACTCAAAGTTTCAAAGGCGCTCATTAAATTTTAAAGCAAAATAATTACAATCAACGATATTTTATATTGCTCCTTCCACGACTACACCAAAGAGCGAGTAAGTATACGACTTATTTTAATCGTGCTAAGTACTATATGTAATGCAGAACAAGTAGAATAAGAATCCTACTAATATTATAAATGTGAAAGTGTGGATGTTTGGATGTTTGTTACTCTATAACGTCGCAACTACTGAACCGATTTGGCTGAAATTTTTAATGAAGATAGATTATGCCCTGACCCTTAAAACATAGGCTACTTTTTTTCCTGGAAAAATCCACAGTTCCCGCGGGATTTTGAAAACCCGATCCCGAAACCCGAATCTATATCTACAGCTATAGGTAGATTACTATAGCAAACTTTCTTGAAAGTAGGTATAAAGGTTGGAAAATGGAGCGGGAACGGGAACCAGAAATCCACGATTCCCTCAGGATTTGTGAAAAACCGAAATTCACGCGGGCGAAGCCGCGGGCAAAAGCTAGTGTTGAATATAATATTTCGCATTAGACGTGATTGAAACGTCAGCATACACGGTCGCCGCATCACAATGGAGATGCACGCTATTGTGCGACCGGCGCGGCGTGGCGCGGCGCGGCATGCGGAAATATTGTGTCCTGACGCTACTAAGGAGAAAGGAGTACTCTGTACTGCCTATATTTTTAACCCCCGACGAAAAAACGACGGGGTGTTATAAGTTTGACGTGTCTGTGTGTGCGTGTGTGTGTGTGTGTGTCTGTCTGTTCCCCTGTGGCGCTCAAACGGGTGGACCGATTTGAATGCTGTTTTTTTTTGTTTGAAAGGTGAATTAGTCGAGAGTGTTGTTAGCTATGTTTGATGAAAATCGATCCAAAATGGCCGCCGCTACAAAATGGCGGATTACATTTTTTTTCACAACTCCCTTAATATGGGTATCAAATGAAAGGGCTTGACTAGTAGAATAGCACTATGCAAATCCAAAATGGCCGCCGCCACAAAATGGCGAATGTCGGGGTTTTAAAATTTTTAATTTATACTTGTAACAGACTTTATGCGCGGTGTCCTGCGTGAGCGATGCCTATCTACGCGACGCGACGCGATTCGACTCCATAGAAAATTACTAACTTGTCCACGCGACAACGTAGGCCACATGCAGGTTCAGCTACTGTCTGATATTTTCGCGTCGCGTCGTATCATGTCGAGTTGTCGCTGACGTAGGACACCCAGTTAATAAAAGGAGATTATCAATTCGACACGTATTTATGTAATACTAGATCATGCCCACGTCGTCCGCATGGATTTATTGATTTTTAAAGTCCTGTGGGAACTATTTGCTTTTCCGGGATAAAAGTTGCCTATGTCCTTTCTGGGACGCTAGCTACCTACCTCTGTATCTAAGTTCGTATAAATCGGTTAAACGGATGGACCTTTAAGAACCCCGTGGGAACTCTTTAATTTTCCGAGATAGTTAATGTAGATATGTCTGTCCACGCATTTCTCCGAAACTTTTAATCGAATTGTGATTATTCTTTTTTTATTGACTTATACATTTAATTAAACTTAGGGGAAATCTTCAAATAATCCCTGAATAATTACCTACTTCTAAGTAAAAAATATGTTATTTCGGTACATATATTTTATGTTAGTAAAAAACTGTTGTTGAATTTGCGTGTCAGCTGAGCTTTGATGGCCGGACAAAATCTGGATAAATTGCAAGCCCCTCGTTACAGCTAATAGTGGTTTTAAAATTTACGAACGTTCCATTAAACTTTTAAACCGCTTGCTTCAAGTTTAAATTAAAGTGTCGCATTTTTAACCCCCGACGCAAAAACGACGGGGTGTTATAAGTTTGACGTGTCTGTGTGTGTGTGTGTGTGTGTGTGTGTGTGTGTGTGCGCGTGCGTGTGTGTGTGGTGCGTGTGTGTGTGCGCGTGCGCGTGCAAGTGCAAGTGCGCGTGCAAGTGCAAGTGCGCGTGCGTGTGTGCGTGTGTGTGTGTGTGCGGATTACATATTTTTTCGTAACTCCCTTAATATGAGTATCAAATTAAAGGGCTTGACTAGTAGAATAGCACGTTGCAAATCAAAGTTGGCTGCCACTACAAAATAGTGAATGTCGGGGTATTTTAAATTTTTAATTTATACTTGTTATAATACCGGCGCCGCGCTGAAAGGTTAACAAAATTACAGTGATGTATCCCCTTGAACCACTCTTATTTAGTTTATCAGATATATAATGGAATCGAAATTATATGCAGTTAGTATTTTTTCCATTCCATCAGTCTTAGTCATCCACTGCTGGACATAGGCCTTTTCCAGAACGCGCGGTGCTATCTTTATCTACCCACTTCCCGCCGCCTTCTTGAGATCATCGATCCAGTCCAGTCGTATTTTTATCACTTTTTTAACTGTTTTATGACAGAACTTTTCAGATTCGTTTAATGCCTGCTTGTATTGAACCGGATAGTAAAGTGACCGGGTTGCTCCGGTTACAGGAGGTTTCTTATTTTTATACTATAGAAGAACAACTCAGCGACTCAGCTTAATGTTCATAATAATTGATCCTAAACAATGCTCCGTTTAATTAAGTGCAAAGCCAAGGTTTATATGTTTCTATACACATCTGCTACGGTCATGATATTAGTTAATCTTGAACATAAAGCCACCACGAGAACACTGATTGATTGAATATTACTTACTATGTACCTTGCTTGCCAATACCCTTGTACTCGTCTACATATAGTATACATATAGTATATTGAATATATATCCTACTTACGAATATATGTAGGGTTATCCGAAATAAGGACATTGCACATGATATGACTATGTATTGTATCCACAACAGAAACTCCACAATATAATATTCAGGGTAGATACGACGTTTAAGCTTTCGTATAAAATTCTAATGTAACTTTCAGTATTAATTTTGCATAAAGCATCCATCCAGATGCCTACCTATGTACATGACTTGCACTGTTCTATCTCGGAATTGAATATTAAAAAATCCTTATATAGGGGTAAAGTGGTTCATTGTTCTTGCGCTTATAATACTTAGTTCCACGGCAGTGTAAGATAGTGCAAAGCTACTATAGCAGTCTAATAATGGAGATGCATATTTCAAAATAAAATAAAAAATAGGTATATTACAATTTCGTTTTTAACAATCGACCAATCCGACTAAAAACATATTAAGAGCGCTCTCCATGCAAGCGAGAAGTCGTTGGTGGGCGGAGCCTAAAATATTGCTGTCTCGTCCTGCATTTAGAGAGCGAGACATCGTCAGTAAAGAAGAGTATGCAGCTACCATAGCTACACGTAAAACTAAAGCGAGAAAGAATGACATATGGACATTGGACAGTACAATGCACAATCATGCCTATTTCCTTTTCATTTACGGTTCGTTTTTCCTTTTGAGGAATGGAATCCTAAAAAATAAAGAAAATAATTGAAAATCCAGAGATACTACAAATGTAATTGATTACTTATCCCCCAAAATTATTTAAAACTAGCTTCTGCCCGCAGCTTCGCCCGCGTGAATTTCGGTTTCTCACAAATCCCGAGGGAATCGTGGATTTCCGGTTCCCGTTCCCGCTTCCTTTTCCAACCTTTATACCTACTTTCAAGGAAGTTTGCTATAGTAATCTACCTACAGCTGTTGCTATAGATTTGTTTTTTTTTTTTTTCAAAATCCCGTGCGAACTGTGAATTTTTCCGGGATAAAAGTTAAAAAGCCTATGTTTTAAGTCAGGGCATAAGCTATCTCCATTCAAAAGCTATCTCCATTCAAAATTTCAGCCGAATCGGTTTTGTAGTTGCGGCGTGATTGAGTAACAAACATCCAAACATCCACACTTTCACATTTATAATATTAGATATAGTTAGTAGGATAATGTGATAATAATTATTTTACAAATCGATAAAAATAATTGACAAAAGGGTGGGTCCAGACTAAGTAACATAATATTTTTTCGCTGTCAAAACTTTGTTTATATGTATATTCGAAAACCTACTTAGAATGTGCATATATAAAACAAAATCATACAAGACAATATTATGAAATGTAAAATAACAGAACTATGTGTATTTAGGTATAATATTTCACACATTTTTAAATGTGAATATATTATATTCTATGTAAAATACGGCTGAATCTACATTATATTATGAATAACGTGAATCCACCTTATTACATTGATGTATTCATGATCTTCGTAGATACTTACCAACTTTTATACTTACATAATATATGAAAAATTCAGTGGTGCCGGCGCCACACCGTGTCTCTTGCATGGTCGCTAAGGATACCAAATATTGGAAATAAAATAAGAAAGTTATTTAAAGTCATTTATTTAAACATCAAAAGTACTAAAATTAAAACTAACTTTTTAGTAATCGGTCTGAATGATGAGGAAAATGACACAAAAGAGAAAAAAGATATTAGGACACAACTAGATAGTTCGTACACAGTCGTATTATAAAATAAAAGTACTTATAATAATATGTATGCTATGCACGTAAGGGATCAAATATCAAGACATATTAGCGCAGAGTCAAAGCGAAATGACGTAACATGAATTTTGCTCAATGTTCTTTGAAACATGTAATGGATGGAGGGATGGATGGATTTTTTTAATAATAATAATAATAATTTTCTTTATTCAGGTAAAAACCCAAGTAGGTATGAATATAGAAATACAAAAAAAATATACAAAAAAAATATCAAAGATTAATTAAATAAATTAAAATCAAATACAATAGAATAGGTGATATAGAATACTATATATATAAATTTACATATACCTATTAAATTAACGCTGCACACTGAAGGTGTGCAGAGTTATTTCCTATTTGGATCTCGATGCATCTTGATCCAATGAGCAATCATTGGACCGCGCAAGTCCTGGCTCACCACTTGGAGGATGCTGTTACTAGAGTTACGCAATCTTTCCCAGAAGGAAGCTATACGTGCTCTGATAACAGCAAAGAAATCAGGCACCCCCGACTCGGCAAACATACTCGATGCGCTGCAGTATCTGGGAAATTTCATAATGATGCGGTATGCGTTATTATACTGCACCCTTATGGTGCTGAAGGACACCCTCTTGTACCAGTACCACAACTGACAGGTATATAAACATTGACAGTAAGCCCTGAGGAGGGTGCCCCTCACTTCATTACTGCTTTTAGCAAATCTGCGCGCGAGCATGTTAGACCGAATCGACAATGCAATTTTTGCAAAACAAAATATTTTTTTCAGTACAAATTTGTCTATTACATTACGGTGGAGATAATGTTTCGTACACTTTGTAAGATAATAATATTATAAAATACATGTTAGTTCGCTTTGACTACCCTGTCCCAATATATTTTGATTATCATAATCATAAGCACACAATAATTATATAACAGTATTTTCATTGGTTTTTGAAATATTATTTACTCGTTATCATCATGGTTCTTCGCTCGTTTAGATATTTTCTGCCCTAAGCGCAATTCAAAAGGCTCCAAGAACATCTAAAAAGTAAACAATGTGTTTAGAGATTATAGGCGATAAAAAATTATCAATTAAAAAAGGGTGGTACTTAATCGTATATCTATTGATTCTCTTTCGCACACAAAATGTTCCGAAAGTAGCACCTAAAATACTGAATTGCACACTAAATGTGCCCACTATTAATATTCGAAAGTAGCGCCTAAAATACTGAATCGCACACTAATTTTTAACCGACTTGAAAAAAAGGAGGTTCTGTATTCGACCCGTATGTATGTAAGTATGTATGTATGTATATATGTAAGTATGTTCGCGATTATCTCCGCAACTAATGAACCGATTTTGATGATTATTTCACTATCATAATTTACACACTTTCAAGAAGATTTTAATATATAACACATCGAGTTATCATTCTTACGTACGCAGTTATAACCATAAATGTATACATATGTCACTAATATGTTCTCTGATATTGCCAGACCTATTGCTGAAGTCTAATATACCTATTTTGTCCAAAGACTTCACTCTGCTACGCCTACGTAACATTGACCTTTTGCAAAAACTTTTGGGCCGAAGTCAGTACAGCTGTACTATAGAGTGATTCCTTGGAGTTTGTGCACGGTTACGTGTATTTCCATTCTATACAAAGCCAAACCGCAAGGGTGTGAAACTGGTCGCGTATAGATTGTAAATTACTTTTTAATCAAGATCGTCCAAATTATACAAGAGTAGTACGCATACAAACTAATCTTGTATAGATTGGAAGTTAGGTTGGAGAACATTATAAAACCATTCACCTTAATACTTAGTATGACACATAAAATGTGTCCAGAGTGTGGAGAAAAAGAAACTAGCTTTCACTTCATAGCTGATTGCCCTATGTACTTATTGGTAAGAAGGGAACTGCAAGGTAACGATATTATCAAAAAACTGGCCAAGTGCGAGTCGGGCCTTGCTCTTTTCGGGTTCCGTACATAATTATGAACAACATAATATTTTGGGCGTGAGAAATATTTCATTTCCGAGCTAGACATCGCAACAAACCGTGAAAGAAAAACCCAAAAAGTGTTCGTTTGTTTTGATCACAGCTTACAAATTACTTTATAAATCATTATTTTTAGTATTTATTGTCTAAATACAGTATATGGTTCATAATATACCTAAGTTTCATATTCCTAACTGGTTTAGTTTTTGAGATAGCCCCCATCACAAAAATGGTCTAAACCTAACAACTTTGATGCCCCCCATTTCCTTATTTTTTAAGCAAAAAATTAAAAAAATATATGTTCGTGCTCTACTTAATAAGTTCTAAATAATGATACCCCACAAGCTAGGTTAAAAAAAAATTTTTTTTCGGCTCCTTTCTCATGTATGGGAAAGCCCCCCTGAAAAATATTCCATGCCCCTCTGAAAAATAATTTACTTCAATTTCTAATTCAATATTTAGTTTTGGGTTAACGTTCTACACCAAATACCAAAATTTTAGGTTTTTCTACTCAACTCATTTAGTCTATGAGCTACAGACCTGTGACCGGCGGACGGACAGACAGCCGAGTGACATTAATAGGGTTCCGTTTTTACCCTTTGAGTATGGAACCCTAAAAAGAAGACACCTCTCTATAGGGTATACATTCTTAGGTTTACGAAAGTCGTGGGAAGGTTTGAGGGGCTGCCACCCTTAAACCGGTGCACAACAAACTGCCAGGACACCAGTAACCTGTGTCCAAATACGGGGAATTGGGTGAAATGGTCCTTACATAGGCCTGATCACCCGCCTGGCGGCGTCCCCTCTGTAAATACAATACAATACAATCTCACTTGATGTTAAGTGATGATGCAGTCTAAGATGGAAGCGGGCTAACTTGAAAGAGGTATACATACCCCTGATCGGTTTCTACACAGCATCGTACCGGAACGTTTAATTGCTTGACGGCACGGCTTTTGCCGGTAAGGTGGTAGCCAACCACTGAAGCCTCCCATCAGACCAGACCAGAGACAATTTAGAAATTATAAAATCCCAAATTGCCCCTGCCGGAAATTGAACCCGGGACCACCCACTTTATGACAGCACAGCGCTCCGAATCTCGGCCAAAGCGACCAATCTCAACAGAAGCAGGGTCAACTACGCAGGAGATATTCTAGTGCACAAGTGTGTGCGCATACGCAGGGCACTACGCAGGAGATAATATTATAGTGGACAGTTATACAATATAATATTAAATCGTTAAATAGATGTTACCAAATGCAGTTGACGAAGCCTCGCTTCGCAGGGTTCCTTTTTCTGGGCAGTATGAAAAGAAAACAAAAAAATAACAACGAAGGTGATGGCGGAGTCTTATAGACCCCGCCATCCCCCTGTTCGTTGTCCCTTCTAACCTAACCTATCTGAGTTGGGGTGCCGCAAGTCCCGAGCTTGCTTCGCTCGTTCTTGGACCATAACTAAGAAATAATTTAGTGTGCAAATCAGTATATTAGTTGTACAAATTAATAGTAATACGGTATCATTTAGTATGCAAGTCAGTATATTTATTGCACGTTTAGTATTTTAGATGTGCAATTAAAAATTACCTATAAAAAAACCAGTTTGTAAAATGGCAATAATTTTTTCCTATTATACTTTATGTTTATTATATTTTATCCCTTAGTATTGAAACCTAATTTGCTATAAAAGTCTATTGTTATATTGCCTCGTTGATATAGTGGTTAGAGTATTCGACTGTGACGAGGTTACGGGTTCGATTCCCGGGTCGGGCAAATAGTTTTTAGGTATTGGGTTTTTCTGTCAAGAAATTCTCAGTGCCAGCCCGAAGTTGGTAGTGGGCGGTGTGAAACACCGCCAACTGCCCCCTTGCCTCGGAGAGCACGGCAGTTGTTCCCGGTTATTTTCACTATCATGTGACAAAAGCCCGTCAACCCGCATTGGAGCTGCGTGGTGGGTCTAAGCTCTAAATCCCTCTCTCCTATGAAAGAGGAGGCCTGTGCCCAGCAGTGGGACGTTAAAAAGGCTGTAGTGGCGGTAGTGGTTATATTGCATGTAATATAGTTTGAAAGGTGTTACTTAGTCTGGACTCGACCTTAGTTCGTTCGTTTCGGAACACAGACTGGGCGTAAAACTTATATTTAGTATTACTGTTTATAACATTTTTATTTCTAGCATTTTTATGAAGCAGGGGGAGTCAGCTTGTCGTCGTCGTCGTCGTTATCAACCGATTGACGTCCACTGCTGGGCATAGGTCTCTTGAAGGGACTTCCACATGCCACGGTCTTGTGCCGCTTGTATCCAGCGGCTCCCTGTGACTCGTTTGATGTCGGTCCACCTAGTGGGGGGTCTACCAACACTGCGCTTCCCGGTCGCCACTCCAGCACCTTGGGACCCCAACGTCCATCGGTTCTCCGAACTATGTGCCCCGCCCATTGCCACTTCAGTTTCGCAACCCGTTGAGCTATGTCGGTGACTTTGGTTCTTCTACGGATCTCCTCATTTCTGATTTGATCGCGTAGAGAAATTCCGAGCATAGCTCTCTCCATCGCTCTCTGAGCGACTCTGAGCTTTCTTATGAGGCCCATAGTTAACGACCATGTCTCGGATCCGTATGTCATCATTGGCAACACGCACTGTTCGAAGACTTTCGTCTTCAGGCATTGAGGAATTTTGGACGAGAAGACATCGCGGAGCTTCCCGAACGCTGCCCATCCGAGTTGGATTCGGCGGTTGACCTCTTTCTCGAAACTGGACCTACCTAGCTGGACTGTGTGTCCTAGGTATATATACTCGTCTACAATTTCGAGCACCGAGTTCTCAACGATTATCGGGTGAAGCGGGACATGAGTGTTTGACATGATTTTCGTCTTACTCATGTTCATTTTTAGTCAGCTTGTACCAAGTAGATATGTATGTAGATACTTACGCATCATTAGATGCTGTTTGTTCCTTTTTCTTCGTGTTTGTCGAGGATTTTTGGGGGCCCGGCTTGGAAAAAGTCTAGATTTGTATCCGTATCGATAATCTCTAGCTGACGAGTCTACAATAGAATAAAAGAGCAGTAAATTACAATTAGCAAAATAAGAAGGCAAAATAAACGTAAACAAAAACGTGTGACATATTTGCTGTTTACGTTTCGTAGTTGACTAATTATGTCATAGATGATAGATCGTGCGAAATCGGCCGCTACTCGCTTTTCTTCGTGTCTAACTTGTAACCCCTTTCACCGCACTAACCGCACCTTTCCCCTGTAATAAATTTTGCTTGAGATATCATGATTTTTTAGTGAAAAATGGCAAAGTAAAAATATGCAAATCTAGGTTTGGAATTACGCCTATTTTAGCAAATACTTGGCAATTTATTACATAAACTAAATACATTTGTAATTATTATGAAGTAACCTATGACAAGACTTTGGTCGTTTTTAAATTTTCTGCTTTCTTATATAGTTTATTTACGCACGAAGTTGCCTCAAAATTTGCCCAAAAATAGTGATTTCTCAATGGTCATAACTTTTAAAATAAATATAATTTTACTAATTTTTTTATTTTATGGCATAGATAATGGAGATATAAATTGATATCTGGCTTAACTTTAGACCTATTGCGACAAATATTAGAATAATAGGCGTAATACGTTTGTATGGATAAGCGCGTGAAGAGAGTGGCCTTAATCCCATAATAGTTACAATTGGAAAATTAATAATGCGTCAATCTTAAAAGTCAACGATCCAACAAAGAGTTTAGGGAGTTTAGTGGCCGAACAAAACCGGGCCAAGTCGAGCAAGATAGTACCTATCATTCAGTACCATACGTATTAAAATTAGATGTAAAAATGTTATCAAATAAAAGTAATTCCCACAGAGCTGAATTTTGGTAGAGACCTTGGATACACCAGTAGAAATAAAGTGTCAAAAGTCCCCATTGATCCCATGTCTGCTAAAAAAGTTATTCAAGGTCAAAGTCACAATTTTTGGTTTTTTTTATTTTTCTCGAAAACAGTAAGTTTTATAAAAACACAGTCCAGGCAAAACTTGTAGATCATAAAATTATCTACAAAAGTATTCTTTATACTTTTTTTCCTAAGAATCACCATTCCTAAGATATCGTCATTCTAAAAAAGTTCACGCCTACTTCGAGACACTTTATCAATAAAATTTGTTTAAACATATTAAATATTATAAACTTTAAGAAATGAAAAAAATCAGATGCTTACTGGATAGATAAATGAGCAATAATCCGTTGGAAAAATAAAATTAACTATCACAATTTTCCAATTAGTTATCCAATAGGTAGTTAATTTGCTACTTGAAGTCGATGAAAATTGCAAGTGTGATAATTGTTAAACTATAAATCTCAGATTTTTTCCTTTCTTGAAGCTATTCTTGAAAGGCTTTAAAATATAGTAGGAGAGAGACTGCGTTTTTATAAAACTTACCGTTTTCGAGAAAAATCCAAAAAAACTGAAAATTGTGACTTTGACCTTGAATAACTTTTTTAGCAGACATGGGATCAATGGGGACTTTTGACACTTTATTTCTACTGGTGTACCCAAGGTCTTTATCAAAATTCAGCTCTGTGGGAATTGCTGCTAATTGAAATGTCTATTTTGACCCGGCTAATATTATTTGAACCCAACTCCCATTCCCCAGTCCGTAGGGGTTGACAATATTTTTGGACAGTGTTGAAACAAAACAATATTGGTATCCATTGAAATTGAAAATGCATCACGTTCCCAGCTAATCCTTCACGTCCAACAATGCCCAGAGAGAACAATTCTCTCTGGGCATTGTTGGACGTGAAGGAACGGGTAGGTATGTTAACTACTATAGCCAGTAGGTGCATTTGTACTCTCAGGTATATGCTAATACAACATGTATTGGTATGCCCATTGCCGTCATCCATTGTAGATCCTACTTGATCGGCAATATACAAAGTAACAGTATTGAATGAAAGGGTGGTTGATTATTACCAGCCTATTATTATTATACCTACAGCTTATAATAGCTGTATAGCCTCGTTGATTTACTAGCCAGTTTGTTCGGTATCGAATCCTGAGTCGGGCCAAAAAATATATGTTATTAATTTATTTATTTTATTTATATATCATCTAAAAAGTTATCAAAAAAAAAAAGAAAGATAGGTTTTTTCTATGAAGAAATTTTCAGTAGCAATAGGGAAGTAGGCGGTGCTACACTCTCGGAGAGCACAAAAAAAAGAAATTATATGTTTTTTACTATGAAGAAATTTTCAGTAGCAGTAGGGAAGTAGGCGGTGCTACACTCTCGGAGAGCATCTAAAGCTAGCTGTCAGATCTGCGCTTTATCTCTCTCCGATCGTGTCGAATAGCCATAGCCATCGCGTCGGTCTTTCAGAGACCTGCGGCCGCGTCGGTGCGGCTCCGGCTTCGTGTATAAGAAGCCTTAGGGTACAGAGAGTGACCCTGTGTTTACACCCACGTAATATCTCTTCAGCAGTTGTTAGTCTTTGATGAAATTAGCCGCTGTGGCCAAAATTCAATGAGGAGGAAATAAATATTATATACTTTATTTTTAAAAAACCTACTAGTACTTAATTTGTGAAAAGTTAAAGCATGGTATTAATGAAATTCTTAAATTAACTAGATGCGTACGTTTCACGTTCACTAATTATTCTCAACAGAGCTTTTCACTACTAAAAATAGAGCGAACCTTATCAGTATAAAGAAATAGAAACTTCAAACATGATTCTTTACATGGGTTTTATTGTAGCAGGAAATGCAAACACGGCGTAGGACTTATCCGAGGCTTTATTACCGAAAAACACGCACTCTTCGGGATTTTTATAAAGAAAAATTTCGATCCTAAATCATCAACAAGTATCCTTTACAAATATTCCTTCTTCTTCCTTATAATATTATACAAAAATCATAGGTAACATGATAATAATTTTATGTGAAAAGGTTTATTCAATGTACAAAAATCTGAAATTAAACTTAATTGATAAAGTCAGTTATGCTGGTATGTAATTTAAGGTTGTTTATTCGTCTGTAAGTTAGAATTCAACCGAACACTATCGTGAACTTTGTCGTGTTTATTTTCAAGTAATAATTTAATGTGCCTAATTTCGATTATATTATGTTGGTTTATACAAAGCTAGCATTGTTTGACGTTCAACATATTATGGATATTCGACGTGCCCTGCGGGATCTAATTACCATGCATAATACGTGAACAATTGTGAAATTGTGTATACAGTATTCGTATGTTTACTTACTATGCCGTGCACTCTAATTTCGAATAAACAATTAATAAATTCATTTATAATTTTATTAATGGATTTAGCAATTTAAATTATTATAATTAAAACTGATCTAATTAGCTGCTTAAATCTGCTGTAATAAACTCGTTTGTGTTATAGAATGTAGACCATTGAAATCATAATATTTAATACATCATAACATACTTAGTAGTAGGTATATCATATTAAACTGTTGTAGAAATTAACACAAAAAGAAGAATAATTTTGAGCAAAATATAATTCTTTGTATCTACGATGTTTCCTCGACAAACTGAGTAAAGCAGCAAACGTTTTTGAAAGAAACGAATGGGAAACCTTTTGAACACGCATGTACCCATTTAGATATTATTGGCGGGATATTTTTAGGAAGTATTTTTTTATATTTAAAACGACCCTGATACCTGGAACAGGAAAACTCTCAAAGAAAACGTAAAAGTTGTTTGTCGTTCAATTTCCTTAGGGGTTCGAGGAGAAAATGTGTACATAAAGATGATTGAGGATTTTGCAACATAGTCACATTTTAACGTCGCACGCTCATATAACGCTCACACATATTACGTAGGTTTGACATTCGACCTCTTGTAAGTACTGCGGTCGTCAACTAAGTTTCAGGCTTAATTCGGGGTGAAATTGAAATATTGTAGTTATTCAATTTGCAAATTGAAAAATGACTAATATTTAAAAGTGTATGTAAAGTATATAAATAAAAATGTGATAATTCAAGGTTATTGAAAATGACACTTCAAAATTAATACAGCGATTTTTAGAAAGGATGTTACAAAATCGTTCGTGCGAATATTACTAAAATAGGATAAAAACCTTACAGGAATAGAAATTTCGGGCCCCGGACCAAGAGTGAAAGCCGTTTATAATAATTATTATGTGTTGTTTACAAGAATGCCTAATTACGTAGACATTTTATGCGGG
Organism: Melanargia galathea; assembly: GCA_920104075.1. Classification (NCBI taxonomy): domain Eukaryota; kingdom Metazoa; phylum Arthropoda; class Insecta; order Lepidoptera; family Nymphalidae; genus Melanargia; species Melanargia galathea. The sequence goes on from OV049863.1 coordinate 5,796,800, forward strand.
TTAACTTAAGAAATAAATTCATAAGTACTATCCAAATTCATGTCCAATTGTCGATTCAAAAGCACTATTGTAAAAGTTTATCTGAATAAAAAATATGTCTTAGACTTGCCTTTACACAAGTTTAAGAACTCTATTAAAAGTATGCTCATAAAAAAAAGCTTATTATACAATTGAAGATTATATAAACGATAAAAAAGCTTGGATTTAACTCGTTCCAGCAATGCGCGAGACGGCATTTCAATCATGTACATTAATAATAATAATTGTTATAATGTTATTTTAAAAAAAAAGAGCAACCGCCGAGTTTCTTGCAGGTTCTTCTCGGCTGGAACTGCATTCCGAACCTGTGGTAGACTCAATCGACGATTCAAAAGTACTTGTAAAAGTTTATTTGAATAAAAAACTTTTCTATTCTATTCTATTCATGCGTGGACAAACGCTATTTACTTTACTATCGAAAAAACACTCAGTTGAGAACTGAGAGTCAGTAAAAGAATATAAAGCGTGTAAAAATTGGTGTAGGTATTTACCTATACCAATTATTTTTTTTACACCTAAATCACGTTTCGCGTGATTCATTGTCAAAAGTTACTGCTGTCAAAGTAAATTGTACTTTTATCCTATAAAAGAACACACGCGTTGCTCGAGAGCAAGTGATATATTAAGTTTTCGCAAAAATGAAAGAGAAAACGTAATTTATTTCAAAGCTTTTGTCCTCTTTGTCCGCTTCTATCGCTTTGGTAGAGTTCTAAGTACCTGATACCCGCAGTATTCCAGCCACTAGCTCTCTTATGAGCATCTGTACCAAGAGCCTGTGGATTACTTTGAGGAGGTGATTGAAAAAGATACAGGTTTTGTAAACTTCAATTTTTTTTATCAAACGAAATGATAGTTTTAATTAAATGATAGTGAATATAAAAACAGAGTGGCAACGATTCTGCTAGCCACATTATAGGTGGCAGTTGCCAAGAAAAGTACTCTGTTTCTTCTTCTTTCAAGGCAGGTCTCTGCACTTAGATGTTTCCGTTTGATATATAAGAAACTTTATAAAAATAAAAACTTCTCAAACACAGCATCTGTTTCATGCTAAGAGTATGCACCCGGTGTTCATAATCTCAGATTAAGGCGATCAAAAAACCTTTTTTAATTACCTATTTGTTATTTTACAATCATTCTGTCAAATTATAGGACCTGGCTGTTCCACCAGAAATTCAATATTTGTGAACCTACCACCGACCGCTATCTGGTCTAGATTGCCATGCTTTAACAATGCTAAAAAACTGCCATACTAACTAAGCTTTTATCACTACCTTCAAGCACCTACTCACAACTTCGTACTGACTCTCGGACCATTTGGCACATAGTAAGTGTATTTTTACTGTTTTAATAAAACTGTGGTTAACTTAAGCGAGTACACAAACGCAAAAAATACACTCTCTGTTTTTATACAATTGCAAAAGGATATCTCACTAAAGGGAGTTGTACCGACGGGTCTCTGTGATGACTTTTTCGAAGTAGTTCTAACGAACATCCGGTTCAGAAGATTCTTCCATTAGCCTATCTCGGATATATTCATAAAATTTTTATTTTTCAACGAGAGGATGCCCGTGACTACGTCCGCGTGGTTTAGAAATAAATATAAATCAGAGGTCTATCTTAATTGGCGTCAACTATGCATTTATTTTTTGTGGAGCTTTAAAGCGTCTGATAAAAGTTCTGGTCCATGGAAAGTGTCTGATACTATTGGTTCGGAGTGATATTCTGCAATATATAATTATATAAAAATCAGCCATGTGAATGTAAGTTAAGTTACTCTTATTTTTAGTTACCTTTCTCACTTGATATCTGCCCAGGTATCACCCTGTACGAACTCCACAAGTACGCAGGGCAGGTATTCAAAGCACATGAGACACTACTAAGAGCCTAAGGTTTCATCTTTCAGAAAATAAGTTATGTCGTATCGCTCTGGGATCTTACTCTAATAATGCTATACTTATTACTGCTAGTTGTACTTCTGATTTGGCGGGATTTTTTACGTAGTAATAGGTAGGTATGTAGTGATTATTCCTTACTTCCGCATTTAATGCTGACGTCATTGACGTTTTAAGAACCTCGTGCGCCTCTGCTGACTCTCACTGCTCTGGCGATTTGTACGCCTTCTTGCGGATTTTGCGGCTGTGTGTAATCTCCTTTTTACGAAGTGGGTAATACTCGAGCGTTTCATGGTATTCAGTTCGATTCTTTTTCTTCTCAGAGCGATTACGGGAATCGGCATAATCAGTCTTCCCGCGGGCACGAGTATTCCGCTTAATTTACGATAACGGAATAAACTGGGCACCTACCTACTGAATCCAGTGATCCGTCCGTCTGAATCCGTCCGCCTTCATTATTTCTGCATCAAGAGTTGAGGATTCGATTTATAAGTATTGCTTACATTACACGATTTATAAGTATTGCTTACATTACAGATTGGCAGAGAGATTTCGACTCTTAAACTCAGGCAAGTAAAACAATTTTCTCAACTCTCAACAAGTAAGAAACAATTAATGGAAAGCGAAATGCATTCCGATTTGCTGAAATTGTGAATTTCATTGATTGTTATGCCGTCTGTTGGATGTCCCTGCATGCTATGTACTTATCTACGAAGAAAATAATCCTGTAAAGTCACGAAAAGTCGATCCGTACCACCAATCGATTAAATTTACATAGATATCAATATTGTGTTGGAATAAGTCTAAAATAAATAATTTTATTTAACTTGAATTTCGGTTTTTCACAAATCCCGAGGGAATCGTGGATTTCGGGTTCCCGTTCCCGTTCCCTTTTCCAACCTTTATACCTACTTTCAAGAAAGTTTGCTATAGTAATCTACCTAAAGCTGTAGCTATAGATTTCGATTTTTTCAAACTCCCGTGGGAACTGTGCATTTTTCCAGGATAAAAAGTAACCTATGTGTCAATATAATATGTACATATAATTCATTATCATTTAATATAATAAAATCAAAATATTATGGTAAATGAACTTCGGTATAACGTGGTGGCACCAGTTATGGACAGGGTTAAGCGCCGAGTCAAACATGAGGAGCTATAACTTTTTTATTATTTAATCTAGAGTGTTATAATTTTACAATGATATACTCAGATATACAGAGCTTCTCACTAACTCCTAAAATTTAGAAATAGTCGAACGAGTTTTGAAATATGGAAACCTAAAAACGATCAACTGAAATATGTAAAAATCTTTATGATGGACAGTCTAAATCTAGTTATGGACACCCAGTGATGGACAGTTCGTTTTTATCCGATTACTGCAAAGCCAAAAGGAAGAGTTATGATTTTTGTAGTCTATGTATGTATGTTTGTATCCAATTTTTTGTTCTAGCGAAGCACCTAAACTACTGGGCCAATGTTGATGAATGAGGTGTTAATTGATTCGTTGTTATAGTTTGGGGGTGACATAGGCTACATTTTGTATGCGAAAAAATCGAGAAGTGACGTTCGCACAGCTAAATTGGAATATTAAGTTAGTTTTAGATAGACATAACAGATGGCGCTACTAGCCGCTTGCCCCGCCTTTTCTTCCATTAGTACACAATTGAATACACGTTTTTCTAAATTATTATTTTTAACCCCCGACGCAAAACGAAGGGGTGTTATAAGTTTGACGTGTCTGTGTGTGTATGTGTGTGTGTGTGTGTGTCTGTCTGTCTTTTCCCCTGTAGTGCTCAAACGGGTGAACCGATTTGAATGCAATTTTATTTCGTTTGAAAGGTGAATTAGTCGACAGTGTTGTTAGCTATGTTTGATGAAAATCGAACCAACATGGCCGTCGTTACAAAATAGCGGATTACATATTTTATCACAACTGCCTTAATATGGGTATCAAATGAAAGGACTTGACTAGTAGAATAGCACTATGCAAATCCAAGATGGCCGCCGCCACAAAATGGCGAATGTAAGGGGTTTTTAAATTTTTAATTTATACTTGTATACTATTATGAGTAGTCGGGTTTTAGTTTAAGTATTTAAATATCACTTGCTTTAACGGTGAAGGAAAATATCTTGAGGAAACCTGCATGCCTGAGAGTTCTCCATAACGTTCTCAAAGGTATGTGAAGTCTGCCAATCCGCTTGGCCAGCGTGGTAGACTATGGCCAAAACCCTTCTCACTCTGAGAGGAGACCCGTGCTCTGTAGTGAGCCGGTAATGGGTTGATCATGATGATGATGATGATGATGGGTTTTAGTTTACGAACTTTATCTCTTGTTTTATTTTATATGTGGGTGTATGTGTGTATATTTATTTATTTATTATTTATTTATTTTATATGGATTGTGGGCAAACGAGCAAGCGGGTCACCAGATGTTGAGTGATTACCGCTGCCCATGAACATTTGCATCACCAAAGGAACCACTAATACGTTGCCAGCTTTTAAAGAATTTGTTGATCCGCTCCTTGATTATTTCGAATAATATATAAATATCAAAGTTACGTAGAAACAACCAAGGTTCGTCACATTTCAATTTGACACTTGTCTATTTGAGGACGTTTACAAAATGGTTCCATAATTTTTTATTTGTTTCAACTTCTTAATCCTGATGCTGTAGGGTACTACCCACCTAAACTAAAGGGATTCGGGAACTGTCCACTATGACTTCATATTTTTGATAGATTGAATCACGCACCTCTGAGTCCCAGCTCCTTAATCCTGATGCAGCACGATACTGCTCACATAAGCAGCGAGGAATTTTCGCCTGTTTTTTGAAAAGATGAATAAGTGTTTTTCTAGGCCTGTTACCTGTAAAAGGTTTCCTTTCTTCTTGCGTAATAATTACGTGGACACTGTCCAAGAGGGCAAAAGGTGATCCTTAGCTATGGAGAATCTTCTTTCTAGGTGAAAGAAGGTTCCTCATTCATAGCTACTCGTATGACACGTTTTACTATTAACACTTCTTTATTTTGTGTTAATATAGAGCTAGGCCCCATATTGCATACAAGCGGATGCCTGTGACTTCGTCCACGTGGATTTAGGTTTATTATAATCCCGCGGGAACTCTTTGTTTTTTCTAAGCTCCTTTGAGCTCATACCTACATTTCTAAAAAATGTTAAAAGTGGCGCATCTAAATGGAACTACAATAATAGGTATTAATTTTTTAACCCTTTCCCACCCATCAGATTTTTTTTTGCATGGAAACCATAATTATTTTTTTAAAACAAGTATAATATTGACTGGCCCGTTGGCGTGGTTGGCAGTGACCCTGCCTTCCGCTCCGGGGTCGCGGGTTCGATTCCCGCCCCGAGTCTGGGTGTATTTATAATATTTATGTATGTATACCTTTATTAAAATATATATGTACTTATATGTAAATATGTCTATCAGTCGGCTGTTACCTATAACACAGGCATTAAGTTGCCTACTTTAGGAACAGACGACCGTGTGTGTATGTGTGAGTATTTATTTATTTATTTATTAATATTGTTAAAAAATAAAAAATATCAACTGCGTAATAATTTTTTTTCTCTTTCACTTTTGATCACAGTATTTTTTAGTCAAAAAAATTATATTTTCGGAATCACCTTTTCAACCCCTTTAATTTGACACCCCACTTGATAAGATTTGAAGGAAAAAAAATATTTAAGATGCAATCCTAATATACCGAACTGAACCGAATTGGCTGAAATTTTGATGGAGATAGATTATGCCATGACTTAACACATAGGCTACTTTTTATCCTGAAAAAATCCACAGTTCCCACGGGATTTTGAAAAAACCAAAATCTATAGCTACGGTTATAGGTAGATTACTATAGCAAACCTCCTTGAAAGTAGCTATAAAAGTTGCATAAGGGAGCGGGAACGGGAACCGGAAATCCACGATTCCCTTGGGATTTGTGACAAGTATAAATTAAAAATTTTAAAAACCCTTTTTGTGGAGGCGGCCATCTTGATTTTCATCAAACATAGCTAACAACACTCTCGACTAATTTACCTTGCAAACAAAAAAAACCGCATTCAAATCGGTTCATCCGTTTGAGCGCTACAGGGGAACAGACAGACACACACATACACACACAGAGAGAGAGAGAGACACGTCAAACTTATAACACCCCGTCGTTTTTGCGTCGGGGGTTAAAAAACCGAAATTCACGCGGGCAGAAGCTGGTTAAACTATACAAGTTTAATTTTGACTTATAATTGTGTTTAAATGATAAGAATAGATAGGTCCATGACTGGATTTTTGATGTGTTTCCGATCCAGTAATGGACATCCCCTCTAAAACTTGAAAATAACTCTATGTCGCATTTATTCCTTCACAAGCATGTTTTAAAGTTTATATCTAAGTGATTTAATCATTGTAAATTTACATTTTAATCAGAAACGAGAATCCATCGATCAAAACGTTTATTTACCTTCTTAGCGATTTGCTTAAGAAAACTATTGAAATCGAAAGATATTTGCACACAACATATTGTTCGCCTTGCCATTTTAAAACAAAATGGCCGTTTCATATGATATTTGTCAATATGACAAACAGATCCCTATTCTACATGGTTTAAATGTTGCCAGCGGTAAAACTCTAATCTAGCTCTTATTTTTGTTAAAAACGGTGAAGGTGGTCAGCTACTGGTGCCTGGTCCATACCTGGCGACACCACGTTAGTAATATTATTTTTTCTTATTCAGATAGAATTAGATCCAATTACGTAGGTATGCTAGTAGAGCATAAAACTCCACTATTATACGGGTACTTATCCCAAATCCCTTTAGCTTTTAAAAGTGTACATACGCCCGCATGGGTCCTAACTAAACAATTCAATAGTATGAAAACCAAATGACAATCAGTGGCTCTCAGTTTGAAGTACTCACCTTCGTCCTGACCGCAGGACTTTCTATCCCGCATACTTATTTGTACCCAAATAATTTAGTGATATCCCTTTTAAAGCTAACTCAGTACAACTCGTAGGTATAGTAGGTACCTACTCATGTAATAAAGTTGAATTAGCAATCATAAACAGTTGATTTAAAAAAATAACTATTTTTAGAGCACTTAACGCTTGCCCGTGTAAAAATGGGCACTAACCAACCAATAAGCCCTTTAACGGACTATCGGATGGGCTTCCTGTCTTAGGTGAGAGAGCTCTAAATAGAGCTTATACCCGCCAAGCTGCGCCAGTGTCGGCTGACGGGCAAAAATTTTGCCATATTGTTACTTAGGTAAATGCGGGTTTAAAGTGTTATCTATCTATCTATCTATTTTAATAATAAAAAGTAGCTTGTCCTGACTGATTATCAAAACCACTGAAGCTAGAAACATGAAATTTTCACAGTAGCTTCCTTTTATAACGTAAGCGCACACTAAGAAAGGATTATTGCGAATTCCATCCCTAAGGGGGTTAAATAGGGAATAAAAGTTTGTATGAAAGTCCGTCATTTTTCAAGTTATATCCATGAAAATTGGTATTTATACTGTTGGTTAAAAATAAAGAATACGTGTTCAAAGAATTTTGGAAAAACTACCCCCGGTATGGGTTAAATAGGGGATGAAAGTTAGTATGAAAGTCCGTCATTTTTATGTTATATCATTTTTAAGTTATATCAATGAAAATTGGTATTTGTATTGTCGATTAAAAATAAAGAATTACGTGTTTCAGGAATTATTGAAATTCCACCCCCAAGTGAGTTAAACAGGGGATAAGATTTATAAGAATCCAAGCGGACGAAGTCGCTGGCATCAGCTAGTAAATTAATGGTAGATATTTGTGACAATGCCGTGCGTTAATGCATCCGCACTTAGGTATCTAACGCTTATCCGTGTTAAAATGGACACTTTATTATTTAAATGCAGTTTTAGGTCAGATAGGTACTTTTTAATAGTAAAGAACACTATAGTTCATTACTTATAGGTAATCATAATATACCTAATTATGAAGAGATACTTTCAAAAATACCGATTTGTTTTTGAACCCATGACCACTAGATAAATAATAGGTCATCAATCTCATTCTTTTTTTAATTATCGTGTTTTTATTAAGTAGGTACAAACTTTTTCATTTTTCTCCCTCATAGCGCTTGCAAATAAATTTAACCGATCTCGAGTCTCAGAAGACATCTTTTTCCACGTATATTAATATCAAATTTATTTCAGCGGAAAGTTAAAAAGGACCCCTCTTTATATGATAATACTTCCAAAAATCGTCGCACAATTTTTTGGCTTCTAAATGTATCTCCCGTCTTCAATATAACATTTCATTTTAATTATGTTCTATTATAAACATAGTATATCTAATGTTATATTCGTTCATACATACACGTATACGAATATTTTAAGAATATTTGAGATTTTGAGTTATAATTTGGATAATATAAATTGTACTTAAAAGAAAAAAATTTAGACTGATTGTGGCCAATTCTGTTGTACACAATCTCTAAACTTAAACTAAATTGACAAGTTTAAAAATAGTGCTATCCTTTTCCACAGAGCATTGTGAAAGAGATAGGAATATATTTAGCCCTGTCATTTTAGTTTAGATTTAGAGATTGTGTACAACAGAATTAGCCACATTGTCTGTTTTCTGTTGCTGATCTCACACTACGGCAAGAACTGCAAGAGGCGCCGTAGCGACTAGAGCCGCAGGCGTTTCGTGGCTCTTGCGGTAGTATGCGTAATTGCGTAATTAAAAAAAAATAATGGCACCATATTCGAGATATGAAGTAAGTTACGTAACCAATGCAGATTCACTGGATGCCCTCGTATATGCACATTTTTATTCCATTTTGCTCTCGATTAGTAATAAGTTAACAACTAATTTACACTGCTAATATTTCATGATAGAGATGATGTATCCATGTACCAAAGTCTATTAGAGATGGTTTACCGTTTAACTTTAATTATATCTAAGTTTTTGTGCACTTAAGTTAACTTGAGTGTATTTAATAAAAATATATATAAAACAAAGTCGTGTTAGTTCGAACACTTATATAACTCGAGAACGGTTGGAGCGATTTTCATGGTTATTGATTTGTTGTATTTGTCTCCATCCCGAATAACATAATAACTAAGTAAATAACTAAATAAATAATAGTAGTTTATGAAACGGTTGCATAATAGAGGTTATTAAAACACGAGTGTTAGTTTAAAAAACGAGCCGCAGGCGAGTTTTTTAATAGTATTACACGAGTGTTTTAATAACTAATTATGTAGAGTTTCATACACTACTTTATCTAAGCTCATCAATAGGTATCTTACGTATAAAAGAAAAGACTAAGAAATTAACAAAATTATTTATTATAATAAGTATTCATGTTTTGGATATTGCAATTTATAAATGTACTCAATTCTTCAGGGGAGAACGTTTTTGCATTTTTTCCCTTAAAGCCCTGCGATTTTCTTTTTAAAACAGCAATCAGTCTTGTGTATTTAATAATATCGATTTGGTTGTAGATACTCAATATACTTTTGAGCATTGAGTATATAGCCCATAAGGACAAAGACTTAAATTTATTTGATAATTCTTGGAAATATGCTAGCATTACATTTTCTGAAAATGAAGTGGTTTTTTTCAAAATTTTCCAACTCATAAAATCTTGGTAACATTTATCGTAAATTTTCTTTGATTTTGCTGGCAAAAGATTATTTGTCATTCCCGATGCTATTTCCAGAATGTCTGGTGGAGTTAAATTCTCTTCAGTATCACTGCTAGACATTTTTCCGCGCAACAAAAATCACTTGCAAAATTTTGAGTTACAAAAACTGAATAGTAAATAAATAATAAAATAAAAATTTAAATAATAGGCGCCAAAATTCAATTGTCAATTTCGAATGTGCGGTGCGTGCAGTGCGTCTATGGTCAATTATGGTAGCACTACACTCTGTCCTCTGGCCGCATCTTGCTACCGCCACACTTTCGCAGTAGTAGTAATAGGGTAACTTTGATAGCGGGATAATCATTGTAAGTAACAAAATTAAACTAACTAACTATTGTAAACTAACTATTGTACCTATTTCTTTTAAAATATTTCTTTTGTTTAATTTATGTTTTTTTGGTGTACAATAAAGTATTAAATAATAATAATAATAATAAACACCCGGCATGGCTCAAAAATACCAGAACCCAGTGCCTGTACTATAATGTAGAAAAAATTATTTTTTAACATTGTTTTGCAATAATTTCCTAACAAAGTAGTGTTATAATGAACTTTTTTAATTTTTTTTTTAAATATTATAGATGTATGTGAATAAAGTAGTCCAATATATGACACATTTTGATTTCATATTCGGAATTTTATGATATGAGAGTAGATAAAAAATATTATAAATCATTTACTTATCATTATGTTAATGGCGCCCGCTTAACCATTGCCTGCTGAAAACAAACTCGTGCACTCTCGTATAATAACATCAATGTTGAATAACAGCTGTGGTTACTGTGGAATTAATACGTAAACAGTAACAATACAAGTTTATAGTACAACGATGTTTAAGGGATGAATGGAAACACTTAAATGATTCATATTTTAATGCGTGCCCAAGTAGGTACTGGCTGGAAAGGATGGTAGAGTTTTTGATTTGAAGATTTTTAGCTCATAATATTTCTCTGGATGCTTCTGGGTCTGGAAATTTATATATCTAATCTGTATGAGTTTTTAAGCCTCCCCCAAGCAGAGGCGGTCTGCGGTCGAGCTTGCGGTCACGGTCAGGTATTGTAGGTGCCTGCGCGTGCGCGTGTTTGAAATTCTCCGTATATCTACTACCGCCTAACACACCTGACCGCGACCCCAACCGCAGACCTCCTGTTTGAAGAAGGCTTCAATCTTGAGTAACCTTAGCAGTTGCACTTTATCTTTGACTATGATCTGTGAAACCTTTTCCTAATGATTTCAACAACCAACTTAACATATTTGAGAGACGAGCAGACCTATCAATTTGAGTAGCTTCAGTTTAGTACCTCATTTGAGTCATTTGAATAGGTTCTGAGGCAACGTTAGTACAGAGTAGCACAAAGTTCTTCAGACACGTGTCACGGCGTGAGGGTGACTCCATCGAGCGCCTTGTTTAGCAAAGCAACGTGGAAGGCACCAGAGGACGAGGAAGGTCGCCCATGCAATGGACCTACCAAATTAAGTCAGATGTGGGCGGTCCTTTGCACAAGTGTACCAGGCTGTCGGCCAGTAGGAGGCCTGCTCCAATGGACATATTATGTCAGCGACAAAAGCGAGAACGCGACGGGCAAAGCGAAAATATCAAACAGTAGCCAAACTTTCACGTGGCCCAGGTTGTCGCGTAGATAAGTTTGTCATTTTCTATGGAGTCGTATCGCGTCGCGTCGTATCGCGTCGCGTCGTATCGCGTCGCGTCGTATCGCATTGCGTCGCGTCGTATCGCATTGCGTCGCGTCGCTTATGTCGTTCACCTAAGGTCCTAAGACAACGGGTGAAACTTGTAGTGAAATTACCTGTAGAGTGAGTTGTCGCGCGGCGTGAGACGCGGCGGGCCCCCGCCGTCAACTCAGCGGCATGACTACCGCCACGGCGCGGGCGGCCGGCCACGCGACCCGGACTTGCGACCACTGCGACCACCTCGCTTCACCTCACTTCACTGCACTTCACTTCACCACATGCTGTCGCTTGCCCGGACACCACCACTTGCACCGCACTTCACTTTATACCTGAAGCAAAATAAATCATATTAGTTACAATCGTAACAAATTACGTCATTTATTTTTTATCCTATTTCCTTTAAAACTACGTGACCTTTTGGTTTAGATAATGTGAAAAGTCGAGGCCTCCAGATCAGTGAAACTTATTCTACTGTACACAATCTTTAAACGACTGGACTAAAAATAGTGCGCCCCGCCCTCTGTAATCTATTCATAATGTTTCATTCGGAAAAGAATAGCATTACTTTTAGAGCTGTCAATTTAGTTAAGCTTAAAAATTGTCTACAACAAAATTATCACCAAGGTACTTAAATGTAGTAGGTATAGGTAAGGAATAAGAAATAGCTATGTTCTGAGGTCACATAAGAGAAAGTAATAATAATAAACAATTTTACCTATTTGGAAACAAAGGAAAATTAGATTTTCAAAAACTGTTTCGCCGGTATAGGTTTTCCAATTAATAAAGCTCTTTCAATTTGTGTATTGCGCGGCGCAGTTTTCTACCGTTTATTTGTAAATATTGTTTTTATACCACCGGTTCAGGAAAACACTGAATAGGTACCTACTATTAATGTTAATGAAGTTATTAATAAATTATTACTCTTTCCCATTACCGGTTATTCGGAGCGACCCCAAAAATGTTTTAATGTAAAAGTTTAGTAGGTAGGTACCCAATATAATTTATTTTGGACATCGTTTTGTCATTAAGCACTCCCTTTGGCAGATGCCTTCCGGAACATCCGGGCATCACTTCGGGAACGGCTGATGATAATAATCAGAGACTTTGTAAACTTACTATTCTAAGAATATACTTAGTATAGTCCATACTATTCCATATGAACTCAAACTTGGTATACCTACTCGTAGAATATTCCACGAGTAGGTAAGTTCGTTGGAAGTGACCACCAAGTGACCAGTTTGAACTATTTGAATATGTAACAGTTTAGGAGAGATTTATTTCTTCGACTTCGTTACCGAAATAACGAATAATCCCGAATGAAAAGTATTTCCATCTCCAAGATGCAAGCAATATCTGAGCTAAACTTCAGTTCAATTGGATGAATGATACGCGAACGATTAAAGGAAAAACATTTTAGTTTTATATACTTATAAAATTTTTCCTAAAAAGTCATGTCTTTTTGTATAAGAATTATGAAAAATTTAGGGTAAGTAGATACTTTTACTCAAATATAGAAAACTTATTGAATTTGATCTATTTTAAAAGCTTTCAAAACGACAAACGTTTGTTTGTCTTTGTGGGTTTCGAAAGCTTTTTATTTTTATCTTCTATACCTACATATAATAAAATCGTAGAATTGCCGTATCTGTACATTGAAGATTTTTGCAAAATAATAACTGGGGGATGTTAGGGATAAGTAATAGAACGTAAAAAAGCTATTTTTGAAATTTTTGTCTGTTTGTCTGTTTGTCTGTATGTTTGTGCGCGCATCACGTAAAAACTACTGAAACGATTGAAATGAAACTCGGCATAATTCAAGTTCATACTACGGAGTAACATATACTTTTTATCCCGAAATTCAGCACGGTGCCCTTGGGAGAGGGATGAAAGTCAAAATGTGTACTTAGCTGTAATTTGTTAACGGGTGGTTTGATTTCATTCATTCTTTTTTTGTTAGAAAGGAAATACTTCAAAGATTACTGGCTAATCTCTGAAAGGCTGGACCGATTTTGATGGGACTTTCACTGGCGGATGTTTACATTTTGATCTACCTAAACATCCGCCAGTGAACTTTTAACAGTTTTTAGCAAAGTATGAGCTCAAAAGGAGCTTAGGAAAAACAAAATGATTCTCACGGGAGTTTATAAACCAATATCCACGCGAACGAAGTCGCGGGTTTCCACTTGTTTAAAATAAATTCCTAAACAGTTAACTAGTTACCTATGTTAAATATTTGTGTATCGTGAAAAATTTAGGATATTTTCACTCGTAAAAGCAAAAAACAACGAATTTATATTTTGATCCACTTTAAAAGCTTTCCAAACATTCGGTTTACCAAGTGACCTGCAAACATTGTTCGTGTTGATATATTGATATGGATCTGTGTCAGCAGACGCGAAGCTCTGTATCTAATCGCCGCTGAAATCAGGCAGCGATACAACATCGCCTGTACGTACTCGCTCCACTCCACTCCACTCTATACACACAGATAAGGCTAATCTATGGAGTGCGTGTAGAGGCGTTGCGGTAATAAAATGTCACTAATATTTACGAGTAAGTGCTCAGGAACTTTTTAACCTAGTTCCTCCTTCACCATTTCACCAAAGAACAGCGAGAAGTCGTGCGATGGCGTCCTTATGTGGTTGACTTTCAGTCTGCTCGCACAAAGCGCTTTCAGTCGACGTTTCTGATACGAGCCGCTAGGGTGTGGAACGCCCTTCCTGCTTCCGTGTCTCCCGCCTCGTTCGACTAGGCAAGAGTGAATAGGCATTTTCTAGGCAAGCGCGTTCCAACTTAGACCTCATCATTGCTTTTCAGGCATGATTGTCATCAATCGTAAGCCTATCACGCAATAAAAAAATAAAAAAAGTATGTAGAGGTTTCATAATGATATTTCAAGATAACTATAATGCTGAAACTACCTATATACTATTGAGGTTGGTGACCTACTTGGAACAGAGCAACTCAGTCGCGCTGGTTAAGCAACGTTGAATATATCGTTACCTGAATAGGTGACCGCGCCTTGGGGATTACGTTTAAGTCGTTCTGTCCCTATTATTTATTGCTATGATCATCATAATCTGCATCTCTCTATTATAATCGTGGCAGTAATAGTATTATTCGTACTTAAGTCGAGTCGTGACTCGTGCCTATATATACAACGTTAGTTTTACTTTACGCAAAACCTGAAAGTAGTTTGTTCAGAATCAGTAACAAAATCGAATCCAACCATTTTTATATAGTGTTATATTTTTGTCCAAAAATATTTTGAAATCCTACAAGCTTAGACACAACGATTTACCGCGCATCAGCTGACGGTCGGCACACAACTCGCGTCGATCGCTAGTCCCTGCGGCGACGGCTTGCGGTGACCATTTTTTTCGAGGACAACGACGCAACATAACAAGCTTATAACTTCGTTACTTTTCATTATATTTCTTTGAAATTTTGTATAAATATTGTTAATGTAAAAATATTTGACACGTGTTTTGGTTTTTGCGCAAAGTAAAACTAACGTTGTATATGGAGTACCTACAATCTACATACCTATTATATGCGGTAAGATCTGACAGCCCACAGCATTACTATCCCTAGAAAACCCATACCATTATGTTATTAATAAGAAAAGGTCGTAACTCCCAACAATGAGGATGCAAGAATACCGTTATGATAAGATCTAATAATAACTTCAATCTTATCTTCTTTCTCTAGCCATTAGATCGTGTCCTATATGAAACAGCAATTTCATAGACAAGGACCTATAAGCATCTATAAGCTTCATATATCGCTAGTATTCTACGTTCTCGTGGCTCTAATGGAGTCTATTATGTTCAAAGTCTCTAGCAGAGAGATGTCATATTACTAGAGCTTAAAATGGCCTCTTGTAGAAGCATCGATCGTGCCTTTTGTCGTTCAGTAAGCTAACACTGGGTTTGCTCGCTTTACTCTATCCATTATTATTAATGAAACATTCAGTTAAACGTTTATTTTAAAATGTCAGCTATTATTTATTTCCAAGTTTTCGTCTTTGTAGCAGAAACCACAACCCCAAAGTTTCATATAAGCGAACCTACTACTGACAAGGACAATGCTATACGTATGTAAATCGAGCGGGACAATGAAAACGCTACATATGTAATACTACTAGGTATTTTTTAAAAGTTCGCAATGTAATGCAATCAGCTGACGCCTAAGTACGGACGTTGTTGCCGATCGCCCGCCGTCGCGCTACAGTACCTACTCCGTAAACGGGGCATTGACCCCAAGTTGTGCACGCTACATTGCCGATTTGCTAAATCACTAATCCCGAAATTGCAATAAGTATTACTTGTAAGCAGCAAGCGACGGCGAGCGGACGATTCGCGGCGGGAGCGAGTATCGGTTCTTAACGCATTAAAAGTTAGTGTAATCCTTTGTCATTACATAGGACCAATTTTTAAAGCCTGGCATGAGATCTATTTCTCTATAATATCTAGGTGTATCTCGAAGCCCGCATCAAAATCCAACTATCATACCATGTACATACATCTAAGGCGTGATTATAAATTTGAGACACGTCTTCTTTACCGAGCGTCTTTGAAAGACAATATTACGAAACTGTTGCGAAGGTACAAAAGACTAAACAAGTTGCCTGAATGGTTCATAAGGAAATAGTATCGTGTATTTTTATAGCTTTTATGTTTTTTATTGTGCAATCATTTTTTACGATAACAGCGATCGATACATTTAATAAATATACTGGGCGCACAGCAGCCAAGATATTGGCGTACTGGAGCATCGGGAATTTTTGCTTTAAGTACCTATCAACATGGCGCGGGCGGCTCAATTCACCGGCGTTGTTGGTGAAATTTGAGACCCTCCCGTTAGCCTACAATGGACACCGCCTTTTAAGGTCCCATTGCTGGGCACAATCCCTCTCTCATAGGAAAGAGGGATTTAGAGCTTAGACCTGCCACGCTGCTCCAATGCGGGTTGGCGGGCTTTAACGACTATTGTCACATGGTAATGAATTAATGATAATAACCGGGACCGACTGCTTACGTGCTCTCCGAGGCACGGACGTAAAACACTACCAACTACCAACTCTGGGCTGGCACTGAGAATATCATGACTGAAAAAACAATACCTACCTATAATAATTTATTTTGCCCGACCCGGGATCTCGTGATTTGCAGTCGAGTATGCTAACCACTAGACCAACGACGCACAATGAACACTCAACACACTGACTGAAAAATAATGTGTCGCTACGTCGCAACACAAGCAAAAATATTACAACAACACATGAGCAATTCACGCATCAGGTATAGATCGACCAGAATCTCATGAAAAATAGGTAAATGAAATTCCAAGGTTAGCAACACTACGGCTGCCCTAGCGATAAACAAAGTAACTGACATTTTTTGTGAAATTGACTTTTTGCATTAACAAAAGTTTTATGTCGAGTAGTTTTTTACCACAGTTTAATATTTCAAATAACTTGAACCGTTTACTGAAATTTAAATTGCCCAAACAAAGTAACTGCACTCACTAACCCGGAATATAAATGCAAAAACCAAGTAAACAAGAAGCACAACACAAAAACAAAGTAATTGGATGTTGATTACTTTGTTTTTGTATTTAAAATGCAGTTGCTTGATTTTTCGTTTCGTGAAACGATCCCAGGTAAGGTGTTCTGAATGTAATTACTTTGTTTATCACTAGGGCAGCCAAGTTAACCTAGTGTTGCTTACTACAAAATTTAATTTCCCTATTTTTCATGAGATTCTGGTCGATCTATAAGTACATCGATATATTTTCCCTCGACTTTTATTTGACCATTAGCAGCGGTATAGGCCCGTGGTTCCCGCGTAGTACGATTGCGTCAGTCTACTATAATTTTGTATGAACCGATTCACACAGATTATGGGCGTTTGTGCACTTACTCGTTTTCGATTCGTTTTCGATTCGTGTTCGTTTTTTTAATGAACATCATAAAAACGTATACGAAATTCACGAATTACATTTGTGCACTTAATCGTGATTTCACTATACGTTTTAAGCATTTCGTAGATAAAACCGTGTTCATAATGTGTGCTGCATTTAATCGTCGTCAGCTTTTCGCACTTCTCTTATACATTCGTAGGCGATCATCACTTAATGACATGACATGACATCATGAAAAAACTTTTTTTAATTACTATCGAAAGAATGTTGCTACTTTCGATTTCATATTGTGTCATATAAAAAAAACATTTCTCGGCAAGACACACGTTTTAGAGAATGCATAACTCCAGAAAAAATGCTGGCAGTAACACTAAGGTAAGTGATTATGAATATTTCACACGGTACGGTTAGTATCAAAATTATCTAAGCATACGTCATATATTTTGTGAACATCCCAAGTGGACATTACGCTCTTGTAAGAAAACAGTAACAACTAAGTATCAGAAATGATATTTTTTATGAAATGTTCATATTTTGCTGATAGTTTTTGACTACCAACCACAGGTATGGAAATTTTGATTATACTACAATATTTAGGTATTTTACTCGAAGCAAAACTAATTTGAATGAAACAAACGATTTATTTTAATGCCAAACTAAGTAGGTATTAACTTTTAATAATAATCAACTGCTTTGAATCATGTTTTGTTGGAATTCAAGATACCTATGTTTTCCAAATACCTCACAACATCAGGACTCATCTCTGCCCTCTTTCCACACACCATTCCACTCGCGTCCTTATTTTAAAACGATTCGATGTGAAGAATTCACGAATATATAAACACGAAAACGAATCGAAAACGAGTAAGTGCACAAACGCCCATACAGTGTGCTTAGTCTAAAGCGGAGCACTCGAAAACGAACTCGAAAACTATTGATCGATTTCAGAGTAAAATATACCTAAAATGGCTTGTATTAAGGTTTGAGTTCGCCAATACATTCAGCATTGTTCGAATGCTGAATGTATTGGCGAACTCAAACCTTAATACAAGCCATTTTAGGTCTATTTTACTCTGAAATCGATCAATAGTTTTCGAGTTCGTTTTCGAGAGCTCCGCTTTAGACTAAGCACACAGTTATAAGGAAGGCTATGTCGAATCGTGTTTTCACGAAACACGAAAACGAATCGAAAACGAATAAGTGCACAAACGCCCTATAGCCTCTGGCCCAGCATAATGTATGTGTTTTAGCTGAATATAAATAGGAACGCGTTGACAGGAAAGCAAGAACGGATGACGTTAGAATTAATTATTCATTTTCCGGAAACAACAAAATAATTTTCAGCTACAAGTAACTTAGGACAAACAATAATTTAAGGTAACTATACTTACTTACTTATTTGCGCTTTGTACTTCAATCCCGTAACCTTAATAGCAAAAGTAAAAAGGCAGAATGAAAGGAAGAATAGGTTCGAATTTTCCTTTGGACTAACCTCCCTTCTTCTTCAACAAGCACAAGCTGCCAGCTTAGAAGAGAAAGGGTGAACGTTAGTAACTTAATTATTTCGGTAGTTGTCCACACTGAACTCATGTACCAACAATTTATATAGGTACTGATACGTGCATAACAAAGATAGAACCAAAAGGAATATTGGCTTTATTCAACAAAATAAGACATATTAATAAACAGAATAACATGACTGACACATGTCTTAAGTAACATTATAAAATATAGAAAATATAGATAAAACCTTATTTGTAAACAAGGAGATCATATCATTCACCCCCCTCTATCGAGAGACGTAATCTTGCAGATAGACCGGAGGTCTGCGTTCTCGGGTAGAATGACGAACTACTCTCTCTCCTGCGTTAGCAGCCGGTTCTTCAGTAGTGGGGGCTTCCACAGGTTGTTCCTCATCATCTGACGAGTCGTCGTCAACCACTTGTGGCAAAGGCGCTAAAGCTCTGTTTGAGACTGTCGTCTCGCGCCCATCCGGTAATCTAATGTAAGAGTACTCGGGATTGCTCTGTATCAGCTGTACTTCTTCTACGAGCGGGTCATACTTAGAGCCTCTTACTGTTTTCTTCATGTAAACAGGTCCAGCTGACTGTAGCCAAGTTGGTAAAGAGTTCCCGTTTATCGAGCGGCGAGTGTGGTTGAACATACGCTCGTGTGGCGTTGCATTTGTTCCTGTACATAATAGGGATCTTATGGAGTGTAGTGCCGGAAGCAAAGCTTTCTCCCAGTTGGCAACGTCTTCGTTATTTGATCTGAGATGTAATAGCATAGTTCGCCACAGCGTACCATTTAAGCGTTCTACCAAGCCGTTTCCTTGGGGATTGTAAGGAGTGGTGCGACTGCAAGATATTCTGTGTGAAATTAGAAACTGTCTTAGTTCATCCGATAAAAAGGAAGTTCCTCTGTCAGAATGGATGTAAGCCGGAGTACCGAACATAGAGAACAAATCTTTAAGACATTTTATGACTGTTCCGGAAGTCATATCTTTGCAGGCATACGCAAACGGAAAACGGCTATACTCATCTATTATCGTTAAGATGTATCGATTTTGGCTGTTTGATGGAATCGGCCCTTTAAAGTCTAAGTTTAGTCTTTCAAAAGGTGCAGTAGCTTTTATGAGGTGTCCTTGGTGTTTTACATAACGAGGTTTAATTTCAGCACAGATAGGACATGCTGCCGTCATTCGTTTCACTTCTTCGACGGAGTATGGTAAGTTCTTTGATCTGACCCAGTGGACCATACGTGCGATTCCAGGATGACAGAGAGAACGGTGTAGTTCAACAAGTTTGGAGTTGGAAGAAGCTGTATCTATGTGCATGCAGACTCGCGAGAGCGCATCAGCAGCAAAATTATGTTTCCCGGGTCGATAAATAATATCATATCTGAAACAAGATAGTTCCAGGCGCCATCTTTCGATTTTTTCATTCTTGATCTTATTAGAATGCGTTTGGTTGAACATAAATGCAACAGATTGTTGATCAGTTATAAGTCGAAAATGTCTTCCGATCAAGAAGTGTCTCCATTTGCGTAAAGCTTCAACTATAGCGCTAGCCTCCTTCTCAATGGAGGGCTGTCTTTTTTCAGAATCGTTAAGAGAACGTGAAAAGAACGCTACGGGACGCTCTTTCTGTGACAGTGTTGCCGCGATGGCGAAGTCAGAAGCATCAGTTTCGACACAAAATACCTCTTGGTCGTCTATTCCAGCCAAGGCTGATTTAGAAATATCGATCTTTAGATTGTTAAAAGAGTTGATAGCCTCTTCAGATAAAGGAAAAGTAGCTCCGACCAAAGGTTTGATTTTAGCGGAAAATTTGTCAACCCACTTTGAGTAATGGGCAAATAGTCCGAGTGCTCTTTTCAAAGTAGCTGTATCAGTTGGGATTGGAAGATTGGTCAGTGGTTCCAATCGAGACTTGTCAGGTTTTATGACGTTATGATGAATGGTATAGCCAAGAAGATTGATGGAGTCTGATTCAAAAGTGCATTTGTTAAAATTCAGAGTGAGTTTGTATTTCTCAGTGGCTTTCATGAATTTGCGAAGGTTAATATCATGATCCTGTTTATCTTTTCCGCACACAGTTACATCATCTAGATAAGCATAGGTACCTTTAAGTTTCTCTGAATCAATGATATACTGTAGAGTTCGCTGGAAAGCCGCTACACCATTTGTGACTCCAAATGGTATTCGTGTGAATTGGTAGAGATTCCCACATGCTTCAAAGGCAGTGTATACTTTTTCATTTGAAAGAATGGGGACTTGGTGATAAGCACTTTTGAGGTCGATTTGGCTATAAACATTGTATTTAGCGACTTGTGTTATGATAGAGTCGATGCTGGGTAAAGGATATGCATCTAGCTCTGTGAATCTATTTATGGTTTGAGAATAGTCAATGACAAGACGCTTGCGATGTTGGCCTCCACCAGCAACGAGAACTTGTGCCCTCCAAGGCGAGATACTGGGTTCAATTACTTTGTCTTTTAGTAAGTTGTTTATTTCATTAGATATAAATTCTTGATCTTCTTGAGAATGCCTTCTGGAGCGAATGGCTATAGGCTTTATATTTGGAGAAAGATTGCTGAAAACTGAAGCCGGTGGGACAGATGCCTCTAGTACATTGCAAACCTTTAAGGGTCTTTTGTCTCCGCCGAACTGAAGTTCTAACGACGAGTGTTTTCCTAATATGTCGTGCCCAATAATGATGTCAGCACACAGATTGTCAACAATGAGCAGAGGTTGATGTTGGTACATATGTTCACCAATCTGGATTGTAGCGTGACATACTCCTTCGACGTATGAAACATTATTAAGAGATGCTAGAGTTATTGCTTGTCTACAGGGCTTTCTTTTAAGATTTATAGTCTGTGCAAGATTCTTGTCAATAAAACTTAGTGAGCTTCCGGTGTCAAGTAGCGCATCCGCGCGATAGTTATTCAGGATAATAGGAATCGTAGCTTTCCGTAGGCTTGATGGAGCAGCAGCAGAGATAATTGACAAGTGAGAGTCAGTAACTTGAGACTGGGAATAATCGTCACCGTCCATGACATTAGCATTCGCGGTACGTTGGTTACCTGGTCCGGAACTACGGCAAACGTTAGCAAAGTGTCCCTTTTTGGAGCAAAGCTGACATTCAGCATTATTAGCGGGGCACTTGATTCTTTGATGTACATTGCCACCGCAGAAAAAGCATTGGCGGCGCCTTTGTGAAGGGTGATTGTTTCGTTTGTTCTGATAGTAATTCGTTGCCGCTAAGTTTTGTTGTAATTGTGATTCTTGAGTTTCAGGGATTGCGTTAGCAGGGACGGATGACGTAGATGGAGATGATACAGTAAGTAGTTGTGAAGTATTTTCAGCAGTTTCTAAAGATATAGCAAGATTTAAAGTTTCTTCGAGAGTCATAGTGGATTTCTCGAGTAATCTTTCTTTTATTTTCTGCGACGATATTCCGGCGATGAACGCCCCACGTATGGTTTCGTTCTGATGCTCACCAGCAGTAACAGCTTTGAAATGACATTCACGAGCGAGTATGGTAAGGCTTCTCGAATACTCCGCTAACGACTCGCCCGGCTGTTGTTTTTTTGTGGTCAGACGATGCCGAGCCAACGTGATATTTTGTCGTTTTTCGTAGGCAGTATTGAGAGTGGTAATGGCATCGAGGTACGTGGTGCAAGCTTGGATGAAATTGAATATTGATGGAGAGATATGATTGACAAGGAGTTTGTACTTAAGAACATCATCAGCTGAGGTGGCTTCCTGTGCAATGAAATTTTCAAACGTGTATTTCCAATGGGCCCACTTCAAATCTGAGCCAGCCATTGCGGGTTCCACGTCAAAACGTTCGGGACGTAAATAGCGTGACATTGACGAAGACTTTTCTTTATCGTCAGGCATAATTATTACTTTTCGGCGAACAAGAAATTTATTTTGTTGAATAAATTGATACGTGCATAACAAAGATAGAACCAAAAGGAATATTGGCTTTATTCAACAAAATAAGACATATTAATAAACAGAATAACATGACTGACACATGTCTTAAGTAACATTATAAAATATAGAAAATATAGATAAAACCTTATTTGTAAACAAGGAGATCATATCAGGTACCTAGGTATATGCTGAGTTTCTTGCCGGCTCTTCTCAGCAGAATCAGCATTCCGAACCGGTGGTAGATTCTTGACATGTCATAAGAGCCACAAGTTGGCCTACATGAAATAAATGATTTTGAATTTTGAATTTTTTGAATTTTGAATTATGTATTAATATATATATAGCTGCTCGTGCTGATTGGGTCACTGACTGACTCATTGATCACCTCTCCTGTAAAATTTTGTATGAAAATATTTTTTTTTACTAATGGTTTCGTATAGAAGACAAAAATTCATTCGGAGGAAAAATATGGAGAGAGCTGATGATTGAGGATTTCAGAGACGAGCGAATGGCACGCTTAAGGTATTGAAGATAGGTGGGGGGGTGCTCGAGCAAATGTCACTCTAAACGTCATCCAATTGGCAGTGAGTTGAAAAAAAATTCAAAATGGCGAAAAAAAGATGGCCGCCATACAAATTTCGTCGGTCTCCATCTCGGAGGATATAAAAGATAGAAGAGTGGTTTCTTGACAAAAAATGATCAAGATCGGAAGGTCTACTTGATGAATGGAAAAAATATTCAAAATGGCGGAATTTATTTTTCCATAGAAAATGTATAGCGAATATTGAAGAGACTACAAGTTGTAAACTATGCAAGGCTTTGATGCGGTTCTTTGGAGAACTCTCAAAGAAAAATATGGGAAGACATGATGATTGAGGGTTTGGAAGATGGATGAGGAGCCCGGGCAGGGTATTGTAGATAGATGGGAGGTGCTCAAACAAAAATTACTCAGAATCTCATCCAATTGGCACTGAGTTGAAAAAAAAAAAACAAAATTGCGGATTCAAGATGGCGGCTATACAAATTTTGTCGGTGTCTATCTCACCAAGTATAAAAGATGGAAGAGTGGTTTCTAAGAAAAATATGATCAAGAACTAAAAATCTACTAGATGAACAGAAAAAAAAAACAAGATGGCGAAATTTATGTTTTCACACAAAAATTTTTTTAGTGAAATTTCTTTTTTTAGTAAAAATTCATGCGGAGGAAAAATACTTATGGAGAAAGCTGATGATTGAGGATTTTGGAGACGGGTAAAGAGCACGGCTAGGGTGTTGACGATAGGTAGGAGGTGCTCAAACAAAAGTTACTCGAAACCTCATCCAATTGGCAGTGAGCTGAAAAATAAGTCCTAATCGAGGGTTTGGAAGAGGGATGAAGATAGGTGGAGGCTGCTCAAACAATAAAACACCCGAAAACAAAACCTCGCGGTCCGCTTTAGCGGGCCGCGCACCCACGCGCCATACTAGTTAATATATATATAGCTGCTCGTGCTGATTCACCACTCACTCACTCACTGATTGATCACCCCTCCTGTAAAATTTTGTATGAAAAATTTTTTTTTCACTAATGGTTTCGTATAGAGGACAAAAATTCATCAAGAGGAAAAATATGGAGAGAGCTGATGATTGAGGATTTCAGAGACGAGCGATGGGCACGCTTAAGGTATTGAAGATAGGTGGCGGGTGCTCGAGCAAATGTCACTCGAAACGTCATCCAATTGGCAGTGAGCTGAAAAAAAATTCAAAATGGCGAAAATAAGATGGCCGCCATACAAACGTCGGTGATTATCTCACTAAGTATAAAAGATGGAAGAGTGGTTTTTTTTAGCAAAAGATGATCAAAACTTAATAGGTCTACTTGATGAACAGAAAAAATCAAGATGGCGGAATTTATTTTTATATAGATACAAAATATATTATGGCGAATATTGAAGTAGGGAACTATGCAAGATTTTGATACAGTTCCTTTTCAAAAAATTTTTTTTTTGGAAGAACTGTCATTCTGACAAATGATTCGGAGAAAAATATGGAGTGATAATGAGCGAGGGTTTGGAATATGGGTGAAGCTTTGGGGTGAAGATAGATGGAGGCTGCTCAAACAAAAAACACCCGAAAGCGAAACCTCGCGGTCCGCTTTAGCGGGCCGCGCACCCACGCGCCATACTAGTTTATAATATAGCTGAACGTTAAAGAAGTATATTTTAATTTTTTTTATAGCTCATAGTCCAAAACTGTTTTTTTTTAACTTCTGTCTGTCTGTACGCGCAAATAAAGAACGAATTTGTATGCAGTTTGATATGTTTAGCTAATACTTAAGATTAACATTTAGGATCTTTTTAATCAATAGATCAACTACCTCCACGCTCCACTACATCATGTCTATATACCTGAGTGCTTAGTCTAAGATCGGAGCACTCGAAAACGAACTCGAAAACTATTGATCGAATCACAAGTGAATTCAGAGCAAATACTCGTATTTTAAAGTCGTAATTCCATAGTTCGAATATGTATTTTACAACATTTCTGCTTGGGGCGCTCGTTGTGTTCGAATGCTGAATGTATTGGCGAACTCAAACCTTAATACAAGCCATTTTAGGTCTATTTTACTCTGAAATCGATCAATAGTTTTCGAGTTCGTTTTCGAGTGCTCCGATCTTAGACTACTCTAGCGGCACGCTATGATGGCCGGTTTGACGTTTGTCCGCTCATGAAGTTCCGTATTAATTGATAACGACTTTGAAGGAAATAATTGTATTACTTTATTGACGATAGTGATGTGCAGAGATTCATAAATTTTATCGAATGTAGTTTTAGGTTTAGGACTCAAAATTTATTTATTAAATTGATTTCTTAAATGTATACAAGTGTAGAAAAATCAGTTTGCACCATTTAAGGGGTGAATGTACTTGTGAATATGAACAATTTTCACTATGTGGACAAACCTCTGAAATCGCAAAAAAATATCAATAAATTTTTAAAAATGGAATCTAATACGATCGTCACATAGGATCGCTGGCTAGCACAACTACTACCTCCGGCAAACTCGCGTCAATGCTCAATGCAAAACAAAGCAGTTTCGAATTGACGTTGCTTCGAAAAGTATAAACTGTCAGTGCAATGCGATTGTGATATAGTTTTGACCTGGCTTTGGATTTCAAATATTGATACTGCATTACTGTTGACCCTTGCTCGTTAATTTGGACTCTGTTCAAGCCCTTTGTTGTGGATTTCGTCGATATGACCGAACGTACGCAGAGAACTGTTCTAAATAGTCAGACACGTGAGTTCGTAATACGCCTTCGTAACTATTTCGATCGTGAAGCTCAAAATGGAGGGCCAATTTTACCTATAACGTCAGTGGTTGAACGCGTAGCTGATGCGCTTAATATTGGACAACGAACTGTTAGACGGATAACTAAAAAAAAATATGGCGAGACTGGCACAGAAGAAAATAAACTTCACACACCAAAAAAGAGACAACGAGCAAAACCAGTCGTAGGCATCGATAGCTTTGATGCCGATGCTATCCGAAGACATGTTTACGGCTACTATTTACAGAAGGAGTATCCAACAAGAAAAAAGTTGGTGCATTCACTGAAGGAAGCTGGATTATTCTTCGGTGGGGAAAGTTCTTTAACGAAGATTTTGAAGACCATTGGATTTCGATACAAAAAATGTAACAAACGCAAAATATTGATGGAAAGATTTGATATAGCGATGGCAAGGTATACTTTTTTACGGCAAGTGAAAGAAATCAAAAATTGGCAAAATGTTGTGTTCTTGGATGAAACATGGCTTAATGCTAACCATACTGTAGGCCGTTCTTGGAACGATGACACAGCAGCATCTACTTCCAAAGTTCCTGTAGGAAAAGGATCGCGACTTATAATTTGTCACGCCGGAACCATCAACGGGTTTGTCGAAGGTTCTCTCATGGCTTTTGCGTCAAAAACCACTGGAGACTATCATGAAGACATGAATGGAGAAAAGTTTACTGAATGGTTTACCTCAATGTTGTGTAGCCTCCCTGAACCATCTATTATAATTATGGACAACGCCCCATACCACTCGATGCAAATTGACAAGCCACCTGCCCAATCCCAAAAGAAAGCTGATATCGTCGCATGGCTTCGTAAAAATGGCGTAGATGCAAACATGAATATGTTAAAAGCGGAATTAGTACGTCTTTTAAAAGAAAACAAACCAACCAAGATCCGATACGTCATTGACGAAATAGCATTAGAACATGGGCACAGAGTTATACGGTTACCGCCTTACCATTGTGAGTATAATGCGATTGAGTTGGTGTGGGCTCAAATTAAGGGATATGCTGCAAGACACAATACAGAACCCCCATTTACCACAAAAAAAATGCTAAAATTATTAGAAGAAGCTTGTGAACATGTGACTAAAGGAGACTGGGAAAAGGTTATGAATAGAACTGTTAAATTAATAAGGGAAGATTATGAAAGAGATGTGAAAATAGATAATATTATAGAAAACGAACATATAATTATTAATGTATGTGATGATAGCAGTGACGACAGTGAAAATAGTAGTATGGACGAATCTGATTAATTATGGCCTTTTGTGGCACCTTTTTTGGTATCTTTTGTATTCATATGTTTCTTGTGTGCATATAAAGTATGTATATTCATTTTCGTTCAAATATTCAGTTCGTTCAAATAAATTAAATAAACATATACATTTTTGTTTTATTAAACCTATTTAATCAGGTACAAAAACAAAACTTAATTGTTTTTTGTTCGAGAATAAATTGACATTCCACATCACTATTGTAATGTGTCAAACCGGCCATCATAGCGTGCCGCTAGTGTACTAGTTGTAAACGTTCAGTGCATTGAAATGTAGCTTGTTCAGAGCAGTCATAAAGTTGTGACGTTTTACTGTATTTCCGTTGTCGCGCTATGTCCATCCACGCCTTTGGTTGAAGGTGTCCAATTCCAAAGCCATTACAATCCAGTTATTTAAAATCAATACATTTAGGAACGCATTAATTATTTCATCAACTCCAAACACATAATATATTCCGGGAACCCCATTATAGATGATATGCCGAGCTCCCAAAGTTGATTGAGACCAGTGGCGTAGCGTACCTTGGCGGGGCCCCGTATAAAAATTTGCTTGGGGGCCCTTATGAAGGGTAAAGATTTCTCACAAAAAAAAAAATTGCATAAAATTAAAAGTAATATTTATTCATCATAATTATTTATCAATCACTTTTCCTAAAATTTTTACAAACAACAAAACGTCGGGGGCCCCCGTGGCTTGGGGGCCCCGTATAATTGATACAGCAGATACGGCGGTAGCTACGCCCCTGATTGAGACAAATCATGAAATCCCGGGTTCGCTGAAAAGGGCTGAGCATTACCGCCCTCAGCCTCAACTGAAGGGTAATACAATAATATATCAAGTTTTATGGTAAGCCTTTTTAGAACTTGCTAAAAAAAATTGTATCTATACAAGTAAAAAAAATTAAGGATCTGTCTGCGATTTCTAAATACAATGTTTTTTTATAAAACAACCTGCATTTTTAAAATTTCTGTCTGTCTATGTATGTTGTCCGGGATTTTCAAACCCTTAATAACGGGATTTTTAGCGGGCAAAAAGAGGATGTACTTACCTAGTGAGCGATGTACGCTAGTTAATCTTTATCCTGGGAAACAAATTTTCCTAAAGGTTTTTAAATAAACCATATTCCATGGGCACGAAGTCTCGGGCAAAAGCTAATTGTTATATTTTCCAACTAGCTGACCCCCGCGACTTCGTCCGCATGGATATACGTTTTTATAAAGAATCGGATTGAATCCCATAATCCTTTTTTGTACCAAAACTAAATGTAGCCTAAGTTACTCCATATAACATCACTTATCTGCCATTGAAAGTTCCGTCAAAATCGATCCAGCCGTTTCGGAAATTAGCTGGAACAAATAGACAGGCCGACAAACATAAATTTAAACGTACGCCATTTTAAAATAAGCCGTATGTACAAAGATCTGGGTCCCAAGTTATTTGAACCCAATAAATGTCTGTCATTTCTGAACTAAAAAACCTATGACCTTGAAATATTTACGGGACAATACTTAAAGTATTACCTTTCTAACAAAAAAAGAATGAGTTAAATCGAACTACGCGTTAATGAATTACAGCTAAATACACGTTTTAACTTTCTTCCCCTCTCCCAAGGGAACCGTGCTGAATTTCGGGATAAAAAGTATCCTATGTCCTACCTCGGAGTATAAACTCAAATCGTACCAAGTTTCATTTGAATCCATTCAGTGGTTTCGGCGTGATGCGCGGCCAAGATACAGACAGACAGACAGACAGACAGACAGAAAGACAGACAGACAGACAGACAAAAATGAAACAAATTGCAGTTTTGGCTTCAGTATCGATTATAGAGTGCCCTCCAATAAAAAATTTCAAAATATCTTCAATGTACAGAATTGGATCTGTTACAGTTTTATTATATTATAGATAGATAGATAGATTGCTTGTGCCCGCGCGATGTATAGATTCAGATGTATAGCTCGGTTTTCTTGAAGATCTATTTCGATCTTAGTAGAAACAGTCTAACATAATATATTACTGACGAGCGGATACCCGCGACTTCGTTCGCGTGTATATCGGTTTTTAAAATCCCGTGGGAACATTTTGTTTTTCTTAAGCTCTTTTGAGTTTATACCTTGCTAAAAACTGTTAAAAGTTCACTGGTGGATGTTTAGGTAGATAAAAATGTAAACATCCACCAATGAAAGTCCCATCAAAATTGATACAGCCTTTCAGAGATTACCCGGTAATCTTTAAGGTATCTCCTTTCTAACAATAAAAGAATGAATGCAATCGGACCAGGCGTTAATATATTACAGCTAAGTACACATTTTGACTTTCATCCCACTCCAAAGGGAACCGTGCTGAATTTCGGGATAAAAAGTATCCTATATGTTACTCCGTAGTATGAACTTAAATCTTGCCAAGTTTCATTTAAATCCATTCAGTAGTTTTTGCGTGATGCGCGCACAAACATACAGACAAACAGATAAACAGACATACAGACAAACAGACAAAAATTTCAAAAATAGCTTGTTTACGTTCTATTACTTATCCCTAACATCCCCCAGTTATTATTTTGCAAAAATATTTAATGTACGGCAAGTCTACGATTTTATTATATGTATGTATAGATGTAGTTTTTATCAAACGGGAATTCAATTATGTACATAATATAAAATTGTCATATTGTTACTTTAAAAAGAGCAACCGCCGCGTTTTTTGCTGGTTCTCCTCGGCAGGAACCCCATTTCGAACCAGTGGTAGATTCAATTAACGATTCAAAAGTAAAATTAAATGTTTGTTTTAAAAGAAAATTTTTCTATTTCTATTTCTAAACTCAGTTTAGTAGAAAAAAAACCGGCCAAGTGCGTGGCGGGCCACGCGCAGTGTAGGGTTCCGTAGTCACAATCCTCGAAAAACAGATATAACTCCTTAATCTGTGAACCCTACTTAACCATGATAGTTTTCCTTTAAAATTGATTATATGTACTACTGCTGTGAATTTTTTCAAGTTCCTATATACTGCCATTTGGCTGATAGAGGGGGGGGACACTTGACTCTAATAAAAATTAGCACTTTAAAACATCATATTTTACAAACGGATCTAGAAATCGAAAAATGATGTTCCCACACCCACATTATTTTTAAAAGACCTATTCAACGATACCCCACACTATGGGGTAGACGGACGGACGGACAGAGAGACGGACGGACATGGCGAAACTATAAGGGTTCCTTGTTCACTACGGAACCCTAAAAAGATGTGTCAATAATAATGGCTAGATTGAGCAATTATGCCTTGGCGCTATAACAACCAACAATAATAATAATTATTACCGTGAGTCGATAGACCTTTGGGTTTAGGTACATATCGCCCATGACTACCAATTTCGATCGATACCTCATTGTCCTATGGTTTCTGCCTTGTTTATCAATTCAGCTGTACAACAAATTTCTGAGAAATTATTTTGTGTTATATTCGAGTGTTCGCTCAATATACCTACCTACGTACTGAAAAAGAAATAATATTTATCGAAGGATAGAACCCTTGAAATCCCTTCAAACATTGAGATGAATGAGGATTTCCAGGAGAGGAGTCCAATAACAATAACACAATTAATACCATGTACCTTAAATTAACATTGTCGTCAATACATTTTCGGTTGGTCGAGGCACGGCCTGAATCTTATCTAATCTAATCTATCTATCTAATCTAATCTATCTAATCTAATTTAATCTAATCTATATAATCTATTACTAATATAAAGCGGCTTGTCCTGACTGATCATCAACGCACAGCCTAAACTACTGAAGTTAGAAACTTGAAATTTTCACAGTAGCTTCCTTTAATGACGTAGGTAGTTATTCTGTGATCAAGATGCTCATGATAGTATTTCTACCAAAATAAATTACTTAGTTCAGTTTTCTATCAGAACTGGTTTAAAATTTTAAGTGTAACAAAACATTCTAACTATTTTTGCATGCATGTAAAAAATACTCTGTGAATTATATCCTGTTTGTTTGTTTAATCATTGTCATTATCAAGTCTCGGTCATTGTACGTAAACATTTTACAATTAGTCACTTGTCAGTTTGAAATGTAACATAGACTGTATTCATCATAGACTAGAAAATACTATAGAGAGATACATTGATGCTTGTTTAGAGGTGTTTAGCTTAACTACATTGCAATGTAAGATTTTTTTTTTTTTTTTACAAACCTTGTATTAGTTTTCTTTTTAAATATGTATTTCTTTTCTCTAACTTAGCAATTTAAATGACTGTAGTTTAGGTATTTAATTTTAGTTTTTCCTAAGTTTATAAATCATATTGTATGTAATTTGATGATTTCCTTTTTCCATTTGCCAGAGAATGTGGGTAAGGTTGTATATAAAGTGCGTATATAATTCTAAATATAAAAAATTGTTTATTTTATACATTATAGGTATACTTTTATAGGTATATATATATATATATATATATACTTTTTATTTATTTATCTATAAATAGTATTATTTGTTTATTATATTTTTGTTTTATTTAGTACATTATTATGTCTGATGTATTACCATCATATGACGAAGAATTTTTTTCATGCTCTTCCTCTGATGAATTCCAAAGTATAAGTAGCAATTCATCCTCTCACGGCAGCTTCTCTCTTGAACACAAACTGCATTCTATATTTTCTGATAACTCTTGCTCCCTTAATCTTGTGCATATTAATGCTCAGAGCATTCCGGCTCATTTTTCTGATCTTCTGACATCTTTTAGTGGGGTGCTAGTCGATTGTATTCTCGTTTCTGAGTCCTGGCTTAAACCTTCTCTCTCTTCAGAACTTTACAGACTACCAGACTTTACTCTTATCCGTAATGATCGGACTGGTAAAGGTGGAGGTGGGGTGTGCATCTATATTCGGAACAACTTAACATTCAAAATTATTAGTCAGTCACATTCTGCCTACTCTGGTGGTCTGGAACATCTTTTCATTGAAATCTGTACTCACCACTCAAAACTTCTTATTGGTGTTGTATATAGTCCCTCGTCTACTATAAACTACTTTGACACTTTTGAACGGCTTCTCGAAGACCTTACTCCTTCGTATTCTGACGTTATTATAATGGGAGACTTTAACACGTGCTTAGTGAGGAACGATAGTAGATCGCAAAAATTAAGATCACTAGTATCTTCTATTAACATGACGATCCTTCCTCTCTCAGAAACCCACTTCGCTCCGAGTTTTGTTCCCTCTCTTCTAGACTTAATAATAACCTCGAATCTTAACAACGTTCTTACGCATGGTCAGCTCACGGCACCCTTCTCGTACCACGACCTTATATATCTTCGCTATATAGTGCGCTCTCCAAAACGTAAGCATAAGGTTATTCTGCAGCGTAATTTTAAAAATATCAATATAGAGTGTTTAAGGGAAGATGCCTCAAAAATTGATTGGACCTGTGTGTATGATGCATCGGATATCGATGAAAAAGTAAAACATTTCACAACCCTTCTCACTAACTTATACAATACTCATGCTCCAGTTAGACCTATTAGGATTAAGCATTTACCTGCGCCTTGGCTGACTGACACAATTAAGAAGCTAATGAATAAACGTAACAAAGCCAAGACTAAATGTAAAAAATTACCGACCGACGAAAATGTTGCAGCCTATAAGAAATTGCGTAATCTCTGCAATAGGATGTGTAGAGATGCCAAGCGCCGCTATATCCATTCCTCGATAGATAACGCGTCCACTCCCGAAAAATGGAGATTTCTTAAGTCCCTAGGTGTGGGTAAATTTCTTAGTACATCTTCTATCTCTGTTGATCTAAATGCATTAAATACTCACTTTTCCACTCCACCTGTTACACTTTCTAATGCTAAAAAATCTCTAACTCTTCAAAAATTAACAAGTATCACCCCACCTTTGTGCGAAACTTTCGATTTCCAAGAAGTCGCGGAGGGAGATGTTAAGAAGTACATCCTTTCCATTTCAACTAAAGCTGCTGGTAGTGATGGCCTGAGCCGTGACATGTTATTACTCATTTTAGATCTTATGGTGCCTATTATTACTCACATTTTAAACTTCTCCTTAGCTCATAAGATCTTTCCCACAGACTGGAAAATGGCTCATGTCATTCCCCTACCAAAAATTGCTAATCCTAATTCCTTTTCTCAATTTCGTCCCATTTCGATCTTACCTATCCTGTCAAAAATTATAGAAAATGCTGTTTTTAAACAATTATCCACGTTTCTCTTTAAGAATAATCTTTTGAGTCCCTTTCAATCAGGTTTCCGTCCCTCTCACAGCACTGTTACGGCATTAATCAAGGTCACTGATGACATTCGTTATGCTATGGATAACAAACATCTAACTATTATCGCCTTGTTAGACTTTAGTAATGCGTTTAACTCAGTGGACTTTGATATTCTGCTCGGTATCCTTCGCTCTCTTAACATATCTTCTCCTGCGATCGACTGGTTTCACTCTTATCTTCATGGTCGCCTGCAGAGGGTGTGTACTGATGAGGCTGTCTCTGACTGGGCCTACCTCTCTGCTGGTGTTCCTCAAGGCGGCGTACTCTCTCCCCTTCTCTTTTCAATTTTCATTAATGAAATCACCAAAATTCTTACTTCTAACTACCACCTATATGCAGACGATTTGCAGCTCTATAGACATGCGTCATTGTCAGACTTGGATGTAGAAATAACAGCAATGAATGCAGACCTAGTTGCCATTAAAAATTGGGCTGATTCTTTTGGTTTATTAGTTAACCCTAATAAATCTCAGGTTATGATCATTGGAAGCAAGCCGCTAAGAAATCGCATTAACTTTAGTGATCTGCCTATGGTTTCTTATGACGGCACATCCATCGATTACACATCCACTGCAAAAAACCTAGGATTGACTATGGATGGCAACCTCAGTTGGACAGCTCATATAAACCAGATCAGTAAACGTATGCATTATTCGATCCATTCCTTGAAAAGACTGCAGAATTTCCTTCCGCTACGTACCAAAATTATGCTAGCACAATCTCTGTTGCTCCCGATTCTCGACTATGCTGACGCTTGCTACCCTGATGCCACCGAAGAGCTACTTGACAAACTCGATCGACTTCAGAATTTGTGCATACGTTTTATATACGGACTGCGCAAATTCGATCATATCTCTGATTACCGTCGTCAGTTAAAGTGGCTCCCAATTCGCTTTCGCCGGAATTTGCATATTTTGACTGTTCTCTACAATGTTCTTAATACGTCTTCCCCTGGTTATCTCCGAGAGCGATTTGAATTATCCCTTCCTCCTTCTAGACCCTTGCGATCTTGCGTTTCCAAAAATCCTCTCGTCACTCCCCATTGTAACACAGTTTTCTATGACAAATCCTTCACTGCACTAGCTACCCGTCTTTGGAACTCACTTCCTGAAAATATAAGAGAAAACTGCCACTCAGTTCACTCGTTTAAATACAGAGTGAAGCAGTACTACCTATCACTATTATAGAGTATTTTATGTATTATATTTATATATATGTATGTATATTTATTATAGTTTATATTTTATCTAGGTATTTATAATACGATATTTATGTAGTGTATTAGTATGTATAATATGTATATTTATATATAATATTATATAATATAATACCTTTTAACTAAGGATTCCTTTTAAACTAGTACCGTAAGACCTATACCACTTACTACGCCCTTACTCACAATCTTGGGAAGCTGGAAGAAATCTCTTGTAGAGATAAGCTTTGCCTATGTCCACATCCTCTATTTATGTTTTTGTAACTATGTAATTTGGTACATGAATAATAATAATAAATAAATAGGTAGGTACACACTAAGAAAGGATTATTGCGAATTCCACCCCTAAGTAAGTAGGTTAAATAGGGGATGGAAGTTTGTATAAAAGTTCGTCATTTTTTAAGTTATATCCATGAAAATCGCTATTTCGGCTTTTGGTTAAAAATAAAGAATATATATTTCAGGATTTTTGGAAATTCTTCCCCCAAGTGGGTAAATTAGGGAATGAAACTTTGTATGAAATTCCGTCATTTTAAAGTTATACCAATGAAAATCGTCATTTGTATGATTGATTAAAAATAAAGAATTACGTGTTTCAGCAAATTTGGAAATTCCTCCCCCAAGTGGGTAAAATAGGGGATGAGATTTGTATGAATCCACGCGGGCAAAGACGCGAGCATCAGCTCGTATATTATAAAATGAAAAGGTGACTGACTGACTGACTGATCTATCAACGCACAGCTCAAACCACTAGACGGATCAGGCTAAAAATTTGGCATGCAAATAGCTATTACGGCGTTAAGAAAGGATTTTTGGAAATTCAGCCCTTAAAGGGGTTAAATAGGGGTTGGAAATTTGTATGAGCTTTATATGAATCCACGCGGACGAAGTCGCGGGTATCAGCTCGTTACTTATAATAATTATGTCCTAAAATATTTCAACAGCTTTCCGTGTATTGGCCCTTTCTAAACTAAATACACCTTCTGCGATGGCGGCCACCATTGCTAAAGTTGCCACATAAATACACTTTCTTATAAAATTTGTGAGAAACATCTAAATCTGTGACATTATTTTCGCTCGCGGCTGAGAAATTTTAATTCCAAATCTTTGCGAGACTTCGCGGGGCGGCGCGGGGGTTTACCGAGGCTGCTATTGTATGCATGTATAATTATATTGCACATCAAACGCGTCAAAGATTTTAAAAATATTTATAACTTTTCTCCTCTAATTTTGTGAATGATGCTGAAAATGGATTGAAATAGATTCAGAAGTCTGAAAGTTACAAACGAATATATGTACCTACAGTACCTACACAGACAAACGCATATTGCGACTTTGTCTTATGCTATTTAGAGAAGAGATACTCGTATGTTGTACAAATACTAAGTACATCTTTTTAACTACCTATATATGTAAATTTTTGAAACAATCGTTTTGTATTCAACGTTTTTTATGGCCAAAGTAAGTACATTTCTGTCGATGTATACAAATGAATTTTATTGCGCCAGAAGTAGATACACGGAGCACTTTCGTTCGAAAACACTAGATCATTCGGCATAAAATAAATTACCTTTTTTATATTCCTGGTACAAGAGCTGACGTAAATACAATTATTGTTGTACATTATAGCAGTGGTTGTTTGACTGGAGTTATTCTGCCACCTTGCGTATGTCTAGCTATTTAAACATGACTGTAAATTTTCAAAATTTTAATAACCCCCGACCTGTGGGAAAACCTGACGTTCCACCACCCTCCTGCTCCAAACGTCAGAACCTTGATCACTATGACGTGTCTGCCAAATACTCGTCGAGACAAATCTAACTATAAAACAAGTATAAATTAAAAATTTAAAAACCCCCGACTTTTACGCTTAAGCGTACTACGATTTAAATTTTAAAACATTCGCCATTTTGTGGCAGCGGCCATCTTGGATTTGCAATAGTGCTATTCTACTAGTATGTAATCCGCCATTTTGTAGCGGCGGCCATCTTGGACCGATTTTCTTCAAACATAGCTAACAACACTCTCGACTAATTCACCTTTCGGACAAAAAAAACCGCATTCAAATCGGTCTACCCGTTTGAGCGCCACAGGGGAACAGACAGACACACACACACACACACACAGACACGTCAAACTTATAACACCCCGTCGTTTTTGCGTGGGGGGTTAAAAAACCGCACTCAAAATATCTGGAGCTACGGTGCGACAGACGGAAAAATAACCAATGCTGTAAACATCGTAGCCGTAGGCACCGTAGGATAGATTTGTTTGCAAAATCTCGAGCTCGCAAATAAATCTATCGCACGGTATTTTTCGGGAATCGACAAACCTACATAAAGTTCTATACTATGTGTATTGAACTTTATGTAGATTTGTCGTATTAATTTTAACACCGCGAATGAAAATTTATAAATAAAAGTTTTTATATTATATTACTTTTATAAACTAGCTGATCCCCGCAACTTCGTTCGCGTAGATATAGGTTTTTATATAAGATCGGATCGGATCCCGTAATTCTTTTATTTACCTAAACTAAATGTAGCCTAAGTTACTCTTATAACATTGAAAGTTCCATTAAAATCGATCCAGCTGTTTCAGAGATTAGCTGAAACAAATAGACAGACCGACAAACATAAATTTAAACGCACATCAGTTTAAAATAAGCCGTACGTCCAAAGATCTGGGTCCCAAGTTATTTGAACCTAATACTGAGGATTGTAATGTCGTGTCATTTCTGAACAAAAAAATCTATGACCTTGAAATATTTACGGAACAATATATAAAGCACTACCTTTCTAACAACAAGTGTAAATTGAAAATTTAAAAAACCCCCGACATTCGCCATTTAGTGGCGGCGGCCATCTTGAATTTGCAATAGTGCTATTCTACTAGTCAAGCCCTTTCATTTGATACCCATATCAAGGGAGTTGTGAAAAAATATATCATCCGCCATTTTGTAGCGGCGGCCATCTTGGACCGATTTTCATCAAACATAGCTAAGAACACTCTCGACTAATTCACCTTTCAAACAAAAAAAACCGCATTCAAATCGGTCCACCCGTTTGAGCGCCACAGGGGAACAGACACACACACACACACACACACACACACACACACACACACACACACACACACACACACAGACACGTCAAACTTATAACACCCCGTCGTTTTTGCGTCGGGGGTTAAAAAAAGAATGAGTGAATTCGAACAACGCGTTAATGAATTACAGCTAAATACACGTTTTAACTTTCATCCCCTCTCCCAACGGAACCGTGCTGAATTTCGGGATAAAAAGTATCCTATGTCCTACCTGAGAGTATAAACACAAATCGTACTAAGTTTCATTCGAACCCATTCAGTAGTTTCGGCGTGATGCGCGGCCAAGATACAGACAGACAGACGGACAGACAGACAGACAAAAATGAAAAAAATTGCAGTTTTGGCTTCAGTATCGATTATAGAGTGCCCTCCAATAAAAAATTTCAAAATATCTTCAATGTACAGAATTGGATCTGTTACAGTTTTAATAAATTATAGATTAGAATAAGCAACCCCCACCCGTGCCAAGCGCGGGAAATTCGACTTGTACATAATATAATTAAAATTTAATCTGAAATAGTATGTAACTTTATGTATAGAGCTTAAGGCAATTAACTTCAATACTCTGATGCAATTACTCAGACAAGACAGTGATATGAAACAACATTAAGTTAATAGGTAGGCGGCTCTCTTGACGCATTGGTGAGCATTGTGATCTTATGAGTGGGAGGTCGCAGCTTCGATACCCGGGAGAGCCAATCGGACTAATTCTGTTTTACACAATCTCTAAACAAACTACAGGGATACACCACAAATAATACATTTTCTCCAGATTAAACGTCTTCTATCTTAGACTACGATGCAGTCTTAAGTACGGTGATACTTAAGTACGGACTTATGTGATAATATATTACTATACAGGGTGTAAATGACATCTTAATGAAAACTTTGAGGTAAGGTTGCATTTAATGTGTTATGTGAAAATACTTAATTCATTTATGTCAGAAATGATTGGTTTCAAATATTGCCATTTTTGAGCGCGCAATGTATTGCATACAACGCGATTACAACGCACGCAACGCTCCGCGCAAAATTCACAATATGAGACTTTTATGAGTTAAAGCGTGGCCTTGACGTCGCGCGCCCGGCACTTCTTTTGACTGTGCCGCGAGCCTCATTATAAATTCAAGGCCAGTACGAATGTAGGTTAACGACCTGTATTCACACTAGTTCACTAGCAATCAGTGTGCTTAGTCTAAATCGGAGCACTCGAAAACGAACTCGAAAACTATTGATCGATTTCAGAGTAAAATAGACCTAAAATGGATTGTATTAAGGTTTGAGTTCGCCAATACATTGAGCATTCGAACAATGCTGAATGTATTGGCGAACTCAAACCTTAATACAAGCCATTTTAGGTCTATTTTACTCTGAAATCGATCAATAGTTTTCGAGTTCGTTTTCGAGTGCTCCGATTTAGACTAAGCACACAGCTGTTCGACGAAAATCTTAAATTTGATAACATTACCGTTTTAAGTGAAAATAATGAAATAATTACTTTTTCATTTATAATTGCGTTGAGACAGATAGTAATAATGATTTTATACAGTATTCAGTTAAAAAAGAGGTAATAAATATCGGAAATTTCATGGAAAATTCGACGAAAAATTTCACCACAGGGGAACCTAGAATCATGTACTGAATCCGTGGGATGCGTTTTGGAAAGCATGTCTGAATACACCCTTTATATAAAAGCTACAATCTGTAATTGATTATTAAAAAAAGGATTTCTTGGTCAAAAAGCCTACTATACACCATTTTATCAGCATAAAATAACATCAATTAGAACAGTTTTAGTTAGTTGTTTTAGAACATTGACTTTGAACGTTAAAATTTATTTTATTTTTGTGCATGTTTGTTTAGGATAGGTAAGTAGATAAAATATAACGTATAGGCAGACCCTCACAAAGAAAGGATTAAAGAAAGGATTTTCCAAAATTTCTATCCGAGTGCGGGGGACTAAAATTCTAAGTAGGGGCCGGGCGGGTCAGCTAGTTAAGTTATAAACTTAAGCCAAAATACATAATATAAATTACACAAGTAAAATAAAGTCATTTCAAACTAACGCACACATTATAATTATACAATAAAAAAAACATATACATATGCATCAATTAATTACCACACGCCGATGACTTTCGCCACTTCTCTTCACACTACAAACACTAGACACTCGACACACAGTAACAACGCACGCGATCCGAATTTCGAATTTGGAACCCCGACGCTCCCGTGACGTCGCGTCGCGTCGGCCTCACTTCAACAGGTCGCATCCCGCACTGCCCGGCTCGGCGGCGCGCCCCGTTCGCGCTCGCGCCAAAAATAATACTCCAGAAGGACTCTCCTTTGACCGTGCGGGTATCGGAAAATGCCTTTTCCCAGACCTTAATCACTTCAGAATTAATGTTGATCCTACACGTGTAGACAATTTCCGTTTAATCTCGTTAGACAAGATTAAAAACTAAAACCAGAAGAATTCTCTACATTTCTTTTTCGGATTCTCTACATTGAGACTTTTCATTAATTGCTACTTAGTCTAGCATCTAGTTTAGTAAACTAGATAGATGCTAAACTAGACAAACCTTATATTTGTCCCAAATTAGTTTTGTTTCCTAGACGTAGTTTGTACCTTTAGTTCTCGTCATTCCGCCATATTGTATAGCTCGTGACGTCATATGGTAAGTGGATTATAAGATGAATCAACGCCATTGCCAAATGCTACGCCTCATTTATCAATATCCAAGTTTGGAAGTTATGAGGAAACCGATGATAGCATCAACATACAAACAAACAAATAAAGACGCACATGCGTAGATAAGCAAAACTCCATCCGTAATCGGGTTAGTAAAATAATATTATCATTATCCACTGTGACAGAATATTATGAAGATAAAAAGGTTGCTTCAATTGCTCAGCAGAATTTCCTATCCCCCGTGTCGATATCGGAAAATTCCTTTCTACGGTCCTTAATCCATGATGATTTGACACGTGTAGAAAGATTGTTTAAACTTTTCATATGCTCTTCATTATGCTGGCGGTTCACCAGGCGATGGAATATTATGTAGGTTGATAAATAATAAACTCTTATTGTTTAGAAGGATTTTTATTGTTTACACTTTACGTCCTTTATAGCCTCGGGATCGACATAGACTAGATACAATAGATCTCCTTTCTCTGTGTATGTAGACAATGGGTGTTTGACTTTACCGAAACGTTGTTGTTTATGGAACAATTCAATCGTTATTATTGGCTTAATGTGTGGCCACATATACTCTTACAAAACTGTGACCAATTGTACTCTAGCTACAGTACAACACAGCCAAGAAATTGTATTGGCTCTGATGTTTATTAATATCAACTGGAAATCCGGAACTGGCGGGATTCGAATCTATATCTTTGAATGCACCGCTGCACCCTTGCCGAAAGTTTTATCTTCTATCTATCTATCTTCTATAATATAATAAAACTGTAACAGATCCAATTCTGTACATTGAAGATATTTTGAAAATTTTTATTGGAGGGCACTCTATAATCGATACTGAAGCCAAAACTGCAATTTTTTTCATTTTTGTCTGTCTGTCTGTCTGTCTTTCTGTCTGTCTGTCTGTCTGTCTGTCTGTCTGTCTGTCTGTATCTTGGCCGCGCATCACGCCGAAACTACTGAATGGATTCAAATGAAACTTGGTACGATTTGAGTTTATACTCCGAGGTAGGACATAGGATACTTTTTATCCTGAAATTCAGCACGGTTCCCTTGGGAGAGGGGATGAAAGTTAAAACGTGTATTTAGCTGTAATTCATTAACGCGTTGTTCGATTTCACTCATTCTTTTTTTGTTAGAAAGGTAGTACTTTATATATTGTCCCGTAAACATTTCAAGGTCATAGGTTTTTTAGTTCAGAAATGACACACATTTATTGGGTTCAAATTACTTGGGACTCGGATCTTTGAACGTACGGCTTATTTTAAACTGGTGTGCGTTTATATTTTATGTTTGTCGGTCTGTCTATTTGTTCCAGCTAATCTCCGAAACGGCTGGATCGATTTTAATGGAACTTTTAATGTTATAAGGAGTAACTTAAGCTACATTTAGTTAGTAGTACATAAAAGAATTATGGGATCCGATCCGATCCTATATAAAAACCTATATCTACGCGAACGAAGTTGCGGGGGTCAGCTAGTTCCATACATATGTATCTTCTTTGCCAGTCTAAGTGACTGGTAATAGGTAATTCGGGGCACGATTCCCAAATCCCAGTGAGTTGTGGATTCGGATTAAAAAATATTCGGAAATCTCATTCAATCATCTCACAAAAATATTAATTAGACATAAAATTAATATGTTAAAATATTTAAAAATCCATCGTTGACCCCTTTGAGTACCTACTAATGGCGGATCAACAACGATGACTGACGGCGGTCTAGGGTGGCATATAGATTATAGTTCGGCCGTTCAGAGAATGCGTTCCTGACACCTATCAGTTAGTCACGACTAGGGATGGGCACAACATAACACTGAGTTCGTTACCGTTCCTCCAAAATGAACCGGCGCATTATTTTAAGATTATTTTCGTTTTAAATTGGCGGAATCATTTAAAATTTATATTTTAGTTATTTAAGTAGAAACCAAAAAAAGGTAATATTCATATAATAAAATTGTCAAATAAAAACAGATCGAAAACACTTGAAGAACGTGGTCTATGCGCACGAAACGACAACAGACGACTGTTTTAGCGTCACAAAATGGCGGCCCAACGCCATTTGGGGTTACCATTTTCAACCTAAATAAAAAATGCTACTTTCTTTCGCGCGTTCGGTTTGGTCATAGTTTTATTTTTATATTTCATAAAAGTTATCTTATAGTCCATTATTTTCAAATTCTTAAAAAGAAAAACAAAGCGTATTATTAATATATATATAGCTGTTCGTTCTGATTCACTGACTCACTCATTCATCGCCCCTCCTGTAAAATTTTGTATGAAAATTTTTTTTTTCACTAATGGTTTCGTATAGAGGACAAAAATTTAAGTAGAACAAAAATATGGAGAGAGCTGATGATTGAGGATTTCGGAGACTGGTGAAGAGCACGCTTAAGGTATTGAAGATAGGTGGGGGGTGCTCGAGCAAATGTCACTTGAAACGTCATTCAATTGGCAGTGAGCTGAAAAAAAAATCAAAATGGCGAAAAAAAGATGGCTGCCATACAAATTTCATCGGTCTCCATCTCGGAGGGTATAAAAGATGGAAGAGTGGTTTCTTCGCAAAAGATAATCAAGATCCAAAGGTCTACTTGATGAATAGAAAAAAAATTCAAAATGGCGGAATTTATTTTTCCATAGAAAATGTATGGCGAATATTGAAGAGACTACAAGACTACAAGTTGTGAACTATCCAAGGCTTTGATGCGGTTCTTTGGAAAACTCTCAAAGAAAAATATGGGAAGACATGATGATTGAGGGTTTGGAAGATGTTTGAGGAGCCCGGGCAGGATATTGTAGATAGGTGGGAGCAGGCCCGGATCTAGGGGGGGGCAGGCCGGGGCCCGTGCCCCGGGCGGCAGATTCAGAGGGCGGCAAATTCAAATGCTGAGTACAGCATTATCGCAACTTTGCGATGATTGAACGCGCAGTATAGTAAGTAGTAAAATAATCTATAGGTCAATTATGGCGGATTATCCTTAAGGCAAACTAGGCACGTGCCTAGGGGCGCG
This sequence comes from Melanargia galathea, assembly GCA_920104075.1. Classification (NCBI taxonomy): domain Eukaryota; kingdom Metazoa; phylum Arthropoda; class Insecta; order Lepidoptera; family Nymphalidae; genus Melanargia; species Melanargia galathea. The sequence continues at coordinate 5,840,426 of OV049863.1, forward strand.
AGATAAGAAGGGGCGCCAAAATTAATTGAGCAGGTGCAGGAGCAAAGTTAGCACAGGTCTTTCGAAGCTGCAAACTTAGATTAGTATAAATACCTATATTCTACACGACTTTTATTGGTCCTAAGTCCTAACAACATAATATTAAAAATCAGAACTAGCCGTTAGTTCAGCCAATCAGGGGCGCCGATAAGGTGCTGCCTAGAGCGCTGTCGACATCTAATCCGCCACTGTATTGGTACATACATATTTCAAACTATTAGGTACAGGTCATATTTTGTATTACATTGAAAATATTTTGAAAATACTTTTGGATGGCACTGTATAATCGATACGGAACCTAAAGGCTAAAACTGTAATTTGTTCATTTTTGTCTGTCTGTCTATAATCTTGGCCACGAATCACGTCGAATCTACTACCTACGCCAGTCAAATCTTACATTAAAATCGCAATCAAACGGCAAGTTCTGATTTTTTAATATGATGTTAGGACTACTACCAGTAGTCTAAAATCTGATTTTGGAGCTTCGAAAGACCTGTGCCAACTTTGCACGACTCAAAAAACCGCGAAGTTTTTGCACTTTTGGATTTTTCATTTTCAATATAAACCTAAACTATGCGTTTTAAAAAAAAATGATACAATACTTTTTTAAAGTAATCTAAAATTGCTACAATTTAAGTCTAGAACCAGCTCTGAAAATTCAATATTTACTGAGATAGGTACAGTTCTTCAAAACTTGACAATTATTTCCAAAAAAGTTAAATTTTAAGATTTGGTCAATTTTAAACTCCGATATTGGGGAAAATACTCATTTTACAGGTAAAGTTAAATGAAAAAATGTTATAGTAAATATAATTAACTTCAATTTAAACGACGTCTTTAGGCCATAAAATTAGTTTAAAGGTTGAGGAGGAAAGAGTATACTTTTTTATATTACATTAATTTCGGGGGGGGGGGGGGCAACTACTCGTCTTATATGTTTATACCTACTGGTAACCGATACTGGTATATCGAAAATATTGGTGGGGGCGGCATTTTACAGTTTTTGCCCCCCCTCGAAAAAACTGAAGATCCGGGGCTCCGTGGGAGGTGCTCAAACAAAAATTACTCGAAACCTCATCCAATTGGCACTGCGCTGAAAAAAAATGGCGGATTCAAGATAGCGGATATACAAATTTCGTCGGTGTCTATCTCACGAAGTATAGAAGATAGAAGAGTGGTTTTTTGGTTTTCATGCCGAGGAAAAATCTGGAAAGAGCTGATGATTGAAGATTTTTGAGACGGATGAGGAGCACGGTCAGAGTATTAAAGATAGGTGGGAGGTGCTCGAACAAAAATTACTTGAAACCTCATCTAATTGTCAGTGAGTTGAAAAAAAAGTCCAAAATGGCGGATTTAAGATGGCGGCCATACAAATTTCGTCGGTGTCTATTTCACTGAGTATAAAAGATGGAAGAGTAGTTATTTGGCAAAAGATGGTCAAGACGTGATTATTTGATGAACAGAAAAAAAAAACAAGATGGCGGAATTTATTTTCCATGCAAAATATATGGCGAATATTGAAGAGAATATAAGTTAGGAACTATATGCAAGACTTATGATACAGTACCTTTTCAAATTTTTTTTTTATGGAAGAACTCTCATTCTGACATATGATTCGGAGAAAAAATATTATGGAGGGTGATAATGATCGAGGGATTGGAAGATGGATGAGGAGCACGGCCAGGGTTAAAGATGCTGAAAATGATAGAAGAAGGTGGAGGCTGCTAAAACAAAAATAATACTGAAATCCTCGCGGTCCGCTTTAGCGGGCCGCGCAGCCAAGCACCCTACTAGTTTTATATTATAGGTATAACTGTATAAGAACAGATTACGATACTTGCCTATTATTTTTAGCACAGCACTATTATACAAATATAAAGCGCTGACATAACCTTGTAATAGCGCAGTATAGATTTAGAAAAATATTGTTTACCAAGTTATTTGACACTCAGTTTGGCACAAAATTATAACATTCATTGATTATTGATATAATAATGTTGTTTTAATGCTCATCAATTGTTAAAACGGTAAACAACCAGCAAAAATATTTTTATCGTAACTGCAACGCCATTACAAAGCTACGTCGTCAGTTCAATCGCGACGTGTCAGGAACGCATTCTCTGAACGGCCGAACTTTACTATATACCATCGCACCTCTCGCATATCCCCAGATTTGATTAATTACACTATCGTTTACATGACTTTTGTTCATGAAATTGAATATACCTACATGGTTACATTACTTTGGGTATCTACATCTCGGCAAAAATATAAAAAAAAATCCAGCATGTCAGTTTTTTGTAATAACTATTTATTAAGAAGATTTTTACAAAAAACTACATCTACTTACCTAAATAAACAACAGATATATTAAAAATAATGAAACCCAAATAATGTTTCATTTCATGAACAAAAAAAAATTATTTTTGTAAACTAGTGTTATTATCTACACGAGTTTCAAATATTGGCACTACATAATATTATAATATACGAGTACCTACATGCATACCTTCTTTAATAACAATAATATTCAATGCAGGCTGCTTTCAAACTAATTTAGAGTTTAAGATTGTTTAAGCCTTGAGAAAAATGCCAATCGCAACAGAAGTTTATTTTGCTTTACGCTCGTTTACGGTCAGCCGAAGATTCTTTAACGGTCCAGCTGTTCAGATGCTCATACAATTTGAACGAAAAGCAAACTATAAAAGTTTTTTTTTTCATTGGATACTTGAAAATTGACACCATACTTGTCGTTCATACTAAACCAATATGCAATAGCTTCACCATTATCAACGCCCTTTTCAAACAACATCAAAGTAGCGATATTACAGGTGATAATGACTTTACACCGATCAAATATGCTTTTACACTAATGGACGAATGGAAGTCTCTTAACGCTTAAGGCGCGAGCACATCACTGGAGTGGCGCCGAGGTGCAATTTCTCTAAATGATAACAATTTAAACCCAACTTTATATCAATATGCTTGGGCATACGGTGGACAACAAAACTAAACAACAACGCACTATTTCGGCTCCAAGAGCTCTTCATGTTTTGTTTTCATTATATTTTTTACTAGCGACCCGCCCCGGCTTCGCACGGGTAGTAGAGCATATTATGCGTAGGTACCTACTACCCGCTCAGGGATTAGGCAGCGTTTTCGATGAAAGCTCCCAGGCGGCTTGACTTTTTACGATATTTTCCACAATGAACTTACTATAACTCACCTTATACCCGAATTACTAATTCCGTGGAATTCTGACGTTTCATAATGTTACCAGAGATAAAACAATTCCCACAAAAAAGATAAAAAAAAAACAAAACTTATGCAAATACAAATCAACTGCTGCATGTAGATATTATGACAAATGCCTGACAGACACTTCATGGTGATAATGTCATTCGACTTCCATTTTTCAATAAATTTTTTCAATGTGCTTCTTTTGTTTTCTATTGATGTTAGTGTGCAATTTCTAGTTTCCACTCTTAGCAATTTCTATTTTAGGGCGAAACTATTAATATTATTAAGCGGCTTAGAGCTTTATATGTTGACAGGGAATTAAAGTAGTTTCGGGTAAAATCGTACTTCGTAGATGTGTTTAACCCTGTTCTCCACATAAATAACTCATCTGTAAATGACAATGACAGCTGTCAGAATTAAGTCGATATTAAGTCAAAAATAAGGAGAAAAACTAAATATTTATTATATTTAGTTTTTTTATTATATTTCAAATCAAATAAATTACAGTGTATTTGGGACATAAAAAGGTAAGTTTTCACCAGATTCCGTGAAAAAAAAAAATATTTATTTTAAAAGTTAAAAATAAAAAACCAAAAACTTGGTTTTTTGAACTTTTCACATAAATTTTGAGGTTATGTGAAAAAAGTGTAAATATAAAAGTTGTAGATCTTTTTATTACCTACAACTTTGCCATTTGACTTTTTTCCATAGGACTTCTAGTTTTGCCGGAAATCGAGATAAACCGTTTTTTACCCTTAAAACTCCCCCCCTTTTTTCCCGAGCTCAGATCGCCCGTAAATTATTTTTCCTTGTATTTTTATAATATTCTCCTCCTTTTCCAATGGGTTTCATTCTACGTAATGTGATTTTTTTTTGGTTTCAAAAATTATCGACACTGGGCTATATAGGGAGAACCGCGACCACCGACGCGCTTATAGGCACGCTCCCGCCCGCGCCGCCGCAATTTTTAAATCTGTAATATCTTCGAAAGTATTCATTTAAATCATATGCTGTAAAAGGCCATATGGATTTATATTAAATCAACAATGTATTTAAGGTATTTAATTAGATAAGGATTAATGCTGTATTGGTTGAAATCGCTTCGAAAATTAGCCATTATTTGTCGTAAAAAGTAAATGACAAAAAAATGTTATTGTGGGATATCCATAGGAGATAGACATATACCATCGCGGAGTTTTCTGTAGACCTTTTCAATGTGTACAATACTTAGTACATTATTTTGATAAATCTCGTAGGGTTCAGCCTGCGTTTGCAATGTAAGCGGAAAAAATTTAATTATTTACGACATCACATTAGAAACCTCAAAAATAACAGTATTTCTCCACTATTTAATGTATGTTATTATACATATAAACCTTCCTCTTGAATCACTCTATCTATTAAAAAAAACCGCATCAAAATCCGTTGCGTAGTTTTAAAGATTTAAGCGTACAAAGGGACATAGGGACATAGGGACATAGGGATATAGGGACGGAGAAAGAGACTTTGTTTTATACTATGTAGTGATTTCAACCATATTATGTCAAAATACATAAATAAAGCTAATTTAAGGTGATATAAGCTTAAAACGCTGCGTCTCGGCGCCACTCACAGGCCCTTGCCTTATGAAATTTTTAATACATATAAGACATTGACTTTTTTTTGAATGTCCATACACTAATGGTCAAAATACTTGCGACCAAACACTGAAACGAATAATTTACAAATAAGAGTATTCCAAACAGTCAGAAACCACTTTCACACTCTACCATTAATTGCCACATTTTTCCATGACATGTTCTTATTTCTTTGACATTTGTATAGAAGCAAGAACTGTGTACAGAAACTCAGGCCGCACGGCGAAATTTATTCGCGCGAATTTTTTCGCAAAATTCTGTGACATATGGGAATGTATGAAGCACGCACATGCGATTTAAAATTCGCGAGAAAAATATATTAAAATGCGGAATATAAACCGCGCGAATAATTTTCGCAGTGCGGCCCCGCTCTAATAGGTCCAATTTATTAACATGAGAGCATGTAGACGTACCTAATAATATTTCTATCGTTTATAGGTACATAGTTGGATTGTAGAGCAAGTTAATTTCTTCACTACGTAGTTCAGAAGTACAGAAGTCTACGTTTTAGAACATGCCGAGATGATTATAATGTGTGCCGTACTTATTTTGTGTAGAGCAGGAACTTCTTAAATTACATCGGGATGATTTGGGAATCAAATCGGGGTCTCTAACTGGGAAGACGTGTATCCAGAATGTGCCAGGGATTTCAACGTTCCCCGCTCCCCTAATTCGGTAACATTATTACTTCGCTCACGTATTTTACCCTAATGGTGATTGACGCAGCTGAAATCTGCGTCAATCAGAATTTTTTCCATTAAACTACCACCAGTACCTAGATAATAAATGCAGTACAAGGGACATGACTTCCTTTAATTGCGAAATCTCAATCGCTTATGATTATGATTATGATTATGATATATGATAATTATGATTACTTATATAAATGATAAAAAGGCGTGGATTTGACTCGTTCCAGCAATGCGCGAGACGGCAATTCAATCATGTACTTACCATAAAATTGTTATATTGATATTGTAAATTTGGAAAAGAGCAACCGCCGAGTTTCTTGCTGGTTCTTCTCGGTTGGAACGGCATTCCGAACCAGTGGTAGATTCATCTGACTATTCAAAAGCACTTGTAAAAGTTTATTTGAATAAAAAACTTTTCTATTCTATTCTATTCTATTCTTATCTTTTTTTATATTTTAAAATCATAGGTTTGAGGAAATGGTAGAAATATTAGGTACCTACAGCCTAGTCCTGTCTATACGCAAAGCATAAGACACATCTGTTATCTAATATTACCTACGTCATAGGAGTTTGTCGGAAAATTCAAAAAATCAAAATTATTTCGTGAAGGTTATCTTGTGGTTCATATGACAAATCAAAACTCTACCACCCGTTCGAAAAGCGGATTCTGCTGAGAAGAGCCAGCAAAAAAATGAGCAATTGTTCTTTTCAAAACACAAGTTGTTACAGTACACAATGGGGTATTCGGTGTGCAATGTCACTATTATTAATATTAATATCACTCGATACGCGATAACGTGATCCCGTATCGAGGAAATATTGATGGTGTTAGCAGTATCGCAATTGTATGACATTGCATCTCTAATTCATCAGATACTTACCAGAGTAACTATAAGGCATTGATGTAGATTATTCTATAGCAATGCAATGCGGTCCTAATAAATGTGCAGTAACACCTCCCGGTCCCAATACATTTCCAAAAAAAATGTTTTTTTTTTTTTGTCACTATACCTACTGTAGATTCTTGTAAATTAGTCGGGTGAATACAATAAAAAGCTATTCTAAGATTAGAGGTGATTTGAAAGTGTTCATATTAAAATTTACATTAACACAAACATCGCTCTTATAAATATTTATACGTTAGGAAATCTATTTAGACTACTCTCTCGAGAACCGGGGTACATGTACTATAGGTGCGAGTACATAATATTATGAGATCATGTTACTTTAAATGAAGCTCTACCTAATAATTACGTGGTGAAAAACGTTCTTAATCCTCCACATGTCACTAAGGGCTCTTACACATTAAAACACGTCACGACGTCGGGTCGTGCTACGTCGTAGCACCTCATTCCATGCTGTTGTTTTGTTATTTCTCTTTGTATTCTTCTAATGTTTTGTCCCATAGTACGGGACGCTTCTCGACTAGGATTATAAAATGATCAACCTCTACGTCGTCTGTCATCTTGGGATATTCAACAACAAATGAATGGCATCAGCGAAGGAGTGCGTGAGTCGTGTGTTTCTACGAGGTCGTACCGTGCATCGTGACACGATATGACGTCGTATCAGGTTTATGTGTAAGAGCTCGGTCAACGGATCAAACCCTATTTACGCTTTACGCTCATTTGGAGGGGAAAGGGGAATCATTCATGTTCAGGATGGCTAATATTCTTTACTAGCTTTGCCCGCGGCTTCGCCCGCGTAAATTTCGATTTTTCACAAATCCTGAGGGAATCGTGGATTTCCGGTTCCCTTTTCCAACCTTTATATTTACTTTTAAGGAAGTTTGCTATAGTAAACTACCTATACCTGTAGATATAGATTTCGGTTTTCAAAATCCCGCGGGAACTGTGGAGTTTTCCAGGATAAAAAGTAGGATTTTCAGCCAAATCGGTTCTGTAGTTGCGGCGTGATTGAGTAACAAACATACAAACATCCAAACATCCAAACATCCACACTTTCACATTTATAATATTATAGTAGATAAACAAAAACATAATTACAACCACGAACTACGCCAAAGTGTTGTTATCTAAAAGAAAGGCTCAAAGTGGAGGTATCAGGAGATGGCGCTAATATCGAGCCTAGACACGCCACGGCACAGGGGTAATAAACCATAATCATAACTTATTAAGTAGACCATTACTTAGTAGTAATTTCTTTAATGGTTTCATTTCATTTCATTTCAATTCATCTATAAGTACTAAACATAGGCAGGTACTAGAACAACGACATTACAATAGTTCAAAAACTGGTCTCAGAATTGAGAAAATCCTTTAGGATCGGGATAACTCTGAATTGTATTCGTATCTCTGTTAAATCATTAAAATGGTCATCTGTAATATTATGACGACAGTTGTATGTATCTACAAGCCTTCAGAATGATAAATCTTTGGAGTAGGGTGAAGATAAATCAAGACTTAGCTGTCACTAAGCGTAGTAACGGTATGTGCAGACTAAATAACATAACCTGTAATAGAGCATGGTGTCGTAATGTGTTTCATGGTTTTAAAATATTTTAGTAGTATAATGGCATATTTTAGTAGTGTTATCTATAAAAAAACTAGCGGACCCGGCAGACGTCGTCCTGCCCGGTAACATACTGACATCAGTGCAACCTACCCGGTCATCAAAGTACTAATATCGCAATTAAAAAATAAGGGTTGATCGTAGAAGGGTGAAAATTTAGGATTGTATGTATTTTGTAAAAAGTTTTTCCCGCTTTTCTTTTAAATTTTTTCCTGAATTTTCTTTGCTATAAACCTCACGGAGCCCGAGACCTTTCCAACGAATGCAAAACCGTGGAAATCGGTTCGTGCGTTCTGGAGTTATAGCGTCAGGAAGGAAAACCCGACTTATTTTTATATTATACTAGCGGACCCGGCAGACGTCGTCCTGCCCGCTATTAGCGCCGCCTACCGGGTCCAACTTTTCTACTTATAAACCTTCCTCTTGAATCACTCTATCTATTAAAAAAAACCGCATCAAAATCCGTTGCGTAGTTTTAAAGATTTAAGCGTACATAGGGATATAGGGACAGAGAAAGCGACTTTGTTATAAACTATGTAGTGCTAGTAGAGATGTAAGGGGGTCATTCACACAATTCTTATATCGAACTAGCTTTTGCCCGCGGCTTCGCCCGCGTGAATTTCTTTTTTTCACAAATCCTGAGGGATAAGTAGATTTCTGGTCCACCCGCCCCCCGCCGCGCGGCGGCGTACCGCGGTATCGCGTACGGCGGGCGCAGGGCGCAGGGGCGCGGCGCGGCGCGGCGCGGGGAGTTCCGTGCAGTGCGAGCGTCGCGTCGGCCGTAAAATACCTATCAGGGCGTTTTTTAACATAGGTACTTACCGATTTCAACACAACTCCTTTTTTGAAAGTCGGTTAAAAAAGTAGCCTATGTTATTCCTTGGTTAATCCTCTACTTGTCTGTGAAAGTCCCGTCAAAATCGGTTCAGCCGTTCCGAAGATTAGCCCGTTCAAACAGACAGACAGACAGACAAAAATTTTAAAAACGTGTGATTCAGTTATGGTGTCGTTCAAATAACCATATGAGCTTAATATGTGGTAGTTATTTCGAAATTACAGACAGACACTTCAATTTTATTTATTAGTATAGATGGACATAGCCGCCTATTAAAATAATTGAGCTTTGATGTCACGACTTAAAATTTGCTTTCTACTGTCACTTAAAATCATAAACCCCAACCAGAGCGAAATTCAAAATTTTTTATCTTTGTTTGATAAGTGTATTACTTATCAACCAAGACACGACGATCATTAGCTATGCCCACACTATGTCTTTTCATCTTCAACTTTCATCGTCATCTTTCTATTCAACTTTCATGCCTTTTCATCTTCAACTTTCGTCGTCATCTTTCTATTCAACTTTCGTTTGACATTTAATTCGAATGCGTCAACGCACGACGCTAACGTAGTCATTTTGGTTCTGTCTGTGGTGAAAACATGAGCGACGAGAACATTTTACTTGGTGGAATATGTGCGGCTTACTTAGTCATACGAAAATCCAGAAAAAAAAGTTTTGGATACGAAGCTATTATAATAATCGAAGTACTTAACGTGATTGTAAGTGAACTTAGAGAAGATAAAGATATCCTTTTTAAAAATCATCAATAAACTTCAAAGTAATATTTTTTTCTTCGTCCGCCATCTTGTCGTTGAACGCTTTGTGGCACAGAAATCCACCAGACGCGGGAAACGTGTTTCGCAGCGCGCGCTGTGCTTTCAACTGTCAATAACGCATGCGTCAAGGGCATGCCTCACGTGCGCAGTTGACTGCGCTGTGACGCATGCCCTTGATGAACGAAAAAAGGCACAGTGTGGACATAGCTACACAACACGACCATCCATTTGTCGATAACCGAAAACCAAATCTTCATGAAGTATTTATGTCAAAGCTTTCAGTGCTATATAGTGTAAGCATTTAACTATATATTTTAATAACGTTCAAATACTGATTTAGTAGATTTCTACAATAAGTAGATTAAGGGCCTGTTTCACCACCTTCGGATAAGTGATGAAGATAGCGTAAACGTAAGTTTTGTCACTTTCTTACTTTATGTCGTGACAAAGACAACAGTTGTGAATAGCTGTCCGACACTTATCACAAAATGGTGAAACAGGCCCTAATTATTTTATCTTCTAGTTACGCTGTACGAGGTGTAAAATGATGTAATGTAAATCGATTTGAATTTGGCAAAATTTGGCAAATTAAAATAAGTAGATAACTCCATAAGAAATTAAAATACAACTAAGTAGGTATATATAATGCGGATGCCTTTACACCAATTTATAACATGTAGGTACATTACTGGACGCACCTAAGAGTGCCTAAGATGTCACTGAAAGTCTATTAAATGGAAAAAACGGAGACCGATATTATAAAAAGCAAGAAGTTCATAGCTAGTAAATTGTAAAACTTTATGTAAAGCTATTGTCTTAACGTGATTCGATTCGAACAAAACCAGCGGCCCAAGCACGAGTTCTAGCACGTCTCGACAACATTGATAGATTTCGATTATCAAAACGCTATATCATCATAGTAAAATGGACCTGAATTACCTTGTTATAAAGTCGTTTATTTTAACTATCGATATTTATTTCGTAAACTTCTGGCTCTCGGTGGATGAACGGCGGAGGCTTAAAACAAGACAGTTAAGGTCCATTTCACCTTGAAGCTATAATGTTTACATACTAGAAATCTATCATCCTCGAAATGTGCAATCTTGTACTATGCCTTCAGAACGCAGAGGTCACAGCGAAGTGGTAAAAATCGAGCGATGGTGCTAATGATCGCAGGTGGACACGCAATGGTCAGATTACATCGGCGTATTTCACGGCAGAGTAATTTCCGACTCATTCGAATTCGTGGGGTAAATGTTGCCAGTAAAAGAAACTGTAACCATAACGAGGTTAAACTGTTATTAGTTTCCGATCATTTTATTAAAACCATACACAATTTGCCACACCAGCTATATAAAATAGGTAAATATTTTTATTTTTTTATAATATATGTGTCGTGATCCCCACTGCCGAAATTCATGGCCCATTTCATTATCACGTAGTGTGAACAGAGTTATTAGGGCACTTTCAACTTTATGCAACATTGTATTAAATAATAATACTTTAAGTCTTGCTAAATCGTTGGCGTATAGGTATCTATACTCCATTTCTTTATTGCTATAATTCATGTTATTCATATCGTGCTTATGGACTATTTTTGTTTTATAATAAATTTATGCATGAACAAATTTTAGTTTACAAGACATAAAAGTATGGCTTCCATTAATAAGACGATAGGTATTATCATGATTTATTTGATCTACTTACGGCTTCAAGAGTGGATGCCGCAGTCTGAATTTAGACACCGGTATAAATAATACTTACAAACGATTATTATATTACATTACATACAGCCTCTGGATACGAGCAAAATGTAAGAGAAAAACGCCAATGTAATTCTGCGGGCGGAAGTACTTTTTCGGCATTTCATCCACGCAGTTATTATGGTGACCAAGTTCACAAAGATATATACTTAAAACAAGCGTATCCCTATTATTTCAATATGTTACATTTTAGTGGCATTCCGCTTACGTTGTAGCAAACTAAAAATGACAACGATACGAATTCGTATCGTTATTTCATTATATGGAACACATCGCATTGTGGTACCTAATTTAGACATGCAAATAGAAAAAACTGACTTCAAACCAGTAATCCCAGACAAATCGATGTACCTACCAACCAAAAATATTAGTGACTGGCTAGGTACATATTTTATAGGTGTAATTTCATTCGAAATCGGTTCATTCGTTTTTGAAATAATCGCGAACGTACATACATATTACATACATACTTACAAATACAGAACCTGCTTTTTTGAAGTCGGCTAAAGAGCCATAAAGTATTCGGAACGCTAGCCAACGCAACACGATACTACGAAAGAGAGCCCATAACGAAATCTGATAAGAGTTTTTGTAACGCGCAAACAAAAAGCTCAAAAAAGTATGAATGAAGCGAGCGATACAAACATTCTAATAAGAGAAGCTGAATGAAGGGACGACGAAGTAAGTCCTAACTAACACCAAAAAAAGTATGTAAGCTGATTTTTCTAAGTTGAATTCAGTCTTTGACCCAAACTGATATATTAAAGGTATATTTATACTTGTACAGATAATGTATATCTGTTTTTGTCTAGTTTCACTAGAGACTACGGGTTTCAACTAAAAAAACTAAGTCATAATTGCTTGGAGAAAGAAGAACATAGGAAGTAGAAACAACTTATCTCGTGAAAATAAAGGATGTCAACAGTATTTAAAAAACCTATAACCACGTGAATGAAATCGCGGGCAAAAGCTAGTTATTTTTAACCTTTCACTGACTCCGATTGAGGTATTATTTTTGTTACAAACTTTACCCAACCTAATACCTACCCTTTGATCGCTTGCTCGAAGTATTTGTTGAACGAAGCCCTGTATAAATAAAGATAACATTTTCATTACATCGTTTACCGAGGCTTAGATTTTAATCAAAGCAACTCAAAGTATAAACAATCACGTGTTTTACTATAACAGTACTGCAAATTTAGCGGAACACTGATAGTTTTATGTTAATTTAACGCCGCGCCGGGACCGTAAAGGGTGACGTGGGCGTGGGAGAATGATCTTAGATCTACAATAAGACAAGAGGCCCTGTAGGCTGGGCAACCACGTTGTACCTATATTATCTATATTATTTATATGTATAAAAATGAATTGCTATTTTCCTCGGTCACGGCATCACGCGTGAACTCGCTTGCACGAAGGAGGAGAAAAATGTGACAGACAATTATTTTTGACTAGCGGTCCGCCCCGGCTTCGCCCGTGGTACATATATAGCCTATAGCACTCAAGGATCACGTTTAAATCCAACGGTGAAAGAATTTTTGAAATCGGTCCAGTAGTTCCTGAGATTAGCGCGTTCAAACAAACAAACTCTTCCGCTTTATTATATTAGTATAGATAATATGCGGACGGCCTTAGGGACCTTTCAGACAGACCGGCGCGGAGAGCAGAGCAAATTTTAATCGCATTTAAAATAGAATCTTAAGACATTGAAATAGGCTTTATTTCAATGTCAAAAAAAGGAGGTTCTGTATTCGACCCGTATGTATGTATGTATGTATGTATGTATGTATGTATGTATGTATGTAAGTATGTTCGCGATTATCTCCGCAAGTAATGAACCGATTTTGATGATTGTTTCATTACATGTTAACTCTTTTATGATAAGAGGATGCTCGAGCATGCTCCCAATACGCTCTGTGTGAAATATATGAGAGCAGCCGGTCGGCTACTCGTCGAGCCGGTCGGCTGCTCCATGCCCGTGCCCTTTCGCGCTCGAGCATCCGACCGGCTCCGTTCGCGTGCTCTTTCATGCTCGCACAGCCGACCGTAGGCCGAATATGCTCTGCCGTCCGGCCCAAGAGCGTACGCTCGGCTCCGAGCGCATCCGCGTGTCCGTTCACACAGACCGGCGCGGAGAGCAGAGCAAATTTGAACGGCCGGTCTGTGTGAAAAAAAAAATGCTCTCCGACGCTCTCCGCGCCGGTCTGTCTGAAAGGTCCCTTAGAATGTGCTGCCGCCCAGGAGAGCGACATGCATGTAGTGCCATTTCTGAAAAGGTCAGATTGGAGGTGGATCAATTTTGTTCAGGAGGCATAGGTATACTAACTTTAGAAGCCACGGGGTTAGTGGCTGTGGAACAATTTACTGTGAATACTTGCGCCTCGTACTTCTCGGCAACTTTTTGATGTGAGTTAACCATTCCATTTTCGGCTATATTGTGATTGGCAGAAGAATAAAGTTAAGTTTCTTTTTGTTCCACAATTCACCTCTTATGGAATCGGGCCGTGTTCCAACTCCCAACAACTCAACGCATTTGATTGATTGCCCTCCTGCACGAAACATTCGCACCATTTCGTGTATTGAATTTAATAACATCGCTAATTACCAAAAAATGGCGGTCTGATGAAATATTGCTTGCTTACCTATATATTTTATACAAGCGGAAACCCGCGACTTCGTTCGCGTGGATGTTGGTTTTTAACAATACCGTGGGAATAATTTTGTCTTTTCTAAGCTCCTTTGAGCTTATACCTTGCTAAAAACTGTTAAATGTTTAGGTAGATAAAAATGTAAACATCCGCCAGTGAAAGTCCCATCAAAATAGATCCAGCCTTTTGAGAGATTAGCCAGTAATCTTTAAAGGATTTCCTTTCTAACAATAAAAGAATGAATGAAATCGGACCACGCGTTAATGAATTACGGCTAAGTAGGCATTTTGACTTTCATCCCCTCTCCCAAGGGAACCGTGCTGAATTTCGGGATAAAAAGTATTCTATATGTTACTCCGTAGTATGAACTTAAATCATGTCAAGTTTCATTTCAATCCATTCAGTAGTTTTTGCGTGATGCGCGCACAAACATAATATAGACAAACAGATAAACAGACGAACAGACAAAAATTTCAAAAATAGCTTTTTTACGTTCTATTACTTATCCCTAACATCCCCCAGTTATTATTTTACAAAAATCTTTATGTCCAGATACGGCAAGTCTACGATTTTATTATATGTATAGATATAGATATAGACTAGATTATGCTCACGACTTCGTCTGCGTGGATTTAGATATTTTTTTAAATCCCACTTTTTGCTGTTCCGGGATAAAAGAAGCCTATGTCCGTCCCCAGAATGTAAGAAAATTCTGTACCAAATTTCATCCAAATTGGTTAAACTGTTGAGCCGTGAAAAGCTAGCAAACAGACAGACACACAGACAGAATAGAATAGAATAGAAAAGTTTTTTATTCAAATAAACTTTTACAAGTACTTTTGAATCGTCAATTTGACGGTTGGACAGACAGACGGACAGACACACTTTCGCATTTCGCATTAGTGTTATGTAGGTACATGATTGTGGTGGTCACAACCAGTGGTAGATTCAATTGATTATTCAAAAGTACTTGTAAAAGTTTATTTGAATAAAAACTTTTCTAACTATTCTATTCTATTAGTTTTCTAAAGAGTAACTATAATAGTAAGCTACTTAGGTAGGTACATATATGAGCGGTGACTTAAATACATAATTCCCCTTTCTCCTCCAACGTCAAAATCGATAACATATACAGGGTGTAAATGTGAAAACTTTGAGGTAAGGTTGCATTTAATGTGTTATGTGAAAATACTGAATTCATTTATGTCAGAAATGATTGGTTTCAAATATTGCCATTTTTGAGCGCGCAATGTATTGCATACAACGCGATCACAATGCACGCAACGCTCCGCGCAAAATTCACATTATGAGACTTTTATGAGTTAAAGCGTGGCCTTGACGTCGCGCGCCCGGCACTTCTTTTGACTGCGCCGCGAGCCTCATTATAAATTCAAGGCCAGTACGAATGTAGGTTAACGACCTGTATTCACACTAGTTCACTAGCAATCAGCTGTTCGACGAAAATCTTTAATTTGATAACATTACCGTTTTAAGTGAAAATAATGAAATAATTACTTTTTCATTTATAATTGCGTTGAGACAGATAGTAATAATGATTTTATACAGTATTCAGTTAAAAAAGAGGTAAAAAATATCGGAAATTTCATGGAAAATTCGACGAAAAATTTCACCACTGGGGAACCTAGAATCATGTACTGAATCCGTGGGACGCGTTTTGGACAACATGTCTGAATACACCCTTTATATTTACGAAGTTTTCTTGAACGTAGTGGACTCTTTTAGGATTTCCTGTCGCTCAAACCAATGTCTATGCTAGTGAATTGTGACACAACGCTAAATGGTTGGTTTAATTTAGATTCCACCTCTATAGATATGTGATGTTACATCCGATTTACTACCCAGTATCTATTAGATAGGCTTATATATAGAAAAACGACAGGCGCTAAAAACAAGTAGGAACATAAATTACGCAGGCATTTATTATGGTATCTGTGAGCTGAATTTGGACTATGTTCCTATAACATCTATAATATACCTTCTACCCTCTACCAACTGCGTCATTGATCTAGCGGTTAGCACTTTCGACTGTGGATCACGACGTCGACTGGGTTCGATTCCGTCGGGCCAAAAAATTATAAATGTTTTTCTGTCAAGAAATTCTCAATGCCAACCCGGAGTTGGTAGTTAGCGGTTAGTTACACCCCCGTGCCTAGAAGAGCACGTAAAACTATCGGTCCTGCGCCTGTTCTCTCTCCGGACGTGTCGCATTGGTGTCCCATCGGACTATGAGAGTGAGGGAATAGTTAGTGAGTACAACTAGAGAAGCGGTGGACCTAGAGTTTTCTTTGGAGAAAATATCCTAAAGATAATATTATCTAACCCTAAATTTAATTTAAAACTTGAATTCACCCAAACGAAGTCACAACTCACGAGCATCAGCATGTATGTAGAGCTAGACATACAATAACGGCTTACAAGAGCTTATATTTGACTCGGTCAAGTTGACCAACTAAGCCATTTACTTGCTCTGACCTTTATTGCCCTATCAAAGGTCATCACACTTAGTCATCGTATAGAACATTTCGTAGTAGGTATAGGTACTTTCTTAGCAGTTACACTAACCTTTTCTGAGCAAACTCTTTCGATTCCCGCAACGCAACGTGCAAACATGAAATCTCTGGTTCGATTTCAGAAAGAAATTAGATATGAGGGTTTTCTAAAGATTCCACAAGCAATCTTAGACTTGCCTTTACACAAGTTTAAGAACTCTGTTAAAAGTATGCTCATAAAAAAGCTTATTATACAATTGAAGATTATATAAACGATAAAAAAGCATGGACTAATTAGCTCGTTCCAGCAATGCGCGAGACGGCATTTCAATCATGTACCTACATAAATAATTGTTATATTGTTATTTTTGAAAAAGAGCAACCGCCGAGTTTCTTACAGATTCTTCTCGGCTGGAACTGCATTCCGAACCTGTGGTAGATTCAAATTGACGATTCAAAAGTACTTGTAAAAGTTTATTTGAATAAAAAACTTTTCTATTCTATTCTATTCTATTAAGAAAACCGGTTATACGCTCTAAATCGGTTATCTTTTGTAAGAAAATTCGACTTCTGCAATAGTATAATTTACAAAGCAGTGTATCAGTGATTTAACTGCCTAGACTAGACGTTACAATTAATGAAACATAACGTGGTGGCACCAGTTATGGACAGGGTTAAGCGCCGAGTCAAACATGAGGAGCTATAACTTTTTTATTATTTAATCTAGAGTGTTATAATTTTACAATGATATACCTACTCAGATATACAGAGCTTTTCACTAACTGCTAAAATAGTCGAACGAGTTTTGAAATATGGAAACCTAAAAACGATCAACTGAAATATGTAAAAATCTTTATGATGGACAGTCTAAATCCAGTTATGGACACCCAGTGATGGACAGTTGGTTTTTATCCAATTACTGCAAAGCCAATGATAGTTATGATTTTTGTAGTCTATGTATGTATGTTTGTATCCAATTTTTTGTTCTAGCGAAGCACCTAAACTACTGGGCCAATGTTGATGAATGAGGTGTTAATTGATTCGTTGTTATAGTTTGGGGGTGACATTTTATATACGAAAAAATCGAGAAGTGACATTCGCACAGCTAAATTGGAATATTAAGTTAGTTTTAGATAGACACAACAGATGGCGCCACTAGCCGCTTGCCCCGCCTTTTCTTCCATTAGTACACAACTGAATACACGTTTTTCTAAATTATTATTTTTAACCCCCGACGCAAAACGAAGGGGTGTTATAAGTTTGACGTGTCTGTGTGTGTATGCGTGTGTGTGTGTGTCTGTCTGTTCCCCTGTAGTGCTCAAACGGGTGAACCGATTTGAATGCAGTTTTATTTCGTTTGAAAGGTGAATTAGTCGACAGTATTGTTAGCTATGTTTGATGAAAATCGAACCAACATGGCCGTCGCTACAAAATGGCGGATTACATATTTTATCACAACTGCCTTAATATGGGTATCAAATGAAAGGACTTGACTAGTAGAATAGCACTATGCAAATCCAAGATGGCCGCCGCCACAAAATGGCGAATGTCAGGGGTTTTTTAAATTTTTAAATTATACTTGTATACTATTATGAGTAGTCGGGTTTTAGTTTAAGTATTTAAATATCACTTGCTTTAACGGTGAAGGAAAACATCTTGAGGAAACCTGCATGCCTGAGAGTTCTCCATAACGTTCTCAAAGGTGTGTGAAGTCTGCCAATCCGCTGGGCCAGTATGGTAGACTATGGCCAAAACCCTTCTCACTCTGAGAGGAGACCCGTGCTCTGTAGTGAGCCGGTAATGGGTTGATCATGATGATGATGATGATGATGGGTTTTAGTTTACGAACTTTATCTCTTGTTTTATTTTATACTAGCTTTTGCCCGCGGCTTCGCCCGCGTGAATTTCGGTTTTTCACAAATCCTGAGAGATAAGTAGATTTCTGGTCCACCCGCCCCCCGCCGCGCGGCGGCGTACCGCGGTACCGCGTACGGCGGGCGCAGGGCGCAGGGGCGCGCGGCGCGGCGCGGGGAGTTCCATGCAGCGCGAGCGTCCGCGTCGGCCGTCGCGTCGCGCGCAGCGAAAATACCTATCAAGGCGTTTTTAACATAGGTACTTACCGATTTCAACACAACTCCTTTTTTGAAATTCGGTTAAAAAAGTAGCCTATGTTACTCCTTGGTTAATCCTCTACTTGTCTGTGAAAGTCCCGTCAAAATCGGTTCAGCCGTTCCGAAGATTAGCCCGTTCAAACAGACAGACAGACAGACAAAAATTTTAAAAACGTGTGATTCGGTTATGGTATCGTTCAAATAACCATATGAGCTTAATATGTGGTAGTTATTTCGAAATTACAGACAGACACTTCAATTTTATTTATTAGTAAGTATAGATGGATTGTGGGCAAACGAGCAAGCGGGTCACCTGATGTTGAGTGATTACCGCTGCCCATGAACATTTGCATCACCAAAGGAACCATTAATACGTTGCCAGCTTTTAAAGAATTTGTTGATCCGCTCCTTGATTACACTGGTCTGCAAAAAAAATTTTTTTTGCACTCCTTTATATTATTGTGCAAGATTATTATAGATGTGATACTTCTCTACAGAAACTTGGTTTAAAAAAATATGTATCACGTATATATTTTTTATGAGGGAATTTTTAAAGAAAACAATATTTTGTTTGAAAATAAATCATCGTTTTAATATAATTAGGACAAAATATTACATATAATCACACTAAAACATTAAAAACCATAAGACAATGTAATTACATATTGCTTATATCATTTCACTTGGTAGTTTTTTTCTTTTTATATTTTCTAATGAAGTTTCGCGACGAAAAGACCAACAAAAATCGGCAAACATTGCTTTCGACCATTTTCCATTGTAACGCCTCTCAATGTACAATATGTCCTGATGAAATCTTTCACCGTGTTCATCAGATACCACTCCAAGATTTTCGGGATAGAAATCTAAGTGAGAATCTAAAAAAATAATTTTAAGTACCATATTGCATTTTAAAGCTTTATAAGAAGACAAGGTCTTGGATTCTTTCCTTGTAGTTTTCACTTTTTTTTTGTTTCCAAGAAAATTGTCGAAGTCATACAAAAGTAACAATAGTTTTGATGGTTTTGAGGTTCCATCCAAATCATGGGCATTGAGAATGGCATGGTTTTATGATTTTTTTTGAGCCAACCTCTAAAAGCTCTTGAACAACTCTTGCAGCATATTTTCGAAAGTCAATTTTTGTCTCTATCATCGACCGGAATCCCAAAATAACGCACATAAGTGATATAGACCAGACTAGTCAATGTGTTCCGTTGAGATTTTATGGTAAATTTACCGCAAATGTAGCAAAACACGTCAGGAGAGTTTTTGCAAATCCTTGGCATTTTGTACCTACAACTAAATTAAATTTGCCATAAAATAAAAATTATATTTTAATCACGTTCTAATCTTTTTTGCTATATAGTTGAAACTACACATAATTACATGTTTCAATATAATATAAAACTTACCGATATACTAGGTTAAAATCAGCAACAATCACTATACAACTTTATATCAAACTGAGCGCCACGGAGTCACAGCGCGAACTGCATAAACGTATGCATTAGTGTAAAATCATCATCAGTTGATATCGTTCTCTCTCTTTCTATCAACCCAAGTCATTTTTGTGTGAAAAAATACGATATAGAATGAATAAACTAGCGTTAATGCAAGAATGACTCACAAAAAATACAGAATTTAGAGGTATTTAAAAAAATAAAATAAAAAATAAAATATACGTGATAGCAAAGAATAAGAAGCAGATCTAGATTCAGCATGTTAAGCTCTTCATATTTATCATATTTTTATTTAAAGGAGGATTTCGTTGCAGACCAGTGTTATTTCGAATAATATATAAATATCAAAGTTACGTAGAAACAACCAAGGTTCGTCACATTTCAATTTGACACTTGTCTATTTGAGGACGTTTACAAAATGGTTCCATAATTTTTTATTTGCTTCAACTTCTTAATCCTGATGCTGTAGGGTACTACCCACCTAAACTAAAGGGATTCGGGAACTGTCCACTATGACTTCATATTTTTGGTACCAAGCTTAGATTGAATCACGGACCTCTGAGTCCCAGCTCCTTAATCCTGATGCAGCACGATACTGCTCACATAAGCAGCGAGGAATTTTCGCCTGTTTTTTTGAAATGATGAATAAGTGTTTTTCTAGGCCTGTTACCTGTAAAAGATTCCCTTTCTTCTTGCGCAATAATTACTTGGACACTGTCCAAGAGGGCAAAAGGTGATCCTTAGCTATGGAGAATCTTCTTTCTAGGTGAAAGAAGGTTCCTCATTCATAGCTACTCGTATGACACGTTTTACTATTAACACTTCTTTATTTTGTGTTAATATAGAGCTAAAAAAAAGCTGTGATAGCCTAGTGGTTTGAACGACCGACTTCTAATCGGAGGTCGTGGGTTCGATCCCGGGCACGCACCTCTAACTTTTCGGAGTTATGTGCATTTTAAGTATTTAAATATCACTTGCTTTAACGGTGGAGGAAAACATCGTGAGGAAACCTGCATGCCTGAGAGTTCTCCATTACGTTCTCAAAGGTGTGTGAAGTCTGCCAATCCGCTTGGCCAGCGTGGTAGACTATGGCCAAAACCCTTCTCACTCTGAGAGGAGACCCGTGCTCTGTAGTGAGCCGGTAATGGGTTGATCATGATGATGATGATGATGATGATGGCTAGAGCTAGGCCCCATATTGCATACAAGCGGATGCCTGTGACTTCGTCCACGTGGATTTAGGTTTATTATAATCCCGCGGGAACTCTTTATTTTTTCTAAGCTCCTTTGAGCTCATACCTACATTTCTAAAAAATGTTAAAAGTGGCGCATCTAAATGGAACTACAATAATAGGTATTAATTTTTTAACCCTTTCCCACCCATCAGATTATTTTTTTGCATGGAACCATAATAATTTTTGTAAAACAAGTATAATATTGTTAAAAAATAAAAAATATCAACTGCGTGATAAATTTTTTTCTCTTTCACTTTTGATCACAATATTTTTTAGTCAAAAAAATTATATTTTCGGAATCACCTTTTCAACCCCTTTAATTTGACACCCCATTTGATAAGATTTGAAGGAAAAAAATTTTTAAGGGCAATCCTTCTACTATACCGAACTGAACCGATTTGGCTGAAATTTTGATGGAGATAGATTATGCCATGACTTAACACATAGGCTACTTTTTATCCTGAAAAAATTCACAGTTCCCACGGGATTTTGGAAAAACCAAAATCTATAGCTACGGTTATAGGTAGATTACTATAGCAAACCTCCTTGAAAGTAGCTATAAAAGTTGCATAAGGGAGCGGGAACGGGAACCGGAAATCCACGATTCCTTTGAGATTTGTGACAAGTATAAATTAATAATTTTAAAAACCCCCAACATTCGTCATTTTGTGGTGGCGGCCATCTTGATTTTCATCAAACATAGCTAACAACACTCTCGACTAATTCACCTTATATTAACTCGTAGATATACATTCTCTATCTTTGCTATTTTCCGGGAGAGCTTATAGACGAAATCCCATGCGTGTAAACATTTATAGAAGCTATGTTTGTGTAAGCTCCAATCGCTTCAATATGAACGCTACAATTTTGAATCGTATGTAGAGTTGCAGAGATTATAGTATGTTCTATAATGATTTCGGTCTTTATTTATGAAGTAGCGCTTTATTTATTGGTAATTTGCTTTCAATGATAGAGTTCGTCTTATTTTCTTCATAAGTTTAAATACTCTTTGGAGTAGGGGCAAGGTAATATTATTATGTATAAACATTCTGGACAAAATAAAGGTTACGCAAGTAATGTTTAAGTTTCTACCAAGGCAAGACCCATTTTCCTAAATTTTAATTACTTATGCCCGTAATTTGAAAACTATAAAGATTAAACTTTCATAATTAAATAATATATTCTTTTTGGGTTTCGAATCTAAATTTGCAATAAAACAGAAAAAATATTGGAAAAAAATTCTCGAAAGAAATTTTTTCCAAGCACTGCTCCTCAATCTTGATCTTTTTAATTTTAATCAATATTTTATATTGACTTTTTTATTTTTAAAATTAAGTACATACATAGTCAATAACAGTAGAGTTACGGATCCCTAAAAATACTCGTTTCAAGCTGTTACAATCATCTAAAATCTAATCAAAAGTTATGCAAGATAATTTCTTTTATTGTCTATCAAATTCCTTGAAACGAAGTTTCCCGGTGATGATAATTTGGAACCATCTTTAAAATGTGAGCGCGGCGGCGGGCGTGACTGGCTATGAAATTGAATTTAATAACTCGTTGAGGATTCCGGCCGTGAGCGCTGAAATTGTCTATTTCTGCTGAAATTGATTCTCCCCTCAAATATGCACTTCAGTTGGGAGTAGATTTGTGTCTGACCTTTTAAATAAGGAGGGATATACTCGTACTAAACTGTGATACCCTACCTTTTAGGCGGATTGACTACGATGTTCGACGCGCACTTCAACATTTTTGAGTTATGTGCGTTTTAAGCATTTAAGAGCCCTCTCCATGGGAGCGACAAATCGTTTGGAGTGGAGTCTAAAACAGTGATTTCTGCATTTTTTTTTTTTTTTTTATTGCGAAATAGGCTTACGCTTGACGACAATCATGCCTGAACAGCAATGATGAGGTCTAAGTTGGAACGCGCTTGCCTAGAAAATGCCTATTCACTCTTGCCTTGAAGGTACTTAAGTCGAACGAGGCGGGAAACACGGAAGCCGGAAGGGCGTTCCACACCCTAGCGGTTCGTATCAGAAACGTCGACCGAAAGCGCTTTGTTCGAGCCGACTGAACGTCAACCACATAGGGATGCCATCGTTCTCGACTTCTCGCTGTTCTGTGGTGAAATGGTGAAGGAGGAACTAGGTTAAAAAGTTCCTGAGCACACTCTCCAAAGTATATCCGATAAAAGACCGATAGACAAGCGACATTGCGTCGGTGCTGTAAACTGAGCAATTTCGCCTGCGTTAGTGACCGATCGCCTATGATTCTACGGGCGCGGCGATCAACCGAGTCTAATGCATCGAGTTGGTATTTGGCAGAGCCGTCCCAGAGGTGGCAGCAGTACTCCATGCCTGACCGGATTTGAGCCTGGTAAAGTGTGAGGCGTTGTGCAGGTGTGAAGTACCGCTTTACCTTGTTCAGGATACCAAGTTTTTTGGCAGCTGTTTTGGCCTTCAACTCGATGCATTTCCCGAAATTGAGTTTGGGTGAGATGTCAATACCCAAAAGCTCAATGTGATCACTAATCGGTACGGATACACTTTGGAAAGTAGGAGCCAAGGTAAAAGGGCTCCTTTTTGCGGTGAATAAACACGCTTGAGTTTTGGTGGCATTAAACTTAACTAAATTGGCGTCACCCCAATCAGACACCTCCTTGAGAGTCAAGTTAATGCGATTCAATGCGATTCAATTTAGAGAGCGAGACGTCTTCAGTATAGAAGAGTACTAAAAATATATACATAAATAAATAATAAATTAATTAAATAAATAAATTTTGCTTGAGATATCATGATTTTTAGTGAAAAATGGCAAAGTAAAAAGATGCAAATCAAGGTTTGGAATTTCGCCTATTTTAGCAAATATTTGGCAATTTTTTACATGAACTAAAGACATTTGTAATTATTATGAAGTAACCTATGATAAGACTTCGGTCGGCCCAAAAATAGTGATTTTTCAAGCGTCATAACTTTCAAAATAAATATAATTTTACTAATATTTTTATTTTATGGCATAGGTAATGGAGATATAAATTGATATCTGGCTTAACTTTAGACCTATTGCGAAAAATATTAGAATAATAGGCGTAATACGTTTGTATGGAAAAGCGCGTGAAGAGAGCGGCCTTAAATATCACTTACTTTAACGGTGAAGGAAAACTTAGTGAAAAAACCTGCATGCCTGAAAGTTCTCCATAATGTTCTCAAAGGCGTGTCAAATCTACCAATCCGCACTTGGTCTGCATGGTCTACAACCTAAACCCTTTTCATTCTGAGAGGAGACCCGTGCCTAGTAGTGGGCCGGTAATGGGTTGATAACGAAGACAATTAATGATATTCGTAGTTATGATTTCTACAAGAAATACCTCTACAAAATTTGCATGTTTCAAAAACATTTCAATGGAAATAATATAAGTACATAATATTATACTATGTAAATATATCTTACAAAAGAGTCAAAGCGATTACTCCAAGCTTTCAAGTCACAACACGGGTGTGGGGAATTGGGAACTGACTCGTACTTATATTTGAATTGCTTGTAATATCATATTGTATAGACTTCAAGCATTGTCTGAATCTGAATCCAGAGAGAACCTAGCCACACCCAACGACTAAAGATTTTCGTGAGACTATTTTATAGAGCTTTTTAACCCCCGACGCAAAAACGACGGGGTGTTATAAGTTTGACGTGTCTGTGTGTGTGTGTGTGTGTGTGTGTGTGTGTTCCCCTGAGGCGCTCAAACGGGTGGACCGATTTGAATGCGGTTTTTTTTGTTTGAAAGGTGAATTAGTCGAGAGTGTTGTTAGCTATGTTTGATGAAAATCAGTCCAAGATGGCCGCCGCTACAAAATGGCTGATTACATATATTTTCACAACTCCATTAATATGGGTATCAAATGAAAGGGCTTGACTAGTAGAATAGCACTATTGCAAATTCAAGATGGCCGCTGCCACAAAATGGCGAATGTCGGGGGTTTTTTAAATTTCTAATTTATACTTGTTAGACTTTATACCAAAGGCAATCATGCTTATATATACCTACTGTTCTGTCATCAATACCTTTTTAAGGCATTTACCTACCAAGAGGTCGACATAAATCAACCTCAACTTTGCGTTAAAACTCCAATTTATTGGTTAAATAATAATTATCTACCGCCACAGCTACCGCCCACTCAGCTTCCCGAAACTGACATCTCATCAAACTCGGAATGTTCCCTATTGAAATAGGCTTATTCGATCGTCCTATATCAGCTTTCTATCGTCGAATCAGGTCTGTTAGGCACAAGTTTAAATAATATGTTTAAATAATATCATTTGCCCTTTGGTACAACTTCTATAAAAAAATATTATAACAGTTTTGACGACCTTTCTGACGCATTGGTTAGCGGGGTCTTACAAGTCGAAGGTTCAGGGTTCAATATCCGGCAGAGTCAATTTGGGAACAGTTTCTAGTAACATTACGTACAGCATTATCCTTATCCTGCTCAATTCACATATAGCGTTGTCCTTGTCAGTACCTCATTCGTCTAGTGGTTAGCATATTCGACTACAGATCACCAGGTACCGGGTTCGATTCTCGGGTTGAGCAAATTATTGTTAGGTATCGGGTTTTTCTGTCAAGAAATTCTCAGCGCTAGCCCGGAGTTGGTAGTTGGCGGTGTTTCACCCCGTACCTCGGAGAGCACGTTAAGCAGTCGGTCCCGGTTATTATCACCATCATGTGACACTAGTCAGCCCACCAACCCTCATTGGAGCAGCGTGGCGGGTCTAAGCTCTAAATACCTCTCTCCTGAGAGAGGAGGCATGTGCCCAGCAGTGGGGCGTAAAATTTTGTAGTGGTGGTGATCGTTGTCCTTGTTTAGTACCAGAATGCTTGTATGGACTGTCAAGGATGTGGTAGAAGGTTAAAATAGTTATTTTTAAATGGTGCAATTTAACACAGTTTAAAACAGTTAACTTGTTCGTATAAGCGGTGAATAAAAGTCCGCCACAGTCCCCCGAGCACACAAACCTTATGCTCCTGAGACCAATAACTTACCAAACCCGCGAAGTGGTGAAATATCGTAAAGGTGAGGTTGGAAACTTTCAACGGTTCAGTAGTGCCGAAAATCCGTAACTTTAACACTTCGCTCACGTACCCTAGCCTAATAGTGATTGACGTGCCTAACACCAGGGCTGCCACAATTTTCAGGAAAACCACCTTAATAAAAACCTGCCAAGATTGATGACAATGCTATCAGGTAAACATTCTACCAATAATGCAATAGAAGAAACAGACCTTTTTTTTTATTTATGAACAAACTGCTTTATTTTACTTAATACTTACTTAATTAAAATTATCGAAATGGACGATAGGAGATGTCTCGCTTCAAGAGAGTTTTTTGTCCTTTACAAATCTTAAAGTGTCGAGCATCTTGTAGAGTTACGTAATCTATGTTATTGCGCTTTTTTTTTCTATTTCATTAATTTTTCATTTCATTGTTAGATACAAGCACTTGAATATTCGTACCTAAGTGCTTTAATAAGTCTATAGGCCAACCGCGGAAGAAATACTAAACAAAACAAATTGTTTGTTGCAGAATTCACGTT
Organism: Melanargia galathea; assembly: GCA_920104075.1. Classification (NCBI taxonomy): domain Eukaryota; kingdom Metazoa; phylum Arthropoda; class Insecta; order Lepidoptera; family Nymphalidae; genus Melanargia; species Melanargia galathea. The sequence goes on from OV049863.1 coordinate 5,867,496, forward strand.
ACGCCTGCCCGGCCAGTGAATCCGAAGCGAAGGCAAAATAGGGCTGTCAACACCTAGCTGAAGCCGGTGTCAATGGAAGTTTTTCGATTAAGCTAACTGTAATAAATGGTGTATAGCGACACACCTCCGTCGTTCCGCTGGACGTTTATTATGTCTATCTCTTCGGCACAGAGTACCTACAGAGGGGAAGCTTCTACAAGCGGCCCGCTGTAGGTACACTCACACATATGCGCACGTTTGTCACCAACTGTACCGGTTAGTGGAACGAGCGGGCGACCGTGAACCGTTGGTGAGTGTGTTTGTGGGAGTATACCTACAGCGGGCCGCTTGTGGAAACTACCTCTCTGTAGATTTACTACTCGTGTGTCTTCAGCTCATAAATTTTATTGTCTACTTGTACACTGATGATTTATCTTATCATCCCTTAAATAAATGATATACCTAGACATCCTTTAAATTGTTTGTTATCTAGAAAATTGGCACTATAATAATGTTCTACATGCAAGTGTGTGCACTCTCTACTTCCTCACTCTCACATTCCGATGGTACGGCAATCACACACGACCGGAAAGGGATCAAAGCCGCAGATATTAGTTTCTAGAATCTGCGCACAGTCCACGAAATTTCATATTATATCAAACTTCGTTTCTATGAGGTGCGCTCGAGTCAGACTCTTAACTGAATCAGACCAACAAATCTTTTAAAACCAAGACTGATTTTTCTTAAAAGTCTTAACTTATATTTAGATACAAGAATTTAAATTTTGTTTATACAATTATAGGTAGTTACCTAGTTTAAAAAAGTATAAGTTCTTAATTATAAAGAAGAGTTTGTTTATTCACAGTTTGTATCGATAATCGATTCTTTGGGAAATTTCCACAGGAAACTTTGAAGATGAAAGTCAATTAATTAAATCTGTTTAGGATCCTTGTAATTTATTAATTTCCCAAGCTCTTCCGTGTCCGTGTTTATGTAATAAAAAAGTTGTGAATCCTTAAAAGTTTGAAAAGGTTTACTTATTTATTTTTCTTTATAAAAATCTGAATTTTTTTTCTATACTTTCCGAAAATTGAAGTGCCACTGTAAGAACGTGTAAATAAAATATTTATATACCTACCTATATACCTATGGATACCCATATGTATCTTGTGGGTTTTGTTGTATATATATTTTTTTAAATTAGTATCTGTCTTTGATGTTTGAAATCTATAAAAATCTTTCTCTCTGGTCAGCGCTATTGAATGATTAACACCTTTGTTTATTTTCTCTTGCCGATTAATTCAAATCTACATGAATAGTTTAAATCTGCTTTTATTTTTGACCTCTATAAAATCCATCGAGTAGATATACAGTAAGAAAATATTTCGATACGCGTCTAAATCCATCAGCCACAGTTCTAACAATAATGTGTCCCTTTAAATTTTTATAAAAATGTGTTTAGAGGTAGGTATAAATTATTATCATAATATGTGTGTAGGTGTGTTACTACCTACTACTTTTTTCAAGTTTTATAAAAATGTGCTCTCCAGCACGGAAGTCTTATGAAATGTTTACTAATGCAATAAATAAAAAAAACAGAAAGTTTCTCAAGTTGTTAGTAGTTGCGTGGTTTTATTAGTTTCTAATTCTAAGAATACTTTTATTATACACACATTTCTATATCTCAAAGCTAACATTTTTCACACAGCACTTACATCAGTATAATATATAATATTCCTTTTAATGGCGAAACTCATTATATGAAGATATCGAGAGAAAATCGCGAAAGCCGTGAAAAAACAAAGATTCGAATTTCGAACAAGAATTACTGAGCTAATGGATCTGCTCGAATAGACGTGTGAATGGTTGAGTGAATATTGAAGTGGAAAATTTTATTTTATTTGAAATTCTCTATTTGGTTTTGGCCCTTTTGCGTCTACTGCTAACTTATCTTGGAACGTAGTTAATGGAAAATTTTACTTACTTATTTGAAATTTTCAATTAATTTTTCGTCTTTTTATTATTTTCGTTTCATCTAAAATTATAATATGGGAATTATCTTCGTTTGTATAACGTCCTATTTAAACTTGGTAGGAGAAACGATTTTCATAAGCCGATTTCTCTACTAGCAATCTATGTACCAATTTTACAGATTTAAATCCTAAATTCGAAAAAACCTTTATTTAGTATCTCATTGGTATAGTCTGAAGTTGCCTACGTTGTTAACTGCCCTGTGGTCTCGTCACTAACACTAATGGGTAGTTTATTCGGCTACGGATCATACGGGTTTAAATCCCGGGTGATGCCAAAAATGAGTAGGTACCTACCTACCTACCTAATTTGGTTTTTTATCAAAAATTTCTTAGCAGCAACTCGGAGTTGGGAAGGTGGCGGTATTACATACCCGTGCCCCGGAGAACACATAAATAGCAACCGAAATAGTTCGGCATAATATGTACATTGCTGCTTTACTGTGTGAAATGATATCACTGTTTATATTTTATACAGTAAAGCAGCAATGTGTATCGAACTTATTCGATTTCTATCGATCACTTATTATATCGATCACTAAGTTAGAGAGTAGCCCCCTGATCTTTAAAGGGCCTGTACCACCATAGCGCTCAAACGGGTGAACCGATTTCAATGCGGTTTTTTGGTTTGAAAGGTGAATTAGTCGGAAATATTCTTAGGTAAGTATGTTTGATGAAAATCGGTCAAAGATGGCCGCCGCCACAAAATGGCGGATTACATATTTTTTCTCAACTCCCTCAATATGGGTATCAAATGAAAGGGCTTGACTTGTAAAATAGGACTATGGAAATCTAAGATGGCCGCCACCACAAAATGGCAAATGTTGGGGGTTTTTAAATTTTTACTTTATACTGGTTCTGTTTCTCTCTTCTCAGTGAAGAAATTCTCAGTGCTACTTGTCCGGAATTGGAAGTTGGCAATATTTCAACCCCGTGCCTCGGAGAGCATGTTAAGCCGTCGGTCCAGCGCCGATCTCTCTCCGATCGTGTCACATTGGCGTCCCATCCATGAGAGTGAAGGAATATGAGAGAGAAGGAATAGAGCGAGAGAGAGAGAGAGAGAGAGAGAAATTCAGTCGGGAGAACATTATTAAACCTACCTATTATGCTATAATGGTAGGTATACGATGTTTTATTTTAGGATCACTAAAAGTTAGTACCTATACTCAGCACAGTATCCTACTGTGCAATATCTTCTTCGCTTACGTCAATATCTTTTTGATGTCGTAGCTCATTACGGCGCGACATATTACAAAGGGGAGGAAAAGCGTATAAGCCGCGGAAAAAACAAAGCTGGACGTAGGAATTACCTAATTGATCTGCCTCGACGTATTAGAACATAATAATCGATTACTATATTAATTAGGCGAAGCGTATGTACCTACCTAGTACCTACGAGTACCTACAAAATTAATAGATTAATATAACTAGCTAGAAGTAGATTATGTATAACTTTGGCCCGCGTGATAAAATTATTGCAAATTCCACCCCTAAGGGGGTTAATAGAGGATGGAAGTTTGTATGAAAGTTCGTCATTTTTCAAGTTTCACCATGAAATTCATTCTATCCAATTCCATATCTATTTCGACTTTTGGTTAAAAATAAAGAATAAATATATTTCAGGATTTTTGGAAATTCTTCCCCCAAGCGGGTAAAATAGGGGATGAAAGTTTGTTTAAAAGTCCGTCATTTTTAAAGTTATATTAATAAAAATCGGTATTTGCTTTGTATGTTAAAAATAAAGAATTATGTATTTCAGAAATTTTGAAAATTCCCCAAAACTGGGTCAAATAGGGGATGAGATTTGTAAGAATCCAAGCGGACGAAGTCGCTGGCATCAGCTAGTTTGTCATATTTTTATACCTCCCAGTCGCCACAGTTTCAAACTTGATTTTAATTTTGAACTCATTTGCTTTGTTTCTTATTTCTGCCAGTGCACTTCGTATGAGTGCTCTGATAATGACCGCAAACTAAAATTGCGCCGGCGCGACGCGGCGCGGACGCTTTGGTAAGTGTTTCAAAGGTTTTCATAATTTACCGTTTCTAAAATATACTTATTTTCAGTAATCTGGGTAAAATATAATATACTCTTTAGCGTTACCTACCACACAATATGAAATTTACCTCCCACGTCAATCTGTTTGTTACTGAAAATCTCAAAAATAAGGATTTTGTTTAAATTTTTACCATTAGAAAGAGAAGGTATTTCCGTGCAAATCAGAATCAAGTTTATGATATAAAAAATCAGTTTGAGTTAAGTTGAACGCACATTAATCCGCACAATACGCAAATGTCATTAATATTTCAAAATGCATAGTTATACACAATATAAAACCTGTCACAATCTTTTTCTCAAAAATTCTGAAAGACGTCCTGTCCTTTACATATTTACTTGAAGAATTAAAAATTTAATATAACATACCTACTGACCCTGTGATGATCACTGAAAAAATCCATACATGCAATCACGACACTATAAAACACTTACAAAACCTACATTCGGAAAACGCCCGTTTTCCAAATTGAAACTCGCGCGGTAGTAAAAAGCTCACTGCGACTTGCGGGAACGTCCTTACGATGATAAATCGCGTCACTCACTGGACGCTCGGCGTCTACGCGCAGCTTTCGTTCACATCTAAGTAGGTGTCCTGCCTGAATTTTCTGAAGCGCTGAGCTCGTCGTTGAGTTCAACGACGAATGTGTTGTGTTGCTGCAACTTATGCATCATGGAAACTACTGCCTGTAGTTTGACAGGACAAGATATTAATTGAAACAAAAAATCTCTACTGCATCTCAAAACTACTCTGTAACGGCCAAAAATACAGAGGCCAAAGTCAAGGCAAATCACACAGCTCAGCTTTCAAATGTTCGCATACCAATGAAGAGGCGGCTGCTAGCCGGCTTTTTCAACTTTAGAATATCTAATTATATACACACAGCCTGTACACACCTATATCTTGTTAAATACTTGTATGTCGTAATTTGTAGTTACGACACTGTTGAAAGTGAGGCTTTACGCTTAGAGAATAGCCCTGCAGGAAGACTGAAACTGTTGCTTCCAATAACAAAATATCAAATAGAAATAAATTATATTTTGTCCTGCGGCGGCTTACTTATATTTTTATTGTTTTTATTTTATCGTCGCCTCCCTTGTTTCACTACTGCTATAAATACATTTTGACTCTACATTTCAGGTTACTTTATACCTACCTATCTATGAACAAATTATTTCTTTTCAGGATTGTCATCAGGAATGTGGCACAAAGAGCTGACAATGAAATCGTCGTCTCAACCAATAGACGTCCACTGCTGGACATAAGTCTCTTGCAAGGAACGCCACAGAACACGATTTTGTGCCGTCTGTTTCCATACCACATTCAACGAACATATATCATCATCATCATGATCAACCCATTACCGGCTCACTGCAGAGCACGGGTCTCCTCTCAGAGTGAGAAGGGTTTTGGCCATAGTCTACCACGCTGGCCAAGCGGATTGGCAGACTTCACACACCTTTGAGAACGTTATGGAGAACTCTCAGGCATGCAGGTTTCCTCACGATGTTTTCCTTCACCGTTAAAGCAAGTGATATTTAAATACTTAAAACGCAAATAACTCCGAAAAGTTAGTGGTGCGTGCCCGAGATCGAACCCACGACCTCCGATTAGAAGTCGGTCGTCCTAACCACTAGGCTATCACAGCTTTTTACGAACATATATAATGAAACGCAAATGCAAGATGAAAATGAGAGATGAAAGAGAAAAGGAAGAAGAGTAAAAGAGAAAGAATAACTAGAGGGTCCGCAAGAAGGAATGCTATGTGGTTCCATACCGATATAACTGAAACGGGGATCTTGCTTTAGTCCATGCATGATGCAAGTCAGACATGCCCTTCTTTTTTTTTTTGACGTGGTGGAAAACCTTTTATAGGTACCCCCGTTCTGCGGCCGAATGCGGCAGAACGTAGGTTATGTGGGACTCCAACCAGGTATACACACTAAAAACCACCACGGCATGACCCTCATGCTGTCTGTGCTGGACGCCTGGGGAACCCAAAGTATGCATACCAGGTGTCCGGCAGCCGCCCCAGCCGGGGCTCCCGCTCGCCTCTGGGCTGTCCCTCCAGAGGCTCGCGCCCTCCCGTAATTTTTTAACGAGGTTTTCTTCCTCCCGCGATGGGCATCGCTGCCCCCCGCCCCGGGGTGTCTCACCCCCAGTTTCATCCGCAGTGCCCTCTGCTAATCAGAGGGACACGCGGAGAAACCTCCCTTCGCCAGGTCATTGGCCATGGCTAACAATATCCCCGTAGGAAAATTATTAACCATGTTACCGGGGCGCACCGGCCCGGCACCGGCTCTTCCCCTCGGACATATCCAAGAGGACCAGCAGCACCCAGGCACACTTGGAGGTTACCTGGCTAGCACCCCAAGTCAGACATGCCCTGTGCCCGAAGTCTGTACGAACACTTTCCTCCCCTGATGAAAAATAAATCCAATTTGATTAAATTAGAAATCAAACCTGTGTCTTTTATGATTACAACAGATTATGACACCGTTGTGTCAGTGAGGTGTTCTGAATAAATCAGTTATAAGGCAACACTACATGGCTTCTAGTGCTACGTTACATCTACGCTAAGTCGCTTATCGGTCCAGCTTTACCGGTAGAGCGGTTATTAGTTAAGCTGAAAACCCCTACTTTGTACTACATGAAAACACAAAGCACGTTGTACTAAAAGTTTTTTTATAACAAGTATAAATTAAAAATTTAAAAAACCCCCGACATTCGCCATTTTGTGGCAACGGCCATCTTGGATTTCCATAGTGCTATTCTACTAGTCAAGCCCTTTCATTTGATACCCATATTAAGGGAGTTGTGAAAAAATATGTAATCCGCCATTTTGTAGCGGCGGCTATCTTGGATCGATTTTCATCAAACATAGCTAACAACACTCTCGACTAATTCACCTTTCAAACAAAAAAAAACCGCATTCAAATCGGTCCACCTATTTGAGAACAACAGGGGAACAGACAGACACACACACACACAGACACGTCAAACTTATAACACCCCGTCGTTTTGCGTCGAGGGTTAAAAAAGAATATTAGCCTTATGATGAACATGACTAATATTTTCCTTTCCCCTCCAAATAAGTGAAAGCTTGTGTTAGGGGTGGGTACGACAATAGTGTAACCACACGAGTAGTAAATCTACAGAGAGGAAGCTTCCACAAGCGGCCCGCTGTAGGTATACTCACACAAACACACTCACCAACGGTTCACGGACACCCGCTCGTTCCACTAACCGGTACAGTTGGTGACAAACGTGCGCATATGTGTGAGTGTACTCAAGGGCGTCGCCAGCCGATGGCCAAGGGGGGGGCAAGTTGATTATATTATAATATGGGAAAAGTATAAAGTATTGTTAGTACAGTCGAGAGCTTTTGAAGCTGGTTACGAGCTCTTAATTTATTTTCGAATTCGAATTTTTCACTGACCTCGTTTCCATTTGCGCCAGGTTTAATCTAGATACTTAATACAAAATATAGCATATCTATATTTTTCCAAGTCTCTAGGGGGGGCAGCTGCCCCCCCCTGCCCCTACCTGGCGACGCCCTTGAGTGTACTTACAGCGGGCCGCTTGTAGAAGCTTCTCCTCTGTAGGTACTCTGTGGTGTAACGGGTGGGGTATGAACCGTCGACCTTTCGGTTTTCGAAACGCTCGACAACCGTTGCGCTATTGGGGCTATTTGATTGATTGTAAATTGACGCACAGAAGTCTGATGTGATTCGCAATTCAGTCCTGACCCCCTATTCTCTAAGTCTATTATGTCTATTAAAAAATTAAATTAAGCCACTGTGCTTATCGACATATATTTTTTATCCATTGAATGTTTGCTATAAATGTATTTTTTTTTCACACAGTAAAGCAGCAATGTATATCGAAGTAATTCGGAGGCAGACAGACAGACAGACGGACGGATAGACGGACGGACGGACAGACAGACATACAACAAAGTGATCCTATAAGGGTTCCTTTTTCCTTTTGAGGTACGGAACCCTAAAAGGAGCAATAACGTAATAATGACAGCAGCATCTGACGCGCCTTAGTAATGCGTAAGTAGACGTTACCGTCGAGCACTGCTGTCTATATCATAATTTTGTGATGCGCCCGTTGCGGCCGAATCTTGCTTCTGACGTCACACGCACTTGCAGTAGGTATTGCGTTGCGTGTACCTCTCACACCACTTGCAGGTCGTATCTTTTTGTACAATCACCTTTATTTCACCTCCTATTGGTACCTACCTTTATCAAACTGCGTGCTTACGTAGATTAAAGGTGATTGATCACCGGCAAAAAGTATTACTACTTTCCAAAATAGACTGTAGTAGGTAGAATGGTTAATGACTTGACTCTAGCGCTCAAACGGGTGGACCGATTTGAATGCGGTTTTTTTTGTTTGAAAGGTGAATTAGTCGAGTGTTGTTAGCTACGTTTGATGAAAATCGATCCAACATGGCGGCCACTACAAAATGGCGGATTATATATTTTATCACAACGCCCTCAATATGGGTATCAAATGAAAGGGCTTGACTAGTAGAAGACCACTATGCAAATCCAAGATGGCCGCCGCCCCAAAATGGCGAATGTCGGGGGTTTTTTAAGTTTCTAATTTAGATATTATACTTGTTTTACAATCTAGGTATACAAATAAATAAAATTAAGTATGTCTGTGATGTTGTAATAACTGCTTATTGTGGTACATTCGGAAAGGCGTCATTGTTTGTCGAAGCAGCGGGCGCGAAACGCCTCATTCCATCCCTCATGATGGTAAGCATTTATAAGCTAACTTGGAAGACTTATGCATACCCCTGATCGGTTTCTATACGGCATCGTACCGGAACGCTAAATCGCTTGGCGGCACGGCTTTGCCGGTAGGGTGGTAACTAGCTACGGCTAAAGCCTCTCGCTAGACCACACTAGAGACAAATTCGAAATTATAAAATCCCAAATTGCCGCTGCCGGGAATCGAACCCGAGACCTCCCACTTATAAGACCACAGCGCTGACCACTGCGCCGGAGGTAGTCGAAAAAAAGTTATTTCTTCTTTGACTTCCATCTTCAAACTGACCACATCTGCACGCCGCGCCACTTACCGCTGCGGTCTAAATACATAATACTAGCGGTCCGCCCCGGCTTCGCCCGTGGTACATAATATATAGCCTATAGCACTCAAGGATCACTTATATATCCAACGGTGAAAGAATTTTTGAAATCGGTCCAGTAGTTCCTGAGATTAGCGCGTTCAAACAAACAAACTCTTCCGCTTTATTAGGTAAATAATATTAGTATAGATTAACATTTTGCGGTGCAAGCCGCAAGATTTGCAATCGCGCGGTTCCATCGTAGGATTCGTAGGTATATGAACGAGCGCTTAATGTATAGGTTACTAGCTTTCGCCCGCGACTTCGCTAACGTGAATTTCGATTTTCCACAAATCCTGAGGGAATCGTAGATATCTGGTTTCCCTTTCCGCTCCCTTTTCTAACCTTTATACCTACATTCAAGGTAGTTTGCTATAGTAATCTACCTATAGCTGTAGAAATAGATATAGATTTCGGGTTTTTCAAAATCCCGCGGGAACCGTGGATTTTTCCAGGATAGAAAGCCTATGTTTTAAGTCAGGGCATAATCTATCTTCATTCAAAATTTCAGCCAAATCGGTTCAGTAGTTGCTACGTTATAGAGTAACAAACATCCAAACATCTAAACATCCACACTTTCACATTTATAATATTAAGTAGTAGGATTAGGTACCTACGTACTAGAAAATAAGCAACAATCACGAATTCCCAGCTAAAAGCCTCAGTTTGCAAGGAAAATAGTTCCTTATTAGCACACTTGCGAGCTCCTTCCGCGTAGCTTGTCTCAAAACTAATCTGAATCACGCGGACCCACTAACACAGAAACCGCTCAAAGCCTTCAAAAACAACATGCGACGGCAGCGCGGCGCGACGGCGACGGCGCGCCAGGACCTCCAACATGGTGTGTTCTATTTTCGGAGTCCTTTACTACGATTTTCGTCGACTTTTATCGGACCATCTATCAGTCGTAAGTTGTCACCGGTAAGCGTGAAGGATCTCCTCCTTTCAAAGACCTCCCTGGCGCAGTGGTGAGCGCTGTGGTCTTATAAGTGGGAGGTCCCGGGTTCAATTCCCGGCAGGGGCAAGTTGGGATTTTATAATTTCTAAATTGTCTCTGGTCTGGTCTGGTGCGAGGCTTCAGCCGTGGCTGGTTACCACCCTACCGGCAAAGCAGTGCCGCCAAGCGATTTAGCGTTCTGGTACGATGCCGTGTATAGAAACCGATCAGGGGTATGCATATCTCTTGCAGGTATGTCTTGCTACCCCGCTTCTATCTTAGACTGCATCATCACTTACCATTATGTGAGATTGCAGTCAAGGGCTAACTTGTAGTTAAACAAAAAACAATTTTCTTACCTGCTGCTATGAAACTCTTTCTCTCTATCTGCGTTGTAACCCTCATTATTCAGGGTCGCGACCTCCTTCCTTTAATCACGTAATGGTTCTCTTGGGATAATACCGGTGGGTTTATATATATACCATTTCGATACATAATGTTTAACGATCATACGTTAGCGATACCAACTGGGACCAAAGTCGGTCACTCATTCCAGTACAGTGTTTGGATCAATGTTGCTTACCTAGCACGATCGACTAATAATATCGCAACTCGCAACTAGGCCACAGGTTCCTATAGCTATGAAACATAAGCGTAAAATACCGTTATTCAAATAGAGATGTCGCGTATAAAAAAAGATGCGGAAAAGGAAATAAATCCCAAGTTGTTATAAAGAAACATGAAGCAACGAACACCGCGTAACTTGCTCCTAGGGTTCTTATTTGAGATACTTTTTTTCAGAGAGTTATCATAGTATCTACTACTAGAGGTGATGTTGTTCCGAAAATCTGCCTAATGGCCCATTCGCACATAATATTATAATATATATCAGTGAAGTTTCATCAGTGCAGCGGCCGGTGCAGTTCCGGCACAGTGTAAAATATGTCATTCTCTATGAACTGACACTGAAACACTGCGTCGTCACTGATAAGCTATGTCCACACTATGCCTTTTCATCTTCAACTTTCGTCTTCATCTTTCTATTCAACTTTCGTGCCTTTTCATCTTCAACTTTCGTCGTCATCTTTCTATTCAACTTTCGTTTGACATTTAATTCAAATGCGTCAACGCACGACGCTAACGTAGTCATTTTGGTTCTGTCTGTGTTGAAAACATGAGCGACGAGAACATTTTACTTGGTGGAATATGTGCGGCTTACTTAGTCATACGAAAATCCAGAAAAAAAATAACAAAGCGAAAGTTTTGGATACGAAGCAGTGGCGTAGCATACCTTGGCGGGGCCCCGTATAAAAATTTGTTTGGGGGCCCTTATGAAGGGTAAGGATTTCTCACAAATAAAAAAAAATGTTTGCATAAAATTAAAAGCAATATTTATTCATCATAATTATTTATCTGTCACTTTTTCTAAAATTTTTACAAACAATTCAAATTAAATATATACTTTCCTTGCCTTTTTTTCGGCAAATTGAGTTATTAAATCATTTACCTATAGCTGATGATGACTTTAGTTTTTCTAAAGATTCTGCCTCTATGGACAACTTTTTGGACAAAATTTTTTGACTTTTCTCATTTCTGAGATAAACAAAAATATGAGTTTTTGTTAATTTTTGCTTACGCACGTCGGGGGCCCCCGTGGCTTGGGGGCCCCGTATAATTGATACGGCATATACGGCGGTAGCTACGCCCCTGATACGAAGCGTTCTATTATAATATAATCGAAGTAACGTGATTGTAAGTGAACTTCGAGAAGATAAAGATATCCTTTTTAAAAATTTTACACGCATGTCGGAAAGAAATTCCAATCAGCTCTTGAAAATGGTTGAACCAATAATTACAAAGCAGTCAACCCAGTTACGTGAAGCAATACCTAGTGAAATAAAGTTAGCAATAATAATAGCGTTGAACGCTTTGTGGCACAGAAATCCACCAGATGCGGGAAACGTGTTTCGCAGCGCGTGCTGTGCTTTCAACTGTCAATAACGCATGCATCAAGGGCATGCCTCACGTGCGCTGTTGACTGCGCTGTGACGCATGCCCTTGATGAACGAAAAAAGGCACAGTGTGGACATAGCTATACGGACAGGTGTGATCGCGTTCAGAGAAATGTATGAAAGAATATTTTTAACTGTGCCGGAAATGTGCCGGCACTGATGGTTCAATTGATATGTGCAAATCGGGCTTAAAATTAAATGGTGATGAAGATGAGCAGTCGTGCTTTTTGGAACTAGTATATTGGCGAAGGGCCTGTCATATCTCCGTCAAATAATGCCGTTATATTTATCATAATAGCCCGCGATCTTATTCGCTAGGTAATTAATTAGTAATTAATTATTTGGACAATCTAATAACAAATACAATCTAATATCTATCCATAACTAATATATCTATCTATCGAGCCAACAATACCCCATCCAATAGCCCCATTAATTTACCTACCTATTTTTGTGTCCAATCCACTGTATTGAAATAGACCACCCAGCGGGAATTAGGTATATCGTTCAGAATAACATATTGAAGTCCTGGAAGATAAGATCCGGTTATTCGTGAATTTATCTCTCGTGAAACCCTACTTTAGGGCTAAGCTCCAAATATATCACAAAATAATTGGAAAAGTCCTGATTCCCGAATTTCATTAATTCAAATAATCAATATAAAATAATTCAATAATTAGAGGGGTCGTTTATTCAATAATGATGTAGACCCGAGGTCTAAATCTCTATGGTCTATAACTCGACACTTTTTCCTTCCTCCGCCCTGTGTCTCCTTTCTTTCTATTTTAGATGCAAGAGCCCGTAACTTCCAATACTTGAATTATACTTCTTTGCCGTTTTATTTGCTTGCCCACGAACGAGGTCGTTTATTCAATTAAGTTTTTATCCTTTCCATTTGTTTGTTATGTGTTAAAATTAAGTTGACATAGGTAACTATTAAGTAGAGGCGCCAACATAAGCTGCATTGCATCTCCCCCGTCGCGTCATCTCAACCTGCTGTGATTGCTGTCAGGCGCAAGTCTAAACAGTTTTAATGAAAAAGCGACACAAATAATGCTCTCGTCGCAACTGTCATTAAGAATAGGTAAGTAAGAATGGCGTGGCGTGGCGGTGTTCCTTGTGGCCCGTATCGGCGTTTTGTGCGGCACGTGCAGGTGTTTTTTGAGGCTCGTGTCGGTGTTTTTCGTGGCTCGTGTCGGCGTGTTTTATGGCTCTTGTTAATATGTTTTATGGCCCGTGGTGACGTTTTGTGTGGCTCGTGTCGGCATGTTTTGGGGCTCTTGTTAATATGTTTTATGGCCCGTGGTGACGTTTTGTGTGGCTCGTGTCAGCGTGTTTTATGGCTCTTGTTAATATGTTTTATGGCCCGTGGTGACGTTTTGTGTGGCTCGTGTCGGCGTGTTTTATGGCTCTTGTTAATATGTTTTATGGCCCGTGGTGACGTTTTGTGCGGGTCGTGTCAGTGTTTTTTGTGGCTCGTGTCGGCGTGTTTTATGGCTCTTGTTAATATTTTTATGGCTCTTGTTAATATGTTTATGGCCCGTGGCGACGTTTTGTGTGGCTCGTGAATGCGTTTTTTGTGGCTCGTGTCGGCGTTTCTCATAGCCAGTGGTAGTTGTCAGCAGTATGTCACCACCACGCCACACGTATGTAGGTACGTGGTGATTAAACTACAAAATATACGAAAAATTTAATCCGCAACTTGTAGCTGATAGTGTGGCTAACGTGAAATACGAACAGGCCCCTGTAATTGTGCCCGCAGCAGTGTAAGTATATCACTCATTCCATTTGTCCATAAAGCGTGCCTACATTACGTCCATCTAATTTATCTACTTCTAAGTGCCACCATTATTATTTATTATATCCCCTAATGTATACTTTACCATACCTACCAGTGACACCCTTTCAATACGAAGACGAAAGTCCGTTCAAAAAAGCAATATGGGCCTGGGGACAGATTTAGTGAAAATCTGCGCGCTGAAAAACGCGATCAGAAAATTTCTTCGGCGTTTTGTCCGCGCAGATTTGGTACTAAACATTTCCCCACACGTTCCAGCTGGTAAGAATTTTTACCAAGGATACCTATATTAGGTTTGGTAATGAAGCCATGGTATTGCTGTGTTACACACATAATATAGTAAGTACTTGGTGGAGAGGCGACCTAAGACACAATAATAAGACTGAATGATCGCCACCAACTCGTACGTAACGTGGTGTCGCCAGGTATGGACCAGGCACCAGTAGCTGACCACCTTCACCGTTTTTAACAAAAATAAGAGCTAGATTAGAGTTTTACCGCTGGCAACATTTAAACCATGTAGAATAGGGATCTGTTTGTCATATTGACAAATATCATATGAAACGGCCATTTTGTTTTAAAATGGCAAGGCGAACAAAATGTTGTGTGCAAATATATTTCGATTTCAATAGTTTTCATAAGCAAATCGCTAAGAAGGTAAATAAACGTTTTGATCGATGGATTCTCGTTTCTGATTAAAATGTAAATTTACAATGATTAAATCACTTAGATATAAACTTTAAGGGACCTTTCAGACAGACCGGCGCGGAGAGCGTCGGAGAGCATTTTTTTTTTCACACAGACCGGCCGTTCAAATTTGCTCTGCTCTCCGCGCCGGTCTGTGTGAACGGACACGCGGATGCGCTCGGAGCCGAGCGTACGCTCTTGGGCCGGACGGCAGAGCATATTCGGCCTACGGTCGGCTGTGCGAGCATGAAAGAGCACGCGAACGGAGCCGGTCGGATGCTCGAGCGCGAAAGGGCACGGGCATGGAGCAGCCGACCGGCTCGACGAGTAGCCGACCGGCTGCTCTCATATATTTCACACAGAGCGTATTGGGAGCATGCTCGAGCATCCTCTTATCATAAAAGAGTTAACATGTAAAAATAAAGCCTATTTCAATGTCTTAAGATTCTATTTTAAATGCGATTAAAATTTGCTCTGCTCTCCTCGCCGGTCTGTCTGAAAGGTCCCTAAAACATGCTTGTGAAGGAATAAATGCGACATAGAGTTACTTTCAAGTTTTAGAGGGGATGTCCATTACTGGATCGGAAACACATCAAAAATCCAGTCATGGACCTATCTATTCTTATCATTTAAACACAATTACAAGTCAAAATTAAACTTGTATAGTTTAACTAGCTTCTGCCCCCGTGAATTTCGGTTTTTTAACCCCCGACGCAAAAACGACGGGGTGTTATAAGTTTGACGTGTCTCTCTCTCTCTCTCTGTGTGTGTGTGTGTGCCTGTTCCCCTGTAGCACTCAAACGGATGAACCGATTCGAATGCGGTTTTTTTTGTTTGCAAGGTGAATTAGTCGAGAGTGTTGTTAGCTATGTTTGATGAAAATCAAGATGGCCGCCACCACAAAAAGGGTTTGTAAATTTGTAATTTATACTTGTCACAAATCCCAAGGGAATCGTGGATTTCCGGTTCCCGTTCCCGCTCCCTTATGCAACTTTTATAGCTACTTTCAAGGAGGTTTGCTATAGTAATCTACCTATAACCGTAGCTATAGATTTTTTCAAAATCCCGTGGGTACTGTGGATTTTTTCAGGATAAAAAGTAGCCTATGTGTTAAGTCATGGCATAATCTATCTCCATCAAAATTTCAGGCAAATTGGTTCAGTTCGGTATAGTAGAAGGATTGCATCTTAAATTTTTTTTCCTTCAAATCTTATCAAGTGGGGTGTCAAATTAAAGGGGTTGAAAAGGTGATCCCGAAAATATAATTTTTTTGACTAAAAAATACTGTGATCAAAAGTGAAAGAGAAAAAAAATTATCACGCAGTTGATATTTTTTATTTTTTAACAATATTATACTTGTTTTAAAAAAATAATTATGGTTTCCATGCAAAAAAAATCTGGTGGGTGGGAAAGGGTTAAAAATATTATTGTAGTTCCATTTAGATGCGCCACTTTTAACATTTTTTAGAAATGTAGGTATGAGCTCAAAGGAGCTTAGAAAAAACAAAGAGTTCCCGCGGGATTATAATAAACCTAAATCCACGTGGATGAAGTCACAGGCATCCGCTTGTATGCAATATGGGGCCTAGCTCTATATTAACACAAAATAAAGAAGTGTTAATAGTAAAACGTGTCATACGAGTAGCTATGAATGAGGAACCTTCTTTCACCTAGAAAGAAGATTCTCCATAGCTAAGGATCACCTTTTGCCCTCTTGGACAGTGTCCAAGTAATTATTACGCAAGAAGAAAGGAAACCTTTTACAGGTAACAGGCCTGGAAAAACACTTATTCATCTTTTCAAAAAACAGGCGAAAATTCCTCGCTGCTTATGTGAGCAGTATCGTGCTGCATCAGGATTAAGGAGCTGGGACTCAGAGGTCCGTGATTCAATCTAAGCTTGGTACCAAAAATATGAAGTCATAGTGGACAGTTCCCGAATCCCTTTAGTTTAGGTGGGTAGTACCCTACAGCATCAGGATTAAGAAGTTGAAGCAAATAAAAAATTATGGAACCATTTTGTAAACGTCCTCAAATAGACAAGTGTCAAATTGAAATGTGACGAACCTTGGTTGTTTCTACGTAACTTTGATATTTATATATTATTCGAAATAATCAAGGAGCGGATCAACAAATTCTTTAAAAGCTGGCAACGTATTAGTGGTGATGCAAATGTTCATGGGCAGCGGTAATCACTCAACATCAGGTGACCCGCTTGCTCGTTTGCCCACAATCCATATAAAATAAAACAAGAGATAAAGTTCGTAAACTAAAACCCATCATCATCATCATGATCAACCCATTACCGGCTCACTACAGAGCACGGGTCTCCTCTCAGAGTGAGAAGGGTTTTGGCCATAGTCTACCACGCTGGCCAAGCGGATTGGCAGACTTCACACACCTTTGAGAACGTTATGGAGAACTCTCAGGCATGCAGGTTTCCTCAAGATGTTTTCCTTCACCGTTAAACCAAGTGATATTTAAATACTTAAACTAAAACCTGACTACTCATAATAGTATACAAGTATAAATTAAAAATTTAAAAAACCCCTGACATTCCTTTGAGGAATTATTATACTATAGAGTCGACGCCGAGACTTGGTTTTTTGTAACAAGAGTTATGGTAAACGTACCTTAGCTCACTTAGTCTGCGCGAAGCGTCTGTCGGAGCGTGACGTGTTTGAGATCTATTTAAAATCAATTAAATATGCCTGGGTGTGTACTGCGATACTGTGCCAACCACTCAAGAAATACAAGTAAAGGCCAAGGAGTTACTTTTCACTCGTAAGTTCACTGAATGGTTTGTTAATGCCTTAAAATTCTTCATGAAGTTGGAATTTGTCCCTATTCACCCCGTTTTACGGTACGTCATCGCGCTTGCTGCCATGTTTCGCTGAAATTCATAGACTAAGAAACTACGCAGATGAGACACTTTATTTTTAACCTCCGATGCAAAAACGATGGGGTGTTATAAGTATGACGTGTTTGTGTGTGTCATGTGTGTGTATATGTGTGTGTGTGTGTGTCTGTCTGTTCACCTTAGCGCTCAAATGGGTGAACCGATTTGAATGCAGGTTTTTTGTTTGAAAGGTGAATTAGTTGGGAATGAATTAGCTATGTTTTTAACAACTATTGTCACAAATTAGTGATAAGTACAGGGACCGACAGCTTTAAACGTGCTCTCCGAGGTACGGGGGTAAAGCACCGCTAACTTCCAATGCCAGGCTTGACCTGACTTAGGTATGACCCATGACCTAAAAATTCGCAGTCAAGCATGATGGCAGTTTTATTATTTTTTCGAGGTTTAATAGGTTATTACCTATTAAACCTCGAAAAAATAATAAAACTATTCTATTGAATACCCAAGTCCCGGATAAACGTTGCTTAAGTGCGAGTTTGGGGCACATAGTGCTATAAAATAAACATTGTAAATCAAACTCTCAGATGCGATTTCTCAATAGGTAGAATATACTCAATGTGTCGCCTCTGTATTGTAGTAGTCCCATCTATGTATGTCTCAAGGAGCGGGACGCGCGGAAGGAAGCCCTCCTCCCGCGCGCCCCGCTGAGCCCCGCTCTGCTGCTCGCGGTACACAGATTTGGTTAGCGTTGTCTGTTCTAGTACCTACATAATAATTCATTGTGACATTCGCCATTTTGTGGCGGCGGCCATCTTGGATTTGCATAGTGCTATTCTACTAGTTAAGTCCTTTCATTTGATACCCATATTAAGGCAGTTGTGATAAAATATGTAATCCGCCATTTTGTAGCGACGGCCATCTTGGTTCGATTTTCATCAAACATAGCTAACAACACTGTCGACTAATTCACCTTTCAAACAAAATAAAACTGCATTCAAATCGGTTCACCCGTTTGAGCACTACAGGGGAACAGACAGACACACACACACACATACACATACACACACAGACACGTTAAACTTATAACACCCCTTCGTTTTGCGTCGGGGGTTAAAAATAATAATTTAGAAAAACGTGTATTCAATTGTGTACTAATATAAGAAAAGGCGGGGCAAGCGGCTAGTGGCGCCATCTGTTATGTCTATCTAAAACTAACTTAATATTCCAATTTAGCTGTGCGAACGTCACTTCTCGATTTTTTCGCATATAAAATGTAGCCTATGTCACCCCCAAACTATAACAACGAATCAATTAACACCTCATTCATCAACATTCGCCCAGTAGTTTAGGTGCTTTGCTAGAACAAAAAATTGGATACAAACATACATACATAGACTACAAAAATCATAACCCTTCCTTTTGGCTTTGCAGTAATCGGATAAAAACGAACTGTCCATCACTGGGTGTCCATAACTGGATTTAGACTGTCCATCATAAAGATTTTTACATATTTCAGTTGATCGTTTTTAGGTTTCCATATTTCAAAACTCGTTCGACTATTTCTAAATTTTAGGAGTTAGTGAGAAGCTCTGTATATCTGAGTATATCATTGAAAAATTATAACACTCTAGATTAAATAATAAAAAAGTTATAGCTCCTCATGTTTGACTCGGCGCTTAACCCTGTCCATAACTGGTGCCACCACGTTAAGGTGCGTCCAGACTTGAACATTTCACCGAACCGAACAGCGAACATTTCGGCGAACTTGTTACGCTCAATGTGGACGGCGCGCTTGGAGCGCTTGAGATGGGTTACTGGGTAACAGTTCGGCGAAAGTTTCGCCGAACTGTTACGCAGTAACCCGTCTCAAGCGCTCCAAGCGCGCCGTCCACATTGAGCGTAACAAGTTCGCCGAAATGTTCGCTGTTCGGTTCGGTGAAATGTTCAAGTCTGGACGCACCTTTACATCCTCGACGCTAATATATGAGCAAACATTTGGACCATCTGTTTGCAAGCTGTAACGACGCGTTTTGTGAAATAAATTGCAAAAGTTAGGTAAATAAGTATTCAGCTTCACTTCTCCCAGAAATCTTCAGTCGCTGGATGTTGGTGAAGGTTTGACCATCAGATGCCAACCTTAACCATAAATGCGCTCATTATTATTACACATACTCAAAAGACAACTCTCGAATGGTAGGTAGGTACTCGTATAAGTAGCTTTCCTTGGTTTTTAATTGTCTTTAAAATCTATCAAGCCGTCCTGAGTTCCAACTGTTCAGTGAGTTTATACCTAAAATATTAAAAAATAGTAGACTTGCAGCTGTAAGTTTGTAGGTTCTTACTATTTCTGATTTAACAAAGAACGTTGGCACTAAATTATATTTCCATATATCATAAATCATAACATTACCAATGGTTTGTAATTTTCAGTTTTTGCCCGCCATCAATAAATTTCTGAGGATCGTATCAGTAGATAGAGATGGGTACCTACCTACGTAGAGAGAGCGCTCACGGAGCGGTTCGCACCCGCGCCCGCCGCGGTTGCGGGCCCGCAATACTCGAAATTCATACAAATGTCGAGTGCAAAACTCACGACGCGATTTACTCCCGCAGAGTTGGCGGTTGCTCGCGGCTCCCGCAGAACCGGCGGGCAGCGGGCGCCCGCGAGCTTTGCGGGCGTCGCCCGCAAGCTCTGCGGTTTTTTGGCGGGCGCGATCGCATTTTTCTTATAGGAGGAGCTGGCGAACAAAACGGTATAGTTGCATCAAACTAAAGAGTAAGAGTCTTTATTTGCAAAAATGTGGTACAAATATTATGGATCTTAAAGCTTATTGTCTTCCAACACATTTAACTAATAAATTAGTGTGCAAATTGAATTATTGATTTTAAGACTAAACAAAATGACGTAAGTAGCATACATGTCAACGTTCTAAAGATATAAATATAAAATTAATTGCAATAAATATAATTTATGTCATACCTATATTCTTTTAAATTGTAAGAACATTTCTCCATGAGCCAGTTCTTTAGTTTTACTTTAAAAGTTTGAAGAGGCATGGCCTGTATTGATTCAGGTAACCTATTAATTATTAAATATTAATATTAAACTGAATGACATACTTACAGTGAGCTTTGGCGTGGATTTTTATTTACCCATATGTAGTTTGTGACTTTATTGAACATAGTAATATGTTAAATTCAGTTTGCTATCTCATATAAGTTAACGGAAGCAATAATTAATTAATATTGCAAGCAATAACTTGTTTGTGTAAACACATAACTCCAGAAGCAGACTATCAATTATTATTAAAACTAAATCAAACTATTATTAAAATATCTGCGTTTATCACCCGCACATAACTCAATTTATATCAACTCAGAGATTAGTTTAACTGAGATCTATTTTCAAATATATTTTATACTAATTAATTAATTACACTCAGCCAAGTCCAAAATGGCAGCATTTATTCGATGAGGGTGTGATTGCTATCGCAGCCCTCAATCAAATATCACGACCTAGACGCTGAAGCATCTAATAGTCGGTTGAGTCTTTGGAGGAGACTCAATTCATGGCTTCGAATTACCCGTATTTATACCAATAATTCAAGATGGCGGTTTGGCGCCACTGAATGAATCAAATGTCAGTTAATTCTAACCTATTTCAATTATGAAATTAATAATTCGTAAACCATTTCTAAAAATTCTAATTAATTTTCAACAATAATCTGACATTTGTAAGTTAGTTTAGGCCAATTTCAACATAAATTGTTTAAAAACTTTATTAGTGAATAAAGTTTTTAAATGATAAACTTTTTAATTAAAAAAAAATTCTTAGTAAAAAAAACAAATTTTTCTTCTGAAAAAGAAATAATCATTTTGATTGACATCTTACAAAGTATGGAAATTAATCCATTTTGAACGAAAACGTGCTCGATTATTCAAATCTTTCGAAACTTTATTGTAATTATGCCGTTATGATCGAAACCACGACCTATGGATGCAATTTTGATACAGTTGCGGGCCGTTTTAAGTAAAATTAAGTTGATATTCTTATTCAGCAAGCCAAAGACCATCGGATTAAAAAATATAACATTTTGTTCGCCAGCTCTTCATATATAACTATAACCGCCGGTCTTGCGGGCGTCGCCCCCCCACACGGCGGGCGACGCCCGCAGCCGCGGCGGCTGCGGTCCCGCAAAAACAAGCGGGCTCGTGAGCGCGCTCTCTCTAACCTCTCTCCCGCAGCCGCGGCGGGCGCGATTCCAAACCGCTCCGTGAGCGCTCCCCGTAAGAGCGGATTTAGGTTGAGTCAGTAAACGAATTCAATTTGAACTGAATTAAAAAAAATTACACGATTGTAGTATCTATCAAGTCGACACTGACTTGCCGAAGAAATGAGTTCGTTTACTGACTCAATCTAAAGTTGCATCTACTCATACTTACCTATTTAGGTAGTAGGTATCTACATAAGTACCTATAGGTACTGGTGATGAAAGTGTCTGGTTATAAGTAACGGCTCTCACTTACTTGTGACAACAGCTGCCCCTGCGGCTTCGATGCACTGGTTCAATTAGCTTTCTTTTTTCTTTACAAATTAAAATAATAATTAGAGATTACCGTAATATACGTCTTATTATAGCTACCGTAAAGTAATTTGTCAAGTATTCCAAACTTTTCCGGTACGTACCTATACTGCGAACGAGGGAGTGCAGTTTCAGAAAATTTTGTTACGCTTACGAAGTCGCAGGAATTTTCTAGTAATTATATGGAGCTTTTCATTTTCGCGAGATAACGAGGCTTCCTAGAAGTGCAAGCGGCAAGGTAATTAACTGGTGATAGTGCCAAGCAGGTGTATGCGTGAGCTAGAAAGTTTTCTTACAACTTACATCATATTAGGACAGTATAAAAATGGGTTTGTTGATCTATAAGGTTCTGTTGTAAATATCTAATTGAGGCTTAGAATAAATAGGTAAAGAAAGGCAGTCGTCGACGCGGCGATAAGCCGTTTTTAACGGGCCTTTTAAGAGGCCGTATGCCGTCCCGCGCTAGTCAGTTTCGGCCCGAGTTTTAAATGTGTGCGTGTACCTCACAATGGCACCGTAAGCTGCACTCACACAAAGACACGGTATACTTAAAAGCGGTCGGACTAACCTATATTGATACTTTGCGTTCCAAATTCAACGCGCTAATAAAATAAAATTTTAGATCTTAGTATATTTTATATTTCCTTTTTTTTAATGTTCGATTTAGGTAAGTATATAATTATTATCAAGATGTTGTGTAATCGTTTATACTTACACATAACACCTGTAAGAATTAAATACAGCTATATTACTACCCATATTATAATCCGAAAGTGTGTTTGTTTATTAGTTTATTGGTTTGCTGGTTTCTCCTTCAATCACGCCGCAACGAAACAAAAGATTATACGATCAATGCTTATTATATTGGTCAATAGATTAATCTGGTTATTTTAGGTATACAGGTTGTTTTGATAAAGAAGTTCTCTCAGGTGTGCAATTATCTACTATGCAGTTGCTAATCTTAGGTCATAAATAAAATTTGCACGTGCTCAATTCTTGCAGGAACACTTGTTGTATTCGTATTTGCTTCTTGTAACAGAATTTTTATTTATTGTCAAGAATGGCCCGAGTACCTATAATATTTTATTACCAAAGACTTGATGAGTAGGTGCTAA
Organism: Melanargia galathea; assembly: GCA_920104075.1. Classification (NCBI taxonomy): domain Eukaryota; kingdom Metazoa; phylum Arthropoda; class Insecta; order Lepidoptera; family Nymphalidae; genus Melanargia; species Melanargia galathea. The sequence goes on from OV049863.1 coordinate 5,890,696, forward strand.
ACTAATATTTGTTCGTGTTCAAACCGTGATGTTTTTATTATATTCTTTTTTCTTGTACTAGTTGACTCGCCCAGGATTTCGTTCGGTTAGCCAATTTTAATGCAATTTAGTACACATATGGCTTACATCCCGAAGGTGGAGAAAGGCTATTTTTTATCCAGGAAAAAAATTTATTTTTCATAGAACTCTATTTTATGTGTTTATTATTAAAGACATTACTACGATATATATTACTATATAGACATAATTTAGGTATGTAAGGGCCTGTTTCACCACCTTCTGATAAGTGTCGAATAGACTAAACGTAAGTTTTGTCACTTTCTTACTTTATGTCAAGTGACAAAGACAAAACTTGTGAATAAGCTATCTGACACTTATCCGAAGGTGGTGAAACAGTCCCTAACTGTTTTAACTTAATTAAATTTAGTTGTGAGATAACTTATCTCCCTCTATTTAGTCCGATCCAAATAGACATTCAAGATTTAAAAAAATATTCAATATTATATAATATACTAGCTTTTGCCCGCGGCTTCGCCCGCGTGAATTTCGATTTTTCACAAATCCTGAAGGAATCGTGGATTCCCGGTTCCCGTTCCCCGCTCCCTTTTCCAACCTTTATACCTACTTTCAAGAAACTTTGATAAAGTAATCTACCTATAGCTATAGATATAAAGTTTTTGAAAGAGAAATGTGTTCAGTATGGTACTTATGGTGAGATTTTGCATCTCTGATAGAATCGGACTGACACAAACTTTATCGTTAAAGTAAAATGAACCTTAATAGCCTTGTTTTAAAGCTCAAGTTCATCAACAGCCAACGCTCTAAACAATTAAAATCAGTGGTACTGAATTTTAGGTCCATTTTATTCTGACGTTATTGTGTCACAGAGGAGAAACGGAACAGAGTCAAAGCTTCTAAGAAGCGAGTAAAATTTATACCTATTCTGGTAGGGTTGGCACAGGAGGATACAATTTAATAAACAGTAGTTATTTGTTCAACAAAATGGCAAATTTTGTTTTTGTTGTGATTGACTTTGCTATCGCGTGATACATACAACTTTTCACTTCAATAGCGAGAAAATACAAGATGTAAAAGAAATATTTATTGAAATATTAAGGTATTTTTACATTTAGGTACATACTTACTCATTTAATATTACTATATTAATAAATATTTACAGTTGATAATAAATTTAAATAAAGTGCAGATCATTTATAAAAAATTCAAGTAAGTAATAAAAAACCAGCGCCATTTTGAAATTCGTTTGTCAATTGACCGACTCTTTTGTGATCCCAGGGAGCTCTAAATATCGATTTTGAATGAAATTGGTCAATTAACAAAGAATTTCAAAATGGCGTCGACTTTTTTAAGTTTTGGTAACAGTTTCCTGTTTTGTGATCCCAGGGAGCTCTAAATATAGATTTTGAATGAAATCGGTCAATTAACAAAGAATTTCAAAATGGCGTCGACTTTTTTAAGTTTTGGTAACAGTTTCCTGTTTTGTGATCCCAGGGAGCTCTAAATATCGATTTTGAATGAAATCGGTCAATTAACAAAGAATTTCAAAATGGCGTCGACTTTTTTAAGTTTTGGTAACAGTTTCCTGTTTTGTGATCCCAGGGAGCTCTAAATATCGATTTTGAATGAAATCGGTCAATTAACAAAGAATTTCAAAATGGCGTCGACTTTTTTAAGTTTTGGTAACAGTTTCCTGTTTTGTGATCCTAGGGATCCTCAGATATTGATTTTGAACGAAATCGGTACAATCACAAAGAATTTCAAAATGGCGTCGACTTTTTAAAATTTTGGTAACGGTTTCCTATTCTGTGATCCGAGGGATCCTCAGATATTGATTTTGAACGAAATCGGTACAATCACAAAGAATTTCAAAATGACGCCGACTTTTTAAAATTTTGGTAACAGTTTCCTGGTTTGTGATCCCAGGGAGCTCTAAATATCGATTTTGAATGAAATCGGTCAATTAACAAAGAATTTCAAAATGGCGTCGACTTTTTAAGTTTTAGTAACAGTTTCCTGTTTTGTGATCCCAGGGAGCTCTAAATATCGATTTTGAATGAAATCGGTCAATTAACAAAGAATTTCAAAATGGCGTCGACTTTTTTAAGTTATAGTAACAGTTTCCTGTTTTGTGACAACCCTACAAAACTGTTCCTATTCACCCATAAGTCGTTCCTATTCACCTCATTCTCATCCCTATTAACCCCTCTTTCGTCCCAAAAGAACTTCGAGTATGAGATTTTAATATTATGTCATACAAAAAATATTTCAATTCAATATATACATATTATATCAACACATACTTATACCAAAACATAGCATTAGCTCAGCATTGATCAGATCGGACCACTAATGAAATAAAACCTATGCACAAATCATCAAACTGAGTCGGCTGCGCTATAACTTTTACGTAACTTTTACGACAAGTCATTACACAGCTTTGCATGTGTGCGTGAGCTGCGTCGGGCAACAACACGTCCTCCCTCGAAGAGCGCTAAGCTCGGTATGGCATTCGTACTGTCTGCTGTGCCATTTTATTTGTAAATTTTAGGATACTTTGACAATTTTTTTTGGTCATATAAATAGTTTCTGGATTATTTTTTTTTACAATTATAACTAAATGAATCCTAAACTTTCGCGCTATATATTTTTTTTATTAGTGAAATTGCGATAAATTAAAGAAATTGGGGTTAATCTAATGCTTAAATTTTCATAAATCGTACGTGCGGTTTTTATTTTTTTATTTACTAATTTTGTATAAAACATAGAAAAACTAATTCCAACATTCCAATTTTGAGAGTGTGTTCATACTATTAGTATTTTTTTTCAGTCGCTTTCTACAATTTTTAGTACTTATATGTGTGACGAAAGTTTCACTCAAAAGCGTAAAATCAGTAAACGTCTTCCGCAAGAATTAAGATTTGAATAATATTTTTTAATAAAATTAATATTTTATTCCCAACATTCCATTAAAAAAGGATTGATCTTTAATATTTGATAATTTTTTTTAAAGTAATCATTATATCTAAAGCACTATGGTGTTCAAAAGTTCGTAAAAAATTACGAATCCGGGTACCGGCCTCTTAAGGCTCGATACGTCTATCGTCGCGTCAGTGCTCAAGGTACCTACTCATGCGCTTGTGTGCGTGTCGGCAAATGTAATTACAGGGCACACATGGGTTGGTTTATAGCTTACGTTTCGAGCGGAAATTTATTAGAAACTTCCATTCTAAGCGTAATAGTTCGATGAATTGAGGTATATGCAAAAACAAAACTACATGACGGCAACATGTTCAACGCGGCTCAAAGATTACCTACCTACCTAGAAATTAATGAATTAGGTATATTTCCGATAGATAATAATAAATAATAATACGTTAGGTCTTGCCCGCGATCCCAGAATCTATAGGTACAAATAAATAAAATTGAAGTATTAAGTCTGTGATTTCGAATTAACTTCCTCTTACCTAGGTAGGTACGCATGATGTGCAGTAGGTAGGTAGGTTAATTTATAAAATTGAATTTCGCTAACCTCAAAGGAGTGAGTTTATTGCTCCCATACCTCAAATCGGTTTCTACTCGCTGAATCGGCTTCGTTTCGGAAAGAAGGTGTTTTCGTCGGTAGCGTGATAATTAACTAGCCTCCTATACCGGTAAATTCCCAAATTGATGTCAAACCACGTTAAAACATCCATTTGCTTATTAAACAGCATAAAGCGTTTATCTGGCAGATTGTAGCGCTTTGCTAAGTGCCCTTACCATACCTGCATTACCCACAGTACACTTAAGCTGTAAATCTGCCATTCCATTTGTGAGTTGTGACCATAAAGCAAATGTTTATGGGCCCATCTCATTTATGGCGAGTAGTATCAAGTATCAACCTACCTATTAGGTAGACAGTAGACACATATACATAAGTACATAGATATATGTACAAAAACTTTATGGCACAGTACCAACACACGCACCTAATGATCTTTTGTGATTAAAACTCTTCCAAAAGTCGTCAGTTAGTCTCTATCAGTAATCTCGCATAACTTATTCATAAGAACTAGGTAAGTAGTTGGTACTTCGTCGTTATCAACCGATCAACGTCCATTGCTGGACATAGATCTCTTGAAGGGACTTCCACACGTCACGGTCTTGTACCGCTTGTATCCAGCGGCTCCCTGCGACTCGTTTGATGTCGTCGGTCCATATAGTGGGGGGTCCACCAACACTGCGTTTCCTAGTTCGAGGTCGCCAGTTCGCCACTCCAGCAACCCTCCAGCACCTTGGGACCCCAACTGCTATCGGTTCTCCGAACTATGTGCCCCGCCCATTGCCAATTCAGTTACACAACCCGCTGAGCTATGTCGGTGACTCTGCTTCTTCTACGGATCTCTGATTTAATCACACTTTTCACGGCTTAAAGATCTTGACGAAGGATATAGCTTTCATCATGGAGATGGGCAGAGAATAGAAACTTTTCTCTTCTTATCCCCTCTTCTTCTTTCTCCCCGAAATCTTTTTATCCCCGAAAATCAGAGTTCCTAGTTCCCACGAGTTTTACCTAGATACAAGAGATTTTAGGTAGGTACAAAATACGTAAGGATAGGTATCTATGTACAAAAAGTGTACTTGTATGTATAGTTGTATACCTATATATGTATATATATTATGCAATAATATTTTGCATAACGTAAATGTATACCTATTTACCTATGTCTACAGCTAGTACCTACTTACCAAAATAATTACAGCAAAATTTCTTAACTAAGTACCTAGGTAGGTACCTAACTTACGTGAAATTCCCAACTTTCTGAATTCTGGCTCAATGTGGTTTCGATGTCTAACAACGTAAATAATTTTCTCACTCATTACGAAGCTAATAATTTTCCTGGGATAACTAAGTACTTACTCGCACACTGAAACTGCTATAAAACGCTGGCATAATGAACTTAATTAACTCCTAAGTCCTACCTACAAAGCACCTACAAACATAATTTACCTTAGAGGCAAATGCCTAGGCGTAAATGAAAAGCAGGCTTACGAAAAGCTAGCTGGTAGTCTATCTATCTAATCTATGTACTTAGGTACCTAGTTTTTCTAAGCCGTAAGCACGCGCCGAGTCAGCCTGCAAGAGTTCCCTTGAGGTTTAACTGTACCTACAATTAAACTGTGCAAGTATAATGGAGGGTAGGTAGATATATGTTACTGAAACTGAAATCTATGCAGTTGTTCAACATACCTACCAACCTAACCGCTATCTGAGGGCACGGTAGTAGCCCCTATTCTGTGGCCCCGCCACGACGACCCAAGCACTCCTTTTCTCGAAGCGTTTCGTCAGTTTTTTGATCCTTCATTATAACTTGAGTTTGGATTATACCAAATAATTAACTTTACAGGTGCATGTAGGTATGCCATATGCCTGATTACGAAAGATCGGAATAGGTAGTGCAATTTGGGGTGAACGACCTGCAACATTACCTATCAATAGTAGGTATGGATATGAAATTTATGAATTGGCATATCCATATTATGATATCGTGCGAAATTGCACCGTCTATTCCAATCATTGTTGATTACCTAAGATTCTTGAGTAAGTTTCGTTAATAACACTCAATTGATCAATAGGTATTTACAGCATCAGATGTCCGTTATTTGAATTATTATTTTCGATAAAATATCTACTTATACATGTATAATCCCTGATAGACATGGGACACTAGGATTAAGAGTGTACGTGGGGTGGGCTGAACCAGCAATATTTTAAATACGGACGGATTTTCAGCTCAAAATAATTATTTTTTCTTCAATTTGTTTTCGGATCCGACGTAGGCAGAGGCTCAATCTTTTCACGTCATAATAATTAAGTAGGTATATAAACTCGAAAATAATATTTCAAAAATAGACTAAACGAAAAAGATGGAAGGAGACTAAACGAAATGCGAAGCAGTGAGGGTTGGACTGTTACGAAATCTTGCATCCTAGATCCTAGAGACGGCCATAGAATACTTTTATCCCAGAAAATCAGATATCTCATGAGTTTTTTTTTAAACATAAATCTACGCAAAGTAGCAGTCATCAGCTAGTAAATAAATAAAATTAAAAAACATATAATACCAACGAAAAATCAGTGCCTAGTAAATTTAAAATTTGAGGTGTAAGTGGAACAAAACCCACCTACCCTATGTGGCCAAAGTCAATCTCACCTGCGCGCGGTGCTCCCTGTCAATATGCTAACGAGGCCCTGACGCTCTCAGTCCCCTCTAGGGGTCGTTGTGCCTGATACCACACAACTCAATCTAGATGGTATCAGTATCACCACTTTGTGGTAGGATTCTACCCCGAATCCGCCGCTTACTCGTTTGCCCGCAATTATAAAAAGTGCAGGTAAGTATTACCTAAGCCCATGAGACCACGGCGCATAACCTTCATAGTCGCTATTAGCGAGTGGAAAAACAAGGAAGATACTCTTAAACTTCTGCGTGAAAATAGCAAATGTGACAATTAAAAAGAATAAAACATAAGGTTATTTTTAACATACTACGCAAGGTGAAAAGATTTTAAGTACTATACATATCGTTCGTATATGTGTATCTACTAAAATAAATCAGTCAAACGTAATATGATAAAAATAACAAAAATATGAAATCAATATCATATAACTAAACAAAGTAATATATTATATAATATAGAACAAAACATTAATTAAAACTAGAACTCTATAGTACATTCACTTCCAAATAAATCTCTGATCAAGTCAGAGAGAACGCTGACGTCTCCCAAAGAGGAGATATTAAAAAAAAAAAAAAAATAAAAAAAAAAAAAACCTTCATAGTCGACTACCTAACCTATACCTATTATTATTATTACATATATTTTATTTATCTATCACGAGGTAGGTTATATCAAGCGGATATAAGGCGTTCCTCTAATATCCCAAGGGCCGGCTGACCTAATTTTTCTCGTTTAGCTTCAGTAATAAGACCTTGTATAAAATTATGGCCGACACATTTCTCAATACCCCCGCGGCTTTTATCTTTTTTTCGTATTAATGGCATTGCCGTCCTTTGACTAAAAGCAGTTAACCCTCAGTTGGTAGTTTTTTACTTTTTACTTACTCTACCGATTGCTTATATTATATTTGTTTTTTGAGTTTTTTATCTTATTCGTTTTGCAGCGGTTAAACAACAACATTTCGACAATAAATTGACAAAATAATATCATAATATGTACTTAATTATTATGCATAGAAAACATTCCTGTTTAAAAACTTTGATTAGGTAGCATAGGTACTTTATTTTAAATATTCTATTCGTTCCCGTGTTTTTTGACTTTTAGATACTCAAAAACTATATTTTGGAGATAGGGTAGGGTGGTGCAAGACTGCGCGGTCGATAAGACTGCGCACACGTCCTAACTAGACAACGGAGTTAAATTCGTAGCTAACTTCAGTTGTGTTTTACTTGTTATCGAAGCCGGTGCGTGCTCCAGAAAAAATATTGGAATTTCTTGAGAAATGCAGGAATTATGTGAGTTCAAAGTTTTTATATACGTTTGATCTTATTTTTTAACGAATTGAATGTATTATTACTAAAAAAAGTTATTAAAATTTTGGTGTTTTATCCTTAATTTTGCACAACGGGTTAGGTCATGTTTATGATCCATACAAAATAGTATAGCAATTTTCTACGAAATGGCAGTAATATCGTAATGTTTAAGCCGGCACCTAAGTGTGTAAGATTGCGCATCTTGAGTGCGTGTAGTACTGCGCGCGCAACTTTACACAGTACACACATTGTTTGTTGTTTATACATTAGTTTCTTTTTAACCTCCAACGCAAAAAGAGGTTATAAAGACCACTGCGTGTGTGTTTGTCTGTTTGTGTATCTGTCTGTGGCACCGTAGCTCTTAAACGGGTAAACTGGTTTGAATGTGTTTTTTTATTTGAAAGCAGGTTTTCAGCAATCATTCTTAGATACGTTTTATCAATAGGTATCGGTTGCAAATAATTTGTGATTTTTAGGGTTCCGTACCCAAAGAATAATAACGAAACCCTATTAATGTGACATTAATAGGGTAATTCTGCTGTCTGTCTGTTTGTCTGTCTGTGTGTCTGTCTGTCCGCCGGTCACAGGTCTCTAGCTCGCAGACAAAATGAGGTACAAACCTGAAATTTTGGTATTTTGTGTAAAACGTTGATCCAAAATCAAATATTGAATTAAAAATTGAATTAAATTATTTTTAGGGGGGGCTCCCATACATGAGAAAGGAGCCGGAAAAAAAATTTTTTTCTTACCCTAGCTTGTGGGGCTTTTTGATTTGTTTGAATTGTTTAGAGCTCATTAAGTAGAGTAAATATATATTTTTTTTAAATTTTTGCTCAAAAAATAAGGAAATGGGGGGCCATCAAAGTTGTCAGTTTTAGACCATTTTTGTGACGGGGGCTATCTCAAAAACTAAACTAGTTAGGAATATAATATTTCGGTATATTAATTACCATATGCTCTATTTAAACAACAAATACTGAAAACAACGATTCATAAAATAGTTTATAATCTGTGAATCAAAACAAACGAACATTTTTTGGGTTATTCTTTCATGGGTTGTTGGGATGTCTAGCTCGAAAATTAAATATTTCTTAGACCTAAAATATTATATTGTTCATAATTATGTACGGAACCCTAAAAAAGTGAGGCCCGACTCGTACTTGGCCAATTTTTATGTTTATTAAAAGTGCGCAATCTTATCGATCTCAACGCGCAGTTTTACACACTAGGATGTGTAAAACTGCGCAATTCTCGTTAGTCGCTTTCTTTGATTTATTGTGAATGTTATTATTTTTTTTAATATTATAAGTATGTGGTTTTGTTGTCAGATAAGTAATTAATGATTATGAATACATAGTTTCATCCGGATAACCCTTGCACTTTTCATTTTATGTAGCTTCAATCCCAAACTGCGCCGTCTTGCACCACCCTACCCTAGCTGTTTTTCGCTAAAGGACAGCAGAAAAGATTTGATCTCAGATTGCAGCAATTTTTACCAACGAAAATGAAAATTACTTACCTACCAATAACAAAGCAAACGACGATAATGAAGCAATTTGATTACTTCATTATCGTCGTAATTTAGTTCACAATGCGCTACGTACTTGTATTAGAAGTGGAGTTCGTGTAATAGACTCAGTATGCCCCGACCCTAACCCCGGCGCCACAGACGGACTTACATTTGAACACGAGGTTTGCTTTAGGGTCAGACTTTTCAAATATTATGTTTGTTTAACCTACTGGCAAACTGCAAATGTGTGTTCAGTTCAGACTTTGAAGACCTCGGCCACACATGTGTTCAAACAAATCCTTGAAGTCTGTTCAAATGTTTGTGTTATGTATGGCGCCGATGTTAAGTATATGGCTCTTACAACCGACATAAACGTACCTACGTACTTACCGTAACGTAACTTTATGCTTAGACCTGCCATAACTGTAACATATCACTTTCAATCTCAGATGCATCACTGTATTAGGTGCTCAAGCCTGGGGTGCTAGCCAGGTAACCTCCAAGTGTGCCTGGGTGCTGCTGGTCCTCTTGGATACGTCCGAGGGGAAGAGCAGTATTCGGGCCGGTGCGCCCCGGTAACATGGTTCATAATTTCGGGGATATTGTTAGCCATGGCCAATGACCTGGCGGAGGGAGGTTTCTCCGCGTGTCCCTCTGATTAGCAGAGGGCACTGCGGATGAAACTGGGCGTGCGACACCCCGGGGCTGGGGGCAGCGATGCCCATCGCGGGAGGAAGAAAACCTCGTTAAAAAATTACGGGAGGGCGCGAGCCTCTGGAGGGACAGCCAAGAGGCGAGCGGGAGCCCCAGCTGGGGCGGCTGCCGGACACCTGGGATGCATACTTTGGGTTCCCCAGGCGTCCAGCACAGACAGCATGAGGGTCATGCCGTGGTGGTTTTAGTGGGTATACCTGGTTGGAGTCCCACATAACCTTCGTTCTGCCGCATTCGGCCGCAGAACGGGGGTACCTATAAAAGGTTTCCACCACGTCAAAAAAAAAAAACAAAAGGTGCTCAAGCCTGGGCTCTTCAGGAATATACAAACTACAAAGAAACAACAATAATAACTACTAAATTTTTATTTGCATCCAACAAGTTATTCTCAAGCTTTCTTATTTTTTTAAGGATCCTTACACTAAAAACATAACTCAGTAATATATAAACTAAAAACATTAAAGGCAACTCATTTCATCCGCCTTTCATTTGCACGCCAAATACAAAAATATGTAATATCTTAATAACAAATGAAAAAAAATTCACACATCCAAGTGATCTGACTAATGTAACCGTGATATAGATATGAAATAACATTTCATCCTGTCTGTTATTATAGTTAATCTTATTAAAACTATTCACAAGCCAAAGGCGAGGCTCTCAATATGAAGCCTTTTTTTTTTTTGTAAAACACTGTCTGTGCGTTTCCTGGAACAAAGAACAATCATATAAAATATTAACCGTGCGGGAACGAAATGTTAAGGTAGACTTTGAGATAAGCAACCGCGACACACGACATTTAGGCCCCTATCTCACTGGCGTTATGCGAGCGTTAGGCTCGATTAACGCCAGTGGGATAGGGGCCTAAGTGTCGTGACATCGACTGCTGTCAATATGTCATAAGGTCCTGTTTCACCACCTTCTGATAAGTGATGTATAGCCCTGCCTAAATGTAAGTAAAAGTAGTGATTAAGCTATCCAACACTTATCAGAAGGTGGTGAAACAGGTCCTTATTGTTGGGCGTCCCGGTCATCCAACAAAAATGTCAAGAGACGTTGTCGCTAACTTCAAAGTTTATCTTTAGGATGAGAGTTAATATGCATCAAAGTTAATACAATCTGTTTTTCCTTGGCTGATTCATAACATAATAAAAGTCACATAAAACTTCTCAGAGTAACTCACAAGAAGCGACGCGATTAACCAATAAATCGAAGAACGATATTTTAAATCAGTTATGAACCAACAAAAATTTTCAATTAAATTGAAACAGGTTCCACGCCTCGCTCCAGAAGTACACCAGAGAGTGTGTGTGAACATGATTCACCAGAGCCTAGAAAGATTTTCGACGAGTAGCGTACAAACTCACCTTGCACTATTACGTGTCGCTCTTCCAAAGCTTGATGGTTTTGTCGTTCTCGAGCGCGGCGGAGGCGATGATGTTCTCGGTGGGGTGGCACGCGGTGCACAGCACCGGTACAGAGTCAAACTCACCTTGCACTATTACGTGTCGCTCTTCCAAAGCTTGATGGTTTTGTCGTTCTCGAGCGCGGCGGAGGCGATGATGTTCTCGGTGGGGTGGCACGCGGTGCACAGCACCGGTACAGAGTCAAACTCACCTTGCACTATTACGTGTCGCTCTTCCAAAGCTTGATGGTTTTGTCGTTCTCGAGCGCGGCGGAGGCGATGATGTTCTCGGTGGGGTGGCACGCGGTGCACAGCACCGGTACAGAGTCAAACTCACCTTGCACTATTACGTGTCGCTCTTCCAAAGCTTGATGGTTTTGTCGTTCTCGAGCGCGGCGGAGGCGATGATGTTCTCGGTGGGGTGGCACGCGGTGCACAGCACCGGTACAGAGTCAAACTCACCTTGCACTATTACGTGTCGCTCTTCCAAAGCTTGATGGTTTTGTCGTTCTCGAGCGCGGCGGAGGCGATGATGTTCTCGGTGGGGTGGCACGCGGTGCACAGCACCGGTACAGAGTCAAACTCACCTTGCACTATTACGTGTCGCTCTTCCAAAGCTTGATGGTTTTGTCGTTCTCGAGCGCGGCGGAGGCGATGATGTTCTCGGTGGGGTGGCACGCGGTGCACAGCACCGGTACAGAGTCAAACTCACCTTGCACTATTACGTGTCGCTCTTCCAAAGCTTGATGGTTTTGTCGTTCTCGAGCGCGGCGGAGGCGATGATGTTCTCGGTGGGGTGGCACGCGGTGCACAGCACCGGTACAGAGTCAAACTCACCTTGCACTATTACGTGTCGCTCTTCCAAAGCTTGATGGTTTTGTCGTTCTCGAGCGCGGCGGAGGCGATGATGTTCTCGGTGGGGTGGCACGCGGTGCACAGCACCGGTACAGAGTCAAACTCACCTTGCACTATTACGTGTCGCTCTTCCAAAGCTTGATGGTTTTGTCGTTCTCGAGCGCGGCGGAGGCGATGATGTTCTCGGTGGGGTGGCACGCGGTGCACAGCACCGGTACAGAGTCAAACTCACCTTGCACTATTACGTGTCGCTCTTCCAAAGCTTGATGGTTTTGTCGTTCTCGAGCGCGGCGGAGGCGATGATGTTCTCGGTGGGGTGGCACGCGGTGCACAGCACCGGTACAGAGTCAAACTCACCTTGCACTATTACGTGTCGCTCTTCCAAAGCTTGATGGTTTTGTCGTTCTCGAGCGCGGCGGAGGCGATGATGTTCTCGGTGGGGTGGCACGCGGTGCACAGCACCGGTACAGAGTCAAACTCACCTTGCACTATTACGTGTCGCTCTTCCAAAGCTTGATGGTTTTGTCGTTCTCGAGCGCGGCGGAGGCGATGATGTTCTCGGTGGGGTGGCACGCGGTGCACAGCACCGGTACAGAGTCAAACTCACCTTGCACTATTACGTGTCGCTCTTCCAAAGCTTGATGGTTTTGTCGTTCTCGAGCGCGGCGGAGGCGATGATGTTCTCGGTGGGGTGGCACGCGGTGCACAGCACCGGTACAGAGTCAAACTCACCTTGCACTATTACGTGTCGCTCTTCCAAAGCTTGATGGTTTTGTCGTTCTCGAGCGCGGCGGAGGCGATGATGTTCTCGGTGGGGTGGCACGCGGTGCACAGCACCGGTACAGAGTCAAACTCACCTTGCACTATTACGTGTCGCTCTTCCAAAGCTTGATGGTTTTGTCGTTCTCGAGCGCGGCGGAGGCGATGATGTTCTCGGTGGGGTGGCACGCGGTGCACAGCACCGGTACAGAGTCAAACTCACCTTGCACTATTACGTGTCGCTCTTCCAAAGCTTGATGGTTTTGTCGTTCTCGAGCGCGGCGGAGGCGATGATGTTCTCGGTGGGGTGGCACGCGGTGCACAGCACCGGTACAGAGTCAAACTCACCTTGCACTATTACGTGTCGCTCTTCCAAAGCTTGATGGTTTTGTCGTTCTCGAGCGCGGCGGAGGCGATGATGTTCTCGGTGGGGTGGCACGCGGTGCACAGCACCGGTACAGAGTCAAACTCACCTTGCACTATTACGTGTCGCTCTTCCAAAGCTTGATGGTTTTGTCGTTCTCGAGCGCGGCGGAGGCGATGATGTTCTCGGTGGGGTGGCACGCGGTGCACAGCACCGGTACAGAGTCAAACTCACCTTGCACTATTACGTGTCGCTCTTCCAAAGCTTGATGGTTTTGTCGTTCTCGAGCGCGGCGGAGGCGATGATGTTCTCGGTGGGGTGGCACGCGGTGCACAGCACCGGTACAGAGTCAAACTCACCTTGCACTATTACGTGTCGCTCTTCCAAAGCTTGATGGTTTTGTCGTTCTCGAGCGCGGCGGAGGCGATGATGTTCTCGGTGGGGTGGCACGCGGTGCACAGCACCGGTACAGAGTCAAACTCACCTTGCACTATTACGTGTCGCTCTTCCAAAGCTTGATGGTTTTGTCGTTCTCGAGCGCGGCGGAGGCGATGATGTTCTCGGTGGGGTGGCACGCGGTGCACAGCACCGGTACAGAGTCAAACTCACCTTGCACTATTACGTGTCGCTCTTCCAAAGCTTGATGGTTTTGTCGTTCTCGAGCGCGGCGGAGGCGATGATGTTCTCGGTGGGGTGGCACGCGGTGCACAGCACCGGTACAGAGTCAAACTCACCTTGCACTATTACGTGTCGCTCTTCCAAAGCTTGATGGTTTTGTCGTTCTCGAGCGCGGCGGAGGCGATGATGTTCTCGGTGGGGTGGCACGCGGTGCACAGCACCGGTACAGAGTCAAACTCACCTTGCACTATTACGTGTCGCTCTTCCAAAGCTTGATGGTTTTGTCGTTCTCGAGCGCGGCGGAGGCGATGATGTTCTCGGTGGGGTGGCACGCGGTGCACAGCACCGGTACAGAGTCAAACTCACCTTGCACTATTACGTGTCGCTCTTCCAAAGCTTGATGGTTTTGTCGTTCTCGAGCGCGGCGGAGGCGATGATGTTCTCGGTGGGGTGGCACGCGGTGCACAGCACCGGTACAGAGTCAAACTCACCTTGCACTATTACGTGTCGCTCTTCCAAAGCTTGATGGTTTTGTCGTTCTCGAGCGCGGCGGAGGCGATGATGTTCTCGGTGGGGTGGCACGCGGTGCACAGCACCGGTACAGAGTCAAACTCACCTTGCACTATTACGTGTCGCTCTTCCAAAGCTTGATGGTTTTGTCGTTCTCGAGCGCGGCGGAGGCGATGATGTTCTCGGTGGGGTGGCACGCGGTGCACAGCACCGGTACAGAGTCAAACTCACCTTGCACTATTACGTGTCGCTCTTCCAAAGCTTGATGGTTTTGTCGTTCTCGAGCGCGGCGGAGGCGATGATGTTCTCGGTGGGGTGGCACGCGGTGCACAGCACCGGTACAGAGTCAAACTCACCTTGCACTATTACGTGTCGCTCTTCCAAAGCTTGATGGTTTTGTCGTTCTCGAGCGCGGCGGAGGCGATGATGTTCTCGGTGGGGTGGCACGCGGTGCACAGCACCGGTACAGAGTCAAACTCACCTTGCACTATTACGTGTCGCTCTTCCAAAGCTTGATGGTTTTGTCGTTCTCGAGCGCGGCGGAGGCGATGATGTTCTCGGTGGGGTGGCACGCGGTGCACAGCACCGGTACAGAGTCAAACTCACCTTGCACTATTACGTGTCGCTCTTCCAAAGCTTGATGGTTTTGTCGTTCTCGAGCGCGGCGGAGGCGATGATGTTCTCGGTGGGGTGGCACGCGGTGCACAGCACCGGTACAGAGTCAAACTCACCTTGCACTATTACGTGTCGCTCTTCCAAAGCTTGATGGTTTTGTCGTTCTCGAGCGCGGCGGAGGCGATGATGTTCTCGGTGGGGTGGCACGCGGTGCACAGCACCGGTACAGAGTCAAACTCACCTTGCACTATTACGTGTCGCTCTTCCAAAGCTTGATGGTTTTGTCGTTCTCGAGCGCGGCGGAGGCGATGATGTTCTCGGTGGGGTGGCACGCGGTGCACAGCACCGGTACAGAGTCAAACTCACCTTGCACTATTACGTGTCGCTCTTCCAAAGCTTGATGGTTTTGTCGTTCTCGAGCGCGGCGGAGGCGATGATGTTCTCGGTGGGGTGGCACGCGGTGCACAGCACCGGTACAGAGTCAAACTCACCTTGCACTATTACGTGTCGCTCTTCCAAAGCTTGATGGTTTTGTCGTTCTCGAGCGCGGCGGAGGCGATGATGTTCTCGGTGGGGTGGCACGCGGTGCACAGCACCGGTACAGAGTCAAACTCACCTTGCACTATTACGTGTCGCTCTTCCAAAGCTTGATGGTTTTGTCGTTCTCGAGCGCGGCGGAGGCGATGATGTTCTCGGTGGGGTGGCACGCGGTGCACAGCACCGGTACAGAGTCAAACTCACCTTGCACTATTACGTGTCGCTCTTCCAAAGCTTGATGGTTTTGTCGTTCTCGAGCGCGGCGGAGGCGATGATGTTCTCGGTGGGGTGGCACGCGGTGCACAGCACCGGTACAGAGTCAAACTCACCTTGCACTATTACGTGTCGCTCTTCCAAAGCTTGATGGTTTTGTCGTTCTCGAGCGCGGCGGAGGCGATGATGTTCTCGGTGGGGTGGCACGCGGTGCACAGCACCGGTACAGAGTCAAACTCACCTTGCACTATTACGTGTCGCTCTTCCAAAGCTTGATGGTTTTGTCGTTCTCGAGCGCGGCGGAGGCGATGATGTTCTCGGTGGGGTGGCACGCGGTGCACAGCACCGGTACAGAGTCAAACTCACCTTGCACTATTACGTGTCGCTCTTCCAAAGCTTGATGGTTTTGTCGTTCTCGAGCGCGGCGGAGGCGATGATGTTCTCGGTGGGGTGGCACGCGGTGCACAGCACCGGTACAGAGTCAAACTCACCTTGCACTATTACGTGTCGCTCTTCCAAAGCTTGATGGTTTTGTCGTTCTCGAGCGCGGCGGAGGCGATGATGTTCTCGGTGGGGTGGCACGCGGTGCACAGCACCGGTACAGAGTCAAACTCACCTTGCACTATTACGTGTCGCTCTTCCAAAGCTTGATGGTTTTGTCGTTCTCGAGCGCGGCGGAGGCGATGATGTTCTCGGTGGGGTGGCACGCGGTGCACAGCACCGGTACAGAGTCAAACTCACCTTGCACTATTACGTGTCGCTCTTCCAAAGCTTGATGGTTTTGTCGTTCTCGAGCGCGGCGGAGGCGATGATGTTCTCGGTGGGGTGGCACGCGGTGCACAGCACCGGTACAGAGTCAAACTCACCTTGCACTATTACGTGTCGCTCTTCCAAAGCTTGATGGTTTTGTCGTTCTCGAGCGCGGCGGAGGCGATGATGTTCTCGGTGGGGTGGCACGCGGTGCACAGCACCGGTACAGAGTCAAACTCACCTTGCACTATTACGTGTCGCTCTTCCAAAGCTTGATGGTTTTGTCGTTCTCGAGCGCGGCGGAGGCGATGATGTTCTCGGTGGGGTGGCACGCGGTGCACAGCACCGGTACAGAGTCAAACTCACCTTGCACTATTACGTGTCGCTCTTCCAAAGCTTGATGGTTTTGTCGTTCTCGAGCGCGGCGGAGGCGATGATGTTCTCGGTGGGGTGGCACGCGGTGCACAGCACCGGTACAGAGTCAAACTCACCTTGCACTATTACGTGTCGCTCTTCCAAAGCTTGATGGTTTTGTCGTTCTCGAGCGCGGCGGAGGCGATGATGTTCTCGGTGGGGTGGCACGCGGTGCACAGCACCGGTACAGAGTCAAACTCACCTTGCACTATTACGTGTCGCTCTTCCAAAGCTTGATGGTTTTGTCGTTCTCGAGCGCGGCGGAGGCGATGATGTTCTCGGTGGGGTGGCACGCGGTGCACAGCACCGGTACAGAGTCAAACTCACCTTGCACTATTACGTGTCGCTCTTCCAAAGCTTGATGGTTTTGTCGTTCTCGAGCGCGGCGGAGGCGATGATGTTCTCGGTGGGGTGGCACGCGGTGCACAGCACCGGTACAGAGTCAAACTCACCTTGCACTATTACGTGTCGCTCTTCCAAAGCTTGATGGTTTTGTCGTTCTCGAGCGCGGCGGAGGCGATGATGTTCTCGGTGGGGTGGCACGCGGTGCACAGCACCGGTACAGAGTCAAACTCACCTTGCACTATTACGTGTCGCTCTTCCAAAGCTTGATGGTTTTGTCGTTCTCGAGCGCGGCGGAGGCGATGATGTTCTCGGTGGGGTGGCACGCGGTGCACAGCACCGGTACAGAGTCAAACTCACCTTGCACTATTACGTGTCGCTCTTCCAAAGCTTGATGGTTTTGTCGTTCTCGAGCGCGGCGGAGGCGATGATGTTCTCGGTGGGGTGGCACGCGGTGCACAGCACCGGTACAGAGTCAAACTCACCTTGCACTATTACGTGTCGCTCTTCCAAAGCTTGATGGTTTTGTCGTTCTCGAGCGCGGCGGAGGCGATGATGTTCTCGGTGGGGTGGCACGCGGTGCACAGCACCGGTACAGAGTCAAACTCACCTTGCACTATTACGTGTCGCTCTTCCAAAGCTTGATGGTTTTGTCGTTCTCGAGCGCGGCGGAGGCGATGATGTTCTCGGTGGGGTGGCACGCGGTGCACAGCACCGGTACAGAGTCAAACTCACCTTGCACTATTACGTGTCGCTCTTCCAAAGCTTGATGGTTTTGTCGTTCTCGAGCGCGGCGGAGGCGATGATGTTCTCGGTGGGGTGGCACGCGGTGCACAGCACCGGTACAGAGTCAAACTCACCTTGCACTATTACGTGTCGCTCTTCCAAAGCTTGATGGTTTTGTCGTTCTCGAGCGCGGCGGAGGCGATGATGTTCTCGGTGGGGTGGCACGCGGTGCACAGCACCGGTACAGAGTCAAACTCACCTTGCACTATTACGTGTCGCTCTTCCAAAGCTTGATGGTTTTGTCGTTCTCGAGCGCGGCGGAGGCGATGATGTTCTCGGTGGGGTGGCACGCGGTGCACAGCACCGGTACAGAGTCAAACTCACCTTGCACTATTACGTGTCGCTCTTCCAAAGCTTGATGGTTTTGTCGTTCTCGAGCGCGGCGGAGGCGATGATGTTCTCGGTGGGGTGGCACGCGGTGCACAGCACCGGTACAGAGTCAAACTCACCTTGCACTATTACGTGTCGCTCTTCCAAAGCTTGATGGTTTTGTCGTTCTCGAGCGCGGCGGAGGCGATGATGTTCTCGGTGGGGTGGCACGCGGTGCACAGCACCGGTACAGAGTCAAACTCACCTTGCACTATTACGTGTCGCTCTTCCAAAGCTTGATGGTTTTGTCGTTCTCGAGCGCGGCGGAGGCGATGATGTTCTCGGTGGGGTGGCACGCGGTGCACAGCACCGGTACAGAGTCAAACTCACCTTGCACTATTACGTGTCGCTCTTCCAAAGCTTGATGGTTTTGTCGTTCTCGAGCGCGGCGGAGGCGATGATGTTCTCGGTGGGGTGGCACGCGGTGCACAGCACCGGTACAGAGTCAAACTCACCTTGCACTATTACGTGTCGCTCTTCCAAAGCTTGATGGTTTTGTCGTTCTCGAGCGCGGCGGAGGCGATGATGTTCTCGGTGGGGTGGCACGCGGTGCACAGCACCGGTACAGAGTCAAACTCACCTTGCACTATTACGTGTCGCTCTTCCAAAGCTTGATGGTTTTGTCGTTCTCGAGCGCGGCGGAGGCGATGATGTTCTCGGTGGGGTGGCACGCGGTGCACAGCACCGGTACAGAGTCAAACTCACCTTGCACTATTACGTGTCGCTCTTCCAAAGCTTGATGGTTTTGTCGTTCTCGAGCGCGGCGGAGGCGATGATGTTCTCGGTGGGGTGGCACGCGGTGCACAGCACCGGTACAGAGTCAAACTCACCTTGCACTATTACGTGTCGCTCTTCCAAAGCTTGATGGTTTTGTCGTTCTCGAGCGCGGCGGAGGCGATGATGTTCTCGGTGGGGTGGCACGCGGTGCACAGCACCGGTACAGAGTCAAACTCACCTTGCACTATTACGTGTCGCTCTTCCAAAGCTTGATGGTTTTGTCGTTCTCGAGCGCGGCGGAGGCGATGATGTTCTCGGTGGGGTGGCACGCGGTGCACAGCACCGGTACAGAGTCAAACTCACCTTGCACTATTACGTGTCGCTCTTCCAAAGCTTGATGGTTTTGTCGTTCTCGAGCGCGGCGGAGGCGATGATGTTCTCGGTGGGGTGGCACGCGGTGCACAGCACCGGTACAGAGTCAAACTCACCTTGCACTATTACGTGTCGCTCTTCCAAAGCTTGATGGTTTTGTCGTTCTCGAGCGCGGCGGAGGCGATGATGTTCTCGGTGGGGTGGCACGCGGTGCACAGCACCGGTACAGAGTCAAACTCACCTTGCACTATTACGTGTCGCTCTTCCAAAGCTTGATGGTTTTGTCGTTCTCGAGCGCGGCGGAGGCGATGATGTTCTCGGTGGGGTGGCACGCGGTGCACAGCACCGGTACAGAGTCAAACTCACCTTGCACTATTACGTGTCGCTCTTCCAAAGCTTGATGGTTTTGTCGTTCTCGAGCGCGGCGGAGGCGATGATGTTCTCGGTGGGGTGGCACGCGGTGCACAGCACCGGTACAGAGTCAAACTCACCTTGCACTATTACGTGTCGCTCTTCCAAAGCTTGATGGTTTTGTCGTTCTCGAGCGCGGCGGAGGCGATGATGTTCTCGGTGGGGTGGCACGCGGTGCACAGCACCGGTACAGAGTCAAACTCACCTTGCACTATTACGTGTCGCTCTTCCAAAGCTTGATGGTTTTGTCGTTCTCGAGCGCGGCGGAGGCGATGATGTTCTCGGTGGGGTGGCACGCGGTGCACAGCACCGGTACAGAGTCAAACTCACCTTGCACTATTACGTGTCGCTCTTCCAAAGCTTGATGGTTTTGTCGTTCTCGAGCGCGGCGGAGGCGATGATGTTCTCGGTGGGGTGGCACGCGGTGCACAGCACCGGTACAGAGTCAAACTCACCTTGCACTATTACGTGTCGCTCTTCCAAAGCTTGATGGTTTTGTCGTTCTCGAGCGCGGCGGAGGCGATGATGTTCTCGGTGGGGTGGCACGCGGTGCACAGCACCGGTACAGAGTCAAACTCACCTTGCACTATTACGTGTCGCTCTTCCAAAGCTTGATGGTTTTGTCGTTCTCGAGCGCGGCGGAGGCGATGATGTTCTCGGTGGGGTGGCACGCGGTGCACAGCACCGGTACAGAGTCAAACTCACCTTGCACTATTACGTGTCGCTCTTCCAAAGCTTGATGGTTTTGTCGTTCTCGAGCGCGGCGGAGGCGATGATGTTCTCGGTGGGGTGGCACGCGGTGCACAGCACCGGTACAGAGTCAAACTCACCTTGCACTATTACGTGTCGCTCTTCCAAAGCTTGATGGTTTTGTCGTTCTCGAGCGCGGCGGAGGCGATGATGTTCTCGGTGGGGTGGCACGCGGTGCACAGCACCGGTACAGAGTCAAACTCACCTTGCACTATTACGTGTCGCTCTTCCAAAGCTTGATGGTTTTGTCGTTCTCGAGCGCGGCGGAGGCGATGATGTTCTCGGTGGGGGTGGCACGCGGTGCACAGCACCGGTACAGAGTCAAACTCACCTTGCACTATTACGTGTCGCTCTTCCAAAGCTTGATGGTTTTGTCGTTCTCGAGCGCGGCGGAGGCGATGATGTTCTCGGTGGGGTGGCACGCGGTGCACAGCACCGGTACAGAGTCAAACTCACCTTGCACTATTACGTGTCGCTCTTCCAAAGCTTGATGGTTTTGTCGTTCTCGAGCGCGGCGGAGGCGATGATGTTCTCGGTGGGGTGGCACGCGGTGCACAGCACCGGTACAGAGTCAAACTCACCTTGCACTATTACGTATCGCTCTTCCAAAGCTTGATGGTTTTGTCGTTCTCGAGCGCGGCGGAGGCGATGATGTTCTCGGTGGGGTGGCACGCGGTGCACAGCACCGGTACAGAGTCAAACTCACCTTGCACTATTACGTGTCGCTCTTCCAAAGCTTGATGGTTTTGTCGTTCTCGAGCGCGGCGGAGGCGATGATGTTCTCGGTGGGGTGGCACGCGGTGCACAGCACCGGTACAGAGTCAAACTCACCTTGCACTATTACGTGTCGCTCTTCCAAAGCTTGATGGTTTTGTCGTTCTCGAGCGCGGCGGAGGCGATGATGTTCTCGGTGGGGTGGCACGCGGTGCACAGCACCGGTACAGAGTCAAACTCACCTTGCACTATTACGTGTCGCTCTTCCAAAGCTTGATGGTTTTGTCGTTCTCGAGCGCGGCGGAGGCGATGATGTTCTCGGTGGGGTGGCACGCGGTGCACAGCACCGGTACAGAGTCAAACTCACCTTGCACTATTACGTGTCGCTCTTCCAAAGCTTGATGGTTTTGTCGTTCTCGAGCGCGGCGGAGGCGATGATGTTCTCGGTGGGGTGGCACGCGGTGCACAGCACCGGTACAGAGTCAAACTCACCTTGCACTATTACGTGTCGCTCTTCCAAAGCTTGATGGTTTTGTCGTTCTCGAGCGCGGCGGAGGCGATGATGTTCTCGGTGGGGTGGCACGCGGTGCACAGCACCGGTACAGAGTCAAACTCACCTTGCACTATTACGTGTCGCTCTTCCAAAGCTTGATGGTTTTGTCGTTCTCGAGCGCGGCGGAGGCGATGATGTTCTCGGTGGGGTGGCACGCGGTGCACAGCACCGGTACAGAGTCAAACTCACCTTGCACTATTACGTGTCGCTCTTCCAAAGCTTGATGGTTTTGTCGTTCTCGAGCGCGGCGGAGGCGATGATGTTCTCGGTGGGGTGGCACGCGGTGCACAGCACCGGTACAGAGTCAAACTCACCTTGCACTATTACGTGTCGCTCTTCCAAAGCTTGATGGTTTTGTCGTTCTCGAGCGCGGCGGAGGCGATGATGTTCTCGGTGGGGTGGCACGCGGTGCACAGCACCGGTACAGAGTCAAACTCACCTTGCACTATTACGTATCGCTCTTCCAAAGCTTGATGGTTTTGTCGTTCTCGAGCGCGGCGGAGGCGATGATGTTCTCGGTGGGGTGGCACGCGGTGCACAGCACCGGTACAGAGTCAAACTCACCTTGCACTATTACGTGTCGCTCTTCCAAAGCTTGATGGTTTTGTCGTTCTCGAGCGCGGCGGAGGCGATGATGTTCTCGGTGGGGTGGCACGCGGTGCACAGCACCGGTACAGAGTCAAACTCACCTTGCACTATTACGTGTCGCTCTTCCAAAGCTTGATGGTTTTGTCGTTCTCGAGCGCGGCGGAGGCGATGATGTTCTCGGTGGGGTGGCACGCGGTGCACAGCACCGGTACAGAGTCAAACTCACCTTGCACTATTACGTGTCGCTCTTCCAAAGCTTGATGGTTTTGTCGTTCTCGAGCGCGGCGGAGGCGATGATGTTCTCGGTGGGGTGGCACGCGGTGCACAGCACCGGTACAGAGTCAAACTCACCTTGCACTATTACGTGTCGCTCTTCCAAAGCTTGATGGTTTTGTCGTTCTCGAGCGCGGCGGAGGCGATGATGTTCTCGGTGGGGTGGCACGCGGTGCACAGCACCGGTACAGAGTCAAACTCACCTTGCACTATTACGTGTCGCTCTTCCAAAGCTTGATGGTTTTGTCGTTCTCGAGCGCGGCGGAGGCGATGATGTTCTCGGTGGGGTGGCACGCGGTGCACAGCACCGGTACAGAGTCAAACTCACCTTGCACTATTACGTGTCGCTCTTCCAAAGCTTGATGGTTTTGTCGTTCTCGAGCGCGGCGGAGGCGATGATGTTCTCGGTGGGGTGGCACGCGGTGCACAGCACCGGTACAGAGTCAAACTCACCTTGCACTATTACGTGTCGCTCTTCCAAAGCTTGATGGTTTTGTCGTTCTCGAGCGCGGCGGAGGCGATGATGTTCTCGGTGGGGTGGCACGCGGTGCACAGCACCGGTACAGAGTCAAACTCACCTTGCACTATTACGTGTCGCTCTTCCAAAGCTTGATGGTTTTGTCGTTCTCGAGCGCGGCGGAGGCGATGATGTTCTCGGTGGGGTGGCACGCGGTGCACAGCACCGGTACAGAGTCAAACTCACCTTGCACTATTACGTGTCGCTCTTCCAAAGCTTGATGGTTTTGTCGTTCTCGAGCGCGGCGGAGGCGATGATGTTCTCGGTGGGGTGGCACGCGGTGCACAGCACCGGTACAGAGTCAAACTCACCTTGCACTATTACGTGTCGCTCTTCCAAAGCTTGATGGTTTTGTCGTTCTCGAGCGCGGCGGAGGCGATGATGTTCTCGGTGGGGTGGCACGCGGTGCACAGCACCGGTACAGAGTCAAACTCACCTTGCACTATTACGTGTCGCTCTTCCAAAGCTTGATGGTTTTGTCGTTCTCGAGCGCGGCGGAGGCGATGATGTTCTCGGTGGGGTGGCACGCGGTGCACAGCACCGTGTCCGTGTGGCCCGACAGCCGCTGCACGATCTCCTTCGACTGCAGGTTCCATATGTACACCAGGTTGTCCTCCGACCCCGACACTATCCACTGTTCAAATAAACGCAATGTTGTCAAATGTGGCACTTACATAGTTTTACTCAAAGGTGGTAACATCAAAACCAGACATGATTGTAGAATGTAGCATTAATCTTAATATGATCAACAATTAACGTGCTCTCTGAGGCAAGAGGGTGAAACGCCGCCAACTTCCAACTTTAAGCTGGCACTGATAATTTCTCGAGAGAAACACCCAATACCTCATAATTTTTGGCCTAATCCAGGAATCGAACCCAGGACCTCCTGTCCTCCGCAGTTGACCATGCCAACCGATAAACCAACGAGTCATGATGTTACTCAATGAAATAAAAAATGATTGTTGCAAAGTTTTATAAGTTTCACAACATAAAAGACTTTTAACCCGGCGTGAATGAGGTGAGAAATTGTTACACCAGCTATGAGGTGGGTATGAGATACCCAAAATTTTGGTGTTCAATTTTTAATACTATGATTGTGTAATTAGCATTTATGCTTGAACTATATAAATAATAGTATCCATTCAACAAGATTAGTAAATAAAATACCAGCATTAAGTACAAAAAGCGTTATTTTTTATTGAAATAACAAAGTATCTAAATTTTCTTTGAAAAAATACAAGTTTAGGTAATTAACTTCTTTTCCCATAAAATCTAACAAAATTTCAATTTCTTTGGTAAATTAATATAACAATAGTGTCTTCTAATTATTATAAATCAAAAAGTAACTGAAAAGTCTTATGAGATCATGTTACAGAGCACGATGTGACGTACCCCAGCCACATGTACACACGTGTATCTACCGTCACCGCCGGCGCAACACTAAACTCGATACTGTACCTCGACCCTCGCACCATTACCTCCAGCTACTGAAACGACAGGATTCGCATGGCAACAGTAACATTAAATAATCTGCGTTTAAAAACTTCTCGGGTATGACATACCCGACCTCACTCACGCCGGGTTAATAAAATTACCTTTCCACCAGTGACACTGAAGTTGGCAAAAATACAATACTTTTCATTCTTGTGCCCCGTGTATGTCTTGAGACATTTGCCTCTACTGTAATCCCAGAGCTTCAGTGTATTGTCCAGAGTAGCAGCGAGAATGTATTTGCCGTTTGGTGAGAATTTCACAAAGGACACTGGTGGGTTGTCGTCGTCTATGAGGGTTTTAAGGCACTGTCCGGAGGCTGTGTCCCAGATTCGACTGAAATAGATAAACACTGTATATTAGAGGACATTAATGAATTGATTGAACTAAATTGATACTGCTGCATTACAAAACTTGTGATTATAACATTACAATAAATATGTTTTACATAAAGTACATAATTATATTATGTAGTAGTAGTAGTAGTGATAGTAGTAGTGGTAGTAGTAGTAGTAGTAGTGAGAGTGAGGGAATAGAGAGTGCACCTGTGTATGTGTACACACTTGTGCACTATAATATCTCCTGTGGGGATGGCTAGTCTCTGCCTCGGTTGAGATTGGCCGCCGTGGCCGAAATTCGGTCAGGAGGACATTATATTAGTAGTAGTAGTAGAAGATGTGTAGAAGTTAACAACTCACCATAGACCATCATAACTTGAAGATACAATTAGGCTTCCATCTCTGTTGAAATGCACTGCAGACACTGGATCTGAATGTGCCGGTAACGTTTTTAAACATTTGCCTGAAAAAGTTATGTAAAATGAACCAAATTCTATATATATTCACTATAAAAAGTATTTAGAAGCTACATACTATATAATATGAATATTATGGAATAATAAGTGATGAGCACAATAGTAAATTTTAGAATGCCATCAACCGAGGACCAACCTTGGTGGTGGTAAGCATACAATATATACTTTCAAGTGATATTCGTGACATTACTAGAAATAAAAATGCAATATAGTTAGTATATTTAGTATATTTTTGATTACCTGTTCTTACATCCCATATTCGAACACTCTCATCAAAACTTCCCGAAACTATAAGATTACTTTGTGGGTTAAAATTGCAACAAAACACGTAGTTACTATGTCCCTTGAGTGTCTTCAAACATTTGCCTGAACTTAACTCCCAGACCTAGAAATAAAAGTGGAAATATAACACCGCTTTTTATTTTAATTTGCGATAAAATGAAGAAATATGAAATGGGTTTTTTTATTAATTAAATTAAAAAATAAAAGAGCCCAGAGACATTATTGCTAACTAGCGGCTCCATAAAATATTATATTTTCGTAAAATGTGCGCCCACTATAATTTTTTTTTTCATTTTACAAAATTAATTCCTAATTCTTATCTAGTACTATAGTACAATATCAAGTAGAATGTCATCCTTAAGTGCTTATCAGTTGCCCCAGATGTATCTTATAGAGATAAGAGTTCAATCACCGTGAGAATTAACTCAATACATTTTAACCTGACCTATTAAGCAATAGATACTTAGCTTAAAATGCATACTATTTGTACAATAAAATTAGGGCTTGCTAATTTAACCTATCAGCATTTGTTTCTGAAAATTTCTTAAACCATTAATGTATTTTTCTGAGTTGGAGGATATAAATATCAATGGATATATATCCGATATATATCAAACTGGGTTCGACGATATATATCAATAATGGATATATATCCAATATATTATATCAAATGTTTTTCAAAAATAATATATTGCAATACATGTTTCTTGATTATTCTATTATTTTTTACAAAGAAATAATCGCTAGATAATTTTAGTATGTTTGAGTAACAGCAGATAGTATTCATAAATAATGCAATAAAAAAATAATATGGCTTTCATACAAAATTGATATACATATGTATATCAAACTTGATATATATCCGATATTTTGATATTTATAATAAATATCGGATATTATCGAACAATGGTATTTTTATATAGCAACAAAAAAATGTTCTTCATAAAAACTGGCTTAGATATTCAAGGATATTGTATCGCGATATTTTTTATTATGTTGCTAAGCACTCTTATAGGTCTGTCAAGTATCAAAACTTTATGGTATGAAAATATGCTAAAAGACCACCTGTTTGTTAACTTCACACAAATGTTGGTAAAATGTTGTGAGCAAAGTTAACAGGTGGCACAAAATCGCACCTGTTAGCATTTAAATAGGCTAATACAATTAATGTTTTGGTATTACAACAATAAGCACAGCATTAAAATACTTCATCATCATCATCATCATCAACCCATTACCGGCTCACTACAGAGCACGGGTCTCCTCTCAGAGTGAGAAGGGTTTTTGGCCATAGTCTACCACGCTGGCCAAGCAGATTGGCAGACTTCACACACCTTTGAGAACGTTATGAAGAACTCTCAGGCATGCAGGTTTCCTCACGATGTTTTCCTTCACCGTTAAAGCATGTGATATTTAAATACTTAAAACGCACATAACTCCGAAAAGTTAGAGGTGCGTGCCCGGGAATTAAAATACTTACTATTTGTTAAATTGAAAGTAGGTAGCATGATCTTTGTTAATTGCATAACCTAATCCCAAAACATTTTCTCAAGATTTATTTACTAAAACATAATAAGCTCAGTAATCTCACACAATAGATTTTCAGTGCTCAAATTGTGACTAAGTCAGCAGCATAAAGAAAATGCAGATAACAACATTCTTCATTAGTGTTTTGTGAAATTGTTACACCTTTCCTGGTGATCTCATAATCATAATTATATATTTGCCTAATTGCAGGTATACATCAATACACTACAAAATATTGTATAGTTGACACAGTCAGACAGTCAGTCTTTATGACTGACTAAAAAATTTAATTTTTATGATTCCAGTCTACTCAGAATTTGAGAGTGGAATGTAATTACAAGCGCAACCAAACATTTCACCTTACAATGAACTGACCAAAATATAG
The DNA here is from genome assembly GCA_920104075.1 of Melanargia galathea. NCBI lineage: Eukaryota > Metazoa > Arthropoda > Insecta > Lepidoptera > Nymphalidae > Melanargia > Melanargia galathea. The sequence goes on from OV049863.1 coordinate 5,918,404, forward strand.
GAAGCTGACTGCTAACTTTTGGTAAGTTAGAAAGGCACAAGTAGAAGATTTTTATGGTAGTGTTATCATGTCATGCATACCTTCAATGTTTTGTCATCGCTAGCACTAACAATCAGCCGGCTGTCAGAGGACCAGGCAACATCACTGATGCCCATTTTATGCCCGGAAATAGTCTTCTCAAATTTGCCATCGTAAGCTCCCCACACTTTAATAAGTTTGTCTGCAGCTGAAAATTAAAATGAATAAGTATTGAAAATCACATTCAACATAGATAAATTAATGATAAACAAATCTATACTAATATAATAAAGCGGAAGAGTTTGTTTGTTTGAACGCGCTAATCTCAGGAACTACGGGACCGATTTCAAAAAATTTTTCACCGTTGCATATGTACGTGATCCCTGAGTGCTATAGGCTATATATTATGTACCACGGGCGAAGCCGGAGCGGACTGCTAGTTAAAGATATGTATAATAAGGATTTTTTTTATTTTATTTATTTTTAATGCACAACCACAGTTTTTGAAATAATATAGAAAAAGAAGTTGAACTGTTGAATAGAGCAATCATTGAAATTTTCAACAGTATCCGTTATCAGTATAATAGTGATGATTCTCTGGCATGCTTCATACAAAATAATTAACTAAATTTAGTAAGAAGTATCATAAAGCCTTGCTCATATCAATAAGCAAAACTTGTATAACACTTACAAAAACTGTTACTGACTCACTAATAGAAACTATTACCTTGAGACATGCCTAATACTTGCTGTGGCAAATGGCCTTAAGTGTCAACTGTATTATATGTTATGGGTTCCAGTTTGTGGTAATATTATAGCTTAGCTTATTATCACTTTACTGGTGTAAATAAGTTTGACCCTTTAATAGTGTAAATTTAAGTTTCACAGAGATGTAATACATCTGTTACAATCATGTGCTTAAATTGAAGATATTAATCTATACTAATATAATAAAGCGGAAGAGTTTGTTTGTTTGAACGCGCTAATCTCTGGAAGTACCAGTCGGATTTGAAAAATTCTTTTTGCATTTGGTAGTACAATTTTCCGGGAAGGTTATAGGCTATTTAGTATCCCTAAAATCCTCCCCTAAGGGGGTAAAATGGGGGTAGAAAGTTTGTATGAAAGTCCTATGTTTTTAAAGTTACAGACCTGAAAATCGGCATTTAGATTATTAGTTTTAAATAATATAAACCTGTATATTTTATTCTGAAAAATCTTCCCTTAAGGGTGGTAAAATAGGGGTTGAAAGTTTTTATGTTAAGTTTTAATTATTGTTATTATCGACTTGAAATTTGAGACGTAGGTTTATTCTAGGGCTTAGATATCAGCCTAGAAAAGATTTCACGAAAATCCTCCCCTAAGGGGGTAAAATGGGGGTAGGAAGGTTATATGAAAGTTCTATGTTTTTGAAGTTACAGATATGAAAATAGGCATTTACATTATAAATTTTAAATAGAAACCTTTATAAGTTGTGGTGGTGTGGTGTGGTGTGGTAGTGTGTGGAAAATATCCTCTTAAGGGTGGTAAAAAAGGGGATGAAACTTTTTATGTGAAGTTTTAGTTATTGTTATTATTAACTTGAAAGGAAGTTAGGTTCTTTCTAGGGGGTAGGCATCAGCTAAGAAAAATTTGACGAAAATCCACCCCAAGGGGGGTAAAATGGTTTACTTTCGACATATTATTACTATCGGACATTTAACTACAGATTGACGTGATTTTTTGCAGTTGCATTTTTTTAGTTGAGGACCTGGAAAGTGACTGGCTACTATTTTATCCCGGGGAAACAAAGGGTTCCCGTTTAAAATTTTTTAACGCGGACGAAGTCGCGGGCAACAGCTAGTATTATATATGTTACTAGCAGATGCCAGCGACTTCGTCCGCTTGGATTCTTATAAATATCACTTTGTGGTGGAATTTCCAAAATTCCTGAAACACGTAATTCTTTATTTTTAACCGACAGTACAAATACCGATTTTCATTGATATAACTTTAAAACTGACGGACTTTCATACAAACTTACATCCCCCATTTAACCTACTTGGGGATATTTTTTCCGAAATTTCTTTAACACGTAACTCTTTATTTTAAACCAAAAACCTAAATACCAATTTTCTTGGATATAACTTGAAAAATGACAGACTTTCATACAAACTTTTATCCCCTATTTAACCCTCTTAGGGGTGGAATTTCCAATAATCCTTTCTTAGTGTGCCCTTACGTTATAAAAGAAAGTTGCTGTGAAAATTTCAAGTTTCTAGCTTCAGTGGTTTAGACTGTGTGTTGATAATCAGTCAGGACAAGCTACTTTATATTATTATAGATATTCAGGTCAAGGAGACAATTGATTCTCCATCAACTTAAAAGATAAGCAAACAAAAATGTTGCTTTATGCAAATAAAAATAACTATAATCTGGATACACATGTATATTATAATTACAATTCTGCGTTTACTAAAATCTAAAGGTTCTAATAAAAGTTCTAATAAAAAAATCTAATAATTACACAATAAATTATTCAATTTCACATCAGCAGATTATTTTTACACCTTGCCATAGTTACTATTTTTAAACAATGCTGGCTGCTAGCAAAGGTCAGAATGCTATGCTGGATATAACACTGTCTTCATGTTAACTATGTAATGCTTTTTTTGTTATTGGAAATAATAGGGTACCCCTATGCTTAACAAATCAAAACAATGGTCTTCCAAGTATGCTAATTACTTAATATACTTACAGGAGCTTGCAAGCCATTCTCCGTTTGGGCTGAATTTAACCGACGACACAGCCTTCGTGTGCCCCGCAAGTGTAAATTTTAATGTGTAGTTCGGCTTCTGAAAATGCATTCAATATTAAAGTTAGCGCCAAATCGCACGTGCTCAAACTACAAGTTACATAAACATGTGCGAGCCGCCAGATTGATGCAAAACGGCGTAATATTAGGCAATACTAGGCAGCACTTACCGCTACTGACGACTTGTTAGACTGCGAGGAACTTTGTGATAACGAATTTGAACCGGATAAATTAGTAGATGGCCCGCCGTGAGTTTGATGTGCGGTAGGATGGCCTGGCCCGGGTCCTAGCGGCACCATGTTTCAACTTTCGACGCACTTCTCGGAACTTTATTGGTCACCCAAAACAGTCACAAATACTCACTGAACACGAACCTAAATACAACTTTTCGATAGAGAATTCACCAAACTTGTCACTCACTAACAAAGTTTCATTTAATTCAACGTAAATTTTTAAAGAACATTCCAAATCCGAGCGTCTCAATACATGCATTTCGCGAAGAATGAACAGTATTGCCAACCTAGCGCGAAGAATTCGACAAAAAATTCCCTCCTGCGTTCTCATTTGCCTGCGCCCTGCGGCCTCCGCCTACCTGCGTGACGTCACTCATTATTTATGGTCGTCGTCAGGTTATGGCACGGTTATGGCGTTCAAATATTTTTAATGTGAATTCCCAATTACCGTCAATTAATATCGCACCGTTATCATAATTATTTATAATTACCGTTATTTTAATACCAATAAAAAACGTTATAAAAAATCTAAATAACAACATATTCATAGCAAAAAAGTAAAAACGTTAATATAAAAATAACGGTATATTTATATTAACGTTAATAATCATGTGGAGTGGACTTAACGTTACCAATTTTTTTTAATATGGCAAGTAAGTTTGACCGGTTGACCCTTTTGACACTACAAGGTCTTTGTCTAAAATAAAATTGCAAAAGTTTAGTTTTGCCGATTTACCATATTTAATTATTTTACAAATAGCTGAGTAGAAAAATGGCTCTTAACAAACTCAGTATTGATGCCCTTAACTTGGGTGGGAAACGTGTATTGATGAGGTATGTTTTATTATTTAAAAATTTAATAAAACACTGAGGAATGGTCTGCCAATGTTGTCTGAATTAAAGACCGTTTAAAATTTTATCAGAGTGGACTTCAACGTACCACTGAAAGAAGGCGTAATCACCAACAATCAACGCATAGTGGCTGCTCTGGATTCAGTGAAATATGCCCTAGACAAGGGTGCCAAATCTGTAGTTCTGATGTCACACCTTGGAAGACCGGACGGTCAAGCAAATCTTAAATACACGCTTAAGCCGGTCGCTGAAGAGCTTAAAAAGCTATTAAACAGGTAAAGTTATTTAAGTTACATTATCTTTTTGTTCAATTTAAAAGCTTGTACTTATGTATTTTATGTATTTGTTAATAAAATTTCTTGATCACCCTACCACAGTAAATTCGCTCAATCCCTAAAAAACACAAACAAAACAAATGGCCTTAAGAACTCAGAACCTCATAAAACAGGTCCACCTAGATTAAACAGTGTATTGGGCATCAGTTTTTTTTTTATATACTACATCCTCCAACATGATTGGAGCCTGTGCTAGCTACTGTCTTTTCATACTATTTCTCGCATTTATGCCTCTCGTACTTTTATTCCTCATACAATTCTTTCTATCATTCGTCTTCTTTTGTATCACTGTGGGTGGATTTCCCACCTAACTAATCTCTAACGAATACTCTATGTAACCAATTTCTAAGACGGTAAATAAAATAACAATATTTAAATAAGGGATGGAGAAAGGGAGGCATTTTTTTTTAATGTGTACATTATTGTTGTTTTTGTTTTCTACACAACGAGAATCTTAAACTATTTTCTTAATTATACTTATTTACTAATTACAATTTATTTGTATGATTACACTCATATACTGTATACTGTATGTTGCTATCATACTTTTTTATATATTTTTTTCTATTATTTACTCTAATCACTATTTTCCTATAGAATTCTAAGAATATGTTTCGATCTCTAATATCATTGAGCATCAGTTTGAGCCTTATTCCATGTGTAAAATTAGTTTAAAATTTTAATTTACTCTTTTAGAGATGTAACATTCCTTCCTGACTGTGTGGGGCCAGAAGTTGAAGCTGCCTGTGCAGACCCACCAGTAGGATCTGTCATATTACTGGAAAATTTGCGCTTTCACATTGAAGAGGAAGGCAAGGGAGTTGATGCTAGCGGAGCCAAGGTTAAGGCGGACCCAGAGAAAGTTAAGACTTTCAGGGCTAGTCTAAGGAAGCTGGGAGATGTTTATATTAATGATGCCTTTGGTAGATATTTTTAAATTAATAATATGCCCATATGTTTACTATAAGTGACTGAATAACTCGTTCTAAGCTTTAATAAGACTCCAATATTTTAATATAAAATGAGTAAAAGCAACTTTAAATAAACATAAAAATTAAAGATTTCCACATTATGAACAATTAAAATATATTTGTGTTAGAATCGAAAATGTTCCATGAATATTAAATATGCAAATAATGTTTCAGGCACAGCCCATAGAGCTCATAGTTCTATGATGGGAGAGGGTTTCGACCAAAGAGCGAGTGGATTTTTGCTCAAAAAGGAGCTTCAATACTTTGCTAAGGCTCTTCATGAACCTGAAAGGCAAGAATTTTAAAATAATTAATATAGGCTGACTATTCAAATTATATTGTTAAATATTTGAATTATATTATTTATTGAATGTATTGTAGGCCATTCCTTGCCATACTTGGTGGTGCTAAAGTGGCAGACAAAATCCTTCTTATCGAGAACTTATTGGACAAAGTCAACGAGATGATAATCGGAGGTGGCATGGCTTACACCTTCCTAAAAGAAACCAGGGGTATGCCAGTAAGTGACATTTAAACTTTAAACAATAAACAAGTGAATTAAAACTTTGTATAGCAAAATAATTTGTTGAAATTGCAATGGCCTAGTTGCCACAGTCCTTATCAGTCAATTAACCCATCCCACATACTTCGAATAAAAAGTTTGCCAGATTATTATCATTTGCATTTGATAATAAATAACAATTATTTGTTAAACCTAAGAGTAAAAATTGTTGTTTTTGCAATTTTTTTGGCTAAGTACCTGTTGTATTTCAGATCGGCAATTCTTTGTATGATGCTGAGGGTGCTAAAATTGTCACCAAACTGCTAGAAAAGGCAGTTAAAAATAATGTTAAGGTTCACTTGCCAGTAGATTTTATTACTGCTGACAAGTTTGATGAAAATGCACAGGTGAGTTATGTTTTTCTATTAAAAAAGCCATAACAAGTTCCCAACAAATGAATTTTACACAGTTTTTATTATAATAACTAGCAGATGCCAGCAACTTTGTCCGCTTGGATTCTTATGAATCTCACTTGGGGGTGGAATTGCTAAAATTCCTGAAACACGTAACTCTTTATTTTTAACCGACAATACAAATACCGATTTTCATTGATATAACTTTAAAAATGACGGACTTTCATACAATTTTTCAACTCCCATTTAACCCACTTGGGAGTAGTTTTCCAAAATTCTTTAAACTCGTAACTCTTTATTTTTAACCGAAAACCTAAATACCAATTTTCATGGATATAACTTGAAAAATGACAGACTTTCATACAAACTTTTATCCCCTATTTAACCCCCTTAGGGATGGAATTTGCAGTAATCCTTTCTTAGTGTGCGCCTACGTCATAAAAGGAAGCTACTGTGAAAATTTCAAGTTAAAGTTAAAGTAAAATTTCAAGGCTTAGGCTGTGCGTTGATGATCAGTCAGTCAGGACAAGATACTTTATATTATTATAGATGATAATATTTCACTTTTAAATACACAAAAACAGATTCAGGGTCGATTAAAGTGGCCGTACAATACTTTTTTCTGAGAGTTTTTGAAAGAAAGTCCTGCTGTTAGCAACTAAAAATTAAATACAAAATACTAGTTTGCATTTTAGAGTAGTGAGTCATTAAATTAATTATGACAGGGAGCCATGTAATCCATTGAAATGTTACAATTTAAAGACCGAATATTGCATTTATTAGAGGACGCAATTTTATTTTTGGGATATGTGTGGGGGGTCAATAGAAGCTTAACCTCAAGTTTGTGGGGTCGCCACCCTTGTCCCCCGGCCGCCATCTTGGAAAACTCTTTTTTCGCGATATCTCGGAAACTATGCGTCTTACAAAAAATTCGTAAAGACATAATTTGTAGCAAATTGTTTTGCCTAGAAATATGTTTATACAACTTTTTGCCCTAAATTAAAAATTGAAGAAGTTATAAGCAAAAAAGTGAGAAAATTTTTATAAAATCTTTTTTGCTCTATAACTTTTTTTATACATTTTACAAAAAAAAACCTCAGACCAATCTTGTACTGTTTTGTAGACCTACTCCACGGACATCTTGCTTATAAGGTAATCTTCAACATCATAATATTTTCAATCACTTATTAGCTAGCTACTCTAATCTACTTTTCTTCGATGGTCCAGGCTGTGGCTGTGGCTGAAACATTTCGTTTTGACCGGATTCTCATGAGCATTGACGAACCCGGTCAACTTTGGAGGGCTGTAACAGCGTTTTAAATGAATGAAAGGAAAAAAAAAATGATTGGTCTGAGGTATTTTTTTTGTAAAATATATAAAAAAAAACTATAGAGCAAAAAAGATTTTATAAAAATTTTCTCACTTTTTTGCGTATAACTTCTTTAATTTTTAATTTAGGGCAAAAAGTTATATAAACATATTTGTAGGCAAAACAATTTTCTATAAATTATGTGATTACGAATTTTTTGTAAGACGCATAGTTTCCGAGATATCGCGAAAAAAGTGTTTTCCAAGATGGCGGCCGGAGGACAAGGGTGGCGACCCCACAAACTTGAGGTTAAGCTTCTATTGACCCCCCACACATGTCCCAAAAATAAAATTGCGTCCTCTAATAAATGCAAAGCTCATGTAACATTTCAATGGACTAATGGTGAATTTTCAAAAGTTGATCAAAGGAGGGCCATCCTGATGGGATGAATAAACATGTATGTGACATTTTTTGTTACTAGGCTGGAACAGCTGATGTTGAGAGTGGTATCCCGGAGGGCTGGATGGGTCTGGATGTTGGACCTAAATCCAGGGAGCTCTTTGCGGAACCTATTGCGAGAGCTAAAGTTATTGTATGGAATGGGTAAGGTGACACCCGCAATAAAATTAGGATACATATTTGGGACTCTTAAATGGCAATTCAAAGAACTGATAGATGTTGGAGTTGCTAGGTGCTGGAATGGCAACCTTGCCTCGGAAAGCGCAGTGTTAATAGTCTCGCAACTCCAAGTAACTTTTTACATGAAATAAAAATTTAATAATTTTAAATTTTGTCAAGATTAGTCCAGAATTTGTGCCAAAGATAAATGTCATACAGATTACAGACACATTTACAATATGTTTTTTTTTTGCATTTACAATAATATATGAGTATGAATAAGAATAGAGTAAGTACAAGTAAATAAAATTATCCAATTATGAATCGCAGGCCAGCCGGCGTGTTTGAATTCGAGAAGTTCGCGGGCGGCACCCGCGCCATCATGGATGGCGTCGTCAAGGCAACCGCCAATGGAACTATCACTATTATTGGTAAGTATATCAATTTAAGTCTTGCTCAAACAGTGGCGGTCTGCGGTCGCAGTCGCGGTCACGGTCACGTACACGTGTGGCAGGCGATAGTACACGGAGATTTTTAAACACGCGCTGGTGCGGGCTCCTACACTATTTGACCGTGACCACAAACGCAGTCCGCCGCTGTTTGGGGAACGCTTTGTACTGTAGGTTCTAACACTGACCTCTACTAATATGAGTGCGCTGGACTGAAGCTATTCGAGTATCGTCATTTTTGCGCTACTTTCCGTTATCTAATGACGTAGTCATGACGTAGTAGAAATGGTCCCATAGATTTTTTCGAAAAAAAGATTTAAAAAAAAAATTCGAAAAAATCTATGGGATTATTTTGCAAACATCCTCAGTTGTCGATTAAAAAAAAACACGCAAATCTGTTCAGTAATCTCGAAGAAATTGGTAAAACATTTTAAACACATAAAAACAAAACATTTATTAAAGTAACACATTTTGCACAATTTAAAAAAATAACTTGGGACCGTCTCGATGACGTCACACGCTGCAGCGTGCGTGAAACGAAATTATTCGTGAAAGCGCAACTTTAAAGTTCCATATTTTTTTTAGTTTTTGAGATAATTTAATGATTCTTTCAGATTTTTGTTTTATTTTACTTAAATTTTTATAATGAATTAAAAAAAATTGGAAACTTGTCGATTAAAATATGATTCCTACTATTTTTATGCAGGTGGCGGCGACACTGCGACGTGTTGTGCCAAGTGGGGCACCGAGGACAAAGTATCCCACGTTTCTACTGGAGGGGGCGCGTCCCTCGAATTGCTTGAAGGTAACCATTTAACCACCAACACACACACAAACTCTTTTTATATAGTAACACTAACAGTGCTAGTTGACACGAGCACCACTTTTCATTACCAAAAAAAAAAAAAAATTTTCGTGAGCGTTCAAGTTGTAGCCCTCAAAATACTACCCTAATTTATTCAGCGAATTATTTTTAATTGACACAAAAAGCGTACATTTTCGATAACAAAAGCATTTAAACGAATCGACGGAAAACCCGCAAACGCGGTAGTCATAAATAACCCGACGTCATACAATGCAATGCTGAATGCAAGCCGTATACACGAACTGCAGTTAATTTTCCTTTAAAATTATCGCAACGAATATTATTAAGTACTTGTGTTTTTTACAATATTCGGTTTTTAATACCTCAGAAAGAAAAAGCGGAAGCCTTAATAGAAAGGTTGTTATATATTTTTTTTGTTTAATATTTAGTTGTATTTTTTATTATTTATATTATAATTATACCTACGATATAATATTCATAAAGGATTTGAGTATTTATTTCTATTACGAGTACGTAACATTATAACTATTGTAGTATAAGTACATATAGTTTTCTTTACTTGGTAATAATACTTACGTAGGTTAACATTTTTAGATTTTGGTAATTGGTAGTTATTAATAATTTTTAATCATTTTTATAACCGCATTATTTGGAAATATTCGGAGGACGCTATAGAATATTATTAATAAACAGCTGATTTTTTGTATGCAGCTTAATAAATACTTGTATAACCTACATAGTCCTTTAGTCGACTACTAGACTACTTTAGTGGAACAAATTCCCACCCGAGTGAATCGAAATGTTTAACACCTGCACACTCGAGTAGCTACCTCCATCGAGAATTTTCTTAGATAAAAAAACTTGGTCGTCTCGTCGAAACGAACCTACTCACGAAAATTCAGCCTGTTATTAATCACTAAAAAACTTCATCGGCTGCCGGACCAAAAGCAATACGTTATTGAGAACTGATAATAGTTTTTCATTATTACTTCATAAACTTTCATTATGTACTTACATACTCACTTATTAAGCACTTTGTAATTAACGCTTTTTCATTACTTTCAGGTAAAGTGCTTCCAGGTGTAGCAGCTTTGTCCGATGCATAATTAGCGACGGTTAAATAAGCGAGAATACAAATTACTACTAGTTAATTATTTCATATTGGTTGCTCTTAGGTACATGTTTAATGAGTAATTATTGTATCTAAAGTAATTAGTTATTTGGATGAATATGTTCAAAAGTGTGTCATATGTATATGTTTCGGATAGCGTTGTTTATTGAGTGTTAAGAATAAATGTTGAGTAATCTATGTAAGTGTGTCTTTTAATTCTATCATTTAATTTAATTGATAAAACCTAATAATGAGTTGCTTGGCTTGAGTTGTTATTATAGAGAATGGAAACATACGTAGCGCGTAGTCAGTTACATATTACAACATTCCATATACAATCTCTAAATTAAATTGGCAGGTCAAAAAATAGTATTATTCTTTTCATGATATTTGCTGCGGAAAAGGATAACTCTATTTTAAAGCTGTCTATCTAATTTAGAGATTGAGCACAACCGAATCAGCATCAATATGTAGATTGTAGATACGTTCGTTTATAAACGATCGAGTAATTAAATTATTCTTCAAAATAATTAAAAAATATCGTATTGAAGACAGTGTGGCTAATTCTGTTGTACCTGTGTAGGTACAACAGAATTAGCCACACTGTCCACAATCTCTAAATCTAAAATGACAGGGCTAAATATATTCCTATCTCCCTGCAGAAAAGGATAGCACTATTTTTTGTCAATTTAGTCTAAGTTTAGAGCACTGTGAAAGAGATAGGAATAAATTTAGACCTGTCATTTTATTTAGTTTAGTTTAGAGATCGTCTACAACAGAATTGGCAACAATATCAATTCGAATGGTTTCAAACATTAGAAAAATAGGCACCCCACGTGCATGTCAACGTTTAAAATAACAAATGAAGGCTTAAATAGTAATAATATAGCAATTTATCGCGCGAGATCCTGAGCTTACAAATTAAATCAGAATTAAAAATAATTAAATTTATTCAATGAAGACTTTACTTAATTAAATTATTTAGTCATTTAGTTGTAGTGGTGATTACGGTTAACTATTTTCATCAACTCAAAATTAAAGTTGCGAGGGTGCCATACGCGCCCTAGTTAAAGAAGAAGCACGCAATAAACAGCCGGTTAATGGCAACCAGTCAACCAAGTGTCTATTGCGTCGCTCTTATTGAGCCCTGAATCGGTAACGAGTACCTCGATGTCCCTTTGTGCCCTACCTGTTCGCTGCTTTCCTAGTCGAAACCATCGCCTCATATCGATCTAACCAACGCGCAAGCGTGTTTCGATTAAATACCCAATTTTCCCTAAAAAATAAATAACTTCTTTCGTAATTCAAATGTTAAACGAAATCTTGACGAGAGAGAAAAGAAGACGTTATCGCCTTATAAAATGATTGATTGGTTTTTGTTGGGATTGTAAACAAAACAACACATTTTGTAGTTTTGTCGTTTACATTGGAAATCCTGGAACCAATACTATGGAGGAACTTTGATTCATTGGCCAACTTTGGCGCATGCTCAGATTAAAATGTTGAAAAATATTATATATCGGAGCAAAGTGTCAGTAAAGCAAACGAGCTCGCTTGCCGCCGGTTTACCGGCAGGCGTTAGGCGTTTATTATTTTCTAATTAAAATCTCTTCAGAGATCAGTAGTAAAATTACATCAAGTTTGCCGGTTACACTTTGAATTACCGGTTTTGTGTCAATTGTTGTTTAGTGATAATGTATTATGTTAAGTAGTTTTAGATAAATCTGTAGTAAGGTAAGTTTACACAGCTTGTTATTTTCTTTTAGCCATAACATACCCTTTGTCTTTATTTTTTTGCTGAGTACTATAATAGCTGGGAATAGAGTCTTGATAGAAGGATAAAAGGGTTGAATTTTGTGTAGCACTTTTTGGGAAAATATGTGTTGCGTTTATTAGGGAGGGACGAGGGTACGGAACTACGGAAATGAATACCTACCTAATTATAAGTGTTACCGGTACTTTTGCCTAAATCGCAAAATTCACACTTTTATCACCTTTTATGGAAGCATAAGTAAATAATATTACGTGTTAGTACCGATCGGTATCTTTGAGTGATTGATCGCTTCTCTTCGTTTATCATTGGATATATTTATAAATATTTACTAATAAATAGTTAATGTGAGTTATATATTATTATTTATTACATATCTAATCATATTAAGTAGGTATCTATTTCATGATCAACACAAAATAGTGCCTGCTTAGGTTTATTTTCGCAAAATGTAAAACAAATACCTAGGTACCTTCATTGTTTTTTATTATACAGTGTTTCGTGCATTCTGAGCCATTAATTTTTTCAATTATTTTCCATTTATTCATTTGAACATTAAAAAAACACTTTTCAAAGTTTATTTAAGAAAATTTTATATTTCTAATTTTGACTAAGTACAACGATAGATACTTACGACTTCTTACCAACTAAAATGACAGGTATACTGGTATTCATTCATTTCATCTAACAAATAAGTAGTAAACAATTCGTTTAAACCATAACTAATACCTAGTACTTGTTATTTTCTTATCGTGCAACCGTGTTGATGAATTAGGTTACGAATTGCTTATGGATGAGCTGTGGAATACCTTCCCGCATATACAGAGCTTCTTTGCGAAACAAGACTGCTTTAAATTTTTCTTGAGCTGATACTTACCTACTTACAGATACTTGAGGACGGTTTTCCTAGTCTTTCTGTGCCAAGAAACTCTGTCTTGGTTTGTCTAACTGTTTCTTTTATAATCTACACGTAAAATATATACCTACAATTTTAAGTGCCTGTTTCACCACCTTCTGATAAGTATCGGATAGCTATCTAAAACTTTTGTCTTTGTCACTTGACATAAAGTAAGAAAGTGACAAAACTTATGTTTAGGCTATCCGACATTTATCAGAAGGTGGTGAAACAGGCCGTAAATATTATAATATTGTGTTCTAAACAACGCTCTACTTGCAATTTTAGTAAAGCGATAGGTAGTTACTGTTCGACCAAGGTACAAACATTCAGTTACCCGAGCCGTCTGAGAATTTGAGTAAATTTAACACAACAGGAATCAGACCTGACACCTCGTTTTGGAAATGTACCATCGTCCATCACTAAACAGAATATTATTGGTAGTGAACTGCCTATTACTACTACGACATGCCTCACGTCATGTCAGAAAAATAATACTTAGCAGGTGGAAGCTTAATTATGTCTGTAGTATGTAGTAAGTACTTGTACATAATAATAAAAGTTTTTCAGGTACATCCACTCACAGCCCCAAAGGTTTTGTAACCTCCCCTCATTATGTGAAGTCCCTCACAGTGTAGGTTAGCACGCTACGGCGTAGAACATAGTAATTTTCGTAGGTCATTAGGTTTACGAGTACCTACATCCAAGGAATACAATTTAATTTTCAGGATATTTTTTTGTTTGCGCATATTCTCCCGCGATATCTATACATACACACTTAGTTTTTAAGTATCTAATTAGGTGCTATTTTGTTATATGTATCCTAGTTTACATATTAACGACCTGTAAAGGTTTTCTATCCTAATAGTTTACAACTAAAGGCATTAGTATCAAGTGCTAAATATATCAATCTATTCAGTGGCATTGTAACCTAATGCTGACATCTTTTTTTACACGACAGAGAAAATCATTTAATGATGAAAATCGAATTCAATTAATTTCCGAAACAAAAGCGAACAGCGGAATAGGATGCCGGGAAATCTAATACGGCTAAACCCCCGCCAGCTTTGCGTTCAGAAAAATTGGAAAATGGAACTTGATAAAAGATAATCTTGAGTTGTATTATGTTTCAATATAAATATAAATTTCGAAAAAGTAAATAGAGATGAATTCTAATTAAGTGCAAAAAGAAACTGTTTTATGAAAAAAATCAGAAACGCTTTTAAATAAAACAAAATGAAATATGAGATGCATGTTTTCGGTTCATTGGTTCGATATGCTGTTATTGCTGTTAACGATATTATTCCAGTCCCGGATCTAGGTTTATATTATATAGGCACTATATCTACGATGTACATGTATACTATGTACATACCTACGTATTGATATAAGCGTCGCTCCCACTGCCAGATTCTGAATGCGAAGTTCTGCCATAATGTCCAAACTGAGATTCTGGATTATACCCTGGAATAACACATAGGCTACTTTTTGTCCTGGAAGTATCCACAGTTCCCGCGGGTTTTTGGAAAAACCGAAATTTGCTACAGCAATCTACAGCCACAGCTATAGGTTGATTACTATAGCAAACTTCCTTGAAAGTAGGTATAAAGATTGAGAAAGGAGGTGGGAACGGGAACCGGAAATCCACGATTGCCTCGGAATTTTTGAAAAAATGAAATACACGCGGGCGAAGCCGCGGGCAAAAGCTAATAATAAATAAAATACCCTCAATATAACTAAACTACAATAATAATAATTAATTAGTCAAAGCAACTGATATTAATGTTGAACTAACTGTAAGTACAGTGCGATCCATTTTAATTATAATACTACTTTTTGCATAATTCTACTTTTAACCGACTACAAAAAGGAGAAGGTTCTTAATTCGTCGGATTTTTTTTTTATGTATGTTCCCCGATTACTCAAAGACGCCTGGACCGATTTGGAAAATACTTCTTTTATTTGAAAGGGTATATTTCCCAGGTGGTCCCATGGACATCAGGTGAGGTTCTGATAGTGGGAGAAATCGAGGGAACTCTTAAAAAATTTTTGGTATATTGAAGTCGGTTTGATTTTACCGTATACCTATCGGAATGACCTTTTCGCTGAAAGACAATTCACGTTGGATGACATGAAAGCAGGGTACCTACCTGGTTAGCCGAAAGACAATTCAGCCAAATGATATAAAAGCAGATTACCAAGTGCGCATACAAGTATAAATTAAAAATTTAAAAACCCCCGACATACGCCATTTTGTGGTGGCGGCCATCTTGGATTTGCATAGTGTCATTCTACTAGTCAAGCCCTTTCATTTGATACCCATATTATGGGAGTTGTGGAAAAATATGTAATCCACCATTTTGCAGCGGCGGCCATCTTGAATCGATTTTCATCAAACATAGCTAACAACACTCTCGACTAATTCACCTTTCAAACAAAAAAAACCGCATTCAAATCAGTTCACCAGTTCGAGCGCTACAGGGGAACAGACACACACACACACACACACACACAGACAGACAGGTCAAACTTATAACACCCCGTCGTTTTGCGTCGGGGGTTAAAAATATAGCTTGTTCTAGTCAAAGCCAAAATGCCGGACTGGGGTTGGTTGTTGATGGCGGCGCTGTTCGGAGCTGTGTCCGCGCTCTCCGTGCCGCTGGCCCTGCTGCTGTACTTCGTGAGACCCTTCGAGCAAAAAACACCCGCCGAGGAAGACTTCAGCATGCCCATCACTTTACCCCCGGTAAGTTTCATAATATGGTTCAAAACCAAATTAAAGCCAAATATAAGCAGTATACTTACTCTAGATCATCTTTCACTATTAGTAGATTAAAATAATTATTATTTATTTGTTGGTAGGCTTACTGTGCCTACTGGCTATTTTGTAGTGACAAGGGCTTGAAAAAGACGCAAGAAATTAATTACAAGTTCATTTGCCGGCAACTTCACTTTAAGAAATTAATTTTATTAGATACTTAAGTACTTATCTTTAATACAGTTTATGGTATTTTTTCGGCTCCTTTTTCACGTATGTTTTTCATGTATCGGCCCCCTGAAAAATAATTTTAAATTAAAAATATTATGGGTCAACATTCTAGAACATAATTTGTGTTATTGTGCTCTCCGAGGCACGGGGTGAGACCGCCGGCCAACTACTAACTCCGGCTGGAACTGAGAATTTCTTCACAGAAATACCCATTAGGTACCCGACAACAAATCCCGACCCGAGAATCGAACCTCTTAATCAGCATACATTGTTACCGCTAGACCAACGAGGCAGTTACTTAGTTAACAAATATCACATATTATAAAGGATTTTTTTCAGTTAGCGCCAATACTTTCATAATATGACTCATGTTTAGATATTGGACAAAAATGTTTTTCTAATATCGCTCATCATTACACTAGCGGCACGCTATGATGGCCGGTTTGACACATTACAATAGTGATGTGGAATGTCAATTTATTCTCGAACAAAAAACAATTAAGTTTTGTTTTTGTACCTGATTAAATAGGTTTAATAAAACAAAAATGTATATGTTTATTTAATTTATTTGAACGAACTGAATATTTGAACGAAAATGAATATACATACTTTATATGCACACAAGAAACATATGAATACAAAAGATACCAAAAAAGGTGCCACAAAAGGCCATAATTAATCAGATTCGTCCATACTACTATTTTCACTGTCGTCACTGCTATCATCACATACATTAATAATTATATGTTCGTTTTCTATAATATTATCTATTTTCACATCTCTTTCATAATCTTCCCTTATTAATTTAACAGTTCTATTCACAACCTTTTCCCAGTCTCCTTTAGTCACATGTTCACAAGCTTCTTCTAATAATTTTAGCATTTTTTTGGTGTATGCCCCGTTGACCAACCGGCCTGACCAACCAGTTGGTCAAAGGGGAATTCGTATTTCCCCTTTGACCAACTGCGGTAGGGTAAGAATTAAATGTCGATACATTGTATCGATACATATGTAAATAGGTACAAAACAGAAAAATACAAAACAGGTGTGGTATGTATTAATCACACTAATGTGACGATAATCACAGTAACATTATAAAGGCGAAAGTTTCCGTGCGTGGGTGTGTGCGTGCGTGCGTGCGTGCGTGCGTGCTTGTGTGCGTTCGTGTGTGTGTGTGTGTGTGTGTGTGTGTGTGTGTGTGTGTGTGTGTGTGTGTGTGGGTGTGTGGGTGTGTGGGTGTGTGCGTGTGTGCGTGTGTGCGTGTGTGCGTGTGTGCGTGTGTGCGTGTGTGTGTGTGTGTGTGTGTGTGTGTGTGTGTGTGAGAACTCCTAGATGTAACAATAATGGTATTTATACTGTTAAAGCGAGATAGTTTATTGATTTTTTGTCTTTGTCAGCATGACCAGGTTTTAGGGTTCCGTAACCAAAGAATAAAAACGGGACCCTATTCGCTGGGACTTCGCTGTCCGCCCGTCTGTCCGTCTGTCACCAGGCTACATCTCATGAACCGCGATAGCTAGACAGTTGAAATTTTCATAGATGATGTATTGATAACGGCAACTGGTAGCTATGCTTGAAATATTCATACAATATTGAGTTATACATATTATATTCACTTTAAAAATAAATAATTAAATTAAAATAAAACAAATATTTAAGGGGGGCTCCCATACAACAGACATGATTTTTTTTGCCGTTTTTATAGATAATGGTACGGAACCCTTCGTGCGCGAGTCCGACTCGCACTTGGCCGGTTATTTTGTTCGGCAAAATGTATTTTGACGTGAGATTGCTATGAGATTGTGACAAACAAATTGAAGTGAGATTATTTTGGTTACGTTAAACTCAAGTTTTTTTAAAGAATTAATTGATTTGTTCTGTAAATTAAAAACAACTTTTTTGATAAAGTGAAATATATATAGGTATAATAGTTATGTATAACATTCTCTATTTCATAATAATTGTTTTTTATTAAAGCGCTATGAAAATTTAACTTTTTTAATTTATGTATCGATATAATGTATCGACATTTAATTCTTACCCTACCGCAGTTGGTCAAAGGGGAAATGCAAATTCCCCTTTGACCAACTGGTTGGTCAGGCCGGTTGGTCAACGGGGCATACACCATTTTTTTTGTGGTAAATGGGGGTTCTGTATTGTGTCTTGCAGCATATCCCTTAATTTGAGCCCACACCAACTCAATCGCATTATACTCACAATGGTAAGGCGGTAACCGTATAACTCTGTGCCCATGTTCTAATGCTATTTCGTCAATGACGTATCGGATCTTGGTTGGTTTGTTTTCTTTTAAAAGACGTACTAATTCCGCTTTTAACATATTCATGTTTGCATCTACGCCATTTTTACGAAGCCATGCGACGATATCAGCTTTCTTTTGGGATTGGGCAGGTGGCTTGTCAATTTGCATCGAGTGGTATGGGGCGTTGTCCATAATTATAATAGATGGTTCAGGGAGGCTACACAACATTGAGGTAAACCATTCAGTAAACTTTTCTCCATTCATGTCTTCATGATAGTCTCCAGTGGTTTTTGACGCAAAAGCCATGAGAGAACCTTCGACAAACCCGTTGATGGTTCCGGCGTGACAAATTATAAGTCGCGATCCTTTTCCTACAGGAACTTTGGAAGTAGATGCTGCTGTGTCATCGTTCCAAGAACGGCCTACAGTATGGTTAGCATTAAGCCATGTTTCATCCAAGAACACAACATTTTGCCAATTTTTGATTTCTTTCACTTGCCGTAAAAAAGTATACCTTGCCATCGCTATATCAAATCTTTCCATCAATATTTTGCGTTTGTTACATTTTTTGTATCGAAATCCAATGGTCTTCAAAATCTTCGTTAAAGAACTTTCCCCACCGAAGAATAATCCAGCTTCCTTCAGTGAATGCACCAACTTTTTTCTTGTTGGATACTCCTTCTGTAAATAGTAGTATGTATCGATGCCTACGACTGGTTTTGCTCGTTTTCTCTTTTTTGGTGTGTGAAGTTTATTTTCTTCTGTGCCAGTCTCGCCATATTTTTTTTTAGTTATCCGTCTAACAGTTCGTTGTCCAATATTAAGCGCATCAGCTACGCGTTCAACCACTGACGTTATAGGTAAAATTGGCCCTCCATTTTGAGCTTCACGATCGAAATAGTTACGAAGGCGTATTACGAACTCACGTGTCTGACTATTTAGAACAGTTCTCTGCGTACGTTCGGTCATATCGACGAAATCCACAACAAAGGGCTTGAACAGAGTCCAAATTAACGAGCAAGGGTCAACAGTAATGCAGTATCAATATTTGAAATCCAAAGCCAGGTCAAAACTATATCACAATCGCATTGCACTGACAGTTTATACTTTTCGAAGCAACGTCAATTCGAAACTGCTTTGTTTTGCATTGAGCATTGACGCGAGTTTGCCGGAGGTAGTAGTTGTGCTAGCCAGCGATCCTATGTGACGATCGTATTAGATTCCATTTTTAAAAATTTATTGATATTTTTTTGCGATTTCAGAGGTTTGTCCACATAGTGAAAATTGTTCATATTCACAAGTACATTCACCCCTTAAATGGTGCAAACTGATTTTTCTACACTTGTATACATTTAAGAAATCAATTTAATAAATAAATTTTGAGTCCTAAACCTAAAACTACATTCGATAAAATTTATGAATCTCTGCACATCACTATCGTCAATAAAGTAATACAATTATTTCCTTCAAAGTCGTTATCAATTAATACGGAACTTCATGAGAAACTACATTCGATAAAATTTATGAATCTCTGCACATCACTATCGTCAATAAAGTAATACAATTATTTCCTTCAAAGTCGTTATCAATTAATACGGAACTTCATGAGCGGACAAACGTCAAACCGGCCATCATAGCGTGCCGCTAGAGTAAGTAAGAGCAATAAAATTGCTGGTAAAAACACAGTCTACGATAGTAAGTATTGGATCCTAGATTTTATGGTCCGCAATTCGGTTTATGTTCACGTAAAAAGGTCATAAAAGTGGATAATTTATTTTCTCGACTTTTACTTTTATTTGAATTGGGAACTAATGAACGGAGTAGGGAATACAGAATAAGTACTGGTATATGTCACCCTCATGAACTTTACGAACCTTAAATGTCTTGCCAGTGTTTCTTACCCGACTGGGTATATTATGTGTTTCACCTGTGTGTATGTATGTCCATTCCTATGTCCGCTTGTAACTAATCAACGGCTCAACGGATTTTAATAAATGATACGTCATTAGATTTGTCTCGATGACGCGAGTGACAATGGGTACCTAAATTAAAAAAAAAATCAAAATGGCGGACTTTATGCGCTTTATTGTGCGAGCTGAAAAAAAAATTTTTCTTCAAGACCCTCGAGTGGGGTATTAAAATAAAGGGATTCAAAAGGCAAATACGAAAATGTATACAATTTATATATTTGGAAACCATATTTTGGAGTGATAAATCGTATAAAATGACCGTTTCCTATGTCAGTTCGTAACTACTTAACGGATCAACCAATTTTGATAAATTATACGTCATTAGATTTGTCTTGATGGTGCAAATGTTACTGGATACATAAAAATCATAAAAAATCAAAATGGTGGATTTTATGCACTTTAATGTGCGGGCTGTAAAAAATTTTTTTCTTCAAGATTCTCGAGTGGGGTATCAAAATAAAGGGTTTTAAAAGGCCAGTACGAAAATGTATACAATCTATATGTTTTAAATCAGTTTGGAGTGACAAATCATGAAAAACAAAATAAATAACAACTACACTGTAAGTGGTACGGTGGTAATTTATTAATTTTTTAGTTCGTTTTATAGCATGGCAGTCGGGTTTTTTTTAATTTTTAAATTATAGCTTGTTTACCTACGTGTTTACTTTACATTTGTAGGTAGTTAATAGGTACGTACCTACTACCTACATCCTTTTTTGAAATCAGAATTTTTCCAGTTTGTAGGAAAAATAGCAGGTATAAGCTATTTTTCCTCAGCGCAATGTAATGCCAAACAAAACACAAACAAATCGCAGAAAACTTCTCGGAGGAAAGGGAGTGTCCTGCACTTTAGAAGTTTGGTTTTTGTCTATTTCGTTTCATTACTATTTAGTGGTAAGAACCACCTTTAGCTCGTCGCTTACATGTTTCTGCGAAAAGCGGCTTGTTTACCATTTAACTCATCTATGGAAAAATAGATTGTTTGGTATGTGTTGGTTTCATAATTTTCCAAATGCAGCCATTGCGGACTGCAGTCACTGCATCGCGTGCCGATTTACAATCAAAAAGCCGTCATACTAAAGGTCGATTCACTTTGTAGGTAGGTACCTAAGTACCTACTCATATTTAGTTGTTTATCGAGTAAGCATTTTCAATATTTTTCCCATTCCATTTTCGTTTATACACTAGCTGATACCAGTGGACTTCGTCCGCTCGGATTCTTATAAATCTCATCCCTTATTTAACCCACTTGGGAGTAGAATTTCCGAAATTCCTGAAACACATAAACCTTTATTTTTAACCGACTATACAAATATCGATTTTTATGGATATAACTTGAAAAACGACGAACTTTCATACAAACTTTCATCCCATATTTAACCCTCTTAGGGGTGGAATTCGCAATAATCCTTTCTTAGTGTGCGCCTATACGTCATAAAAGGAAGCTACTGTGAAAATTTCAAGTTTCTACCTTCAGTGGTTTTAGCTGTGCGTTGATAATCAGTCAGGACAAGCCACTTTATATTATTATAGATAGATGAGTTTAATGAAGCTAAATCTACGTCGAGTATCTATCTGTCTAAGTACTTTGCTTCCCTTAATGTGCAAATAACGAACATAATTTTTCACATTATTTACTTCAAAGAGATAGATACCGAATCAGAGTTCTCTTAAAACTGTGGGGATTCTGTCAATCTCAGTGACGTAATAATAAATCCTAAGTAGGATTATTACAAATAGATTAGGTTAAATGTTTACTAGCAAGCGTTACGAAACACGTAAATGTACCTACCTACCTGAACAGTGTCGCACGTAAAACTCCTTTAATTACCGAAACCCGTAATTTGTTTTGTTCCTGAAGAAGAAAACGGGTAGGTAACTTAGTAAGAGCAGCGCGTTTGATGTTAAAAGGCAGGACGGAGTACTTAATTAATTAATTTCCTCTAATTTTCCCAGCGCTACACCGTAGAATTTTTGTTTGATAAAAACCAAGGGAAATGTTAAACCTCGCTTAAAAATTTGTGTTTAAATCGAAGGATTAAGGTCGGTTTGGAAGGATTAAGCTTTTTACTCGAGGTACCTAGTTGTAATTTTCGTAAGGCGAAAATTACTTAGTTGTTTTTTTTTTTCATTTTCATTTGTAATTTTATACAATTTTAATGTAGGTAATTATTGTATTTCTACGTTGACTAGTAGATAGAACAATTTTAACTTCGTATCAAAATTTACGAAACCGGTGGAATTTGAATTTCTCTGCAATTCTCGCCCTGAACGCCTTCATGTGTAGTTAGAACACGGCACCACAGTGTATTTACCTGTCGATGCTGATGACGATGACGTAAAACAAGGTATCAAAATTATTCTTTGTCTACTTTTATACGCATAGTAAGTACGCATATTACTTCACACAAGATGACATTTCTAAAGCGCGGGCCCCATTGCAAGCGAAGCGAAACGGCGTCGTTTCGCTTCGCTCATGTCGCTAGACTATGAGAGCTACGCTTCTTTCTTTCGTTTGCAGTGTGAACCGTAGTATGGAAAGACGCGGTAGCGGCACGAGCGAAGCGAAGCAAATCTCGTTCCGCTCCCAATGGGACCTGCGCTTTATACGCGCTATACACTGCAGTCTGAACACCTTCCAACAGTTCCTTGTAGGCTTTACCAAAAGTTCCGTTGGAAACGGCGCGAGACCAAACGTTTATCAGCACGGCTGCAAATCAACCGCCTGTGTAGAGAATTTTAGCGCAGGCCACATGGGGAGCGAAGCGAATCGAACCTCGTTTCGTTCAGGTCGCTACCGCGTCTTTTCATACTACGGTTCACACCGCGAACCACAGAGCTAAACGAAGCCAGCGATGTGAACGTGTGAGCTCTTATAATCTAGCGACATAAGCAAAGCGAAATGTTTCGTATCGCTTCGCAGGCCATGCACTGGGAGCGCCCAATGCATGGCCTGCGTAGAGACAGCCTTCCACGACCAGGGTTTGTTCCTGGAGTATTAATGGAGTACCTTCGCAGGAAATTCTGCACGAACTGAGTCGAGGTGCTGGGAGCACGCCGGAGGGTGCGCTGAATGCGATGCTGCAGTTCATATTCCAGCAGAGCACCGCCGACACCCGGTGGCTGCGGCGGCGCATGGCCAACGAGCTCGCCGAGCTGCTGGCCAAAACGTCGTCCGGGAAGATTTTTGAGTCTCTTACGGTATGTTTAGTGTAATATTTATACCTTGGAGTGTTTCCTCTATTGAGTAATTGAAAATAAATCGCGAAGCTGAAGTGGTAATGGTTGGGGCACATTGTTCGAAGAACTGATAGAGGTTGGGGTGCCAACGTTCTGGAATTGCGTATTTACAAGAAACCTATTTGCTTTAGGATCAATTGATATCAGTCATATAGAGACAAAACTTCATCCTACTTTTCGTTCAGGGTGCGGGCAAAGTTAATGCAAAGACTACGCCCGTATAAATGAAGATTGAAGATATTCTTATAATAACGTAGAATCCTTTTGCTCTTCATAAAAATATGCTGTGTAAAAGTTGAAGCATTAAACTTTTTTCTACAACCGAGCCTTGTACGTGTTAGCTCATATCCTGCAACATTCTCAGCAGGAAATACAAAAATTCCATTCATCATTCTACTACTAATTTTATCATAAGAGTAGATACATGAATAAATGCTAGAAATGTTTGTTATTTTTAAAATGTTTTCAACAGCTCCGTTCGCTAGAAGTGGGCACTGAGTTCCCGAGCATCACCAATCTCCGTCTAGTGAATGGAGAGCTAGAAGACGACGGCGCAAGACTGCGGTCTCTAGACTTGCAGTTCGACCTGCAGTACGATGGGAGCTTCAGGATAGAAGTTGATGCGATCATGTTGTTGGGGAAGATTGCCAACATTTCTATCACGGGTGCGTAGAATCTTAATTCTAAGTAGTTTAAGTTTCGTCTCATTAACCGCTACAAAATATAATATGCACTTAACGTGGTGGCACCAGTTATGGACAGGGTTAAGCGCCGAGTCAAACATGAGGAGCTATAACTTTTTTATTATTTAATCTAGAGTGTTATAATTTTACAATGATATACTCAGATATACAGAGCTTCTCACTAACTGCTAAAATTTAGAAATAGTCGAACGAGTTTTGAAATATGGAAACCTAAAAACGATCAACTGAAATATGTAAAAATCTTTATGATGGACAGTCTAAATCCAGTTATGGACCCCCAGTGATGGACAGTTTGTTTTTATCCGATTACTGCAAAGCCAAAAGGAAGGGTTATGATTTTTGTAGTCTATGTATGTATGTTTGTATCCAATTTTTTGTTCTAGCGAAGCACCTAAACTACTGGGCCAATGTTGATGAATGAGGTGTTAATTGATTCGTTGTTATAGTTTGGGGGTGACATAGGCTACATTTTATATGTGAAAAAATCGAGAAGTGACGTTCGCACAGCTAAATTGGAATATTAAGTTAGTTTTAGATAGACATAACTGATGGCGCCACTAGCCGCTTGCCCCGCCTTTTCTTCCATTAGTACACAATTGAATACACGTTTTTCTAAATTATTATTTTTAACCCCCGACGCAAAACGAAGGGGTGTTATAAGTTTGACGTGTCTGTGTGTGTATGTGTGTGTGTGTGTGTGTGTGTGTCTGTCTGTCTGTTCCCCCGTAGTGCTCAAACGGGTGAACCGATTTTAATGCAGTTTTATTTCGTTTTAAAGGTGAATTAGTCGACAGTGTTGTTAGCTATGTTTGATGAAAATCGAACCAACATGGCCGTCGCTACAAAATGGCGGATTACATATTTTATCACACCTGCCTTAATATGGATATCAAATGAAAGGACTTGACTAGTAGAATAGCACTATGCAAATCCAAGTTGGCCGCCGCCACAAAATGGCGAATGTCAGGGGTTTTTTAAATTTTTAATTTATACTTGTATACTATTATGAGTAGTCGGGTTTTAGTTTAAGTATTTAAATATCACTTGCTTTAACGGTAAAGGAAAACATCTTGAGGAAACCTGCATGCCTGAGAGTTCTCCATAACATTCTCAAAGGTGTGTGAAGTCTGCCAATCCGCTTGGCCAGCGTGGTAGACTATGGCCAAAACCCTTTTCACTCTGAGAGGAGACCCGTGCTCTGTAGTGAGCCGGTAATGGGTTGATCATGATGATGATGATGATGATGATGATGATGGGTTTTAGTTTACGAACTTTATCTCTTGTTTTGTTTTATATGGATTGTGGGCAAACGAGCAAGTGGGTCACCTGATGTTGAGTGATTACCGCTGCCCATGAACATTTGCATCACCAAAGGAACCACTAATACGTTGCCGGCTTTTAAAGAATTTGTTGATCCGCTCCTTGATTATTTCGAATTCGAAGGTTCGTCACATTTCAATTTGACACTTGTTTATTTGAGGACGTTTACAAAATGGTTCCATAATTTTTTATTTGCTTCAACTTCTTAATCCTGATGCTGTAGAGTACTACCCACCTAAACTAAAGGGATTCGGGAACTGTCCACTATGACTTCATATTTTAGGTACCAAGCTTAGATTGAATCACGGACCTCTGAGTCCCAGCTCCTTAATCATGATGCAGCACGATACTGCTCACATAAGCAGCGAGGAATTATCGCCTGTTTTTTGAAAAGAAGAATAAGTGTTTTTCTAGGCCTGTTACCTGTAAAAAGTTTCCTTTCTTCTTGCGTAATAATTACTTGGACACTGTCCAAGAGGGCAAAAGGTGATCCTTAGCTATGGAGAATCTTCTTTCTAGGTGAAAGAAGGTTCCTCATTCATAGCTACTCGTATGACACGTTTTACTATTAACACTTCTTTATTTTGTGTTAATATAGAGCTAGGCCCCATATTGCATACAAGCGGATGCCTGTGACTTCGTCCACGTGGATTTAGGTTTATTATAATCCCGCGGAAACTCTTTGTTTTTTCTAAGCTCCTTTGAGCTCATACCTACATTTCTAAAAAATGTTAAAAGTGGCGCATCTAAATGGAACTACTATAATAGGTATTAATTTGTTAACCCTTTCTCACCCATCAGATTTTTTTTTTTGCATGGAAACCATAATTATTTTTTTAAAACAAGTATAATATTGTTAAAAAATAAAAAATATCAACTGCGTGATAAATTTTTTCTCTTTCACTTTTGATCACAATATTTTTTAGTCAAAAAAATTATATTTTCGGAATCACCTTTTCAACCCCTTTAATTTGACACCCCACTTGATAAGATTTGAAGGAAAAAAAATTTAAGATGCAATCCTTCTACTATACCGAACTGAACCGATTTGGCTGAAATTTTGATGGAGATAGATTATGCCATGACTTAACACATAGGCTACTTTTTATCCTGAAAAAATCCACAGTTCCCACGGGATTTTGAAAAAACCAAAATCTATAGCTACGGTTATAGGTAGATTACTATAGCAAACCTCCTTGAAAGTAGCTATAAAAGTTGCATAAGGGAGCGGGAACGGGAACCGAAAATCCACGATTCCCTTGGGATTTGTGACAAGTATAAATTAAAAATTTAAAAAGCCCCCGACATTCGCCATTTTGTGGTGGCGGCCATCTTGATTTTCATAAAACATAGCTAACAACACTCTCGACTAATTCACCTTGCAAACAAAAAAAACCGCATTCAAATCGGTTCATCCGTTTGAGCGCTACAGGTGAACAGACAGACACACACACACACACAGAGAGAGAGAGACACGTCAAACTTATAACACCCCGTCGTTTTTGCGTCGGGGGTTAAAAAACCGAAATTCACGCGGGCAGAACCTAGTTATATTAAACAAGTTTAATTTTGACTTGTAATTGTGTTTCAATGATAAGAATAGATAGGTCCATGACTGGATTTTTGATGTGTTTCCGATCCAGTAATGGACATCCCCTCTAAAACTTGAAAATAACTCTATGTCGCATTTATTCCTTCACAAGCATGTTTTAAAGTTTATATCTAAGTGATTTAATCATTGTAAATTTACATTTTAATCAGAAACGAGAATCCATCGATCAAAACTTTTATTTACCTTCTTAGCGATTTGCTTAAGAAAACTATTGAAATTGAAAGATATTTGCACACAACATTTTGTTCGCCTTGCCATTTTAAAACAAAATGGCCGTTTCATATGATATTTGTCAATATGACAAACAGATCCCTATTCTACATGGTTTAAATGTTGCCAGCGGTAAAACTCTAATCTAGCTCTTATTTTTGTTAAAAACGGTGAAGGTGGTCAGCTACAGCTGGTGCCTGGTCCATACCTGGCGACACCACGTTATATGTATTTTTTTTTTGATAGCTTAGTGGTTAAGACTTGTCCTCCCTTTCAGGGGGACCGGGTTCAATCCCGGCACGCACCTCAACTTTTCCGAGTTACGTGCGTTTTAAGCAATTAAATATTACTCGTTTTAATGATGAAGAATAACATCGTGAGGAAACCTGCATGCCTGAAAGTTCTCCATAATGTTTTTAAAAGCGTGTGAAGTCTACCAATCCGTACTTGGCCAGAGTGGTTGACTACGGCTTGAACCCTTCTCACTCTGAGAAGAGACCCGTGTCCTATAATTGGCCGGTAATCGGTTGATGATGATGATGATGATGATGATGATTTTTTAACCCCCGACGCAAAAACGACGGGGTGTTATAAGTTTGACGTGTGTATGTGTGGGTGTGTGTATGTGTGTGTGTGTGTGTCTGTCTGTTCCCCTGTGGCGCTCAAACGGGTGGACCGATTTGAATGCGGTTTTTTTTTTGAAAGGTGAATTAGTCGAGAGTGTTGTTAGTTATGTTTGATGACAATTGGTCCAAGATGGCCGCCGCTACAAAATGGCAGATTTTTTCACAACTCCCTTAATATGGGTATCAAATGAAAGGGCTTGACTAGTAGAATAGCACTGTTGCAAATCCAAGATGGCCGCCGCCACAAAATAGCGAATTTTGGGGATTTTTTTAATTTTTAATTTATACTTGTTTCAGTGGAGAGCATAAGCGGCAACGTCCGAGTAATGTTCCGACGCACGCCCTATACGCATTGGGCGATCGCGTTCGAGACCCCTCCGCGCCTAGAGTTGCGCGTGCGAGGTCGCTTCCAAGGCAGGCAGCTCAAGCCCCGACTGGCGGCGCTCGTCGCCGCTCATATCAGACGAGCCGTGGCCCAGAGGCACACGCTTCCCAATTACAAAATTAGGTGAGAATTTGTTTGACCAGCAACATCGTATGCGCCAAAAAAAGGGGATAACGGATAATCATATGCATATCCGCAAATGTGGAGACCGTGAAACCTTGCTACAGAAGTCCTTCGAATTTTTCATTCTGGAAAGTTCGGCGCATCTCTTGTGTCCATAGTTGTGGCATTGATGTTTGGTTACTATAGAAGCGTTTTACAATAACGCCGACCGCTCAGCGCTGACGCTCGTCAAGACAGAGGCATGGGCGCCGGCAGGGGGGTGCCAGGTGGTGCACTTATTAATTAAATAAAAAGAATTATGTGGTGCACTTGCACCCCTTGGGAATCTCGGGATCAACAGGAATTATTGAAATAAAAAGCCGTCTGTTGGAAATCATTTTGTAAATGTCTCGAACATAAAATAAACCGGGCGTCAGATTTCGATTTTCATTTCCGACTAAAATTTCAGTTTTTTATTAACAATCATAATACGGCGAACATTGTAAGAAAACTAAAATCTGCACCACCTGGAAATTATTTCTGCCGGCGCCCATGGACAGAGGTGAATGGGCGGCGGTCCGCGCCGACCAACTGTCAGCGTGAATAATAATCAGCGTGACACTATAAAACCAGCCTTATATGCGCTATTCTAAAAGTGTTTCTAGGAATATCTTGCCTTTGTTCTAGATATAAGCCGTTCTTCCCGAAGTCCGAGCCAGGCAGTACGGAAGGCGAGGATGGTCCGACGCCTCACGGTCGACTCACGGTGCGACTTGTCGAAGTCACCCGACTGCACTGGACCGGAAGCAGTGGCACAGTACGCGCCGCGTTAGCCGTGGACTCACATGGATGGGTTAGTTCTTGAGGATTTTAAAGGATTGGATTTTGCCATATCTAGGTTGGAGTGCACTTGCCTAGGAGGTTAAATCGAGAAGACTTTGGAGGAAGGAGGTGGAACACAGCCAATGGGAGCTGGTTTCATAAATTTGCATGTGTGTGACAGTATAATGACTTGGAATAACGGGAGGTGCCAAGTATCCAGATAGCGAGGATGGAATTTCAAGATTCCATCCTCACTTCAGAAATGGTGTGAAAAGGAGAATAGGGAAGGTGGTGTCAATTAAAATAACTCTACAGAAACTCTAACTCCCCATTGTAGATTTGATAGACATGTAGATTATGAAAAAAAATTCGATCTCTTCTCTAGGTGTCTCTCCGGCGCGGCATCCTGGTTCTGGACGTGGTGCTGCCGGCGGTGTCGGGTCCGCTGGGGCTGGTGTGTTGTCAGGGCGTGGGCGTGGTGCTGGTGGACACCGTCGTGCCGATGTCGCCGGCGTACAGAGCCGACCTGCGTCGCGACGACGTGGTGTTGGCCATCGACAACAAACCTGTCAATAATGTCGCTCAAGTAAGTTCTTATAGCTACATATCTACTATCGTTAAGTTATTCCTACAATATACCAAAAAGTAAGCTCTCATAGCTGCATACTTTGACTGCCTCCTTGTCCAATGGCTAGCTTATTCAAAAATCATAAGACATAAGGTCCCAGTTTCAAATCTTGGGTCGGGCTAAAAAGTTAATGGATTTTCCGTCAAAACATTCTCAGTAGCAGCCTGGAGTTAAGAATTGGCGTTGTTAAACCCCCGTGCCTCGGAAAGTAGGTACGTGAAGCCATCGGTCCTTCACCTGATCTCTCTTTGATCCCATTGCCATCTCATAAAATTATGATAGGGAGGGAATCGAGAGGGCACCTGTGTTTGCTCACACGTTGACAAGTCTCCGTTGAGATTGGCCGCCGTGGCCGAAATTAATATTATTAATCTGCTAACAAGTCAAGACAAGACAGACTGGTGGTCGTCATTTTAATTGTGGCTCGCTTAACAATCCGTCTCCACTCTTTCCTGAAGGTTGCTTTCCTTACACATTCGTGTAATGGGATTTTCATTGTGGCCTTCGTTTTATCCGTCCTCGTCGTTAATTAGAGTGCCCATATAATCAAAGGAGAAAATAAATGGGCTTCGCCAGAAGATTCGTTTCATCGTCTCTTCATTCAGTTTCACTAACTCAATCTTCATTTTGCTATGGATTCGCTCTCTTCGTCACCGTTTGTCCTACTGGGCCTCTTATAGGCTCACTTCTATCAGAAACTTAACTCGAGTATATAATATTGTACCGAAAATTTTCTCTCTCAGATTAAATTATCCAGAGTATCCATAGTGTTGTTTATTAACCCCCGACGCAAAAACGACGGGATGTTATAAGTTTGACGTGTCTGTGTGTGTGTGTGTGTGTGTGTGTGTGTGTGTGTGTGTGTCTGTGTCTGTCTGTTCTCCTGTGGCGCTCAAACGGGTGGACCGATTTGAATTTGGTTTTTTTTGTTTGAAAGGTGAATTAGTCGAGAGTGTTGTTAGCCATGTTTGATGAAAATCGGTCCAAGATGGCCGCCGCTACAAAATGGCGGATTTCATATTTTTTCACAACTCCCTTAATATGGGTATCAAATGAAAGGGCTTGACTAGTAGAATAGCACTATTGCAAATTCAAGATGGCCGCTGCCACAAAATGGCGAGTATCGGGGGTTTTTAAATTTCTAATTTATACTTGTCACAGGTGGGGAAACTGCTACGTGTGGTAGAGCGTCGCGCGGTGACGGTGCGGGTGCGGCGCGGCGGGGCGGGGGGCGCCACCAGGAGGGAGGACGAGCCGAAGAGGTTGCGCACCAACTTCTCCTTTCGACGCGTCTCCGAGGTTATGGAAGGCGTCCGGATACAGGGCATCCGTGCTGCGACCTCCAAGAATAACTTAACGGTAACTTTATATGCTTCTTTCGAAGGCTTAAAATATGTTCCCACATGTGACGCGACGCGTCGTATTTCAAATCAATACGTTTTATAAGCAAAATTTATGCCACAAACACTCGACGTAGAGTTATAATGTGTTTAGCTCATGAGGAGAAAAGTATTCATACTTATTTGGCGACACCAAATCCCTGTGAGCCTGGCTAGCAAAAAAAGACCTGGTAAGGCAGAGCCTTTCTTTGTCAAACAGATTAGTGGTACACTAATCTGTTTTACACTGTGTGTGTCATGTATACAAACGAGAGAATGCCAGTCAAAAAGCACAAAACTCCATACGCGGAGAGGGAAAAATCAATCAGCTTGCGATTTTATCTTATGGCGTATTCTAATGGTTCGTTTCTGTATCTGATATGTTTCAAGGACATACAAAAAAAATGTGTAGGTACGAAGGGTAAGGGTACCTAATTCATACATTTTTGGTTTTTAGGAATCAGATTCGCCTTCGAAGTCATCAGAACAACAGCAATCAGAAAACGAGACGCCGATAAAACAAAAAACTGAACCGCAAACCATCAGACCAGCTTCCAAGGCCACGGAACCCATCGGTCCAGCTAACTTTGGTCTCCGCAAACGCAGATGCTCCGTAGAAAACAAATCTTCCGACAGTTCCGCAGGCAGCACCCCACCTGCCTCCGGGGCAAGTACACCTCTGCGACAAGCCGTGGTCACAAATAAGCCCGTCAAACATCCAGACATACCCATCATAAGAACCGACTCCTCCGAATGCAAGATACCCGAAAAGACTGACGTTTTGGAGGAAGAGGAACTGTTCGAAACCGGGGGCCCCAGACAATGCGCACACGTAGAAATATGTCAAATGTTCTGGACGAAATCGTTACCGATAAAGCCGATTATACCATTCGACGAAGAAACCGAATTTAAATTGAACGAGAATCACAAGTACCTGAATATAAACGTGTGGTCCACGGTGCCGGGGGAGAAGGACGAAATATTGTTAGGTTATTTGAATATACCGTTAGCGGCGTTGCTAGGCGAGTGCCAAGATTCCACGGTCCCTCATCACATGAAACGTTATCAGTTTCTGCCGCCAGATGTAGATATTAAATTTAGGTATGGGTTTTTTTTATTTCTTGCAAATTGTCATTGTAATTACGGATATGGACCGGTAGAAAACTCTTCGGAAACTGAAGTGCCAATATGTAATTTATAAGCGTTTGGATAATAGGTATTTAGTGAAAAAATCTACACATCCTATAATTGGCAGTTTGACATTGAACGTTCATTTCTATTATTTGCCTTCGTTGGCGTTCACTTATTCATATTTATTACAAACTAGCTTTTGCCCGCGGCTTCGCCCGCGTGAATTTCGTTTTTTCACAAATCCTGAGGGATAAGTAGATTTCTGGTCCACCCGCCCCCCGCCGCGCGGCGGCGTACCGCGGTACCGCGTACGGCGGCCGCAGGACGCAGGGGCGCGGCGCGGGGCGGGGAGTTCCGTGTAGCGCGAGTGTCGGCCGTCGCGCGCAGCGAAAATAGGTACCTATCAGGGCGTTTTTAACATAGGTATTTACCGATTTCAACACAACTCCTTTTTTTGAAAGTCGGTTAAAAAAGTAGCCTATGTTACTCCTTGGTTAATCCTCTACTTGTCTGTGAAAGTCCCGTCAAAATCGGTTCAGCCGTTCCGAAGATTAGCCCGTTCAAACAGACAGACAGACAGACAAAAATTTTAAAAACGTGTGATTCGGTTATGGTATCGTTTAAATAACCATATGAGCTTAATATGTGGTAGTTATTTCGAAATTACAGACAGACACTTCAATTTTATTTATTAGTACCTATTACAAATTAATTTGAAGCAAAATTCTTAACACACTTCACTTACATTCTATACGTTGGGGGATGATTAAAATTTTTAATTTACGCTCGTTGAACCCTCGCGTTCATTGATGCATGCGTAGTAATAAAATAAAATGGGTGAACGTTTCATATCCCACTGTCCTACGAAACAGCTGAACACATTCGCTTGCCCGATCGTCTTTTGTAACGAACCAGTTCCCGAATTTCAGCAAAACCCACAAACTGGCCTCCCACGCCGGCTTCGAGCCGTGCCTGTGTTTCGGGGACGCGCTGGTGTGGTGGGAGTGGGAGGACGCGGGCAACGCGCGCCTGCCGCGCGCCGCGCCCAAGGACAACCAGCCCAAGACCCAGCCCATCAGAACTGCGCACGACTTTGTACGGACGCACTTCCACAGATCTACGCAGTGTGATTTCTGCAATAAAAAGGTGACTTCTAGATTACGTAAAACTATTGTATCCTAAGTACTTAAATAACTTAAATGCATCATTATCTATGGATATATTATTATCGTAATACTAGAGAAGCAATCTCTTACATCAATTGTTAAAAAAGAGTTTTTTATTAGTGACTAGATGATGCCCACGGCTTCGCCCGTGTGGATTTAGGTTTTTAAAAATCCCGTGGGAACTTTTGATTTTCCAGAACAAAAAGTAGCTTATCTCTAGAAACCCGTCCCCAAAACGGAAAAATCCCGTGGGATCCCCACGATTTCGGAATACAATTCCTTACAGCATCAGGGTCGAGGAGTTGGATATGTACCTACTCGAGTTCATTCAACGATAAAGTCTTTAATTGGTACCCCCAATATCAATTTAAATAACTGAAAGTTTCTAAAACCCATTAGTTTTGGGGATTAGGTCCCCTACAGTATCAGGATTGAGGAGTTGGAATTCAAATTTTTTATAGAACAGGGTCGCAATGTTTCTCTATCGATTAAAAAAAAAATTACGCAAATCGGTTCAGAAATCTCGGAGATATCGGTGTACATAGGTAGAAAAACACAACTCCTCCTTTTTTGAAAGTCGGTTAATAAAGTAGCCTATGTTACTCCCTGGTTAGTTCTCTACTTGTATGTGAAGGTCCCGTCAAAATCGGTTCAGCCGTTCCGAAGATTAGCCCGTTCAAACAGACAGACAGACAGACAGACAGACAGACAGACAGACAGACAGACAGACAAAAATTTTAAAAACATGTGATTCGGTTATGGTAGCGTTCAAATAACCATATGAGCTTAATATGAGGTAGTTATTTTGATATTACAGACAGACACTTCAATTTTATTTATTAGTATAGATTACAAAGAAGTAATCACAGACGTTTCAAACATTGACATATAGAGAACAAACCTAGCATAGGTAACTACTTTAAAAACTAGTTTAAGCACATATACACACGCACAGTAACAATCCGACCACACAATACGGCAAATAAGCTCATTATGAATCTCAAATTGTGCATGTTTGAGTTTTTCTGACTACATACCTACATACATCTTCTAGTGCGAATCGGCCGCAACATGGCCGCCCTTTTTATATGGAAATAGGGTAATATGACATCTCTCGTTGCTCTATGCAATATCATCATCATGATCAACCCATTACCGGCTCACTACAGAGCACGGGTCTCCGCTCAGAGTGAGAAGGGTTTTGGCCATAGTCTACCACGCTGGCCAAGCGGATTGGCAGACTTCACACACCTTTGAGAACGTTATGGAGAACTCTCAGGCATGCAGGTTTCCTCACGATGTTTTCCTTCACCGTTAAAGCAAGTGATATTTAAATACTTAAAACGCACATAACTCCGAAAAGTTAGAGGTGCGTGCCCCGGGATCGAACCCACGACCTCCGATTAGAAGTCGGTTGTTCTAACCACTAGGCTATCACAGCTGCTATGCCATATGCATGAAACATAAATTATAATATCTATATTTTACACTGAGTTGAATCATGTGATGGAGATAACTAATTAAATATTATAGACACACTGAGTAAAAGCAGGCCGAGCGTTCTACTAATTAATTTTGCAAAAGACATGACTGATGCTGAGGATAAGGCCAGTTTGCTGAACATTGCACGCTCTAATAAATGACATAATATAGTTCGTTCGGTAACTTAGTGTCGGTACAGGCGCAGGTGCTCTTAGTATTCTGCTTTTATTTTTATTACTTTTTTCTGTTTGTAATTTTTTTTCTATTCTAACAGAATCTCCGAATAGTCTGCCAACCCGCACTTGGCCAGCGTGGTAGACTATGGATAAAATCCTTCGCATTTTGAGAGAAGACCCGTGTTCATGAGAATATTATATTTTATGTTTATGGTTATATTGTAATAAAATACGAATATAAAAAAATATAAAAAGGAAAGAGAATTTTAATGAAAAAATATGAGTAGGTATAAAACGCCAAAACCCCTTGTGCCTGTACACCCCGCGCGGCATGCTTTGAAGTCACGGCGGTGTCTTTGGCAAAACACCGCGCGGTGGAGGCGGCAAGACACAAAAGGCGACCTTAAGAAAACGAACAGACTATACATCTCTGTCATAACCGATTCACAAGAATTACGCATTTGTGAAGTTAGGTAACAAAATGAGACAGCAGTATTGGTTGCGTGAAAGGTTAAAACAATGGTAACTGCTTAGAATAAATAGGTAAAGAAAGGCAGTCGTCGACGCGGCGATAAGCCGTTTTTAGCAAGCCTAAAAGACTCGGTGCGTCTATCGTCGCGTCAGTGCTCAAGGTACTCATGCGCTTGTGTGCGTGTCGGCAAATGTAATTACAGGGCACACATGGGTTGGTTTATAGCTTACGTTTCGAGCGGAAATTTGTTAGAAACTTCCATTCTAAGCGTAATAGTTCGATGGGTAACTGTATGGGTCAAGCAACAGATTTTTAAATGTTCAAAGATGGAAGTTGATTAAGGACCAACTAAATAAGTCCTCATACTTAGTTATTTTCTGTAAATATCTTATTTTCTGTACAAATCTTAAGTCACTCTGTTAAACTCCGAGCTTGTTATTAAACGTAATTGTTTTGTCCTAGATCTGGCTGAAAGACGCAATGCAGTGCCGCAACTGTGGTCTGTGTTGCCACAAGAAATGCGTTACCAAATGTCAGGAGACTTCGCCGTGCGTGCCGAGACAAGATCGAGGTAAAACTTGGGTTTCGTTATTTGACTAGCCATCGCCCGCGACTTCGTGTGTAGTTGGGTTTTCAAAAACCCCGCGAAATGTTTTGTTTTCTATAACAAGTATCATAACCCGTAGGCCGTAGCTTATAAAGCCATAACTCTCACAATAACGCCAGAAAAGTCACACACCCTATCCGGCTTGAAGGACCAGAAAATGGTTAGAAGAATAAAAGGAGATGATCGTTTGTTACATGTAATCCCTGTCCCCCTCTGATTGGCTGACACTCTCTTTCTATTGGCGATAATGCATTGCTGCAGCGAGATGATGATTTGATTGAAACAATGATTGATGCAGCTCTTGGATCTGGTTTAACATGCGTACTCTTTTAACCGTACTCTTTTAATGTATGTTCGCGATTATCTCCGCAACTAATGAACCTATTTTGATGATTTTTTTAATATCAATCAATCAATAATCATTTATTTACTACACTGACGTAATAATGATTTACTAATAGAAAAGTTTACAAATGGGTTTGATCTATAGTACTAGCCTATGCTATAATAGTAAATCAATAAATAGTATGGCTGTCCTTATTAGATTTTATCTGAGTTAAGGACAGCCAGACTAATATTGGTATAGTGACTATCCGGACATTCTGTATTCGAACTGCAAGCCGCCTGCAGGATTACACGACTTAATTTGAACTGCAAGCGAACTTCAAAATTGCATTATTGTGTTCTATTGCAGTGCATGCGGACTCCATAGCCTATGCGGCTATGTCGATTTGAATAGAACGATTACAATATAATACAGCAATTTGGAAATCTGCCTACAGTTCAAATTAAGCCCGTCTTAATTTTAGAGGACCCTTTAATTAGTTCGCATCTTTCGCTTTATTTAAACGCACAAAAAAGCTTTCATAAAAAGATTCCGAGGAAAGATTGATGGCCTTAGGTGTCAGCACTCCCGCTTTTCTTAACGTCTTTGAAAGCTAACTAATTACATGTTCTGGATTCCGAAAACGGTTTATGTCTTTATTTCTTTACCTTATTTTCTTTGTAAGTAAATCAAGAAAGAAAATTGATAAATCAAATGTACCTATCTGTCTTAAGACGCTATAAATATTTTCAAAGAATTAGGTGATACCCGCGAATTCATTCGCGTACTTATATTTTTACGTGTGCTTGGATTACAATATCCATAATACAGATAGACGTTTCAATTTTATTTATTTGTATAATATTATATTGATGGAAAAATGGGTCATAAAATATAAATACAATAAAAAATTTGCATAACGCATTATCCTCAAGAAACCATCTCTACCAGCTGCTGCTGCTGACCTAAGACGGTGACAATAAATATAGTACAAGGTTAGGCAGACGTGTTTTTGCATTACTAGGTAGGTATACAACGTTAGTTTTACTTTACGCAAAACATGAAAGTAGTTTGTTCAGAATCAGTAACAAAATCGAATCCAACCATTTTTATATAGTGTTATATTTTTGTCCAAAAATATTTTGAAATCTTACAAGCTTAGAC
This sequence comes from Melanargia galathea, assembly GCA_920104075.1. Lineage (NCBI taxonomy): Eukaryota > Metazoa > Arthropoda > Insecta > Lepidoptera > Nymphalidae > Melanargia > Melanargia galathea. The sequence goes on from OV049863.1 coordinate 5,956,268, forward strand.
ACAATGATTTATCGCGCATCAGCTGACGGTCGGCACACAGCGGCGGTCATTCAACTCGCGTCGATCGCACGTCGCTGCGGCGACGGCTTGCGGTGACCATTTTTTTCGAGGACAACGACGCAACATAACAAGCTTATAACTTCGTTACTTTTCATTATATTTTTTTGAAATTTTGTATAAATATTCTCAATGTAAAAATATTTGACACGTGTTTCGGTTTTTGCTCAAAGTAAAACTAACGTTGTATACGTAAGAAGGAATAAATAAAATCTAATTAATTAGCCAGCTAAAATCAATCTAAGTACGTATTAAAACAATACGAGATACCTATGTAGGTGTTTAAGTAATTTGCGCACAGAAGGTAGAGGCCGTCTAGTTATAACAAAAGTAACAAAAAGTTTAATAATAATTAAAATATACAATTTTAAGGAGAGTTCATTGGACACATTTAGGAAATGCGCGTCTTTCTTCTCGTTTGCGACTTGGCGAAATGTCAACAAAGATATTTAAAAACCAAAACAAGGCCAAAACGCAGTAAGGCGGCACTTATTCCTTTTGGTGCGGAAAACTTGTAAATAAATAAAGGAATTCTGCTTGGTTTTAATGGCACGATTTTTAAGAGTAATTTAGTAGCATTTTGGATGTTGTACCTACATACGCTACCTACACCTTTCTTGAAATGTCCAAAATATATTTGTTACTAGATGATGCCCACGGCTTCGCCCGTGTGGATTTAGGTTTTTAAAAATCCCGTGGGAACTTTTGATTTTCCAGAACAAAAAGTAGCTTATCTGTAGAAACCCGTCCCTAAAACGGAAAAATCCCATGGGATCCCCACGATTTCGGAATACAATTCCTTACAGCATCAGGGTTGAGGAGTTGGATATGTACCTACTCGAGTTCATTCAACGATAAAGTCTTTAATTGGTACCCCCAATATCAATTTAAATAACCGAAAGTTTCTAAAACCCATTAGTTTTGGGGATTAGGTCCCCTGCAGCATCAGGATTGAGGAGTTGGAATCCAAATTTTTTATAGAACAGGGTCGCAATGTTTCTCTATCGATTAAAAAAAAATTACGCAAATCGGTTCAGAAATCTCGGAGATATCGGTGTACATAGGTAGAAAAACACAACTCCTCCTTTTTTGAAAGTCGGTTAAAAAAGTAGCCTATGTTACTCCCTGGTTGATTCTCTACTTGTATGTGGAGGTCCCGTCAAAATCGGTTCAGCCGTTCCGAAGATTAGCCAGACAGACAGACAGACAAAAATTTTAAAAACGTGTGATTCGGTTATGGTAGCATTCAAATAACCATATGAGTTTAATATAAGGTAGTTATTTCGATATTACAGACAGACACTTCAATTTTATTTATTAGTATAGATATGATAGGCACTTACAGGTTTCTATTGCTGTTTTTTGGAATCTTCATAATATTAATTACATATTATATACTTATTTGATGATAAAAAGTATAAGAAGGGTTTAGGCCGTAGGTACCTAGTCCACCACGCTGGCTAAGTGCCGATTGGTACTAGACTTCTTGTGTGAGTTATTATTTTGCAAAAATCTTCAATGTACAGATACGGCAAGTCTACGATTTTATTATATGTATAGATGTATAGATTTGTCTTACATTTTATAAATAGTAGAGATCACAAACACGACAATAAAGCAGGTGATTACATGACGTTAACGTCGCATACAAGGCGCAAAATGCGGAAGTTTAATGCGACTTTTATGTGACATGATTGCTATTGATCTAACTTGTACCTACTGCTTTTTATATAACACTCTTTAAGGATTTCAGTGTAACTCTAACTAAACTATCTAGAATACACTTCTAACAAGATTCTAGACCAGAGGTTCCCGAACTTTTTTTTCTCATAGACCACTTTCAAAATTCAGCTAGTTCCAGTGGACCCCCTGCAGCTACATTTCTACCATATTCCCAAAACTCGACAAAAAATTAGAAGATTAGATCTTACTACGGACATTTGCGTTGCGACTGAGTTCCAACCACGAATTAATAGCTTGCTAGCTTTGACTGACCCGTTGGCGCGGTTGGCAGTGACCCTGCTTTCCGCTCCGGGGTTGCGGGTTCGATTCCCGCCCTGAGTCTGGGTGTATTTATGTAAGTATATAAGTATGTATTACGTATATACTATATATTTAATAAAAATAAAAAATATATATATCTATATATATATATATGTAAATATGTATATCAGTCGGTTGTTACCTATAACACAGGCATTAGGTTGCCTACTTTAGGAACAGACGACCGTGTGTGTATGTGTGAATATTTATTATTATTATTATTATTAATAGCTTTCAAAAAAAATATGAAAATTTATTATTTAATTGATTGTGCTGTGAGTGGATGTCAAAAAAGTATATTTCTGTAAATTTAAGTACTGAATGAGCTTCATAAAATATTATCTGCCTGCGCCCTGCATAGGTGAAGTCAAGCCAACATTTTAGCTCTTCACTATCGAAAGCAGATTTTTCGTGGACCCCCGCATACGACTTGTGAACCCCCATTTTTTGTCACCCCCATCGAGTCTCCCGTGGACCCTTGGGGGTCCACCTGGACCACTTTGGGAACTACTGTTCTAGACAAAGTGATACTTACGTTATCCAATGAAGATTATAATATTGTACGGGCATCGCATTTTAAAATCGATTTAAGAATCAAAAGACTGAAAAGTCATGACCGCGAAAAGTGGCGAAAATTGGTCCTACCAAAAATGTCCTTGAAAAGGATAAAAATGTCTGAGGCAATTTTAAAATATTTTTTACCATCTATTTTTTAAGTACATCTCCAAGCGATGTCTTGGAGGTTTTGACGTCGGAAATATAGAAAAGACAATGACCTCTACTAATCATATCAATACAAGTTCACTGGACAGGCCGAACAAAATGAGCTGAACCGAAGGTAGGTACTATAGTAGGAACTAAATTTGTCATTTCCCAATACAATTTATTACAAATTCACGACCGAGGGGTAAATTCACTTTAGTTCCGGATACATTCACTCTCACTTTTCCTAGCAATCAATGCCAAGGTCGTGATGAACAAAATTGCTTCAGTCAATACTCAACAGCCAGTCCAGCGTAAGGACTTGCTAGAGCTCAGTGATTTGAAGCAAAGATCGGAATCTGTAGTGCGATTTGGGGTGAACGATCTGGAACATTATCAATAGTATGGATATGAATGCGGGATTTCTGTCTTGCGCGATTTTGATACCTCATATAATCATATTTAGTTCAGACTTCAGTATCGAAGAGATTTCTCCATAGATAAAGAAATAAGAGATTATCTTATTTCTTTATCTATGGATTTCTCTTTTTCATGTTGTACTAATAAAAACTGACATGAGTAAGCAAACCACGGATAATATTTCTGAAGGTCATGAATTGGCATATCCACATTATGATATCATGCGAAATTGCACCGTCTATTGCGATCATTAGTGATAAGAGTCCAACCTTCATAATAAAGATATTAATTAATTTCAGATCAGCGCTCAGGAGTGGGACGCCCTCCACCGGAGCTGACCATGACTGAGCCGGACAACGCAGTAGATGCCGACTCTGATGATGACGAGAAATCGGAGAGAAAAGACTCTTCGGAAGTCCTAGAAGAAGGTAGGATGTTACGTTATAATATTCATAATACTGGAGGTCTATATATGTACATAATATTTTAATTAAAGCTATTTAGTTGCTGCAGTATACTGTATAGTGTACATTATACCGTATTGCTCAAGACATAGTGCGTAAAGTCGAAGCGATGCGTTGCGTTTAAAATGTTGCAATAGTAGTTTATGAAACGGTTGCATAATAGAGGTTATTAAAACATGAGTGTGAGTTTAAAAAACGAGACGCAGGTGAGCTTTTTAATAGTATCACACGAGTGTTTTAATACCTAATTATGTAGAGTTTCATACACTACTTTATCTAAACTCATATCTTAAAATCCCTACCATAAAATCTTCGTAATATTTGTCGTGAGTTTTCCTTGATTTTGCTGGCAAAAGATTATTGGTCGGTGGTCAGGTGGAGTTAAATTCTCTTCAGTATCACTGCTAGACATTTTTCCGCACAATAAAAACCACATCTTGTAAAGTTTTGAGTAGGTAACAAAAACAATAAATAAAAAATTTAAATATTAGATATAATTACTAGCGTATGGCGCTAAAATTTAGTTGTTACAAAATGTGCGTGCAGACTGCAGTGTCAGGTGATGTCTATTGTCTATGGTCAATTATGGTAGCGCTACTAGAGCAAGATCCCAGGGCCGCCAGACATCACGTATTTTCTGACGGATGAAATGTGGACGATTGAGTAGTGTTAGTATGTAATAAGATCGTATGCCTACCTGCTAGCTTGGTCAAACGGCCAATTTCCAGGTATCAGGTAATCAAGGTACATAAAAACATTACTTACTTCACGTAAATTCTCATGGCTGATTTTTATATATGTTTTCGAGTGTATAGTTAAAAATAAATTGTCAATACTCCCAGACACTTTCCGTCGGCCATATTGCTTGACAGACGCTTTAAGGGTCTCAAAATAATTAGTCAACTTCACGTAAATTCTGACGCTCCATTTTTATATATGTTCATCCGACAACTATTTTAAAAGCTTTGACAAGAAGACAGACCGATCCAAGGGGCCAATCATCCCCTAAACTAAATTTTAATATCTCTGTGAGTGGGAGCGCGAGAGCATTATCTACGCGCATGAGACTGAGTGAATTTTTTGAATCTAAAAAATTTAAGAAAACAAGGAAAAACGTTCAATAGCATTAAAGAAAAAATAACAAAACTGGCAAAAAAATTAGAAGATTTATTGCTTATCATGATGCTTTAAATATTATGACTGCAGAAGAATACAAGCAGCTTTTATAAGCACTTCGACAAAACGGACCCCTGAGTTTAGTTGGTTCAGTGGACAGAAAAAGTTTAAATAAATAAATAAACAAAATGTTTAGACAAAACTTTAAAATAAATGATCCAAATAATTACCTAATGTCTTAATTTATAACACCGACAGTAATTTTGTATTTTCATGTCCTGATTTATGAATAAATGAATCCAACAAATGTAGAGATTTGGAGTTTTTATTTAAAACTAGAGGTCCGTCCCGGCTTCGCCCGTGGTACATAATATATAGCCTATAGCACTCAAGGATCACGTACATATCCAACGGTGAAAGAATTTTTGGAATCGGTCCAGTAGTTTCTGAGATTAGCGCGTTCAAACAAACAAACTCTTCCGCTTTATTATATTATAGTATATATAGTATAGATTCAAATCTTAGTAGCGACCCTAAAATGTCATTTAAAAAAATTGAAAAAAATACTGAAATACTTTCATAAGGTATAGAATCAAATTATGTAGTGCCCCGTGAATATAAGAAAAAAAATTTTTTTCTTAGGAATAAGGACCACCCTAATAGGCAGTCCATGACGTCACGGGTTGTTGAAAACGCCTTGTGTAAATAAATAGCAATTTCCGTTCGCCATGGGTTGCAGTACGGAAATTGGCGCGTATTTGTGCCAAAACTCAAAATAGGTTAAATCTCGCTTGGAATTTGATGATTGTTTTTAAATAATAATAATAATATGTCAAACAAATTGTATACTTAGTCATTATACTATACAGGGTGTCTGGGAAACTCAGTAAAGTAAAGTAAAGAATTTACGTGAAGTTGACTAATTATTTTGAGACCCTTAAAGCGTCTGTCAAGCAATATGGCCGACGGAAAGTGTCTGGGAGTATTGACAATTTATTTTTAACTATACACTCGAAAACATATATAAAAATCAGCCATGAGAATTTACGTGAAGTAAGTAATGTTTTTATGTACCTTGATTACCTGATACCTGGAAATTGGCCGTTTGACCAAGCTAGCAGGTAGGCATACGATCATAGTACATACCAACACTACTCAATCGTCCACATTTCATCCGTCAGAAAATACGTGACGTCTGGCGGCCCTGGGATCTTGGACCATACACTCTGGTCTCTGGCCGCCGCACAGTCACGTCTAAATAAAAATCAAGGAAGAAAATATGCTCTATATTAATTCGTACAATACCTAAAATTATAGTAGGTTAATACAATAGCACACAATAGCCATACACAGTAAAATACGTCTCACGTAAACGGCCACGGAGGTCGCGCGAATTTCCCGTTATGGCTCAAAAATCTAGAACCCAGAGTCGTGACTCGACCAGACCCTGTACTTTAATGGAGAATAAATTATTTTAAAGCATTACATATTTTGCAAGAATTTCCTAACAAAAAAGTGTTATAATGTTTTTTTTTTTTTTAATATTATAGATGTATGTGAATAAAGTAGGCCAATATATGATACATTTTGATTTCTTAATCAGGATTTTAAGATATGAAAGTAGATAAAGTAAATTAATCCTTAACTTCGCTAATTAAAGTACAAATTCTGTGTAATAATTGCCGTTGTAATTTGTAGCTTCGCGTCGCTTTCACTCGACCGCAATATGCCTTCAGCATTTTAGTGTACCTACTCATTCTTAAATCTTAATATAGGGCTGCAATCTGCAAGGTCTGAAGTAGGTACTAGTTAGGTTTAGGTGATATCAGGAATTAGCTATCGGCTAATTTTACAAAATTTAGGTAAAATGAAGTGCTGGCGAAAAAAGCTAACTTGTTATAATATCTATATATTTATTTAGTTTAGTAGGTATGGTTTAGTTGAATTTTTAAGAAATTCAATGAAGCTGCATCAATTAATTACAGCTTGAATAGATAGTGTGGAAAACGTGCCTTATGTATATTATATTCCTACAAAAATCTAACATTATTTTTATTTGTTTACTTGAACATTTGGACACTGAAATATTAAAAAAATCGTTTTTTTTTTGCACAGACGAGCTACTTGAGTGCTGACGAAACCGTTATTAACACACCCGGCCTCCACTGACACGTACCAACACAAACATACTCAGGTTTTTCTCAATCTCAGTGTTTCGCCCCAGATCTTGTGGATTCGCGGGAGATTCTGCGAATCGTATTTTGTTTGGATGTCTTTATTGCCTCTCAATCCGAATTAGGGTGCCAACATACTTATTACACGGAATCCAACGGCGAATGGTGCGGACACATTATCGCGACCTATATTTTAGAATTTAGATGAAGACGAGCACATAATATATAAACTGTCGTGGCGCGGTGAGCACGGGGCGCGCTGCGATTGGTCGATCACGTCGTTGCAGCACAAGACAGCACAGTAACGCGTAAGACACGCGTTATTAGCTAAATCAAATCATGTCGTAGGCTTTCCCATGACCGTAAACACGCTGCACGGTCGTAATGTTGGATGTTTGTAAAATAAGTTCATATAGAATATTCAGATTTGATTGGACTCTACACACGTCACGCCATGCCGCGTGGCGTGGTGTGTGGGTTCCGTGTATAAGTATGTTTTCGCCATTTGTTATCTCCTTGGTGCCAGTTGCGCATCGGTCGGTTGAAGTAAAGTTGCCGTTAAAATAAAAATTGAAGCGAAATGTGCTGCTCAAGACAGGGCTCGTTAACTTTTGATCAAAATATACCTTAATCATGGAGGTAGATAAAGTGGCTTTGTGCTGAGTGCTACTTGTGTTTTGGTAGTTAAAAACCTTAACGGTAAACTTACTTTAACTGACTTTACTGATATGCAACTGGTCCTAAGTCATCATGCTATAGTTAGATGCCTTGAAAGCCCTTTTAGAAAATCTGTTCTCCATATCTGCGGTTTCTTTTAGTAAGTTGGGAATAGACATAGAATCTACCTATATTTATACTGAACGATCTCTAACCATAGATATGCAGTAAAAATATATAGCTGTGAAACTTGTAGTGCCTTCAAATAAACTAAGCTGTAGATTTCATTGTACCTAGTAACTAACATATTATTTACTTAAGTATTTCAGAAAAAAAAATATATCATTATCTAAATCATACCTGATTTAGAAAGAGACCGAATCCTAAATAATAGAGAAGGAGGTTGTTCAAGAAGGCATAGGTTCATGTAGCTCTAAAATCTAATAAATTGTAGTCTTGAATATACTTAGAACGCTTAAATAGAGCCAAGTAAAGCTATTTTTGTAGGGTATATATTTTGATATTCCGATACTTAGTCCTTCCACATAAGTATAACATAGACTTAGAATTAAACTACATACCTATTGCTATTAGGAAATGATGTGCTTATTATAAATACCTAATTAATTAGCTGTATAAGTAGTTGCCTGATTTACCGAGCGCATCCAATTAAGCCTCCCCTCTAGCATTCCTAGAAACATGTTCGTCTTACCCAACATACGGTCTAACTACACGCTGTATTGCAACCCGAAAAAGCCCCTAAGTTACTTATTAGCAAATTCAGAAATAACAATTAAAGTAAAATTTACGGTCTGGTTAATTCAATTTTCAAGGATAATGAGTCACCACATTTTGTAATTGAAACACAATGCAATATAGCTCTTGTATGTTATCTCGCGATCTCTTGAGGTTGTCGACAGTCGATGAGACGCTAGGCTATGTGCAACAGATGTCAATCGAAAAAAAAACTCTATTCTCAAATGTTGTAGAACACAATTTACGCTGATTCAACTTTTGCTATTTCATTAGATTGAAGAATGACTTTACATAAAAATTAACACATTACGGAATAGATACCAATTAAACACTTTATATGACTTCGAAATATTAGAAACTTAACTACCTGCCTACCTCAATAGGTAGGAACGTAATCATTAGTTGTAATATGAAAAAGTTACCGAAATGTTAATCGGCTGTAAAAGTTATCATAATTATTACTGTAAGTACCTAGTTGATACTTTCGCTACATTTTTTGTTAATTGCTTGTAAATTAGGTAGATAAGTAGGCACGTGAACATTTTTATTACGGAAAAGAAGCAAATAGGTAGGTACAATAACAACTAAAATGATACATCGTCCTCACGAAAAATTATAAAGAATAACAATTTCTTTTTTTGCAAATATCTACAATGACTTACAAGTTTGCTTACAAGTATATGACGACAAACTTTTTATACAACAACGAATTGGGAATGGTATGTCTATCGAACTCTATCCATATTGCTATTATCTGGGACGATCTGTAAGCGGTGCGGGAGGAGTGACGGCGATGGCATCAGATCTCTCCCGTCGCGCATCTGCCTTAGGAACCGTCTTAGTTAAAAGCCTTTACCTCCCTATCCTTATACTTACATAGGTACTTATATGGAATGTTAACACCCTAATTCACCTTAGTTATCAAACGCAAGAACTACTTACCTGCCTACTTAGTTTCGTACATATCTACGTGAAAAGTAATTTCAAGTGTTCTACCCACATAATATTATTCAACGCTTACTCATATTAATGATTAAAATCCGTCAACCTCTGGAGTATAACAAAGAATCCCATATACTTACATACATACCCTCATGGTGAAAAACATAGGAACCAATCAGAAAAAAATCTCCACATCCAACAGCACTGCATTGTCAGTGAATTAGAACCAAACAGCAAAAATGCCGTGCCTATCCACATCCAACAGTACATTGTCAGCCAATCAGCAGATACTCTGTTTGTCTGATTGTCTGTCTGTTGTCTCGTGTCAAGGTGGCGGAGCGATGAGCGCGCTGGTGGCGGGGCTGCGCCGCGCGGGCTCCGCGCATTCCTTGTCTGCGCCGAGGAGCAACGCCTCTTCGCGGTCGTTGCCACCCTCGCCCAGTCACACTCCCAGGTAAACTATAAGCAATCCCCCTGGTGCTGTGGTCCCGTTGGAGTTCCCGGGTTCGATTCCCGGCAGGAGCAATTCGGGAATTTATAATTTCTTAAATTTGCCTCTGGTCGGGTCTGGTAAGAGGCTGCAGCCAGCCGTATAGCTATTTACTACCACCTAGTAGCTACCATTACTGTAATCTTTTATCCTCTTCAGTTGACGTCTTTCTTGAAGTAACGTATTATTTTAGTTCTCTATTTTTGTGTTTTGTAGTTGGGTAAAACCAAGATTTAGGTAATTACCTACGAAATACGTCGTGGCCATGAATTTGGGCATGGCGTGGGCGGATCATTAAAACAACGTGACAAGCAACTCTTAACGGAGTAAAGAATGCTAGTTTTATGTATTTACCCGACTACGGGAGGTGTTTGGCAGTTATTAAACAGATGCGATGTAACGCCATGACGTAGGTTAACCATTAAGTAGGTTTAACCAGGTAAGGGAACAAACCATTTTAACCAAAATGACAATGTAAAAAATGGTTCTATAAAAACACAGGCGCGTTATTATAGGTCGATAATATCGCATGCGTTATTGCGATATCTGTTCCCAGTACATTTTGTATTAGGATGGTCATGTAGTTACACACTGCTGCGATAATAACGCCGCAATGGAAGTAGGAACTCCTGCGATACTATCGTCGTCCGATACTATCGACCTATAATAACGCGCCTGTGTGGGGGAGCCTTTAAGTTATAAGATGCGTTCAAATCTCCCAAAGATTTGCCGTGTTTATACTTTTTGATACTATGCTTAAAAAGTTTAAAACCAATTGATTGCCAGTTTTATGAAAAAGTAATAATTCCAGATACCTAAGTTACTCTGCGGCATACGATATATTTAATTCTCATCGTTTGATTAAAACCTACGTAAAAAGTCATTTTGAGGATAGAATTCACTATCACGATTAGCGAATTTAGCGTCTTGTTTGTTTCTATTTTGACACGAAAATACATTTCGTTTCTTCTAGAGTTCTCTAGCCGAAGGTTTCAGTAGATGACAAGTCTTTGTCTCAAACAGGAAACAATCGCTAGAGACGGGCAACCCGTTCAGCGGGTGCGGCGCGGCGTGGCTGGCGCGGGTGGACGCGGGCGCGATGATCCAGCCCGCGCTGCGCAGCGCCCTGCCGCCGGACGCGCTGCTGGCGGCCGCCCGGGACTCCGCCCCGGATCTAGCGGCCAAACTCACCCCTACACAGATACATGAAATGGTGAGAGATTTTCCCTCCAATTTTCACGGCGCTCTTCAGTTTAAAGGGTTTTTATTGGATGAAGCAAGCTCTCCAATATTTTTTTATTGTATGATAGGCTTACGCTTGACGACAATCATGCCTGAAGGAAAGCAACAACGAGGTCTAAATTGAAACGCGCTTGCCTAGAAAATGTCTAGATATTCATTCTTGCCTTAAAGGTATTCAAGTCTTATGAGGCGGGAAACATGGACGTTTCAAGAAGAAGGGCGTTCCATACTTTAGCGGTTCGTCAGAAACGTTGACCGAAAACGTTCCGTGCGAATAAACTGAATGTCAACCACATAGGGCTGCTAACGATCACGACTTCTCGCTGTTCTGTGGTTTACTTACTGGTTATAAGTCGTCGTCATCAACTGATGGACTTCCACTGCTGGACATAGTATGTAGGTCTATTATAGGGACTTCCACACATCGAGGTATTATGCCGTTACTGAGTGAACTGACGACCGACTGATAGCGGTACATATAGATATGACTGGCTAGACTGAGCAGACTGACTGGGCAGAGACCGGTGTCGGGCAGCAGCGACACGTGCGCGAGCAGTCTAGTCCTGCGATGACCAACACACGGCACTCCTGCCCTGTGCCCATAGGGCACGCAAACCCTATCTGGGCATATCCTTGTAATGGATAAGCTGATTAAGCTAAAAGTCTGTTTGTTTTCTTACGGTCACCTTTGTGGCTCGCCACCTCCGCCGCGCGGCGTTTTGCCAAAGGCACCGCCGGTGACTTCAAAACATGCCGCGCGGTGTGTACAAAATTCTCTTTCCTTTTTATATTTTTTTATATTCGTATTCTATTACAATATAACCATAAACATAAAATATAATTACTGATTCCCTGTACATATTGTGTTTGTCAGCTCCAGGCGGTCCGCGAGGAGCTGTCGGCGCTGGACGCGGGCGGCGAGGAGGGCGGCGAGGGCCGCGCGTGCGCGCTCACTGCGCTCATGCTGCACTGCTGCGCGGCCGCGCAGCTGGCGCAGCAGCGCGCCGCCGCCGCCGACCACAACACTTGATACCAATAAACTATCGCTCCTTGTACATTTATTGGCTTTTCATTTTTACCTTAGGTACCTACTAACTACTATACGGTTCATGTTTGTAAACTTTATAATAACGATCTAATTTGCAAACAGCCACGGAGATTCTCAGATTTGAACTTGAACAGTCAATCTTCAATTTGCTTTATTGTAGCTATGTGGTCTGACACGCTCCATCAGCTGGGTTATTCTGTAACTTAGTTAGCAACTGAAAATAGTTGCCAACGAATTAGTTTGATATACATTGCTGCTTTACTGTGGGAAATATAAAGTGTTTTCATAATTTCACACAGTAAAGCAGCAATTTATATCGAACTAATTCGTTGGCAACTATTTTCAGTTGCTAACTAAGTTACAGAATAACCCCCAAGATCTGAATCGTACTTAATAAATATAGGCTAGCTGAGTACGAGTAGACGCATATAATTTTTTCTTTTTTCAATTGTCATTTAAGTACCTAAGGGCCTGTTTCACCTCCTTCAGATAAGTATCAGATAGGCATCGACCACTTTCGTTTTTGTCACTTGACATAAAGTAAGAAAGTGATAAAACCTACGTTTACGCTATGAGACACTTATCAGGTTGTGAAACAGGCCCTAAATAACATTATTTTAGAGATTTTGACAAATCTGCTAAATTTTTAATAATGGGGAAAATATTAGGGAAAATACTATTTTATAGATCCGTCATGTTAGATGCGTGTTAGTTGTTCAGCGTTTCAGCACTTCAGCTTCCAGCACTGCGATTTGCGCTCATGCAGCAATGCAATGTCAGCTCTATGGTGTTACCTAAAGAGCTGCTATTGCATCGCTGCAAGGCTGCACACGGCACAAATACATCATGGCGGAAATGCGCTCTTAATGTTACCACCGCACGTGCACATTCTCTAAGTCTAAACAGTCAAACGCTATAATTATTCAAAAGTTGCCTACAACCTTGGTCGGTTTGTCATAATAAACTGCTACATTTATGAAATAAAATTAATACAATTTGTTCATTTTATTTCATAAGGCTTTCCATTCTAAATAAATAATTAATTCAACGCTCGTAACTCGTTAATAACCTAAGATAAAGTATAAGTAGGTACCTCCTCTTCTTCCTTAATAACAAACAAAAAGACAATGATCATAGATGTATTTTTTTCCAAATTATAGATAGGTACCAAAACTATTAGGTACAGATTGAAAACAAATATTACATTAGGTAAATAAATATACCTAACATCACTTTCTTTATAGGTATTATCTGGATATTATCTAAACAAAGAAAATTCGTAGATTTATATCAACGTAACGGATCTCACATTTGGGTAGTTACATCAGCTGACAACTCTTATTTCTAGGATGATAAAATTCATTTTCCCGTAGACACTACTGCTTCAGATCAAAGACCCCGCTCTGCCAGCATATTGAACTGCGTCGAATTGTCCGTTTGGAGAGGGATTTGGCCGTTTCCCAACTTTTCCTGAAATAGCACAAAGGATCGACCTCGGTGTTTTGAGATGAAAAACTTCTGCGAAATGTCAGCGTTCGCGGCGTGATTCGCGGCGGAAAGTTTGGTGCGTCATCATCATAACAACAACGCGTGGTCCACTCACGAGTAGCTCCGCGTTCCTATATCGCTGCCTAAATTACAAAAAACTGGAGCATCGCTAGCTAATTTACAGAAATTATTTTCAGATATAGGTACATATTAAACCGTACTGGAGGTGTAGGTCTGTTTTTTCTACTGGACGATAAATTAGACTTGACTGCGATCTCAACTAGGGGTAAGTAAGTGATGATGCCATCTTAAAATGAAAGGAGCTATCTTCGAGGAATGTGGCAGTAGGTATAAGTATTCAGTTTAACAGTAGGTACCTATTTAACATACCGGAATGCTAAACCGATTGGCGGCACTTCTTTGACGGTGGGATGATAACTAAGTAGACCGGAAAAAAATTCGAAATTATAAATTCCTTAATTGCCCCTGCCGGAAATTGAACCCGGGATCTTCCATTTATAAGACCACGTGCTCACTGTACTGCTTCGCTGTACTGCGTCAGGGAAGTCGTGTTTGGCAGATTGCAGATAGACGCGGAGGACCGGGTTTGACCACAGAAGAAAGCTGAAGATACTGTTTGTAGAGATACGAAATCAAAACTTAATTAATTAGTATTAAGTATATTTCTTAATTATGGTAAGCTGGGTAGGAGTTTCTACTAAGTAGCAATACAAACTACCTATTAGGTCTTTAAACATCAGTCCTTGGATAGGTACAGTCACAGTTTAAAGAGATACTACCAGTTTTGTATGCCTTATAGAATTAGATCCAATATATTAATCAAGTAAATAGGTACCTACCTACCTCGTTATCTACTTTTTATTTGTGTTTTTATAAGTAACAAAGTTAAAAAAATATTCTTGAACATTTTTTTCGCAGTGTTAACTTTTTGTCAACGAGAACGCATTTTCATTTTTCCCGCCATAATAAACAGCGGCACGAAACTCGAGCGCTGACCTTCAATGCGCAGAAGTCGAAAATGAGGTATCGCGGGTGGTGAGGGGGTCGCGGGGAGGGCGTGGGGATCGTTCGTAAGCACTGATTAGCTCTCGCGGATCCCTCATAAGCGCTGATTGGCTCTCCAATCGTACTGTGTCCCGCTCACTCGTACGACGCTGCGCGCACTTGAAAGTCAGCGCTCGAGTTACGTGCTGCGGCTTATAACCATGGAAAACTTATTCCCGTTTACCCTCAACGTAAACCGTTGAACGTACCATAGAATTAATATTGGTCTCCGATAGTCTAAGACTAACCTATTACCTCGTATTTCTTCAGTAGATTATATTAGGATGTAAGTATAACATTTCTTACCACGAAAATATATCTACCAATTTACTTAAATAGTTAGGAAATTTTGAAATGGCCGAGGTGTTAGCCATCACGCCGCTTGTGTGTGACGAAATTATTTCGCTGCAACGTAGAATTTATTTATGCTCTCAAACACAACGCTCGTCTCGAACTAGGTCGTGAGAGAAGGAAGCCACTTTCGTTATATATACTTAGACGTACAAGGTTAAAATACCTAATTAAAATCAGCTTTGAGTAATCTTACATTCGCAATCAAGTTGTGCAGGATGACTACTTATGTACTATGTAGCTATTTAGTTTATACCTACCTACTTACCTACCTAGTTGCATTATCCAATGACATTCGCAAAGTAATGTGAATAATTGGTTGTAATAAATAAAACCAGCCAAGTGCGAGTCGGACTCGCACACGAAGGGTTCCGTACCATAATCTATAAAAACGGCAAAAAAATCATGTCTGTTGTATGGGAAACCCTCTTAAATATTTTTTTATGTTAATTTAATTATTTATTTTTAAAGTGAATAACTAAATATTCTGTGAATATTTCAAGCGATGTGATAACGGCAACAGGTAAACTGTTGCCGTTATCAATATCGAGCAAAAATTTGCAAAAAAAATCGCGTTTGTTGTATGGGAGTACCCCTTAAATATTTATTTATTGTATTTTTTAGTATTTATTGTTATAGCGGCAACAGCAATACATCATCTGTGAAAATTTCAACTGTCTAACTATCACGGTTCATGAGATAGATACAGCCTGGTGACAGCCGGATAGCCAAACAGACATACGGACAGCGGAGTTTGCGGAGTCTAGTAATAGGAACCCGTTTTACCCTTTGGATACGGAACCCTAAAAATGCCAATAAAATTCCTTCGTACAAAGATTAAATTATCTACCAGATAAGTAGATATAGAATAAGTACCTAGGTAAATATTATATTGAAAAATATCGATATTAAATCGCCCTAGCTGACCTAAAAAGAAAAAAGAAAAATACTACCGGAGCCGGACCATAAACTAATGATAATAACACGATAATAATGTCTCCTTGCAATTGTATTTCAAATAAGGATTGGCAGTTTGTGATATTACAGGTACAAGAACTAAACCTATCCACTTCCGAGTTACGATCACTTAAAAACTAAAAAGATACCTACCTAAGTACCTAGGCACATTTACCTATAAGAAGTCTATCGAAGTGATCTTTGGATTGCGGGAAATATAATTATCTAAACGGAAAATTTAAGGCAACGCGACGTCGTATTTGAGTTTCGCCGCTTCCTTGTTTATTTTGAATCAAAATAAATAGATTAATATTTTAATAGTTGCACGGGACTCGGAAATATAGTGTTTTTGGCACACGTTCAAGGTTGCCTAAGATGAAAATCTGCGTCTCTGTTTGGCCAAGACATGAAAACAGTGCGTTGAACGGACGCCGGTCGACGTCAGATTTTCCGCCTGACGCAAATAAATAACGCGCCCAAATCTTGTGATAAACAAAGGGAAAGCACATGTTTCGATACAAAGGTTGACAATTAAAATGCTACAAATATGTACTTAATTTAGTTAGTTGTTTTAAAGTATTTATGTTACTATACAACTTTAGGTCATCAACGGGGCCCACCTATTGATAACCTAAAGTTGTATTATCAAATTTTATGTATAGTTAAAATTATGATATATTGTCAAATTCTAGAGAGGAATCTTAAGAGGCTTTCAAATCACAAATACAGGGCATATATAATAAGTACAGGGCAGTTAGAAATGGTTATACTTTAGAGGTAGGTAAAGGTAATTATAGGTAGGTATAGAAACCGCAATAGTTAAAGGAAAACTCACGTAAAACGTTAGGTAATCATTCATGATTCATTTAATTGGTGGGTTCAATTTTTTTCTAGGTAGATAGGTGTTAAGTATTGAATTTAACGCCTAGTAAATAATCGTCATTCGTCTCGTACTAATAACTATTGTGGTTATTGATCCGGTCGATAAATCAAGGTTTTAATTAACTAGGTAATTGATCAGTTACATATGTTAACTAGTAGGGCGCGTGGCTGCGCGGCCCGCTAAAGCGGACCGCGGGGTTTCGAGTAGGTTGTTTTTGTTTGAGCAGCCTCCACCTATCTTTAATACCCTGGATGTGCCGTGCCTCACCCATCTTCAAAATCTTCAATCATCAGCTCTTTCCATATTTTTCCTCCGCATACATTTTTTTCTTCTATACGAAACCATTAATGAATATATATTTTTTTTTTTGTGTGAAAATATAATTCCGCACTCTTGATTTTTTTTCTGTTCATCAAGTATATCTTTATTTCTTGATCATATTTTTCAAAGAAACTACTCTTCCATCTTTTATACTTGGTGAGATAGAGACCGACGAAATTTTTATAGCCGCCATCTTGAATCCGCCATTTTGGTATTTTTTTTTTATCACTGCCAGTTGGATGAGGTTTCGAGTACTTTTAGATTGAGCACCTCTCACCTATCTTCATAAATTCCAAAACATAAATTCCGCCATCTTTTCTTTTTCTGTTCATCTAGTTGATTTTTGGTTTTTGGTCATATTTTTCAAATAAACCACTCTTCCATCTTTTATACTTGGTGAGATAGACACCAACGAAATTTGTATAGCCGCCATCTTGAATCCGCCATTTTGGATTTTTTTCACCTTAGTGCCAATTGGATGAGGTTCTGAGTATTTTTTGTTTGAGCAGCCCCCATCTATCTACAATACTCTACCCGGGCTCATTAACCATCTTCCAAACCCTCAATCATCATGTCTTCCCATATTTTTCTTTGAGATTTCTCCAAAGAACCGCATCAACCGCCTTGCATAGTTCACAACTTCTCTCTCTCAATATTCGCCATACATTTTCTATGGAAAAATAAATTCCGCCATTTTGATTTTTTTTTCTATTCATCGAGGATTTTGATCATCTTTTGCGAAGAAACCACTCTTCCATCTTTTATACCCTCCGAGATGGAGACCGACGAAAGTTGTATGGCGGCCATCTTTTTTTCGCCATTTTGAATTTTTTTTCAGCTCACTGCCAATTGGATGACGTTTCGAGTGACATTTGCTCGAGCACCCTCCACCTATCTTCAATACCTTAAGCGTGCTCTTCACCAGTCTTCGAAATCCTCAATCATCAGCTCTCTCCATATTTTTGTTCCGAATGAATTTTTGTCCTCTATACGAAACCATTAGTGAAAAAAAAAAATTTCATACAAAATTTTACAGGAGGGGTGATCAATCAGTGAGTCAGTCAATGAATCAGCACGAGCAGCTATATATATATTAACTAGTAGGGCGCGTGGGTGCGCGGCCCGCAAGCGGACCGCGAGGTTTCGCTTTCGGGTATTTTCGTTTGAGCAGCCTCCACCTATCTCTCCCCTATTCCTAATCCTCGATCATTATCACTCTCCATATTTTTTCTTCGAATCATTCTGCTCTTCAAGTAGATCTTTAGTATTGATCATCTTTTGCCACGAAACCACTCTTACATCTTGTATACTTGGTAAGATAGACACCGATGAAATTTGTATAGCCGCCATCTTGAATCCGCCATTTTTTATTATTTTTTTCAGCTCAGTGCCAATTGGATGAGGTTTTGAGTAATTTTTGTTTGAGCACCTCCCATCTATCTGCCATACCTTGCCCAGGCTCCTCAACCATCTTCCAAACCCTCAATCATCATGTCTTCCCATATTCTTCATTGAGAGTTCTCCAAAGAACCGCATCAAATCCTTGCATAGTTTACAACTTGTAGTCTCTTCAATATTCGCCATACATTTTCTATGGAAAAATAAATTCCGCCATTTTGAATTTTTTTTCTATTCATCGGGTAGATCTTTGGATCCTGATCATCTTTTGCGAAGAAACCACTCTTCCATCTTTTATACCCTCCGAGATGGACACCGACGAAATTTGTATGGCGGCCATCTTTTTTTTCGCCATTTTGAATTTTTTTTCAGCTCACTGCCAATTGGGTGACGTTTCGAGTGACATTTGCTCGAGCACCCCCCACCTATCTTCAATACCTTAAGCGTGCCATTCGCTCGTCTCTGAAATCCTCAATCATCAGCTCTCTCCATATTTTTGTTCTGAATGAATTTTCATCCTCTATACGAAACCATTTATGAAAAAAAAATTTTTCATACAAAATTTTACAGGAGGGGTGATCAATCAGTGAGTCAGTCAATGAATCAGCACGAGCAGCTATATATATATTAATGTGTTATCGAATTGCATTCGTATCGAGTTATTGCATTTTTATGCTGTTGAGTAAACTGTATAAATTGTTGATTTTTTGCCTTTACCAGGACCGTAGAGGCTAGACTAAACTGAATAGAATAGGTTCCGGCATCGAAACAGGCTTATCTATTTAAAATGCTTTAAAACCCAGTTTAGCAAAGTTTAGTAAGGTACTTACATATTATTTAATAACTATATCATATTATAGAGCAGGAAGAGGCATTTGACTAATACTCTACACATCTTCTTCTTCTTCTTCTTCTTACTGGGCATTTGTCCACACTTAAACCAGATTAGGCCTGTTGTGCGTAATATGCCTCTCTCGTTGATGTTGTTATTCCAGCCATCCAATGTCACTCCAGAAGCTTAGCAGGCCGCCCAGGTTGCCAAGAATTTCCTGGAGCGAGGCTGGTGATCCCAGGTGGGTCTTGCGTTGATCTGCTACGCCCGTGCACTCCAGAAGCACGTGCGCTGGTGTTTCATCCGTCTCCATGCAGGCCCTGCATAGAGGACTGTTTGTGATACCTATAATGAAAAGGTGTTTGTTTAATGGGCAGTGCCCTGTTATGAGTCCCACCACCTTCCTGAGTTTACCTCTGTCTAGGCGCAGTAGTTTGTTAGTTAACTGTTGGTTCAGAGTAGGAAAAGCTTCCTTAGTCTGACGGCAGTCGGTAGCATCCTTCCAAAGTGTAGAATGCTCCTTATTTGTTAGTTCATGCAACCAGGTCTTGTACTCACTAAAAGGGATGGGTACCATAGGTTCCGGTCCTGCCACCCTCAGTGTCGTAGCCCTGCGTGCTAGTTCATCCGCTGCCTCATTGCCCGGGTCTCCGTTATGTCCTTTGACCCACCGTAAGGTAATGTCATTGGAGATGGAGAGTTTTTCCAGGGCTTTGTGACAGTCTTGTATGAGTCGAGATGTTGATGTGGTACTGGCCAAGGCTTTTAGGACGGCTTGGCTGTCCGAGTTGATATTAATTTTGAAGTTCGTTACCTGTCTGTTGATAATGGCTAGAACTGCCGTTGTAATTCCAACACATTCTGCTTGGAATACAGAGTTGTCCTTACCGAGTGCATGGCTTATCTTTATGTTGAGTTCTTGGCAGTAGGCTCCAGCTCCTGTGCCAGTTTTGGTTTTGGATCCGTCTGTGTACACTTCAATCGTGTCCTGGGCTGGTTTCGGGTTGCTGTTGTTCTCTATGTTAATTTTATAGTTCCTTTCTAGCGTAAATTGTTTGTTGGTTCTGTCACACTTCCACTCTAAACGGGGCTCTTTATAGAATCCTTGAGTTAGAATTTTGGTGTGTGCTGTGTCATGACCTTTCCATAGACCTAAATTGTTGAGTCTAAGGGCTGCGAGTGTTGCTTCTTCCCTGATGTGTAGTTGTAGGGGCGTAATACCCAGTATTACTTCAAGTGCTGTTGTTGGCGTTGTATTCATGCAACCAGTAATGGCGAGACAAGCCTGCCGCTGAAATTTTTGTAGTTCTTGCTGGGTGGTTGTAAGAAGTGTTCTCGGCCACCACACTAGTGCGGCGTATGTTAGTGCATTTCTTACCACTGCTAGGTAAAGCCATTTCATTAATTTTGGCTTTAAGCCCCAGGTTTTCCCCAGCATGCGTTTGCATTGGTGTAGTGTTATAAGTGATTTTCTAATTTTGTCTTCTATGTGCCTTTTCCAATTGAGCTTGGAGTCAAAAATAACTCCAAGGTATTTTGCCTCAGTGGATAATGTAAGGCTTGTGTTAAACAAGGTTGGTGGTTTATTTAGTTCTACTTTCCTTTTGTTAGTGAATAGAACCATCTCTGTTTTCTTGGGATTAACCGTTAGTTCATTATCTCTGCACCATCTTTCGATTAGTCGCAGAGCTCTTTGCATAATTTCATAGAGTGTTTTTTCTAGTTTGCCGCTTATTAGAATAGTAACATCATCGGCGTAACCAATAGTGTAGAATCCACTTTTGTTCAGTTTCGTTATTAGGTCATCAACCACGAGGTTCCATAGGATTGGTGATAAGACGCCACCTTGAGGGCAGCCCCTCGCTACTATACCTCTCGTGGTTCCATTGATGTCCAGATGTATAATTCTTTGTTCTAGTAGTGCTTTTATCCAACCGCGTAGGGTTCCTGGTACGTTGTACTTCCCTAGGGCTTTGTCAATGCTATCAAATGTTGTTTTGTCAAAGGCTCCTTCAATATCAATGAAGGTACCTAGAGTTGACAGTTTGTTCTCAAGTCCGTTTTCTATTTTGGATACCACGGAATGTAGTGCGGTTTCTGTTGATTTACCCGTACTGTATGCGTGTTGGTGTGGATGTAATGGTTTATATTTTAGGGCTCCGTCTCTGAGGAACCGGTCAGCCAGTCTTTCCAGCGTTTTCAGCAGAAAGGATGTAAGGCTTATTGGCCTGTAGGATTTTGGTGAGGTATAGTCACTCTTCCCTGGTTTGGGTAGGAAGACGACCTTTACTTCCCTCCAGGCTATTGGTATATGTTTGTAAGCTATGCAGGCCTTATATATTGGTTCTAGCCAGGGTATTATTTGGGTCACTCCCCATTGTAAAAGTGCTGGGAAGATACCATCGATCCCTCCTGATTTGAAGGGATGGAAGGTATCGATTGCCCATTTTATTTTGTTTGAAGTGACTATACTATTTGCAATTTCCCAGTCATCTTCTGTTGGGTGGTTGTTTGAGTTGTTTGCCCAGTCTGGCGAATCTATTATTCTGCATCCTGGGAAGTGTGTCTCAATCAGTGTTTCGCTTATCTCTTTATTGTCTTTGGTGTAGGTTCCATCGGCTTTCTTCAGTGAGCCAAGCGTACGTGTGTTTTCGTCCGCTAGGATCTTGCGGATGCGAGTGGCGGTGTCGTTCGATTCTATGTTTGTGCAAAACTTCTGCCAAGAGCTTTTACTTTTTTCTCTGACGCGTTTGTTATATTTGTATTGGGCTTCTTTAAATTTGTCCCAGTCATGGTTTTCTCTAGTGTTCTTGGCTCTGTTGAAAAGGTGTCTGAGGTTTTTCCTCATTCTTTCTAGATCAGGGCCCCACCAGCTGTTTTTCGGTGTTTGTTTGGAGTTGTTTTTTCTTAGTGGACAAGCTTGTTCATAGCTCGTTTTTATTATTTCTGTAAGCGTTGTTACGTTGTTTTCTATTTCACAGATGTGGTTAATAATCTGTGGTTTCATCGTGCCAAATTTGTCAGTCAGCATACTTTTGTATTTTATTTTGTCAGTTTTCCTCGGGTTTCTCCTCGGAGGGTGTTGTGTTTTGATTAGATCTATCTCATAGCATATACGCCTGTGATCAGAGAATGATGGTTCATCACTGACGTGCCAGTTTTTAACCTGGTCTGCAATTGCTGATGATGCTAGGGTTAGATCTATTATGGTTTGGTACCTACTTGATACGAAGGTTGGTTCGGTACCTATGTTTAGTATATTAAGGTTAGTTGTTAGTAGATAAGAGACAAGTTGCTCACCTCTAACATTGTTGGTTGTACTACCCCACAGGTTGTGGTGTGCGTTGCTATCGACAGAGAGGATTATGTCTATGCCGTTGTTCTCACAGTGCATGATGAGGTCCATCAGTGTTTTTGTTGGTATTTGGTCTTCTATGGGCATGTAAACCGATGCTATCACCAAGGATCTTGGTGGCATCCCTGTGCCTTGTTGTATTCCGTTGTTTATTGTTATTGCTGTCAGATCTCTGGAACAGTATTGCGTTAGTAATACAGCTGTAATACAGCGTGGAATGTAAATGCATGTTCTTGGTGGTTCATCATTGCTGTATGAGAAGATCTTACCATTGCAGCTTCCGAACCCACATATGTTTTTGCCCCTGACCCACGGCTCTTGGATCAGTGCAATGGTCTCGGCTTCAACCTCCAGCTGCCTTCGTAATGTGGCCGTGGCTAGATGTTTGTGCTGGAGGTTGGTCTGGATAATTTTTATTTTTGAGTCGCCCTCCTCGCCGGTAGTTGGTCGGCGGGGGCTGTTGTATCTAAAGTGTTGCTTAGCCTATCTTCCTCCTGGGGTTTGGATTGGTCAACCCGGGGGTCCGCCAGCACTGCCTCGATGTTACTGAGTACAGTGCTTACGGAAGGCTCTGGAGTATTGAGGCGTTGGCTGGTAGGTCTGTCCACATCCATGTCTGCCTCCACGCCAAGCTCCCCACGGTCTTCAGGTACTGAGTTATGTGCGGGTGGTACATCACTCAGCCCCTCACTCGTGAAGAACTTGACGTAGATCGAGCCAGTGGAGTAGGCGACCTTCCTTCCTCTCGCCAGTAATGTAATCAGCTCCTCCTTGGGAATTCCCAGTACCAGGAATACACCTGGGGGGCTGCTTGTAGATCTTCGGTAGCTGTACAAGGTCCACCGTGATACGCTGTACCATGGGTTTTGGAAAGATAGGACTTGATGTAATTGTCCTATCTCTCCATCGTAGTCGGGCACATAAAGCCCGGACTTTACCCTAATTGGTATTTCTGTTTGGCGTATCACAGTGAGAGCCAGTCCGTTCCTGGGTGGTGTTAGTTTCGGTACCACAACTTTTAGCCAGTTTAAGGCTTGTTCGTCATGGCACCACATTTTTAGGACACCCTCACTGAGGAAGGCCTTTCCCTCAAATGCCGGAGCATATCGGGTCTGGCCTGGTGCCAAGGGTTCAATACAGGCCGCGAAAATCGCCTTCTGTATTTGTCCCTGTATGGCGTTTGCCTCAGTTTGGGTTAAGTCGGTTCTAGGTAAGGTTGTGATGGCTACACTGAGATGCGATAGGGCTGCTTTGGCGTAAGAGCCCACCGCATCGCGGCTTTGCCGATGTTCGGTACGTGCACGTTTATGTTCACCCCTGGGAGATAGTGTGTCATCGAGCCTGTCTCTTTTTGTGGAGGGTTGGGTCGATGACGTTCCCGGGTCGTTGTGTTTGTCGCCTCTGTTCCGCTTCCTAAACCGCGGGTGAGCCCGTGTGTTAGGTAGGTCGTGGGCGTTTTGTTTTTTGTCAGTAGTTGTTGTTCTTGTTGTTGTTGTTTTTGGAGGTCGAGCAGTGTTATAACCTCCTAGGACCGTTGCGCCCTGCGTCTGGACTGGGTTCCCTTTGGGATCAGAATGACCACCTTTGTTCGCCCTATCCTTGACTGCAGTTTGCCCAGTCCCGGTGGTGCTCGACTCTCGCACGGCTCGTGGGTCACGGTCAGGGCCCGGTCTCTGCCCGTCCGCTGATCCGCCCGCGGAGCAACCGGGAGTCGCGCTGGGGCACACGAGAGAGCAGTCGACACTAAGTGTCGTTCGCCCCCCGCGCACCCCCTCGCTCCCCCCCGCCGATCCACCGACGGTCGCGGTCGGACAGTCGGAGTCTTTCCGTTTCCCTTCGCCTTGGTTCCCTACGGTGTCGGTCGGTCGGTCTCTGTGTGGGTCCGTCCGTTTGTCGGTTTCCGTTTGTTTGTCCGTCCGTTTGTTCGTCCGTCTGTTCGTCCTGCTCCTTTTCGACTTTTCCTTTCGTTTGGCACTCGGGGCTACGAGCGTCCACGCACTAATGTCTGGTGTGGTGTCGGGAATCGCTGAGGTCAGTGAAGTCATGTCCAGTGGGCTAGCTGGGGTCGTCGGTCTGTTTGTTAGTGAAAATGGGTCTTTGCCCCCTCCAGAGTACGAGGGGCAGCCTGGGCCCTGGGCGTCGTCCGGAGTCGCCGCCTGGGTGCCAGGGTGGGATTCGGATACTAGATCGCTACCCACCTGGAGTACATAACGCGTTTTCAGATCCATTTCATAAGTGAGAGAGAGAGATAAAGGTATGTGTTATTATGTGAAGTATTTGAATGTCTATGTGTGTAAGTGTATGTATGGTGTGCGGGATTTGGAGGATTGTTTGGAGGGAAGGGTTGTTTAATGGTTTTAGGGTAAGGATGGGATCGGGGATCACGGGACCAAGGTTTGTAGGGCCTACCCCATGCTGGGGGTGACATGGGGTAGTCCTTCTTGTCCAGGGTCCGTAGGACACCGGCGATCCGCAACTCCGCCGACCCGCCCGCTCTACACATGTCTAAATTGCCTTTTTTAAGGCAATTTAGGCATGTGTATTGCTAGGTAAGCAGATAAAAATCGTTGAAATTGACGTATTTGTCTTCGAAGCGCAAAAACTTTTCCATTCATATCGAAATAGGTAAATAGGCACTGAAAAGTAGAGCACCGCACATAAGAAAACATACTTAATCATATATAAGTCAATGTACTTAATTCGCAATATTTCATTTCTTTATTAGCAGTATTGTAATCATTTATATGTAGATATGATTTGAAATCTTAAGTAAAATACCGTTTTACTTAAAATTATTATATTAGGTACCTAAGTA
The DNA here is from genome assembly GCA_920104075.1 of Melanargia galathea. Lineage (NCBI taxonomy): Eukaryota > Metazoa > Arthropoda > Insecta > Lepidoptera > Nymphalidae > Melanargia > Melanargia galathea. The sequence continues at coordinate 5,981,844 of OV049863.1, forward strand.
TAGTTATACTTAGTTAACTAAAAATTATTTTATGTGCCTAGTACAAATGCTGCAATTACCTAATGCCTAGCTTGCCTACGTATTTATCTGTGCTATCCACACGATGACACATGGCAAATTAGTTTGTAATACCCTAAGATATTGTAATATGGTAATACCATGCTGATTGCTGCCTATCCTTTGCTTACTTGCGAGCTTAGAATAAAAATAGGTAGCGTACTTAATAGTTCGATGCTTGCGAGTAATTTTGCGATCACAATTTATTGCTTATTGAACGTGACAAAAACTTCCATCAGAAAACAAGTTGAAAAAATGTTTTTATGAACGAGGTAGGTATATAATATAGGTAGCTTACTTTGCCGGTGAGTTGATATTTAGGGGCACAACGTGTACCATGCAATTTACGATTTCTGTCACCCATTTTCCTATGTATTTCCGCGAGGAAAGCGAACGTGCGTCAACTGCGTAGACGGCGCAGCGAGAGCGAGACGAGCGTTTGTTGTTGTTGCCCTCTCGCTCGCACGCCATGCTCCTTTGTTTTACCGATGATATAAAGGCACGGTGGAAACGTCGCGCTCGAATTTTCAAGTCTTGCCGTTCACCCAGGCGCTTTTGCGTTTCGGAACGGCGCGGCGTACGAAAACAAAACATAAATAAAGGAGTAAATAAATACCCAACTGTGCCTTACTGGATTGAACCTCGGCGGACTATCGTGTGCTATTAGCTAGTGATCGCTGAACTGAGGAGTGCAGTGTTCAATTTTCAAGTGCAGTGATGAGGCCGCCGACGGATTACGACGGTACCAGGATGCCTGCTGAGGCGGAGGAAGGGGATCCCCGGGCGCCTGCGATGATGATCTGTGCGAGGCTGGCGGGTCGGGCCATCATCAGGGTCGTTGGCAGGTGCGAGGACGCACAGGAAAATAGTCAATTAGGTCAGTTGATTGATTAACAAAGACAAGAGTAGACCGTACAGACTATAAACAACTTTTGATTTTTGCGCATGCATGATCAGTGTATCCTACGACGTACCTACTTACCTAATAATTATATTGAGTCCAATGTAACTTTAAAGGGGAACTAGGTTAACAGCTTGTAGATAATAACTAACAGAATGTTTCTACCGTTGTACGTAAGTAGAGGAAATCGTTTCGAATATAAATCTAGACATTTTAACATAATAGCATCAAAATCTGTTCAGCCATTTCAGGACGTTGACGTCGCGACTCGCGACCCGTAAAGCGACATCAAAAGATAGAGCCAATTAGTAAAAATTGTTTAATTTTATTACTAGGTAGGTACTTACTACACTTGAAATAATATTTTAGGTAGGTTAGGGCCTGTTTCACCATCTTCTGATAAGTGTCAGATAGCCTAAACGTAAGTTTTGTCACTTTCTTACGAGACAAAAGTTGTAAATAAGCTATCCGACACTTACCTACCAGAAGGTGGGTGGAGAAAAGCCCTAAATCTCTGATCTCTCTGGTAAATAAAATATGAAGTAAGTACCTATAGTTAGTTAGGTGTATCTACATTTATTTAACGTAATAATCTACCTAGGTAGTACCTACATATACCTAAGCATAATATTATAATTATGTCTCAGCTCTCAATACAGTTTCCTTGCATAATGTTTTCACTTTATCACAAAGAAAACTTCAAAATACAAGTAGACCACAGACAGGTTCATTGGACTCTATTTTTGTCATTCAACTCTTAACATTGCACTATTCACCTACTTCGACTATTCCACACTAAATAATACTAAATTGTTTACTATCTTATCGTAGCAAACTAGGTTGTTTAGATTGAGATGGGTAAAATTAAGTTCGTGTTCTTGTTAATACGTTACCTACTCGATAAAATTATATTAGTTATGCTATTTTGCGATAGTAAACATTTAGAAATCTAGAACACAGTTTTAATAAAAACTAGAACACAAGTGTTCCAGATTTGAAGACATTTAGGAGTATAATATTAATAAAATTAAATGGCGCAGACTCCAAGCGTAGTGAACGTTACTTTTGTAAAATAAGTATTTTAAACATAGCTGGAAACTTTTCTGGAAGCTGCAACCTATTGTACGAAATGTGAAGGAAAAAAGGACTCCGAATAACTCTACAAAGAAGTTTGCGTATATATGTGATTATTTTCTCAATATTTACGAGACAGGAGCAAAACTACATAATATGTACGTACACATCATCATCATCATCATCATGATCAACTCATTACCGGCTCACTACAGAGCACGGGTCTCCTCTCAGAGTGAGAAGGGTTTTGGCCATAGTCTACCACGCTGGCCAAGCGGATTGGCAGACTTCACACACCTTTGAGAACGTTATGGAGAACTCTCAGGCATGCAGGTTTCCTCACGATGTTTTCCTTCACCGTTAAAGCAAGTGATATTTAAATACTTAAAACGCACATAACTCCGAAAAGTTAGAGGTGCGTGCCCAGGATCGAACCCACGACCTTCGATTAGAAGTCGGTCGTCCTAACCACTAGGCTATCACAGCTTTTTTTACGTACACGTACACATTACTTTAAATAAAATTTAAAAACTATTGCTCCTATAAAAATAACAAAATAATTAGTTTCGCATGTGATTATTTTCTCTTTGTAAGAGACATCAACATACTTACCTAGTTGATACGAGAACAATACTAATCGAAACAATCTTCGTTTGTCGAATCTCTTACAAATAACGTTAATTTAAATATCTAAACTGTAAATGGTTAAGATTTTGAGTTTTACTAGGTTTAGGACTAAATATGTAGGTAGTTATTTAAATTGATCCAACCGGAAATCGAATCACCTATACTTACTTGCAAGACGAATGACTGCGCCGTTGCGTCAAAATGTTTGAATTTAGATTATAGACGGGCACAAAGTGGGTAGTAAGGTCAATGAGGTAATTAAGTATGTACAATAATTTGCCAATGAACTGATCGTATACGACCTTGACCCACTAACAGCCTCCGCACACTGGGCCACTAGTAGCGACGACTAGTGGCCGCCACAAGTCGCGGAAGAGGTTTTTCATACATTTTCTTGCGGCCACTCGAGCGCTCAGTGTGGGGTGGTACCATATAAAATGTATGAAAAATCTCTTTCGCGTCTTGTGGCCGGCCACTAGTCGTCGCCACTAGTGGCCCAGTGTGCGGGGGCTGTAAGCGTATCTGTGTGCTAATCTATACCTATCTATGTATTTAAAAGATTTTTTATACTATTCATTGGCAAACTATCCCTTGACTGCAATCTCACCTGATGGGAAGTGACGATGCAGTCTAAGATGGCAGCAGGCTAATCTGGTAGAGGTTTGGCAGTTTTTATTAAAACGTATACCTCTGACCGGTTTCTACGCGGCATTGTACTTACCGGAACGCTTAAATCGGTTGGAGCCACGGCTTTGCCGGTAGGATGGTAACTATAGCAACGGCTGAAGCCTCCCATCGGACCAGACACAAATTATAAATTAACCAAATTGCCCCTGGCGGGAATCGAACCCGGGACCTCCCATTTATAAGACCACAACGCTCACCACTGCGTCGCGTCGTTAAAATAGATTAGGTTTATCTGAATGTATTTTCGCCCCTACTTACCCATCAAGCCAATATTATTTACTACGTATTATTACGTACATCCATAATATCTCTACCAACGTTATTGTTTTCTAATAACGGAAAAAATGCTCGGAAAGCATAGCTACGAGTATTAGCGTAGGCGGCGTAGCGGTAGCTTTAGCGAAATCTAATTTCTAGTTTGTCATTTTCGGCTTTGCCTTTGTTGTTATCTACACATGACCTAATAATCTATATAAGTATATAAAACAAAGTCGTGTTAGTTCGAACACTTATAACTCGAGTACGGCTGGAGCGATTTTCATGGTTATTGATTTGTTGTATTTGTCTCCGTCCCGAATAGCAGAATAACTATTAAAAACATTGAAAAATTGGTGACTAAAAAATAAAATAAAAGAAAAGACATTTTCATACAAACAAAATGTTCACGTGTTTCGTAACTGTCAAACATCCCGTCGCGTCGATACGGTAAACTCTCAGTTCTCACCCGTAACTATAATAATATGATTCTTATGTACGTGTGTTTTTTATGTTACTGCTGTTGTAAATGCAATATCTCGAATTATTACGTGTGATGTAAACGTGAAGTATTTCTACCTACATAGGAAATGTTGCAACAATATAATAATACTAGCTTCTGCCTTTCTTCTGTTTTTCACAAATCCCGAGGGAATCGTGGATTTCTGGTTCCCGTTCCCGCTTCCTTTTCTAACCTTTATACCTATTTTCAAGGAAGTTTGCTATAGTAATCTACCTATAGCTGTAGCTATAGGTTTCGGTATTTTCACATTCACACACACACACACACAAAATTTAAATGACATTTTTATTTATATCAAATCAACAGCCAAAAAATAAATTCCAAGCTTTTAGCTTTAAAATGACGATACTTCCATACAACATTTCAACCCCCTTTTCAACCCCTTACAACCCTTTTTTCGCATTAAAAAGTAGCCTCCTTTCATAGGCTCTAGTGTATCTGTGTACCAAATTACATTTAAATCGGTTCAGTAGTTTTGACGTGAAAGCGGGACAGACAGACAGACAGACAGAGTTACTTTCGCATTTGTAATATTAAGTAGTAAGGAAGTAAGGATTATAATATTGGAACAGGCAGACAGACGCGGCGGGGGACTTTATTTTATAATGTGTGATTCATTCTTTGATTATTCACATGATTCACTATTGTATCAAGTTTGCAAGTTATTTTCCTTCTCTTTTAGTATGGCAGGTAAAAGCGTTTAAAAAACACAAAAGAAAGGCAAATGCCAAGCTTCGAAGACTATTTAACTCCTTTCCTGTACATGGCAACTTATCTGTACTTGTATAATTGGATTTATTTAATGATTAATATTGTTATCAAAGATGAATCACAGTAACGCACCTATTTAATTAGCATGCAATGCATCGAATGATCGATGTAAGATAAATAGATTGACAATACAAACTATAGGTAGCTAGGTACTAGGTACTCGACGCACTGCAGTATTTAGGCAGTTTCATCAAAATGCGTTCCTTCGCCTTCTCCTTGTACTTCTAAGTTCCTCTATCAGATCGCTTACATATATATCTACGTTAAAGAGGTCCGGAGAGGTCAGTCCACCTTGACGCACGCCACACTCTAATCTATACATATAATAAAATATCTAATAATCTTTAAAAGTGGCATCGCCCCATTTCACAAAGTTAATAAAAAATAGGTCGTACATCTATACTTCTATATACTTAATATAATAAAGCGGAAGAGTTTTTTTGTTTGAACGCGCTAATCTCAGGAACTACTGGACCATCGGTCCAGTAGTTCCTTCTTCTCAGTAAAATTCTTTCACCGTTGGATATGTACGTGATTCTTAAGTGCTATAGGCTATATATTATGTACCTACCACGGACGAAGCCGGGGCGGACCGCTAGTACAATATAAAATGGTCTCTAGAATTATTTATTGTACAAAATTTTTTTCTACCTGCGAAGTTGCGTCGTCTTTCGTAAACGTGAAGAGTTCGCGGTGAATAAAATATTTGTGTTGAAACTGTCGAGGCTGAGAATGTACTTACATATATCTGAATGCCTTTGTTGCTATACTTAGTTAGGTACGAATAAAAAGGTTTCATTATTTTATAAGCAACGGTATCTAATTAAACTAATGTCGTCGTATCTATAGCAGAAAATATTTTTCGCGCATTCATACACAAAAACGTTGTATCGCCACTCTATTTACTCTACGGTAAGGAGAATCCTCAAGAGTTTATCAAATTCAGTAAATCAGCCTCAAATCGACTCAACACACCACTACCTTGGCTCTACATAGGTAGAACGGGTCACTCAGCAGCAATACAGGCGTCCATTTACATATATGTAAGTGCGAAAGCGTCTGTCTGTCTGCTACCTTTTCCACGGCTTTTGAACCGATAATAAAATTGATTCTTCATTATTTTACTTATCTACTCATACTTAGGAACGTAGTGTACCTACTCAATTAGGCCCGGAAATAGGTAAGTACATATTATGTACCTATGTATATAGATATCAAGGGACAAGTCAGGAGTGCCGTACTCAATAAAAACCTCACTTGGCACTCTACAATAGAGTGTAAACGCCGTAATCCCTAATATTAGTAACTATTTACGTGATTCAGATTTCGGAGAAGGGCACATCTGCGCAGTTTCCACACGCGCCCGCCGCCGCCGCCGGCCACGCGACTCGATTTCGCTCGCGTGTGCTCAATTAATTCACCCACTTACCTATTACAAATAATTACAATTTAATCCTTGACTTCGATTCTGTGCGCGTTTGAACGAGATCCGGCAATTAAAAAAATTGTTCAACAGATTAAGAAAATTAGAATAGTAAAAGTTCGCTTTGAAATACCTAATAGTAATGTTTACTTTTTTATTATCTAGAATCACTGTTTTAATCAAATCATAAGTCCCTAAAACACGTCAACATACATACCTACATAATATTATTATATTAAACACTAGCGGACCCGGCAGACGTCGTCCTGCCCGCTATTAGCTACCGGGTCCAATTTTTCTACTTATAAACCTTCCTCTTGAATCACTCTATCTATTAAAAAAAACCGCATCAAAATCCGTTGCGTAGTTTTAAAGATTTAAGCATACATAGGGACATAGGAATATAGGGACAGAGAAAGCGACTTTGTTTTATACTATGTAGTTAGTGATTAATTAAGTACTGTTGTTAAAATAGAATCACTAATAAATTAAGTGTTACCTAATTCTCTATCTCCTCCAGCTATAAGCCGCGTGAAAAGCATAAGCTAGGAGTAGGTATCTATGATAATACAAAAGATGGGGATCGAACCTTTCGGATTTCAGTTCGCAATCCGCACCTTAACCGTTGAGCTATTGAGGTTACTTTAATTAGGTATAACTAAGTGAATTGCTACGCACTGTAAGGTCTGTAACATTCATTAAGTGGAATCTAGACTTTTTTAGATTTTCCTCATTCCACTTTACATCCATATACTCGTACCTACCTAGACTCCCGGAAGACATCGCGGCCGCGAGCAAAAAGAATGTGTTAATACGCGGAAGCCTGCGCACATTCGCTTGGATTTATCGCGTGCTACATAATATACGTCTACGTAAAGGCTTGGACAGACAAACAGCGCAACGGCAGTGACTCAACACGCTATCATCACCACAGGACTTCACACTGAATTAGCCCAGGAAAATAGGCTTTGACCTGGAACTAAAATAGAACGGAAATCTTACATAATGTTTTAGTAGATACCTACAACAACTCGTGTAGCTATACAAAGACATAAATTAAAAATTTAAAAAGCCCCGACATTCGCCATTTTGTGGCGGCGGCCATCTTGGATTTGCATAGTGCTATTTTACTAGTCAAGCTCTTTCATTTGATACCCATATTAAGGGAGTTATGAAAAATATGTAATTCGCCATTTTGTAGCGGCGGCCATCTTGGATCGATTTTCATCAAATATAGCTAACAACACTCTCGACTAACTCACCTTTCAAACAAAAAAAACCGCATTCAAATCGGTTCATCCGTTTGAGCGCTACAGGGGAACAGACACACACACACACACACACACACAGTGTGTTCGTAGTATGAACTTAAATCATGCCAAGTTTCATTTCAATCCGTTCAGTAGTTCTTGCGTGATGCGCGCACAAACATACAGACAAACAGATAAACAGACAAACAGATAAACAGACAAACAGGCAAACAGACAAAAATTTCAAAAATAGCTTTTTTACGTTCTATTACTTATCCCTAACATCCCCCACTTATTATTTTGCAAAAATATTTAATGTACAGATACGGCAAGTCTACGATTTTATTATATGTATAGAAGAAGATATTTTTTTCGCAAATTTTAAATCGCAAGGACGTGCAGCTTCATAGGTATAGTCTGTTCGTTTTCTTACGGTCGCCTTTTGTGTCTAGCCGCCTCCGCCGCGCGGTGTTTTGCCAAAGACACCGCCGCCGTGACTTCAAAGCATGCCGCGAGGGGTGTACAGGCACAAGGGGTTTTGGCGTTTTATACCTACTCATATTTTTTCATTAGAATTCTCTTTCCTTTTTATATTTTTTACATTCGTATTTTATTACAATATAACCATAAACATAAAATATAATATTCTCATGAACACGGGTCTTCTCTCAAATTGAGAAGGATTTTAACCATAGTCTACCACGCTGGCCAAGTGCGGATTGGCAGACTATTCGGAGATTCTGTTAGAATAGAAAAAAAAATTACAAACAGAAAAAAAGTAATAAAAATAAAAGCAGAATACTAAGAGCACCTGCGCCTGTACCGACACTAAGTTACCGAATGAACTATATACTTATTTCCATTTTACGTCACAGAATTTTGCTAATAAAATCGCGCAAATAAATTTCGCAGTGCGGGCTAGAGCTAGACCTTAGTTCAGTACCTAGTTAATCAATTAACGTATTCCAAAGTCAAATGAGAATCCTTGAAGCTAAACACGTGCTTATTAACTACTATTTCCTATATTAATGTTGGAGAAAAATTTATCTATTTCAAAGACAACGGTTTCATCTTGGACTACGGAACCCTAAAATCGATGTACCTATAATCACAAAACTGATGCACAATAGGTTGCTAATAATAAAATTGCTGTCTGAACTCGTCGAGAAACGCGTTGGCCTTAGTTAGCTGTACTCTTTGTTAGTGGAACAATTTATTCCATATACAGCCGAACTGTTCGTTAATCTGCTTCCTTGTTTATATCGTAGTAACTTAGCAGCCAGCAAGTAAGTAGATATAGCTGTATGCAATTTGGAATTGTAACGAAATATGATGTAACTGGGACTGAATAACCGGAATTTAATGGTAGTTTTATTTAGCGGTAATGGGCCTACCCTTTTAATAAAAGTACCGAATTGTTTAAATACCTATAATTTCGGTACCGCTTCATTTCGGTACCTCTTTATTTCTGTACCTTTATATTTCAGTTTACCGGTACCGAAATAAAATTTCGGTACCGAAATAAAATTTCGGTACCGCTATTTATATCGATATTTTTATCTAATAAGGCTTTACTTTGATGTGCCGTTGAATGAATCCCACCACTTCGGCATTCTATATTCTTTAATATTCTTATTTTTAGATTAAAATTAGCATTTGGAATTTCTTAAAATCCTTACGTTTTAACAAACACAGGAACCGACGGGAAGCGGGGGACGCGCGGCGCGCGGCACGTGGTCAAATTCTTCACCCCCGCGCGCGCACCTTTTCGTATTTTTTCGGTACCGAAATCGCAAAGCGGTTAAATAAAGGTATCTTTTATAAAGGTTGAGATTTCGGTACCTATTTTGTACCGGTATGATAACGGTGGTATGTACCGGTATGCTCTACCGCTTTCAGTCCCTGGATGTAAGTATAATTGAACTTTGATTTGCTAAAACTGGTACTTAGAGCAACAGTGTTCCCCCATCGCCACCACCACCTTACACCATCTAACATTCCACATATCCCACTTCCGGCATAGACCTCTCGTCTCTTACCCCTCTGCCACACACGGACAAACATTTGAACACAGGTTTGCTTACCGGTCACACAGATTTTGCAAATACATAGGTAGTAGTGTACCTATTTTCGCTTCATTTGAATTTGAACTTTCATGGCAAAAGTTCTTTGAATGGCAAAGTGCAAATGTGTGCTGAAACTTTGAGGACCTCGGCCATGTGTTCAAACAAGTCTTTGAAGTCTTTGTAATAGGATGCCTTTTTGCATCTTTTGTGTCGTATTAAGATAATCAAAACCATTTTTAACCCCCGACGCAAAAACGACGGGGTGTTATAAGTTTGATATGTCTGTGTGTGTGTGTCTGTCTGTTCCCCTGTGGCGCTCAAACGGGTGGACCGATTTGATTGCGGTTTTTTTTTTGTTTGAAAGGTGAATTAGTCGAGTGTTGTTAGCTATGTTTGATGAAAATTGGTTCAAGATGGCCGCCGCTACAAAATGGTGGATTACATATTATTTTTTCACAACTCACATAATATAGGTATCAAATGAAAGAGCTTGACTAGCACTATTGTAAATCCAAGATGGCTGCCGCCACAAAATGGCGAATGTCGGGGGTTTTTTAAATTTTTAATTTATACTTGTTTCATAACACATAAAACATAGCAGTTTAAGCCTTTGGTCTTTGCAAGGGTTTTCGAACGAAAAATAGATAGTAAGTAACCCTCCAATGTTCGTGTTAAGTAGGTATGTAGGCGCCGGGAGTCGGGACACAGGTCGGGACTAAAGGAGAGAGGGATTTAGGTACATTTACTTAGAGCTTATGCCAAGCTGCTCCTTCGATAGACTATAGGTATCATATTGAAAATTAGTGTGACTTCTACTTCTAAGCCCGGAATCCAGATTCATTGGCAAATATCCTTAAAAATATGTAACGGTAAAATGGAGCAAAAATATCGTTAAATCGATCACTATTATTTTTATATTAACGTTAATTCTGTTGAGGCGGTACCTAACGTTACCAATTTTCACGGTATTTTAAAGCCCTGCCTGTATATAATTAATACATATATGAGAATAATAATATGAGAGAGAATAATAATTATACGAGAATTTTAAAATTATTTTTTAATATGAGTAAATGCTGTTTCTGAACGAAATAGGTACTATGAGGTAAGTAGCACTAGTAAGTAGGTAAGACGTAAGTACATCTAATGTCAAACCAGGGACTGAATAACCGGAATTTAATGGTAGTTTTATTTAGCGGTAATGGGCCTACCCTTTTAATAAAAGTACCGAATTGTTTAAATACCTATAATTTCGGTACCGCTTCATTTCGGTACCTCTTTATTTCTGTACCTTTATATTTCAGTTTACCGGTACCGAAATAAAATTTCGGTACCGAAATAAAATTTCGGTACCGCTATTTATATCGATATTTTTATCTAATAAGGCTTTACTTTGATGTGCCGTTGAATGAATCCCACCACTTCGGCATTCTATATTCTTTAATATTCTTATTTTTAGATTAAAATTAGCATTTGGAATTTCTTAAAATCCTTACGTTTTAACAAACACAGGAACCGACGGGAAGCGGGGGACGCGCGGCGCGCGGCACGTGGTCAAATTCTTCACCCCCGCGCGCGCACCTTTTCGTATTTTTTCGGTACCGAAATCGCAAAGCGGTTAAATAAAGGTATCTTTTATAAAGGTTGAGATTTCGGTACCTATTTTGTACCGGTATTAGTGATGTGCCGATTCGATTATTTTGATAATCGATTAATCGATTATATTAATCGATTATGAAATAATAATCGATTATTAATCGATTATTGATCGATTATGAAATAATTCTTAGAAAGAACTGAAAAAACAATTCTACTTTCTGGAAAAAATTCTGAACCCTTGCATTTAGTAGCAACATCTATATTATAACCTTTTAGACTGTTCTGAAAAAAGAAAAACAAACACTATTTTTTAAATTTTTTTAAATTGAAATTAGAAAATTAAATAGATTAATTAAAAAATAATGTAATTGATCAAAATTAAATATACATACCTATTAGTTACCTATTTATCACACTAAGGCGAAAGTTTGTGTGTGTGTGTATGTATGTGTATGTTTATTACTTTTTAACGCCGCAACTACTGGACCGATTTGGCTGACATTTGGATTGGAGATAGGTTATGTCCTGGAATAACACATAGGCTACTTTTTATCCTGGAAAAGTGTTCCTGAGGGACTTAAATAGATATAGACTTCCAAAAACGAGACAGGTGCTGTTAAACGCTGATTGTTCTTAGGTACATCACGCTCACAACAAATTATTATTAATAATATAACAAATTATTATCAATAATATAACAAATTATTGCAATAGTTTGCTGTCGTTGCATGCATTTGTATGCTTTTGCATGAATTTGCTGACGTTCTCGTTGCTAAATTACTCTTAGATGATTTTGTTCAAATATTTTTTATGTGCACAAACTTATTAAATCACGGGTAACATCGCGGGGCACAGCTTGTACATATATAGATACTCATAGCGGGGGTAATTTCACTACAGTTGGTAAAGGCGTATCATCGGTTCGGTGTGTTCGAAAAGTTGAGTATGTATGAAAAAGCTGTAAGCTGCATAACGCTCGCTCACAGTCGTCGGCTGACTATCCGTTTGGTGTGAACAAAGCCTAAAACTAACTTTGAGGGAATCCCCTTTTTGCAATGATAGGGTTGCCAAACCATATTATACTTTAGCAAGCAAATTAATAACAGAAAGCTGGTAGTAAAGTTTGGTAATTAACGTATATCTTTATAATCGATCATGATCGATTATGCAAAATCATAATCGATTGCAATCGATCATTTTAATAATCGATTAATCGATTATTGATAATCGATTCCGCACATCACTAACCGGTATGATAACGGTGGTATGTACCGGTATGCTCTACCGCTTTCAGTCCCTGTGTCAAACCGAATTTTGATTTTTGATTTACATTTCTTTTACAAAATGGTAATGTAATTATGTAAATGTGGAAATACAAATCAAATAAATTATAATGCGAAGTGCATTATTATTAATAGGTAATAGAAGAATAAAGATATTGTAAAATTATTTACAATTTATCAGATAAGTACGTGGAATATGCGTTAAATTAACCTCGTAGTTCGCACAAATTATAAATAGACTCTAGAATCGATGAAATAGTAGAAGTAGGCGTTAAAAATAACCAGTCCAAGGCTCAAACATTTTCTACAGTAGACATTTGAAGACGTCTTATGTTAGAATAATATTTCCTCGATAGTATTACTCCTGCTGAACAATAAGTAAATACTTAAATAGTGTATTCAAAACAATGGCTTTGGCTGTTACACGTGTGATATTGAGATGTGAAACGGCTCAGGAAACTCAACAGTTAGGTAATGTACCTGGATTTTATGTTTACTCTGTGTTACTTATCCTACATTTTAAATTTTAATAAGTACATCTAAGCTACTTTGATTCTTTGAAGTATTAGGATTCCTTCATTGATAAATAATACTTAGATATAACCCGCGCCACGTACATCGAACGCTGAACGAAACGTGGAGGGGATAGCTGCGTATGGGAACTGTCACGCACGCAATACAATAGCTTACCCCCTCCACTTTCCTTCAGCTTTGATGTATGTGCCAATGTTTATAGTATATTTTATAATGTTAAATTAGTTTACAGAGTTATTGGTCTATTTTATTATTGTATGGCTGCTTAAAATAAAAACTTAAGTAGGTACATACTTACCTTACATGCAATTATGATAAGATACATTGAATATTTTTTTTAATATAAAAATTATCTTGTTTCAGATCTGTCAGAGTGTCAACTAATGCAAGTTCCTGATGCAGTATACCACCTGATGCGACACACAGAGCTCAAGAGCTGTGATCTTAGTGGGAATGTGATCACAAAGATTCCACCAAAGTTCACTGTTAAGTTTAGTTTAATTACAGGTAAGAAATTCTGGTATATGTCAACTATTACTGAACGTCGCCGACTTCACAAGCACTACGGGATGCAAGCTACCTTTTTACCAACTACTGATCAAAAACTAATTGACAGACAAACATATACATATTACATATTTGTATGAATTCTAACTTTCAATTGTTATAGTGTAACAAAAGTGTTATTGCTAGTTTTTTTTAAATAAGCTGTTGCATATTCTTAACATACAAATATTCCTGATTAAATCTCAGCCACAGTGGCTGATCCCATTGGAGACTAGTCAACGTGTAGTTGATAAGATTGAGATACATACATATAGTGTACAAATGTGTATAGTCTGTTCATTTTCTTACGGTCGCCCTTTGTGTCTGGCCGCCTCCGCCGCGCGGTGTTTTACCAAAGACGCCGCCGCGACTTCAAAGCATGCCGCGCGGCGTGTACAGGCACAAGGGGTTTTGGCGTTTTATACCTACTCATATTTTTTCATTAAAATTCTCTTTCCTTTTTATATTTTTTATATTCGTATTTTATTACAATATAACCATAAACATAAAATATAATATTCTCATGAACACGGGTCTTCTCTCAAAATGAGAAGGATTTTAACCATAGTCTACCACGCTGGCCAAGTGCGGATTGGCAGACTACTCGGAGATTCTGTTAGAATAGAAAAAAAATTACAAACAGAAAAAAAGTAATAAAAATAAAAGCAGAATACTAAGAGCACCTGCGCCTGTACCAACACTAAGTTACCGAACGAACTATAAACACATGTGTATGTTTTAGTCGCTCACACTCATAGTTAACACTCAAAGAGATATCAGGTGCAGGATCTATGGCTTTATATGGTCTCTCAGTCTCAGACTCCAGAAGCCCCCACATATACATAATTAAACATAAAAATATGAATCTTAACATTTTAAAACCTGTATTTACTTATTAATATTGTTTTTTTTTCCAGACTTAAATCTGTCAAACAACCAAATGGCCAAGCTGCCGGATGAACTATGTACACTAGCATGTCTCGAGCGGCTCGACATTTCGCACAACACATTCGTGGCCCTCCCTCACATCGCCTGCCAGTGTCCAAGTTTGCACACACTGCTAGCACACCACAATCAAATCATTGGTACTTGAATTATTATTTATTTATGCTGTAAAAGTAATATTTTAACGAAAAGTTCTGTTATATTTCCTCTATTATATTTAATCAATTTAATCAATATATTTAATTGATTTTAACATCTATTGGTTCTATGAATTATACTTCGAAGAAGAAAAATAATATTGCCAATTCAGCTTTACAACTTATTGATATATTATTGTTGGTGACTACTAATTCTTCTGTGACTAGTTTTATTCTTCTATAGATTTCTTTATTTCTGATCATATAGAGTAACTAGCAAAGCTCTGTCCATCGCCTGTTAAATGACTGAGCTTTCCTATAAGGAGTAGTTTTATAATCACACTATTTTTCTTGTGAAAAACCAAAATTCACGTGGGCCTAGCCGCGGGCAGAAGCTAGTTTGGAATAAACAACAGAAAATATTTTTTAACATTTGGTTGTTATTTTTATTGCAGAAGTGGATGTCGACAGATTAGCAAGATCTCGTGCTCTAGAGTATGTTGATTTAAGTGACAACCCAATTCCTCCTCGGACACATGAAGAGCTAAAACAGATAACGCGACCTTCAATATCTGTTTCTGAAAGAGAAAAAGAAGATTGGGAAGAGGATCTCTTAATATAGAAAATATGACTACCTATGTACAAGACTTACATTCAAGATACTTTAGATATAGACGTAGGAACTGGTGCAATATGACCCTTAGTGAAAGGGTAACAATGACTGGTCCTAACTCAACTGTGATTTAGCCTTGTGCAAAGATGATTTATTAGCTTATTAGGGTCTCGGGAGATGACTATGAATGA
Organism: Melanargia galathea; assembly: GCA_920104075.1. Classification (NCBI taxonomy): domain Eukaryota; kingdom Metazoa; phylum Arthropoda; class Insecta; order Lepidoptera; family Nymphalidae; genus Melanargia; species Melanargia galathea. The sequence continues at coordinate 5,997,326 of OV049863.1, forward strand.
CTTTCTATTTTTAAAAATATATCATTCGGCTTTCCAATCAGTAATAATTTTAATGAGAACTCGAAAAATCATTCAAAAGTCAAAAACAAAAATCTGGGCTGCGAATATAAAGTTTTAGCTTCTAAATAAACCTATTTTAGCAATCAATATTTCTGGCTACTATTTCACCCACTTATAGGGTAAACTCTTTAACCTTAAATAAAATAGGAACACTTAAAAACGTGTAATTATTCTGATAGCCGAATTGATACAAACATACACTATGAGCTCAAGGGAGAGGTTAGTACTTAATTATTATAATAAGAGATGCTATGAATATTGAATACTATTCGTATTTTTATACATTGTGATTGTTTTTTACGTAACATTGACATTAAAAGAGAATCTTTATGAAATTAATAAGATTATATTGATCTTTTTCATTTTATGAATACTAGTCCATTATGATTTATGATATTTAGGTTTAAAGTTTAAAGCTTGTCAGATATTCTAACACAGTAAAGTTGTGATTATAAAGTAAGGGCAATTATTTTGTATTAAAGTTTATTTTAAGCAGCATTGCAAGTTTGATAAATATTTGATTAAATTTTACTGAGGTGTTAATATTTATGGTGGTGCTAAATCCTTTTTATATTACCTCCTTAATTCAAAATACTACATAATAATGTTTGTATTGATAAAAAAATTATAAAATTATTTATTTTAAAATTCATATTTAATTTAATTTTTATTTTGAATATGTAGACATTTTTTGTAGATGTAATATTATATTATAGTCCAAAGCCCGAATGACCGGCGCACCGTGGTTAGGGTCCTAGACAATCCTCCTAGTTAGGCAAAGGCCAAAACTTAGGCCACACGAGTAGATAGCTACAGAGAGGAAGCTTCCTAACAAAGTCCAAAAATACATATTCAATGCTTGTCGTTTGTCACCCAACTGACCCCTAGCGGAGCGTTCGTGAACCGTTGGTGAGTGTTCGTGTGTGCGTGAGCGGCGCTATGTGTACTACCTACAGCGGGCCGCTTGTATGAAGCTTCCTCTCTGTAACTATTTACTCGTGTGCTTAGGCCTTTGCCTAACGAATTGTCATTAGCCTACTTAAGCTACTCATAGCCTTTAACTTTAGCCCTCAGCTCTCGGCATATTTGAGGATTGCTTAGGTCAACCGTAGTGCGCCTGTGTTTCAGCTTTGGATATAACATAAGGATAATTATGCATAATAATTATGTATACTAAATAATCTGCTACATTTATAGTCCCCAGTATACATAGCAAAGTATGGAAATTTTTTTAGTCCATCTTTAAACCAGTTTTTTATTTACCTATTACTGGTAAATTGTGAATTTTTTTTGTAATTGTATGTAACGAATAAAACGCCACTCATATTTTTAATAAAGGCATTTATTGCTTATCAGTGAGTTTTATTAAAATCCCTTGGGAATTTTATGATTTTCCGGAATAAAAAGAAAGTAGCCTATGTCCTTCTTTAAGGTCTAATGTACCTCTATACCAAATTTCGTCAAAATCGGTTCAACCTTTCACGCGGATGCCGTGACCAAGGACAATTCTTTTTAAAAAACGCGCAGAAGACGCTGCTTCAAAGATTACAAAATCTTGCAGGCGCTAAATGCTTAATTTGTCATCAATATTGCATTGTATTATTTAGAGATTTGCGACTCCACCTACATAGAAACAGCTGATGATGGAAAGCATCGTCGTCTCCAGGGCCGGATTATCCATAAGGCGGATTAGGCAACTGCCTAGGGGCCCCGCACCGATTAGGGGCCCCGTGAGCGCTTAGTCGATGGGGGCCCTAGTCGATGCGGGCCACGCAACAAGAAAAAAAAAGCTTCATCTAATAAATTTTTTTTTGAGAAAATTCTCAATGGAGGAAGTATATACAAATGTAAAAAGAAAGGGGCCCGAGAATTGCATTGCCTAGGGGCCCCGATAAGGTTAATCCGGCCCTGGTCGTCTCTACTTTCTTTGAGAATAATTAAATTCGGTCCACTATAGAACAGAACTTATAGAACAGAATAATTAGCAAAAAAGTGTTTTAGCTAAGTTTGACGGACCTTTTTAGTAACGGATATTTGAGTTTTGATTTGACTTTAAAGCACTATGAGTGAAAGAGTGGGCTACGGTCAATTTTGATAGAAAAGTGTCAAAAATTGCTGCGTGCAGAATAAAAAAAAATTTAATACGAGTAATTTATATAACGATGGCGGGCGGAGTAGAAGACGACCCGAATTTGAAAGGCTTAAGACGGTATTTCAACAGTGAAACTAATAGGGGAAGGGCTAATGTAAGTAGGTATTCGTATGATAGAAAACCTTGTTTTTTAGCCCAGTCAATCTACTACGAAAATCGACAAATAAAAATAAAAAGTCTTGTTTTGGAAATTGGTCTAAAGTGTTCTTTGGGACTTCCTCTATACTTAACATATCCAAAATCCCCCATTGGGTGTGGAACCGGATCGAGATATGAGCAAAAAACCTCAAAAAAATTCAAAATGACGGCCGGTTCCGCACCCTCCCTCCCCATATGGGGATTTTGGATATGTTAGAGAGGAACTCCCAAAGAACACTAGGCCAATTTCCAAAACTATAAGATTTTTATTTTTATTTTTCATAAATTGACTGGGACACAGAATGGACTGGGATCTGGAACACAGAACACTATTCCTATCAGTGTGACCATTTCAAAAGTGGTGAATCTGCCCGAGACTGGCAAAAAAATCTGCCAAAATCTGCCAACTCGATTCTTGAAAATGCCAAAAATATGCCATCGTATTATTACTTCAGATGGGGACTATCAACAAGTGCTATTCAGGCCAAACTTTTTTCAGAAATCTCGAAAAATATGAACGATGTCGTTCGATTCGGAATAGCATGTAGATGATTTTCGAAAAAAGTCAAGTTCCGCTTACAAAAATTGCAATGTTATAAACAATTAACTAAAAAAAGGGGGCTTAGTTTTTTGCAAATATCTCTAAAACTAATTGCAATTATTCCAATTTAGAAATAAGAAACTAATAAAAAGAAGAGGTTTCCAAAAAAAGTCTTAACTTCCAGAACTGTAGGACCAATATTTATGTTTCCAGAGGGTTGAAAATACGTCCGAAAACGGGTGCTCTGGCTTGCGCGAGCCACGCCTACTTCGGACACTTTATCATTATCAATTATAATTATTTATACAATGATTTATACATATTAAATATAAGAAAAAAAAACCAAGGGCTTTAAATGAACAACAATCCGTGGGAATTTTTTTAAATCACAATTTTTCAATTAGTTATGCAATAGTTAATTAAATTTTTGCTGCTTGAACATTGCAAGTGTGATAATTGTTAAACTATTTTGAGATCATTTTCTACCAGTTATAATTAATATTATGGAACCATTATTTTAAATCATTATTTGTTCTTTTTTTTCGTATAAAAAGAATTCATTTTATTTAATTTTCACTGTTTATGTAATAAACAATCGATACTATAATATAATAAAGCGAAAAAGTTTGTTTTCTTCTTCTCCGTTGTCTTTCACCGTTGGATATGTACATGATCCTTGAGTGCTTTATGCTATATATTATGTACCACGGGCGAAGCCGTGGCGGACTGCTAGTTTGTTATAAACAAATAAATTTTTACCTGATATATTTTTTCGATGATTAATTAAAGCTCTTAATTTTGCACCTGCGAAAATTTTTAATAAAAAATTGAAAAATTAGAATTTTTAATTTTTCCAATGGAGATCTATTCTGAAGCCTTTCAAGAAAGGAAAAAAAAATAAAAATCTCAAACATACTCGCGAAATCATATTAAAATTTTGTAAATAAACCATGAGTTTTCACTTATTTAAAAAATAATAAGGATTCCCTTGAAATCTGCCACATTCTGCCACTTTCTTAAATCGTCAGCATATTATGCCAAAGTTAAAATTTAGGAGCCAAATCTGCCCAAATGGCAGAAATCTGCCACAAATGGTCACACTGATTCCTATCCTACCGGAGATCTCGTATATCCATTATTATTATTATTAGGTACAGGTACGTAGTACTATTATAATATATTCTGTGGTACAGGTCTACGCTCGGCTGTACATCGTAGATCGCCTGTGGAAAAATACAGAGCAATAGTTTAGTTACCTACTTTTTCTAAATGTTTACACACGCGTTTGAAGTTGTTCATAAAATGTTATGCTCAAAAAATTACAAGTAGATTGCATTTTCAGGTTTCAAAAGTAACTCTAGGAAGTGTTGCTTTTTATTACGTTTACTACAAAATTTTCAAGAACAAAAAGAAGCCATCGACGGTCAACTGATCACATTTTTACCTTTACTAGAAATAAATAAAACTATCGTTTATGTACATATTTTAATCTTTTTAGTTTTTGCTTCGGCCCTCGATGTAATATGAATATTCTTTTCAATTAAAAAAGATCAATAATTATTTGTTTGCTTGTAACGAAACGTTCAACATTTTTTCAACTGTCAAATGTCAATGTCAAACCAATGCCTAAAGCATAGAGATAATAATAATAAGTAGAGTAGGCATAATGTCCTATAGAAAATAGTAGATCGGAAAATAGCTCAAGCTTATCAAAATTTTCATAAGTGTGTAAGAGACAACATTACTTTTTTGACATAATAATAAAACAGTTTGAGGCCGACTGACCACTAAAGATGGCCTCCCTAAAATGTATACATGAACACTCACACACGCACAACTTCAGACATCACAATGAACAGGCGCCATTTTATGTGGTCGGATTGTGCATGTATGATACCTAATCTAAGCATGTGTGAGTGTATTTTTGACACGTTTTTAAAGTAGGTATGGCTGCTCCATTAGTCTATCTCTATGGCCTAAAGTCATAGAGATAATAATAATAAGAGGTTCATGCCTAAAGTCCATCTAAAGTCCACTAATATAGGTAAAGATCGACCAGAATCTCATGAAAAATAGGGAAATTAAATTTTGTAGTAAGCAACACTAGGTTAACTCTGCTGCCCTAGTGATAAACAAAGTAATTACATTCAGAACAATTTTACAGGACAAGCAAAAACATTGAAACTCTTATTTAAAGGCAACCTTTCTACAAAAAGAAAGCCGGCGCCGAAAGAAAGCCGCAAAGCCGTTATTCTAAAATATGTTATTCTATCTATTCTATAGAAAATTCCAGTTTCTATGTTTGATCTATGTTTTCGTCAACCGTTTGAAAACTTTTGACGCAGGCGCGCAGCAAAACTGACAGATGGCAGAGCGTTTAATTTGGTATTGCTTAAAGAAAGTAAAGGTGATCTCAAACATAGACAAGTTTTACCTGGGATCGTTTCACGAAACGAAAAATCAAGCAACTGCATTTTAAATACAAAAACAAAGTAATCAACATCCAATTACCTACTTTGTTTTTGTGTTGTGCTTGTTGTTTACTTGGTTTTTGCATTTATATTCCGGGTTAGTGAGTGCAGTTACTTTGTTTGGGCAATTTAAATTTCAGTAAACGGTTCAAGTTATTTGAAATATTAAACTGTGGTAAAAAATTACTCGACATAAAACTTTTGTTAATGCAAAAAGTCAATTTCACAAAAAATTTCAGTTACTTTGTTTATCGCTAGGGCAGCCGTAGTGTTGCTAACCTTGGAATTTCATTTCCCTATTTTTCATGAGATTCTTGTCGATCTAGATCGACCAGAATCTCATGAAAAATAGGGAAATTAAATTTTGTTGTAAGCAACACTACGGCTGCCTAGGCTAAGCGATAAACAAAGTAACTGACATTTTTGTGAAATTGACTTTTTGCATTAACAAAAGTTTTATGTCGAGTAGTTTTTTACCACAGTGTCCACAGTTTAATATTTTAAATAACTTGAACCGTTTACTGAAATTTGAATTGCCCAAACAAAGTAACTGCACACACTAACCCGGAATATAAATAAATATAAATGCAAAAACCAAGTAAACAACAAGCACAACACAAAAACAAAGTAATTAGATGCTGTACTTTGTTTTGTATTTAAAATGCAGTTGCTTGATTTTTCGTTTCGTGAAACGATCCCAGGTAAGGTGTTCTGAATGTGATTACTTTGTTTATCACTAGGGCAGCCGAGTTAACCTAGTGTTGCTTACTACAAAATTTAATTTCCCTATTTTTCATGAGATTCTGGTCGATCTATATGAAAAATCTTTTCGGAAATTATTAAAGAATCTCCTCATTCGTAATTATTTCTTAGCTTTAACGATACTTAAAGATATCAGAAGTGATGCCCGGAATAGAATTCTGAAGTTAAAGACATTTTTTGCAGGACAGCATCAGGCTCCGATCATTCCATATCGATACCAAAAATTTCAATTGTCGTAAAGGATATGGACAGGCCTGTCCTTTACGACAATTGAAATTTCTGGTATCGATATAATTCATTATTATAATCAAATATAAAAGCGAGTATCTGCCGGTACAGCCTACAGGTCAGTGCTATCAAGTAACCGGTTTGCGACCTGTTAAAAACCATTTAAAAACAGACTTTTACCATCAATATACCTACGTAATATGTAAAATATAAACATTAAAGTGACGATATAGTAATGCATTTTGGCGGGACTGCATGTGATGCGACGAGTCGCAGTGAGTTCCACATTGGGATTTCTAGTAAGTAATGGACGACTTGCCTCACCTCGTAAGTACTGCTATGGTATTTCCGTAAATTTGTCGAAAAAGCGATTGTATGGCAGCACTAAAGCGACACTAACGACCTCCCTCAGTTCACAGGTCACAGATAGATTGTCGCACTGTATAACTATGCTGTATAATCATTTAAATTTTAATCTGTGACGAACATTTCTGAAGTTTTCTTGCTGTGTTTTCTTGGAAGTTGGAGGTTGTAAATTGTAATTACATAATTTCAATAGCAGGTATTTTTCAACTTATTATATGTTAATTAAATTTAAAGCTAATGAGGAAGAAATAAAGTCCAAAAATATAGTGAAAATTTATTAGCTATTCCTGACTGGTTAATCTAATTCCTTGTGCAATATTCTAGAATGGCTGGAGCAGAAAATGTTGATGAGTCCCAACTTAAAGGCCTTTCCAAATACTTTAACAGTGCCACAAATAGAGGCAGAGCAAATGTAAGTACTTGGAAACAAAACAGCTCTCATGTTCACTTTAAGATAATTTAATTTTCACCTTTGCTAGTGCATATTAGTCCTTTGAATACTCCTATTGAGGTTTGCCCGCCTACCCAAATTGGAGCAGCGTGGCGGGACTAAGCTCTAAATCCCTCTCTCCTATGAGAGAGGAGACCTGTGCCCAGCAGTGGGACGTTAAAAGGTTGTAGTGGATTGAGGTTTTATTTGTTCGGCGGTTTGTTTAAAAACCTGCATATTGAAAATCTATTTGCTGTAACCACTGGAGAAATGGGATAGCAATTAGCAGAATATAGTTAAAACACAATTTAAACCTTTGGTCAAAACTTAGGTACACCACCAAATGAGGTTCAAGGATTAAGTTTAAATGACAGTAGTATAATACTACTCCACCAAGCTGATTTGTATGCGGCCCCCTATATTCTAGGTGACTAGTTGGCTTGGTCGAGTAGTATGTATGTCTAATTTTGTGAATTCATATATGTATTAACTAACATAATATTATAATTCTTTCTTTTCAGACAGCGAAAGCCACATATGCAGTCTTCGGTGTAATAGCATTATATTTTATGATGAAACCAAAAGCAAAAAAATAAACGAAATATTAATTATGCATCCATTTTATTTAAGCTAGTTCTTTATGAGCATTGTTTAATTTTATTTAGTGTGAATAAATAATCATGTAAAATTTCAAACTCTTTCTTTTTAACCCCCAACACAAAAACAACATGGTGTTATAAGTTTGACGTGTCTGTGTGTGCTTGCGTGTGTGTGCGTGCGTGTCTGTGTGTTCCCCTGTGGCGCTCAAACGGGTGGACCGATTTGAATGAGGTTTTTTTGTTTGAAAGGTGAATTAGTCAAGAGTGTTGTTAGCTATGTTTGATGAAAATCGATCCAAGATGGCCGCCGCTACAAAATATGGCGATTACATATTTTTTCACAACTATGGGTATGGGTATCAAATGAAAGGGCACAGAGTACTTTGTCTATATATGAAATAGAGACCGAACTCTATGCCTAAAATTGGAAATGCATCGCTAGCGCCTCTGGATTCGACATTTGAAACTAACGTTGAATCTATACATACCTACATATAAATACGTAGGTACAGTACCTACATATATACATATATATTATATATTCTATACGTACCTACTACGTATCCTGATTAATTTATGAAATAAAACAACGTTATTTCAAAAAATTATTTATTTTTTCTATGCATTAACTAAGCAGTAGTAATTTATCTCTAATACACTAATCATTAACTATAAAGAATACAAAGAGTCCTGTCTCAGTTAACAAATAAAAATACACTAAAATATAAAGAGTCTTATCTCTTAACACAAGTCTTCTCTCAGTTGCACGAATATCACTGTAATAAACTTAACCGGAGGAACTAAAGCTCAAATCAACGACCAGTTCACACAACAATTTAGAATTTAATCCAAAAAATATCTACGATAACCAAAATGACACGTAGGCAGACATTTTGAATTTTCTTGACATTTTTCAGTGATCACGTGCTAATCACGTGGTGGTCACTCGTCAGTGTCTAAGTGTTGCCTGATTTAAAGAAATAATACCTACTAATTAAGACTTAAGTTTATGAATAAGATTTTAAAAACATCTTAAATAAAATTCTAAGAAAAAATTATTGATAACATTAATATTTACTTCATTTTACTAGTTTTTCTTAATTATAATTATTTAAAAACTAATTATACTCTGATTTTAATTCCGTTGAATTCTGACGTTTCTTAATATTAGCAGAGATAAAACTGTTCCCACAAAAAAGATAATAAATTCAAAACTTACATATAAATAAAAATCAATTGCCTCATGTAGACATATGGCAAATGCCTGATAGATACTTCAGGTAGGTACTTTAGCTTGGGGTAAAATCGAACTTCATGTGTTAACCCTGTTTTTCATACAAATAACTCTAGAATAATTCATTCTATTTTTAAATGGCAACTGTCAGAATTCCACAATTTTGAATTGATTAAAAATCAGACTTTGTTTACTTTTTTAAAGTTACCAATTTAGTAGTTTTATTTTTGAACTGGTAATTTTCTCAAAATGACAGTCGACGCCATCTAGCGAAGACTTTTCAAAACGTACGCAATACTAGTCCCCTCTGCATTAAGAATTATGAACTACATGATTATAATTCTGCTAAATTAAAAATACTTGTTGAATTACTAACAGACTTGCAGTTGAGTGCACTATGTAAATTTACAGTATAGTACACAAAGCATTTCCGTTTTTTATACTAAGTTTACGCACCCTGTGAAAGGGCTTGACTAGTAGAATAGCATTACGCAATTCCTAGATGGCCGCCGCCACAAAATGGCGAATGTCGGGGGTTTTTTAAAATTTTCAATTTATTACATTCAATAGTGATTTCTGCTGATTGTTCTCCTGTTTAATCTAATGTGGGAAATGCACCCAGTTGCACCATGTTCATAACATTGAATTTATGACTAGGAGTTACAAGAAATAAAACATTTATTAATAAATATTGATTTATTTAAATTATAGAAATATATGTGTACAGTGTAGACAATCATAATGTAGCATTTTAGAAACAAAAAATATCATTCACAGATTTACAATATTGAAAAATAGTCTTCATGAAAATTTACAGTAAGTGAGAGTAGTAGTTACTTTGCTAATTATTCAAATTAATTAGGCTGATACTTCGAGCAGAGTAGAACAGCAGTACAATTTTTTTCACCACATACTATTTTATAGTATCATTAATATATAGGCACCAAACGAAAGTTAGATAGCTGTTATTAAAGATACTTAATATGCTTTTTCATGTCCATCCCATGGATCATGCATGCATGCATGCTATGCATTATTTAAGTAATTATAATGGCTTACAACAAATTTTGTAAAATCAAAGATTATTCTGACCAACTATATTTTAATACTTAGATATTTTATTCCCTTTAGTGAAAAAATACTTGGATACAATTAGAAAGCAGTAACTAGGTACAAAATATTGCAATTAATATATTTTGTGAATATTTATTTAATTAGGTTTAAAGTTACATACTACATAGTTCAAAGCCATAATATTACGGAATATTACAATGGATTTTAAAGCACTGAACTAAACCTGCACTTAAGTAAGAATTAGTTAGGTGCGGGTTTAGCTACACTACTATAAAATAGTATAGGTTTAAGATACTCCTACTTAAGTAAAGTAGTCCATTAACGCTCAGCGCTTTTCTAACTAATGCCATGTACTAATGGACTACTTTAAAGTTAAGTCACATATAGCTTAGTGTGCTATTGTGGGCATACTACCATAATAATTATTAAAACCTTACTGTAGGTATATATTTTGTTTTGTGCTTTCTAAAATCTTTTATTCTTTTATAAAAAATGTGTTAACACTAATTGAAGCACTAGCACCAAAACTATAAATATTAGCTGTCTGTGAGAATTGCAATGTAAAAATATTGCGCTTTTTAACATTAAGATGATGAAATAGTATATTTCGCACCTTTGGTAGAACAAGACGTACAATGTACATTCTTGCAGTTTTTACAATTTAATGGGAGAGCCATTTTATGATTTATTTTTACCCGCCTACGGCAAAGCCAAATGAAAGGGTTATGATTTTAGCAGTCTATGTATGTATGTGGCCGATTTTAGTATGAGATTCTGTGTGTACCACCGTAGCGCCTAAACTACTGGGCCGATTTTGATAAATGATGTGTCAATTAATTCTTTGTTATGGTCCGGGTGACATAAGCTACATCACTACATAGTATAAAACAAAGTCGCTTTCTCTGTCCCTATATCCCTATGTATGCTTAAATCTGTAAAACTACGCAACGGATTTTGATGCAGTTTTTTTTATAGATAGAGTGATTCAAGAGGAAGGTTTATAAATAGAAAAATTGGACCCGGTAGGTGGCGCTAATAGCGGGCAGGACGACGTCTGCCGGGTCCGCTAGTTTTATATACGAAAAATAATATAATAAGTTATTATATTATTTTTCGTATATTTATTATATTATTTTTCGTTATTATTAATAACGAAAAAATAGTTTCGGATAGACATAACAGAGGCGCCACTAGCTGGTTGCCCCGCGCTCTCTGCACACTAAATTATTATTTTAAATTAAATTACTAAGCGTAGTCGGGTTTTAGTTTACGAACTTAATGTCTTGACATTGTTATTATTCAGTATGGTCCGGCTCTGCTGATAAAGTATAAAATAATAAATTCTCCTTCGTTATGCACAATCATTATTTTAGGCATGTTGTTAACAAGAATTAAAAACGTTTAGTTTTTTTAAATTTAGTTGTGCCCTTGTTTTACCAAAGGTGCGATTTGTATTTTGAATGTTGACTAACAAACAATACATTCCGATAATATTATATCACACAATACCTAATGTGAGTACCTATAATAAATATTTAGTAAAAGATAATGAGAGAACTATTGTTTTGGTGAATCAATAATATCTTGGGTGATTTTTCGTAGATTGTGAGATTTCATACATTCATTACATATAATACTGTAGGTATATTAAAATAAATAGTATAATATAATATCAAGCCCTTTACATAACATTTTGACTAGCATTAATTGCTTGTTCTATATAAAATGCACCTTCTAAATTCCCTTCCTATCTAAAAGCCAACAATCACATGCAGCAGATGTCATTAGTCACATTTGCTGTAGGTACCATTTCACCCTTATAATTTGACGTCATTTTTTACGAATATTTTAAAACTTATAGAAATTACTTGATCCATAATAGTTACTTAGTAAGTGCTGCAAAGATATACCTTCTGTTTAAAATTACTTATTATTATCAATAATTCAATTTAATTGTAAGGGCCAATGCAGACCAAACGGTAATCATGCCGATGTCCGTGGTCATGCTTGGGGCTGCTGTAAGCTGCAATTAAATTACTGAGAAATCTGCGTTGACCCTAATATAACCCTTGATAAATAATAAGTGTTAAAAAATTCACACAACTTGGCGTCAAAATTGTAGGTCGTCCAAAATTATACTTTTGTTAGATGTTTCTTAAAATAGACTCTTTCATTAAATACAAAGATTTAGCTTAATGCGATTACGACAACAGCATGGGAATTCAGGCATTTGCTCTAATAATATCGTTGTAAACTTACGAAAAACATTAACGCGTATACAAACTGCATAAGATCGTTCATAGCGAACCTTCGAGTTTCGGTAACTATATGGATGGAATGCTTTCATTTGCAAACAGGCGACTATTTTAGTAACTAGGACTTTCGTCGTTAACTTTAAGTTTTATCGAGTATTTTGTAAGAGTTGTTTGTATCGCGAGTGCATAAACAAGCTATAATTTAGTTGATATCATCAAATCGCATACGCATCAAATAAAATAAATAAAAGTCTCGTTATACTACGGGAGGTCAATGACCAATTGAAAAAGTCATTTCATACCGACTGGAAATTTTAACAACAATAGTTTAGACCGAACCCATCACAGCTCCGAACGTCAGCTGCCGCACCAGTGGTGGAGTTAAGAGTGAGAGCATGTGAAAGTGCTTGAAAATCAAAGCGCTCCGAGTGATTTTATCCCGGACAAAAATGGTCTTAAATCATTGTTCCGATCATTTTTGATACAGAAACAATCGTCAGCTGCGGCGCCGAGGGTGGGTTATACGTCCGCTACGCGCATGAAGTGCATTAAAATTTTGGCAAAAAAAGTTATTTTATACCTTATGAAATTTATGCAGCAGAATTTTCACACTTTTAAAATAATAAAGAAAATCGTCAGCTGCACTTCTGGTGGGGGAAAGACCGTCAGTCAGCGTGATAAACATTTTGCGCGCTCATTACATTTAGCCTAGTAAATCTAGGAAAAATATCCTATAGTTTCAAAAATTAGCCAAATGTATTCTTTGGGCCTTCCTCTTGAATATATCCAAAAACCCCATATGGGGGATGCATAACCAGCCGCCATTTTTAATTTTGTCCTTTTTTTCGGTTTTTTTCTCATATCACGAAAATCTCTACGAATAGCATCATAATTACTTCTGACAAAAGTTTTAACATACAATTTGCCACAAATGTAGTCTCTTGCAGTTTTACTCTAAGTTTATTACTTTAGGAGCTATAGGGTATTTTAGGTCCCTTTTTCGTTTTTTTTGCTCATATCTCGAAAGTCTCTACGAATAGCATTATAATTACTTCTGATAAAAGTTTTCGTATAAAATTTTCTACAAATTTGGTTCCATGCATTTTTACTCTAAGTTTATTATTTTAAGAGCTATAGGATGTTTAAGTTAATATTTGAGGTCCTTTTTTTAATTTTTTGCTCATATCTCGAAAATCTCTACGAATAGCATTATAATTACTCCTGTAAAAAGTTTTTACATAAAATTTTGTACAAATTTGGTCATGGTAATTTTTACGCTAAGCTTACTACTTTAGGAGTTATAGGGTGTTTAAGTTTATATTTGAGGTCCCTTTTTCAGTTTTTTGCTCATATCTCGAAAATCTCTACGAATACCTATAAAATTACTTCTGACAAAAGTTTTAGTATAAAATTTTCTACAAATTTTGTCCTGTTCATTTTTACGCATTTCAAACAAAAAAAAACCGCATTGCGGTTTTTTTTGTATTAAAGGTGAATTAGTCGGAAGTGTTCTTAGCTATGTTTGATGAAAATTGGTCCAAGATAGCCGCCGCCACTAAATAACGAATGTCAGGGGTTTAATCTATACTAGTTTATCTCTCTGTTAATTTTAACACTCTGTAGCTCCTAAAGTAATAAGCTCAGCGTAAATTAAATAGGACCAAATTTGTAGAAAATTTTATGTAAAAACTTTTGTCAGAAGTAATTTTATTGGTATTCGTAGAGATTTTCGAGATATGAGCAAAAAACTGAAAAAGGGACCTCAAATATAAACTTAAACACCCTATAACTCCTAAAGTAGTAAGCTTAGCGTAAAAATTACCATGACCAGATTTGTACAAAATTTTATGTAAAAACTTTTTACAGGAGTAATTATAATGCTATTCGTAGAGATTTTCGAGATATGAGCAAAAAACTAAAAAAAGGACCTCAAATATTAACTTAAACATCCTATAGCTCTTAAAATAATAAACTTAGAGTAAAAATGCATGGAACCAAATTTGTAGAAAATTTTATGTAAAAACTTTTATCAGAAGTAATTATAATGCTTTTCGTAGAGACTTTCGAGATATGAGCAAAAAAAACGAAAAAGGGACCTAAAATACCCTATAGCTCCTAAAGTAATAAACTTAGAGTAAAACTGCAAGAGACTACATTTGTGGCAAATTGTATGTTAAAACTTTTGTCAGAAGTAATTATGATGCTATTCGTAGAGATTTTCGTGATACGAGAAAAAAACCGAAAAAAAGGACAAAATTAAAAATGGCGGCTGGTTATGCATCCCCCATATAGGGTTTTTGGATATATTCAAGAGGAAGGCCCAAAGAATACATTTGGTCAATTTTTAAAACTATAGGATATTTTTCCTAGATTTACTAGGCTAAATGTACTGAGCACGCAAAATGTTTATCACGCTGACTGACGGTCTTTCCCCCACCAGAAGTGCAGCTGACGATTTTCTTTATTATTTTAAAAGTGTGAAAATTCTGCTGCATAAATTTCATAAGGTATAAAATAACTTTATTTGCCAAAATTTTAATGCACTTCATGCGCGTAGCGGACGTATGACCCACCCTCGGCGCCGCAGCTGACGATTGTTTCTGTATCAAAAATGATCGGAACAATGATTTAAGACCATTTTTGTCCGGGATAAAATCACTCGGAGCGCTTTGATTTTCAAGCACTTTCACATGCTCTCACTCTTAACTCCACCACTGGTGCGGCAGCTGACGTTCGGAGCTGTGATGGGTTCGGTCTAAACTATTGTTGTTAAAATTCCCAGTCGGTATAAAATGACTTTTTCAATTGGTCATCGAGCTCCCGTAGTATTAGAAATAGGAATATTTAGAAATAAATCCTATCCTGCAAGTAGTCCTTTGTTTGTCAAGATTTTAAGTTGTGTAAACTACTAAAGGCTTGCACAAGTTACAGTCGCGCAAATTACAAACTAAAGAATATTTTTTTGTATTTCGTTTGAGTATTAGTAATGGTACTAATAAAAAAATTAAATATTTAAAACTTTTTGATTACCGTTTTCAATTCACTTCGACCAAGGTTCCATACCATCTGAACGGATTACATTGTATTATTCTATAGCCTAATCGATCTGTCAGTGTGCGATGATTCATAATTCATATGTTTATGAAAATAATGCGAGGATTTTACGTAGAATCCGTTGCGACGCAGCCCGCCCTAATTTGCGCGAGCCTTAAGATTGCAGCACAAGCCCTAGTTTTCGTAGCACGATGGACAAAAGGCATAAAATTAATTGAAGACGTGCAAAAACAGATAAACCAATATTCTATAATAATTATTAGGTCACTTGCACAATACGTTACGTTACGGTTAACGTTAAATTTTTTTTTGTGGTGAAACTTTAATGATTTTACAATGTTTACCCATTTTACAATATACCGTGACATAGACTTCAACAGTCTGTCATACTAGTGGCTTATTAATAAGTAAGTAAAACTTTCTGGGTGTTTAGTGGCACGATATAGTCTACGACTTACATGTATACTATTAGATCAGCTGTGTAATGCTGTGTGTATTAAAACCCAAATTAGACAGTACCCCGTTCATCGTTCATTTTTGCGATGAACGATGCACGATACGATATTTGCTATCAGTGTCTGTGAACGATGAATGGTCGGTGTTTAGACGGTTCATTTTCGATGACTCATCGATAAAGTCTCGAAAATGAAAGCAAAACTCCCGAAAAATGAACCATCTAATTTGGGCTTAGGAAACTGCGCACTGAGTTACGGTCAATTCTTAATAAACCCTGCGTAATAGTGCCAACGGCGAATAAGTAATCACATTATTCAGTAATGGCATTCGAGTGTCAAACGTTCAAAACTGCGACACAGTTTTAGTTCTGAATTGCATGTCTACGCAGTTTTAGTTCTGAAGTGCCTGTATACGCAGTTTTAGTTCTGAAGTGCCTGTCTACGCAGTTTTAGTTCTGAAGTGCCTGTATACGCAGTTTTAGTTCTGAAGTGCCTGTCTACGCAGTTTTAGTTCTGAAGTGCCTGTCTACGCAGTTTTAGTTCTGAAGTGCCTGTATACGCAGTTTTAGTTCTCAAGTGCATGTTTAGCGGTATACATATAAGTCGATGGATATAGTAGTCTAGGTGGACAGAGTTCAAAGCCACGTGGGTGCCCTCGTGAGCGAGTAGAGCGCGGGCGGCGGGATCGCGGCGGTGGCCGGCGCGCCGTCGCCCTCCGAGTCCGACTCCTCGGACGAGACCCGCTCGGCCGCGCTGAGCGCCACGCGCGCGTACTCGTCCGTGTCGATGCTCTTGCAGAAGTGGATAGCGTATCTGGTGAAAGGGGGTAATTCATATAGAAAATGCGGTGATGCCTTGACAGTTCAGAGTTGATGCTATCTACGAAGTTCGTTCACTTTTACTTGTTTCGAAAAAAAAAAAATAACTACCGAAATAATGAGTGTCAGATTGGCTGTTTTACGTCAGTAGGATGTTCTCCCCCATAGCTTCCTAAAGTATTATAATATATTGTAAAATCTAAAAAAATCAAGAAGTATACATATAGTACTAAGGCCCAATTTATACCGCCGCGGAATGGAATGGAAGCGAATTTTTTGTACAAAGCATTGTGGACTTTATGTCACCTGTATAACATACAAAATAGTAGCTATAGGGAAATTCTCGAGAATGCGCGAGAATTCCGCGGAAGACGCGCGACCTTTTTTAGCTCCTATTTAATTTGTATGTTATGCAATTGACATAAAGTTCATTTAGCTATGTACAATTGCGTTGCAAAAAGTCGCTTCCATTCCATTCCGCCGCGGTGTAAATTGACGCTAAAAACTAAAATATCACAACTATCGTGCAACAAATAATTACACAATTAATAGACCAAGCTGGTGTAATAGGTCCAACATGAACTTGAAAAAAACATAATGAGACAAAAAAAATCGCAAGATGTATGCAAATTGATATTTTATGATTTCTTACCTTAATTTCTCTCGCAGTACACTCTTGCACGAATATCGCGGCATCTTGAGGAGGAAGAAACACGTATAGCTCTCCGGCAAGAAGTGGTCCGGTGGTTGGTACTTGTCGAGAACCTACGAAGAAATTTCGAATGCAATAAAAAAAAACATTCGAATATAAAACATATCGACAACGACCATAATATTTTCCAGTTTTCCACTGAGTGGAGACTTTATTCGAAATTAAAATTAGTTCTGATTCGGTCTTTACCTGCAGTACAAAGTCCCTCTGGCGCGGATCTTGTGGGGCGCGCGGCAAACGCGTCCGTCCCCATACGAAACGCAGGAACAGCGCGCGCTCGCTGCCCGACAGCTCCTCCATGACTTCCCAGAACCACTGCACCAGCGGTGCATTGGGTTCAATGCCTGAAACAAACATTCCTTTACTGTAGTTGCGACATTACAAACCTGCGAACAGAGTCATAAAGCTGACAGATCATAGTGTTGCGAGGGCTCTCCTTCGGTCCCGGTTATTATCACTATCATGTGACAATAGTCGTTAAAGCCCGCCAACCCGCATTGGAGCAGCGTGGCGGGTGTAAGCTCTAAATCCTTCTCTCCTATGAGACAGGAGGCCTGTGCCCAGCAGTGGGATGTTGAAAGGGTGTAGTGGGGGTGGTGGGGACGTGTGCAATAACCTTTGTAAGTGGCGGAGGCGCGCAGTGCGTGCACGGGTATGTCGGGCGAGCCGCACACCAGCGTCTCCAGCTCGCACGCGCTGAACAGCGCCAGCAGCGGCGCGGGCACCACGCGCGACATGCCGTCCCTCACCGCGCGCACCTGCTCGTCGAACTCGTGCAGCCTGACCATACAATATTACAAATCTTTTGCTGTAATAGTTTATCGTTCAAGGGGTGAACAAACAACATTGAGCTGTGCTGTGATCTGACATTATAATGAACTAATAACAAGCCCTGCAGCACGGCGCTTTATACGGCTGAGCTTTGTTTAAAACATAGCAAGGATTACGCAATACGTGTTGACTCGCTCGGCATCAAATTCTGTGTCCGTCTGAACCGCGGACGGTACATCATAAATTCAAGTGAAACTTTATCTATAATTTAGTAGTTTTTTAGTAGTATTTGGTAGTTAAGATAAAATATTTAGTAGTTCAATATAACCAAAATTAAATGAAAAATAAAGTGCGCCGCCAAGCTGACGTCACGTTGGCGGGTGGAATTTTAACGGCGTACAATACTTTGAAAATATATACTGAGAAATAAATAGAAAATATAGACTGGAAAATATATTTTCTTTTTCTTCATCGGAAACGCCTGTGGAAATTAAATTAGTTCTGCTGAAAGATTGCTATGATAATTTCCACAGGCGTTTCCGATGAAGAAAAAGAAAATATATTTTCCAGTCTATAAACAAAGGCGTGAATAAGATTTAACGTAATTTTATTAAACTACCAAAAGACTACTAAAATTTGACATATATATTTTCAAAGTACTGTACGCCGTTAAAATTCCACCCGCCAACGTGACGTCAGCTTGGCGGCGCACTTTATTTTTCATTTAATTTTGGTTATATTGAACTACTAAATATTTTATCTTAACTACCAAATACTACTAAAAAACTACTAAATTATAGATAAAGTTTCACTTGAATTTATGATGTACCGTCCGCGGTTCAGACGGACACAAGCACAAGTGCCGCTACACTGTCCACTCTCCGCTATTATTACAAACGCAGGAAAAGCAAGCAAACAAAGAGTAGCACCACATACGAACAAATTCTGTGCTTTAGTTGTCAAAAGGAGAAGGAAAGAAATAAACTTTTTCTCGATGTTGAATATTATTAATAATAATAAGTTGAATATCGACTTTATTTATATTTATTATGGAGACTCAAATAGCACTACATACGAACATTCTTTACTTATCGAAGGAGCGAGGAAAGAATTTAACTTTTGGCTATGTCGATGTCCGACAAACTTCTAAACTAATATAAAAACTCGAGTTATTAGTAAATACTGTAACAGATAAGCGTGTAATATTACCTGTAATGCAGCGCTAGTTGCACATACTCGTCCTTGTTATCGGGCGTCACTCGCTTGTGTCGTGTCGACAGATGCACCTCATGTCCGGCTGCCGACGGTATTGAGAACGGCAGCTCGAGGTTTTGTAATTCCTAAAAAAATACATTCCTCAATATTTCAGACTGCACCATGTGTTGGCCTGTCATAAGCATAATTTAGGAAAAATTAAACTGACTTCAATATACCAAAATAAGTCAGGCCTTCACACTAACACGTCCTATCTTGAAAAATTCTCGACTGATTTTGATGTTTGCACTGTTCCCTAAGTTGATGTAAGACAAAAACCCCAAATCGCTTCAAGGCACTCGACTATAAAATTTGAAGAGTTTCCTCGATTTCTCCAAGATCCCATCGTCAGATCCTGATAAGGGACTACCTGGGAGTATGTCCTTTCAAACAAAAGAAGAATTTTCCATATTGGTCGAGGCGTTTTTCAGTAATTGGGGAACATTGTGTTACCATCCCTACCACCTGGATAATTGGCATACTTCGACCAAGCGTTGCGCGAAATCATTTCTTCCGTGGACTCCAAAATTGTGGAACCAACTTCCTTCAGTGCTGTTTCCACAATATAACTTTGATATGGGGTTATTAAAGGGGCGGATCAACAAATTTCTCAAAAGCCGGCAACGCATAAGTGATTCTTCTGGTGCTGAAAATGTTCATGGGCAGCGGTAATCGCATAACGTTAGGTGACACGCTTGCTCGTTTGAACGCATTTCATAAAAAAAAGGTAAGCTGCCTGGGAGCTTTCATCGAAAACGCTGCCTAATATCCCTTTGAGATATAACAAAACAATGTACGGTGAGATAGTAGCAGGTAATTACTACCCGTGCGAAGCTGGGGCGGGTCAGTAGTACTAAATAAAATCCATTCTTCAGGATACCATCATCAGATCCTGACCTAATGGCCATGGGACCATCTTAGAAGTGTACCCTTTCAAACAAAAGACGAATTTTCCAAATCGGTTCATTCGACTTTGAGTAACCGGCGAACAAACGTAAAAAAAAACCGGCGAATTGAGAACCTCCACTTTTTGTTAAAACACTCGCCTTGTTGACCGGCGTCATGTCCCTTATGCACAGCAGCGCGGGCAGGAAGTCCTTGTCCACCTCGGCCAGGTCCTGCGGCCGCAGCGGCTGGCCGGCCAGCTGCCGCCACACGCCCTCCGCCACCGACAGCGACAGCGGGGACCCGGTTCTTATCGCGATGCCCATTAGCACACCTGACCCAAACGGATTTTGATATACTACACATCTAAACGCAAACTTATAATATGCGTATACATCATCATCATCATTATCATACCATACCCATTACTGGCCCACTACAAGACACGGGTCTCAGAGTGAGAAGTGTTTTAGGGTTAGACGTACCTGGACTTTTCCGAGTTATGTGCGTTTTAAGCAAATATCACTTGCTTTTACGATGAAGGATCCATCGTGAGGAAACCTGCATGCCTGAGAGCTCTCCATAATGTTCTCAAATGCGTGTGAACTGTGAAGTCTACCAATCCGCCCTTGGTGGCGCAGCGTGGTGGTGGACTACGGCCTAAACCCTTCTCACGCGTATACACAAACTTGTAATACGCAACTTGTAAGCGTATTGCAACACAAGCTAGTGATACGCGTTCACATTATCTTGGCATCCGAGCCTTGTGAACGTCACAACAATCCGAGCTCATTCAGATGGACATGCGCGAACATTTAGACGACGAACTGACCGACACATTTTTATTTATAACATAGATATTACGCGTCACTTGGTGGCTGCCGAGCCCTGGATACCTGGAATATCTACCACACTCGAAACATTGTGGCTTTGATCGTGTACAAAAGAATTGTCTACGTTGGTAACTTAATTTTGAGGACATTTTAACCATCATGTGACTATCACTTACCCAGGAATCTGAAGCAGTTGAGATGCAAGGGAGTATTGGCGGTGGGGTTCAGGAGGAAGGCGTCCCGCGACGCGCCCGCGTCCCCGCGCCCGTTGGGCGTGGCCATCAGCAGCGGCAGAGATCCGTTTTGCAGCTCTTCGCACATCTCCGCTATACTCTCACTGTAACCGCCGCCGCAGTCGTCGACACTTTCACCTGAAAATACGACAATGGTCGTATTCTCTCTAATGAGAGAATACGCAAATAGCATACGAGATTGTTATGAACTTGATCCTCCTAAACTAAAACTTTTGCATACATTAATCCATACTAATATTATAAATGCGAAAGTGTGTCTATCTGTCTGTCTGCTAGCTTTCCACGGCCTAACAGTTTAACCGATTTTGATGAAATTTGGTACAGAATTAGCTTGCATCCCGGGAATGGATATAGGCTACTTTTATCCCGGAAAATTAAAGAGTTCCCATGGGATTATTAAAAGGTCCATCCGCTTAACGGATTTATACGAAATTTGGAACAGAGGTAGCTTGCGTTCTGGAAATTGACATACGCAACTTTCATCCCGGAAAAGCAAATAGTTCCCACAGGATTTTAAGAAACCTAAATCCACGCCGACGAAGTCGTGGGCATCATCCTGTTTTGTAATAAAAGTCTTACGACGTAAAACGTTGTTGCGTCGCAATGACAAATGCAGCGGGGCCCTTAAAGGCTAGCCGAAAGATACAACCTCAGCTGGCCTATCTGGAAGTCGCTCAATCGCCTCAGGGCAGGGATGGGAAAGTCTAGGGGAAATCTAGCGAAGTGGGGCTTTATTTCTAAACATGATAATGAGTGCATTTGTGGTCATCCGAGGCAGACCATTGCGCACATGACTGGGTGCCCTGCGTGCCCGACAACCTGCACCAATGAGGAGCTGCGTGAGGCTACCGACAGACCTATCGCGGTTGCGGCTTTTTGGCCTGCCCGTGTTTGAGGTGATCATCGACTCGAGAAGAAGATCAGACAAGTCCCTATCCTCACCCAGGATGCCCTACAAGAGACCTATGTCCAGCAGTGTAAGACGGACGGCCTGGTGACTACGGGTAGAACTCACCCACAAACTTGACCTTCCACACGCGATGCGGCAGCGCCAGAGCGTCCTGGGTGAGCGCGGGCAGGCGGGCCACCATCTGGCCGAACACGGAGCGCATGCCGGCCGGGCCCGCCAGCCCGCTGCCGCCGCGCCGCGCCCGCCGCGCCGCCACCCGCGACAGCTCCACCACCGGCCCGTGTTGACGGACGGCCTGGTGACTACGGGTAGAACTCACCCACAAACTTGACCTTCCACACGCGATGCGGCAGCGCCAGAGCGTCCTGGGTGAGCGCGGGCAGGCGGGCCACCATCTGGCCGAACACGGAGCGCATGCCGGCCGGGCCCGCCAGCCCGCTGCCGCCGCGCCGCGCCCGCCGCGCCGCCACCCGCGACAGCTCCACCACCGGCCCGTGTTGACGGACGGCCTGGTGACTACGGGTAGAACTCACCCACAAACTTGACCTTCCACACGCGATGCGGCAGCGCCAGAGCGTCCTGGGTGAGCGCGGGCAGGCGGGCCACCATCTGGCCGAACACGGAGCGCATGCCGGCCGGGCCCGCCAGCCCGCTGCCGCCGCGCCGCGCCCGCCGCGCCGCCACCCGCGACAGCTCCACCACCGGCCCGTGTTGACGGACGGCCTGGTGACTACGGGTAGAACTCACCCACAAACTTGACCTTCCACACGCGATGCGGCAGCGCCAGAGCGTCCTGGGTGAGCGCGGGCAGGCGGGCCACCATCTGGCCGAACACGGAGCGCATGCCGGCCGGGCCCGCCAGCCCGCTGCCGCCGCGCCGCGCCCGCCGCGCCGCCACCCGCGACAGCTCCACCACCGGCCCGTGTTGACGGACGGCCTGGTGACTACGGGTAGAACTCACCCACAAACTTGACCTTCCACACGCGATGCGGCAGCGCCAGAGCGTCCTGGGTGAGCGCGGGCAGGCGGGCCACCATCTGGCCGAACACGGAGCGCATGCCGGCCGGGCCCGCCAGCCCGCTGCCGCCGCGCCGCGCCCGCCGCGCCGCCACCCGCGACAGCTCCACCACCGGCCCGTGTTGACGGACGGCCTGGTGACTACGGGTAGAACTCACCCACAAACTTGACCTTCCACACGCGATGCGGCAGCGCCAGAGCGTCCTGGGTGAGCGCGGGCAGGCGGGCCACCATCTGGCCGAACACGGAGCGCATGCCGGCCGGGCCCGCCAGCCCGCTGCCGCCGCGCCGCGCCCGCCGCGCCGCCACCCGCGACAGCTCCACCACCGGCCCGTGTTGACGGACGGCCTGGTGACTACGGGTAGAACTCACCCACAAACTTGACCTTCCACACGCGATGCGGCAGCGCCAGAGCGTCCTGGGTGAGCGCGGGCAGGCGGGCCACCATCTGGCCGAACACGGAGCGCATGCCGGCCGGGCCCGCCAGCCCGCTGCCGCCGCGCCGCCACCCGCGACAGCTCCACCACCGGCCCGTGTTGACGGACGGCCTGGTGACTACGGGTAGAACTCACCCACAAACTTGACCTTCCACACGCGATGCGGCAGCGCCAGAGCGTCCTGGGTGAGCGCGGGCAGGCGGGCCACCATCTGGCCGAACACGGAGCGCATGCCGGCCGGGCCCGCCAGCCCGCTGCCGCCGCGCCGCGCCCGCCGCGCCGCCACCCGCGACAGCTCCACCACCGGCCCGTGTTGACGGACGGCCTGGTGACTACGGGTAGAACTCACCCACAAACTTGACCTTCCACACGCGATGCGGCAGCGCCAGAGCGTCCTGGGTGAGCGCGGGCAGGCGGGCCACCATCTGGCCGAACACGGAGCGCATGCCGGCCGGGCCCGCCAGCCCGCTGCCGCCGCGCCGCGCCCGCCGCGCCGCCACCCGCGACAGCTCCACCACCGGCCCGTGTTGACGGACGGCCTGGTGACTACGGGTAGAACTCACCCACAAACTTGACCTTCCACACGCGATGCGGCAGCGCCAGAGCGTCCTGGGTGAGCGCGGGCAGGCGGGCCACCATCTGGCCGAACACGGAGCGCATGCCGGCCGGGCCCGCCAGCCCGCTGCCGCCGCGCCGCGCCCGCCGCGCCGCCACCCGCGACAGCTCCACCACCGGCCCGTGTTGACGGACGGCCTGGTGACTACGGGTAGAACTCACCCACAAACTTGACCTTCCACACGCGATGCGGCAGCGCCAGAGCGTCCTGGGTGAGCGCGGGCAGGCGGGCCACCATCTGGCCGAACACGGAGCGCATGCCGGCCGGGCCCGCCAGCCCGCTGCCGCCGCGCCGCGCCCGCCGCGCCGCCACCCGCGACAGCTCCACCACCGGCCCGTGTTGACGGACGGCCTGGTGACTACGGGTAGAACTCACCCACAAACTTGACCTTCCACACGCGATGCGGCAGCGCCAGAGCGTCCTGGGTGAGCGCGGGCAGGCGGGCCACCATCTGGCCGAACACGGAGCGCATGCCGGCCGGGCCCGCCAGCCCGCTGCCGCCGCGCCGCGCCCGCCGCGCCGCCACCCGCGACAGCTCCACCACCGGCCCGTGTTGACGGACGGCCTGGTGACTACGGGTAGAACTCACCCACAAACTTGACCTTCCACACGCGATGCGGCAGCGCCAGAGCGTCCTGGGTGAGCGCGGGCAGGCGGGCCACCATCTGGCCGAACACGGAGCGCATGCCGGCCGGGCCCGCCAGCCCGCTGCCGCCGCGCCGCGCCCGCCGCGCCGCCACCCGCGACAGCTCCACCACCGGCCCGTGTTGACGGACGGCCTGGTGACTACGGGTAGAACTCACCCACAAACTTGACCTTCCACACGCGATGCGGCAGCGCCAGAGCGTCCTGGGTGAGCGCGGGCAGGCGGGCCACCATCTGGCCGAACACGGAGCGCATGCCGGCCGGGCCCGCCAGCCCGCTGCCGCCGCGCCGCGCCCGCCGCGCCGCCACCCGCGACAGCTCCACCACCGGCCCGTGTTGACGGACGGCCTGGTGACTACGGGTAGAACTCACCCACAAACTTGACCTTCCACACGCGATGCGGCAGCGCCAGAGCGTCCTGGGTGAGCGCGGGCAGGCGGGCCACCATCTGGCCGAACACGGAGCGCATGCCGGCCGGGCCCGCCAGCCCGCTGCCGCCGCGCCGCGCCCGCCGCGCCGCCACCCGCGACAGCTCCACCACCGGCC
This sequence comes from Melanargia galathea, assembly GCA_920104075.1. Classification (NCBI taxonomy): domain Eukaryota; kingdom Metazoa; phylum Arthropoda; class Insecta; order Lepidoptera; family Nymphalidae; genus Melanargia; species Melanargia galathea. The sequence continues at coordinate 6,022,843 of OV049863.1, forward strand.
CGTGTTGACGGACGGCCTGGTGACTACGGGTAGAACTCACCCACAAACTTGACCTTCCACACGCGATGCGGCAGCGCCAGAGCGTCCTGGGTGAGCGCGGGCAGGCGGGCCACCATCTGGCCGAACACGGAGCGCATGCCGGCCGGGCCCGCCAGCCCGCTGCCGCCGCGCCGCGCCCGCCGCGCCGCCACCCGCGACAGCTCCACCACCGGCCCGTGTTGACGGACGGCCTGGTGACTACGGGTAGAACTCACCCACAAACTTGACCTTCCACACGCGATGCGGCAGCGCCAGAGCGTCCTGGGTGAGCGCGGGCAGGCAGGGCCACCATCTGGCCGAACACGGAGCGCATGCCGGCCGGGCCCGCCAGCCCGCTGCCGCCGCGCCGCGCCCGCCGCGCCGCCACCCGCGACAGCTCCACCACCGGCCCGTGTTGACGGACGGCCTGGTGACTACGGGTAGAACTCACCCACAAACTTGACCTTCCACACGCGATGCGGCAGCGCCAGAGCGTCCTGGGTGAGCGCGGGCAGGCGGGCCACCATCTGGCCGAACACGGAGCGCATGCCGGCCGGGCCCGCCAGCCCGCTGCCGCCGCGCCGCGCCCGCCGCGCCGCCACCCGCGACAGCTCCACCACCGGCCCGTGTTGACGGACGGCCTGGTGACTACGGGTAGAACTCACCCACAAACTTGACCTTCCACACGCGATGCGGCAGCGCCAGAGCGTCCTGGGTGAGCGCGGGCAGGCGGGCCACCATCTGGCCGAACACGGAGCGCATGCCGGCCGGGCCCGCCAGCCCGCTGCCGCCGCGCCGCGCCCGCCGCGCCGCCACCCGCGACAGCTCCACCACCGGCCCGTGTTGACGGACGGCCTGGTGACTACGGGTAGAACTCACCCACAAACTTGACCTTCCACACGCGATGCGGCAGCGCCAGAGCGTCCTGGGTGAGCGCGGGCAGGCGGGCCACCATCTGGCCGAACACGGAGCGCATGCCGGCCGGGCCCGCCAGCCCGCTGCCGCCGCGCCGCGCCCGCCGCGCCGCCACCCGCGACAGCTCCACCACCGGCCCGTGTTGACGGACGGCCTGGTGACTACGGGTAGAACTCACCCACAAACTTGACCTTCCACACGCGATGCGGCAGCGCCAGAGCGTCCTGGGTGAGCGCGGGCAGGCGGGCCACCATCTGGCCGAACACGGAGCGCATGCCGGCCGGGCCCGCCAGCCCGCTGCCGCCGCGCCGCGCCCGCCGCGCCGCCACCCGCGACAGCTCCACCACCGGCCCGTGTTGACGGACGGCCTGGTGACTACGGGTAGAACTCACCCACAAACTTGACCTTCCACACGCGATGCGGCAGCGCCAGAGCGTCCTGGGTGAGCGCGGGCAGGCGGGCCACCATCTGGCCGAACACGGAGCGCATGCCGGCCGGGCCCGCCAGCCCGCTGCCGCCGCGCCGCGCCCGCCGCGCCGCCACCCGCGACAGCTCCACCACCGGCCCGTGTTGACGGACGGCCTGGTGACTACGGGTAGAACTCACCCACAAACTTGACCTTCCACACGCGATGCGGCAGCGCCAGAGCGTCCTGGGTGAGCGCGGGCAGGCGGGCCACCATCTGGCCGAACACGGAGCGCATGCCGGCCGGGCCCGCCAGCCCGCTGCCGCCGCGCCGCGCCCGCCGCGCCGCCACCCGCGACAGCTCCACCACCGGCCCGTGTTGACGGACGGCCTGGTGACTACGGGTAGAACTCACCCACAAACTTGACCTTCCACACGCGATGCGGCAGCGCCAGAGCGTCCTGGGTGAGCGCGGGCAGGCGGGCCACCATCTGGCCGAACACGGAGCGCATGCCGGCCGGGCCCGCCAGCCCGCTGCCGCCGCGCCGCGCCCGCCGCGCCGCCACCCGCGACAGCTCCACCACCGGCCCGTGTTGACGGACGGCCTGGTGACTACGGGTAGAACTCACCCACAAACTTGACCTTCCACACGCGATGCGGCAGCGCCAGAGCGTCCTGGGTGAGCGCGGGCAGGCGGGCCACCATCTGGCCGAACACGGAGCGCATGCCGGCCGGGCCCGCCAGCCCGCTGCCGCCGCGCCGCGCCCGCCGCGCCGCCACCCGCGACAGCTCCACCACCGGCCCGTGTTGACGGACGGCCTGGTGACTACGGGTAGAACTCACCCACAAACTTGACCTTCCACACGCGATGCGGCAGCGCCAGAGCGTCCTGGGTGAGCGCGGGCAGGCGGGCCACCATCTGGCCGAACACGGAGCGCATGCCGGCCGGGCCCGCCAGCCCGCTGCCGCCGCGCCGCGCCCGCCGCGCCGCCACCCGCGACAGCTCCACCACCGGCCCGTGTTGACGGACGGCCTGGTGACTACGGGTAGAACTCACCCACAAACTTGACCTTCCACACGCGATGCGGCAGCGCCAGAGCGTCCTGGGTGAGCGCGGGCAGGCGGGCCACCATCTGGCCGAACACGGAGCGCATGCCGGCCGGGCCCGCCAGCCCGCTGCCGCCGCGCCGCGCCCGCCGCGCCGCCACCCGCGACAGCTCCACCACCGGCCCGTGTTGACGGACGGCCTGGTGACTACGGGTAGAACTCACCCACAAACTTGACCTTCCACACGCGATGCGGCAGCGCCAGAGCGTCCTGGGTGAGCGCGGGCAGGCGGGCCACCATCTGGCCGAACACGGAGCGCATGCCGGCCGGGCCCGCCAGCCCGCTGCCGCCGCGCCGCGCCCGCCGCGCCGCCACCCGCGACAGCTCCACCACCGGCCCGTGTTGACGGACGGCCTGGTGACTACGGGTAGAACTCACCCACAAACTTGACCTTCCACACGCGATGCGGCAGCGCCAGAGCGTCCTGGGTGAGCGCGGGCAGGCGGGCCACCATCTGGCCGAACACGGAGCGCATGCCGGCCGGGCCCGCCAGCCCGCTGCCGCCGCGCCGCGCCCGCCGCGCCGCCACCCGCGACAGCTCCACCACCGGCCCGTGTTGACGGACGGCCTGGTGACTACGGGTAGAACTCACCCACAAACTTGACCTTCCACACGCGATGCGGCAGCGCCAGAGCGTCCTGGGTGAGCGCGGGCAGGCGGGCCACCATCTGGCCGAACACGGAGCGCATGCCGGCCGGGCCCGCCAGCCCGCTGCCGCCGCGCCGCGCCCGCCGCGCCGCCACCCGCGACAGCTCCACCACCGGCCCGTGTTGACGGACGGCCTGGTGACTACGGGTAGAACTCACCCACAAACTTGACCTTCCACACGCGATGCGGCAGCGCCAGAGCGTCCTGGGTGAGCGCGGGCAGGCGGGCCACCATCTGGCCGAACACGGAGCGCATGCCGGCCGGGCCCGCCAGCCCGCTGCCGCCGCGCCGCGCCCGCCGCGCCGCCACCCGCGACAGCTCCACCACCGGCCCGTGTTGACGGACGGCCTGGTGACTACGGGTAGAACTCACCCACAAACTTGACCTTCCACACGCGATGCGGCAGCGCCAGAGCGTCCTGGGTGAGCGCGGGCAGGCGGGCCACCATCTGGCCGAACACGGAGCGCATGCCGGCCGGGCCCGCCAGCCCGCTGCCGCCGCGCCGCGCCCGCCGCGCCGCCACCCGCGACAGCTCCACCACCGGCCCGTGTTGACGGACGGCCTGGTGACTACGGGTAGAACTCACCCACAAACTTGACCTTCCACACGCGATGCGGCAGCGCCAGAGCGTCCTGGGTGAGCGCGGGCAGGCGGGCCACCATCTGGCCGAACACGGAGCGCATGCCGGCCGGGCCCGCCAGCCCGCTGCCGCCGCGCCGCGCCCGCCGCGCCGCCACCCGCGACAGCTCCACCACCGGCCCGTGTTGACGGACGGCCTGGTGACTACGGGTAGAACTCACCCACAAACTTGACCTTCCACACGCGATGCGGCAGCGCCAGAGCGTCCTGGGTGAGCGCGGGCAGGCGGGCCACCATCTGGCCGAACACGGAGCGCATGCCGGCCGGGCCCGCCAGCCCGCTGCCGCCGCGCCGCGCCCGCCGCGCCGCCACCCGCGACAGCTCCACCACCGGCCCGTGTTGACGGACGGCCTGGTGACTACGGGTAGAACTCACCCACAAACTTGACCTTCCACACGCGATGCGGCAGCGCCAGAGCGTCCTGGGTGAGCGCGGGCAGGCGGGCCACCATCTGGCCGAACACGGAGCGCATGCCGGCCGGGCCCGCCAGCCCGCTGCCGCCGCGCCGCGCCCGCCGCGCCGCCACCCGCGACAGCTCCACCACCGGCCCGTGTTGACGGACGGCCTGGTGACTACGGGTAGAACTCACCCACAAACTTGACCTTCCACACGCGATGCGGCAGCGCCAGAGCGTCCTGGGTGAGCGCGGGCAGGCGGGCCACCATCTGGCCGAACACGGAGCGCATGCCGGCCGGGCCCGCCAGCCCGCTGCCGCCGCGCCGCGCCCGCCGCGCCTCGCCCGCCGCGCCGCCACCCGCGACAGCTCCACCACCGGCCCGTGTTGACGGACGGCCTGGTGACTACGGGTAGAACTCACCCACAAACTTGACCTTCCACACGCGATGCGGCAGCGCCAGAGCGTCCTGGGTGAGCGCGGGCAGGCGGGCCACCATCTGGCCGAACACGGAGCGCATGCCGGCCGGGCCCGCCAGCCCGCTGCCGCCGCGCCGCGCCCGCCGCGCCGCCACCCGCGACAGCTCCACCACCGGCCCGTGTTGACGGACGGCCTGGTGACTACGGGTAGAACTCACCCACAAACTTGACCTTCCACACGCGATGCGGCAGCGCCAGAGCGTCCTGGGTGAGCGCGGGCAGGCGGGCCACCATCTGGCCGAACACGGAGCGCATGCCGGCCGGGCCCGCCAGCCCGCTGCCGCCGCGCCGCGCCCGCCGCGCCGCCACCCGCGACAGCTCCACCACCGGCCCGTGTTGACGGACGGCCTGGTGACTACGGGTAGAACTCACCCACAAACTTGACCTTCCACACGCGATGCGGCAGCGCCAGAGCGTCCTGGGTGAGCGCGGGCAGGCGGGCCACCATCTGGCCGAACACGGAGCGCATGCCGGCCGGGCCCGCCAGCCCGCTGCCGCCGCGCCGCGCCCGCCGCGCCGCCACCCGCGACAGCTCCACCACCGGCCCGTGTTGACGGACGGCCTGGTGACTACGGGTAGAACTCACCCACAAACTTGACCTTCCACACGCGATGCGGCAGCGCCAGAGCGTCCTGGGTGAGCGCGGGCAGGCGGGCCACCATCTGGCCGAACACGGAGCGCATGCCGGCCGGGCCCGCCAGCCCGCTGCCGCCGCGCCGCGCCCGCCGCGCCGCCACCCGCGACAGCTCCACCACCGGCCCGTGTTGACGGACGGCCTGGTGACTACGGGTAGAACTCACCCACAAACTTGACCTTCCACACGCGATGCGGCAGCGCCAGAGCGTCCTGGGTGAGCGCGGGCAGGCGGGCCACCATCTGGCCGAACACGGAGCGCATGCCGGCCGGGCCCGCCAGCCCGCTGCCGCCGCGCCGCGCCCGCCGCGCCGCCACCCGCGACAGCTCCACCACCGGCCCGTGTTGACGGACGGCCTGGTGACTACGGGTAGAACTCACCCACAAACTTGACCTTCCACACGCGATGCGGCAGCGCCAGAGCGTCCTGGGTGAGCGCGGGCAGGCGGGCCACCATCTGGCCGAACACGGAGCGCATGCCGGCCGGGCCCGCCAGCCCGCTGCCGCCGCGCCGCGCCCGCCGCGCCGCCACCCGCGACAGCTCCACCACCGGCCCGTGTTGACGGACGGCCTGGTGACTACGGGTAGAACTCACCCACAAACTTGACCTTCCACACGCGATGCGGCAGCGCCAGAGCGTCCTGGGTGAGCGCGGGCAGGCGGGCCACCATCTGGCCGAACACGGAGCGCATGCCGGCCGGGCCCGCCAGCCCGCTGCCGCCGCGCCGCGCCCGCCGCGCCGCCACCCGCGACAGCTCCACCACCGGCCCGTGTTGACGGACGGCCTGGTGACTACGGGTAGAACTCACCCACAAACTTGACCTTCCACACGCGATGCGGCAGCGCCAGAGCGTCCTGGGTGAGCGCGGGCAGGCGGGCCACCATCTGGCCGAACACGGAGCGCATGCCGGCCGGGCCCGCCAGCCCGCTGCCGCCGCGCCGCGCCCGCCGCGCCGCCACCCGCGACAGCTCCACCACCGGCCCGTGTTGACGGACGGCCTGGTGACTACGGGTAGAACTCACCCACAAACTTGACCTTCCACACGCGATGCGGCAGCGCCAGAGCGTCCTGGGTGAGCGCGGGCAGGCGGGCCACCATCTGGCCGAACACGGAGCGCATGCCGGCCGGGCCCGCCAGCCCGCTGCCGCCGCGCCGCGCCCGCCGCGCCGCCACCCGCGACAGCTCCACCACCGGCCCGTGTTGACGGACGGCCTGGTGACTACGGGTAGAACTCACCCACAAACTTGACCTTCCACACGCGATGCGGCAGCGCCAGAGCGTCCTGGGTGAGCGCGGGCAGGCGGGCCACCATCTGGCCGAACACGGAGCGCATGCCGGCCGGGCCCGCCAGCCCGCTGCCGCCGCGCCGCGCCCGCCGCGCCGCCACCCGCGACAGCTCCACCACCGGCCCGTGCTGCCGCTCGCGCACCATCGTCGCCATTATTGCCTGCGACAATAAACTCAAATTCAAACTCAAAATGAACTTTATTCAAAATTGGTACACTGTACACTTTTTGAACGTCAATTTAAATACAGGTGATAATTACTTACGGAAACTTAAAACTAAAACTACGAGGGTTCCAAACACGCCCTGGTCTGAGAAGAGCCCACAACAAACTCAGCCGGGTTTATTTTTTTTATTATCACCATCTTACAATATGATAAAGCCATAAAAATGATAAATAATACACACATATCGCACTATGAAGATATATTGCTTAAGGCTCATATTCTCATCATACTAGGAAAAATAAAAGTCAAACGAAGGCCTCGTAGAAGCAGGATATCCTGGCTATTTAAGATTTCAATGAACAAACAAGGAATAATATTGTTCGGAAAATTTATTACTGCACGTACTAAAGGATTTAGTAAAAAGTCTTACCTTTCTGAAGGCAGCCTCTTTCACACTGTAGAACAGCAAACTCCTAAGTTGATCGAGCGGCTCGTCCAACACGAGGAGCGGGAGATTCGGGCAAACTAGTTCAGAGAATTGATGCAACAACACCTGAAATATTACTTATATGAGTGATTCAATTTCATGGTAAGTAAAAATGTTAATTTTTTCCGCATACTAAAACTACTCACTAGATTTACACAGTTCATACTTCTGCAAGATTATCGTTCTCATTTGTCGTTTATTTATTTTTACTAAAATGGATGAATGAATACAATTTTATTGTACACAACAACACAGAAGATACAGAAAACACTAATAGAACAACTCAGGTTGGTAGATGATACAATTTGGCTGCCTTATCGCTGCATAGTGACCTTCCATATAACCAAAAGCGTAAAGGAGCTACAGATACAAGGTATAATCATGTTATATTTTAATAAATGAAACGTTGTCGGCCACAAGATACTTTGACGTTGTGACAGATCCCACATGATACGACGATCAAAAAAATTCTTCCACAGTGTGATATCTTTGATAATCAGTTTTTAGTTTTCGACGTTACCCGTTGTCCGGTGAACGACAAATGAAACGCGATGCGATAAGACTATAAACAATTACCACTTATCTGTCGCGACTACGTAGGCCACGTGAAGGCTCAGCTACTGTTTGATATTTTCTCGTCGTGTCGTACAAGTCACGGCAAATAAGTCGACCGGTGACCTTCAATGCGCAGAAGTCGAAAATGAGGTATCTCGGGGTGTGAGGGGGTCGCGGGGAGGGCGTGGGGATCGTTCGTAAGCACTGATTAGTTCTCACGGATGCCTCGTAAGCGCTGATTGGCTCTTCAATCGTATTGTGTCTCGCTCACTCGTACGACACTGCGCGCACTTGAAGGTCACTGGTCGACTTACGTGCCGGGGGTTATATAATGTCGCGTTCTGGCGTTTGTCGGTCACGGGTTAGTGTTCAGCTCGGTCTGTGTCGGCGCTCACCAGTCGATCGCAGATGAGTTGCGGCGGCATGTCGCGCAGCAGGTGGCACTCGAGCGGCGGCGGCGGCGGCGCCCGCGGCGCGCGCGGCGCCTCCACGCACAGCGCCACCGTGTGCGCGCTGCCGCACGCCACGCGCGTCACGCGCTTACCCTGACGATAACGTACACTCATGTGACTGGCTGTTTGTTTATTTATTATTCATCCACAAATTAGCCCTTGACTGCGATCTCACCTGATGTTAACGATGGAAATTATGTCTACCCATTTTCTCATCGAAGACAACAACAGCGCAACTGGAAGTGATATGGCAGTTTTTACTAAACCCATACCCATCCCTGATCAGTTTCTATGCAGAATGACACCGAAACGCTTTACCGGAAATCGAACCCGGGACCTCCGATTTACAAGACCACATCGCTCACCACTGCGTCGTCGAAGCGCTCACTAAATCGTCGTAATGTCATCTATTCCGTGCAAGTCGGAACATGCAGTAAAAACTTATTTGGTTAAACCATTGACCTGTCAAGCTAAAAGGAATTTTCACGTAATGAAACTATCGCACATTTTATATTTAAACAGCAATGTATTTCAATTAGCAATTTTATTAAGTACTGAATTAATTAAAAGCCATTTAAAGCTAAAAGAAGAACCGTTTTATTTAAATATGAAACAAATTAATTGTAATCGTAATAAGCCTAGTCTTACCCCTGCACCAAGAATTTTGCTCACACATTTGAACACAGGTTTGCTTACGTGCCAGACAGACTTTACAAATACGTTCGCTTCATTTGAATTTGAACTTTGAACTCTTTGATGTGCGCTCGTAAAACCGATACCAAATGGCAAAGTGCAACTGTGTTCAAACTTTAAACAAATACCAAAGACCCCTGCCCCACACATGTTCAAACAAGTGCTTAAATGTTTATGCTGTGTGTGGCGCCGAGGTTACGAGTAGCTGTCGCTTATAATTTACTAGGTCTAGCGGACCTGGCAGATGTCATCCTGCCCGGTGACATAAAGACATCCCGTTTACCATATACCATATACCATACCCGTATACCATATACCATACCCGTATACCATATACCATACCCGTATGCCGTATAGCATACCCGTACCTACCCAGTAATTGTGTTTTCGAACCATCCAGGAACCCATTGATAAAAATGAAAAATGTGATAAATGAAGAACCGCTCGACCGGTTTTGTGCAAACTTCACATAAACCATCTACTAAATAGTCCGAACAAAGCGCAAACATTTGGTTTGGATAGGTGAGCCCGTTCTTGAGTTATAAAATCTTGACTGGCCCGTTGGCGCGGTTGGCAGTGACCCTGCCTTCCGCTCCGGGGTCGCGGGTTCGATTCCCGCCCCGAGTCTGGGTGTATTTATAACATGTATGTATGTATGTATACCTTTATTAAAAATATATATGTATTTATATGTAAATATGTCTATCAGTCGGCTGTTACCTATAACACAGGCATTAAGTTGCCTACTTTAGGAACAGACGACCGTGTGTATGTGTGAGTATTTATTTATAAAAAAAAAATAAAAAAAAAGTGACATTGATTTATAGATTGTTTGGTTGGTTTGGTTTATATTGGTATAATTAACTCGGTATATTCAAGTAAAATTCTTTGGTTCTTTAAAATGTTATATATTTTAACTAGAGCACACACAGGTTCAAGGAACAGGAAATAAGTTTTTTTTTACATAGAAAAAAAAACTCGAGGCATAGACTACTTTATGGTTAAAATCAAACATATATAAAAGAAGAAGAAGAAGATATTTGGTACCCAATACAGTAATGATGCAACAAACTAATAATGTTGTTTACTTTCAATATCACCTGTAATGCGACGAGCAGCCGCGGCCGCTGCGCCGCCAGCGTGGTGCCGTCTCCCAGCTGCCCCTCGTCGTTGTCGCCCCACGTGTACACCTCGCCCGCGTCCGTGCACGCGACGCAATGTAGACTACCTACAAGTGTAAATTGAAAATTTAAAAAACCCCCGACATACGCCATTTAGTGGCGGCGGCCATCTTGAATTTGCAATAGTGCTATTCTACTAGTCAAGCCCTTTCATTTGATACCCATATCAAGGGAGTTGTGAAATAATATATCATCCGCCATTTTGTAGCGGCGGCCATCTTGAACCGATTTTCATCAAACATAGCTAAGAACACTCTCGACTAATTCACCTTTCAAACAAAAAAAACCGCATTCAAATCGGTCCACCCGTTTGAGCGCCACAGGGGAACAGACAGACACACACACACACACACACACACACACACACACACACACACACACACACACACACACACACACACACACACACACACACACACACACACACACACACACACACACACACACACACACACACACACACACACACACACACACACACACACACACACACACACACACACACACACACACACACACACACACACACACACACACACACACACACACACACACACACACACACACACACACACACACACACACACACACACACACACACACACACACACACACACACACACACACACACACACACACACACACACACACACACACACACACACACACACACACACACACACACACACACACACACACACACACACACACACACACACACACACACACACACACACACACACACACACACACACACACACACACACACACACACACACACACACACACACACACACACACACACACACACACACACACACACACACACACACACACACACACACACACACACACACACACACACACACACACACACACACACACACACACACACACACACACACACACACACACACACACACACACACACACACACACACACACACACACACACACACACACACACACACACACACACACACACACACACACACACACACACACACACACACACACACACACACACACACACACACACACACACACACACACACACACACACACACACACACACACACACACACACACACACACACACACACACACACACACACACACACACACACACACACACACACACACACACACACACACACACACACACACACACACACACACACACACACACACACACACACACACACACACACACACACACACACACACACACACACACACACACACACACACACACACACACACACACACACACACACACACACACACACACACACACACACACACACACACACACACACACACACACACACACACACACACACACACACACACACACACACACACACACACACACACACACACACACACACACACACACACACACACACACACACACACACACACACACACACACACACACACACACACACACACACACACACACACACACACACACACACACACACACACACACACACACACACACACACACACACACACACACACACACACACACACACACACACACACACACACACACACACACACACACACACACACACACACACACACACACACACACACACACACACAGACACGTCAAACTTATAACACCCCGTCGTTTTTGCGTCGGGGGTTAAAAAACCATTCGCGGTATAATAGTCAGGTATGATTTGCTTTTCCTTGCTAACCCATTGTTTTCCTTTTGCTGGGTACAGACTGATGAAAGGTAACGTGCAATGTATAACCCCCAGCACGTAAGTCGACCGGTGACCTTCAAATGCGCGCAGCGTCGTACGAGTGAGCGGGACACAATACGATTGGAGAGCCAATCAGCGCTTACGAGGGATCCGCGAGAGCTAATCAGTGCTTACGAACGATCGCCACGCCCACCCCGGGACCCCCTCACACCCCGAGATACCTCATTTTCGACTTCTGCGCATTGAAGGTCACCGGTCGACTTATTTGCCGTGACTTGTAACATGAAATGAAAGAATTTGCCGTCTACATTAGTGCCTGCATAACAGTACCTGAATATGCTATTTTTTGTCCAACACTTACAGCTACACCCTAGCATTACAGGTTTCTTTAATTCACTGGAATAATAGTTTACGTCATTTCTAAATCAATAAAAAATGTATTTATTAATTAACAACCAATTGAGGAGGTGGAGAGGATGAAGCTGTGATAACCTAGTGGTTAGGACGACCGACTTCTAATCGGAGGTCGTGGGTTCGATCCCGGGGCACGCACCTCTAACTTTTGGGAGTTATGTGCGTTTTAAGTATTTAAATACCACTTGCTTTAACGGTGAAGGAAAACATCGTGAGGAAACCTGCATGCCTGAGAGTTCTCCATAACGTTCTCAAAGGTGTGTGAAGTCTGCCAATCCGCTTCGCCAGCGTGGTAGACTATGGCCAAAACCCTTCTCACTCTGAGAGGAGACCCGTGCTCTGTAGTGAGCCGGATGAAGAAAATTTCGTGCCTACCAAAAGAATTACATACAGATAGTAAGATATATTCGAGATCTAATGGCCGGATACTTTAGCAAAAAATACACAATGAACCCGTTGTCGTGACGCAAATCGCAATGCGACACAATGTGATTTGACAAGACTCCATAGAAAATGACAAAATTATGTACCTCAGTATAGGCTCAGCTACTGTTTAATATTTTGGCATCGTGTTGTATTATGTCGCGTTCTCGCTTTTGTCGTTCACCTAGGACAACAGGTAAAGCATCACTTACCTGTGGCAATGGAAACTATCATCTTCCCCTGCATACCCGTAACGCGCATCGGTCGCCGCACGTGCTCGTAACTGCCGTGACCCAATCTGTGGTAGTCTCCTTTGCCCCTACAAGACAATTTTCACAGGCGTTAAAGACACAAATAGAGCCAATGCGAATTTGCAGAGCCAAAGTAACAACCTGTTTATTGTATATCATAAGTACTTACCAAGTATAGACGCTGCCACACTGACATAATGCAACAGAGAACTGAGATCCGCATTCAACTTTTATCACTCGCAATCCTTTCAAACAATCGATTCTCATTGGTAGCTTACAACCTTCCGAGCCGCCGCGTCCTAAAGATCACAAAATAAACATTATATTGTCAATCCGACAATAATTAGAAAATTCGTCAACCGGGAGAAAAATAATTTTGACCTAAGATAGAGCAGTATTTAACAGCACATAAAAAAATATTTTGTCAATTAGAGAAAGGAAAAAAATCTACAGGAATAAACTAATTTTGTTCGGAGTTAGAGTAGTTTTTTAAGTACCTAATAATCAATCATAGATTAGACACATACAATTTGTTTTTAATATGGATAATAATGTTCCATGAGTACTTTACCAAGTTTCCCATAATCCCCGTCGCCCCACGACCAAACATTGTCATCGTCGGTTATGCACAGAGTTTGTGCGTCTCCGGAACCGCAGGCCACGTCGATCACTCGATATGACGACAGCGATTCCACCTAAAGAGACAGACATACGGAAATCACAGAACAAACTCATCCAAAAGAAGGTAAAGAAAATCTGAGGATTACAAAGAAGTTATCTACTCTGGAATAACAAGTTTAACGTTATAACGATAACGTAATAACGTTATTGAAATCGATGTTAACGATTGACGATTCAGAAAGTTTGAAATATGCCTAAAAACTTAATGCGTTATTGAGTTTATTGCGGAAAAAATTACAGAACGAATATGAAGATAAAATCGATTTAGTGAAAACAGACAATGGTTAGATTGAAGAAGATAATTAACATACAAATAAAATTCCAACTGTAGGAATTACCAAACTGGCGGATCAACAAACTTCGTAACGCATTAGGCTTCTCTGTGTGCTTAGTCTAAAGCGGAGCACTCGAAAACGAACTCGAAAACTATTGATCGATTTCAGAGTAAAATAGACCTAAAATGGCTTGTATTAAGGTTTGAGTTCGCCAATACATTCAGCATTCGAACAATGCTGAATGTATTGGCGAACTCAAACCTTAATACAAGCCATTTTAGGTCTATTTTACTCTGAAATCGATCAATAGTTTTCGAGTTCGTTTTCGAGTGCTCCGCTTTAGACTAAGCACACTGGTGTTGCAAAATGTTCATGGGCGGCGGTAATCAATGCGGAATGCTCGTTTGCCCGCAATTAATATAAAAAAATATATAAAAATTACCAGTTTGGGCACAAGTTGGTCCTCCGAGTCCCCGTGTCCGAGGCGGCCGTACCGCCCCTTGCCCCAGGTGTACACCCGTCCGCGCGCCGTCAAGCACGCCGAGTGCGCGCCGCCGCACGCGACCGCCACCACCTCCATGCCGGACAGCGCTGTCACCAACTTCGGACGATCGTAGCTTCTGTTATTTAATATATTGAACAATCAAAATAATCATCATATTGTAAGATATTCATAATTAAAAAAAATCCCGGCTGATTTGTGAGCTCTTCAGTTCTCGTATTAATTATCACCATTCTATGTACTTGTATGATTGGCGATCAAAAAGTATACAGTGATGGTACCAATCTATGCATATAATAAAATCGTAGACTTGCCGTTTTTGTGCGCGCATCACGCGAAAACAACTGAATGGATTGAATTCATACTACGGAGTAACATTTATAGGATGCTTTTTATACCGAAATTCAGCACGGTTCCCTTGGGAGAGGGGATGAAAGTCAAAATGTAACTGTAATTCATTAACGAGTTGTCCGTTTTCATTCATTTTTTTTGTTTGAAATGAGGCACTTTAAAACTTTAAAACTTTGTAGTTCAGAAATTACAGACATTACAACCCTGAGTATAGTACCTACATACCTACCACCTATGACTTGGAATCCGGATTGTACAGAAGCTTTTGAACGTATGGATTATCTAGTTTTGAATAAAGTTAATTAGAATAACTTTTCATCACATCACATAGAATCTTTACAATATTCACCAATGGATGGAAGAAAGTGCATATATTCTTTAGACAAAAATCGCATTATTCCTTACACTCGATTCCCGTGACCAAGTTTCCCGTCTTCACCTTCACCCCAGCTGTACACTTCTCCATCGACAGACAGCGCTAAACAATGTTTGCCGCCTGAATTGCAGGCCACCTATAAAATAAATTAGCAAAGATTATACCTATTAAAAAAAAAGTAAAATAATGCAAAGATCGGAGGTATTTGAGATATTCGAAGATTACCTTGGTGATGAAGACGTGTTGGATAGAAGCTAGCAACGTAGGTTGAGAAACCGAATCGATACCGCCAATGCCCAAACGACCGCCTGCGCCGTAACCTAAAACAATATGAAAATAAACTCAAGGGTATAACCCGCGGCACATACATCGAACGCTGAACGAAACGTGGAGGGGATAGCCGCGCATGGGAACTGTCGCGCACGTAATACAATAGCTTACCCCCTCCACTTTCGATCGATGTACGTGCCGATGTTTTTATAATCAATGATCCTAATTCGATTGTAAGAAACCTAATAAAAGAAGCAACCTTGGTGACCTTTTGACAGATTATAAATGATAAACATAATTTCTTAAATTCTTAGTTAATTGAGTTTAAGCTTAAGAATTTTTAATTAAACTCCGATAAAGCCGAGTGAGCTAGCCACATTTTTAAGGTGTAAATTGCTTTTTTTGTCCTATATGAAGATTTCACTTTCTTTCTGTCACCATAATGTTATCGAATTTTAATATTTGTATGTTTTACGAGTTTATAATAAATTAATAAATATTATAATTTATAGTGTACTAGATGATGCCCACGGCTTCGCCCGTGTGGATTTAGGTTTTTAAAAATCCCGTGGGAACTTTTGATTTTCCAGAACAAAAAGTAGCTTATCTGTAGAAACCCGTCCCCAAAACGGAAAACTCCCGTGGGATCCCCACGATTTCGGCATACAATTCCTTACAGCATCAGGGTTGAGGAGTTGGATATGTACCTACTCGAGTTCATTCAACGATAAAGTCTTTAATTGGTACCCCCAATATCAATTTAAATAACCGAAAGTTTCTAAAACCAATTAGTTTTGGTGATTAGGTTCCCTACAGCATCAGGATTGAGGAGTTGGAATCCAAATTTTTTATAGAACAGGGTCGCAATGTTTCTCTATCGATTAAAAAAAAAATTACGCAAATCGGTTCAGAAATCTCGGAGATATCGGTGTACATAGGTAGAAAAACACAACTCCTCCTTTTTTGAAAGTCGGTTAAAAAAGTAGCCTATGTTACTCCCTGGTTAATTTTCTACTTGTATGTGAAGGTCCCGTCAAAATCGGTTCAGCCGTTCCAAAGATTAGCCCGTTCAAACAGACAGACAGACAGACAGACAGACAGACAAAAATTTTAAAAACGTGTGATTCGGTTATGGTAGCGTTCAAATTACCATATGAGCTTAATATGAGGTAGTTATTTCGATATTACAGACAGACACTTCAATTTTATTTATTAGTATAGATATAGATTACAATAAGTAGCCCACCATCTAGGGCAGTCCACCATATTGTATTTAGAATGACGTCACTTAGCTAACAATGCATTGTCATCCAATCTAAACGTGTATACAACATTTCAGCTCGATTGGTTGAGGATAACAGATTTACAATTGAGTTGCAAGATCTGACCCGAACTAACGTAGTTACATACAAACATTGCAAGTTAAATAAAAAATTATAAAATGTGTATACAACCCACAATATATTCATGTAATTTAACAGAAAATATTAAATTATACTCTCAAATTGTTCAAAAAATTATGTCGTTAATCACCTACTAAATATTTTAGTTTTATATCACTCACCAGTAGCATAAACCTTCCCATCAGGCGTGACAGCGAACAGAGTTTGCTCCCCGCCCACGAGCTGCACCGGGTTGAGCGCTGCCAGCGCGTGGCACGGGGTGGGCGTCCGCACCTTGGCGCCCTCCATCCCGCTGAGCTGACCGCGGTGGTTTTTGTTTTACACCACTCACCAGTAGCATAAACCTTCCCATCAGGCGTGACAGCGAACAGAGTTTGCTCCCCGCCCACGAGCTGCACCGGGTTGAGCGCTGCGAGCGCGTGGCACGGGGTGGGCGTCCGCACCTTTGCGCCCTCCATCCCGCCGAGCTGACCGCGGTGGTTTTTGTTTTACACCACTCACCAGTAGCATAAACCTTCCCATCAGGCGTGACAGCGAACAGAGTTTGCTCCCCGCCCACGAGCTGCACCGGGTTGAGCGCTGCGAGCGCGTGGCACGGGGTGGGCGTCCGCACCTTTGCGCCCTCCATCCCGCCGAGCTGACCGCGGTGGTTTTTGTTTTACACCACTCACCAGTAGCATAAACCTTCCCATCAGGCGTGACAGCGAACAGAGTTTGCTCCCCGCCCACGAGCTGCACCGGGTTGAGCGCTGCGAGCGCGTGGCACGGGGTGGGCGTCCGCACCTTTGCGCCCTCCATCCCGCCGAGCTGACCGCGGTGGTTTTTGTTTTACACCACTCACCAGTAGCATAAACCTTCCCATCAGGCGTGACAGCGAACAGAGTTTGCTCCCCGCCCACGAGCTGCACCGGGTTGAGCGCTGCGAGCGCGTGGCACGGGGTGGGCGTCCGCACCTTGGCGCCCTCCATCCCGCGGAGCTGACCGCGGTGGTTTTTGTTTTACACCACTCACCAGTAGCATAAACCTTCCCATCAGGCGTGACAGCGAACAGAGTTTGCTCCCCGCCCACGAGCTGCACCGGGTTGAGCGCTGCCAGCGCGTGGCACGGGGTGGGCGTCCGCACCTTGGCGCCCTCCACCCCGCCGAGCTGACCGCGGTGGTTGTGTCCCCAGCCGTACACCGCGCACCCGCGGGAACTGCCGTTCCACCAGCCCGACCAGTCCTCTGGACGCCTAGGAATTACAATTTTTCCCATTGTACCATTAATTAACCAGATAGGCCAGTATATCGACAATAGTCTGTTTTAGATTTCTATTGAAACCGGCAACCAAAAGTTTGATTTTACTAACGATTTTTCAGCATTCAATCGAAACATAATATTATGATAATTATTGATAATGGTGCAGAATATCTAAACTAAAGTAAATAAGAAGTCTAAAAATATTGCTAGCCTTTTGCATAATGTCCCTTGCGGAAAAAAATATTTAGAATTGTCAAACTAAAGTTTAGAGATTTTGTACAAAAGAGTTAACACCATTATTATAATTATTATTGTTTTGAGTGAATGCTAAAATCAGTATTCAGTATTTACAAGTATAAATTAAAAAATTAAAAAACCCCTGACATTCGTCATTTTGTGGCGGTGGCCATCTTGGATTTGCATAGTGCTATTCTACTAATCAAGCCCTTTCATTTGATACCCATATTAAGGGAGTTGTGAAATAATATTTTGTAGCGGCGGCCATCTTGGATTGATTTTCATCAAACATAGCTAACAACACTCTCGACTAATTCACCTTTCAAACAAAAAAAACTGCATTCAAATCGGTTTACCCGTTTGAGCGCTACAGGGGAACAGACAGACCGACAGACACACACACACACCCACACCCACACACACAAACACAAACACACACACACACACACACACACGCACACACACACGCACACGCACACACGCACACGCACACGCACACGCACACGGACACACACACACACACACACACACAGACACGTCAAACTTATAACACCCCGTCGTTTTATGCGTCGGGGGTTAAAAAAGGCTTCATGTGAAATGGCAAATGCACTACAGTTTAAAAGCGGCACACTCACTTGTTCACCCAGTGCAGCAGTTGTTCGTCGTGCTGCCTCGTGATCGCCTTGTTGTCCTCCCACGGCCAGTGCGCGTCGGAGCCGCTCTCCTCCACGTTGTACACGCCCAGGTCCGCGAGCCTCTTGCGCACGTCGGCCAGGAAGGGCACGGGCAGCGGCACGCGGCGTGTGAGCGCGTCCGCGGTGCGCATACACAGGCAGTAGCGTTTGAACCACGCCCAGCGAGCGGCGTCCGCGCCGGTACACACGCGGGTGTCGATGCGAAGACCGCAAGCGAGCCACGCTAGTTCCTGGTTAGAAAAAATACCGGTAGTAAAAGTAGCCTTTATTAAAAAAAAAAAGAAAGAATATTAGCCTTATGATGAACATGACTAATATTCCCCTTTCCCCTCCAATAGGGTACTTTCGTTAGTGAAAAATAAATTATGAAATTTGATAAAAATGAAAATTTATGTAGAAATATACTTAAATATTCTGATTTTGAGTCATAAAAGCACGTGATTATTTTATTAAATTAAAATTAAAAGTCGTAATTTCCCATCTGTATATCACGTGACCTAAAACACGAGCCGCCTTGTTGTGACGTCATAATGATAGAAAATACTAATATTAATCTGTGGTCATATAAGCAAAAACCAAGAAAGATAGAGAAAATACTAATATTAATCTGTGGTCATATAAGCAAAAACCAAGATAGATAGAACCTATGGAATTTGAACTCCAAACAAAAAAGGACTGTTGATATTTTTTAATATATTATACATATAAATAAATATTTTCGATATATCTATATTTTTAAATATATCGATATCGGAGTTCGATATACCGAAAAAACTACCGATATATCGGCTTTATTTAAAAAATCGTAAGTCACTTCAAAAATGATTACACAGTTATATTATAGTCCAGTATCTTTATTAAACAAATTAAATTATAAATATATATATATATATATATATATATATATATATATGTGTTAGGTGTCTGCCAATCCGCTTGGCCAGCGTGGTAGACTATGGCCAAAACCCTTCTCACTCTGAGAGGAGACCCGTGCTCTGTAGTGAGCCGGTAATGGGTTGATCATGATGATGATGATGATGAATCATCATCATCATGGTGTTAGGTTATAGTTCTTAGTAATTATTTTATTTAAATAAGGTACACTATGGCCTGTTCCACTACCTTCTGATAAGTGTCGGGATAGCTTAAACGTAAGTTTTATCACTTGCTTACTTATGTCAAGTGACAAGGACAATAGTTGTGAATAAGCTATCCGACACTTATCAGATGGTGGTGAAACAGGGCCTTATACCAATATTTTTAAATGACGTTATCACGTAAAATATTCATCCGTAAGCCGACTTGACAGACAACTAATGATGTTTACAAAGATGTTTTAACATTCTGGAATTCGGCAGAACAGAAGTCTGGGTTACATGCAAAGAACTTTGCAACCATAATTGAATCAATTTTTGGCAGAGTAGTACTATCTGCTTTTACACAACCGGTTTGCATATTAATAAATAAATAGGTAAAAATAAAATGCACTGACGAAAAAACACAATTACTTAATACTCCTTGAAGATAAAGTTGATCTGTTTACACTGAACTGAAAGTTGTTGCTTCAGAGTACAATGAACTTTATGGTTTTTGTCTATATGACCATAGATTAATGATTAGTATTAACTATCATTATGACGTCACAACAAGGCGGCTCGTGTTTAAGGTCACGTGATATACAGATTAAAGATTACGACTTTTAATTTTAATTTAATAAAAAAATAATGAGCTTTTGTGACTCAAAATCAGAATATTTAAGTATATTTCTACATAAATTTTTATTTTTATCAAATTTCTTAATTTATTTTTCACTAGCGAATGTACCTATTTTTACCACAGAGGTATATCTATTTTCAAGATGTAAGTATGTAAACTAGGAATACAGAAAAAACAATATATTTTAAATGAAATACGGTAGATTATTAAGTTTACGATGATTTTGTACCTACATTTTTGTATCTACATTTCGATATCAAACTATCGATATATCGTCCAAAAAATATTAGTAATAAAGAAAAAGTAGCCCAGGTAAATGACTTTATCTTCACTACAATATTGTTACGAATGAACCTTATTTCTAGAGCATTAAGGTTCATAATTGCTCGTCACCTAATAAATACCTAATCACCTATCGATGTAAACAACCCATGATGTAAACAACAACAAACGCGACCTTTCCGGAATAACCATCGATAGGGGTGGAACTTTCTAGAAAACGCTTAGTCACGCGGTAACGGGTATATAAAGGGACCGGCGACCGGACGGAGGCAGTTCAGTTCTGAGAGCCGAGCGAAATACAAGCGGAGGAAGCGATCGGAAGTGAAGAGGATTGGAAGCGAACAAACGTGAAGAGGAAGTCTACAAGAGGATCAGGAGTACCAAGTGGATACGGAAGTGCAGAATAAAGTCTGATCAAGGGTCACCAGGTGTTTTATTCCAAATCTTCGAACCCCAGCACGTAACAATTGGTGACAGAAGTGCGATTTGGAAGCTATGCCATTGACTCCGAGAGACGACTTCGGCAGCGAGGGTGTCAAGACCAGGGCCCAGCGTGCGGCGGAATCCAGCCGAGCACCTGTGGAGGAGCACCTGGAGGAACCAGAACCTGGTGGGTCCCCCCAGCTGGCCCCGCCCACTGGCCACACCCACCAGGCCACGCCCCTTGAGGCCCCGCCCACTGGCCACGCCCACCAGACCACGCCCCTTGAGACCACGCCCACTCAGCCGGAGGCCCCGCCCACTGGCCACACCCACCTGGCCACGCCCACTGAGCAAGCCACGCCCACCGTTGACTTGTCGAGTTTGATGCGGATAATGCAACAACAGTTTGCAGCGATACAGGAAAATCAAGAAGGGGTGCAGCGGAATGTTTTGTCGGCCGTTCACGAAGTTGGCGGCATGGTGGCTAAATTGCGAAAAGAGTTGGACCTCATGGACGAGCGAGTCACCTGCCTAGGAACGGACATAGATGGTGTGAAAACTGACCTCACCGAGCTACAGAAAAAGGTGATACGTCTTGAAACGACAAGACTAACGTCAAGTGGAGCGATGGGCGCAGTTCAGGGACCTAATGTTAAGGTACCCCCATACGACGGTAGCACCTCCTGGCCCGCGTACCGGCAACAGTTTCAGACTGTTGCTACTGCTAACGGATGGACGGACGAACAGTGCTTAACTGCCCTCACTGTCGCATTGAGAGGGCAGGCTCTAACTGTTCTGGAGGCCTTTCCTACCTCAGGCTGTGGATACAAGGAACTGTTGGATGCACTCGAATCCAGGTATGGGGAGCGACATCTGGAGCATGTGTTCCGCGCCCAGCTGCGCGATAGAGTCCAGAGATCTGGAGAGGGTCTCCAGCAATGGGCGTTGGAAATAGATAAGCTTGTGCGGAAAGCTTATCCATCGGCCGACGATAAGATGGTAACCGCAAACACCGTGCAGGCTTTTGTCGACGGAATTAAAGACCTGGAGGTAAGAGCTGCCGTGAGGCTTGGTCACCATGCCTCATTAAAAGAAGCATTGGCGCATGCCTTAGAGGTCGAAGCAGTTCGACACGACATTCGGCAGACTCACAGACTACGTGAAGTTGTCGAGGAGGTGAAAGAGGTTAAGACCTCATTCAGGAAGAAATTTGGCGCTGTGTGCTATAGATGTGGTGAGAAAGGGCATCTGCAGCTGAATTGCCCACAGAAAGAGTCGCAGATGTGCCGACTAACGAAAATAGAGGAACGGTTGGAGGAGCTTGCAAAGAGAGGTGAGAATGCAAAGTTCCCTCAAAATCAGGGAAACTAGTAACAGCCAGGACTAAGGGGCGAGTACTGGCTGGCACGGAGGGAGCCCCAGCAACGGTTATCTCACAAGTATGCGATGGGAAAAATTTAGCAATGTCAAGCATGGATAAATCAGGTTCTTGGAAGGATCCTACAGTCTATGAGCTTCTTAAAGACTGCAAAAGCAACCTGTCTTATTCACAAAGCATCAAGGCAAAGAAGTTTCTATTACGCTACGCGGACATCTTTTCTAGTCAAGAAGGAAACCCAGGGAGAACATCGTTAGTACAGCATAGAATCAATACCGGAAATGAGGGACCCATCCGTCAGCGGGCGAGACGGCTACCAATCGCGAAGGAAAAAGAAGTTGAGGATATGCTGAAAGAAATGGAAAGGAACAAAATAATAGAACCATCCGCAAGTCCCTGGTGCTCACCGGTTGTGCTTGTGAAGAAGAAAGATGGAAGCACACGGTTCTGCGTGGACTATAGGCGGCTCAATGACATCACAAAGAAGGATAGTTACCCGCTACCTAGAATCGATGACACTCTGGATACCTTGAGTGGCATGAAATGGTTTTCGACTCTAGACCTAAAATCAGGTTACTGGCAGGTAGAAATCCATCCAAAAGACAAGGAGAAGACAGCGTTCTCAACGGGAAAAGGATTATGGCAGTTTAATGTTATGCCTTTTGGATTGTGCAACGCACCTGCCACCTTCGAACGACTCATGGAATGTGTGCTAGCAGGTTTAGTAGGAGATGCCTGCTTGGTGTATCTAGATGACGTCGTTATCATGGGTCGAGACTTCGAGGACCATTTGCAAAACATGGAGCGAGTCTTCGCCAAAATACATGGGGCAAACTTAAAACTTAACCCGAAGAAGTGTCAGCTATTCAGGAAAGAAGTAAATTATCTCGGCCATGTCATCACAAGTGAGGGCATCCAGACTGACCCGGCGAAAATTGAAGTGGTTAAAAAATGGCCTACCCCTAAAGACAAGACAGAGGTAAGGGCATTTTTGGGTTTGTGCTCTTACTACAGGCGTTTCGTCAAGGGGTTTTCTGAGATCGCAAAACCGTTACATAGACTGACGGAAGAGAAAAGACCATTTTGTTGGGATGAAGCCTGTGAAGGTTCCTTTTCAAAACTGAAGAAATACCTATGTGAAACACCAATTCTGGGATACCCACAACCGGAAGGCCAGTTTATCGTCGATACCGACGCGAGCAACACAGCGATTGGAGGAGTGCTATCCCAAAAGCAGGGAGATAGAGAAGTCGTTATGGGGTATTTCAGCAAATCACTGTCAAGACCGGAACGGAACTACTGCGTGACACGGAGGGAACTTTTTGCCGTGGTAAAAACATTGCAACACTTCAGCAAGTACCTAATCGGCCGAAAGTTTTTACTACGTACGGATCATGCAGCATTGAAATGGCTACTGCAATTTAAGAATCCCGAAGGTCAAGTTGCTCGGTGGATTGAACAGCTCCAGGAATATGACTTCGAGACTCAACATCGCAGCGGGAAGTCACATGGAAATGCAGATGCACTTTCTCGGAGGCCATGCCCGGAAGAATGCAAACATTGCATCAAACAGGAGTCGACGGAGCTATCATTGAAACTTACCAGGACGAGTTCCTTAGGACCCTGGGAGGATGATGCAATGAAGATGGCTCAAGAGGGTGATGAGGATCTACGGCACATCATCGTGTGGAAGAAAAGAGGAGACGCCAGACCAACATGGAGTGAGGTTGCACCTATGAGCGTTATCACTAAGGCATACTGGGCACAGTGGAGCAGTCTTACGCTACAAAATGGAATACTCTACCGAAAATGGGAAAAGACTAACGGCAGGGAGTTCCATCTTCAGGTAGTCGTTCCGAGAGCCAAGATACCCGATGTCCTACGTGAAATGCATGACGGACTTTCGGGAGGTCATCTTGGCGTCAAGAAGACACTAACGAAAGTACGGGAGAGGTTCTACTGGCTCCATTGTCGGGAGGATGTGCAGGATTGGTGCCGTAAATGTACCATTTGCGCTGCCGTGAAGGGACCACAGACAAGGAGTAGAGGTAACCTGCAGCTGTACAATGTTGGTGCACCCTGGGAACGTATAGCTGTTGATATAGCCGGACCATTCCCTGTGACTGAATCAGGGAACAAATACTTCATGGTTGTTATGGACTACTTCACTAAGTGGCCGGAAGTATTTGCGATACCTAACCAGGAAGCTACAACTGTTGCAACTAAGCTCGTTGAGGAGGTTATATGTCGCTTTGGTGTACCATTGGAAATCCACTCAGACCAAGGAAGGAACTTTGAATCGCAAGTGTTTCAGGAAGTATGCAGAATTTTGGGTCTGCATAAGACACGCACAACTGCGTACCACCCGCAGTCTGACGGAATGGTTGAAAGATTCAATCAGACGCTTGAAAGGCATTTGGCAAAGTTGGTTGACGCCCACCAAAGAGACTGGGACAGGTACATTCCACTGTTTCTCCTCGCCTACAGGACTGCAGAGCATGAGAGCACAAAAGCAACTCCGGCGTTAGTCAATTATGGCAGGGAACTACGGTTACCAGTAGACTTATTGATGGGAGGGTCACCGGATGAACCTTGCACCGTACAAGACTACGTCGCCAATCTGAGAGAGAAAATGCGAGAAATACATGCTACAGTTCGGGAAAACGGATTGCAATCGAGTGAGAACATGAAAACCAGATACGACCGGAAATCGAACACGAGCGGATTCGAGGAAGGTGCCTTAGTCTGGCTGCATAATCCGACTCGTCGAAAAGGGAAATCTCCAAAATTGCAAACCAGATGGGAGGGTCCATACAAAGTGGTTACCCGTATTAACGACGTCACGTATAGGATTCAACGTCAACCAAGGGGAAAATTTAAGGTTGTGCACATCGACCGCTTGGCAAAACATTACGGAAGCAACAGTGATGCTCGGGACGAGCATCGCTAAGAGGGGGGCAGTGTTACGAATGAACCTTATTTCTAGAGCATTAAGGTTCATAATTGCTCGTCACCTAATAAATACCTAATCACCTATCGATGTAAACAACCCATGATGTAAACAACAACAAACGCGACCTTTCCGGAATAACCATCGATAGGGGTGGAACTTTCTAGAAAACGCTTAGTCACGCGGTAACGGGTATATAAAGGGACCGGCGACCGGACGGAGGCAGTTCAGTTCTGAGAGCCGAGCGAAATACAAGCGGAGGAAGCGATCGGAAGTGAAGAGGATTGGAAGCGAACAAACGTGAAGAGGAAGTCTACAAGAGGATCAGGAGTACCAAGTGGATACGGAAGTGCAGAATAAAGTCTGATCAAGGGTCACCAGGTGTTTTATTCCAAATCTTCGAACCCCAGCACGTAACAATATTTAAGGCGCAAATTCCAGTGTTATATAGAATACATTTATAACCTTCTTGTTTAACATTATTACGTCAAAGAAATGGCTGACAGTGGCTGACAGCGTTTTCGCGGCATTAAAAAATGATTAAAATTTAATTTAATTTTATGGCATGAACGCGTATTTATTTTGCCGAAATATATTTTTTTGTGGCTTTTTATTAAGAAAAACAACATTTTGAAGTGGTTTTTCAAACACAGTAGAATACCCTATTAAGTGAAAACTTGTGTTAGGAGTGGGTACAACAATCAAAGGCGGCTCGTCCTAAGGTGCGCTGGTGCAGTGCACCCCCACAAAAAATGATATAAAAATCTTTTTTAATCAATATAATTGATATTTTATTTTTACTAATTTGGTTATCCGTAACCACATTATTTTACGTACCTTCAGATATATAATTAATAATTAATACCTATTTAACTTGTACCGAATACTAAAAGTGGAGCGCTAGCAATATCGCTCCTATGAAATAAATGTCCATACAAGAAACAATACTGAATTCAAAGGGTGTGAAAGGGAAAGCTCTGCACGCTCCGAACCGTGAAACAAAAGATTTAGTACGAGAAAATCTTTGAATGTGGTGCGCCGCTCCTGTGCTACGTTGCCAGTTCGCTTAGTTGATAAAAAAAATCCTCAGGGATCATGTCAAACGGTCAATAATGCGATGTTGCCAATTTTATGTAAACATCTGTGAAAAATATATCAAGTCAACCGAAACTAAACCTTAAAGTTGAAAGAGTAAGATTGATAATAAGATAAGATTAAACTTAACTTTATTATTAAACAAGTTACAACATTACGTTAACATAAAATTAGTTCTTAATAGTAGTTTATGAAACGGTTGCATAATAGAGGTTATTAAAACACGAGTGTTAGTTTAAAAAACGAGCCGCAGGCGAGTTTTTTAATAGTATTACACGAGTGTTTTAATAACTAATTATGTAGAGTTTCATACACTACTTTATCTAAGCTCATCAATAGGTATCTTACGTATAAAAGAAAAGACTAAGAAATTAACAAAATTATTTATTATAATAAGTATTCATGTTTTGGATATTGCAATTTATAAATGTACTCAATTCTTCAGGGGAGAACGTTTTTGCATTTTTTCCCTTAAAGCCCTGCGATTTTCTTTTTAAAACAGCAATCAGTCTTGTGTATTTAATAATATCGATTTGGTTGTAGATACTCAATATACTTTTGAGCATTGAGTATTTAGCCCATAAGGACAAAGACTTAAATTTATTTGATAATTCTTGGAAATATGCTAGCATTACATTTTCTGAAAATGAAGTGGTTTTTTTTCAAAATTTTCCAACTCATAAAATCTTGGTAACATTTATCGTAAATTTTCTTTGATTTTGCTGGCAAAAGATTATTTGTCATTCCCGATGCTATTTCCAGAATGTCTGGTGGAGTTAAATTCTCTTCAGTATTACTGCTAGACATTTTTCCGCGCAACAAAAATCACTTGCAAAATTTTGAGTTACAAAAACTGAATAGTAAATAAATAATAAATTAAAAATTTAAATAATAGGCGCCAAAATTCAATTGTCAATTTCGAATGTGCGGTGCGTGCAGTGCGTCTATGGTCAATTATGGTAGCACTACACTCTGTCCTCTGGCCGCATCTTGCTACCGCCACACTTTCGCAGTAGTAGTAATAGGGTAACTTTGATAGCGGGATAATCATTGTAAGTAACAAAATTAAACTAACTAACTATTGTAAACTAACTATTGTACCTATTTCTTTTAAAATGTTTCTTTTGTTTAATTTATGTTTTTTTGGTGTACAATAAAGTATTAAATAATAATAATAATAATAAACACCCGGCATGGCTCAAAAATACCAGAACCCAGTGCCTGTACTATAATGTAGAAAAAATTATTTTTTAACATTGTTTTGCAATAATTTCCTAACAAAGTAGTGTTATAATGAACTTTTTTAATTTTTTTTTTAAATATTATAGATGTATGTGAATAAAGTAGTCCAATATATGACACATTTTGATTTCATATTCGGAATTTTATGATATGAGAGTAGATAAAATTATTTAAGATTAGGTTCAAATTGTTTTTTTAATGTGATTATTCGACTAAAACAAGAAGTGTCTTGCTTTACCCATGTAAATAATGTACGTCGGAGGCTCGGACCATCGGTCTATTAGTTCAGTACTAGTTTGATTTCAGTAGGTACAGTAGTCAGTACTAATATAATACTTTAATCGTAAAACTGTACCTACCTACTACACAGAGGACATTGGATAAATTAATATACAACTCTAGTGACAAGCAAATGGTAGATAGGTACATCAAGATGACGATGCATGGCGACATAGCACAGTGAGTATTTCAGTAGTAGTTAAAAAGACATTTTCAATACAGTTGTTTAACATGGCGTACTTTCAGAGGCTATAGTTATGACTCGAAAATTAAATCTTTTGCACAGGCATGTTTTGTTTTACGCGGTCGTGACTTTTGTTTTTCGAGCTCGATCATTTTGTTTTGCAGTTTATTTTTAAATTTATAAGTCAATTTAAAAAGTTTAGTAGCAAGGAGTTTTCATACATAGAATAAAATCGGATAGATTTTATATTACCATTTTTAATTTAATTATTTTCACATTAACATATCTCAAAAATCGAATAGGCTGTATACGCGTAGACCGTTGCCTAGTTTCGTCTTAAAATGTCCAGTTGCTAAAGCGCGAATTTTATTTTTTTATTTAAATTTTCTGAAAGTTTTCATTTTTTGTGTGATAAATTGATTATTTTTTGTAAATATGAGTTCAAGTACAAGTGATATTATGGAATTAACTCCACCTGATATTTTATCTGGGGCAAAAATGACGCAAGATGGAATTTTGCCCCCAAGATTCCTACAAAGATAGGTACGTACGTATGTATGTTGAAATAAACATTTGATTCTTCGATTTGTTTTTTTTACTATTTCCCACAACTGTATTGAAAAACGTCGTGTGATACACGGGTGTATCGGTTATTGCAAACTCGTGACATTAAAAACCCTCACCTTCGGTTCGGGCTTGTTAATGACAGCTCGTTTGCAATAACCAACATTCCACCCTTGTATCACAATGTACTATTTCGTTTTTTTTTGTGACACCCATTTTGAACACCCATGCAAAATTCTCACGAGCCGCCTCTGACAACAATAGTGTGACGGGTCGAGTTTGAACCGTCGCGGTCGCCCTTTACGGTATTTTTTTCGCGTCCGACGACCGTTGAGCTATTTAGGCTATTAATATGTTATTGTCAGTGATCTTTTTAATGTAAATTGTTCTCTTCCTGCCTTTGTAAAGCTTCACGCGAAGCTCATGAGACTAACAAGAGCACGAAAAAAATTCACAAGTTCACTAACCAATGTTGGACCCCTTCGTACACGAATTTTGCAGGCTTTTATTTAAAATTTTTGGACTGTACCTAAAACGGAAGGTAATCTACAATATTTTCTACAAAATGTATGAGGTGGCATTTGCGGTACGAGACGGCGACGCGCGATCTCATCACAATAATATGAAACTTGAAAAATGTTTTGAATGGAAATGTATGGAGAGCATTTGAAGTAAACTACTACGACGCGCGACACTAGCAGTTGATGGCGCAATACGTCTTACCTGTCGCCTGTCGCGATTGCTTTCCTCAAATCCTATCTTTACAGAGCGTAGCATAGTAAAACGATCAAACATTTTAAACCCAGAAGATCCGATGTCGAAACGCACTGACCTTGAGATAATGCGTATGTAACAGATGCGTGCCGGTACGCAGTGCGGGCTCTTCATGTTCGTACTGCGCCTGCAGGAGTTGCGGCAAGGCCTGCAGGGCGGTGGGCGAGGCGACCCCCTCCCCCGCGCTGCCGCCGAGCCCCCCCGCGCACACTACGCCGCGCAAACGTCGCACGCACCATACACGTCCACGCCACGCTACAAACAATCACGCCACGTCATACTAAAGTAATTGTAATTTATCTTTTGTTTCCAAATGGAAACAAACTCTTCAAAATATTTAACATTTTTACTCTATTCCTTGACACTTTCAACCTTTCGAATCGAAAGTTTTCAACTATTTTTGTTTCGGTGTCACATGAATTTATTACCATTTGCTTTTACAACTCTCCAGAGATGTAAAGCAATGATTGGCTACGATTTATTAGCTATAGGAAAGCTGTGGTTACACAAGCACTTATTGGTTAAGGTAAAGAATATCAAAAAAGTATACAGATACTTACACAACGTAGGCATTTGGGCACAAATAGCTAAAGCCTGCGCCAGTCGCGGCGCTAGCTGATGATCATTCGATATAGCCGACAGCAAGGGACCATCTAATAACCGCCATGCCAACTCCACAGAGGGACACGACAGAACGTAACGATCTGTGCCACTTTCCTAGAAAAAAGTTTTAACTTCGCTGGAAATACGGCATTAGAATTAGGTCCTGTTTCAGCACCTTCCGATAAGTTTCGGATAGCTTATTCACATATCTTTGTCACTTGACATAAAGTAAGAAATTAACAAAACGTACGTTTAGGCTATCCGACATTTATCAGGTGATGAAAAAGGCCCTTAGGCCTCATGTTAACACGCCACGTTTTATCAACATTTTATATGGATAACGCACCGGACCGGAGTTTCCACGGCGTGTTATCAAAGGGCCTAAGTCTAGTTTGGTCAAAACTAAAAGTACTGCCATACCTACAAATTGTTTGCTGAAGGAACGATATGGTTTTTGAACCTCATTATTTAGTTGACATTTTGTCAACAAAGACTTAACGATATATTGTATAGTACAAAAACATTATTAACATACAAAATACGAATATTTCTTACCGTATTGGAATGTGACGGCAAAATTGGATGCGCTGTGAAACGCCACCCCCATCCGTTCACTGATCCATCGCTTGTGAATCTCCAACGTAGTTCATCACCTTTAGGTTTAAGTTTATTGTATCAAAAGATAATTTAGATAGAAAAGCTGAAAAGGTAGTTTTTTTCTCACTCACCATTTACAACGATTTCTTGGGCCCAATCCGCGGGTTCCCTGCCAGATCTGGTAGCAAGGACTCTACCAGCACTGTCTGATATTGTTAGCGGGTCATTCCTTCTCTCGGTGGAGCAGCCTTGCTCAAATGATACTCGGAGGGATGACGCACCGGGTATTTTTACTACGCCTGGAAGTTATTTTTTAAATAATAAGATAAAGATTATGTAGAAGTTGTATATCAAAACTAATCCATTTACCAATACGATAGGTACATTTGATTTGGTTAAAAAAAAAGCTTAGACATAAGACACATGGTTCAGATATATTGTGGCCCAGAGTCTTGGAGCAGAGAAGTGTCTAAAACTTTCCAAACTAAACTGAGCAACAAACTACACATAACTACAAATATGTATGTACAACGTTGGAGAAAATTCTCTGCGATAGCGTCAACGTGCATCGATGAGAATTCTTGGTACATACGGAAAAAGGTAAAAAACAAACGCTACATAAAATATTGCTCAATTGATTTCAGACATTAGACCTAACTTTTTTTTTGTTTTTCTAAAGATAAAAAGATTAGGTAAGAAGATGGAAACATTTTTTATGGCTTAAAGAGTTGTCAGAAGTTTTCCAAACTTGTAACTTTCCATTAGTAAATTCTGACAGGTTTGAGTACATACCGGAGATGTCGGTGTCATCGGCGTAGGGGTGCGGGCTGTCGACGGTGACGGGGCGCGGGGGCGCGCGCGCGCCGCCCGCCGCCGCCTCCTCCAGCTCGCACACGCACACCTCCACCACCATGTCCGCTACCGCGGGCTTGCTTGCGCACAGCGCTGGATCACGGAACACATTCGGTATAGGGAAAGAAAGGACATTGTAATAATAATTATTTTTAAAATAGCTAAAAAACTTTAATCCATACTAAAATTATAAATGCAAAAGTAATTGTCTGTCTGTATGTTACGCTTTCACGCGTAAACCGGTAAACCGATTTTAACGAAATTTGGCACAAAGATGGATGGATAAGGATGGAGGCTAAACCTTGGAAGGACACAGGCTACTTTTTATCACGGAAAATAATAGAGTTCCTATGGGATTTTTAAAATACCTAAATCCACGTGTATGGAGTCGCGGGCATCAGGTAGTATCTATAAATCAATTTGATCTATTTATTTCATATTTTTTCAAACAATTGCGTGAGCATGATCTTATTCCTACAAAAATCCAAACTATTTTTGAGTCTCATGATTTTATTGTTTTACGAGCGGATACCCGCGACTTCGTTCGCGTGGATATTGATTTTAATAATCACGTGAGAATCATTTTGTTTTTCCTATGCTCCTTTGAGCTTAAACCTTGCTAAAAACTGTTAAAAGTTCATTGGCGGATGTTTAGGTACATCAAAATGTAAACATCCGCCAGTGAAAGTCCCATCAAAATCGGTCCAGCCTTTCGGAGATTAGCCTGTAGTCTTTAAAGTATCTACTTTCTAATAAAAAAAGAATAAATGAAATCGGACCACCCGTTAACGAATTACAGCTAAGTACACATTTTGCCTTTCATCCCCTCTCCCAAGGGAACCGTGCTGAATTTCGGGATAAAAAGTATCCTATATGTTACTCCATAGTATTAACTTAAATCATGACGAGTTTCATTTCAATCCATTCAGTAGTTTTTACGTGATGCGCGCACAAACATACAGACAAACAGATAAACAGACAAAAATTTCAAAAATAGCTTTTTTACGTTCTATTACTTATCCCTAACATCCCCCAGTTATTATTTTGCAAAAATCTTCAATGTACAGATACGGCAATTCTACGATTTTATTATATGTATAGATAACCTGAAATCGTTTTGAATTTCCATCTAGAAGACGCGGTTAAACTCCATAATGAAAAAAAAAACTGGAAATTTCATATTGTTTTATTATCAAATCCAAAGCTGGTTTTCTTCTCACTTTAAATATCAATATAACAGGTCATCACGTATTACGTATGAAGCATTCTTGAATATTTGAAGTCATCCTGTTTGAAGAGGACTTAATACTAACCCATGAGCACATCGGTAATGACCCTGACCGCATTACTAGCGTCAGGCACGCGCCCCGCCGCGGCTAACTTCAGCAGATCCACCAAAGCCCGCGCGTCCGATTCGCCCAGCTGAGATGTGAATTCATCTAGCGCTAACTGGAAATAAAATAATTTAATTCAAGTGAGTAATTTATTATGCTCTAAGTTTTGTGTCAAAGCATGCTCAACAAGCTTTGCTTAAAACGAGCCAGTTTAGATCCATTTCACTCTGAGGGCGTTTGTGCACTTATTCGTTTTCGATTCGTTTTCGTGTTTCGTGAAAACACGATTCGACATAGCCTTCCTTATAACTGTATGGGCGTTTGTGCACTTACTCGTTTTCGATTCGTTTTCGTGTTTATATATTCGTGAATTCTTCACATCGAATCGTTTTAAAATAAGGACGCGAGTGGAATGGTGTGTGGAAAGAGGGCAGAGATGAGTCCTGATGTTGTGAGGTATTTGGAAAACATAGGTATTTGCATTTCTTGAATTCCAACAAAACATGATTCAAAGCAGTTGATTATTATTAAAAGTTAATACCTAATTAGTTTGGCATTAAAATAAATCGTTTGTTTCATTCAAATTAGTTTTACTTCGAGATAAATACCTAAATATTGTAGTATAATCAAAATTTCCATACCTGTGGTTGGTAGTCAAAAACTATCAGCAAAATATGAACATTTCATAAAAAATATCATTTCTGATACTTAGTTGTTACTGTTTTCTTACAAGAGCGTAATGTCCACTTGGGATGTTCACAAAATATATGACGTATGCTTAGATAATTTTGATACTAACCGTACCGTGTGAAATATTCATAATCACTTACCTTAGTGTTACTGCCAGCATTTTTTCTGGAGTTATGCATTCTCTAAAACGTGTGTCTTGCCGAGGAATCTTTTTTTTATATGACACAATATGAAATCGAAAGTAGCAACATTCTTTCGATAGTAATTAAAAAAAGTTTTTTCATGATGTCATGTCATGTCATTAAGTGATGATCGCCTACGAATGTATAAGAGAAGTGCGAAAAGCTGACGACGATTAAATGCAGCACACATTATGAACACGGTTTTATCTACGAAATGCTTAAAACGTATAGTGAAATCACGATTAAGTGCACAAATGTCATTCGTGAATTTCGTATACGTTTTTATGATGTTCATTAAAAAAACGAACACGAATCGAAAACGAATCGAAAACGAGTAAGTGCACAAACGCCCATAGCCTTCCTTATAACTGTATGGGCGTTTGTGCACTTACTCGTTTTCGATTCGTTTTCGTGTTTATATATTCGTGAATTCTTCACATCGAATCGTTTTAAAATAAGGACGCGAGTGGAATGGTGTGTGGAAAGAGGGCAGAGATGAGTCCTGATGTTGTGAGGTATTTGGAAAACATAGGTATTTGCATTTCTTGAATTCCAACAAAACATGATTCAAAGCAGTTGATTATTATTAAAAGTTAATACCTAATTAGTTTGGCATTAAAATAAATCGTTTGTTTCATTCAAATTAGTTTTACTTCGAGATAAATACCTAAATATTGTAGTATAATCAAAATTTCCATACCTGTGGTTGGTAGTCAAAAACTATCAGCAAAATATGAACATTTCATAAAAAATATCATTTCTGATACTTAGTTGTTACTGTTTTCTTACAAGAGCGTAATGTCCACTTGGGATGTTCACAAAATATATGACGTATGCTTAGATAATTTTGATACTAACCGTACCGTGTAAAATATTCATAATCACTTACCTTAGTGTTACTGCCAGCATTTTTTCTGGAGTTATGCATTCTCTAAAACGTGTGTCTTGCCGAGGAATCTTTTTTTTTATATGACACAATATGAAATTGAAAGTAGCAACATTCTTTCGATAGTAATTAAAAAAAGTTTTTTCATGATGTCATGTCATGTCATTAAGTGATGATCGCCTACGAATGTATAAGAGAAGTGCGAAAAGCTGACGACGATTAAATGCAGCACACATTATGAACACGGTTTTATCTACGAAATGCTTAAAACGTATAGTGAAATCACGATTAAGTGCACAAATGTCATTCGTGAATTTCGTATACGTTTTTATGATGTTCATTAAAAAAACGAACACGAATCGAAAACGAATCGAAAACGAGTAAGTGCACAAACGCCCTGACAGTGTTTCGATACTCGAATTTCGATCAACGTTGCCACAATGTGCAAAGTCGGTATAACCATACTGGTTATAAGCCCCGCAAATTGGTATTACGCCTGGCCGCCATTTTCATGACGTCAACACTAGACAGACGTCGGTACCGTTGACAAAAACTGTTGGCAGAGTACGCGAATCGAGTTTTGAATAATTATTGTAAATTCACACATTATGTTGTTAATGTTGTTTAATACTGGCCCAAAGACAGATTGATTGACGATTTATTTATTATTAATAGAAAATGATAGTGATTCAGACACAAAAGACTGAAAAAATTTCGAATCCAAATTACAAGAATGTGATTACATCAGTGGAGTTGATGAATTAGGATAATTTCTTCATTTGAAATCTATAAAAGCTGAAAATTATTTGTTCGTTCGGTTTAATTTATTATATAAAAAAAAAAAATTAGTGCCGACGGTATATTTTAGTTTCATCTGACATCACGATGAAGTTAATGTGACAAGGTTCCAGCGCAATAGCAACGTGCGAGGGTTATAGCAGCATTTGCACTATGATCGATCCCCTTTTCTTATGCTTTAATGTGGGTTTATTAGTGTTCAAGTACGTGCCATAAATGTTGACCAAGTACTGGCGTAAGCACAATAGGTCGTGGTGTATCTAAGCTTAAATGGCAATGAGCAGAGCACATAGTTTTAAGAAGAACAGATAGGCGTCGGGTTCCGAGGTGCTAGAATTGTGACCTCAAACGTAAAGCGCAATATTGGCAGACCCACTATGTGGACAGACTGCATCAAATTAGTCAAAATGGATTACAATTTTAGGACCATCGTGAGTTGTGAGAGGTTGTGAGTGAGCCTTTTTCAGAGTAAGTAAAACTTCGAACAAAAAAAATTTTGTAAAGCAAATACAAGCTCGGCATAATCATACTGATGTAAGACGTGTTTATAAACAGTTCACACAATTCGTAAGCCACCTTCACCTTGGGAGCCTCGGCCTGCTGCACGGTCATAGTGGCGGCCGCCACGGACACGGCGCTCGACGACATGACCGCCGAGTGGCGCGACGACACCGACCCGCTCAGTGGGCTGCTCGCGCCGCTCTGTAAATGCGAGACAATGATCGGCCAAGTGTGAGCCGGACTTCACTCTATTAGTTTCGTACATATTGAGTTTACACACAATATGGAGAGATTTAGAAAGGAACTATTTTCTGCAATTTTTTCATAATTTTAGGCTCAGTAGTTCCGGAGATAAAAGATCGGGGAGAGGAAAGAATGGTCGATATGATGAATTAGTGAATGTATTTTTTTAAATAATTAAATATTTATTTATTAATTAGGAAATTAGTTTTATTATAAAAAAATCATTAATACACTTTTGACTAAAATCGATGTTTGAAAACTTTTGCTATAAGATAAATACTTTGATATTATATTTGATAAGGCATGCAGTGTCCTAAAGAATCTAATCTGTAAACTGATAAATATTTTCAGACCGCGACTGTACATAA
This sequence comes from Melanargia galathea, assembly GCA_920104075.1. Classification (NCBI taxonomy): domain Eukaryota; kingdom Metazoa; phylum Arthropoda; class Insecta; order Lepidoptera; family Nymphalidae; genus Melanargia; species Melanargia galathea. Next base: position 6,059,682 of record OV049863.1, read on the forward strand.
TATAATAATGAAAATATTAAAAACATGGCAGCTGTATCGGCGACAATTTTCTTGCACTGACGTTTCATTGTACCCAGTTCTTTTAAAGTAACCCAGTACTTGCCATAGGAGATCCCATAACAGGGCACAGCCCATTAAACCAACACCTTTTCATTATAGGCGTCACAGACAGTCCCCTATGCAGGGCCTGCATGGAGACGGATGAAACACCAACGCGCGTGCTCCTGGAGTGCACGGGCATAGCTGAACAACGTGAGACCCACCTGGGACCACAAGCCGCACTCCACAAGTCCTTGGCAACCTGGGCGGCCTGCTAGGCTTTTGGAGTGACCTTGGATTGCTGGAGTGACGACTTCAACGGGGGAGGCACACCACGCACAACATACCTCCATGGCTTATGTGCGGATACGTGCCAGTGTGAAGATGAAGATGAAGAGATTACTATTAAAGCTTTACCGGTAAAGTGGCCCTATCAGCCGGCGCCTCTCCGCCGCCGGTGCGCGCGTCGCCGTCGGCGTCGTCGTCCTCGGAGTCCGCGCCGACCGCCACGGGCGCGGCCGTCGCGCACGCCTCGTGGGCTCGCAACGCTTCTACCAGAAGACTGCGAGCCTACGAACAGTCAACGAGTATAACCTACTGCAAGACGTTATCTGCACGAGAATTACATATATGATTGATGAGTTTAAACCTGACATGATCGTCTACATAAACCACTTTCGATTCTACGCTTACCACCAAGCATTGTAACTTGTAAGTCCAAAGCTGTATTCGATTAAAAAGTGACTGTGTTGCATGGTTATATCTATACTGATTTCTTTAATTTCGTGGAATCGAGGTCAATATACGGTTTTTGCCATGAAAAAATTAAATACTGACATTTAACTGATATCTACATTGTCTTTTTGACAGTTCTGCATTGGCAATCTGGTTTGAAATAAACACTTGTTAACAGAGGATTAAATTAATTAACAGAGGATTAAATTGTTTGCAGTAATTCTTGTTCATTGTTTACTTTGGACGCCCCAAAATCTTTCAAAATAGCAAAGCGATTTGTTAAATTGGGATTTTAACTATTTAACCTCAAATGGAGGCTCCATTGGAAGTGATCATTTTCAGCGTACCTATTACGAAGAGTTCCTGAAGAAAATAGAGAGTTTCTCTTTTCTGTCTATTCATGATGATGATTTTACGGATGATCGAAGAAGTGATTAGACAAATCATGATACTCCCATAATACAATACTAAATTTATTTTGGTAATATTGGTGACGGAAAAAATTTACTTGAAGTTCTAAAGAAATACCTGAGTGATATGTAAAGCGAGAAGTATGAGAGATAGCGCGTGTTGGACGGCTACAGGCGGCTCGAGCGCGAGCGCGGCGGCCGCGAGCGAGGGCCGCGGGCCTTGTGGCTCTTCTACTGAGATCTCATCCGAGTAGAGACCTGAAAACACGTCCCCGTTCTAGGTGTATCTGTTACCGCAAACATAATATACGAACAATAAATAAAGTTAACATTCAATTGTGATTAACATTAAATCACAACGAGTCCATTCAAACAAGGAATAAATTAGATTGTAGGCAACAAGATTGTATGTTAGAATAAGAATAACAGAAGAATAATTCACACTCCATCAATGTAATCCTGAGGAAAGAGAGATCTGTTCGGCGATGAAATAGGGATTAAGATTTTTGTGGGTTAGAATTTTATTGGATTAAAGGATGTGCCACAGATTTAATACAAATAAATACTTTACCAAGACTGTGCGCTCCCAACGGGTCCTTCAAAGTGGGGAATGGCAGCGGAGCGACGTGCGGCGTCTGTATGTCGGGCTGCAGGGCGGCCGGGCGCAGCGCCCACGCCGCGGAGTGCGACGAGCCGGCCGCGGCCCTCTGCACACCCTCCACGCCCGCGACCACCGCCGGCCGCCGGTTCACGCAAGTGGTGCCGTTGCCCTGCTGGCCGTGGTCGTTGTCTCCCCACGCCCAGACCTTGTTACGTAAGAAGCACAATGTGAAGGAGTCCGTATCTCTACAGAAAAACAACTCAAAAACCTTATATCATTAACGTACAGTCGATGACGACGAAAGTTAAAACTATACGCAGTATAACCTCCGGCACGTAAGTCGACCGAAGATCAAGTGCGCGCAGCGTCATACGAGTGAGCGGGACACAGTACGATTGGAGAGCCAATCAGCGCTTACGAGGGATACGCGAGAGCTAATCAGTGCTTACGAACGATCCCCACGTCCTCCCCGCGACCCCCTCACACCCCGAGATACCTTATTTTCGACTTCTGCGCATTGAAGGTCACCGGTCAACTTATTTGCCGTGACTTGCAGTCAATTTTAAGGTGTCATTCGTTTCAATTATTCATATTATTCATTATATCTTAGTCCACACCGCTCCACCCCAAACTAGCCCCAAGTCGTCTATTTTAACTTTTTTTACAACTAAAGCTTATCCACAACCATTTATTATGGAATAAAATTTAATTTCCCATCAAATCAATTCCAATTGTTGAAACTTTAAGACAATGGTCTTTGAATCAAATCACAATTCTAAATTGAAATTGAGAATGTTTTCAGAAGATTTCTTTTTCTTTTCGCTTCACACATAATTATGATTAAAATTTGTTGTGATTACTTTACCAGTTTAAGGCTAAAAAACGAATACGATAAGTGAAGACAGGAATAATATTCAAAATGGCGGACGTCTTTTTAAAAAAGGAACGCCACCTACCTGGTTTTCACTAGTCACAGCCAAGCAATGCAAAGCCCCAACAGCGACGTGTATGACGCGTCGACCTCGCAACGCCTCCACGATGGTCGGGCGACGCACGTGCGCGTCGCACCCGTGGCCCAGCCGGAAGTAGTCGCCTTTACCCCACGTCCAGACCTGGGATTTTTTAAAAATTTAAATAAATAATATCCTTTTCGGAATACATTTTTTTAAGCAATTTCAAGTCCAATTTATTCTAGTGTTAGCCGAGGCTTCAGGGAAATTATTGATTGTTTGTTGTTTGCATCTATATCAATTGTCATGGAAATCGACATATACACATGGTCTCATTTATGTGTTTTCAGTCTCAACTATCATCTAACTGGATGATACGTGAGGCTGATACATGTAACCAGGTCGGTTATCTTGAATATATTTAGTAAGGTGGCTGCAAAACAAAATCGAGATCGATAACTTTTTAAAAGCAGGAAGTGTGAAAAGAAAATATGGTGTTGGGTTCTGAGGCTGAGATCTATAAAGAGTGGTAGGTTCAAATATTTTTTTAATTAAAACGAGACAGATTTATACCCTGACGAGACGACGTTGACCGCTCTATGCGACGTAAAACCTTTGAAAGTTTGTGTTTCACAACGCACTTGTTTACTGCCGTGGAGACGGCTTAAGATACGTACCTCTCCGTCCCTAGTTAACGCCAAACTGAACTGAGCACCGCATTCAACTTGAATAACTCCGAGCGTGTTTAATCTTTCCACATTCATAGGAACAGCGCAACCATCCGACCCGCCCCGACCTACAAACACGAGACAAATCAATCGGCGCGAAGTTTAATAATCACTTCATAATATAGCTGTGTCGGTACCAACCAACATACGTACTACAAGGCATCGTGCGGAAACATGAGTGAAACTACCTATACCTAATTTTCCAAAGTCACCATCCCCCCAAGAGAAAACCTTTCCACATGCTGTGAGGGCCAACGTCTGAGCGTCCCGCGAGCCGCACGCCACTTGTACGACCCTGAAACCCGCCAGCGCTTCCACCTTGAACAAAATAATGCGTTACATTTAACAGAGGTTATTGTTATTTTAACAGCGATCAGTGAGGCAAAGACTTAGTGCAAAGCGTTTGGTATAAGAAATCATCAAAAAAGATAAACAGTGTTTAAAATTTTTTGCATAAAAATATCTGGGTCACATAATTTTAGTTTAGAACAAAATTTGAGGAAAATAACTTGAAAAGTCGTAAATCTGGGTCATCTTTTGTGCTTTAAAGACAAGATCTTTAAAATATACATTTTTTTAACTTAATATAACTAAGTCTAAATATAATCGCAATAAAATAATTTACGAATTTTTAATGATTAAAATGATTTTTTTAGGTATTTTCATGTGTGAAACAACTCTTATTCGGTGAAATTTTTTTTTTTCAACTTCATGAAATACTAACCATTTTTGGCAAAAGCTGGGTAACGTCATCGCCGTGTCCCAGTCGCCCGTACTCCCCCAGCCCCCAAGTGTACAGATGTCCCCTCGCAGTGACGCACGCGCTGTGAGCGGACCCGCAGGCGATCCCTACCACCCTCTCACCGGAGAGCGTCTCGATGATGCGCGGCGTTTCCAATGTTATGCGGTTGCCTTGACCTAACTTGCCGTCTTCACCTTCGCCCCAAGAGTACACCTAATTCAGTTGAAAAATATTTGGATGAATTTGTAGTCAATACAATTTACAAAAACTCCTAAAATCAGTCGCCTGTATTCCCCCAGTCCCCAAATGTACAGATGTCCCCTCGCAGTGACGCACGCGCTGTGACGGACCCGCACGCTATCCCTACCACCCAATCACCGTAGAGCGTCTCGGATAATGCGCGGTGCTTCCAATGTTATATACGGTTGCCTTGACTTAATTTGCCATCTTCACCTTCGCCCCAAGAGTACACCTAATTTTAGTTGAAAAATATTTGAATTAATTTTTAGTCAATACAATAAAATTTCGATATCAATACAAATAAATAGTCAATAAAATTTGGATGAACTTGTAGTCAGTAATTTTAAAAAAAAAAACTCCGAAAACTGTACTGCAATGGGTGTAGATGCACAATAAAAGTATGCAAAATTACTGCAATTTTTTTAAGAGACTTTATCAACCAAAATTTCTAATATTCATGCAGATACATTATTTGTTACAAACGTAATACTTTTTACTTACAAAAAACTTTCTATGCTATTTTAGTCCAATCGGATGAAAAATATGCGACTGCACAACGGATGCCGTTCCTGGGGGAACTCTTTTGCGGGATGAAAAGTATAAAAGTACATATACCTGTACCAAGTTTCTGCTCAGTCAGATGAAAAATACGCGAACGAACAAATACAAACAATTTTAAAATTTTTAACCAATTTCCAAAAGTGAAAGAAGTTCTCAATTCGGATTTTTTATATGAAATTTAACATAGCACCAAAGGAGACTCAAAGACCTTGAAAAAAATTTTATGAAATAGAAAACTTTAGAAGAATACCTTCCCATCAGCAGTGAGAGCCAACGCGTGTTTCCCACCGGAGTGCACGGCGACTCGACGTACCAGAACGTGCGAGAGGTACGGGTTCGCCCGCGGCGTCGACACGTTGTTGCTGTGCCCGAGACCTAGTCTACCATTCGTACCTTCACCGCAAGCGTATAGCTGAATTATTAGACAAAACGTACCATTACAAAATGACAAACTATAACCCAACCAGAAAAATGAAAAACTTCGCCATATTGCGGTAAAACGAAGAAGTATTTTTTTTACTGGTAACTTTTAGACAGGACTGCATACTTAGGGTCCGTTTCACCACTTTTTGATAAGTATCAGATAGCTATCTACAACTTTTGCCTTTGTCACTCGACATAAAGTAAGAAAGTGACAAAACTTACGTTTAGGCTATCCAACAGTTATCAGAAGGTGGTGAAACAGGCCGTTAGTGTTGCAATGACAAAACCGAAAGTGGCGCTGCTAGAACAGGTTTCTAATTTTTCTGGTCAAACTGTACACTAAAAATTATAAATTTTTTATTTATTTTATCAATACAGTCAGTATACCTTTCCATCGTGGGACACAATAAACAACGTTTTAGAACCGCCCGCTATGTGAACGGGTCGTAAAGCGCTTAGCACCGGGGAAAACACGGGGATCTTCACTTTAGAGCCTTTCACACCGCCCAGTTGATCTTTGTCATTTAACCCCCATACATACACCTGCAAGAAAAATTAATGCCACTATAGTTGGGACATTACAAACGTGCGAACTGAGCCATAAAACACTACGATCATAGGGTTTTGTCTGCCAATCCGCTTGGCCAGCGTGGTAGACTATGGCCAAAACCCTTCTCACTCTGAGAGGAGACCCGTGCTCTGTAGTGAGCCGGTAATGGGTTGATCATGATGATGATGATGATAGGGTTGTGAGTGCTCTCCCTTGCTCTTTATAACCTGTTATCGACTATCGACAAATCCTTTTTTACTGTTACACACAACCCCAGAGAAAAAGGTTCCGGTCCCATAAGACCTGTAAGTGCGAGCGAGAAGTCCTATAAAAATAATTTATGACTCGTTTCGCACGTTTGTAATATTCCAACTATAACTTCTTTCTAACTGTTTTCTAATGATGCGTGAACGAAAGACGAAAATATACATTTAACATTATACAGATACCTTAGGGCAGTCGTTCGGTAAAGTTGGTGGATTATTGTCAGCAGAAACCGCGCTCGTTGGGTTATCTTTTTCCATCCAATCTTCGGCTACGAAATTCATACTCTAAAATGATAATGATTTCGATTTAGGTTTGTTAAGTTGGAAAAACAAAGTTTGACGTCAAAATATGATCGAGGTACTTACAGCGAGAATTTCCGTGTATAACGGATTCGGTCTGAATCCCGTAATGTAAAGTCCGTGAACCCGACAGTCGGCGTTTACGTTTCTGTTTTGTTTGATTGCAATCTCTACACATGGATAGTACTGTAAAAAAAAAATGCCACATTGTATTCAATATTGGGCATTTTAAAATTTCATGCGATGTGATTAAAACTAACTAACACGATTAAACTTAATCGATTTTTTGTTCGTAGAAAGATATCTATCACTTTACTAGTCTTTATTAAAAAAATAAAATAGAGAAGTACCTGCACCAATGAACCAATCATACAAGAAATCATATGCAAACTAAATATATTAAAAAAACATTCGATCAATAAACATTATTGATCCCCGTAATGATTTGAATAGTTTGAAAATTTCTAAACCGGTAATAAAACACAGTTAACAATCGGAACCAATATTATAAATGCGAAGTGAGTTTGTTGAGATAATGTGGCTAATTCTGTTGTACACAATTCTCTAAACTAAAGTAAAATGACAGGTCTAAATCTATTGCTATCCTTTTCCGCAGTGAGCACTGTGAAAGAGATAGGAATAAATTTAGACCTGTCATTTTAGTTTAGGTTTAGAGATTGTGTACAACAGAATTAGCCACATTGTTTGTTACGCTTTCACGCCTAAACCGCTGAATCGATTTTGACGAAAATCCGTAGAGACAGACTAGACTTTGGAGAAGGACATAGGCTACTTTTTATCCCGGCATCGTTTAGTAGTATATATATTCACCTGTTTACAATCGGAGAGCAGCTGTATTTGCGCCAGGTGCGTAGGCGGGCGGTCTCTAGAGGGCGGCGCGGGCGTGCACGGCACGGCGGCGAGCGGCGCGAGGGCGGAGTCCTCGAAGCTGGCGCCCGCGCGCACGGACAGCGCGGCCGGCCCGTGCGCGCCGCCCGCCACGCCCACGCCGAGACGCCGGATGCGCACCCCGCAACGCATCTCCACCCGGATCCAATGCTAGTGGGAATGAGTTTTAATTGTTACTACCTAATGTAACTTGTTATAATTGACGCTTAACTAATATTGGCCTCTGAATTCAAATCTGATCCGTACTTAAGCTGTGATTAAAGATTCACAAATGGCTCTGCCGGTTTTATTGTTTTAAGATTATAGACTATTTTTATACTACCACACGGTGCACAGACCTGTTACGCAGATTCCGTGCCATCTTCAATAGCCTCCTAGGGCATTCGCCGACAGATTTAAATGTTCAAATTTAAAGTCATTCCTGGATAATTCTCGTAAAGTGGGTCATCCACAAGTTTTGTAGAATCTAGAATTGTAGATTTGAATAAGGAACACGTACCTGTCCCGTTCCACTCGAGCTTTGCCAGTAAGTGTGAGGCTGCGAGTCCAGTAGTCGGCGCGCGCCGGCGCCGGGCCGGCACGAGGACACGCGCACGGCGCGCACGGCGCCGCGCCACCCGACCGCGCTGCCGCCCGCACTCTCCCCCCATTCCGCTAATAATAAACCAGAGCAATAATAAACCTGCCCCCCGATTGTCTAAGAGCTGCATCAATCATTGCTAGTCTCAATTGTGGTGATTATCTGATGTTACGGTGTTTTTGCTGCAACGGTGCATTTCGGCCAATAGCTAGAGAGCACACGAGTAAATAAGTACAGAGGGGAAGCTTCTACAAGCGGCCCGCTGTAGGTACACTCACACATATGCGCACGTTTGTCACCCAACTGTACTGGTTGGTAGACCGAGCGGGCGTCCGTAAACCGTTGGTGATTGTATTTGTGTTGCCAGTGAGAGAAATTAGTTCTTTTGTTTTCCACAACACAGCGAGATTTTGTTTTCTGTTCAGGCTATTATAGTAAAGACGGAAGCAGGCTTCATCTAATTGTATATTAGTTTTGGTCGCCGATGTTGTGAGGTGTAAAATGGATGAATTTATCATACAGACTAAAAGTTTTTTTTTTTCAACAATTAAAGTAGGAGCACAGAGAACAATTTCATGAAAGTATAATTTTAGGAGAAAATTTTAATCTGCTTTGACTTACATTGATCAGTGACTAATTCCATTTCACTGACTTGTCCAGTCCAGCCGGGCTGTTGGGGGAAATCCACCGTCAAATCTCGTCCATTGCTCGATATCGCTGAAAATTGATGATATATAAATATAGCAAGAAGAATACTCAAAGTCTAGCTCTCTCCAATGCCAGCTGAGTGACATCGAGCTTTTTTATAAGGCCATAGTTTTTTAAACTTTTAACAGCTTGCTTGGCATTCAATATTATCTAACTAGCCGTTTCTGGCATACGTTGCAATGTCACCCAAAGTATGGTTTAGAAAAGAATAGAGGACAAACAAATAAATATTCTAACTCTCTATAGACTTTTTGGGCCAGAAACCTTCCCGGACGTATGCAGAACAATTCGTCAAAGTTTCATCATAATCGGATGAATAGTTTAGCAGTGCGTAGAGGACATACGGACAAACATTTATTTTTATTTATAATCTAATAAATAATATACTGGCACTAATAATAATAGCTAAATTGTATGAAAGTGTTACATGTAACGGTTCCGACGCTGGTGTGGTCTATGCAGCCCCACTTGTAGCGCGGCTGCGTGACGGCGGCGCGCACGCGCACGCGGTCGCCCGGCGCGAACGGCGGCGCGCCCGACACCACCTCCGCGTGCAGCGCGCGCACGCCCGCCACGCGCCCCAGCCCGCGCCACTCCACCTACCGACAAAACACGAACCAAAACTGAAACTATGCCCGCAACTTCCCTCTCGGAGATCTCTTTTCCGGAATCAAAAGTATAGTGCGACCAACCTTTCTGTGAAATGGCGAAAAGTGGAACTTAATAGTGTTGTCAGTTCCTTAAATATAAATTACCTACCTAATTAATTATACTATGAAAAATCTTTTCGGAAATTATTAAAGAATCTCCTCATCCGTAATTATTTCTTAGCTTTAACGATACCAAAAGATATTAGAAGTGATGCCCAGAATAGAATTCTGAAGTTAAAGACATTTTTTGAAGGACAACATCAGGCTCCGACCATTCCATATAATCAAATATCTGCCCGTACAGGTCGGTGCTATCAAGTAACCGGTTTGCGACCTGTTAAAAACCATTTAAAAACAAACTAAATTTAACATCAATATACCTACGTAATATGTAAAATATAAACATTAAAGTGACGATAATAGTAATGCGTTTTGGCGGGAGTCCCAGATTGGGATTACTAGTCGTACTAGCGACCTAGGTCGCGACACTAGCGACCCTCAGTTCACAGATAGATTGGTCGCACTGTATCCTACCCGAACCAAACTCTCCACAAGGCTACACGAGGCAACGCGAGTGCGAGAGTGAGGATAGTACGCTTAGACTCGCGCCCGAAAGACAGAGGCGAAGGGACACGTTTCGCCTCTTTCTTTCGGGCGGGGACACGTTTCGCCTCTTTCTTTCGGGCGGGGACACGTTTCGCCTCTTTCTTTCGGGCGGGGACACGTTTCGCCTCTTTCTTTCGGGCGGGGACACGTTTCGCCTCTTTCTTTCGGGCGGGGACACGTTTCGCCTCTTTCTTTCGGGCGCGAGTCAAAGGACGCGAGGATCGAGAGTCTGGATGGCTAGCACTCTTGCAACCTCCACTCGCCAAGACTCGTGCCGAGAGCCTCTAGAAGGCGCGTGGCGATAGTCGGAATCAGGCATTACAATTTACATGTAGGATTCGCGGATGCAGCTATTCTCTTTGCGAAGTTTAATCTCATTCGAAACGAACAGGCAGACGCACAATTAAAAAAAATATTTTCGAAAAATTACAATATCTAAAGTACCTACTTATTACATTTATGAGTATTATACTTACATGTAGAAAAACATTCTGCTTTATATCGCGTTCTACTTTTTGAACTTGTCCAACATCGCCAAGTGCAATCTAAAAACAAATATGAATAAGTATTAGTATAAGCTAAAGTCTACCAAAAGTGGTATTTCCATGAGATAACAGGTTAATAAATTGCCATAATTTGGGCATTTGGCATACATATGCCATTGAAAAAGTTACTTACATTTTCATAAGCCTTGCAGCACCTAACTGTCATACCCGGAGTAATGATATCGGACAAGTACTGGGCGTATTCATCCTCAGACGCAAAGCAACTGCGCCAACGATAAGGGGTTTGTTTCTTCTCGTGCTTGGACGTTGTCGGTTTTATTTCGAACAACGTATCGTCCATGCCTTGCTGTGGTAGCTCCAGTAGATATGCCACTAAGGCCTCTACTGTGGGTAAGCTTGTGCCTCCTGTAAAACAAACATATACTTGAGAACATTGTATTCCTTGGAGAATCCAAGAGGCCAGGCCAAGAGGCACAAATGTAAAAACTCGAGCGCTTTCTAAAGATTTGTCAAAAAGAGTCATCGAGTCTACCGGGGATTAAAGAATGGCGGCTATGTTGACCAAATAATTAGTTTAGCCAGACCAATGCTGCCAGCATTTTGGTCATCATCAGCATGCCTCGCTGCAGTGGAATATTTTGTAATTTAGATTTTTGTTTTTTTTTTTATTATTTCATTTTCATACACTATCTTATACTTTACAGTCTAGAACATATTTCCTTGAAGACACTTTGATAAACGCTATCAGTACTTAAATACGAATAACAATAATAATTAATTAGTATTAGTAAAAATTTGTTTAAAGCTTCGTAAAATTTATCATGCGCAGTATGATAACGTTTTAACGTACCCAGAGTCTGTATTGCTGAATATACAGCGTGTCTCGAAAAGCCCATTTCAATGACTTGTTGAACTTGCGCCGAATTGGCCCACGTATTTAAATCTTTTCTTGCTGGAATAAATTACAACACATTATAAAATGTTTATATTTATGTTTGTATTTATTTATGTTTTTAATAATAAAAATAAAAGGTACTTTCGTCTTAGAAATGAAAAATGAAACAAGTTTAACTGATGATTTTTGACGTTTGACAGTTTTTGTATTGGAAACCTGTCAAATTGTTGTACGTTTTAAAATACAGACGCGTTTAACGCTTGTTTATTTTTTGCTGTAAGGCCTATATACAGTCTGTAAAATTGACATGTCAAAATCGTTTAATTTGAGATTGTGTACAACTTATTCAGCGCCATTAACATATTTTATTAATAGTTGTCTTCCCACAATATCTTCGTGCTGGGAAGAAAAATGTGGAAAGGATTGACGGACCTGACTTGGATGAGACTAACACAGCACTGAAAAGAATGGTGTGTATATGAGGAAGCCTTGGTCGAATGATGGATGAACAATGGCTAATAACAAAGAAAATTAAAAGTAATAACTTACATAGTGACGCAGTACTAGTCGATGGACCCATCGATACTTGCATTACATTACTTTTGTCTATGATAGGTATCTCGGGAGGAGAATCGAACTCTTTTTCATCACCTGCAAAACAATGAGCGAAAGCAATAAAATTATGTTTGACAACCCAAACATGTATTTTTATATGTATTGGAGTGACTTATTTAAATATGAATTTTGGAATCTATTCCCCATATACATGGTGTCCAATAGCTCAAGGTTAAGCGGTAGATGACTCGGTGTTGACTTCTGTAATTTTTCAAAAAATGAGTGATTAAAAAAAAAATATCTGGGTATAGTTGCCTGCCTCTTGTTCCCCACTTGACCTTATATTTTGGGACACCTGTACACGGAGTTTCCTACCGCGAAAAAATCAAAAAAGGACAAACAAAGTGAAACAATGCCGGGCCTAATCTTAACATTTTCAATTCAATAGAATAGAATAGAATAGAAAAGTTTTTTATTCAAACAAACTTTTACAAGTACTTTTGAATCGTCAATTTGAATCTACCACAGGTTCGGAATGCAGTTCCAGCCGAGAAGAACCTGTAAGAAACTCGGCGGTTGCTCTTTTTTAAAAATAACAATATAACAATTATTTATGTAAGTACATGATTGAAATGCCGTCTCGCGCATTGCTGGAACGAGCTAAGTCCATGCTTTTTTATCGTTTATATAATCTTCAATTGTATAATAAGCTTTTTTTATGAGCATACTTTTAACAGAGTTCTTAAACTTGTGTAAAGGCAAGTCTAGGATTGCTTATGGAATTTTGTTATAGAACATTACGCCCATTCCCACAAACGACTTTCGGACCTTTTCGAATGCCTATATAATTCCTATGCTTATCATGCTTACCGGAGACATGGGCAGCCAGCTGTTGGACTATAGCGAGCGCGGCCGCCGCAAGGTCTTTGGGCGTATGGGAGAAAGCCAGTGGACTCGGCCGAGTGGCCAATGCGAGCAGGCGTCTTAACAAAGTGCCTTCAGTTCCCAGCGTCGTACCTCTGTCTAACGTGTTACCTGCATGAACAACACATACAATAACAAGATGTCCAATCACTTGTAAAATCCAAGTAAATGTTTGTCCGCATTGATTTATATTTCGAAATGGAAATGTCTGCTGTCTAACAATGTGATACAATAATATAAAACCTTATGGTTTATGTGGTTATGGTATGTTCACAAAGTTTTATAAGCTTCGAAGCAACCGGAAGCTACTAGCCACTAAACTAATACCTTTAAAATAGATAGTCATTTGGTTGGGACGTTTTGTTTATACCTATTGTTAATCTGCCTTTGATGTCGAAGTTATTTATCCAAAACTCAGACATTAGTGAAAAACGAAACAACAGTGATACTTTCATCCAGATAACTCCATCCAGATAAAAAACCAGTTTAAAATCATTTTTTTAATAAATAAAATTTTACCGCCATTATCAGGTGGTTGCATCAGGACTTTTCGGAGTCGAGTTCGAGTAGTCAACAGTCCTCTGACAGCGCACAGCGTGAGCAGCTCCATTTGTTGGCGTCGGAGTCCATACACGTCGACATCGGCTAAAAATAAACAAATTAATTTTAATTTATTTTTAATTTACTATTTTTTACCTTTGCTTTTGAAAAGAGTAATCGCAGTTTCTTGCCGGCGTTTTTAAGTAGAATCTGGCTATTTTCAATAATGCAGAGAAAACACTGAACATATCTCTTTCCATCACCCGCTGAGTGATTCCTTTCTTATATTAGCGATCATGCTTTGGATCTGTTGACTGACAACACGGACTGTTCGAAAACTTTTTCAGCCATCATCGTTCACAGTATAAGTTGAATAAGAACAAATAGGCTATTTGACAACATTGAAAATATACTATTGATTGTGGTCATCCTATCAGATAATAGCCTAAAGAAGACATATTTCACTTATTCAAACTTAAAATTAAAATAAATTACTTATGTAATTTTACGCGATATTTTGCACAAAATAACATAAAATAATTTTTGAAATTTTATCAGTGACGTGAACGCCCTGTGATTAGTTGAACTCTGGTGACGTCACAGCGTTTATCAAGTCAACCGAAACTAAACTTTAATATTGCAAAAATAAGATTGATATTAAAATTAACATTATTGTAATACAATTCTGAAATAAATGTATATGTAAATTGTCAAAAAAGCTGTGATAGCCTAGTGGTTAGGACGACCGACTTCTAATCAGAGGTCGTGGGTTCGATCCCGGGGCACGCACCTCTAACTTTTCAGAGTTATGTACATTTTAAGTACTTAAATATCACTTGCTTTAACGGTGAAGGAAAACATCGTGAGGAAACCTGCATGCCTGAGAGTTCTCTATAATGTTCTCAAAGGTGTGTGAAGTCTGCCAATCCGCTTGGCCAGCGTGGTAGACTATGGCCAAAACCCTTCTCACTCTGAGAGGAGACCCGTGCTCTGTAATGAGCCGGTAATGGGTTGATCATGATGTAAATTGTCAAACCTGGTAAATGGTGTGGATGCATGGGCGAAGCTTGCGGCCCTGCGCCCAGTAGAGCCGCACACACGCGCAACGCACTCTCACCGCCGCCCAGAGCTTGGGGCAGGCGTTCACATTCCGCACTTTGCACGCCGTTGAGATCCGTCTACGATGAAAAAAAATCTTTTTACATATATTTTTATTGATCTAAACTTAAACTAATTTCTTTGTGAATGAATTTGTATCACATTCATTGTCGTTAACATATAATTTTTCATCTCTTAAAGATTTCATCCAATACATTGCAGCTCTTTCGTCGCTTTTTGCCGTTTGGGTTAAAAAACTGTTTTATATTAGTAATGTTAAATTCAAAATGAGTTAAAAAAATAAAAAATCAAAACAGTCGTGTAACAGCGATGCCACATGGTGCGCTGGCGTCACCTTGTCACAATACAATAACCACTTGCGGTGTAAGGCCTCACCTTAGTAGTAGTATTGTCGTCGTGCAACAAAGTTATTTTAGCCCGCGGCGACAGCTGAGTGACGATGGCGTTCCGCGGCGGCGAGCCCGCACACACCCTCTGCCCCAGTCGAACACGCCATTCCATTCCACCGACAACTCCCAGCGCTCCAGCTACAATTAAAAGCATAGGTATTATAATTAAAAAATATATAAAAGTTTGCGTTGGTGGTAATAAAGCAAAAACAACTAGTCCGCCAACTTGGGCGTTCCGCCATATTGAGTTTAGAGTGACGTCATGTTATTTTTCGTATTTCCTTTTATTTGATACCCATATCATGAGAGCGCATAAAAAATAACTAGTCCGCCATTTACATACATAGATTTAGAATAGCATCATTGAACTAACTATGCATTGTCATCCAAACTAAACATGTATGCAAAATTTCAGCTCAATCGGTTGAGGGCAACTGCTAAATATTTAGTTGCAAGATTTGACCCGAAGTAACAGACATTGTAAGTTAAATAAAAGCTTATAACATTGTTAAGTCACCTATAAGACAGTTATTTAGTGACGGTGGAGCCGGCCTCATAGTTTGAGTGAGTTCTTGACTGGTATGGGGCCACCAGTGCCAGTCACTCGTTATCTGTAACCAAATGACATTACTCAATATTTTAGAAGATCCATGCGAGAGTCATAATATTCATACTGGCACATATTCACAGATCTAGCAAGAGTTCCGTAAATAGACCAGTGGCTAATTCTGTTGTACACAATCTCTAAATCTAAACTAAAATGACAGTTCTAAATATATTCCTGTCTCTTTCACAATCCTCCCTGCTGAAGGGGACTAGCACTATTTTTAAACCTGTCAATTTAGTTTAAGTTTAGAGATTTTGTACAACAGAATTAGCTACAATATGGGCCTTTGTTAACACACCGTTGAAACTAACGTTTTGTATGAAGAACGGCTCAATCCAGAGGCCCTTAGGGTCTCCCCATATTGGCGCGGAATAGGCTGAGCCAGTCGGAAAAGATTTATGTCTCAATGGTAATAAGGGTGAAAACGACATCGCTTGCCTAGGTTTCGGTTGCCTAGCCTCGGCTCGCACGACGGCCAACGAGAAAACAATGAGTTGCGACATGGTTGCGACGGCAAATTGGCGTTAATCGGTTGTATATGCGAGTAGTGTGGTGACACGCACTCGACTTAAGCAGATGCCACATCGATAAATGTGGGGACACCCTAACACGGCACTGAAAAGGAACACAAGAAATCTCGATTCTACACGTCAAATATCAACAGGATCCTAAAGCTAACGGCATGTTTCACTTACCATTTGCGCCGCCAACTGCAACTTCTCTAATAAAAACGCGGTGACTGGTCCGTGCCACTGCGGCATGGTGTGCAGTTGTCGCACGAGATTCACGACAGCCGAACATGTCGCTCCCGTGTAACTGGCCGTCGCGGGCGCCCTCCATCTGTTGTCTAATAAATAATGAAACAATTAAAAAGCTTTTTTTATCCAATTATGGGGCACCGTCTTTTCAGCAGTCAGAACCTTGGAACCCCAACTTGGGAATCCATAGGTTCTTCAAACTGTGTGCCCATTGCCACTTCAGCTGTGCAACCCGCAGAGCTATGTCAGTGACTCTGGTTTTTCTACGATTCTTCTCATTTCTGATCCGTAGAGATACTCAAAACAAAGTTTTTTCATCGCCTGCTGAGTGGCTGAACTTTTTTTTCAGTCACATAGTTAGCGACCAGCGTTCTTATTGGTAGGCTAATCGCGCATCTCTACTTAGTAGGAATTCAGACGCACGGGACTCTTCTTCCGTAGATGTTTGTTTCTCGTAATTAGCGTGTGTTCATATAATATTTAAAAAATCCCAAAATTACTGTTATTATAAAAATTTCCTACACTATAATTACCTATTTCTTCCTCATCAATGTTGATAGAGGTGAGGGTGGTTAACGCATGTGTGTGCGCTCTTAAAGCTGGGTCCGCTGCGTGAGTCTCGAGCCACAGCCGTCCCGCCAACGCTATCAACTGAGCGGTCACAGTACGTCGCCATTCCACTGTGCCTGTATGTTCTGCTAATACACGACGCAAAAGCCATAGCGATTGAATCTGTACATAAAATACACACATAATGTGAGTATACAGAAACATTTTGAAATGTAATTAACAATGGGGATATTTTATAGTGATAATAGTATAATTAACCTGTAAGTATACGAGATCCTGTGAAATAGGTTTGTCCGTCGACGACACAATGCTGTAGCAAAGTTCGAACCAGGAATCTGTGCATAGGGAGACTCTCATCTCAGGGCTTTGTGCACTTGCTGTAACAAACAAGACAAAATTCAAAGGTGATATTTGTGTGATGCAAAAAACGGAATCAAATAATTCTTCCCATAAAAAAAACGGAACATAGTAAAAATTTAAAAACATAATTCCAGCACCCTCTCGTGGGCTAGTCATAAAACATGTAATTCTGAATCATGACGGTGCCTAAACTGTCAGGAACTCATGTAATTGCTGTAGGTAATGAGATGTACTTTGTAGGTGAATATAATGTTTAGGCACTCATCGCTATGCGAGCTAAGCTGCATTATTGCGTTGATTTTTATTAAATGAATATATGTGCGGAGTTGCCTTATTTTACGTACCTCGTAGCAACGCCAACACGGTGTGAGACGCAAACACCGTTGGTGGTGGGTAGACGTGTGCGTGCGACAGCGCCAACAGTCTCCTCTGCAAGGCCGCCACGTTCCGTCTCGCTGTCTGCGCTGTCTGTCTGTCTGTCTGTGCTGATGACTTATTAGACTACTTTAACGAGTGCGGCAGATAGGCCTAATTTTACGTACCTCGCAGCAACGCCAACGCGGTGTGCGTTTGAGACGCAAACACCGTTGGTGGTGGGTAGACGTGTGCGTGCGACAGCGCCAATAGTCTCCTCTGCAAGGCCGCCACGTTCCGTCTCGCTGTCTGCGCTGTCTGTCTGTCTGTCTGTGCTGATGACTTATTAGACTACTTTAACGAGTGCGGCAGGTAGGCCTAATTTTACGTACCTCGCAGCAACGCCAACGCGGTGTGCGTTTGAGACGCAAACACCGTTGGTGGTGGATAGACGTGTGCGTGCGACAGCGCCAACAGTCTCCTCTGCAAGGCCGCCGAGTTCCGTCTCGCTGTCTGCGCTGTCTGTCTGTCTGTCTGTGCTGATGACTTATTAGACTACTTTAACGAGTGCGGCAGGTAGGCCTAATTTTACGTACCTCGCAGCAACGCCAACGCGGTGTGCGTTTGAGACGCAAACACCGTTGGTGGTGGGTAGACGTGTGCGTGCGACAGCGCCAACAGTCTCCTCTGCAAGGCCGCCACGTTCCGTCTCGCTGTCTGCGCTGTCTGTCTGTCTGTCTGTGCTGATGACTTATTAGACTACTTTAACGAGTGCGGCAGGTAGGCCTAATTTTACGTACCTCGCAGCAACGCCAACGCGGTGTGCGTTTGAGACGCAAACACCGTTGGTGGTGGGTAGACGTGTGCGTGCGACAGCGCCAACAGTCTCCTCTGCAAGGCCGCCACGTTCCGTCTCGCTGTCTGCGCTGTCTGTCTGTCTGTCTGTGCTGATGACTTATTAGACTACTTTAACGAGTGCGGCAGGTAGGCCTAATTTTACGTACCTCGCAGCAACGCCAACGCGGTGTGCGTTTGAGACGCGAACGCCGTTGGTGGCGGGGAGACGTGTGCGTGCGACAGCGCCAGCAGTCTCCTCTGCAAGGCCGCTACGTTCCGTCTCGCGACCGGGCTGGGGGCGGGCGTGGTCCCCGCGCCGACGCACAACGCGCGCACCGCACAAGTGCACGCCGAACGAACTTCACTCACTGGCCACCATTCTACGCTGTTTTCCACTGCCGAATTGATTGAACCAAATTATTTTCCTTTATCTTTCTTTCTTTATTGTTTGAAAAAAACATGTATGCTGGTGATGTGTAAAGTAAGCCATGGTACAGCCTAGCAAAATGTCTGTCCCCCAAACTAGGATCTCCTATGGGAAACCTGTCTTTTGCCCGAGTAATATATGTGTGTTAACAGCGACTAAAACAAAGGTTTTCTGAACTCGATACGTTTTAGAAGTTAGTTAACAGATTTGTGCACCAAATGAGCATGGGTGTTTACTCTAAGGTGTTCAAAGAATTAAAGACCTTACCATGTCCCTGTACAGTCTCGTCGACAGAGGGCGGCGGTGAAGGCGAGCGGGCCAGCTTCAGGTCATATTTCCCTTCCTTGCCCATACGGTACGAGTTGGTACCTCCCGCGTCCCAAGCCACTCGAACCCAACCGTCCTCGCCTAGCTCGCCTATCACACGACCCTCCCCGCCTGGCACGCCGTCCTAGACAAACCATAAAAGGGAATAGTTCAAAAGGGGATGAAAAATTCGTGGAACTTTTCATCCCGGAATTGCTACAGGAAAGAAGGTACGAGTATCAGGTATGCGTTCGTGCGTATTTAATCCGATTGAGTTAAAACAGTACAGTTGTTGATGACACTTGCGACGACAAGACGACAACTTCTCAATTGACCTATCCATTCCATAGTTCAATCAAAGTAAAATATGTGGCACCCAAGTAGAAATTGAAAGAGGCGTTGCAACGCATGCTGGACATTAGCTAGGAACATAGTAAAATTATGTAAAAAATGGTTAAATATTTCCAGTAGCCAGACATTGTGTACCTGATCACCCCATTTCCAATCCTTCCCTCGAACAACTCTCGTGCCGATCTTCATAAGAGACGCAAGTTCGGGTCCCGACAAAGATGCACCTCTTGCGCGTGCCCCGAGACGTTCGTCTTCGTAAATAACCAAACAATCCGCTGAAAATAATTTGAGGATTATAAAAATTCTCATATTCTAGGCACAAAAGGTTTTGCAATGCCATAAATAACACTGCTGCTTACATTTCGGCTTCATCCCGTGGCAAATAAGCGAAGAATGTTGAGACGTGTCTCCTCCGATTTGTTTCAGTAACGTCAAACAGGAACTTAACGCGCCGCCATTTATTAGTTGCTCCAATTCCGGGCCTTGACATCCCTCGATGAGCAACGACAGAAGCGTTATTAGAAACCTTTAAAAAGAAGTAAACTTTTAATAATGTTTAACTTGGTGATTTTATTTTCAAGTACCTGGATGACCGAGCTTTGCTTAAGTTTGTTTTTTTTTTTTTTGGTAAATCGTGTTTTTTGAAAATTATATTTAGATAATACGAAAAAAAAAATCATCTGGACTCGAACCAGAAAATGGTGGTCCGGTTTCCCACCTGAGCTATTATAACTTTGTAGATGGTAGCGAAATTTAACTTCGTATTGTAATGATATTGTAGCTGAAAACACGGATAAAACGACGTTTCCTAAAAATAAAACCTAGCTATAGATCGATTTATCGCCCCCAAAACCCCCTGCATACTAAATTTCATGAAAATCTTTGGAACCGCTTCCGATTTTCAGATTATATATATATACAAGAATTGCTCGTTTAAAAGTATTAGATTAGATAAATAAATAGATAGACAGATATTTTTCAGAACATCTCACCTTGCCCTTGACGGTCTGTTCAGTAATGCGTGCGCGCCATAGTTTGCACTCATTTTAAGAGGCAAAGACTGAGTCTGTTCCCCTTCAAGTACCCTCGCCTTCAATTCGATCAGAATAAAATCCATAAGCTTCGACCTCTCCAAAAGCACCATATATTTTAAATAAGGTATCACAGATTCGATGCCCTCCAAAGGTTTCGTTAACGGGATCGAGGGTTTGAGCCGCGCATTCGGGACCGAGTCGGCCATTGACGCTCCCAATAACCCAGAAAGTGCTGCGTATTTGACACTGTCTGACATCGTTTGAGACGAATGTAAAATATTGTTAATTACGGAGTAACCGGTTCGTCTTATTTCCCCTCTTTGTATCTGAAATATTCTTCCATCATTAGGAAATTACAATGATAAATATAAAATAGGAAATTTCAAATGTGTGTGCGGGTACCTGACAGTATAATGCGCGTCTAAGAATATCTATATCACAGGGTTCTTCCGTTATAACGAAATCGATAATCGCGGCGGTCACGTTCTGTTGTTGAGGAGTCACTTCTTCTAACATCCAATACAAATCTAAAATGTAAATGAATAATTTCAATAAGGGGAGTTAAAAAAATAACAGCATCAAATTGAGCTAAAACTTGGCATAGCATCTTATTGCGCTAGTATGCGATCCAT
Organism: Melanargia galathea; assembly: GCA_920104075.1. NCBI lineage: Eukaryota > Metazoa > Arthropoda > Insecta > Lepidoptera > Nymphalidae > Melanargia > Melanargia galathea. The sequence continues at coordinate 6,080,844 of OV049863.1, forward strand.
AAGGCTCAATTTACACCGCGGCGGAATGGAACGGAAGCGACTTTTTGCAACGAAATTGTACGTCTATACTTACTAATAATAAATAAAATTGAAGTGTCTGTCTGTAATTTCGAAATAACTACCACATATTAAGCTCATATGGTTATTTGAACGATACCATAACCGAATCACACGTTTTTAAAATTTTTGTCTGTCTGTCTGTCTGTTTGAACGGGCTAATCTTCGGAACGGCTGAACCGATTTTGACGGGACTTTCACAGACAAGTATAGGATTAACCAAGGAGTAACATAGGCTACTTTTTTAACCGACTTTCAAAAAAGGAGTTGTGTTGAAATCGGTAAATACAGATGTTAAAAACGCCCTGATAGGTATTTTCGCTGCGCGCGATCGCGACGGCCGACGCGGACGCTCGCGCTCCCCGCGCCGCGCCACGCGCCCCTGCGCCCTGCGCCCGCCGTACGCGGTACCGCGGTACGCCGCCGCGCGGCGGGGGGCGGGTGGACCAGAAATCTACTTATCCCTCAGGATTTGTGAAAAATCGAAATTCACGCGGGCGAAGCCGCGGGCAAAAGCTAGTAGCTAAATAAACTTTATGTCAATTGTATAACATACAAATTAAATAGGAGCCAAAAAAAGGTCGCGCGTCTTCCGGGGAATCCTCGCGCATTCTCCAGAATTCCTGTAGCTACTGTCGGCGCCGTCTGTGGAATCCGCGGGAAGTGGCGCGAACGGGGAGTCGGTTGGGTCGATCACAGCAGTGCCGTGTCAAGCGTTTAGCTGGAATGCGCGAGAATACTCGAGCATTCCAGCGAATTCGCGTGCCTTCCGCATCATGAGGCGAAACTGACGCTTCCATTCCATTCCATTCCGCCGCGGTGTAAATTGAGCCTAAGAAAACTATGTCTACTCATTTTCTCGTTTATCTCTATTGTCTTCGACGAGAAAATGAGTAGACATAATTTTCTCGTGGGTCGCATGCTAGCGCAACTGGAAACCATTCGTAGATACTTTTTATCCCGAAAATGAGTTCCCAGGAACGAAGCATGAGCTAGTGTCGAATAAAAAGTTAAATACCCTTCTCCTCGCAGGCGAGCTTTGCAACCCACGCATTGACAAACTTATGTCTCTCCGAATTGTCATCATCTTTCTCTTCGTCGGCTACGATGAGCTCATTTTTCAAATCTTCAGCTAAAAGTATAACTTGTTTTTCGCTATCCAAGGATTCCTTAAACGCAGAGTTATCAGTCATTTCATTGATCGAACTTAACGACATTTCATTCGTCGGAGTTTTGTCGTCGTCTTTATCAAATGCGTCTTCCTTTTCACTTAACTTGAGATCAGTAACTTTTTCAGCCAGTTTGAGATCACTTCGACCGTCGTGGCGCATGTCGTCGTAATTAGAAGCGTTTTTTAACTCTTTCTCCAGTGGTTTTTCTTTTGATTTCAATTTAATCTTAGCTTGCAAATGACTAGAGCTTTTCGAAGTAGGATCACCGAATACATCTAAGTGAACGTGACTTTTAGGCGGTTCTACAATTGATTTTATTTCCTCAGCTCTGCTCTGATTTCCGAGAGCAGATTTGATGAGTAACGCATCTCCTTGCAGTAGACTCCCAGTTGCTTTGAGCATACTTTTACTCAGACTGTTTTGTCTGTTTCTAAGGTCTTTCGTTGTTTCGAAACTGAAAAAAGATATTTTTTTAAACGAACGGAAAGTGCCACAAAATATAAGCTGCTTTTAATGCATAAGATAAAATAACTTACCACTTAGTGAAAGTTGGTGACTTGGCCATTTTCATGACCTTCTGGAATATTCTCTTCGCGGTGGGCGGACGTCGCGAAGGCGGTCGCGAGTGTAACGCGGATACAGACGGCGATATAGCGGCGCGCACTTCGTGCAGGAGAAACCGAGCCCTTTCTAACGGAGCCGCACATACCTAAGAAACGATATTTTTTAAGTACGATAGAATATATATATACATGCATCCATACTAATATTATAAATGCGAAAGTGTGTCTGACTGTCTGCTAACTTTTCACGGCCCAACAGTTCAACCAATTTTGATGAAATTTGGTATAGAGGTATCTTACAAACCGGGGACGGGCATAGCATATGTCCCGGATACTAAGTACTTTTTATCCCGGAAAATTAACGAGTTCCCAGGGGATTCTTAAAAGGCGATTTACACAAAATTTGTACAACAAAGGTAACTTGCATCTCGGAAATTGACATAGGCAACTTTTATCCCGGAAAAGCAAATAGTTCCCACAGGATTTTAAAAACTTAAATCCACGCGGATGATGAAGTCGCGGGCATCATCTAGTACTAGAATATTTGATTTATGAGCAAAATTTTATGAGAAGCAATAACTTACCTCCTTATATCCCCTGGACAATTGCTGTCTTGTACGCATCAACGTCCATTTGCTCTGTTGCACAGCTTTCACGATCTCTGACATCGCAGGTGAGAGTTTCACTTCACCTTTCTCCATTTCTACAGCATTCAAGATCATAGACCTAGATTATTTGTAGGCCTTTTGGATAATTAATTAGTATTCGTAATTTTTTTAATGTTGCTGAAATTTAAAAAGCTGTGATAGCCTAGTGGTTAGGACGACCGACTTCTAATCGGAGGTCGTGGGTTCGATCCCGGGCACGCACCTCTAACTTTTCGGAGTTATGTGCGTTTTAAGTATTTAAATATCACTTGCTTTAACAGTGAAGGAAAACATCGTGAGGAAACCTGCACGCCTGAGAGTTCTCCCTAACTTTCTCAAAGGTGTGTGAAGTCTGCCAATCCGCTTGGCCAGCGTGGTAGACTATGGCCAAAACCCTTCTCACTCTGAGAGGAGACCCGTGCTCTGTAGTGAGCCGGTAATGGGTTGATCATGATGATGATGAATTTTTTTTAAATAAAGATAAAAAATATATAATATTTGAAGATCTTATAGTCAATATACGTAAGTAATAGAGGGTTTACTTTGAAATGTTTACAGCAATTAATTTAGAACAATAATTGATTCGATTAACAGAGAATTATATTATGTAGCTTAAATCGTGTGGAATACGAAAGAAATATATACGTGTAGAAATGGCACCTGGAGTTTGTATTGTACTATATTCAAGAAGCTCTTGTATGTATTTTAGAATGAGGTTAATACTAACCCGCCGTAGCTGTTGCTAAAGCGTGTTCCTTGAGACCGGCGTGATGCAATAGAACAGCCAACAGAGCTCGTCTCAACTCTTCCAGAGGATGTTCGGGAGGGAAGTGAGGGCCGCAGCCTTCACGACGCTCGCAAGCCCACCACAAATGTAAGGCTAAGGGATCCTGCACCAAATATGTTTATTTTTTTTTTTTTTCAATTTTCGGGATTTATTGGCCAAACATTACTTGCAGCGTCAATTTTATTTAACGAAACTTGTCGCAGAATATGTTTATATGGTGCAGTTGTCATGTTATATCATTATCTCTTAGCCCTCATACGCATTAGCGGTCGCGGTAGCGGCGCGGCTAGCACGGTACGGTAAGGTGGTACGTTTTCCATACTAATTTATTATTACCATTTAAGAACGAATTGATTACATATTTACACTGAAATTACATCGCACAGCCTTAATATAATTTTTAATTTGCGGAAAATTTTATTTACATAAAGAAAACATTACATAGACAGCTAAAGGTGAAGTAAAGCCATCTCGGTCAGCTAGGCAAAACAGCATTTAATAGATGGCTATTATAATAATTAAGCTGTCTATGTAATGTTTTCTTTATGTAAATATAATTTCGCGCAAATTAAAAATTATATTAAGGCTGTGCGATGTAATTTCAGTGTAAATACTAAATATATAATCCATTCGCTCTTGAATGGTAACATGAAGTTAGTATGGAAAACGTAGACTGCAAACTGAAACTACCCAAAACCGTCTCTACTTCACACTGGGCAGATATGAAGATGAAGATAATATAGAGATAATTTTTTTAAATTTAATTTAATTTAAAAAATCCAACTCACATGTAACTTTGGTTCGGCCAACGCGAACAGCAGCGTGTCCGCGCGCGCAGACGACAGTGTGACGTTCACTCTCGGCGCCCTGGTGACGCGCGCCGGCGGCGGGTGCAGCGCGTTGGCGGTGTGCGACGCGTGGGACACGTGCGTCGCGTGGGACGCGTGCGGCGTGTCGCTCGCGGGACTGTTGCCGCCCGTGGACGACCCGCTTCGCGCCTCCGCCTTCTCCTCTTCGAACGGATTCGCTGGTTGAGATATCTACAACAGAAGGGAGTGAAGTTAAGTAGTCCAAGTACAACTTAAGTAGGCCAAGTACAACTTAAGTAGGCCAAGTACAACTTAAGTAGGCCAAGTACAACTTAAGTAGGCCAAGTACAACTTAAGTAGGCCAAGTACAACATAAGTAGTTTAAGTACAACTTAAGTAGTCCATGTTAATAGCCTTCAGAAATATCACGAGATTTTTTACGAAATCAAACAGAAGAATGACTTCTGAGACGCAAGTTTGCAAGACATGCTAGATAACTGATCTCAAAACCAAGCATAATATTTTGTAACACAATTGAGTTGGCTACAACATAGATAACAATTTTGAAACGAAATTTTTTGTTACGATTGTTATATACGATTTCTTAACTAAATTAAATTAAATTGACAGTTTTAAATGTATCCTTTTGCCCTGAGAAGATTGTGAAAAGGATTACGCTACTTTTAGACCTATCAAGTTATTTTATAGATATAAGAATACCCAGTCGACTTTGATATGGGTTCTTTTCAGATCAAGGCGGGTTTGGAATCCTCGTAACTTTAGTTTTAAGTTTAGTTTGAATATACTTGTAAAAATGGATCCATTATATTGTTACACATGTATTATTAATGAAAAAAACATTTATTTTACCCCATAAATAGTGCATTTTCCTCAAATAGGACCACATACCTGGAGGCCACCTCTAAGAAAAATGGCGGCTGCATGAGGCGCCGCCTCACGTTCCACTTGTTGCATGGGGAGGGAGCGCGCCAGTCGCAGCCCGCACTGCGACAGGCCCAGCGCCAAGTGAAACGCGCACGACGACAGGATGTGGTGTGCCCGCAGACTCGATGTACTCTCCTGTTACACACAATGTGATACTATTCCTATAACCCCCGGCACGTAAGTCGACCGGTGACCTTCAAGTGCGCGCAGCGTCGTGCGAGTGAGCGGGACACAATACGATTGGAGAGCCAATCAGCGCTTACGAGGGATCCGCGAGAGCTAATCAGTGCTTACGAACGATCCGCACGCCCTCCCCACGACCCCCTCACACCCCGAGATACCTCATTTTCGACTTCTGCGCATTGAAGGTCAACGGTAGACTTATTTGCCGTGACTTGTAATGTTGCGTAAAATGGTGCTAATTCGGTTGTACTCAAATCTATTTTTCACCTCAGTAGCTCAAAAAGGGCGTGTTTGCTGGCCAAAACCAGTGAGCAAAACTCGTTTTTGCTCACTCCGTGAGAAAAAGTGTTTTGAATATAGAACACTTTGGATTGTCATTTCTTCAATTCACTGTCTCAAGAAAAGTTCGGAAAAGTTTTGTATCAAATAGTTTGTATAGTAGCCCCAACATTTTATTTTATCAAAATTTTCTATTATATATTATTTAAACTATTGAGTTTTTCTTAAAATGTGTTTTAGAATTTATAATTCTGTAAAACAAAATAAAACGTAAACGATTTAAGGAGAATTAAAATAATTAGTTAATTTTTTTCTTGAATTACGCAATTCCGAACGCAGACAAAAGAGGAATAAAAAAAAATGGCGGGAAAAAAAATTGTCTATACTCTATATCTTAATTAGGTACCTAACTAATTTATTTGTAGTTATATTTTGTTGTAAAAAAATTAAAACAAAATGAGTGACTCCAGTGATAATTTAACACCTTCAGAATTAAAAGAATTAGTGACTAACGCTGAATTAAACTTTCTGCCGGAAAAGTCGCGTGAAAAATACCTGAAAGCCTATGAATTATTTAATAAAATTGGAGACAAAAGGTGCGAATACCTGTTCAGAGACTGTGATTTTATCATATTTCATGGAATTGTCTAAAACAAGGCAATCTTTATATTATGTAGTATTTATTCCATGTTAAAAGCTACAATCAAATCGAAATGCGACGTTCACATTGAAACCTATCTAAATTTATCGCATTTTTGTGAAGACAGTCGGAGGGGTGTTTAATATTTATAATATAAAACCACAAAACCAAAGTTGCACCCAATAGGCGGCTAACTTTGGGAGCTATGTCTAACTTTGTTAGTTTATATTTTACTTAGAGGAACACTGTCCGGTCATCAATTATTAGGTGGCTAACTTTGAGAGTTACGTCTAACTTTGTTAGTTTATGTTTTACTTATAGGCACATTTTTCGCACAGGCAATAGCCCAACTATATTGTAAAATTATAATAATTAATAAAACACATTTATTGCTGTGACGAGTTTTAATCCAACAAAATACGAATATCATACAAGGGGCTGTGATAGCCTAGTGGTTAGAACGACCGACTTCTAATCGGAGGTCGTGGGTTCGATCCCGGGCACGCACCTCTAACTTTTCGGAGTTATGTGCGTTTTAAGTATTTAAATATCACTTGCTTTAACGGTGAAGGAAAACATCGTGAGGAAACCTGCATGCCTGAGAGTTCTCCATAACGTTCTCAAAGGTGTGTGAAGTCTGCCAATCCGCTTGGCCAGCGTGGTAGACTATGGCCAAAACCCTTCTCACTCTGAGAGGAGACCCGTGCTCTGTAGTGAGCCGGTAATGGGTTGATCATGATGATGATGATACAAGGGGCACAAATCTAAAAAATCTAAAGTTTTCACCGATCATGATATTGAAAAGTTCTTAAAGCACCAGATGAAAATTTTCTCGCTGCAGAAAAGAAAATTTATTTGATAAAAAATTTGAGTCCCGACTGGCACTTCGCTGATTTTTAAGTTAAGCATAATAATAAGTAAGTAGGTACCTACGTAATCTGAATGTAAAAAATACTTTTTGTTTCAGTAAATAATAAAAATATTTTTGTTACTTACATCTTGTATTTTTTCGCTATTGAGGTGAAAAGTTGTATGTATCACACGATAGCAAACTTTTTGTTTCTTGTGCCTTTGAATCCCTCACTACACTCAGGATTCTATATAAGAATCACTCGCTACGCTCGTGATTCTAAATTAGAATCCTTCGCTCGCTCGGGATTCAAACTAGGCACTCGCAACAAACAATAATTTTGCTATCTTGTCAAACAAATAACTATTTTTTCTTGAAGAGGGAACATTGTGAAAAGAGACAACATTTCTTTTTCACCTCAGTAGCTAAAAAGGGCGTGTTTGCTGGCCAAAACCAGTGAGCAAAACTCGTTTTTGCTCACTCCGTGAGAAAAAGTGTTTTGAATATAACGCTTTGGATTGTCATTTCTTCAATTCACTGTCTCAAGAAAAGTTCGGAAAAGTTTTATATCAAATAGTTTGTATAGTAGCCCCTACATTTTATTTCATCAAAATTTTCTATTATATATTATTTAAACTATTGAGTTTTTCTTAAAATGTGTTTTAGAATTTATAATTCTGTAAAACAACATGAAACGTAAACGATTTAAGGAGAATTAAAATAATTAGTTAATTTTTTTCTTGAATTACGCAACTCCGAACGCAGACAAAAGAGGAATAAAAAAAAATGGCGGGAAAAAAAATTTTCTATACTCTATATCTTAATTAGGTACCTACCTAACTAATTTCTTTGTATACCCGTATTACTAATTCCCCGGAATTCTGACAGCTGTCATTGTCATTTACAGATGAGTTATTTGTATGGAGAACAGGGTTAACATCTACGAAGTTCGATTTTACCCCAAACTACTTTAATTCCCTGTCATTATAAAAAGTCATATGCCGAATAATAATATTAGTCGTTTCGCCCTAAAATAGAAAAAACCAAGAATGGAAACTAGAAAGTGCACACTAACAGCAATAGAAAACAAAAGAAGCACATTGAAAAAATTCATTCAAAAATGGAAGTCAAATGACATTCTCACCATGAAGTGTCTGTTAGGCAATTGTCATATCTACATGCGGCAGTTGATTTTTATTTACATAAGTTTTGAATTTTTTATTTTTTGTGGGAATTGTTTTATCTCTGGTGACATTACGAAACGTCAGAATTCCGGGGAATTAGTAATACGGGTATAGTTATTTGTTGTAAAAAAATTAAAACAAAATGAGTGACTCCAGTGATAATTTAACACCTTCAGAATTAAAAGAATTAGTGACTAACGCTGAATTAAACTTTCTGCCGGAAAAGTCGCTTGAAAAATACCTGAAAGCTTATGAATTATTTAATAATTGGACACAAAAGGTGCGAAGACCTGTTCAGAGACTGATTTTATCATATTTCATGGAATTGTCTAAAACAAGGCAATCTTTATATTATGTAGTATTTACTCCATGTTAAAAGCTACAATCAAATCGAAATGCGACGTTCACATTGAAACCTATCTAAACTATCTATCTAAGTATCGCATTTTTGTGAAGACAGTCGGAGGGGTGTTTAATATTTATAATATAAAACCACAAAACCAAAGTTGCATCCAATAGGCGGCTAACTTTGGGAGTCATCAATTATAGGTGGCTAACTTTGAGAGTTACGTCTAACTTTGTTAGTTTATTTTTTACTTATAGGCACATTTTTCGCACAGGCAACAGCCCATCTATATTGTAAAATTATAATAATTAATAAAACACATTTATTGCTGTGACGAGTTTTAATCCAACAAAATACGAATATCATACAAGGGGCACAAATCTAAAAAATCTAAAGTTTTCACCGATCATGAGATTGAAAAGTTCTTAAAGCACCAGATGAAAATTTTCTCGCTGCAAAAAATAAAATTAATTTGATAAAAAATTTGAGTCCCGACTGGCACTTCGCTGATTTTTAAGTTAAGCATAATAATAAGTAAGTAGGTACGTAATCTGAATGTAAAAATCCTTTTTGTTTCAGTAAATATTTTTGTTACTTACATCTTGTATTTTTTCGCTATTGAGGTGAAAAGTTGTATGTATCACACGATAGCAAACTTTTTGTTTCTTGTGCCTTTGAATCCCTCACTACACTCAGGATTCCATATAAGAATCCTAATCCTAAAATTAGAATCCTTCGCTCGCTCGGGATTCAAACTAGGCACTCGCAACAAACAATAATTTTGCTATCTTGTCGTACAAATAACTATTACAGCCCCCGCACACTAGGCTCTTTTTGGCTAGACATTTTCTAGTGGCTCGAACGCGGCCACTCGAGCGCTCAGTGTGCGGTGATTCCATATAAAACTTTTCCGACTTGTGGCCGGCCACCAGTCAGCCACTTGTGGCCCAGTGGGCGGCGCCTGTTAGAATTGCCAATTATGTTAAAAAATTTGGGTAACATATTTTTAAGGTTAAGGTAATCGATTTTAAAGTATCGTCTAAGTTGCGGTGCGCTACGCGAAACAAATCAATAGTCCCGGCGTAACCAACCAGAATAACCCCAACCTACGCGATAACCGCCCACTTAAAAGAAAACACCCCACATTCCCACATATGGGAACCGATTAACCCCACTTTGTTAAAGAATATCCTATTATATTTGACTATTTTTTGGCGCGATCCCGGAGCTCATGATCCACAGTCGAACAGCTAGACCTAAGAAGCAATCACCTGAATAAAGAAACGCTGGAAATCCCCGAAACAACTAACATTGCACTTATGACTGTACATCTGACTGGCGTACATTCCGACTTAAACTTACACTTAAAAAAATCCAAATATGCGAACCGATTAACCCCACTTTGTTAAAGAATCTCCTACTATATTTGACTTGTTGGCGCGATCCCGGATACGCTACAAATCCCTTGAAACAACTCACCTTGCACTTGTGACTGTATATCTGAGTGGCGTACATCCCGACGCACTTGTCGGTGATGCGCGACAGGAAGGCGGCGTGCGGCGCCACGCTGAGCGCGGCCGTGGCGTCGCGGCCGCGCAGCGCGCGCACCAGCTCCACGGTGCCGGCGTTGTCGCACGAGAACTTCTCCACGTCGAACACGTGGCCGCCGATCACTATCCACGACCCACCCTCTTTGGTGTGATTTTGTAAATCGCATCTGTTAGAGTGCCATTAATAATTATGATTCGTCTAGTGATATTTTTGCTCAATTCAAATTTTACCAAGCATGTTGAAGTTATCAACGTGCTTGGTAAAATTGCGTAGTTGCCCGAACATACTTCCAATATTACGACCTATATCATGTGATCTCCATCTTTCATTTGGATTTTCACAGGCAGGAACAAGATTGGACAAGGAGTGGTCTGAGCTATTTTTTTCTACTACTAGCTTAATAAGTTTTTTCGTAAAACTAGAAATATACAGGTATATATAATTTCACGGCCCTACCGCTGACTGAGGCACAGAGATAGCTTGCATCCCGGAGACAAGGATAGGCTACTTTGCCTTCTGTGAAGTAAGACTTTCCACTGGTTATTGAAAAACCCTAAATCAACGTGGACCGAGTCGAATCAGCTGGTAGCAAATAAAACGGAACATACATATATAGTGTTGAATTAACTCACTTGCGAATAACGCTGCGGTTCAGGTTGTGTCGTTTAGACATGAGGCCCGGCCAGCCCAGCAGGTCGGCGTCCAGCTTCGCGGCCGAGGGCAAGGTGCGCGCCGCCTCGTCGCACGCGCGCACGATCCGCACGAGCGAGTCCGCGCACTGCGCGAGCGAGACGGCGAACCGCGCCGCGCACGCGCACACCCACACCGCCAGCTCGCTCACCACACGACCTGACAAACGCAACAAAAATGCTTCCTAAAATTGATGAACTAAAGCTGGACAAAATCTTCTTCTGTCTATCTTGATCCACTCTTATCCTGTTTCGATGCAGAGTAGCAGTTAACACTACCGTTAACACTACGCCGAGTTTCGTACTGGTTCTTCTCGGTTGGAACGGCATTTCGAACCAGTGGTAGATTCAATTGACCATTCAAAAGTACTTGTAAAAGTTTATTTGAATAAAAACTTTTCTATTCTATTCCATTCTATTCTATTCTATTCTATTCTATCCGAAAGAGCTAGGAATCCTAAAATTAAATGATCACAGTTCGTGCTTCTGATTTTTAGGTTAGGACAATCTTTAGAAATCGAATACAAGTAGAATTATAGCCCGAACGGGATGTTTTTACGAAAAAGAGGTAGAAGGGGAGTACTTGTATGTGTGTATTGATAGAAAGGACGCCTGTCGTCGCCAGGCGGGTGATCAGTTCCATGTAAGGACCATTTCACCCAGTTCCTTGTAACCACTAACGTAAGGGGAGTACTCACCGACAACATCAGCGCTGATCAGATCGCAAAGTGCGACCAGCTGCGCGTCGTCAGCTCTATGAACTGCCCCCGAGAAGCAGCTCAGCGTGGACTGCACGTGCTCCGCCAACAGGGCGGTGTACTGCGTCAGGAGGTATCGTACACCGCCTCGCGTACTGCGACCACCTCTAGACTGATAGAGAGGACGCCTGTCGTCGCCAGGCGGGTGATCAGTCCTATGTAAGGACCATTTAACTCAGTTCCCTGTAACTACTAACGTAAGGAGTACTCACCGACAACATCAGCGCTGATCAGATCGCAGAGTGCGACCAGCTGCGCGTCGTCAGCTCTATGAACTGCCCCCGAGAAGCAGCTCAGCGTGGACTGCACGTGCTCCGCCAACAGAGCGGTGTACTGCGTGAGGAGGTATCGTACACCGCCGCGCGTACTGCGACCGCCTCTGGACCACATGGCTTCGCTGAACAGTAGCCTACGATGAAAGGAATACATGAAGTTAAAAACGATTGGCCAGTCAACTTGGTAAGCCTAAAAAGTTATATTAATATAATAAAGCGGAAGAATTTGGTTTGTTTGTTTGAACGCGCTAATCGCTGAAAAAAACAGTCGGATTTGAAAAATTCTTTTTGCATCCGATAGCCCAATTTTCGAGGAAGGTTATAGGCTATTCGACATCACGGTACGACCCTTAAAAGCCGAGCAAAAAGAAAGAAAGCAAGAAAAAACGGTAAGCGAACACGAAGTAAATAGCGCGGGCGGCCAATGTGATGCGGTGAGCCAGTGGCCGAGGGCGGTCACCCGACGAGAACCGAAGAGAATAGACGAACTGTGTTATTAAATAAAAATTCTTTTCAAAAAACCGACTTCAAACGCCACTACAAAGTACTTATAAAAATAATTTTTGTTTGTACACAATGACCTTCTAAAGGTCATTGTTTGAACACATATGTTGAAGTTGGGCGAGCGTTGCACGTCGGTTTCGTCGTTTTTTCTTATGCCCGCCCGACTTCAACATACGTGTTCAAACAATGACCTTTAGAAGGTCATTGTGTACAAACAAAAATTATTTTTATAAGTACTTTGTAGTGGCGTTTGAAGTCGGTTTTTTGAAAAGAATTTTTATTTTAAGCTTTTTAGTGTTTCACATCCATTCATAATCGACAGTTCCTTAATCTCCACGGCTTAGGAGTACAGTATCCTGCAGCCGTAGGATTTACTTCCTACCTACAATATGAATTATTCATAGTGGACTGCTCCCTAATCTCCATAGTTATGTGGGCAGTACCTTGCAGCATCAGAACTGAAGAGCTTAGACCTGGAGTTTAGTGATGTAGTCTATGCTTGATACACTTAATATGAATTCATAATGAATATTGCCACAATTCCCATAGTTTAGGTGGGCAGTACCTTGCAGCATCAGAACTGAAGAGCTGGGACCTGGAGTTTAGTGATGTAGTCTATGCTTGATACACTTAATATGAATTCATAATGAATATTGCCACAATTCCCATAGTTTAGGTGGGCAGTACCTTGCAGCATCAGAACTGAAGAGCTGGGACCTGGAGTTTAATGATATAGTCTATGCTTGCTACCCTTAATATGAATTCATAATGAACATTGCCCCAATATTCATAGTTTAGGTGGGCAGTACCCCTGCAGCATCAGGATTGAGGAGTTGAAGAAAATAATTTTTATGGGACCATTTCGCGAACTTCCTCTGTCGATTAAAAAAAAAATTACGCAAATCGGTTCAGAAATCTCGGAGTAATCGGTGTACATACATACAAAAAAAAAAAAAAAAAAACATACGCGCCGAATTGAGAACCTCCTCCTTTTTGGAAGTCGGATAATAAAAATATAAACATGTGGTCGCGGGCATCAGCAGTTACTTTATAATTTAAACGGCAAGCTTTAAATTAGCGTACCTAATGTAACGGCGTTAAGTGAAATTGTTAAAGGACATGGAAATTATTAGGTGATTCTAAGTGATAACTATTAAGTACATACTTGAAATTAATGACGACTTACCTTTGAAACCTAATAAGGAGATCGCAACTAGGGCTCACAGTGTCATGTCCCTTGAGATCATCAGTCTTACTGGTATCTCCACACATAATGGAGTTTATCTGCATTTGCGTCTGACAACTCGTGTTTCGTATCAAATGCTTAACCTACAAAATCAAAAATACGTTAGTATTTTGAAGAAACTTTTTACTAAAATCGTTAAATATATAACACAAAAACCCTACAAAGGACCAAGCAATTTGCTTACCAAATGCATCAGAGGAACCGAGGCGCCATTTTCGCAAGCTGTTGCATTGTTGCTGATCTGATATTCGTCCGTGCAATTGACTGTAAATATTTGCTTATTTAAATATCGGTTAATATTTACTCTTATATCGGATAGAAAGAGGCGTTACTTTGCTAAAGTCTCAACATAAAGGAACAGCATACTTATTAATTTTGATCTAGAAAAATCTAAAGCCAGCTCAAAACAAATGATTTCATGTAGGCCAGTAGACATTATGATAAGTCAAGGCTTGACCAACGTCAAGTGTAATCTCTTTACGATAGTGCAATGTAGAGACAACATTTAAACTCTGGAGGAGCTCCGGTAACAGAGTAAAATGTGCGTCGTGGTGAGTTTCACCACCACATTGGTGCATATTATTTGCTTTTCCTACATATCTAGTAGCAGGAGGGCGGGTAGTGGATAGCATCAGTCAGTTTATTGTTCCTTTCGTATTTTCATTCAGTTGAAAAATTACATATTAAATGTTTAACAGCACCTTGTACAGTTTCGCTGTCTTCGGACATTGTTGTCGCCGAGTGTCCACGTTGACCCGTCACTATGTCGATTTGATCATATTCACTGAAAAATTTAGACAGTTACTTTATTATTATAGTTTATCCGACTCCTTCAGGATTAGAAGGATTATAAAACTCACTCATCGGTTAACAAGCAAGTTAAGTCGGAGTAACAAACTGGGTTGGAATGACATTCCGAACCAGTGGTAGATTCAATTTGATTCAAAAGTACTTGTAAAAGTTTATTTGAATAAAAAACTTTTCTATTCTATTCTATTCATCATCATCAACGTCATTATCAACACATTACCGGCACACTACAGGGCACGGGTTAGAGTGGGTCTCCTCTTAGAGTGAGAAGGGTTTAGGCCAGCGTCCACCACGCTGACCAAGTGCGGATTGGTAAACTTCGCACGCCTTTGAGAACATTATAGAGATCTCTCAGATATGCAAGTTACTTTACTATTTTCCTTCACCGTTAAAGCAAGTAATATTTAATTGCTTAAAAAGCACTTAACTGTGAAAAGTTGAGGTTCATACCAGGAATCGAACTCGGTCCCCCCGACTTATTAACTTATACAAAACTTACTCATCCAACTGCAAATGGTTGTACGGATCTGTGGAATGAGCTTGCAGAGCGTTTCGTAGAGAATCTCGCAAACCCCCGCCGCCAAGTAAAGACCACACCAGAAGTTCGGTCATAAACCTCGCTCCTGTGCTAGCGGGGACTGATCCTGTGAAGTATTTAGCATAATAAAATCTAGCAAATAAAATATCTTGGGATTTATTTCCCACTAACATGGTCACAGGTAATGGCCCATTCAGAAAGTGCAAGATTGCGAGAGGACAAGAAACATTGTGTGGGCGAAAATTTAAGATCAGCAATTGCTGTTATCAACTTACAAATCACTCAAGCTAAGATAGAATAACAAGAGCTAGTGCTGTACATAATGAGAGTAAGTAATAAACAGACTACGAGAACCGCCCATAGAGTTGACAGATGACTGTTTTTTACGATATAAACGGCCAAATCACGATTTTCTCAGGTTCATATTTCTTAACAACTTTAACAAGTAGTTTGGGGTAAAACAATCCTCGTCTCCTAATAAAAGTTCCTGTCTATAAGGTGCTGATATTTTGTACAACCTCACCTTGAGGTAATAAAGCTATGAGATGTTGTGCTCTGATCTGAGGGGTGGGCAGTAGAAGAGGCCAGGCCGCGGCCAGAGCCTTCCTGGCAGCGGCCGCGGCGGGCGCGCCGGCCCGGCCCTCCACCAGCGACACCAGCGCGCTGTGCACGCCCGCACACCACGACCTACCCTCCGAATCCGATTCATCAATATCATTGCCTCGGGCGCATTGCCACGCGTGTACCTACAAAATTACAGTTTTTGGTGTGATAACGTCTTATAAATCGATCACACGCACGAAAAAGCACGAGTCATTGTCACGTATCGCGTATCGGCCTAAACCTTCGGCTTGTGACACATCTATCTCTGTGTTTTCTCATGATGTTATCACGTAAAATTATCGTGCGTAAACCAACTTTACAGACAACCTATTTAAAAAAAAGAAAATAATGGTATTCGTGTGATAGCCTTATCCTTATTTCATACGTTACCTCATTACGCCCCGAGTCGGTAAATGAATGGGTAAGTTAAGACTTTGATAATTTTGCTTTAGGGTATCAGATCGGTTTGCAACTTTCAGTATATTTTAGTATTTGCCATCTAATTATTATTCAGTGTAAATCGATCTTGAATTTATAAAAATTATCGAAAAACATCTATTCAAAAATGTAGCATAATGGTTATTGAGAAACTCTTAGATGTCTATAAACGCTATAAATTTTTTTTTTATAAATGGCTATTAAGTGAAAATTGATTGACTTACTTGTAACCTAAGGAGATTCAAACATGAGATTGCTAGAGATTCATTATCCTTTATGTTCGCAGTACCACTCTGTTCGACCACTATCCTCAGTAGCCTCTCAAGGAACCTGAAACACGGAACTATTTAATGCCAGATCCAAAACATCAACTTAAAATCAATATTTTCAAATTAGAATTCATTCTCAAGGTTTTCATTCAATTAATTTTACACGAATACTCACTTAAATGTATTCTCTGACAAGTCAATTACAAAAGGCATCGAAGATGGAAGATCTCTTGGATTTTCTTCGCTCCACGCAAATATTTGCGTCGGCCCAGTCGCTACACCTATAAAAAAAATTCGCCATTTTGTGGTGGCGGCCATCTTGGATTTGCATAGTGCTATTTACTAGTCAAGCCCTTTCATTTGATACCCATATTGAGGGTGTTGTGATAAAATATGTAATCCGCCATTTTGTAGCGGCGGCCATCTTGGACCGATTTTCATCAAACATAGCTAACAACACTCTCGACTAATTCACCTTTCAAACAAAAAAACCGCATTCAAATCGGTTCACCCGTTTGAGCGCTACAGGGGAACAGACAGACACACAGACACACACACACACACGCACGCACGCACATACACACACAATAGTGCATTGGAATAGTATTAAGTGAATCTATCACTGAGTGCTTAGTCTAAGATCGGAGCACTCGAAAACGAACTCGAAAACTATTGATCGATTTCAGAGTAAAATAGACCTAAAATGGCTTGTATTAAGGTTTGAGTTCGCCAATACATTCAGCATTCGAACACAACGAGCGCAGCAAAGCAGAAATGTTGTAAAATACATATTCGAACTATGGAATTACGACTTTAAAATACGAGTATTTGAGTTCATTTTGCTCTGAATTCACTTGTGATTCGATCAATAGTTTTCGAGTTCGTTTTCGAGTGCTCCGATCTTAGACTAAGCACCCTGGTTCGGAATGCCATTTTTACCGAGGTGAACCAGAAAGATACTTGGCGGTTGCTCAAAAAATTATGTTATTGTGTCACTGTTTGCCAATGCGAAACGCGTAATGAATTCAGGTTTCTGAATAGTTTATTTTTTGAATTAGACTGGCCCGTTGGCGCGGTTGGCAGTGACCCTGCTTACCTCTCCGGGGTCGCGAATTCGATTCTCGCCCCGAATCTGGGTGTATTTATGTAAGTATATAAGTATTATATTATGTATTTATAAATTTATTAAATATATATAATATATAATAATTTAATAATTATGTAATATATGTAAATATATCAGTCGGTTGTTACCTATAACACAGGCTTACTTTAGGAACAGACGACCGTGTGTGTATGTGTATCTAATTTAAAAAAATGGAATAAATTCCATTATATTCCGATATAACAAAATATATACGTACATACATGTGTATAACTAATAGAAAAATCTACTCACCAATGGCTTTAAATGAAGGATTGAACGCTTGCAAGGGCAGCGGCGCGGTGTTGGCGACCTGCGCGCGCTCGTGCGTGCCCCACGCGTACAGCGCGCCCTCCGACGACACCGCGATACCGTGGGATATGCCCAGTGAAAGATCAACTATATTTATACCTGCAATTATTTAATAGTTAAACTACAAAAATGTTACTGTAACGGCGGTTACAAGTCACGGCAAATAAGTCTAGCGTTGACCTTCAATGCACAGAAGTCGAAAATGAGGTATCTCTGGGTGTGAGGGGGTCGCGGGGAGGGCGTGGGGATCGTTCGTAAGCACTGATTAGCTCTCGCGGATCACTCGTAAGCGCCGATTGTCTCTCCAATCGTAGTGTCCCGCTCACTCGTACGACGCTGCGCGCACTTGAAGGTAACCGCTCGACTTACGTGCCAGGGGTTATACGAACTTGTCGTTAATGACTGCGAACCGTGACGTAAGAGACCTCGCAGACATACAATTCAAGTTGGCCAATTAAATCGCAGAGTACACCGATAAGCACAGTTGGCCGATTAAATTGTGAAAGTTCGCGATTTAGTTGTTCGATAGTCGGCCAACTCGAAATTGTATGTCTGCGGGGTCTCTAAATGTCATTAGAGAAACAATACCGATACCGTGGGGTGTACCGAGTGTTTTTATACTTAAAATTATTCGTTCGCTACAAAAATCTTAATAATATAATGGCGGTTTTTGGTAAACCCCCAACCCTGATCAGTCCACCCTTCCCCTAGAGATAAGTTTATATTTGTTCGAATGTGGGTACAAAACAAGATAGTACAATTGAGATGATTTTGTTAACAGCAACATACCTTGAAGAGCTTCAACTAGTTTAGGTATTTTGGTGGATTCTAAATTTCCATGGCCTAATCTATATCCATCTCCTTTACCCCAAGTGTAGACTTGTCCTCTGCAAAGTTATAAAAATTAAACACCAACTTATGTCTGCAGCAGATCTCAATAACTTCAAACTCGCAACTTCAAATGAAATGGAATGTTGTAAGAATTTTTAAAATTCAATTTGACGTAATAATACAAGAACATTGTAAATGCAAAATGTTAACCATTGCATTCTATTAATACATATATCAGTGGATTCAATTACTGTGAATACTGTTTATTCAGTACTGCTTCCAGCACCTTCTGATAAGTGTATTTTGTCTTTGTCACTTGACATAAAGTAAGAAAGTGACAAAACTTATGTTTACGTTATCTGACACTTATCAGAAGCTGGTAATACAGGCCCTGAACCTACGAAAATTCAGCCAGCATTACTAATAGCGAAAGCTGCTTAAACCGTTACATAAAACATTTTAAATTATACACATAAATAAACCTTCCCGTAGAATCAGGCAATGCATAGGTGAATACCGAATGGAAATCCCTACAGTAGTTTCTGACATTAACGTGTCCATACAGTCAAACTAAAAAGTTTTATACTATGTAATGATCAGAGGAATCAGTTACCCATCAGTGAGCGCGGCGTGCCAGTGTTCCCCGGTATAAACACGAGTTACTCGCAAGGTAGACAACGCCGTGAGGGCTTTCGGAGTGCCCGCTTCGCTGTCTCCGAACACTTGCACTGCGCCCTCCCAAGTGCAGCACAAAGTTTGACCTTCCCCCCAACCTATTAAAAGGAAAATTTAAAAAAAAATTTGGAACTGGCTAAACACATTATACACATTTGGCCAATCTCAACAGACTCCCCGACTACTCAGAAGTATTACGAGAGTGCATAAACAGGTGCACTCTCCTTATACTCACTCTCATAGTCCGATGGGACGCAATCTGACAAGGCCGGAGATAAAGCTCAGGACCAACTGCTTTATATCTGCTCTCCGTAGGAAAGGGTGTAACACCACCAACTTCCCGAACCAAATTTGTTGTAATGTGAGTCATGCTTTGGGGTGTAAGTGGCCCAAATTCCACCTATGTGGTCAACCTCACCTGCGCGCGGTGCACCCTGCCAATATGCTAACGAGGCCCTGACGCTCTCAGTCCACTTTACGGGTCGTTGTGCCTGACACCACACAACGTAATCTGGATGGTAGTACCGCTTTGTGGTAGGATCCTACCCCGAATCCGCCTGGCTAGCGACCACACTTCAGCCGTAATCTGCCGCAAAGCATCCGTGTGTTCCGGCAGCGAGCTGAAGAGCCAGTCCCCTTCCTCAAAAGCCGGCAACGCATTAGTGGTTCTTCAGGTGCTGCTAATGTTCATGGGCGGCGGTAATCACTTCATCAGGTGACCCGCTTGCTCAGTTGCCCGTTATTCCTATAAAAAAAAACTTACCAAGAGCTACATCAATAATCCGTTCGATGTTATGTGCAGTAAAAGACACGGGTTGCGGTGTGAGACAGTTCTCGATAGTGCCGTGGCCGAGTCGTCCGTGCGCCCCGCGGCCCCAAGTGTATAGAGCCCCGCGAGATGTTATCACCGCACTGTAAGAAAAACTTGTATTCTTTAACAGTCGTAGATAAACTGTGTGAACTTGTGGTCGAATTGAATGAACTCTACTGGTATAAACTTCACCTGTAAGCTGCAACTTTTATGATCTCATGATGAGTAAGATGATGTAAAGTCTTGGGTATATCCCTAGCAGCCGTGCCCCCGTGTCTCCCTGCCACAACTAGTTTTATGTGGAAAACATCTGCAACTCACTTTCTGCTCTGTCGGGAATACCATTGCGCACAAATAGTAGATAAATTGTGCGGACTGTGGATAAGCAGAAACCTGGTGGTTTGAAAACACTGATGAAATCGACCGGTATACTTCACCTGCAAGCGATCCCGGCTGCAACTCTAACGACCTCATGATGAGCTCGATGATGTAAAGTCTAGAATACATCCCTAGCAGCCGTGCCCCCGTGTTCCAGTCTGTCGTGCTCATTAGCAACCCACGACCAGGCACCACCATACGAATACTGACAAAAGTTGTCTCTCCTAGTCTTACCGTAAGTTTCATGAGGATAACTTCTGCACCTCACTTTTTCCTTTCTCGCGTAACCAGTAACCTGGAGATATTAAAACACCTTGAATGAAATATAAACTTCACCTGCAAGCGATACCAGCTGCAACTCTAACGACCTCATGGTGAGCCAGATGGTGTAGAGGCTGCGGTGCGTCCCGAGCTGCCGTGTCCCCGTGCCCCAGCCTGCCGTCCTCGCCGACCCCCCACGACCAGGCGACACCGCACGATGACTGACAAAGGTAGTGTCTTCCGTTCGGATGACACGCAACTTGAATTATCGTTTTATTCTCTAATCCTAAAATATATTAACTTTATTCATGTAAAAATGTTAAAATACACACACAGTTTCTAAGGAATGTGATTCACAATTTCTTGCACATTGCAATCTGTATCGTATCTGTAGCGTATGGCGAGCACAATAGATCGGCGACGGGCAAAGTGGTACATGGGCTTAAGAGGCCGCAACAATAACAAGAAGATCTGTAGCGTATAAATACATGCAAACATATAGTACTAGTGTATTATATTCGTATTCACTTACCCGGAACTAGGTGAGGAGTCATCGTATCGTAAGGCAGAGTGTACACTGCGCCATCGTGTGTCAAAATTAAGGCCAATTTCTCAGCGCAAGCGATTTGTTCTATTCTTAAGCTTCCCAATTGTAACAATCCAGAACCTATTGAAACAACTTCTTGAACCGACTCTGTGCACTGAAAAAGTATTCACTTGGTATAATGCGTTTAATATAAGAATAGGAATGTCCGCCGAATCTACCGCCATTTTTTATTTCTTTGATAATTGTCGAAAATGCCGATTTTTCATTTTAAATTTGAAATATGGCACATTTTATAATGTCTGATACCTGCGACTTCATATATGTGGATTAAGGTTTTTAAGAATCCCACGGAAACTTTAACATTTCAAGGTTAAAAGTCTTATGTCCTTCTGTCTATCCATGGTACTTTTGTGCCAAATTTTTCAGCAATTGAGCCATGAAAGGGTAACAGATAGATTCGCATTTATAATATTAACGGCCTGTTTCACCACCTTTTGATAAGTGTTGGATAGCCTAAACGTAAGTTTTGTCACTTTCTTACTTTATGTCAAGTGACAAAGACAAAAGTTGTAGATAGCTATCTAATACATATCAGAAGGTGGTGAAACAGGCACTTAGTATGGATTTATTCCAAAAAGTACTTTTCAGCTAAATATTAGTTTGAATACTTACGGTCACAAATCCTTTCAAAGGTGGTAACAAAGGAGCACCCAATCGATCTAAATGACACAGCAGGGCAATACCGGCTTTCCTGACGCTCATCAGACCATCACCACTCGGTATAACCAGTTCCCTAAAATACATATGCATAAGCATAATCCATACGGCCATATACAACTTGAATAGTACATTGATGCTAATTCAGTATAATGTAAGTTTAAAATTAGTGTTATCTTTTCAATAATATTAAAAACAGAAAGAAACAAACTTTTTTAGACTTGTTAATTCAGTTTAGTTAGCATCAATCTTATTACTTACTTAAGATATGCCTCTGTAGGATTACACTCGCTGTTTGGTTCAGAGTTAACTATTGGATTAGGAGCTGCCACTTTGGCCATTCGCCTTAAAAATGGTCCTAACGGTGCTATGCATTCTTCTAATACTATTCTGTGGATTTAAATCAAATTAAATTTTAAGGCAATTGGATTGTAGAAATTACAACTTCAGTAGAACATATAAAATTTTAATTAGAGAAGCAGTTGCCGGTATTATTTTGATAATAAAGCACCCTTGCAAGTGTCCCATGACTCGGCGAAGGCGTTATGTCACAGACATTTCGCGGATTTTATCAACATTAAACATAAAAGATTGGTTATCTCCCTCGCTTCCTATTCTATCTCCTGCAGGACACATATCTTGATGCTAGGGAAATTGCATAAAAAATGTATGACCTAAAGACAAAATTCTATTACCTATTATCCGGCAGTCGTTTCTGTTTGGGCGGTAATGTGACTAGTACATCGGCGGCTTTCAGCAGCGCGGGCAGCTCGGCGCGCCGCGCGCACAGCTCCACCCACACGCACAGCGAGGTCCGCCAGTCGCCTTGGGGGACGTTGCAACCTACTTCACTGTACAAGTATAAATTAAAAATTTAAAAAACCCCCGACATTCGCTATTTTGTGGTGGCGGCCATCTTGGATTTGCATTCTGGAACTGCATTCCGAACCTGTGGTAGATTCAATTGACGATTCAAAAGTACTTGTAAAAGTTTATTTGAATAAAAAACTTTTCTATTCTATTCTATTCTATTCCATAGTGCTATTCTAATAGTCAAGCCCTTTCATTTGATACCCATATTAAGGGAGTTGTGAAAAATATGTAATCCGCCATTTTGTAACGGCGGCCATCTTGGATATTACAATATAATACAATTTATATGGTAATTTTTTCTTACAATCTATTTGTCAATAAAGAAAATTCTTTGCTTTTCTGTTAAAGACTTTGTCTGTCTGTCTCGCCCACTCAAAATAAAAAAAAATATCACTCAAGACCACTTAAGGTAAATCACACAGGTGAACTTCAAATAAGAAGTAAAAGAAAAATATTTACCCGGTAACAACCTGATGCAAGAATTTTGCAGCGCTATCGACAACCTCTGCCCAGATCTTTTGTGATCGAGGCGCTTGTTGTGCGATGGAGTTCAGTTGTCCGCTGCCAGCGTACAATGCAGCTTCCGGCAACCCTCGCACTGCGTCTAATGCGTCACGTAGCAATGCAGAGCAAACATCCGCCTCTTCGCCGCAACGCCACGCGCGACGCACAAGAGATAGTGCGAGACGTAATGCAGCTCTCGCGCCTACACGCGCTAGAGCAAAGGCACTGGAAACGTGCAAACAAAAAATACAATTTTTACAAAGTTTTTGTTTCAAATAATTGTATTATTATGTCATTAAAGTGAATATAATAATAGAAATGAAATGCTTAAAATTATACAGAACTTTTGAAGAAACAAAGAACTCTTTGGAGTACAAAAATACTTGTGGTAGAACTCAAAACCAATGAAAAGTTAAGAAGTTGAATAAAGAAAAAAAAATTAGCTTCTGGACAAACTTTTTGAAGATTTGATGGTACAAATGATCATCTGACAATAGATGAGTTGGGTTTTTAGAAAAATAAATAATTGAGACAAGGGTTTTCTTTAACCTTTGTACCTTGTAAACAATCCTTGCTTGGCAACAGTTATTATCAAGAAGTTCCAATACTATACATATGGATATTGACATAGATAAGATGATAGACTAGACTTATCCACAGTGGCCACAAAGCCACAAGTCACATGAAATAAATTGTTTAGAATGTTGTAGAACTTTCATCATCATCATGGTCAACCCATTACCGGCCCACTACATGGCACAAGCCTCCTCTAAAAATGACTGTAATCCACCACACTGGCGGAGTGCAGATTGCTAGACTTCACTCACCTTTGAGAACATTATGGAGAACTCTCAGGTTCTCCATAATGTTCTTCGCAATGCAGGTTTAGTTATGATGTTTTCCTTCATCACTTTTTAGTAGTTAAGATCACAATAAATTTATAAAATTACCTTTCAGATTCATCACTTGGCTCCTCACTCTCTTCCTGCACATCAGATCCCAACTCCATTGGTTTGTTGAGGGTGGTGACCACATTGCTCAGAGTTCTATTGCTAACACCGTGGGCTGGCTTCTTCTCAACTTTGGTCTTTTTAGCCTCTTTATGATTGTTTTGATCCCTTTAAAATTTACAATAACAAATTTTTTACTTTAGAAATAAATAAATTTAATGTCAAAGTTTTTTTCTAAACAGCAAAACTCTTTGTATGTATTTAACACTGGAAAGATAATCTATATAGAATTCACAGATGCATGTGCAAATCATAGCTCTTTTTTTAACCGACTTCAAAAAAAGGAGGTTCTGTATTCGACCCGTATGTATGTATGTAAGTATGTATGTATGTATGTAAGTATGTTCACGATTATCTCCGCAACTAATGAACCGATTTTGATGATTGTTTCACTATCGTAATCTACGTACTTTCAGGAAGGTTTTTTGGAGTCGGCGCCAAACCACATTCAATACGTGTAAAATAAGAAGAATAAGTAAAATCAGAGTATCCACTTTTGAATGTGAGTGCGGTGAATCATAATAGATGCGGACGGTGAGTCTGTCCGGGACGCGGGGGGCATATTTTCGACTTGAAAAGTATGAAAGTCATTTGGCGCCGACTTCAAAAATTATATATCATTTAAGTTAGGTAGTTTAATCGTCAATCTAAATGAATAAAAAATTATTCTATATATCATTATTCATGAAATGTATTTTCTTGATATCATATGTTTATATGACAGACAGTGCCCAGTAACAGACACCATTCTATGTATATTTCCTTTCGTCCAAATGTCATATTAAATTAACCTAAAAAACAAAATACTAGATTGGAATAGCGAGTATATGACTATTATAAGTGTACAAGCTTTATATTTTAGCAAAGAATTTTAGAATACTTAACTACAATTAAAGAATAAACATTCGAATGTAGTAATGCAGTCATGCTAATACATTGTTAGGACTAATAGTAAAGCTTCAATTAAGCTCAAGGGCCACAGAGCAGACTAAAATACTAAAGATTGATGGTTCAAATCCCACTTTGTACTATTCTCATACCGACTCATACTTTACCCTTAATATGAAGGGAAAAGGGGAACATTAATTATGTTTAAGATGGCTGATATTTTATTTATTTTTAAATATTCATATCCTTGTCCTAGTGAAAAAAAAGTGTATACATTAGCACCAAAAGCTGTAGTTTTTTATTGAGTACCTTATAACTGCTACTAAATGTCTATGACAGAGCACAATCAGTCTGCGTATTTGTGATATAAACGGACAACTGACAGCTGTATTGATAGCCCTCACTCGCTGCTCCCAAACAAGTGCCTCCATCAGACTCTGCAGACATTCTGGACCTATATGTTAGATTTTAAAACTTA
This sequence comes from Melanargia galathea, assembly GCA_920104075.1. NCBI lineage: Eukaryota > Metazoa > Arthropoda > Insecta > Lepidoptera > Nymphalidae > Melanargia > Melanargia galathea. The sequence continues at coordinate 6,106,416 of OV049863.1, forward strand.
AATAAAAGGAATTATAAAGTATTCATCATTATTTTCATGTATTAATTACACCTCTATTTATTTAAGTACACTGGACAGTCTATGACTCTATGGCTGTACAAAATTCTTGTGCAGATTCAAAGTGCTGCACCATAGTTATTGAATTTGAAGTTTAAAGAAATCAATTTAAATTTATCACAATTCACATTAGTTCCTGGTACCATCACTCCCTCTTCTCTGCCAAAACGGTGATAATTAAAAATTCTTCAGTCAATAGCCAGTCCAGCATAACTTTAACCTGGTTTATAAATAATTAACGCATATCTTGCACTACCAGCTTATGCATAGGCATATTTAAAGCCAATAAATGCATTTTTATATTTGAAGATCTAACTTTTATAGTGAACTAAAATTGTAAATGAATTGAATACAGAATTAAATTAAATACACAATATGGTAAGTATTTACAAGTAGTACTTTTTTAGAATCACCTGGATCTAGCTTCCATTTGATATCATCAATAACCTGGACAGAGGGTGGTGGTGCAACAATTTTAGACTGAATCGAGGCACGGAGCTCTTCTTCAGCTGAAAGTGCAGTACAGGGTGCGCATGCACATCCCGAATGAGGACCGCAAAGACCGTCACAACAAGTACAGTTTAGAATCTAAAAAATATTAAACAGTGTGCAGATTTGTCAGGAGAAAAAATTGAAAATATATTTGAGAAGATATTTTTCAACGTATATATAATAACATACCCTTAGGCCGCAATAATACTTTCCACTGTCACCAAGTTTAGCAGTTATTCCAGCACCATTAACCAACCCGTTTCCGGCTTCGAAATATATTTCTCTGTCTTGAAGTAAGCTGTTGAATAGAGAATAAACAGCTTCCGGGTCGTGAAGGGCTTCTTGTAAGTCAGGATTTAACCATTTGGGGTCTAAATGTTGTTGAGGACGAAATATGAAGTCGTCTTGTTCTTCGGGTACAGACATATTCGCAACCGGTTCGTAAGCGGGAACTTTTAAAATATATCCATATTCAGAGTTTTTGCAGTAGTATATGGCATGTTATATCACTTAAAAATCACATTATCTCACTTCGAATGGGAATTATTTCAAAAAAATTATATTCAATTGATTCAATCTAATCAATCGAAACTCGAAACAATCCGTCACGTCAGACGTCAAGTGGACGTCAAGTCAAGTGCAAGTGGCCAAGTGTCAAATTTTAACGTAAAACGTTCCTTTATATGCACTGAAATCTATCAGCTGTGCACACATATTTTTTCTTAAAAATAAATATGAAATGATTGTTGTATGTTGAACTATATTCAAGTTTATATTAAATATTAATTCATTTTTCAGACACAAATTACTTAAATTAAGATTTAAATAAATATCTGAAAATGTTTCAATTTTTAAACGTATTTCCAATAGTCATTTTATTTATCACTGACACCGCCACAGATAATAATTTTGTAAATATTATTGAACTGCCAAAAGAAAAACCAAAAACTGCATGTTCTTGGCTGTTGTGATACTGAAAATAATTTGTTGGAATTAATGTTGAAAAGCTTCCTTCAAAGCATCTGCTTCGATGGATACAGATATTCTACTCGACAGTAAAGACTGCTTATACGGTAAATACAATCTTTCTTCAGCTCATCATCCGGCTTGTTACGAAAACAAAGTGCATTGTGCGTGCAATTTGCTTTGAAACATTAAATAAATGGAATGACCTTTCGCTTGGCTAATCTTTGCAATAAAACTGCAGTAGTCGTCCTTGAATTTACTTTCTGTTTTATTTTGAGTAGTTTTTACTTATTACTACATCATTAGGAGGTTATGATTTTTTCATTATTTCTACTAAGCAACACGCATTAATCTTTATTAAAATCTTTATTACTACGTACTTACGTCGCAGTATTTTTTAAATAAAAATCTGTATAAAGGAAAGGAATGTGATGTGCAGTAAATTCTTCATTGCTCAAACAAATTCAAATATGTAATTATTACTTATTACTATAAAAATCTGATACACACGTCCAATGCGAGAACTTAAAATTTGCCTACAAGACAACAAGCTTGATATCAATGATTGTTTGCAATAAGTACTTAACTTTCAGATAATGTTCATTTCTATCTCTCTAAAAAGTGCAAAAGTCTTCTTTCATACTCTTAGTACAAAGAAGAGAAATATTTAAACATTATGGAGTTTTAAAATGTGTACATGCAGTGAGAGTTGAACCTTGTACATACACCATGTAATATGAAGGAAATAATGAAAAGTAATATATTAATTTCTATGGTATAATTTTATCATTGCTCAAATAGAACCATATTCTTCAAATTTTTTTTAAAGATGAATCAACCTAGGCCAGTAATCATTTATTTATTTATAGAAGCTCTCTTCTATGCCTATGTCAAAAATGTAGGAAGTAATTAAAATTAGAACATATTTTCATCAATTGTTATTGGGTAATTTCTATTTGGAGTTTATTTGATTCATTCTAGATGACTTCTTGGAACAACTAACAAAAGACGCACTGCCATCATTGTTGGATGCGGCAGACGCATCACCAAGTGAGATTTTAGCTGATGCTGGCCCGTTTTTAGTGCCTGCTATATCGCCAGTGCTGAGCTTTAAGTCTTCTCCGAATGAAAGCAGTGGCTCTGATTCAGGCAGTGAAGATGATTCTAAAAAGTATGAAATCAACTTACGAGTATGTTTAAATTTTCTTTGGTGAAGTACCAATGAAAATTAAAATAAACTTTCACATCATTGATCTGTTAAGAATTTGTATGCTAAGAATTTTTACATCTTACTATACTTCTACTGGACTATGATATTTTCACAGTAAATTATAGTAAAGTAATAAAGTTGGCAAGCATTGCATAATATGTGATATTCTTATTTTACCCATAAGTAACACAATGCTGAGTTTCTTGCTGATTCTTCTCAGTAGGAACAATATTCTGAACCAGTGGTAGAACCGATTTGATGATTCATAAAAGTTTATTTGAATAAAAAGCTTTTCTATTCTATTCAGTATTCTATTCTAAATGAGGAGCGTTGTTTCAAATCGTATTTTGTCCATAGTAATCAAAATATGAGATTTCGTTGTATATGGCCTTAAAATGCAAGAGTAACTAACTTAGCAAAAGTTAGTGCATAAAAACCGAATTTGTCAAGTAAATAATCGAATGTCAAAATGAGGCGCTGTTTCAAAATATGTTTTGTCCGTGTGAAGTGGTGTTTCAAAACATAGTCTGTCCACCTGTTAGCAAAATAACAATTTATTATGGTCTGTCTGTGGCGGCAAACTGTACGATTATTTAAATAATGGCCTGTTTCACCACCTTCTGATAAGTAAGGTAAGTATCTACAACTTTTGTCTTTGTCATTTGACATAATCCGAAAATCCGACACTTATCAGAATGTGGTGAAACAAGCCCTTAGTAATTTAAACAAAATTGTTTTAATATTGTTGCACAAGCATGGAGCAAGGAGTCCTAGTAGGAAATCATTCAGTTTGCTCAAGAAAAAAAGACACAAAACATCAAAACAAAGAGGCGAGGAATATTTAAATTATCGTTTTATTGTTTCTTTGTACTATTATACGACTCTAACTGTATTTTATCGGCAGTTATAAGATTCTGGCTACAATATGAATTTATTTTGTTTCAGTTATGAAATAAAGGAACCTGAACTGAACAATTTTGTCATTCATAATTCCATGCATTCATAATAACTCAAGATTTAATATATGTTGTGCTATATATAAATTTGATTTAATACAGTGAAAACATTATTTTATGCATACTCTGTGCATAAAATATAGGCCATAAGCGTTTTTTTATTTTTTAGTAGGTAGGGTAGGAACACCGGTTTCCGGACACGCACCTGTTATCGTCCACCGAGCGGATCACTCTTAAGAAACGCTTAAAAATAGAAACATTATAAGACTTCCATAAAAATAATGCATCTCTATGCCAACTTGAATGTCTTATCAAGACACAGAGAAAGAAAAAAGTCTATTTCACTTAAGTTTCTTTGAAAACAAAGCGATCGAATTTTGAGTATGCAATTAAGGAATGAAAATGAGCCGTGTGGAGCAAAAAAATTAGTGGCATGCTTCAACTATCACGGGAAGTTATTAATCATTTTACTATAAGATTTAGTTTGATTCTTCTTTGTAGCACTTACTTATGTTTCATAAAATACTGTGAACGTGTTTTTTTACTTTTGATTACATTAGAATACAAATAAAAGGGGTGGACGACAACTAGTTCACTATTTTCTTAAGAAAACCTGTTATCGTCCGGGCGGTCAAACACAGGTTTAGCGTCTTAATTTTAGGTAGTCTTGCTATCAATCGAGGTGTGCACAAAATTGAAATTAAGTTTATTAATTCGAATCCTATACACATACACTAGTTAGTGACTAGTCTTCGTCCACTTTTTTCTCATTGTATATAAAACTATGGGTCTTCAAAATCACGCGTGGACGATATCTAAATTTACACTGAATAAATATTCTAAGTTTCGACCACCAAGCTATTATTTGAAAATAAATAGAATTAGTAAAAATATAAATAATTAAACTTGTTTGACAAAAGAATTATCTTATATTTTATGTGTTTCTCCTTGGAACTTTGATATATTTATAAGTTAAGATAGTATTGTCGATCATTATAATTTGTGGACGAAATTTAAAATAGAGAATCTGAAGTGCACCGGTTATCCGTCCACCTATATTTTAAACTGTATGAAAAACACATATTTTTTAATATTATGTTATTATTTAGGCGAATTTTGATTATTACTCATATCTATAATTTATTTTTTATTCATCTACAAGTTAGTCCTTGACTGCGATCTCATCTGATGTTAAGTGACGATGCAGTCTAAGATGGATGTGGGATAACCTGAAAGAGGTACAGCAAAATCCGTACCCTTAAACGCTAAATTACTTGGAAGTAAGGCATACTAGACTAGAGACTATTTTGAAATTATTAAATTGAATTTACCAAATTGGTCGGCCGAGAATCAAGTAGAGGACCTTCCACTAATAAGGCTTACCCCTGCGCCATGCCAGCGAGGCTGCCAAATTATATGGACCTACTTTTATATAATGTAAGTGCGATGTGGTAAAAGACGATGCAAGATAGATAGGCGCAAAGTTGGTAAAGATATTATGTCATATTGTAGACTCTATAAACCGCGTTAACAAGGCAATAGTTTTTTTATCTGTTTTATTTTAAAACAAGCAGTTGACCGCTATTGCGTATGCGTAGAAAGACCACATCACTTTGTATAAAGTTCTTTATCACCCTGTGAAAGTTCTGTCAAAATAGGTTCAGCCGTTTTGAAAAGTAAGTACATATTACGAATAGACGAAAAACAGAAAACAATTTTTTTATAAACGGTTATGTGGCTTTTTAATAATGTTTAAGTAAACATAAGTTCACTAATAAAAACCCATATATTTCGTAAAGACGGACAGGAAGTTAATTTTAATTGGTATAGATATTAAATACATATTAAAGTGGTGTTAATATTACATATTCAATTACTTACTCATTACATGCATACTTTTTCATACTAAATTTCTCATAGAAATCAGTGGACGGATAACAGGTACAAGGGTGGACGATAACTAGATTTAGTGGACGATAACCGGTGAAATCGGCATTTTGAGCTTTTTATTAGGATTAAAAAAAAACTAGTTATCTGACTAAAAAAATACTAACATGCAATGAAAATAGACTATACTAGAAGTATATTTTAACAAGTTTTTGTTTAATTTTTTTTATAGAACATATATTTTCACCCTCTCAAACTCAGTAACTCCACTAAATGGACGATAACCGGTAAGAAAACCCTATTATTGGACAAAATATGAATCATTTCTTTGTACATAATATGCTTTGAAAATAAACCAGTGTTTCAAAATGTATTGTGTCCATAAACCAGTGTTTCAAAATGTATTATGTCCATACAAATGGTTCAAAACATATTTTGTCCAATATTTATGCTTAATTAACTTAATAAAAAACTATAGAACACTATTTGTTTTTTTATTCAGACATGCTATATTATGCTTTATATTTAGCATGGTAAATTTATTTCTACATATAACTTTAAGAAAAAGGCATAAATTAAAAACGGCTATTTTTGAAAAATACACATTTTTGGACAAAATGAGTTTTGAAACAACGCTCCTCAAATGGTAGCACCATTTAGAATTGAACACAATCTCTAAACTAAATTGACAGCTCTAAATGTAATATTATCCTTTTCCACAGGGAACATTGTGAAAAGGATAGCATTTTTTAAGACTTATCAGCTTAGTTTAATTTGGAGAATGTGTACAACAGAATCTAAATATAAAAGGAAAAGGTGATTGACTGACTGACTGACTGATCTATCAATGCACAGCTCAAACCATTGGACAAAATTTGGCATTCAGATTAGCTATTATGACATAGACATCTGCTAAGAAAGGATTTTTGAAAATTCAACCCCTAAGAGGATTAAATAGGGGCTGAAAGTTTGTATATGATTTAAACATGAATCCAAGTGGACGAAGTCGCGGGCATTAGCTAGTTAGTATATAAATGTGTATTACTTATGGGTGAAACAATTATATTAATTACAAGCGGACACCCGCGACTTCGTTCGCGTGGATATATGTAAACATCCGCCAGTGAAAGTCCCATCGAAATTGATCCAGCCTTTTAGAGATTAGTCTGTAATCCTTAAAGTATCAACTTTCTAACAAAAAAAGAATGAATGAAATCGGACCTCGGGTTATTGAATTACAGCTAAATACACGTTTTGACTTTCATCCCCTCTCTGCTGAATTTCGGGATAAAAAGTATCCTATATGTTACTCTGTAGTATGAACTTAAATCGTACCAAGTTTCTTTTCAATCTATTCAGTAGTTTTTGCGTGATGCGCGCACAAACATACAGACAAACAGACAAACAGATAAACAGACAAACAGACAAAAATTTCAAAAATAGCTTTTTTACGTTCTATTACTTATCCCTAACATCCCCCAGTTATTATTTTGCAAAAATCTTCAATGTACAGATACGGCAAGTCTACGATTTTATTATATGTATAGATGTAGTATGAACTTAAATCGTACCAAGTTTCGTTTCAATCTATTCAGTAGTTTTTGCGTGATGCGCGCACAAACATACAGACAAACAGATAAACAGACAAACAGACAAAAATTTCGAAAATAGCTTTTTTACGTTCTATTACTTATCCCTAACATCCCCCAGTTATTATTTTGCAAAAATCTTCAATGTACAGATACGGCAAGTCTACGATTTTATTATATGTATAGATAATAATTATTATTTTTCAAGTTTGTAAGATTATTTGTTATTCAATCTGTTAAATATAATATTATCTTTAACAGTGGTTCCTGCACATCTTCAAATAGGCAATCATCCCAATCGCCATTTGATTGGTCAGCATTCAATGATGAACCCACAAATCAGCTGAGGCTTGAAGATGTAGAATTATTTCTGCAAAAAACAGGTTTGAAGAGATAATCTCTAAGGCATTGCTTTTTATTTCATTTATTACTGATAAAAATTGTAATAAAATAAATAAAATTGTTCCATATTTTTTTACACACTTTGTTGAATCTTTTAATCTATTAGGCTTTTGTTAACTGCGTGTTAGTCCTATTGTATCCTAAAAATTAATATTAGGTAGGATTTTTTATTTTACAGAGGTTTTTGTTTTAGGTCCATTAACAACAAAGAGTACAAATGCTTTAGTTCCTGATACTCCATCAAAATTGGGAGCTTTAGATAAACCTAGTCCAGTGATGGCAATTGAAAATGGCATCATAAAGGTATGCTTAAATGTTTCTCAATCCCAAAAATAAAGCATTAAAACCACAGATAGGCCTATAATGTGGCCGATTCTGTTGTACACAATCTCTAAATCTAAACTAAAATGACAGGTCTAAATATATTCCCGTCTCTTTCACAATCCTCCCTGCTGAAAGGGATATCACTATTTTGAAACCTGTCAATTTAGTTTAGGTTTAGAGATTGTGTACAACAGAATTAGCCACATTATAGAGATATATCAGATATCATCACCGATTACTTAGAATTCACGCATGTCAATTCCTTAACTAAACCACGCCTTCACTCTTACAACTTAAGAATAAGGCATCAGCAATCATTTTACAGCATTATCGATGATATCCATATATGAAGTTGATCATTTGCTAGATGTTTACCTACCTAATAAAAAAGTTAGCAAATGATTGAGAATAAGGATGTACCTACTATCTGGAGTCATATTTGGAAAATAAACGAAATGTCGAAATTCTCAGACTATCTTGCAAATCATTGCCACATGTCACATCAGCTTTTTCGCTCTATCTAATATTTCTATGATTAAAACATTGATCTAATTTTATATGGTTTTCAGGTTGTTAAACAAGAACAAAGTATTGTTACTGACAAACCAAGTCAAACTAAAGGTAAAGTATGTATTTGACTTTTTATATAAATTGTAACATCATTAAAAGATGAGGCACTCACAAGCATGGGGAGTGTTGAGATTACGTGCTTGGTACATGGAAGAGCAACACAGTGGAGTTTTCTTTTAAAACAACTCTTTATTTACTTTGAACTTTGATTCGATCCTAACTGAAATTAGGCACAGAGATAACTTGCATCCAAGAGATGGTTAGTTGATACTTTTCATCCTGCAAAACCCCTGAGAACGAATTACTAGGCTACAGTTGGGACATTACAAATGAGCGAACCGAGCCATAAATCACTTTTTCTCGCTCGCACTTCAGGCCTTATGGAACTGGAACCTGTTTGTCTGGTGTTGTATGTAACAGTAAAAAACTGGCCAAGTGCGTGGCGGACCACGCACAATGTAGGGTTCCGTAGTCACAATAGGCTATTTGACTAATTTTTGGAATTAGTTTTAAATTATTCTTTATTACTTATTAAAACACACTACATTGATATTTTTCGGAATATCTACAGTATTAAGAATTAAATCAATGATAAAGTTTAAGTTTTGAAAACCGCGCCAAAAACGACATTTCTGTAATAGCGCTGATCACATGATACGCGTGACGTCACAAACCAATGAGCAAGTTTATAGGTTCACACACAGAGGTCAGAGTATGTATGGGCACAGTATGGGTTACATAACCAGAAACCACAACAAAACAGCGTAGCTATCCAGTAACAATAATTAAATAGTTAAATACAAATTAAAAGTAATTAAATAGGTTAAATACAATAAATACAAAGTTAAATGCAATAAATGGAATGCGGGAGAGGAAACAAGAAAAATAACAATCTTTAATTATGTAATAAATACATAGCAAAAATATTAGCATCATCACTTTTCTCGCTCGCTCTCGGTGCGTGCGACAGAGCACGCTGCGTGATTAGTTACGACGGATGGCGCGAAAAACACTTGTGTATTTAGGTACAAATCTTTTGTTTTTGTGAGGAAATAAAGAAAAGTTATGAGTTTATCTAGTGATAATTTATTAGTGGAAGAGTTTATCTAATTATTGGTATGAAAACAATTGTGTATTGTAGAGTATATGCGCTAGAAAGTCACACCAAATAAGTGAAATTAAGAGGTTAATAATGCTATTTTAATATCAATCTTATTGTTTCAACTTTAAAGTTTACTTTCGATTGGTTGATAAACTTCAATTATATCGACCAAGTAAAGTGTACTCTCAAGTATAATAATTTCAAGTGACGTCACCAGAGTAGCAACCAATCACAGAGCGTTCACGTGTCTGATAAAATTTCAAAAATTATAATGTTTTATTTCGTGCAAAATATCGCGTAAAATTACATAATTTAGTGTGATTGAGTGAAATATGTCTTTTTTAGGCTATTATCTGATAAGATGACCACAATCAATAGTATATTTTCAATGTTGTCAAATACCCTATCCTCGTAAAACAGATATAACTCCCTAACCTGTGAACTCTACTTAGCCATGATAGTTTTCCTTTAAAATTGATTATATATACTACTGCTGTGAATTTTTTTAAGTTCCTAATATACTGCCATTTGGCTGATAGAGGGGGGGACACTTGACTAATAAAAATTAGCACTTTAAAACATCATATTTTACAAACGGATCTAGAAATCGAAAAATGATGTTCCCACACCCACAGTATTTTTAAGACCTATTCAACGATACCCCACACTATGGGATAGACGAGAAAAAAAATATTGATCCCCACTTTACATGTAGGGGAGCTACCCTAAAAAAAATATTTATCAAAATTTTATTTCACCACTTTGTCAGCGTAATTAATATTTATACCCATGCCAAATTACAGATTTCTAGCACTAATAGTCTCTCGAGATTAACCGAGGACGGACGGACGGACGGACAGACAGACAGACGGACGGACATGGCGAAACTATAAGGGTTCCTTGTTTACTACGGAACCCTAAAAAGGATTTGTTGATAGTCGATAACCAGTTATAAAGAGCAAGGGAGAGCCCTCACAACCCTATTATCGTAATGTTTTATGGCTAAGTTCGCACGCTTGTAATGTCCCAACTATAGTATATTTATTATAATAAAAATATTGATTTTCACGTTTGTATTAATAATATAACTTTCTTTGTAGCAGGAAACAATATCAATGGTTCAAATTACATCTTTAAAGTAGTGAATGAACATTCCCAAGGCTTTATTAAAAATGCAAATAGTAAAGTACTGTATGTTTCTGAGCAAAATAAAGGTTCAAAGATATTCAAACCTGCAGCCCCGGTCGTTACAAAACCAACGAGTGCAATAATATCTGATGAGAGTACAAATGGTAAAAAAATTGCTGTATCGCCGCTGTCTCAAACAAAACTTAAACCTATTCAGAATACGAATAGTAATGGTTACCAGTTACAGGTTAGGACTTTTTAATATCAGTGTTGCTAGTTCTATCTATACTTATCTATCTATCTATATCTATCTATAATATAATAAAACTGTAACAGATCCAATTCTGTACATTGAAGATATTTTGAAAATTTTTATTGGAGGGCACTCTATAATCGATACTGAAGCCAAAACTGCAATTTTTTTCATTTTTGTCTGTCTGTCTGTCTGTCTGTCTGTATCTTGGCCGCGCATCACGCCGAAACTACTGAATGGATTCGAATGAAACTTGGTACGATATGAGTTTATACTCCGAGGTAGGACATAGGATACTTTTTATCCCGAAATTCAGCACGGTTCCTTTGGGAGAGGGTAAGAAAGTTAAAACATGTATTTAGCTGTAATTCATTAACGCGTAGTTCGATTTAACTCATTTTTTTTTTGTTAGAAAGGTAGTACTTTAAGTATTGTCCCGTAAATATTTCAAGGTCATAGGTATTTTAGTTCAGAAATGACAGACATTTATTGGGTTCAAATAACTTGGGACCCGGATCTTTGAACATACTGCTTATTTTAAACTGGTGTGCGATTAAATTTATGTTTGTCGATCTGTCTATTTGTTCCAGCTAATTTCCGAAACGGCTGGATCGATTTTGACGGAACTTTCAATGGCAGATAGGTGATGTTATAAGGAGTAACTAAGCTACATTTAGTTTAGGTACATAAAATAATTATGAGATCCGATCCGATCCTATATAAAACCTATAAACACGCGAACGAAGTCGCGGGGGTCAGCTAGTTTATAAATATAGTTTATATCATGACAAAGATATTTTTGCTTATTATTGCAAAATATTTTTGCTTAATTTTAGCTAAATTTTTGAGAACTAATTTCCTGTGTTCTGTTTTTAGGCAACTGTGCCGAAAAATACCATACTTGTCAATTCAGAACCAGAAGTCCATCAACCTTGTAACAATCACCAAAGTGTGATATCCAATGATATTGAAATAACGCTTCCGTATAGCAAAGATTTGTTAAAGTTGACAGTAGCAGAAATTCAAGCTATTAAAAAACAACAGAGGATGATAAAAAATCGGTAAGAAAAAGGGAATTTTAATTTGGAACATTTCTATAAATACGTCATAAATACTTTATTTGTAAGATTTCAGGTGTTTGAATTTGAAATATAATATTATGTAACATGACGGATTAATACCAAGCCACAGTTTTTCGTTCATGCTTCAAATGGTATTGAAATAATGTTGCCACACTCAAAGTATTATTATTAAAATTTTAGTATTCTTTATGTGATGCGAAATATAAAATCGCCACGGCACAAGATCGTGTGCTGTGGCGATCCTTGCAAGAGACCTATGTCCAGCAGTGGACGTCCATTGGTTGAAACGAACGAACGAATATAACTTCGATATGGGGTTATTCAAGAAGAGGATCAACAAATTCCTCAAAAGCCGGCAACGCATAGGTTCCTCTGGTGCTGCAAATGTTCATGGGCGGCGGTAATCACTTATCATCAGGTGACCCGCTTGCTCGTGTTATAAAAAAAAACTTATATCCACTAATTCTAACTGTTTTAGATTGAAGTGTTTCTAAATGTTGAAATTTGTTGCGCTATGACGAGTACATGTAAAACTTATGAAGCAATAATAATTTATCTATACCAAATTGGTGTGCTTTAATAGGAATCTTCGTTCTTAATTTATTTCAGGGAATCTGCTTGTCAATCGAGACAAAAGAAAAAGGAATATGTAACAGCTTTAGAACAACAACTTTTAGAAGCACATCAAGAGATTGCTCAACTTCGACTTGAAAATAAGATTTTAAGGGACCAATTACAATCAAATGGAAGGAGTAGAAAGGTTAGTTCATCATATTTTTATCTATTTATATCCTTAATTCCTAATTTTTAAAACTAATATGGTAACTTCTAGGAATTTTTGTATAATCATAGTTCAGATAGCTTTTTGAACTTTGAAAGTGTTTGGTAGCATTTCCTATTTGTTAACACTAATCTCGTAAATTAAATTGATAGTTATAAAAAATGAAGTAATAGTAGGTATTTAAATAACTGCAGAAAAGGTTTCTATATTATAAGTAGTGCCAGTGAATGTCTGTTAGAGATTTGTTATTAACAAACGAATAGGTACAGTTGTTTTGTCGAAAGCGCAAAATATGAAAACATGACCTCTGCTTTTCTATACCTTTATCTATATCTGCAGTAGGATTCAAAAGTTAACAGTATATTATCTGCAACTCGCACTAAAAGTGTAAAAAATGCAAAATAAAAATCTATAGTCCTGATAACTTAATACACGACTTTAAAGCAAGGACCTCAAGTTTGTTTCTATTTTGCTGCAAACAGAGGCGGCGGAAGGCGTGGGCGACGTGGGCCCAGGCCCACGGCCTCGCGCTCCGGAGGGCCTCGCGCCCCTTGTTTTTTCATTTTATATAATCTTCTTGTGCATGCAGAGGGCCTCGCAAAATATATATTGCCCACATAAAATTTAGGCCTTGCCCCGCCACTGGCTGCAAAGTTATGGTGTTCGGATGGCTATCTATTTTCGATTTACCCAACCGCATCCTCGCACATCCCTAAGTGATATTTACAGCCCTAATAATTGTAAAGTGCATTTATCTCCCAGCATGTTTTTGTTAATGAGTGAGGCATGTGCTTACAGATCCCACGGCTAGATACTTCGATATTGGTACCCAAAAAGAACATTGCGGTTCTGTTGGCCATGGTTTTTATGGTTTCATTGAATTGGAATGTATTAGGGTGAGTTGGTTTAATTTAATACTAAAAATCATGGGTGTCGCTAAGGGGGTGCAGGTAGATATAGATCACTCATTTGATTTAGAATTAATAACTATTTTTACAAATTTTCAGTGTCCGTTTGAACCGCGGACGGTACATCATAAAATCAAGTGAAACCTTATCTATAATTTAGTAGTTTTTTAGTAGTATTTGGTAGCTAAGCTAAAATATTTAGTAGTTCAATATAACCAAAATTAAATGAAAAATAAAGTGCGCCGCCAAGCTGACGTCACGTTGGCGGGTGGAATTTTAACGGCGTACAATACTTTGAAAATATATATGTCAGATTTTAGTAGTATTTTAGTAGTTTAATAAAATTACGTTAAATCTTATTCACGCCTTTGTTTATAGACTGGAAAATATATTTTCTTTTTTTCATCGGAAACGCCTGTGGAAATTATCATAGCAATCTTTTAGCAGAACTAATTTAATTTCCACAGGCGTTTCCGATGAAGAAAAAGAAAATATATTTTCCAGTCTGTAAACAAAGGCGTGAATGAATGAGCCACTTCAGTGTCGCAACTCGTTAGTTTACTAGAAGGTTAAGGTGCGTCCAAACTTGAACATTTCACCGAACCGAACTGCGTAACATTACCGCGAACTTGTTACTCTCAATGTGGACGGCGCGCTTGTTACGCCGAACTGTTACTGCGTAACAGTTCGGCGTAACAATTGTTCGCGTAACAAATGCCGTCCACACTAGCGTAACTGTTTCGCGGTGTGGACACGGTTACGCAGTTCGGTTCGGGGAAATGTTCAAGTTTGGACGCACCTTTAGAAAACCAATGTGAGCGTGACTCACGATGCCGGAGTTACTTTTAAAAGTTGTAAAAATAGAAATGCATATGTTTAAATTATAAAATGTTTTACTTAAGGAATCTAGTAATAACTACAGTTTCTTTTTAAGGTGGAATTCAAAGCCATTCACCGGACCTACCAACACTCATATCGGGTCTCGGCATCTCTTGTGGTCGGAAGATAACAAAGACGTGATTTCTGGTAAATACCTACCCTCACTTTGATATTCTCTATAATTTCACCTTCAATGTTCAACCTGCTAAGTGGCAGCAGCAACCGCCGAGTAGGTACTTGTTGGTTCTTCTTGTTGGGAAGGGCATTCCGATTCTGTAGGTAGATTCATTTGTCTATCCAAAAGAGCAGTATAATAGTTTATTTTAATTAAAAAAAGCGCTTTTATATTGAAGAACACCGTCGGATTCGGAAGTTGTCATAAACAGACACAATATTTCTTTTTGGTCTCCAAAAAGTAAATCTAATTTGGTTTTCATTTTTTTGTCATTATGAGCTTTGATTACAATTTTCAATAATTTAATTTAAGGCTTTAAAACGCACTACGGCAGGGTCGAAGCCAAGCGTCTAAGGCCGGGCCCGCATTGCGAAATTTATTCGCGCAATTTTTTTCGCAAAATTCTGTGACATATGGAAATGTATGAAGCTGCACGCACATGCGATTTAAAATTCGCGAGAAAAATATATTAAAATGCAGAATATAAACCGCGCGAATAAATTTCGCAGTGCGGCCCCGCTCTTACACGCTACAAAGTATACTGGAATTTGACTTCGCTGTGTAGTAAGGTAAATAAAAAGGGACGCGCGCTTTCGCGAGAATATGTTCCTTATATAAATATACTAGCGGTCCGCCCCGGCTTCGCCCGTGGTACGTAATATATAGCCTATAGCACTCAGGGATCACGTACATATCCACCAGTGAAATAATTTTTGTAATCGGTCCAGTAGTTCCTGAGATTAGCGCGTTCAAACAAACAAACTCTTCCGCTTTATTATATTAGTATAGCTGATAGTATAGATACATTATGCATTGCATGCACAATATTTGCCACTTTTGAGAAAAAATGCTTTACATTACGTCATGAACCTTTAGGCCTCTTGGTAAAACGTGCGTGTTAACAAGAGGCCTTAGTTTATGTACTTCTTATTAACCTTTAGTAAAATGAATACAAAATTGCAGACTATGATCAAATAGGTAATCGCAGTGCTGATGGGAACGACTGTCGGAATACAACACTGAGTGATTTAAAAATCAACCAAACCGAAAGTATCAGGATAGCTGGGGAGTTAAAACGTTGGATTGGAGGTGGAAAGACTTTGAATTGGACAAATGCGCCTAAGAGGAATAAAGTATATTTAGATGAAGAACAAATAACTGGTAAAACACAATACCATTAACTTTTTATTACAGACGTTTTCAGAGATAATATGCAGATTTGCCCTCCAAGCATATTAGATCCTGAATCACATTGTTAGGCAAACACAACCTGTCAGTATCGTACGTGATTCCCGGTTGCGGAGTGCGTGGAGACCTTACGTGTATTTTCACGCGTGCTTGTCGAAATCCGCATATCTGAAGAGGCTCAAGAGAAGCCATCCTCGAGCGCGCCCCATAGAAACGAAGTTTAATTCTAATTTTAAAAATCAAAGCCAATGAAATTTTATAGACACACTCACTCTAGAAAGTAATATCTTTGGCTGTGGTTTGTCATATTTACGTTAAAAATAGAGTTTCAAAGTTACACAGGTTCAAAAATTTGTAAAACTGCACTTTGTAAACAAAAGTTTACTTGAATAAGAAAACTTTTCTATTTTAAGCCTCCAACCACATCATATCAAACCCCTTTCCGAAAATCTTATTAATAACATGTACTTGCTTTATTATAGGTGGCTTATTAGAAACATACAGACTATTCAACAGATTGAATCTGGACAATAATCTAATCGACCTTCCCACTAAGAACGGGAGGTCTATTCGAGAGAAGACCCGCTTAAGGAGACTGAGGCGGAACATACCTGACAAAGAGCTAGATTTCTCGGATGGTGCAATGTATTATGAGAGGTTATATCACAAGCCTATCGGAAAGTCTGTGAGTGAGTTCAATGTGGACGATTTCGGCGAGTGGAACGCGTTACTTCAGGCGCTGCACAGGCGAGACGACACTTTCTATGTGGTTGGAGTCGGGAAAGGTGAACATTTGATACTGCCTGCTGTCAGCCATAATGTGACGCGGCCTCCCAAGATGGCGTTGATTTTGCCAGCACTTACGGGGAATGGTAAGATTTATCATAATTTTTTTCATATTATAAATGTGAAAAAGTCTCTCTCCTCTCCAAAAGGTGGCGCTCCCTTAGTGCCAGTTTCAAAACCTTCTGATAAGTATCAGATAGCTATTTACAACTTTTGTCTTTGTCACTTGATATGAAGTCAGAAAGTGACGTTTTTGATGTTTTTCTTTTGGTATGTACCTAATCAGGTTTAGCCACCTTCTGTACCATATATTTTATTAACTAAAATTTTTGTCTGTAGATTCACTAAAGGCTGACCATGTGACCCTTATGCAAATCGACTGCTCCGTGGTCAACACAACCTTAGTGAAACTGAAATCTGAAGCATTACCAGAAAATATAAGAAAAACCAATGGCGATAGTATGCCATATCCCAGGCCAGAAAATAAAAGGATAAAGAAACTTAAACTAGACGCTAGTAGTCCTACAGAAATTGTTCATGACACAAGCAATAGTCTGTCTGAAACATTAAATAATAAGAATATTGATTACGATTTAGATATCAATAAGAATTTCTTGCTCACACAGCGCTTACTTTCCAAAACTGGTGTTTTAAGTAACAGTTCAGTAGAAACAAAAGATCCTTCGCGCGAAGCAAACTTAAGTTATAAAAATCAAACGAAACAATCCAAAAGCTAGTTATAAGAATGCACACAGTGAGATTACCAAAAATCAGGTTGTTTTATGATATGTTGATATATATTTGTATAATATTATAAATTTTGGTGCCAAATATTGAAGTCAAAACTATAAAATATTGGTGCAATTTTTATCGTTAAGCATTCTTATTTCTGCTTCAGAAATAGCACAGTTAATAGTACCATGACATGATGATTTATTTGAATTTTTATTACTATATTGAGAAATTGAATGGATGATGTATTTTTTTTCACTTAGCCAGATCACATTTTGTATTGTACAAAACAATAGTTATTTGTTCGACAAGATAGCAAAATTATTGTTTGTTGCGAGTGCCTAGTTTGAATCCCGAGCGAGCGAAGGATTCTAATTTAGAATCACGAGCGTAGCGAGTGATTCTTATATATAATCCTGAGTGTAGTGAGGGATTCAAAGGCACAAGAAACAAAAAGTTTGCTATCGTGTGATACATACAACTTTTCACCTCAATAGCGAAAAAATACAAGATGTAAGTAACAAAAATATTTACTGAAACATAAAGGATTTTTTACATTCAGATTACGTACTTACTTACTTATTATTATGCTTAACTTAAAAATCAGCGAAGTGCCAGTCGGGACTCAAATTTTTATCAAATAAATTTTCTTTTTTGTAGCGAGAAAATTTTCATCTCGTGCTCTAAGAACTTTTCAATATCATGAGCGCTGAAAACTTTATTCTTCTATCTTCTATCTTTATTTTTTAGATTTGTGCCCCTTGTATGATATTCGTATTTTGTTGGATTAAAACTCGTCACAGCTCTAATAAATGTGTTTTATTATTTACTATAATTTTACAATATAGATAAGCTGATGCCTGTGCGATTTGCGACAAAAAATGTGCCTATAAGTAAAACATAAACTAACAAAGTTAGACATAGCTCTCAAAGTTAGCCACCTATTGATGACCGGACAGTTGTGCCACTAAGTAAAACATAAACTAACAAAATTAGTTATTGGGTGCAACTTTTGTTTTGTGGTTTTATATTATACTTAAATATTAAACACCCCTCCGACTGTCTTTTCAAAAATGCGATAAGTTTAGATAGGTTTCAATGTGAACGTCGCATTTCGATTTGATTGTAGCTTTTAACATGGAGTAAATACTACATAATATTATAAAGGTTGCCTTGTTTCAGACAATTCCATGAAATATGTTAAAATCACAGTCTATGAACAGGTCTTCGCACCTTTTGTCTCCAATTATTAAATAACTCATAGGCTTTCAGGTATTTTTCACGCGACATTTCCGGCAGAAAGTTTAATTCAGTGTTAGTCACTAATTTTTTTAATTCTGAAGGTGTTAAATTATCACTGGAGTCACTCATTTTGTTAATTTTAATTTTTTTACATCAAGTAACTACAAAGAAATTAATTAGATACCTAAATAAGATATAGAGTATAGACAATTTTTTTCCCCGCCATTTTTTTATTCCTCTTTTGTCTGCGTTCGGAATTGCGTAATTCAAGAAAAAAATAACTAATTATTTTAATTCTCCTTAAATCGTTTACGTTTCATGTTGTTTTACAGAATTATAAATTCTAAAACACATTTTAAGAAAAACTCAATAGTTTAAATAATATATAATAGAAAATTTTGATAAAATAAATGTTGGGGCTAGGTATACAAACTATTTGATACAAAATTTCCGAACTTTTCTTGATACAGTGAATTGAAGAAATGACAATCCAAAGCGTTTTAAATTCAAAACACTTTTTTTCACGGAGTGAGCAAAAACGACTTTTGCTCATGGTCTAGGATCCCACCTTAGAAATTTCTACCCTCATCTGTTATTTAAACGAATTATATGTCAAATGAAAGATTATTTTATTCTTAATCGAACCGTATTTGGTTGCCTGGTCAAAAGTGGTGCTAAATCATGGTTGCCTGGATTTTAAGATATAAAATGTTCGGTGCGAGTGTTGAAAGTGACAGAAAAGTGTTGCGCGCGCAATTTCATTTGACAGACAAAGATGCAGTGAGGCAGGCGTGCACTCGGCAGGTGCTTAGTCTATACATAGATTAAAACCATAGACTTTCTGTGCCTGTCCATTAAAGATATTTACAAAAAAATAAGTGAGTGACGTAAGGGATAAGTAATAAAACGTAAAAAAACTGTTTTTGAAAATTTTGTCTGTTTGTCTATGTTTGTGCATGTATTACGCAAAAACTACTGAATGGATTGAAATGAAACTTGGCATGATTTAAGTTCATACTACATAATAGCATATAGGATACCTTTTATCCCGAAATTCAGCAGAGTTCCCTTGGGAGAGAGGATGAAAGTCAAAATACACATGCACAAACATACAGACAAACAGACAAAATTTTCAAAAACAGCTTTTTTACGTTTTATTACTTATCCCTTACGTCACTCACTTATTTTTTTGTAAATATCTTTAATGGACAGGCACAGAAAGTCTATGGTTTTAATCTATGTATAGACTAAGCACCTGCCGAGTGCACGCCTGCCTCACTGCATCTTTGTCTGTCAAATGAAATTGCGCGCGCAACACTTTTCTGTCACTTTCAACACTCGCACCGAACATTTTATATCTTAAAATCCAGGCAACCATGATTTAGCACCACTTTTGACCAGGCAACCAAATACGGTTCGATTAAGAATAAAATAATCTTTCATTTGACATATAATTCGTTTAAATAACAGATGAGGGTAGAAATTTCTAAGGTGGGATCTCCTACTATCACTGGTTTTGGCCAACAAACACGCTCTTTTTGAGGTACTGAGGTGAAAAAAAAACAAATACCCCAACATCCATCCATTATGTTAAGAGCATTAAATACCTAATATATAATATATTTAGCCTATTTATTGTGTTATTTATGACTAAGATTCATCAGTTAACACTTGTGGCAATATAAATATTTTTACTATTGAGATTTCTGTTTTATTACATTAATTTTATTCCCTGTGAAACTTAGAATAAACACAATATGTCTGCCATGTAATTATGGATAAAGTAAAAATCTACCGAAAAAAAAACTACCAAATTGGTAAGTTATATCTATATAATCGTATGATATCAAAGTATTAGTATACTAGAGTATGCCCGCGGCTTCGCCCGCGTGAATTTCGGTTTTGCACAAATCCCGAGGGAATCGTGGATTTTCGGTTCCCGTTCCCTTTACCAACCTTTATACCTACTTTCAAGGAAGTTTGCTATAGTAATCTACCTATAGCTGTAGCTATAGATTTCGGTATTTTCAAAATTCCGTGGGAACCGTTTATTTTTCGGGATAAAAAGTAGCCTATGTTTTAAGTCAGGGCATAATCTATCTCCATTCAAAATTTCAGCCAAATCGGTTCAGTAGTTGCGGCGTGATTGAGGAACAAACATCCACACTTTCACATTTATAATATTAAGTAGGACTATTTATTGTTGTTCATAGTAAAAGTGAACTACTTATCTAAGGTTGGGTCGCCTAAGTTCGGACTTTTTTGAGTCAATTTTTGACCGTGTTGCAAAATAATTTTTTTTTTCATTTAATACAACTATTTTCCAAATAAACTATTAGTGGAAGTTATTAGCAATAATAGCAATTATCTGATCCACCTTTTATTTTATTTGATAGATGGAATAGATTGTGTGAGACACGCCTCAAAGTGACAGAATATTTTTTCCAGTGATTTTTTCTGACTACTTTTCAAGAAACCCGTGTGAAGCCTAAGTTCGGACTACTACTTAATTTCACTTCTGTAGCTACAGCATTAGAGTGCACAGAAGAAAAATATCCGTTCTTTAGTTGACAATAACGTAACACAAAGTCGTAGTATAATTCCACGTGGTGTGACTAGGACAGGTAATTCTTTTTTTTTTTGCGTTTTTTAGTCCGATCTTCCCTCCTCAGCCTAACGAGAGCTAAATTGAGTTTCTCAAACTTTATACACTCAGCCGGGGAACTTTCTTAAGATAATGACTTAAGACCGGACAAACATAATTATTTGCCAAAACTCGATCGTTGAGAGTAGATGTCGGTATGCCGTATAATTTGGATGCCGCACAGTTTGAAAATTCTTTACTTTTAACTCTTTCAACAGCTTCTTTCAAATCATGTTCGGTAATCGGTATAAATGGTCGCTCGAAGTGTGCGTCTCTGATATTTTGTAGGCATGATTAATCAGTAACCATTAATAAATTCTTAGTCCTAATCTCAGGAACTACTGGACCGATTTCAAAAATTCTTTCACCGTTGGATATGTACGTGATCCTTGATTGCTATAGGCTATACAGGGTATAAGGAGACCGCTACCGAAAACTTAGCGCTATTGTTATACTACCTAAACATAATCGTATAGGGTAGGTATCGGCGTCGGCGCGACCGCGGTTTCGTAGGTATCTAACGATACGTAAATAGGTCACATCAAGTTCGTTGACCTCCAGCGTCAGCTGATTTTATTTTAATCACGCAAGAATTACGTAACAAACTTTTACAAAATACAGCAAATAAGTTTTTTGCAATTACAGGGCTGTTTAACCCTCCAAAACAGGTATTGCATAAAAAGTGCAATTTTTTTTTTGTAAAAAAAAATTTTTTTTTTCACGTTTTTTTTAGTGATATCTTATCAGTAATCATCAGTACTATCACCTGTCTTCGTTTCCGAGAGCGGTCTCCTAACACCCTGTATATGTACCACGGGCGAAGCCGGGGCGGACCGCTAGTTTGAAATAATAGTTATTATTTATTATTACATGCAAATAAGTAGATTAGAGTAAATAGAATCATATTCTAACAGAAAGAGAACTTGATGGTACCATGATTACATGATCCGTATTTTAATTTATTTCACCTAACTCACAGATGTCAAAAGAATAGAGTCCATCCAGTAAAAGTTGTCCCTGAAATCCAGCACGAAAAACGGAAAAATTGTCTTTTTCCGTATTTATAGATCATTAAAATTTTACACTCGTACATATATTTAAAGTGTATGATGTCTCAAGTATTCCTTAGTGAAGGCACTTATTTCCGTGAAGAATTCCCGCGCCATATCAGGGACATCTTGTTGACCAGACTCTACATTTTTCATAGCATGTCAGCTTAGTGAACTTGCTTAAAAACAAAACAGATAATAGCTTAACTAAAAATTCATCATTTACATAGGAAGTAAATAATAACATAGATAAGAAGATATTATGCGTACCTAATTACCTTTTTGTTATTCCGAAAACGGTAATTCAGTATCAATTTATTTTAATCAATTTAAGTAAGTAATTTATTTCGATCCAAATATTTTGAGAACCACTGCTTTTTTTTAAGTGCAGTGCGTGCGGTCGGATTATTATAGTCCGATCTTCAGCAAGGGGAGGAAAGTCCGGATCTAGGCTTACAAACGCCCTGGGCGTAAACAAAGTATACAAATCTATAGAGTATTTGCTAATTCTACGCGAAATTCAACTTAAAAAGCATTAAAATGATAAATACTTATCATAATTTCGAAACAAAGTTTTGGAGGAAAGACCGGATCACTAAAATTTCACTAAAAACGGCATATTTTTTTCCAAACTCTAGTGCACGCATGTTTCTTATCGAATAATCGCAGCGCCGTTCGCGGAATGAAGGGAGAAACAGAATAAAATGGCGGACCAAACTGTGTTGCCACCCGTGATAAATATTGCTTCATTTGCGGTAAATTCGATGCATCCGTTCTTATGTCACATCCGATCTTAGGCGACCCAACCTTACTTGTAATTGAATTTTGAAATGAGCTCAATTTGCAAAATAATGTGTAGAAAAAAAAATACTTTTTATCTATTTAGTCTTTTTTAATCATTCATAATAAATCAATGCTCACAACAAATTATTATCAATAAAAGTAACAAAATAAAAGAAGAACTAAACTAAATAAAAAGAAAGATATTCATGACTAAATGTGATATTTTACAACAAAAAAAAAATCTTTTCTAATAGTTGAATATCTTTGTAGGATGGAATCGAATTATATATTGAAATCCTACAATAATAAATGTAAGAGCTCCTTCACAATAGCTTTTCTCTAGCGTAAGCAGTAAAACAAGCTATATTTTAAGAAAAAAAAATCGGTCAAGTGTGAGTTAGGCCTCGCTCTTTTAGGGTTCCGTACATAATTATAAGCAACATACTTAATATTTTGGGTGTAAGAAATATTTATTGATGGTCGGACACAAAAATGGTCTAAAACTGACAACTTTGATGACCCCCCATTTCCTTATTTTTTAAGTAAAAAATTAAAAAAAATACGTATTTGTACTCTACTCAATGAGCTCTAAACAATGAGACCCACAAGCTAGGGTAAGAAATTTTTTTTCCGGCAGCAGAGTGACATTATTAGAGCTCCGTTTTTACCCTTTGGGTACGGAACCCTAGTTAAACCAACTTCAATATAAATAAAGAGTTACTGAAAGGGAAAAATGTCCATATCTTGAAAACTACTGAACCGAATTTGATGAAACTTGCACTGTTCCCTAAGTTGAAGTAAATGTAGCCAATAAAAAAAATTATGTGTAATAACATGGTACATAAGATAAGATACTGTCCCAATCTAATTTTTTTCTAAAAGCCATCTTGTGGAAAGAAAGCACAGTATAGTTTTTGAGAATAAACCACCCGTCCCTTCAAAAATCTATGGCGCTGCGCAAACATAGACACTTTTTACAAATTAAGGTAACTGCAATTTCAACTCAGTACTATAGTCCCTATATTTGATCCTTTCAAGGCATCTCTCTTTAAAACATTGTTATTCCCAGCCAATATTTCAATCTTTTCTTTATCCATTTGTTCTTTGGTTATTAAACCATTTACTATATTGGTTATATTTGCAAGTTTCTTTGAGGTTATATAATTTTTCTGTTGCACATTTCTAAGGGCTCTTCTTCTTTTTTCAGAGATCATTTTAAAATGCTGAATTCGAAGTTGCAATTTTCTAATTATCTTTTTCTGTTCATTTACAATTCCGTTCAAAATTTCTATATCAACCTCGTTAGCGATATTATTTGGTGGGCTGAGTATTTCTACTCTTGAAGGTCTGGATCTTCTCACGAATTTCTGTAAAAATTAATTCATACCTTAAATATTTTGAAACATTTCAAAACCAGTGTGCCTAAAGGACAGAAAATTTGTTTTCTATGTGCTGTGGCTAGGTTTACATAGAATGAGGTATTACATAGTCAGTTCAAACTAAGTTAGGTACTTTAGTACACAGTTTTATTATGGTATAATAGTTTTTATCCAAACCTGACCTATGCATCCAATAATTTCACACAAAACTAGCACAATTTTGAATTATGATAGTAATTTAAAATACATTATAATCTATTACTAATATAAAGAGGCTTGTCCTGATTGACTGATCATCAACACACAGCCTACTAAACCACTGAAAATTGAAATTTTCACAGTAGCTTCCTTTTATGCCGTAGGTGCACACTAAAGAAAGAATTATTGTAAATTCCACCCCTTAGGGGGTTAAATAGGGGCTAGAAGTTCATATGAAAGTTCATCATTTTTAGGGTTCCGTACCCAAAGGGTAAAAACGGAGCCCTATTAATGTCACTCGGCTGTCTGTCTGTCTGTCTGTCTGTCTGTCTGTCTGTCTGTCTGTCTGTCTGTCTGTCTGTCCGTCTGTCCGCCGGTCACAAGTATCTAGCTCGCAGACGAAATGAGTTACAAACCTGAAATTTTGGTATTTAGTGTAAAACGTTAACCCAAAATCAAATATTGAATTAGAAATTGAATTTAATTATTTTTCAGGGGGGCTCCCATATATGAAAAATCAGCCAAGTGCGAGTCGGGCCTCGCTCTTTCAGGGTTCCGTACATAATTATGAACAATATATTTTGGGTCTAAGAAATATTTAATTTCCGAGCTAGACATCGCAACAAACCGTGAAAGAAAAACCCAAAAAAATGTTCGTTTATTTTGGTCACAGCTTATAAACTATTTAATAAATCGTTGTTTTCAGTATTTGTTGTTTAAATAGAACATATAGTACATAATATACTGAAATATCATATTGCCAACTAGTTTAGTTTTTGAGATAGCCCCCGTCACAAAAATGGTCTAAAACTGACAACTTTGATGGCCTCCCATTCCCTTATTTTTTGAGATAAAAATTAAAAAAATATATATTTGTACTCTACTTAATGAGCTCTAAACAATGATACCCCACAAGCTAGGGTAAAGAAAATTTTTTTTTTCCGGCTCCTTTTTCATGTCCCCCCCTATTTTTCAGGCCCCCCCTGAAAAATAATTTAATTCAATTTCTAATTCAATATTTGATTTTGGGTTAACGTTTTACACTAAATGCCAAAATTTCAGGTTTGTAACTCATTTCGTCTGCGAGCTAGAGACCTGTGACCGGCGGACAGACGGACAGACAGACAGACAGACAGACAGACAGCCGAGTGACATTAATAGGGCTCCGTTTTTTACCCTTCGGGTACGGAACCCTAAAAAGG
This sequence comes from Melanargia galathea, assembly GCA_920104075.1. NCBI lineage: Eukaryota > Metazoa > Arthropoda > Insecta > Lepidoptera > Nymphalidae > Melanargia > Melanargia galathea. Next base: position 6,132,380 of record OV049863.1, read on the forward strand.
AGCCGGAAAAAAAAATTTTTCTTTACCCTAGCTTGTGGGGTATCATTGTTTAGAGCTCATTAAGTAGAGTACAAATATATATTTTTTTAATTTTTATCTCAAAAAATAAGGGAATGGGAGGCCATCAAAGTTGTCAGTTTTAGACCATTTTTGTGACGGGGGCTATCTCAAAAACTAAACTAGTTGGGAATATGATATTTCAGTATATTATGTACTATATGCTCTATTTAAACAACAAATACTGAAAACAACGATTTATTAAATAGTTTATAAGCTGTGACCAAAATAAACGAACATTTTTTTGGGTTTTTTTTTCACGGTTTGTTGCGATGTCTAGCTCGGAAATTAAATATTTCTTAGACCCAAAATATTATATTGTTCATAATTATGTATGTACGGAACCCTGAAAGAGCGAGGCCCGACTCGCACTTGGCTGATTTTTTAAGTTATCACTTTTTCACTTTTGGTTAAAAATAAAGAATATAATATATTTTAAGATTTTTGGAAATTCTTTCCCCAAGTGGGTAAAATAGGGGAAGAGAGTTTGTATGAAAGTTGGTCATTTTTAAAGTTATATCAATGAATATTGGTATTTGTAATGTTGGTTAAAAATAAAGAATTATATTATTATATATAATTATATTTAAAAATTATATATAATATAACGTGGTGTCGCCAGGTATGGACCAGGCACCAGTAGCTGACCACCTTCACCGTTTTTAACAAAAATAAGAGCTAGATTAGAGTTTTACCGCTGGCAACATTTAAACCATGTAGAATAGGGATCTGTTTGTCATATTGACAAATATCATATGAAACGGCCATTTTGTTTTAAAATGGCAAGGCGAACAAAATGTTGTCTGCAAATATCTTTCGATTTCAATAGTTTTCTTAAGCAAATCGCTAAGAAGGTAAATAAACGTTTTGATCGATGGATTCTCGTTTCTGATTAAAATGTAAATTTACAATGATTAAATCACTTAGATATAAACTTTAAAACATGCTTGTGAAGGAATAAATGCGACATAGAGTTATTTTCAAGTTTTAGAGGGGATGTCCATTACTGGATCGGAAACACATCAAAAATCCAGTCATGGACCTATCTATTCTTATCATTTAAACACAATTACAAGTCAAAATTAAACTTGTATAGTTTAACTAGCTTCTGCCCGCGTGAATTTCGGTTTTTTAACCCCCGACGCAAAAACGACGGGGTGTTATAAGTTTGACGTGTCTCTCTCTCTCTCTCTCTGTGTGTGTCTGTCTGTTCCCCTGTAGCGCTCAAACGGATGAACCGATTTGAATGCGGTTTTTTTTGTTTGCAAGGTGAATTAGTCGAGAGTGTTGTTAGCTATGTTTGATGAAAATCAAGATGGCCGCCACCACAAAATGGTGAATGTCGGGGGTTTTTTAAATTTTAAATTTATACTTGTCACAAATCCCAAGGGGATCGTGGATTTCCGGCACCCGTTCCCGCTCCCTTATGCAATTTTTATAGCTACTTTCAAGGAGGTTTGCTATAGTAATCTACCTATAACCGTAGCTATAGATTTTGGTTTTTTCAAAATCCAGTGGGAACTGTGGATTTTTTCAGGATAAAAAGTAGCCTATGTGTTAAGTCATGGCATAATCTATCTCCATCAAAATTTCAGCCAAATCGGTTCAGTTCGGTATAGTAGAAGGATTGCATCTTAAATTTTTTTTTCCTTCAAATCTTATCAAGTGGGGTGTCAAATTAAAGGGGTTGAAAAGGTGATTCCGAAAATATACTTATTTTTTTGGCTAAAAAATATTGATCAAAAGTGAAAGAGAAAAAAAATTATCACGCAGTTGATATTTTTTATTTTTTAACAATATTATACTTGTTTTAAAAAAATAATTACGGTTTCCATGCAAAAAAAAAATCTGATGGGTGGGAAAGGGTTAAAAAATTAATACCTATTATTGTAGTTCCATTTAGATTCGCCACTTTTAACATTTTTTAGAAATGTAGGTATGAGCTCAAAGGAGCTTAGAAAAAACAAAGAGTTCCCGCGGGATTATAATAAACCTAAATCCACGTGGACGAAGTCACAGGCATCCGCTTGTATGCAATATGGGGCCTAGCTCTATATTAACACAAAATAAAGAAGTGTTAATAGTAAAACGTGTCATACGAGTAGCTATGAATGATCAACCTTCTTTCACCTAGAAAGAAGATTCTCCATAGCTAAGGATCACCTTTTGCCCTCTTGGACAGTGTCCAAGTAATTATTACGCAAGAAGAAAGGAAATCTTTTACAGGTAACAGGCCTAGAAAAACACTTATTCATCTTTTCAAAAAACAGGCGAAAATTCCTCGCTGCTTATGTGAGCAGTATCGTGCTGCATCAGGATTAAGGAGCTGGGACTCGAGGTCCGTGATTCAATCTAAGCTTGGTACCAAAAATATGAAGTCATAGTGGACAGTTCCCGAATCCCTTTAGTTTAAGTGGGTAGTACCCTACAGCATCAGGATTAAGAAGTTGAAGCAAATAAAAAATTATGGAACCATTTTGTAAACGTCCTCAAATAGACAAGTGTCAAATTGAAATGTGACGAACCTTGGTTGTTTCTACGTAACTTTGATATTTATATATTATTCGAAATAATCAAGGAGCGGATCAAGAAATTCTTTAAAAGCCGGCAACGTATTAGTGGTTCCTTTGGTGATGCAAATGTTCATGAGCAGCGGTAATCACTCGACATCAGGTGACCCGCTTGCTCGTTTGCCCACAATCCATATAAAATAAAACAAGAGATAAAGTTCGTAAACTAAAACCCATCATCATCATCATGATCAACCCATTACCGGCTCACCACAGAGCACGGGTCTCCTCTCAGAGTGAGAAGGGTTTTGGCCATAGTCTACCACGCTGGCCAAGCGGATTGGCAGACTTCACACACCTTTGAGAACGTTATGGAGAACTCTCAGGCATGCAGGTTTCCTCTAGATGTTTTCCTTCACCGTTAAAGCAAGTGATATTTAAATACTTAAACTAAAACCCGAATACTCATAATAGTATACAAGTATAAATTAAAAATTTAAAGAACCCCTGACATTCGCCATTTTGTGGCGGTGGCCATCTTGGATTTGCATAGTGCTATTTTACTAGTCAAGTCCATTCATTTGATACCCATATTAAGACAGTTGTGATAAAATATGTAATCCGCCATTTTGTAGCGACGGCCACGTTGGTTCGATTTTCATCAAACATAGCTAACAACATTGTCGACTAATTCACCTTTCAAACGAAATAAAACTGCATTCAAATCGGTTCACCCGTTTGAGCACTACAGGGGAACAGACAGACACACACACACACACAGACACGTCAAACTTATAACACCCCTTCGTTTTGCGTGGGGGGTTAAAAATAATAATTTAGAAAAACGTGTATTCAATTGTGTACTAATGGAAGAAAAGGCGGGGCAAGCGGCTAGTGGCGCCATCTGTTATGTCTATCTAAAACTAACTTAATATTCCAATTTAGCTGTGCGAACGTCACTTCTCGATTTTTTCGCATATAAAATGTAGCCTATGTCACCCCCAAACTATAACAACGAATCAATTAACACCTCATTCATCAAAATTGGCCCAGTAGTTTAGGTGCTTCACTAGAACAAAAAATTGGATACAAACATACATACATAGACTACAAAAATCATAACCCTTCCTTTTGGCTTTGCAGTAATCGGATAAAAACGAACTGTCCATCACTGGGTGTCCATAACTGGATTTAGACTGTCCATCATAAAGATTTTTACATATTTCAGTTGATCGTTTTTAGATTTCCATATTTCAAAACTCGTTCGACTATTTCTAAATTTTAGCAGTTAGTGAGAAGCTCTGTATATCTGAGTATATCATTGTAAAATTATAACACTCTAGATTAAATAATAAAAAAGTTATAGCTCCTCATATTTGACTCGGCGCTTAACCCTGTCCATAACTGGTGCCACCACGTTAAATATATAATTATAATTCAGGAATTTTGGAAACTCTTCCCCTAAGTGGATTAATAGGGAATGAGTTTTATAAGAATCCAAGCGGATGAAGTCTCTGGGATCAGTTAGTAATAAGTTCTGAAATGGAATAGTTATATTTTACCTTCGCTGCATATTTAGATGTTTCAGGAAATATTGTGGGCACTGCATCACTATGCAAAAATTTTAATTGATATCCAGTACGATAACAAGACTCATCAAAATGTAGACTACACAAACGAGAATACTGTGAAGGTGTCCAATCTCTCCTCTTCATGTTTCTGATCCATTTTTCTTTAAGGTCTGGATCTTTTGGAAAGCTGTATTAGAAATAAACCTTAAACAGTGTGGTCCGGGATTGAAATAGCGATATTTTAGGGGCATATTCTACAACTCATTACCACTCTAAAAATACCACTAATAATGCCTACCCCTTTCCCCCTTAGTGGCATTTTTAAAGTGGTAATGAGTTGTAGAATACGCCCCTAAAATATCGCTAGTTCTATCCCGGATAGACTATATGTAGAGCATGGACGTATAAAAAAAAACCTTTTTTTATACATCCATGATGTAGATTGTAGTCACTTATCACATAAATAGAATAGAACAAAAATTAACATACTATTTTTGTAATAGTACATCTGTCACGAACACAATCATGCAATAGTTCTAGCGGTTTTTGGGCCAGTATTTATATAGATCACACAGAAATAAAACTGATAATTAAAAAAAAATCGATTCAGTATCACAGCCTCCCTGTCTACAACAGCTAGCCTTTAAAGAAATACAATTTTAATATGGTCATCATAAATTTGTTAAAAAAAGGTATGCATTCCATAACCCTACAGCAAACTAAAGTACCTACATAAAATTATTGTGTATATGTATCAATTTAATACAAACCGATGGAAAGATATTCTCTTATTCTCACACAATAAACCGATTCTGCCAGCGGGAAGTGCACTGAGTCTACTGAGTCTACTTTTACAACCAAGGGCTACACAAGCCATGACTAAAAAATTTACGCAGTGTTCTGTCTGTGTGCTATCGACTATCGTGAGGCGGGAAGGGATAAACCGATAAACCAAGTAGGTACTAAGTAAAAAACCCTGCAAAAGTGCAAGATACGAATTGCAAACAGTGTGACCATCTCAAAAGTGGCGAATCTGCCCGAGACTGGCAAAAAATCTGCCAAAATCTGCCAACTCGATTCTTGAAAATGCCAAAAATATGCCATCGTATTATTACTTCAAATGGGGACTATCAACGAGTGCTATTCAGGCCAACTTTTTTCAGGAATCTCGAAAAAATATAAACGATGTCGTTCGATTCGGAATAGCATGTAGATGATATTCGAAAAAAGTCAAGTTCCGCTTACAAAAATTACAAAAGTTATAAACAATTAACTAAAAAAAGTTAGTTTTTTGCAAATACCTATCTCAAAAACTAATTGTGATTATTTCAATCTAGAAATAAGAAACTAATAAAAAGAAAAGGTTTCCTAAAAAAAGTCTTAACTCCCGGAACTGTAGTAGCCCAGTCAATCTACGAAAAATAAAAATATAAAGTCTTATAGTTTTAGAAATTGGCCTAAAGTGTTCTTTGGGCCTTCCTCTATAACATATCCAAAACCCCCATATGGGGGGGGGGGTGCGGAACCAGCCGCCATTTTGAATTTTAGGTCCCATTTTTCGGTTTTTTGCACATATCTCGAAAATCTCTACTTCTAGCATTATGATTACTTCTGAGAAAGGTTTTTAAATAAAATTTGCTACAAATTTGGTTCCATTCATTTTTACTCTAAGGTTATTACTATAACGCCGAACGCGAATAACGCCGAAAAAATCATGTTTCTTGTATGAGGACCCCTTTAATTTAAATTTTTATTTAATTGTTATTATTTATTATTATAGCAGCAATAGAAATATACACTCTGTGAAAATTTTAACTGTCTGTCTTTTACGGTTCATGAATTATAGCCCGTGCACCTAAGATATAGCATCGAAAAAATCATGTAAATATACATATCACGGGCTATATTTCAGAAACCTTAGAAGATATACAGTTGAAATTTTCACAGAGTGTATATTTTTGTTGCCGCTTTATTAATAAAAAATAAAAAATAAATAAAAACTAAAATTAAAGGGGGCCCCAATACAAGAAGCGTGATTTTTTCGGCGCTTTTTGCTTGACCTTAACAATGACTGTATTTCTTAAACCGTTATAGGTAGATATTTGAAATTTTCAGAGAGTGAGTATCATTATAGTCTCTATAGCCACAAAATAATGAAAATAAAATAAATTTGAAATTTAAAAGAATTTCCATACAATAAACTTTTCTTTTTGCTCTATGGTACGGAACCCTTCGTGTGTCAGTCCGACTAGCACTTAACCAGTTTTTATGTTGGGTCGGTAGATGACTATGAGCTTGCTTATTGTAAACTAAAAATGTGAGCGATAGTGAATATTATTTTTATAAACGACGCCGTATTCTTAATAACCTACTTTTTATCTCTCTGTTAACTTAAACACCCTGTATCTCCTAAAGTAATAACCTTGAAGTAAAAATGTATGGAACCAAATTTGTAGCAAATTTTATTTAAAAACCTTTCTCAGAAGTAACCATAATGCTAGAAGTAGAGTTTTTCGAGATATGTGCAAAAAACCGAAAAAAGGGACCTAAAATTCAAAATGGCGGCCGGTTCCGCACCCCCCCCCCCCCCCATATGGGGGTTTTGGATATGTTATAGAGGAAGTTTAGGCCAATTTCCAAAACTATAAGACTTTTTATTTTTATTTGTCGATTTTGGCAGTAGATTGACTGGGCTATAGGGCAAATATTTATTTTTCTAGAGGAATGAAAATACGTCCGAAAACGGGTGCTCTGGCTTGCGTGAGCCACGCCTACTTCGGACTCTTTATCATTATCAATTATTATTTATACATACATTATTACACACATTATGTATTACATTACATACACATTATTTATACATGCATATAAAATTTAAGAAAAAAAATCAAGGGCTTTAAATGAACAACAATCCGTGGGAAATTTTTTAAATCATAATTTTTCAATTTGTTACGCAATAGTTAATCAATAAGTTTGTGCTGCTTGAACATGAACATTGCAAGTGTTTTTTAAACTTGCATTGCAACACTTGTTAAACTATTTTGAGATGTTTTTCCTTAACAATCATTTTCTACCACTTATAATTAATATAATATGGAACCATTATTTTAAACCATTATTTGTTTTTTTTTTCGTATAAAGAGAATTCGTTTTATTTAATTTTCACTGATATATTTTTTCGATGATTAATTAAAGCTCTTAATTTTGCAAAAATTGAAAAATTAGAAAAAAAAATTGAAAAATTAGAATATTATAATTTTTTCAATGGAGATCTATTCTGAAGCCTTTCAAGAATAGCTCCAAGAAATAAAAAACAATAAAAATCTCAAACATACTCACGAAATCATAGCAATTATTATAACATAAAAAAAAATAACAATTTAGTAAATAAACCATGAGTTTTCACTTTTTATTTAAAAAATTATAAAGATTCTTTTGAAATCTGCCACATTCTTAAATCGTCAGCATATTCTGCCAAAGTTAAAATTTAGGAGCCAAATCTGCCCAAATGGCAGAAATCTGCCACAAATGGTCACACTGATTGCAAAAAAATAAAGGATTGTTCAAACTGAAGCGTCTCCCGCGCGGGAAGCGGGACGCGAATTCGCGCGAGTCGCTCGCTCGCTTAGCCTCTCAAACTGACGCGAATTCCCGCGTGTCATTTTTGGTTCCTCAATGGAGAAGCATCATGTCTCTTGATTTCGAAGATGAAGTTTTACTGTTGTTAGCAGTAGCAGAGGAAGAATCACAACATTTGAGGTAATTAAGCATTAACATAAAATAAAAACCGGCATTGTGAGATCAAAACAAAATCCCGCCGGCTTCCCGCTTTGGTTTCGCTGCAACTCGAGCGACCATTCGCGTCAATGTCAACACCGCCATACAAGTTATATGACGCTATCGGCGCGAGCGACTACAGTCCCGCATCCCGCGCGGGAGACGCCTCAGTTTGATCAAAGCTTAACATTAAACATTTATTGGTTTCTTTTGTTTTCCTTCTTCTTCTTCTTCTTCGGTGTATGGCTCCGCGCGTGGAGCGATTGAGCCAGTATCAAGTGACCATAGATTATATACAAGTGACTTTTATTTTTATTTTATTTTTTAAAACTGAGGAAACTTATTTACATATGAAAATCTTTTTAGGTAATTATCGAAATTTTGGAAGGATCAGGAAAGGAAAGAAATTGAATATATATAATATTTACAACAAGATAATTTACAATTAATAAACAAGAATATATATAATATTTACAACTTAATATCATTTAAGAGTATGTATGAGGAAAAAAGTTTGTCGCCAGTGATGACCAGAGATGGACCAATAGACGACATCAGAAGGCTATTCTAGTATTATCATTATTCATTATCAGGTAGATCGAATTACTTTGCTGTGGGCGTCACATGGGTACGGGCCTAATTGAGAAGCCTTCTCATTAACTGACACACTAACTGACTAACCCTACGCCTACCTAGTCGGTACACCACCTCCCCTTTACCGAACCTCTTCCGACCAATCTAATCTACACGACACACATCGCACGATACCACCTACTTTGTACAACACAACCTATATAACACAGTACACCGCACGAACGAAGCAGCGCTCTCGTCGAGAGCCCAGATCGGAATGTGTCACACGCGCTACCGCTCTCTCTCTTGGTAAGAATGTCGGTAGGGAGAATGACGTAATGTTCAATTATTTGCAATACAATATCAACGAGCCGACACGGCCATACTGACATTCGCACGTCCCCGTGCGACTGCCAGCGTCCAAGGATGTCTACAAAGAACTAAGACAAAGTATCAGTCTTCTTCTTCTTCCTAGACCCCGCGTATTTAAAACGAAGAAATAGTTATTATATCTTTCGTTTTTGCTTACGACAATATGCACTGTCCAAAAAAAGATCGCAATATAATTTCAGTGTCATCTTGAAAGACAGATTGATAAGAAATTTGTATTTTGCTAACCGTCTGGTGATAGGGTGGATGCTCCTAAAGCCGCCCAGCAAAAGTCGCACTCAGTTCTGTTTGTAAATATTAACATTTTGGTGCCGCTTAGGCACACTGAGTATTTTATGTGTACATATAGCTTGCTCTAATGCGAAAATAGTTTTAAAATAAGGCAGCATTTTTTTGCATCCCTATCCCTCAATTATCGCTTAGAACGAGTGCAAGTGCGTAAATCGCTTAATTTCTTATAAAATTTCTGCTTTCCGAGCGTCGTTTGACAAGATATAAATTACGTATGAATAATATTTAAGACTTGTTGTTGCAATTTAATTTGTCATAATATTTGATGTCTTGTAATAGTAGTATAACACGATTATTTTACGTATTTAAAGAAAAACAAGGGTGGTGGACTAAGGAAAACCAGTAATATGAGGTACCTGGGGTCGGCAGGGGGTGCCACCTTTTAGAATTTGGGTTATTTCTAAGGTATCCTATCCTATGTATCCTATATCCAATATGAGGTATCCTGTTTATCCTATTGGATAAACTTGATGTTGTCTATACAAAAAATTGTCTGATTGTTGAAAAAAATTCTATCCATTTCTTCAAAAGTTCTATTAATTTTGGAGAAGGGTATTTATTTGGCGGGAAAATAAAATAAAATGAAAACGAGAAAAGAGTTCCTATAAATATTAAGAAGAACATTAATTTACGCGGACGAAGTCGCGGGTAAAATATGATTTTCTTTCAGACACGTGAGGGCCGACTTTGAGGACACAAATGCTGGAAAAAGGCACAAAGGTGCCGAGCTTAGGCAAATTAGTACTTATTTTTTAAATAAATTAAAAATTACTTCTTTATACAAAAAGCAAATACTATTAGTTGACTCAAAAAGTCAAAAGAATCAAGTATTAGAAGAAAAAATATTGTACTGAAATTACTTCGTTTGACATGTCTACGAATTTTTAAACGTGACACAGACGTTAAACTGCCGACTTATAGAGCATCCACACAACTAAGTCAAATTACGTTATTTTGTAATTTTTTAAGTTCTAAGTGCTTTGTTGTGCGAAATTTTTTATCTGACAATCCCTTTTTTAATTAGTCACGGTTTATGCAGCTTCGCTGTAAAAGTCGAATAGGTGTATTATGAGAGAATAACACGCGGTTAAGTTTCACTAATGCTCAAACGCGATATGATTCTATTAAAGACTACTTCTCAGACACGTTATAATTCATCATCATCATCATTATCAACGTCTTAACGGCCCACTACAGGGCACGAGTCTCGTCTCAGAATGAGAAAGGTTTATGCCGTAGTACACCATGCTGACCAAGTGTGGATTGGTAGCCTTTGAGAACATTATGCAGTCTCAGGCATGCAGGTTTTTCTTCACTGTTACAGCAAATGATGGCTATCACCGCTTTTTAATTAGTACATGTTATACTTAGTACCTAAAAATAGGCATATGGATATTTATTATACGGTAATCTTATATTTAAAAGCATTTAAGGTAGTGCAAATAAACTATAGAATGTGTAAGTAACATAAAATAACATAAACAACAAATAAAAATGTGAAATCTAGTGCTATTTTGTAATTTACTTAGTAATATACTACTGTTAATAATTGATATCGATTTTAAAATTATCTTAAGGGGGTCGTTAATACTTACCGTTTACCCTACGAGAAATTGACAGTCAACTGGACGTAGCTTAGTAGAAATGACCCAACCCATAAAAAGTTATTCTGAGTAATCGAGGTTTGAAGTTTGGATGGTAATTGCTGCAATGATATTGTCTTTGGAATAGTTGAAAATATTGTCAAATATGGGCAAAAATACTAATATTTTTATTGTACTTCAAAGACTGACGTATCTTACGGTTATCGGGGAAAATTCGGGTTTGAGTCGTTTCTGCTAAATTGGTTTTAACACTACGGGGTATTTTTCTTAATGCTCAGAAAGGAACTAAAAACAAAACTTTCTAAACAAATTGATATTTTTAAATAAAAATGATTTATTTCGGAATGTTTAGGCCCTTAGGGGGAAGCAAGCGCAGAAACTCTGCCAGCGGAGCTAGAGCCCAAGGGCTCGAAAAAAATCGAGGAGAACATCGTCTTAAGGGCGTCTCCTGTGAGTCTCGAAACTCGGCTTACGTGACGTTGGAATGCTAGTTTTGCAATAGACTAATCCATACGTCCCCGTAACAGAGGAAGGGATTCACGTCAAAGTACGTCACGTCACGGCGGGCAGCTTTCTCAAGGTAATTCTTTGAAAACTGCTTAAAGTGTTGGGCTAGAACAGGGAGATCGAGATCTTGGAGATCAATATTGCGCACAAACCACGGGGCACCCATTGCCGTGTGCAGAAACTTATTCTGCAGTGTTTGCAAAACTACCTAGTCTGCTTTAATCGAGAAGGGAGGGATATGTGCAAATACTATGCATGTGTAGGACATTATTGAGCGAATACAGGTTATTTGGTCGATCACAATGCACAACTTGAGCACAAATGCTGCCTTTTGGGGCTTTACGTCTTTGAGCGGCAAAGTTCATCTTATCGTCTAAGTTCACACCTAGATATTTGGCTTTGTCTTGCCAGGGGAAAAGAACGCCGTATAGAAATTATTTCGGCACGTTTGCCGGAGTACTTGCTACCACGCTTTCCTGTAAAAAGCACAGTTCCGTTTTGTCACCGTTGACTAGCCGTAACTTGGAGTCGAGATCGAATGACCGCGAATTGGGTATGGGTCGTATATGTCATCTTATCGTCCGCAAACTAGGCTAACATAACATCTGGGGAGCAATGTATGTCGCTGGTAAATAGCGCATACAAGAGAGGAAACAGCACTGCCGGGGGACTCAAGCACCAAGTGGTCTCGGAGATGATAAGATGCCGTCCAGGCCATGGGTGTTGCCAAGCGGGAGCAGATAGGGACATCTGCCCCCCCCCCCCCCCCCTAGAGATTCTATCTGCTCCCGCTTGGCACTTGCTACATGAGGCAGTTGATTTTTATTAACATAAGTTTTGATTTTTTTATCTCTTTTGTGAGAATTGTTTTATCTCTGGTAACATTACGAAACGTCAGATTTCCACCAAATTAAAAATCAGACTATAGCCAAATGCAAACAAAGTCCTAAATTCACTCACTTGACTTATAATTAATAAGTACTTTCAGGTCAATTCAAGAACTTGTAATACTTGCTTTACACCTTCATAACCTCTCGACTGGACCTAAAATTCATTTTTCTTTCCATCCTCCATATATATTATTTATCTAGTCCCCCCCTTTGCCCATCAGCTGGTGACGCTCTTGGTCCAGGCGGTAACGGAAGGTATGATTTATAAGAAATTCTCGTAGCAAACATACGAGTTTATTAGGCACGCCCAAACGCCCAATGCACACATAATTAAACATAACATAAAAAACCATGATAACATTGTAGGATCAGGGATCTTTTTTTCTGAGTGAAAGAAACAACCTTTAGGATCTCTTTGAATAGGTGTATGCGAAACGCTCTCGAAAACGAAGATAGGTGATAGTACTGATAAGTACTGATCTTCTTCTTCGTTTCACTCTTAACAGAGCGGTCGTGGTCATCCAGAATTGACGTCTTTAAGGGCAGATTTATGCGCCACACGAGTGTTCGCCACTTCTCCCTGCTGGCCGACAGTCTGGTGCAATCGTGCAAGGGACCGCCCACAGCTGATTTGATTTGGTCGGTTTGAATAAGCGACCTTCCTCGCCCTCTGGTGCCCTCTACTTTGCCCTGTACGACAAGTCGCTCTATGGAGTCATTCTCACGTTGGGAGACGTGTCCAAAGGTTACTGATAAGATATTATAAAAAAAAATGTGAAAAAAGTCGTTTTTACAAAAAATTCATTTTTTGTGCAATTCCCGTTTTTGGGAAATAAAAAAAATATTGCCTGTATTTTTTTAAAGTTAAAAATAATCCAAATAAAATCAGCTGACGCTGGCGGACAGCGAATTTTGCGTTACCTTGACCTCGCGCAGTCACGTTGTTGCGCGTGATACCTACGCTATAAGGTTATTGCGGTTATTCTGGATTGTGTTTAGGTAGTCTAATAATAGCGACAAGTTTTCGGAAGCGGTCTCCTTATACCCTGTATAACTCATTTTTACCATTTTGTGGATTGGATCCTTTCTGCTAAACTACGTCAAACTCTAGTGGTCTGAGATCCCGTCTTAGAAATTTATACCCTCTCATATGTTATTTAATTCTGATAGAGATTATATGCTAGATAATTCATAGATTGATACATTGCACTTTGGTTGCCTGGCTAAATTTGGTGCCTATGATGTTAAACACAAAAAAATTTAATCAATTTTTTTCGATCTGCTTCCCTCATCTGTTATTTAAACGAATTATACATATGTCAAATGAAAGATTATTTTATTCCCAATCGAACCGTATTTGGTTGCCTGGTCAAAAGTGGTGCTAAATCATGGTTGTCTGGATTTTAAGATATAAAATTTTCTGTGCGAGTGTTGAAAGTGACAGAAAAGTGTTGCGCGCGCAATTCCATTTGACAGACAAAGATGCAGTGACATATAATTCGTTTAAATAACAGATGAGGGAAGCAGATCGAAAAAAATTGATTACATTTTTTTTGTGTTTAACATCATAGGCACCAAATTTAGCCAGGCAACCAAAGTGCAATGTATCAATCTATGAATTATCTAGCATAATATAATCTCTATCAGAATTAAATAACAGATGAGGGTATAAATTTCTAAGACGGGATCTCCCACTATAGGAAAAAGTGGTTATTTTTGTTTAAAGTAGAACAAGTGATAGTAGCAAACTTCTCTTTTTTTCTTATGCTTAAAATCGGTACGAGTGAATGAGTCAAGAGATGCTTTGATTTCGTCTAAAATATGTCGTTTCCATAGTATAATTGTTCCTAGACAAAGAACAACACACAGGTGAAGTACACCTCTAAATACGCTCGCCCATCCCTGACACTTCACTGCTTCTAGGCATAGAGAACATTAGAGTTGGCATAACTACCTTAAAAACGTGCCAAAAATACACTCACACACGCACAATCCTGTAACATAAAATGGCGCGTGTTCATTGTCATGTCTCAAGTTGTGCGTGTGTGAGTGTTCATGTATACATTTTAGGGAGGCCATCTTAAGTCACGAGTGTGCCGCAAACTGTTTTATTATTATGTCAAAAATGTAATGTTGTCTCTTTCACACTTATGAAAATTTTGATATGCTTGAGCTATTTTCCGATCCACTAATTTCTATAGGACATTATGCCAGCTCTATTTATTATTATTATCTCTATGCTTCTAGGTCACCTCTGTCTGTCATGTATCAATTGTCAATCATCACATCAGCTGTCAATCGCGTCAACCAACCACCATCTCATGTGATGACGTATAGCAGACCCAACCAGTCAGTACTTTAATCTGTCAATTGCCAGTCATCACTTCAGCTGTCAATCGCAATACACATCTGGAAGGAGTGTGTCCTTTCAACCAACTCCCTTGAGTCTGGCCCGGACGACACTTCCTTACCAGGATAGACTCAGGAACCTAATATAACACCCAACAAGTCAGTACTTCAATCTGTCAATTGTCAGTCATCACTTCAGCTGTCAATCGCAATACACATCTGGAAGGAGTGTGTCCTTTCAACCAACTCCCTCGAGTCTGGCCCGGACGACACTTCCTTACCAGGATAGACTCAGGAACTTAATATAACACCCAACCAGTCAGCGCCCTTCCCACTTGTAACACATGGTCAAAGTCAACGTCATAGTCAAAATAATAATTACAGTCAACCCATAATCTGCTCAAGAACGTCGACCCATATAGGCCAGTCCATTTAATTAACTACATCACACACGCACTCGTCATTTTCCCTGCCAAGTCCCGAAAATGGCAACACTTATCTGATTAGGGTGCAATTGCTATCGCAAACCCTCAATCAAATATCACGGTTAAAGTTACTTTTACAATTACAGTTTCAAACAAACGAATCTACCACTGGTTCGGAATGCCGCAACCTAGCGAGAAGAACCAGTAAGAAACTCGGCGGCGTCTAACTTTTTAACATAACTGATCAAAAACTACTTCCCGTAAACGCAATCCTATTTCTTTAGTTCCAATCGTGCAAACCATTTATCATTTATCATATCATCATCTTGATGAACCATTTTAAGAACTACAACCTCTTTACGGCTTTATCACAACCACGTTTCAAACTTGCTTACTTTTGAACATCGATGAAGGTACCTGGACAACAGAATTTGGTTAGCAACCAAAACCATTTGTCAAACTAATCACTCATCTCAATAACGGGTATTTTATTATTCTGCGAGTATTTCTAACTTTAGTTTCAATTAATCGCAATTTTTTTTTTTTGTTTTTTTTTTTGTTAGTTGGTTTTTATTCTCAGCTTAGCGCTGTCAGTTGTTATCGACATACAACTCGCCAGCCATCACGGCCAACCCCTGACATTCGATCGTCCTCGAGCGACTATTAATTATCCTCAGCAATCGGTATACCCGAGATCACCAGCCCCACTTTAAAAAGCCCTCAAAAACTTAGGCGGCCCGCCAGGCCCCTGAAGCTATCCCGGTTTCTAATCTAAACACTAGTTACAGTTAGCACCACATAAACGCGCAATCTGATCTGATATAATCGGTAACAGCGTGGCTGATCAATTCTCGGAAATCCACATACAATCGCTCAGTACCGTCACGTTTTTTATTAACTAAAAATTCCTAGAAAAAGGTGAACAATTGGGTTCACATTTCCATTTGGATGAGATACCCACATATAACATCTCGCTAATTTTATCACGAACTACCTGCCGTTCATCAAACGCAGTACGGACGACATTAAACCGTTTTACTAGGATCTACTACACGAAATCCGCGAAATGACAAATACCGCGCGCAGTGTTAACTTTTTTTTTTTACACTTTGAAATAGAAAAAGTATCCGCAGTCATAGTAATTGCACAAACTGCCTTTGAAATATCACGACTTAACGCAAAAACTCATCTAATATAACGTGACACAAAAATTTCTAAACTAGGTGTCACCATCAATTAAAAAATTCACATAAAATTTGCAAGTTACTATTAACACTTGAATTTTCAATACCGGTAATTTTATATAACGCACACCCGATAACCTATTCGCAATACTTTTTTTATCGAGAAGAATCGCGGCACCGAAATCTTAACAAAATGAAAACGACCCGCACACCGCACCGGTTCTACAAGGCTTTTGTGCCACAAAGGAGACCGATACACGCAAATGCAGTTAAAGGCTCCGGCTCATCAATTAGCCCTTCAGATCCCACTTCTGATGTCGCCAGTGATGACCAGAGATGGACCAGTAGACGACATCAGAAGGCTATTCTAGTATTATCATTATTCATTATCAGGTAGATCGAATTACTTTGCTGTGGGCGTCACATGGGTACGGGCCTAATTGAGAAGCCTTCTCATTAACTGACACACTAACTGACTAACCCTACGCCTACCTAGTCGGTACACCACCTCCCCTTTACCGAACCTCTTCCGACCAATCTAATCTACACGACACACATCGCACGATACCACCTACTTTGTACAACACAACCTATATAACACAGTACACCGCACGAACGAAGCAGCGCTCTCGTCGAGAGCCCAGATCGGAATGTGTCACACGCGCTACCGCTCTCTCTCTTGGTAAGAATGTCGGTAGGGAGAATGACGTAATGTTCAATTATTTGCAATACAATATCAACGAGCCGACAAGTTTATATATACGGGGATCATCAGAGGACAAGAGGATGTCAACGGAAGTAGGAAGAGGGATGAGACATTGAATAAGACCCTGGTAAAAGGAATGCTGGTTATATTTTGGGCATGATAAAAAAATATGGTTCAGGTCACCCACCCCACCACATTCGCACAAATCACTGTTCACAATTCCAAATTTCGCCAGTTGAACAGGAGAACAAACGTGGCCCAAACGCATACGCGTCAAGATACACGTCACTCTCCTGCTCAACTTTAAACTTGAGAACCATGGCTTAGACGGAATAGAATTTTGAATCCTAGCAAATGCTTTACCCTTTGACTGGCTAGAAATCGACCAAGCCACTCTCCAAGATTCCTGAAGGGAATGTTTTGGCAGTGCACACAAATCATAGGTACAGTTACAATAGTCTGCCATATCTCCGCATGAAATAGCTTCGTTAGCAAGCTGATCAGCGCGTTCGTTTCCCGAAATGCCAGAGTGACCTGGTACCCAGGAAAACACCACTGTATAGCCTTTTTCATAACATGTAAGTAGGCGGTTTCTAATTTTTAAAATAATATGGCTAATCTGAGACTTGAATGGAAAACTAGATAAAGCTTGCAGAGCACTCATAGAATCCGTGAATATAATGGATTTCTTCAGTTTGGCAAGAAGAATGTATTCCACAGATTTAAGCAGACCAAGGCATTCGCCAGTAAATACAGACGATTCAGGCGGAAGTTTTATTTTTTGGACAATATTATACTGGCAATGAACGATTCCAACCCCAACTATACCATCCGGTGAATGCTTAGAAGCGTCACTATATATGTAATGAAAATCGGAAAATTCATTCTCTTTTAATATGTTCACATACTGAGGAGCTTCCAATTGGTTTCTTGGAATATCTGAATTGATTCTAACATCTGGAGAGATTATTAATGCATTATATTTAGTATCGAAAATAGGATAACAATATGAACTATAAATCGGCGCTTTTATGGAGCAAAATACTCGATAGCTTTTGATAAGACATGGGGGGGATTTATGGGACCAGTACGAACAAGTGCCTATAGATTCCAAAAGGAGTTGAAGTTTACCACGTAAAGGATGATGTGAAAATTGCATAGCTTTAAATAGATACCTATCGGATAAAAATTGACGTCTTAAACATAGAGGTGGATCAACGCACTCTATTTGCATAGCATTAATAGGGCTAGATTTCATGGCTCCAAGGATGATCCTTAAAGCTTTCGCCTGCACACCATCTAATTTTCTAAGAGCAACGGCACTACAGGGCTCTAGAATAAAAGTGGCGTAATCTAATAAGCTACGAATAAGGGCATTGTAAATAAGACGCAAAGAAAAAGAATGGGCACCCCACCAGACCCCGGTAAGACACCTGATCATATTTAAATTTCTTTCACATCTAGCTACAATGTAGTCACAGTGAGATACTCCAGTAAGTTTAGTGTCTAAAATAACTCCCAAGAATTTTGCTTCAGACTTTACGGGGATAGGATTATTCCTATAACGAACGTTGAAATCGGGAGTGTTTCTCCTTCTAGAAAAAGGAACCACAGTGCTTTTACTAACAGACAATTCCAGTCCATTGGCATCTAACCAGTCATTTAGGTTATTAAGGGAAGTAGTTAAGAGGTTACTAGCATTTTCTATAGAATTTTCCGAGATGTATAAGACAAGGTCACGGTCAAGGTCAGGTCATATTTACATCTGAGTTTAAAGATGTCTCTAAATCATAGGTATATACATTGTACAGTAATGGACTAAGCACAGATCCCTGGGGAAGGCCTCTCCATGCAAGCCTTGAAAGTTGAGCACCATTTGGCAGGTCTAATTTAATACACCTCTCAGAAAGCATATTGATGATAAATGTAATTAATAATTGGGGTACATGAAGGTCATGTAGTTTTTTATGCATTACAGAGATCAGCACATTATCATACGCTGAGCTGATATCAAGAAAGGCCGCAAGGACCGACTCATTATTCGAAAAAGCCAACCGAATATCCGAAATGAAAATACTAATATTGTCTATGGTACTATGACCTTTTCTGAACCCCAGCTGATTAGCTGTCAAAATTTTGTTATTTTCGATGAAAAATTCTAACCTATTTTTAACAAGATGCTCAGCTGTTTTGACAAGGATAGAAGATAGGGCTATTGGACGAAAAGAAGAAACATCAGAGGCTGGTTTGTTTGGTTTTAATATGGGAATTATGGCTTGGGTTTTCCAAGAAGAGGGAATATTACCAGAAAACACAATGGCATTAATAATACTCAAATAATAATTCAAAGAAGAGTCTCTGCAGTTTATTAGGAAAGAGTATGTAATGCCATCTTCGCCTGGTGATGAGTCTTTTACATAAGACAACACCCCTTTTAGTTCAGAAAAAGAAAAGGGGGCATTAAGGTCTGTATAACTACAAGCTACAGAGTAAGGAATACAGCACTGGACGTTATTGCGATCAGGAGCAGATGAAGGAGCCAGCTTGTCCATGAATTGGTTGGCTAGCTCAATAGGTAATGCACCAGATGAAGATGAATAGAAAGCCGATTTAAATCTTCTAATATTTCTCCAAACTACTGATGGGCAAATATCTGGACTTATGGACTCACAAAATCGTCTCCAACCCTCAAACTTTTTTTTGAGGAGCTTGCGAGTGGAACGAGCAATTTGGGTATAAACTTCGAAATTCTCTACAGTCATCATGGAACAATATTTTCTCTCAGCCTCTTTCCGTTGCTTAACACATTGAGTGCCAGATATATTTTTAGGTCGTTATTGGTTCCCACCATACAAATGGTCATCTACGTAACACTACGTACTCGGCACCCCGCTTAAAAATGTTGCCGCTTGTATGTGTGGTGCCGGAGTACGTAGTACTACGTAGATGGCTCTTGAAGTTTCGGGAAGATTTTATCAAATATCTAGTGGGGCTGAACTGTGGCGATACTACTCCAACAGCTGCAGAAGCAGCTGGACCACAAATACCCCCAGTACAGCCTGGCCCTGCACAAGTTCAAGCAGACCCATCGCCGTTTCTGCCTGGGCCCTCTGTACCACCTGCATCGCCGGCCGTTCGTAAAAGTCGTGTTCCCTTGAGAGATTTCCATTTCTTAGAAAAGCTCCCACCTACTAAGAAGGCTGTTCCAGCGAAGCCTTGTCGTGTCTGCACTAAAAATAAAAAACGCAAGGAGTCATCTTTTGTATGTGCTACTTGTCCGGAAAAGCCTGCCTTGTGTGTTGTAAACTGTTTTTACACCTACCACACTGATCCTCGTTTTGTATAATTTTGGATAAAAATTCTGTTATGTTCCTGTTTTTTTTTATATCGTTAGTATAAAAAAAAAATAATAATACTGTAATTTGGGCCTTCTTAGTGCCTTATAAATGTTGTGTTTAGAATAGTTTAAAAATAATAAAGTTACTTTTTTTCCATGTCATGTTTTATTTGAGATGCCAACGAACCTAATAACGTTCTTTCCAGGAGGCCTAATAATGCAAATACCCATTTAAATTGTAAGAAAGTGCTACGTTGTATTACGTATTTGGCACCTGCATTACTATACCCCTACGCAATATTGCGTAGCTGGCATTCAATGTGTTAATGGCTATAGTGCACTCATGATCCCACCAAGGAGGAAAAGGAATTTTACCCGGTCTAGCACCTCTTAATGGAAATAAAGCGTTAGCAGCATCAATCAGAATTTTAGTAAACTCATCAGCACATATTGTTTCATTACCACTGTTAACAATAGGAAGGCTAGATAGCTTTTGATCAACATAATGTTTAAATGTACTCCAGTCATCTGGTAGCTTATGTTTTAATTTAGAACTGTGTTGTAGGTTAGAAGAAGGGCAAGAGATAGGTAAACTAAGAATAATTGGTAAATGATCACTGCCATAAGAATGATCAAGTACACTCCAGGTTATCAGAGCAGCCAAACTCGGAGAGCAAAGTGACAAGTCAGGAGCACTAAGGCATTCACCGGGACCAGTTCGTCGAGTTGGAGTGCCATTGTTCAATATACATACATTTTGAGAGTCTAAAATATCCACCATCAATTCACCATAATAACTAGTGCTAGAACTGCCCCATGACTGATTTTGACAGTTGAAATCCCCAAGTACTAAAAATGGGCTAGGCAAAGTAGTAAGTAATTGATTAAACTCATTATATAAAGAATCAGATGGGTGAGGTATATACACAGAAATAATACAAATTTTATTTACAATCACAGCAA
This sequence comes from Melanargia galathea, assembly GCA_920104075.1. NCBI lineage: Eukaryota > Metazoa > Arthropoda > Insecta > Lepidoptera > Nymphalidae > Melanargia > Melanargia galathea. Next base: position 6,153,514 of record OV049863.1, read on the forward strand.
TGGCATTAATGCCATCACTGAGAGGAGGGAGTGAAAAAATTTTATAGGAGAAAGCTTTATTAATGAGTATGGCCACTCCACCATACCCATCAAATCTATCATTTCTCACAGTAACAAAACCAGAGATCCTGAAAGAAAACTCTGGTTTTAACCATGTCTCAGAGAGACACATAGCCATAGGCTTAAATTTATTTAGTAAGTAAATAATATCAGTTTTTTTGCTTATGGCACTCCTACAGTTCCACTGAAGGATTTTGTGGTCCATAATTAAAGTGTTGGTTTAAAGTTGTCAATAATGAGTTGGCGACGTTGGACGGTAAAGGGTTAGTACTAGATAATGAATAATTAGAATTAGAAAGTAATTTAATAAGTTCCAAAATTAATTCTGCAATAGATTGTTGAGGGATTGTATTTGATCTCTGTTTCAACACATAACCATCTGGCAATTGGGAATTATGATTATTATATTCATTGTTAATTGATTCATGCATGGTGCGGTCATACCCTCCAGTTTGTTTAGGAGGAACACGACGTTGAACAAACACAGTTTCTTTATAAGAACTGTTTGGTTTAGCAGGTACCTGTGAATTAAAGTTTGATGTAGCATGATTTTCATTTCTAGATTGGAGAGGAGAGGAAGCTATTACATCAGCATAAGATTTTGAAGCTGGGGGGTGGATTTTAGCCGCCTCTGCATATGAGATGCAGCTCTGGGCCATTGAAATTTTAATTTTTTGCTGTCTGGAGAATTCTGGGCAAAGCTTACTAGTGGCAAAGTGGCGACCAGAGCAGTGGAGACAACAAGCGTTTTCAGAAACAACGGAACAAGTGTCTGAGGGGTGGTTCATCCCCGCATTTAAAGCAACGAGGCTTTGATCTGCACAAAATTTTAGTATGACCAAATTTGCAGCAATTGTAGCACTGGATAGTAGGAAAGATATATAATTCAACGGGGAGAGATGTATACCACAAGAACACCCTTTTTGTTAATATTTGACCGTCAAATGTCAACACAACCATATTGGTATTAGAAAATAAAGTTGCATCAGTACCTTCAGTTATATTTTTTCTTTTGATGCGCCTTACCTTAATTATTGGACCACATCCTATAGGCAACGTGATGCCTTCCAGGATCTCTTCCTCAGTCAATTCTTGGGGAACACCTTTGACTATGCCTACTCGAGTAACTGTGAAGCTGGGAATGAAAACTTTGTAAGAGAGTCCAGCTATTACAGAGCTCTCCGTAAACAAATTAGCATCCTGATAGTTGGTGAAAGCCATGGACACTCTATTCCTGCCTATCCGTTTTAGACTGCCATTAACAATATTTTTAATATTATATTTTTTTAAGTCTTTGCCAAACTGTATGGGGTGTAAAGTAATAGGGTCATTAGGGGATGTGGTTACTCTTTGTATATTGTGAACAGTGAATGGGCCTGAATCAGTGCTAACATACTTCCTAGCAATTTGAGTTTGAGGTTGTGGGTGACCTGAAGAGTTGGGTTGTGTAATAGTGGCACCAGTATTAACTTGTGCTACAGGACTTCTAGGTGGTAACATTGTTTTTTCACCATCATCTAATACCATGGGAATTAATTTCTCATCAGAGTCATCGCAATTACATCCTTGGGCATACAATTTCCCATCTTTACTTTTTCTTTTTTTGTTGCAATGACGACATCTCTTACGTGGTCTAACTCGTTTCCTTTCTGAGAGAGGAATAAATCCATCCTCAGTGTCCAATGAGGAATCGTCAATTATAATATTGTGTGCTACAGGTGGTCCAGGGCCAGGCCCCGGGCCACCTGGGTCGTCCGGGGGATCAACCCCCATAGAAAAAAAAACTTACCAGATCCCGAGATATGTATGTACACTATTTACAAATAAATAATATAAATATTATAACACTAGACTACCTACTATAAACTAAAAACCTCTACTGATCCACTTATTTCACAAATAAATAAACAAAAGCCAAAAAAATTACTCCCGCCAAGTTAAGTTTCCCGCGCTTTCTTTGTTTTCCTTTTTTCCTTCGCTTCAAGTTCAAACAGTTTTTTTAGGCTTGTAGTCATAGAAAAAAAATATCGATATTTTTTGGCGATATTTATTATTTCGATATATCGATATAAAATATCAAGTACATAGATATCGACAACGTATCAAATTCGATATATTATTTCCGCCACAGACCAAAATCGACCAAAATAAAAAAAAACTACATATTTTTCATTATCTATTAGAATAATTAAATGATGTTCCTAGTATGGTATACAAAGAGATTTGTTGAACTAGTCTAAAAAAACAATATAATTTCAAGTACTAGGTAATATTATTTGGAAAATTTCGCCGATATATCGATATATTTTTTTAAATATCGATACTTTTTGGCACTTCATCCCTAGTTTTTTTTTGTCATTGTCAGCCGTCAGTGTCATGAGCACAGGCCACAGAGCGTAGAATGAGCATAGAATGAGAAGTTCTCTGTCTACGCCACAGAGCTTGAAAGTGACATAGAGATAACAATGAAAGTGACACCGTGACAGGCTGACATGACAGGTATTTAACCACAGAGACCACAGAGTACATCATAAACTGCCCCCTGATTGTGTAACTTTTGACGATGAAATGGTATTCATTTCATGGCCTAAGGCATCAAAGTAAAATAAACCAAAAAAAAATTGTAATAGAGCTCAATTTCGCCTGTCCATTCTTATACGTTTAGGTATGTACGATACGATCCATAACGCTCCATATTGAAATCAGTTGTACTGAATTTGTGACTTTAAATCAATACATTCAAGGTATATTTTACTTTAATGGTCTTAGGCCATCAAATGAATACCATTTCATCGTCAAAAGTTACACAATCAGGGGGCTGGTATAGAGATTGCACTAGACTTTCTACCTACAGTTGCATCTATCGGGAAGTTGTCCAACTAAAATATGCAGTGTGTTCGGGATCGAAGTTGGGATATTTTAGGGGCGTATTCTACAACACATTACCACTCTAACACTACCTCTTAATAGGGCCTACCCTTCCCCTCTCAGGGACAGCCATTTCAATTTCGTGTTCGTTTTTGTGGGTATGTGCGCACAAAAAATTAAATAACTCGAAAGTCTGTTGCTGCACATGTGTTTGTAGTGCCTTTTCGATTATATACAATAATCTCCATTGCTAGACACGTAACAATAGTATAAAATATTAAAAAAACTCGATCGAAAATGCTTCGGAATAAAAAAAAATTGCTCAAAAATATTGAAAACTACAAGTTTTTGCTGTATTTTGCAAAAACAAGGTACTAAGACTACATTGTGTGACAGCTTTTGAGATAAGCAACAAAACGAAATGAAAATTTTGACCGTCAGTTACTTAATTTTAGAGATATTGGTAATGGACTTCGCTCTGCGGTGTATTGGAGGACCCACGTGTAAGTGGGATTCGGTGTGAATTATTGTTTTGTTTTTATTATATTTAATTTCGAATTTGCAATAGTTGGTGCAGTTTTTAGTGATTGTTGGTGGTGGTAAGTAAGGAGATGGAGGTGGAGGGCTCTCTCGAGCCTCCTGATCCGGGAGAAAATGTAACAATCCCACATTCGCCGAGCCTAGCACAGTTTATTGCTTCCCGTAAACGTAGCGGGGATAATGAGGATACAAATGCTCCCTCTAAAAAGTTAATTAATGACCCCAGTACGTCAGCTCCCTCCATCCAGACAGTATATCTTCATCCATCCCTATCGGAAGCCCCGAAGAAATATTCGTCTGACGACAAAGGCCCTTTCCTCGTTTATGTATCCCGTGAGGTGCCCGACCCGTCGGCGGGTACTACCATTCGCGCAATTCACTTTGGTCAGTTCCTACATAAACATAAGGTGGGTTCAATCTTGAATGATGGTGTCAAAAATGCAGGACGTAACAAAATCTCAGTTGAATTTTCGGACAGTAAAGCGGCCAATGAATTCTTAGACAATCCAGTCCTAGAATTATCTAAGTTTAAAGCTTACATACCAACATTTAACGTCACTCGAATGGGACTTGTAAGAGGCGTTCCCTGTGAATGGCACTTAGACGACTTTGTTGAGTCACTTGTTCTCCCTTCTAACTGCGGAGAGGTTCTTAAGGCCAGGCGCTTGAACCGAAAGCAGACGAATGAAAGTGGTGTGACCTGGGTTCCAACTCAATCAGTAGTTCTTACATTCCGCGGACAAATCCTTCCTACCAAAGTATACTCATACCACACTTCCTTATCAGTCGAGACCTACCGCTTACCCACAATCCAATGTGTCAATTGCTGTCGTTTTGGTCATGTTAAGGCTCAGTGCCGTTCCACCCCACGTTGTTACAAATGTTCACAAGCCCACTCGGGTGATACGTGCATGGTAAACATTGATTTGTCAGTCTGCATCCTTTGCTCTGGTAAGCATCAAGCTACCGATAAAAATTGCCCAGAACATACCCGACAGCAATCCATCAAAATTGTCATGTCCAATGAGAACCTATCCTATCAGGAAGCCTCCTCTCGATTCCCCCCAGTTCGCCGTTCTTACGCTGAGATGGCTAAGGAAATGTTTACCCCTCCCTCTTACTCATCCAGGCCTATCCCCAACTACACATCCTTATCACAAACCCCATCCAAATCATATAAACAAACTGTCTTCCGATCCCCGCGACCTAGAGCTCCGTTAGCAAAGGGATACGATAGACAAGGTCATAATAATATCACCTACAATGTCCCCTCCTCCATGGGCAACGGTTGTGCCCTAAACAATGATCATTGTTATACCCCCTCTTCTAATGATAACCTGATGGAAAATCTTACTAAATCCCTCTCCACTATTATTGAAATGTTTAACCAAAACCCTGTACCGTCCAACGTTGCTCAAATTTTCATGAAAATCGCTTCAGTTTTAAACAATGGCCTCGGTACAGCTCCTTCAATGGAACTGTAAAAGTATCCGCCCAAAAAAATTTGAATTAATGTCTCTTATAAATGAACATAAACCTATCATTTTTGCCATCTCTGAGTCTTGGCTTCTGCCTGGCTCCCGTTTTCGGGTTCCAGGATATGCCTGCTTGAGGGATGAAAGAGATGATGGGTATGCAGGTAGTGCTATTTTAATTAAGCACCCCCTTGCATATTCTTCTATTTCTCTTCCCTCTCACAGTCAACAGTTTAATGCTGTAGCTGTGAGGTCTCTCAACATCTCCTTTATCTCAATCTATATCCCCCGCCCTCATGCCTCCCTTATTCCTGATTTAAAATTAGTCCTATCTTCTCTCTCCCCCCCAGTTGTGGTGATGGGAGACTTTAATGCCCATCATACAACTTGGGGTTCCCACTCTTGTGATGGGTTTGCTACTCTCCTTTTGGAACTCTTTGACGAAGTTAATGTTTGCATCCTTAATGATGGCTCGTCAACAAGAAGAGTATATCCTCATCAAAATCCTAAGGCTGCTATTGATTTATCCCTCTGCTCTCCCTCTTTAGCTTCTCTGATATCCTGGAATACTCTACCAAGTTCATATGGTAGTGACCATTACCCCATCCTACTCTCTATTGCCCAAAGGTCCGTTCCTGTTACAAAACCTAATCCTCTCCTTAAACATAAAGTAAATAAAGCTAACTGGTCTGCTTTTGCGGATTCTGTTGATTGTCTCTCAGATACTTTACCAGTGATGAATGATGATGAAAATACCATCTTATATTACAATAACTTCGTTAGAATCCTAAAATTTTCTGCTGACCTCCATATACCACTCAAAAAGACTGAACGAGATTTTATGCTATCCCCCCCATGGTGGGATCAAGAATGTACTCAATTGATTAATGAACGCAAAGAAGCGGAAAAGAATTACACATTGGTTATGTCCCGTGAAAATTTCTTAAATTACAAGCGCATTGATGCCAAATGCAAGAGATTATTGGCGAAAAAGAAAAAGCTGGGTTGGACAATTCTGTGAGTCTTTGGATCCTCGCTCACCTTCCAATCTGGTTTGGGATAGGATTAGAAGGTTCCGTCGCTCTGTTTCAACCAATGATCCCTCATCCAATGACGCAACTATTTGGCTTGAAGCTTTCGCAGATAAATTGGCCCCCCCTTCAGCTCCTACCCAAAACAGTCTGGCATCCACTTCACTCTCTCCAAGCTCTGACACAATGGACTCCCCTTTTACCTTTCCAGAATTAAAGTGTGTTCTGTCAGACTTGAAAGATACAGCCCCGGGTGAAGATGGAATTCCCTACTCATTTTTAGTTAATCTCAGTGATAAAGCAAAGCTATGTTACTTAGATATGGTTAACAGGTTTTTCGATACAGGAATCGTCCCGGAACCTTAGAAGACTCAAATTATAATTCCCATTCGAAAACCTGGCAAGGACCCCTTAAATCCTAACTCCTACCGCCCTATCGCCCTATCCTCAACTTTAGCCAAAATTATGGAGCACTTGATTAAAAATCGCTTGGAATGGATAATAGAAAGCAGAGGTTTACTTGCCAAGTCCCAATTTGGTTTTAGAAAGGGACTTGGTACCACAGACAGCCTTGGAGTGCTTACGACCGATATTCGCATTGCCCTAGCCAAAGGAGAGTACCTTGTGGGTGTTTTCTTGGATATAGCTGCCGCGTATGATACCCAACTAGCACACTAGTGGAAATAGCAGCCTATTTTGCAACTTTTAGCTGTACTGTAGCGCTTTAAGGGTTCAGAAAGTGGTTTTAAGTTCTACTATTGCTTTCGTAACTGCTCATAGCTGTAAATATCACTAGGGGTTGCAGACACTGAACCAAATGCCACTTTAGGCTTTATAAGAGTTAATTTTACAACCCATTGCCGTCTATAGCTTTAAAAGAGAGTTAAAACATATATGTTAAAACTTAAAACTGCTATAAAGCTTTTATTGCCGCTGCTGTACGCTTCAGAATTGCATAAATACTTTAATTGCAGACTTTGTAACGGAACTGTATAAAAGACATATTTATTACTGTTCTGCCACTGAAAGTTTCATTGCAGAAGTGATTTGTATTTTTGCGCAGACTTAAGTAGCAATTTGATCGACTGTCTTACTAATAGCGATATTAAGGCTTCACAATAGAAGCAGGAGCGTAAAAGCTGCTTCTCATAGACGCCATTGTTTACAAGACAATTATTTATCATTACTTGAGAAATGTATAAGTTTTTATCACAATTTGTAGTAAAATATAACTAAATATAGAACCAGCAACTTACTAAATAAAAATGTAGTCAAGTATGTAATTTCAATATCGTGTAGGTATGTGATATAATATTATTTAAATAATAATATTTTACATATTTTACGATATTCTGAGGTAATTATTGAGGCGCTTTAAAAATACTCCAATAATATCAACTATTTGCACGATAAACTGATCTGCGTTTTTAGCCACTTGCTTAAAATACAAAATATAACTCAAAAACACTTAATACCTTGACTTCATTTATTATTTATTTGTATTCTGTAATAGTCTGACATCAGGAACAACAGATGTATTTAATTAAAAATGAGAGACAAGGTGAATGGATTAGTGATCCTTATTCGTTCAGTTAAACCTGTCATTCATTCAATAAGCGCCACAAGAGCTTTAGTGTGGTGTTAATTATTAGTTGCAGCTCCTGTAGCGCTTTTATGCCACTATTATGAAGCTGTAATGGAACTGGAGGTTGCAAAAAGTTGTGCCCCTTTGGCTGCAAAGCGGCCGCATAAGTTCTGCAGTGCACGCTCTGGCGCTTGAGCTTGGCACTTTTGGGAATAATCGGATTAGCTCCAAAGCTCTTAAGCAACTAGTTTGTGCTAGTTGGGTAACGTTTTACTCCCGGTACTCAGGCAGAAACTGCATCAGCTGAGTATCCCACCGAGAATGATACGAATTATCTGCAACCTTCTTTCATCCAGAACTATCCTGGTGAAAACAAACTCTTTAAGCCTTCCCCCCAGAGTAATTTGGAAAGGTCTCCCTCAGGGCTCTGTCCTAAGTCCACTTCTCTATAGCATTTACACCTTTGACCTCGAACTTTCTGTCAGTAGCTTCTGTAATATATTACAGTATGCTGATGACATCTCTCTGTACTCTAGTTCAAAATCCATGGATGAAATTTGTACTCGTTTAAACTCTGCTTTGTATTATTTAGGCCAGTGGTTATCAGATCATGGACTTTCGCTTTCAGTCGCAAGGCAGTCACTTTTAGTAGGAAAAGACAAATCCCCATCCCCAATATAGTATTCGAAGATCAACACATCCCACTTGTTCCCAAAACCAAATTTCTGGGCATACTCCTGGATTGTAGGTTAAACGGCGTTCCACATGTACAATATATCTTACAAAAATGCGAAAAAAATATTAATATACTCCGAGCTCTATCAGGGGTGTGGTGGGGTGCCCACCCATACACTCAAAAACTGCTGTATAATGCATTAGTGCGGAGCCATATGGACTACGGCCTTTTTATATTGGACCCCATAAATAGCTTTAGATAAACTCAATAAAGTTCAGTACAAATGCTTGCGAATTATACTTGGAGCAATGAAGTCTTCCCCCACTAATGCACTCCAAGTGGAATGTGTTGATCCTCCAATCCTGCTCCGTGGCCATTATCTTAGTGACCGTTTTATATGTAAAATATTACAACTCTCTTCCCATCCGCTTTTAGATAAACTCATCCAGCTTTCTTCAACTTTAAGACCAAATCAGAACCCAAACTGCCTCTTAGAAAGCTATACTAAATTCATTAGACTCCCTCATCCAATACACTCCGGACCTAAACTCCCATTATTCTCCACTAGTTTTGCTAGCCTAACACACGAACCCAAAATTATCTCCCTGGGTCTTAACAAACAAACTGTAGAAGCTAACTCTAAATTTAACCAAATTATGTACAATATGTGTCTGACACAGTACTTGGCAATTTATACAGATGCATCGAAATTGTCTGCAAATGGCTGTGTTGGAGTCGCGTGTTGGATACCTAATTATAAAATAACCCTACAGTTCAAATGCCCCCCAGAATCATCGGTATTTACTAGAGAGTCAATAGCAATCCTTGAAGCCGTCCTTTTTGTTGAAGCCCATAACGTTAAACATTCCATAATACTGACTGACTCCTTAAGCTGCCTCCAAGCACTTAAGGCCAACCCTTTTCGTAGTAAAGCCCCTATTTCCATCATCTTTCAGATCAGGGAAGTCCTATATTCCTGCCAACAAAAAGGTCTCTCGGTCTCATTGGCCTGGATACCAGGTCACATGGGAATAACAGGTAATGAGTCTGCAGATGCATGTGCTAAACTTGCAGTCGAGATGGGTGCTCTAGTTCACTTCAAGAATCATGCCCAGGATCTACGGTCTCTCGCCAAAACTGACCTTAATGACTCTTGGAGTATGATGTGGTCTAGGTCTAAATCTGTTAAAGGTAAATTTTATGGTTCAATTCAGCCGGACATCCCAACTCGTCCATGGTTCTTTCGTTATCGAAATGCGGAGCGTTGGGTTTTTACTACTGTGTGCCGCCTACGAATTGGACATACGTGTACCCCCGTGCACCTTGCGAAATTAAGAATCAGAGACAATTCATTGTGCGAGTGTGGTCTTGACGAGGGGTCGGTCACTCATATCCTTTTTTCCTGCCCTAATCTTCTCTTTAAACTTTACGATGTTCTCCCTCCTAACATTCCCCGCCCACTAAATGTTGAGTCCTTCCTTATGTTAGTTTTTAGTCGTTTTGTAAAATTTGTCTGTAAATATGTACATACTAACAAAATAAAAGTTTAAATTTATGTGCTCTGTATATATTCTCATGAAACTATGTGTTTTTGTGCTGTTGTAGATAATGTGACTGTGATGTGACTAACAAGAACAAGAACTATTGCATAGTCGAGATAGTACCTATCATATTATATCGTAATTCTTTTTTGGAAATTCCCTCTGTGGCTCTTTCATTCAACGTACCATTATTACTTGACATTGGCGAAGTGCATTGTGCTGGTTTGGCACTGGAAAAAGCCATTAAATCAAAGAAGAAGAAGAAGAAGAAGAAGATATTGGTAATTGTAAGTACTTTTTTCCCAAGCATGAATTACAAGTATTGAACCGAAATTTATGATTATTAATTTTTTACTACAATTACGGTAAAAAAAGTCTTTACTTTTTAATTTACAGGAGTCAAAGAATAGCGATGTAGTAGTGATAAAAATATGAAAAAAATAACGAAGCACCAATAAGACACAATTTATCCTAACCAGCATGCCAGAAAAACTTCAATGTCAAACTTGGTCAATATTGGTCAAATTGAAATTGAGGATCGCCACGTTTAGAAATTAAATCACAAATGATTCATTAAACTTCCAACATAAAGAGAAAACTTAGATTTACAATAATTACTGATAAATCTTAAAAAGTTATCAAATTAACTCATAATAAAAAATATTTTACACATTATTATTCAATAGGGTACCTACTTTATTCGTGAAAAATAAATTATGAAATTTAATAAAATATTACGCACTGAAATGGCTGACAGCGTTTTCGCGGGAATAAAAAATGTTTATAATTTAATTTTATGTCAAGAACGCGTGTTTATTTTGCCGAAATATATATTTTTGTGGCGTTTTATTAACAATATCAACATTAGAAGTACTTCAGGCGCAATGGACAAGTTTCCAAATATTTTTTTATTAATTATAAATATTTAAGTAAAATAAAACAAAAATCTGAAATAATCATTAAATTATCTCAAAAACTGAAAAAGTTATCGAATTTTAAAGTTTCGCTTTCCCAAAAACGCGGCGCTCAAACGTGTGACGTCGTCCAAGGTACCAAGTGTACCTAAACATCATCATTACAGAAGCAGGATAAGGTTTAATATTAAAACTAAATCAAACTAATATTAAAATATCTTTATTTATCACCCGCACAAACTTGATTAATATCGAATCACAGGTTAGTTTAACTGAGATCTCTTTTCAAAATCTATTTTATACTAATTAATTTAATTACACTCAGCCAAGTCCAAAATGGCAGCACTTTATTCGATTAGGGTGTGATTGCTATCGCAACCCTCAATCAAATATCACGACCTAGATGCTGAAGCATCTAATAGTCGGTTGAGTCTCTGGAGGAGACTCACTTCATGGCTTCGAAGTGCCCGTATTTATACCAATAATTCAAGATGGCGGTTCGGCGCCAATAAATGAATCAAATGTCAGTTCATTCTAACATATTTCCATTATGAAATTAATAATCTGTAAACTATTTCTAAAAATTCTAATTGAATTTCAACAATAATCTGACAGTTCGGCCGTCCTATACTTAACACGTCCCCGTGTTCCTCATCAATCACAGTAAAGGTTACTTTATTCATGTCGCGGGCGGTCTTGCCCATTGTCAATGTCACAGGCGTTTTGCCGTCGTTTCTAAGATCACGGGTGATTTTACCCTCACTTACGTCATGGGCTGTCTGCCCTCAGTAAATTGCGGGCGGTCATGCCCTCAGTCAAGTCCGTCAATGTCGCTTTTAAACTGATAACTCAAAATAATTCATAACCGAACTCTCAGATTAAAAATCTAACTCGTGACTTCATAAATCAAAACTTTTAAAATCTGATTCGATTTTCACTTTAAAACCTTATTCATTAACTATCAGTTACTCAATGTGTTTTTGTTCTGTTTAAATTACTTTTTCTCTCATTTACAAAATAAAGCGAACCTACCACTGGTTCGGAATGCCGCGACCTAGCGAGAAGAACCAGTAAGAAACTCGGCGGCGTCTAACCTTTCAAAATAACTAATCAAAAATTATTTCTAATTTCAAACGAATCATTCATCTCAAGTGCGGGTATTTCACTATTCTGCGGGTATTTCTACAACTTTACTTCAAATTAATCACTTTCTCAAAATAAATCAAACACAACTGTGTAGATGGCAAAGCAAAATCAAGGCAACGTGATTCGAATCCCACTTCTGAATTTGTAAACATCATCATTACAGAAGCAGGATAAGGTTTAATATTAAAACTAAATCAAACTAATATTAAAATATCTTTATTTATCACCCGCACAAACTTGATTAATATCGAATCACAGGTTAGTTTAACTGAGATCTCTTTTCAAAATCTATTTTATACTAATTAATTTAATTACACTCAGCCAAGTCCAAAATGGCAGCACTTTATTCGATTAGGGTGTGATTGCTATCGCAACCCTCAATCAAATATCACGACCTAGATGCTGAAGCATCTAATAGTCGGTTGAGTCTCTGGAGGAGACTCACTTCATGGCTTCGAAGTGCCCGTATTTATACCAATAATTCAAGATGGCGGTTCGGCGCCAATAAATGAATCAAATGTCAGTTCATTCTAACATACCTATTTCCATTATGAAATTAATAATCTGTAAACTATTTCTAAAAATTCTAATTGAATTTCAACAATAATCTGACACAAGGTACGGTATAAGGGTATTTTTTCTACGTGAATTTACTTTTTTTACCAATTTCTCCGAGATTACTGAACCGATTTGCGTGATTCTTTTTTAATTGACAGCTGAGGCAAAATATACCTCCAAACAGATGCGGTGACGTCATACTCGAGTGAGAGGCGGCAATGATTTTGCGTAAATTTAATAATAATAATATCTTTATTTTCAAGTAACACAGACAACAAAAATTTAAATGATTAATTTCTCCGTTATTTATTGATGGATTTCAAAAATGTTTTCACCAATTTATTAGTTTTAGTCTATATTTTAATTCCTATGATATTTTCAACCTAAGAGAAATTATACCCTCTTCTTCTCAACATCAGGAAACTTGCTCATTATAGACAATAAGTCGCAGATTCTAGTAAGCGCCCTCCTTTGGGGAGTTGTGGAACTAAAAGCCTCTGTAGTCTACACAATAAAAAATGTTTTCTATACTTACCCGTATTACTAATTCCCTGGAATTCTCTGAGATAAAACAATTCCCACAAAAAAGATAAAATATTCAAAACATAAGCAAATACAAATCAACTGCCGCATGTAGATATGACAAATGCCTGACAGACACTTCATGGTGATAATGTCATTCGACATCCATTTTTGAATAATTTTTTTCAATGTGCTTCTTTTATTTTCTGTTGCTGTCAGTGTGCACTTTCTAGTTTCCACTCTTGGTATTTTCTATTTTAAGGCAAAACGAGTAATATTATTACGCAGCATATGGCTTTTTATGATGACAGGGAATTAAAGTAGTTTGGGGTAAAATCGTACTTCGTAGATGTTAACCCTGTTCTCCATACAAATAACCATAGAGATAGACTAATGGAGCAGCCATACCTACTTTAAAAACGTGCCAAAAATACACTCACACACGCTTAGATTAGGTATCATACATGCACAATACTGTAACCTAAAATGGCGCGTGTTCATTGTGATGTCTCAAGTTGTGCGTGTGTGAGTGTTCATGTATACATTTTAGGGAGGCCATCTTAAGTCACGAGTCTGCCGCAAACTGTTTTATTATTATGTCAAAAATGTAATGTTGTCTCTTTCACACTTATGAAAATTTTGATAAGCTTGAGCTATTTTCCGATCCACTAATTTCTATAGGACATTATGCCAGCTCTATTTATTATTATTTTCTCTATGCAAATAACCATGAACCTATAGAAGTGGACTTGGCATAATGTCCTATAGAAAATAGTGGATCGGAAAATAGCTTAAGCTTATCAAAATTTTCATAAGTGTGTAAGAGACAACACTACATTTTTAAACATAACAATAAAACAGATCGTGGCAGAAATTTTATTGCACTTCTTTTAAGATGGCCTCCCTAAAATGTATACATGAACACTCACACACGCACAACTTGAGACATCACAATGAACACGCGCCATTTTAGATGTAGGATTGTGCGTGTGTGAGTGTATTTTTGGCACGTTTTTAAGGTAGGTATGCCTACTCTACTTATTATTATTATCTCTATGCAAATAACTCAGTAAATGACAATGACAGCTGTCAGAATTCCGGGGAATTCGTAATACGGGTATAAGTGCAAAGGTCGTGCCGTAGACACTTAGACAGAGAAACAGGTGCAGGTCCTAAGATATTGTAATATATACTCTAAATAGATGTCAAGTTTACATCTGTCTGTGGTCACAAGTTTTTTAATGACACTTGACGATGACACGTGACGTGCTAGTGATGTAACTATCGATATTTTGACTGTGAGGATCTATAGGGACACAAATACAATATGCGTGTTTAAATATGTGGACCATACTCTAATATTACATTATGCGAAAGTGTGTCTTTCTGTCTTTTACCTTTTCAGGGCCCATCCGATTTGGGACGAAATTTTGTACACAGACAGCTTGCATCCCGGAAACCGATATCTAAGGCTACTTTTGTCTTGCAGTATCAAAGCGTTCCTACAAGATTAATAAAATAAAAACCTAAGCTCTCGTGAATGAAGTCTCGGGCATCATCTTGTTAGGAAATACAAGAATAATATGTTTCATATTATAGTATATTTTTAACCGACTTCAAAAAAGGAGGTTGTATGTATGTATATATGTATGTATATAAGTATGTTCGCGATTATCTCCGCAACTAATGAACCGATTTTGATGATTTTTTCACTATCATAATCTACATACTTTCAGAAAGGTTTTAGTGTGTACATCGAAAAATATACATATATATATATATATATATATATATATATAAAAAACACAAAATATACATATCCTTCTAGAACCTTTGTTGTGCCTTCTAGAACTGAAATAAAATCGAGTCTTTTTGGAGTCGATGAAACTTTATGACGTTGGGGTCCCAAGGTGCTTGAATGGCGACCTCGCACCAGCAAAGGAAGCGTAGGTAGACCCCCCCACTCGATGGACAGACGATCTCAAGCGAGTCGCTGGTAGCCGCTGGAATCAGGCGGCACAAGATCGTGTGCTGTGGCAATCCTTGCAAGAGACCTATGTCCAGCAGTGGACGTCCATTGTTTGAAACGAACGAACGAACGAACGAATATTATACACTTACTAAATTTCTTTGAACATTAATGTTTATACGTCACTCCGTTAATGTGCGAATGAAAACTTCATTGGCGGAATTTTCTTCTGCATTACAGACATCCATTGATAACGGTTCTCTTGCCTTAAATTAAAAAAATCAGACGTGGTAGAACATTTTTCACGTTTCGCTTCAGCGTTTTTCATACACCAATAATAGCTTTTAGGGTAAAACTTTTAAAACGTGCCGCCTTGATATGGGTTATGGGATGGGGGGAGGGAGAGGGTAAATCATCCAGTGTTGAGGTTAGAATTGATTTTCGTTGTTTTCTTGAAAACGATGAATTACCTTATTATAAGAGTGTTAGCATTATACTCGTGGACCAAACATCTATCACTAATGACTATTTTATCTCTGAATTCGTGCCAAAGACTATTAAGTCCAACCCTAGTATTTGCATGTATTTTGCACCTTACACCATACTTACACCAACACAACACTAGCATGAAATTATGGTATTATTACAAATATTTGATATTATTATAATTACCAATGTATCTATATGCGGCAAAAATAATAGCGTTTGCTTTTAAGCGCCTCCATTTTAAATTGTTTTTGGGCACAAATCAATTAAGTGTGAAGTGTTTTGAACAAATATGACTGTTTCTGCGATGTCCAATATTGCGGTCTTATTCTTTGTGCCCATTCATTTCTTATTTTTGGGTTCTTTGGAAATCTGTAACAAATAAAAATTTAGCGATCATGATACAACAATCTAGCACGCGGAAATACACGTAAGTATTCATTGTGTGTAGTGGCTACGGAATCTAATGTTCGAAAATTAAAAAAAACCCCGACATTCACCATTTTTTGATCGCGGCCATCTTGGATTTGCATGGTGTTATTCTACTAGTCAAGCCCTTTCATTTGATACCCATATTAACGGAGTTGTGAAAAATAAATAATCTACCATTTTGTAGCGGCGGCCATCTTGCAGCGATTTTCATCAAAATAGCTGACAACACTTTCGACTAATTCACCTTTCAAACAAAAAAACCGCGTTCAAATCGGTTCACCCGTTTTAGCGCTACAGAGGAACAGACAGACAGACAGACACACACACATACACACACACACACAACACACACACACATCAAACTTATAACACCCCGTCGTTTTTGCGTCGGAGGTTAAAAATTTTATCGCACGTAATCGATATGCAATTTTAGTACATCACTATGCTAAAAAACATAACCTTTATTAGTCAACAGAAAATATTTAAAAAATAGGCAAAAATCGGTGTAGAATTGAACACGATGACGATTTCCAAAAACTACAAATAACGTTACATAATTTTAGATTATATTTACATACAAAACTATCAAAACTCACCGATGAAATGATAATGTTTCTTTAAAATTTTCTTTTCGGCCCCTATAGGAATTACATTCTTTCACAGCACAGGACATTATAATAAAACTACGGAAAATTTATCAAAAATAACTTAAGATCAAACATTTATAAATTCTTGGAAGAAGAACACCAAAATAATAAAAATTTATCAGCCTCGTAATGTATGTTTTTGGAAAATTATGACGCGACTAAATTCAATGGTCAATTGACATAAAACATGCAAAAACAATATCTAAACAATCCATAAATAATGATGGTTTATGAGACGTACCTATTTAATTTGGTAGGATTAAATTTATTAAAATTTAACAAATAAGTCCATTTGACAATCAATTTAGTGACATGCTTAGAAATAATAAAAAGCAAGTGCGATTCGGTGTTTCATTTACACCTAGACAGGAGTCATTTAGGTTAGGTGAGTACAATAACTGTACCTCAAGTTAATTTTTAGCTTCAGATCTCTTAGTTAATAGATCAATGTGCAGGTCTATCTGTTACTCTGTCTACGGCACAGAACAAAAATACTCTCTAACGAGAGAAGAATGAAAACTCCATAGAAAAAAAATGAGAACAGTTCAGCGCCATCTAGATTCAGCCCACCAACAACTCTTTGACGTACCTACCTACCTACCTACTTAACCTTAACCCTTAGTAGCCTGATTTACGCGAGTCTTCTTTTTTAAATATTACTGTATTTGCTTGAGGGTCTAGACGAAGGGAAAAATAGCTAAATAAATCACAATATTTATTTTACATATTTATTTAAAAAAAAAAACAGGTATCAATTTTGATACTTCAGGCATTATGGCCATAAAGAAATCTTAAATGACCTATGCATGAAATAATGCGAAACATCGATTGTTTTTATTATCGCATAACGATACTTTGCATTTTTTACAGAACCAGGAGGTAAGTTTCCTACAATTACTAAATTTACATTTATTCCTAGACTCCATAAATATTTTTTCATGGCCAATACAATCGGAACGCACGTCAGTTGGGGGTAGTACTTGTGCACCTGTCCGGGGTTTTTTAGAGGGTACTGTATTGTCTTGTTGACTGTTGGTACTGGGTCTGCCCCTTTTATTTTTTGAGTGACTTTGATATCTACATAAAGTATCGGCAAGCTCAGTTCTAAAATCTGCTAACTTCATAATATTCTTCTGAAGTTTTCCTTTCCTTGTGTTTACCTTTTTGTACAGTACCCAAGCATTGATGACAGTCATGTCTAACAAGTGGTAGAAGAGCCTCGTTGTCCACTTTCTCGACTTTATGCGGATGCGATATCGACCAATGAAGCTATCCATCAAATCAACGCCGCCCATGTGTGCATTATATTCTTTTACAACCCGAGGACATGATATTTGAATATTGGCCTTTAGTTTTTTTTCGTAGCGGGTTATAGTATCCGCTGGTTCAGCGCCAACATACGTGGATAGTAATAATACCTGTTTGTTGTCTTTCCAACTTGTGGCCGACAATTCTAGGCCTTCGTGAGAGGCCACATTTTCGTGATATGTTCCTCTGGGTACGTTGGATTTCATAATCTCCCGTTTCTCCGGCAACTTGCACGACTTTCCAAGCCTGTTTCTCTGTACTGTTCCAAGACAATAAATACCTTCGTTGGTCAAGTAATGTACCAGAGGAATGTTCGTATGTAATATTTTTTACTCTCCACACTAAGTTTCTAGAGTTGAAAGGTGCAGTTTGCAGGTTGTTCTGGCTGCTGGTTGTAGGAGTTGGGTTTCGTTCAACAGTCTCTAAATTATGTTGCATGTCGGTATCTACGTTTGCTGCAGGCGGATCTGCATCCAAGTTTGGGTCAGTGGGAAAATTACCTACATCCTCTTCATCATCTAGCTCCATCAGACGATCTCTTTGGCTCGAATAATAGTCTATGTCATCTTCATTGTCGGTGGAATCGTCTTCCGAAATTTCACCATTTTCTAACCGCTTCAATATGTCCTCAATCTGTTCTGGCCGCATTTTGGATAAATTTCTATAATAAATAAAAACAAAAGTAATCCCCACACCAAGCTATGCAGAAAAAATATGAAACGAAAGTTCAAAAAGTTTTATAGCTAAAGAGTTAGTAGGTAGGTTTTATGTAGGGCGGAATGCCTGAAGTATCAATATTGATACCAAAAAAAAAGCACTAATTTCTTCAAGTAAAACATGCATTTGCTAAAAATAATTATATCATAGCGAAAATAATGTATTCACTTACCTCAAAAGTATTTATATTCTTCAGAAAAAGAAAATATATCAAATTTATATTCAACAAAACTTTTAGTAAAATGTGTTTACTTGTTCACTTTGCCGCGCAAGTAATATGTCACAGATAAAATAAAACAATAATGACATTTGTTTTTTTTTTTAATTTCGTTGGATAGAATACTATACAACAGTAAAATACATACAGCCAACATATAAAAAAAACTAATAGTAATGTGAATATTCGGTTTAAAATATTAGTATCAAAATTGAAACTCTAGGTTATTAAGGGTTAATAATATTTTTAGATAAGGCATTTTGACTCGAGAGAGAACTGGTGAAATAAAATACACCAAGTTCTCTTTCGAGTCAAAATGCCTTATCAATAAAGTTTTAGTTAGGATTCAAAATAAAACAACAGGTTTTCTTTCTAACAATTCACATTTATTTATGTGTAAGGATTTTTTTTTGAGTGCGGTGGCTGACACTTCTTCTGAAAACGATCTATTTTCCAAATACATACAAAATCATTTTAAACATAATATGTATGAGACGCTATTTACAATGCTGTTAATATTTTCATATTCAATTACATCACATGGAACAGCAGTTCTTTGTAACTTCCGTTTAGTACAATCAGTAAAACCTCTGTTCAATTACATACTTAGTTCACATCTGAAAAGAAACAATTTTGTTGATTCATCATGAGCAACCCATTACCGGCTCACTACAGAGCACGGGTCTCCTCACAGAGTGAGAAGGGTTTTGGCCATAGTGTACCACGCTGGCCAAGCGGATTGGCAGACTAGATTTTGTTGATTAATTGGTACTAATTATTACAAATAATATATACCTTATCATATAAGAAAGTATTTTTACTGCCCTATAGGTAATAAATAGTAAACACTAAGGGTGGGCTACCAATTTTTTTTTTTCCTAACTAGTATCTGCAATGTCTGGAAAATGGGAAACTATAGACATAAGCAGTAAGCACGCCTGTTGATATCACTATAATTAATATCAAAATGTGTGCTTGTGTCTGTTTAAGGATAATTTATAGAGAATGAATTTTAGTAATTAAAATCTACTAAGTTAGGTTAGGTTATACGTACCACGCAAGATTCCTTAAGCAGGTTTTAGGTAATCGAATCAACTTGATGTTGTTTTTACCGGCGAGCAGTCACATTTAAAACATTTCTCCTTGTTTTATTTGTGAAATAAAACATACGAGCAAAGAATTCCACATACGAGTCTTGTTTCAATTAAACAGAATCAACGTCTCAAATATAAATAGCACTACACTATAAAACACAAACAGAGTAACAGAAGCTCGACTCGACGTATTTAAAGTTTATAATATGATCGCAAGAAATCTATAAATATTTTTAATTGTTACGAAACTTATCCACACAATATCAAAGACGCCATTTTGAAAAAAACAATTATTACCAACATTACGTACTATTACGTCAGTGACTACCAACTTAAAAACACTTTATTGACCAAGAATATTAGAACCTATGGAATTTGCAGAGCGATTCAGAACACTTCGATAACTTACCGTGTCGATACGATTTGGTATCGATTTTGTATCTACATTTTTTTTTCGTGCAATTCAGAACGATAAAAGCATACAATTGGATATCGATTACGATACCGGTATCGATAAGATACATTGCGATTAAGACATGTGCATTTATGAAGTATGTTATTTTACAAAAATTTTACTTATTATACATTCATATATTCAAATAACTTTTAATCATTTTGAAGGTAATTAAAGTCATTATTTAAAATGATAACATTAAATTATTGATTTAGAGAGAAAAATGTCGAAGTGTACTACAAAAGTATTATTACAGCTATCCTCGTAAATACCACACAGATGTCCGTACCCAAAGGGTAAAACGGGACCCTATTACTAAGACTCCGCTGTCCATCTGCCTGTCTGTCCGTCCGGACAGACGGCAAGCAATATACTACTCTCTACCGAGAGATATATTATGGCATTGGTTGGTAATCATGTACATACCAAAAATCTGAATCTACATGATTACGTGTTGCCTCCTGTAATGCCCCCTCTTATTAGTTAGTAAAAATAACGCAAATTCTGGCGAAAGTTTTATTATATTTTCCCATAAAAGTACCTTTAACCCATTTGAGGCAAATGCGTCAAGGTATCACGCAATGTCCGTAGATACCTACGTCTCTTAAGAATCCTCTTCACCACGTCTTCTTCGACTCGGTGATTTACTGCGGCTATTGCTATCTATTTTAATTGCGGCTCCGAACATATTTTTCACGAAATAACAGTAAAAGTACCTATCTGACGAGTAGATGAACAAAAAGATTAGGATATCGAATGCCCTGTAGCTTTCGATAAATAATCGTAAAAAAATATCGGATGTTCGGAAAATATTATTCGATAAAGTTGTTGTGAATAGCTTTGATAGCGTTTGATAAAGTTGTTGTGAATAGCGATTATGACATTCGAACGATATCTACGTCGGTTCGATTCGGTATCGGTTTCAACAACTTCCCGGTTGATACGGTTATTCTGAATTGAAAATACATCTTATCGTACGATAACTTACCGAATCGATTGATGATTATGTTATCGAAGTGCTCTGAATCACCCTGCCGAGCTGCAAACAAAATGTTGAAACAAAGAAATGTGGCCTTGAACAGGCTTTATCTCGTTCTTAACCACTTAAATAAAGTGTGTGAGGTACAGAAAGACTAGAGAGAAAAAATAGCCCAGCTGAATTATGGACTTTGTCTTTCCTACATTGTTTCAGGCGCAGACTCCAGTATCTACATAAAGAATTATAACCGTCTTGGATATGACTTTAGAAAAGTTAGTGTTGCAATGCTTAAAAAATGTACAATTATCATCGGAATGTTTTAACAATGGCAATTTCAGCCCCCGTAGGTATAAATTTTCTTCTAAGAGAGTTTACACCCCCTGGTCTACGGCACAGAACAAAAATACTCTCTAACGAGAGGTCTACGGGTCGTGCAAAGACCCTGCCTGTCTTATATAACCTAAAAAAAATCATATTTTAAAATCCCAAATTAAATAAATAATTAATAATAATAAAAGCAATTTATACATGAATTAAAAAATCCAATATTTTTTACTATTCAAAAGAGAAACCCATGTATTTTAACATACAGGAATAATGATTTGTTTACGTTTATTTAGACAAAATAATTATAAAACTTTAAACAGAATTGCACCAGTTAAGTACATTTCCCAGCATCCTCTGAAGTTTTTGGATGTACAGGAGAAATGGAAAGAAAACGATGGTGTTTCTCGACGCTGGAACTTAATATACAAGGCTCCAATGGATAAAGTGCTTAATGTAGCAACAGCGTATTTAACAGCTTCAACTGTTACAGTTGCAGGAGGAGGTCTTTATTATTCTGCATTCGAATTTGATGTAAAGACAATGTATGACCCAGTTTTACTAGGAGGTGAAGTAGTTATTGCAAACAATGCATTAGAGTGCCTCATATATGTCGGAGCATTTGTTCTGTTTCACATAGCTGTGAAAGTAGTGATATCAAAGTTTGTCATACGTCTATATCAGGATGGTGACGAATACCTAGCAATTTTCAGAGGAAACTGGTACAACTCTATTGTTAAACACAAATTTCATTTGGACGAGTTTCAAAAACTTAGTCCTACATTTATAGTATCATGGGGAGATGCTAGATTTAGCCTTGGAAAAAAGCATGGCATATTGCTGGATAAGTATTTTAAGACTCCTGAGTATTACAATTATTTAGTGTATAAGAAGAAAGCTGACGGTTCTCGTGGATAATCAAGTGTTTGGTTTAAACCTCATATAATAATTAATTAGTGGTTAATAATTAATTATTAGCTCTGGGTGTTTTGTTGTTCAATAAAATCGCAACGCAGCAGTGTAAGAATGCTTGCATCCTAAATACAGTTTATAAAAATAATATGCCTGTGGGGGTAGCATTAATTATAAAATAATATAATTAAAAAAAATATATATTCTATAACCTGTTTTATTATTTCTACATTATATAAAATAATCTCCTCTAATTAAAATCCACCAGCAAAAGGATCATTCCATCTGTACCTAGATTCTCGCTTAAGTGTAGTTGAGTCCATTTTCTTTGGATCAGTTTCAAATTTCTCTAATGCTTCTACTTGTTTTTGTTCTGGCTGCAGTGTCTTTGTTACTATACACTGGCCGTTTTCCCTTAGAATAGTGTATTTAATATCTTCCTCAGTAGGTTCGCCATATGGAAATGTTATCGGTGTAACTCTGATCAAATGTTTTATTTTCCATAATCTTACATTAATATTTGGTATATTCTTGACAATAGCAACTCTGTTCTGAAATAATACAAGAAATTATTTAAAAAATATAAATAATTATTACAATAATATTATTGTTTTAAGGCATAATTTCCTACTTGTTCGTCAAGTTTCAGTTCACTTAAAATCTTTTTTTGCCACCAAGGATGATGTTTACTGGTTTTAATTTGCTCCACTCTGAATAGTTTAGATGGTGTATACTCAGGATCTTTGTGATCGGGATGCCTGAAATACATTGGCGCAAGATTAAGAATTATAAATAGAACATGCGGCAGCTACACTAGAGTATTTTTATAATCAGAGGCACTTACTTCTAAGACGATAACTTATTATTATTTACCTAGGAAAATACTGTATTCCTCCTGGATATCTTACACCACCCGATGGCTTATGACCTTTTGATCGAAATAAGAACGTTAAAGGAGTTATTGTTTTCAGTAACTGTTTATTCATTTTGTGCCTTGATATTATTGGAAACTTCGTCAAATACTTCGGTAACTGTTAAATTCTACGATTAATTTCAATTATTAAAATATTTTGAGGTTATTTCGTTTGACATTTGTCATTTTTTTTCCAAATGAGACGACCAGAGACGTCTTCTTCTTCTTCTTTTTCGGTTCGTCCCTTTCGGGACAGGCCAAGATCGTTGACCATACAGCCTGGTAAGTCGTAATTAATATTTCCTGTGTTGTAAATTAAAGGCATAGCCTATTCTATCGTAACATTTTTTAAATGTTTTTCTTTATTTTAATCATTGTTATGATTCATCTGAATTAAATATATCTATATTTTTATAGCTTAAAATTTTTCTTTCTTATATATCCCTTAGAGTCAAGTCCACGTCTTCAAACTTTAGCTAGTTCACTAACTATGTAGTCACATCCAATTTTAAATCTCATTTATAGTATTTATCACATATTTATACAGACATTTATAATTTTCAGGGTTCTTCAATAAATGTTTCATCGAGCGCGGTACATTTTCCATTTTTTTGTAAGTTTTCAGTAATTCATCCATCAGCACTAGGCGCTGAATGCCGAAGGACGAACAAGAGAAGAATATGTGTTCCAATGTTTGCGGTTCGGTTTGACAGAAATTACATACCTATTTCAGATTCTTGCATATTCATTCTAAATAGATGCGTGTTAATTCGACAATGACCAAAGCGTAAGCGGAAAATAGTGGTGTAAAATCTTCTGTCTTTGAACACTTTTGGTTTCGAAAACCAAGGTTTAGTAACGATATCATCTTGTATGCCTGCATACCACAGTCCCTTCTTTTCAATGCTAATGCAAGACTTCCAGAATTTTTTCCAATCGTTGTAACTGGCATCCCTTAACTTTTTGACTACATCAGCCCCCTGATTGTGTAACTTTTGACGATGAAATGGTATTCATTTGATGGCCTAAGGCCATTAAAGTAAAATATACCTTGAAGGTATTAATTTAAAGTCACAAATTCAGTACAACTGATTTCAACATGGAGCGTTATGGATCGTATCGTACATCCCTAAACGTATAAGAATAGATAGACTAAATTGAGCTCTATTTCAATGACTTTATGGTTTATTTTACTTTGATGCCTTAGACCATCAAATGAATACCATTTCATCGTCAAAAGTTACACAATCTGAAGTGCGATTGTCTAACTTTAGACCATGAAATGGTATTCATTTGATGGCCTAAGGCCATTAAAGTAAAATATACCTTGAATGTATAGATTTAAAGTCACAAATTCAGTACAACTGAGTTTAACATGGAGCGTTATGGATCGTATCGTACATACCTAAACGTATAAGAATGGATACACGAAATTGAGCTCTATTTTAATGAAATTATGGCTTATTTTACTTTGATGCCTTAGGCCATCAAATGAATACCATTTCATCGTCTAAAGTTACACAATCGGGGGGCAGATTCTGAGGGCCTTAAACCATAGACTTCATCTTTTTATTTTTTTTTTATTTTGTTTATTCCTTTCGGGAAAGGCACATCTTTTTCTTTTTATCCCTTTCAGGAAAGGCAAAGATCATAGACCATGCAGCCTATTAACCATAGACTATAGTACCTACTACGTCTATAGGTATAGACTGTGACAGCTGTCAAAGTCAAAAATCCGCGGAAGCTTTGTTTATATTCCGAAAATTCGAATTTAAAAATTAACTGTCGTGTAAATAATAATTTTAGAGTAATAATTATTTAATGTAAACAACTACCTATATTTCGTTATTGTACGAATCATAAGTGGGTATTAAAAAAGGTTTCTTTTTAAAGTTCCATGAAGAAAGTACGTTTTGAGCCTCACATAAAACCAGTTTTATCAACAGTAATGTACGAACCCGAGTGCCACTCTCCCAGACCTTTTATTCATAAACAAGTCAAATCAGCACCTAATGTGGAATATTTGGACTATCGACCTGTACCATATACAAATGATCCTGTACAGAGATTCGAGTGTGGAAACTCTTCACCATACCCAGTTGTTAGAAGAACGAGTCTTACTGACACTGCTAAGTTAGATCACAGATGGGAGCCTTCAAATGAACTAGATTTGAGTATTCTTGATTCTGCACTTAGTTCGCGTTCTATGCTCCCAACATATCAAGCTGAACATGCGTTTAATGCACAATCTAAGCACAGTAGTTTGAAAACAAACCTACTGACTGAGAAAACATCAAATGTTTTAACTCTGGGAAACAAAAATGCACATCCACCAAATGTTCTGCGAAAGAATGAGGACTTTTTTTTAAGAAGAGAAAATTTAAATGGGTTTAAGCAGTTAAGCAGTGACATTAATAAACTACAGTTGGATAAAGAAAATAATCCATTATTAATGAAAACACAAATTATGCTGACAGAACCATCAATCTTACCCTCAAGGACTGTAGATAGCTTGAGCTCCAGTAACTCTTCCAATGGAACCGATTCTCCTTGTAGATGTCATCATTGCATCAAAGTATGTAATGCTTCACATATCGGTCAGCAGAGGGTTGAAATAGTTAAAAATCAAAACATAAACAGAAATAGTTATAACGTTTGTCATTGTATAACAATGTTGCCTCAGAACCACACACATTGTGCGTGTAATATTCCACCAGTTCCTCCTCTTGTCCCTAACTGTAATTACAATAACACATCTAGTGTCCCTGCACAGCCATCTCAGAATATAGTTGATAAAAAGACCTGGGCTATTCAAAGATATGCCAAAAATAATAACACAGAATGTTTAGACATCGACAAGCAAACCAACATAACCATGGATGATAAGGAACCAACTGTTGCTGATTTGTTTAAAATAATTAAAATGCAAAGTGAACAATTGCAGTTGCTACAGGAAAAAGTTGACAATTTCATATCTAATTCAAACATTGGGCACAAAACAAGCCCTCCTGTTCAAAATTATACAAACAAACAAGTGGCTTTTGAATCGTGTGGTACAGAACAGAAAATCTCCATTGGAGTTATGACAAGTTTTGAAGTGGTCCGGACTTCTACTATAATTAACAAAGAATTTGTCAAACAAAATGAAGCTCAAATACAATGTAATAGATCTCAAATAAGTATCAAAGAGGTTCACACTAAACAACCGGCTAATTTAAACTTTCTTGATGGTTTGACGCCAGTCTCAAAACAAGACGATTCACATCAGCCGCACAAAAGTAATGCTGTACCTAGTAATGGTAATATGACTTATAATGATTATGGTGATGAAAAGACATTGAATGAAATGAGTTTGTATAATGTTCAAGTGGATAATGCAATCACTCCAAACATATCACCTGAACAAAGTCTCTATCTAGATATTAGGGATTATAGCGAGTAAGTTGCCAAAAAAAAAAATCTGTAGAAATAACCATTTGAGTATAATATTATATTAATACATAATACCATAATATAATTTTAGTTAATTGTAAAATAAGTAAAAACTTGAAATAAGAAAATAGTTTTCGATTTTCACCAAAACAATTGATTTTTAAATACTATGAATAATGTTGTTTTTATTTTCCAGTTCTGACGCAAGCAGTGATGACCAATCTAATGTAGGATGGACATACTATAATAAGGTTATGGTAAGTTGAAAATAACAAAATAACAAATATACAAAATATGATATTAGCCGGGATAAACAGACAGATGTCTAGCCTATTGAGAAACTACTGATACCCATTTTAATACAAAGGGCCTTTTTAAATATTATCTTTAACCGACTTCAAAAATAGGAGGGGTTCTCAATTCGACACATACTTTTTTTGGATAAGATTCATATAGCTTATGTCAAAATACAGTGACAGTACTACAGTATCAATTACACAACAGGTTTTTTTTGTCAGTTTTAACCAGTCACTGCTGACTGACGGTGAAATCATTACAATATTCTGGTACATTCTCAGCTCCATCAGTTATTCATCACTAATGATTGATGCAGAATCTATTGTCTATCCATAGATGAGATCCATAGACCCACGATAAATGTTTCAGATGACTGTATATAAATTGATAAATTATAGTTGAGACATTACAAACGTGCAAACTAAGTCATATGATTGTAAGGTTGTGAGAGCTCACCCTCTCTTTATAACCTGTTGTTGACTAAGGACAAATGCTTTTTTACTGTTACACACAACACCAGACAAACCAGTATCAGTTCCAATAGGCCTGTTAGTGTGAGCGAGAAGTCCAATAAAAATGATTTATGACCCAGTTTGCACATTTGTAATGTCCAAACTATAGAAGTGAAATTGTAATTGTAATTACATTATAAATGTCTTCTTTACAGACACATGTAAATGGAATGTTGCATGAATCTGACATGCCTTCTTCAGCAAGTGCATTATATAGAAATGTAAGACAACAGTGTGTGCAGATGCACATAGATAAAGCTAATGTTAGCGTGGCTAAAAGGTAAAATTCATAAGTTTCATATTGCTAATTATTTTATTCCTGAAAGTACTATTGGGTGAAGCAAGGTCCCCCCCAAAAGTTAATAAAAGATTTTGTTTACTGTGCACCTTTGGCTTGCACAAGGCATAGTACACATAAACTATACTATAGGTAAATTCGATGTGGAATCTTTGTAAACAAACCATAAATTATCATGTAGGGTTATCACATTTTTAATAAAGAAAAATTGTACTTTTATCACCATTTTCTACTTATACATTAAAATTTTACTTTAACACCGTTTTCTGGAACTTAATTTAACTGGTCCGAAAATTAGCTTAACTGTGGCCAATTCTGTTGTACACAATCTCTAAACCTAAACTAAAATGACAGGTCTAAATATATTCCTATCTCTTTCACAATGTTCCCTGCGGAAAGGGATAGCACTATTTTTAAACTTGTCAATTTAGTTTAGATTTAGAGATTGTGTACAACAGAATTGACTACATTAACAAGTTTTTAATTTTTACTACCTACACACCTAACAACTAATGCAGTTTCGAAATTTGGAGGAAATTTTCCTTGAGTACCCTAGAGGTGGGATTTATTAGAGTTCCATCCCAAAAAGGAGTGTATGTATTTAAAAAACCTGAATCCATATGGACAAAGTTGTAGGCATAACTTAGGTCTTCATGATCAACCCATTACCGGCTCACTACAGAGCACGGGTCTCCTTTCAGAGTGAGAAGGGTTTTGGCCATAGTCTACCATGCTGGCCAAGCGGATTGGCATACTTCACACACCTTTGAGAATGTTATGGAGAACTCTCAGGTATGCAGGTTTCCTCACGATGTTTTCCTTCACCATTAAAGCAAGTGATATTTAAATACTTAAAATGCACATAACTCCGAAAAGTTAGAGGTGCGTGCCCGGGATCGAACCCACGACCTCCGATTAGAAGTCGGTCGTCCTAACCACTAGGCTATCACAGCTTTTTAACTTAGGTCTTAGTTAGATGTAAAGTATACTTGATGCCAAACAAATATTCCGCTCAGAGCTGAGGTGCGAGAGCGGACTCGAACAGTTTCGCGCGAAGGGAGGGAGCCAGCATCCCTCCCTTCTGACCGCTGACTGATATCTAAAATATGCTATTGCGATGCGTCTTGCGGCTATATTCAGAGGCGAATATTTGTTTTGCGTGTACTTATAATTGCCTAAAATTCCAGAGTAACATTCGGAGATGACCCGCTGGGTATACAAAAGCCATATGCTCAGCAAGTGTCAAGTCCGACCACTGACACGAGCCTTAAAATGAAGCAGCTTGCAGCTAAATACTTGAAGAATGGCACTGTCATGCCCAACACACCTTCGCCAAGGCCTGTGGCAATGCCCGTTGACATGTCTCTAGCCACAAGGAACTATATGGAGAAACATAGGATATTACAAGGTATTTTTGTTGCATAATATTATGTGGACAGGATTCGTATTATTTACTGGTTGATATTGTTTTAATACAAGTAGAACCAAGTTTTTAAGGTTCTGTACCCAAAGGGTAAAAATGGAGCCCTATTAATGTCACTCTGCTGTCTGTCTGTATCTCCGTCTGTCCGCCGGTCACAGGTCTCTAGCTCGCAGACGAAATGAGTTACAAACTTGAAATTTTGGTATTTGGTGTAAAACGTTGACCCAAAATCAAATATTGAATTAGAAATTGAATTAAATTATTTTTCAGGGGGGCTCCTTTTTCATGTATGGGAATACATGAAAAAGGAGCCGGAAAAAAAATCTTACCCTAGCTTGTGGTATCATTGTTTAGAGTTCATTAAGTAGAGTACGAATATATATATTTTTTTAATTTTTTGCTCAAAAAATAAGGAAATGGGGGGCCATCAAAGTTGTCAGTTTTAGACTATTTTTGTGACGGGGGCTATCTCAAAAACTAAACTAGTTAGGAATATGATATTTCGGTATGTTATGTACCATATGCTCTATTTAAACAACAAATACTGAAAACAACGATTTATAAAATAGCTTATAAGCTGTGACCAAAACAAGCGAACATTATGTACGGAACCCTAAAAGAGCGAGGTCCGAATCGCACTTGGCTGATTTTTTGATTTTGCTTAGTGTTTCTAATGAGTATAATAGTAGTCTTTAAAGTCATTTCTGTGTGTTCTGCTCTTACTCATTTGACAATGACACTTTTTGGTACAAAGTTATCAAAAGTTGGTTTAGCGTGAGATTAATTTTTTGAATGACTTAGTGACAAGATCAGAGTCAAGTATTCACATTTTTTTATTTAAAACATGTCAACTTATACATATTTTTTGTTTCAGGAACAAATATACAACCAGTCCAACCACAAGTTGATATACCAAAGTTTTTAGATATAACAGCATTAAAACAGCAACCTAAGTTTTTATAATTTTTTTATAATCTCGGATGTAAATTATACTTTGTGTCTACTTTAAAATCCTTGAGCGTTGAATAGTTGAAAAGTGATTTCTTTTCTATAAAGAAATGTAAATTTTGTAATATGTATTGTTTTAGATTCTAAGATAAGGCAGGTATAGTTCGTAAACCTACCCAAAGTCTTACCTTAAACTTTATTATATTAGGTTTGTTACTAAAATAATTTGATTTAATATAATGTATATTTGATTTTTTTTATTGGTGGTATAGTTTTAAATTTATTATTATTTTAATTGTAATAATGTATTTATTAATTACTTAATTTTTGTAATTATGAATACATTTAGAGGCTTGTATGATTATTAATAATAACAACATATTAAAATTAATTTTGGTAAAGAATGACATTATATTACAGACGAAGCCTCACTGTACACACTTTAGCTTTAGTCTTATGCAAAATAATACTTATATTAATTGTTTGTGTTTTATACTTACCTTATTTAATTTGTAAGTTCTTACAAAATTTGTTGACTTCAAGTAACTATTGTTATTGTAATAGGATTTTTAAGATAATAAAAGTTATTTAATATTGAACAGACATTTATTTAAACTTTACAGGAAATAACAGAGTTAAATCTTAACACACAGGTAAATAATTTATAACTAACTACCATCCATTCTGAACATTTCATATTATCAACATTATATACAATTTTATTATATAATTATTATATGTATAGACTTTTAGTAATTTCAGATCCAAACAATATTTAAACGATTTCACTGATCATAAAGTATGACGTCATTGCAGATTCAATAATATGGCAGTTGATGCAAGATTTAGATTACTTCGAAGTTTAAATTTTTTCTTTCCACATTGACAGGTAAAGTGGATTATTAAAAATATAATTTCAAAATCTAGTTTCTGACCTATTTCTACGGCATAAATTGCAATATGCAACTGATAAACAATGAAATTATGTATAGGTACCTACATATAATATAAAACGAGGTATAATAGAATCTTGTTCATCTAAAGATCCTTATTCAATTATCCCACGTATAGAAATTCAACGAATTTTTTTAAATAAGTACCTATATGTTTTCTTTAGTAACGCTATTAAAATAAAATAAATCACATTGGTAGATTTTTTATGAATTCAATTACATATATAGGTAG
Source organism: Melanargia galathea (assembly GCA_920104075.1). Taxonomy (NCBI): domain Eukaryota; kingdom Metazoa; phylum Arthropoda; class Insecta; order Lepidoptera; family Nymphalidae; genus Melanargia; species Melanargia galathea. Next base: position 6,184,977 of record OV049863.1, read on the forward strand.
TTATTATTTACTTGTACTTTATTTATAAATGGCTAATTTACAATAAATAAATAATATCTATTAAAACATTAATTTGTAGTAATAGTACCTCTAAATCTAGACTAAATTTTTACGGGTATGTAGGCCTCCACTTATTATACTTAATAATTTATTCTAAAAACATTAAAATTCAGTAGCATTAGTAACGTAACATACATAGGTATAATATCAATAAATTCATACAGAACTTCTAAAATTAATAACAATCAGCTAATTTCTGAACAGCTAAGTAGTTATTTTTTTAAGTTAAATTATAATAGTACCTACCTAACTAATATCCTGAGAGTTACGTAAAAGTATAATACTTATCACTTAAACATTATATGACTGTTGAGATATAGGTACATACCTAATAAATATTTAACAAGTAGGTAGTTAGTATACCTACCTTTTTAAGGTTCCGTACCCCAAAGGGTAAAACGAAGGACAGGGTAAAATGAAGAAATTGGTAGTCACCAAACAAGGACACCTTCTTTGACCACTTTTATAAACAAGATCACCAAAAACTAGACCACGTTAAGAGCTATCTTTCCTGTGATCTAGGGCAAAAACGAGTTTATCTCAATTACTAAGTTTTGTATAATTTCTATTCTAACAACTTAAGCGCGGTGCATAGTGTGTTTTGTGCAATATTTTCTAACAAATGGTGTTTCTAGGTTTTTATTTACAAATAATAATTAATATTTATTTATTTTTAACACAGTATTTACGTAGTCTCTTAATTTTTTACACTTAAGTACCTATTTATTTAATATCAGTTTGGTTCCGTCATTGGTTAGTTTGTATTTAATAACATTATTCAATACATTCAATGTTTAACACCTAATACATAAACTGTGCTTTATTGTAACGGTAAAAGCGGTTATCTACACTACTTTGCATTATTTACACAGAATATCTAAGTATCGCTATAATATTTCAATTCTCTTGCATCGCATATATATAGTTTAAACATTAGATAAATCTAAAAAACGGTAACCAAATATTTGGATGGCACTTTTATTAATATTATTTTTTTATTAAATATCGAATAATGCATTAATGATTTCGTCCTCATTAAATGTAGAAAAATCTATTTTACATCACTTTTGTGTCTTGCATGTTCCTCCTCGACTTTGACTAGATTAATGGTGATCGTATACGAAGCGAAGATCCGCAATACCCGCAGGAGGCGGAAGAACGGCAAGAAATGCACGTAAAACAACCACCATCACCATTCACCAGTACAGCTTATTAACGCCCCACTGCTGGGCACAGGCCTCCTCTCTCATAGAAGAGAGGGATTTACAGCTTAGACCCGCCACGCTGCTCCAAAGCGGGTTGACGGGCTTTACCGACTATTGTCACATGATAGTGATAATAACCGGGACCGACTGCTTAACGTGCTCTCCGAGGCACGGAGGTGAAACACCGCCAGCTTCCAACTCCGGGCTGGCATTGAGAATTTCTTGACAGAAACACCCAATACCTAACAATTATTTGCCCGACCCGGGACCTCGTGATCAGCGTTTGAATATGCTAACCACTAGACCAACGAGGTATTAAAACAACGTACCTACCTATTAGTTACACTAATATAATTAGTAGGGACGCCACAAGCAGGAGAACGGGTGCCTTAAATACGTCGCTCGCACTCCGGATCTAGGTAGGTACTGCCTTGTAGTTGAATATTATATTTTTAACTCCTGATGCAAACGGGGTTATAAGTTTGACCGCTATGCGTGTCTGTGTGTCTGCCTGTCGCACCGTGGCTCTTAAAAGGGTGAACCGATTAATGCGGGTTTTTTATAAGTTAGATTTGTTTCGACGAGTACTTGGTAGACAGTGTCTACTAGACACGTCATAGTGATCAAGGTTCTGACGTTTAGAGCAGGACCGTGGGACGTCAGGTTTTCCCACAGGTCGGGGGTTATGTTGAATTTACAGTTATTCAATACTGACAAATATAAATTAAAAATCAGCCAAGTGCGAGTCGGGCCTCGCTCTTTCAGGGTTCCGTACATAATTATGAACAATATAATATTTTGGGTCTAAGAAATATTTAATTTCCGAGCTAGACATCGCAACAAACCGTGAAAGAAAAACCCAAAAAAATGTTCGTTTATTTTGGTCACAGCTTATAAACTATTTAATAAATCGTTGTTTTCAGTATTTGTTGTTTAAATAGAACATATAGTACATAATATACTGAAATATCATATTCCCAACTAGTTTAGTTTTTGAGATAGCCCCCGTCACAAAAATGGTCTAAAACTGACAACTTTGATGGCCTTCCATTCCCTTATTTTTTGAGATAAAAATTAAAAAAATATATATTTGTACTCTACTTAATGAGCTCTAAACAATGATACCCCACAAGCTAGGGTAAAGAAAAAAATTTTTTTTCCGGCTCCTTTTTCATGTATATATATTATATATTTCATTATTATATATATTATTATATTTATATTTCATTATTATATATTATTTCATTATATATATATAGCCCCCCTGAAAAATAATTTAATTCAATTTCTAATTCAATATTTGATTTTGGGTTAACGTTTTACACTAAATACCAAAATTTCAGGTTTGTAACTCATTTCGTCTGCGAGCTAGAGACCTGTGACCGGCGGACAGACGGACAGACAGACAGACAGACAGACAGCCGAGTGACATTAATAGGGCTCCGTTTTTTACCCTTCGGGTACGGAACCCTAAAAATTTAAAAAACCCCCGACATTTCGCCATTTTGTGGCGGCGGCCATCTTGGATTTGCATAGTGCTATTCTACTAATCAAGCCTTTCATTTAATATCCATATTAAGGGAGTTGTGAAAAAATATGTAATCCGTCATTTTGTAGCGGCGGCCATCTTGGATTGCTTTTCATCAAACATAGCTAACAACACTCTCGACTAATTCACCTTTCAAACAAAAAAAAACCGCATTCAAATCGATCCACCCGTTTGAGCGCCACAGGGGAACAGACAGACACACATACACACACACACACACAGACACGTCAAACTTATAACACCCCGTCGTTTTTACGTTGGGGGTTAAAAATGCTCAGATGCAGCCGAATCGTTAAGAAATGCTGATGACGTCAGCTGGCTGGCGGCATTTGCGCCTCCTGAGGGTTTTGCGGGTAGTCTAGTCGTATACAGCTATCACCTTAGAGTTACGTAACTTCAAGCTTCGCGCGACAATATCTAACAGCCTGTTCAAACACACATCGTCATACCATACTGAATACTGTATATATCTTGCATACGTATCTATAAAATAAATATTGGCTATACGAACGCTATGAATGCGCGAAAAATATTTTCTGCCGATCTTGTCCCCGCGGTGCACAGTGTAATCGAACGACGACGAACGAAACGTGGCAGAAATTTCCTTTACACTAAGGCTCGTCCATTTTTTTATTTTTATTTTTCGATCTACGTACACGATATGCGTTATCGATTCGTCAAGAGAATCGTCACAGTGCAAGTGGCTGGAATTTAATGTTGATGTTTGTTGTAAAAAATTGCGTTAATGATAAAATAAAACAGTTGGTAAGGATTAAGCGTTGTTACAAGTTGGTGCATATTGTCATTTCACGCGTGTGCGTTGTACCTTTAAGGCCAAATTAGACGGTTCATTTTTCGAGATTTTTGCTTTCATTTTCGAGGCTTCATCGGTGAATCATCGAAAATGAACCGTCTAAACACCGACCGTTCATCGTTCACAGGCACTTTGCCATAGTAAATATCGTTTCGTGCATCGTTCACCGCAAAAATGAACGATGAACGGGGCACCGTCTAATTTGGCCTTTACTGTCCTAACTTTTTAAGTAAGTATTTTATTTTCGATACAGTAACTAAGTAGTAGTAGGATCTTATTGAGTAGGTATAACAATAATAACTTACATCGATTATCTACATAATATTTTTTATGTAGGTAACATTTGTAACATTCTTAAATTTATATAAAATTAACTTAGCTACATAATAAATTATTTCCATAATAAGTAATAACATAGTATCTACGGTCTAGGTACATTTACCCAAAAGGTCTAACTACATAGTATTACGCTTCAATTTGCGTAGATGTATGCGCTATCGAAGTACCTGACACAAGCGCAAGCACAGAGTAGCGCAAGCGTCTACGGCGTAGACCAAGCGTCTACGCCGTACGCTACAGCATACGTTCATCACCTACGCAAGCGATGACGTGTGCGCTGAAGCGTACCTACTCAAACGTACACTATGCCTGACCAAATAAACAGAACTTACATTAGCCCAATCAATGAAGACCAAAAACTGCCCATTAGGGGAAATAATTCGTGTAAAAGCGATTTTTGGCATAGTTGTAGGGAATGATGTCTGAAGCAACATATTCAAAGTACTGATGGATGGGGGTAGAGCTAACGGGTAGGGGGGGGTTGAAAGGTCCCTTTTTTCGATTTTTTGCTCATATCTCGAAAATCTCTAAAACTAGCATTATGATTACTTCTGATAAAAGTTTTTAAATAAAATTTTCTACAAATTTGGTACCATTCATTTTTACTCTAAGATTATTACTTTAGGAGCTACGGGTGTTTCAAGTTAACAGAGAGACAAAAAATGGCAATTATGAATACCGCGTCTTTTACAAAAAATTATATTCATTATCGCTCATATTTTTAGTTTACAATAAGGAAGCTCATAGTCATCTACCGACCCAACATGAAAACTGGCCAAGTGCGAGTCGGACTAACACACGAAGGGTTCCGTACCATAGAGCATAACGAAAAGTTTATTGTATGGAGATCGCCTTCAAATTTTAAATTTATTTTATTTTCATTATTTTGTAGTTATAGAGACTATAATGATACTCACTCTCTGAAAATTTCAAATATCTACCTATTACGGTTCAAGAGATACAGCGATTGTCAAGGTCAAGCAAAAAACGCCGAAAAAAATCAAGTTTCTTGTATGGGGGCCCCCTTTAATTTTAATTTTAATTTAATTTTTATTATTTATTATTATAGCGGCAACAAAAGTATATACTCTGTAAAAATTTCAACTATATATCTATTACGGTTTATGAAATTATAGCCTGTGATGATTATTTACGTGATTTTTTCGGTACTATATTTTAGGTGCACGGGCCATATTTCATGAACCGTAAAAGATAGACTGTTGAAATTTTCACAGAGTATATATTTTTATTGCCGCTATAATAATAATTAATAAAAATTAAATTAAAATTAAAATTAAAGGGGGCTTACATACAAGAAACTTGATTTTTTCGGCGTTTTTTGCTCGACCTTGACAATCGCTGTATCTCTTGAACCGTAATAGGTAGATATTTGAAACTTTCAGAGAGTGAGTATCATTTTAGTCTCTACAACTACAAAATAATGAAAATAAAATAAATTTAAAATTGAAAGACGATATCCATACAATAAACTTTTCGTTTTTCTCTATGGTACGGAACCCTTCGTGTGTTAGTCCGACTCGCACTTGGCCAGTTTTCGTGTTGGGTCGGTAGATGACTATGGGCTTCCTTATTGTAAACTAAAAATATGAGCGATACATAATGAATATAATTTTTTGTAAAAGACGCGGTATTCGTAATTGCCATTTTTTGTCTCTCTGTTAACTTAAACACCCGTAGCTCCTAAACTAATATTCTTAGAGTAAAAATGAATGGGACCAAATTTGTAGCAAATTTTATTTAAAAACTTTTGTCAGAAGTAATCATAATACTAGTCGTAGAGATTTTCGAGATATGAGCAAAAAACTTTAAAAAGGGACCTTTTCACCCCCCCCTACCCGTTAGCTCCACCCCCACCCATCAGTACTTTGAGTATGTTGCTTCAGACACCATTCCCTACAACTATGCCAAAAATGGCTTTTACACGAATTATTTCCCCTGATTTTGCTTCATTGAGTGGGCTACATGCCTGAATTGTTTTTTCACTGATTGTTTATTAAAGTAGCGCGTGCGTCACAAACGAAAGAGCAAGATAGTATATCATGTACGTGCGTTATTGTGTGCGTCACAGGGTTTGATGCATGTGCTTATTGTCTGCAAACATGAGGTATGCGATACATGCGCATATTCCTGTGCATACGTCTGGGTATCCAGCGTATGCATCTAACGCAAGTTGAAAATGCACTTGTGTAATTAGACCATTATGCCTATAGTTTTATAGATATACCTACCTACGTGGTTTTTCATAATTTCTTCATATAAAAATAAAATGTTTTAAACTTTCAGTTTTTCAAAATAGATATTACTAATTAAATAAAAGGCTTGAGCATTTAGGTAGTACGCCTTTATAAAATATCTACTAACATCTTTTTGTTTTTGCTGGTATTTATATACATTTTAAAAATGTGTTAAATCTTTATATTTATGTAAAAATAACTTTTGTGATATAATGTATATAATTATGTGTGCGAGTAAGTAGGTATTTATTTTTAATGAAAAATAGGACTTTCATCTCCAATAATGGTAATAAAATCTGGTTCTTTGTATTTTAACAAAAATATTTTTTGAATAAATTAGTTCTGTTAAAATATACTTATAGATATTCACATGGTCTATCGATCATACTTATTTTTAATGACATTCACAGCACTCAATCATAATAATTATTTATGTATCATAAATTATTATTTATCAGGTAACTTATTTACTAGGTAGGTAGATTCGTAGATATAAAGATCTACGAATCTTATTACATAATTTCTATATCTTTGTATCTACTTGTAATATTTTGAGTATCTTACACCGGACGCCGCACGGGGGACACAAATTATTTTAGCGCTAGAGTTGTGCATGTACCGCACGTGTTGTCGATACTTTGAATATTTGAAATAGGGATTATAGTGTAATTAGTTCCATGAATCGGGTGTAATATTATTGCATATTATGCAGTGCAAAACATGTGGTAAATATACCGAGTTAGATGATTAGAAATATATAAATTATTAGTGTATGTATGTACTTACTTAATAAAAAAAAATTGCTAAAAACAATTTATATGAATAAAAATATTATGTCCTTATGATATTTATAATATGTCCTATTAAGGCGCGTGCCAGTATTTAACATTTTTATATTCTATACTTAAACTTTAATTTCAGTTATATACAAAACTAGATTTTCTAAATTTCTGTATCTAATAACGCGGCTACTTGGGGCATTATGAATATTATTTAATTTTCATTTCAGTCGGCCGAGTAGGTATTTATGATTGTGTTATATTATACAATGGGTAAGTATACATATACATATGCATGATAAACATTGAATATACTGTCAAAACGTATAATAGTAGCGTAATATTCTTTACCTACCTACTTCTAATACTCTAATATTCCACCTTTAAAAATTTTTAGAAGAAAATTAAGATTTTTTAAAAACATTTGTTAACTTTTCAGATTATTCAAAATTATACTGTGCTTGTAAGTATAAATACTATATTTCCATAGGTTAGAGCCAACAAGTCGATTAGGTTGTAGAAACTCTAATTAAATGTTAAAAAATTTTGGACAATTCATTTACTTACTCGTTAAGTAGTCAGTATCAGTCAAATAGTGTTATTTATTTATATAAAGGTATAATACATACTACAAATAATATTCTACTTTATACTTATACTAGCGGACCCGGCAGACGTCGTCCTGCCCGCTATTAGCGCCACCTACCGGGTCCAATTTTTCTACTTATAAACCTTCCTCTTGAATCACTCTATCTATTAAAAAAAACCGCATCAAAATCCGTTGCGTAGTTTTAAAGATTAACTTTGAAATAGGTAATATATACAGGGTATAAGGAGACCGCTACCGAAAACTTAGCGCTATTGTTATACTACCTAAACATAATCGTATAGGGTAGGTATCGGCGTCGGCGCGACCGCGGTTTCGTAGGTATCTAACGATACGTAAATAGGTCACATCAAGTTCGTTGACTTCCAGCGTCAGCTGATTTTATTTTAATCACGCAAGAATTACGTAACAAACTTTTACAAAATACAGCAAATAAGTTTTTTGCAATTACAGGGCTGTTTAACCCTCCAAAACAGGTATTGCATAAAAAGTGCAATTTTTTTTTGTAAAAAAAAATTTTTTTTTTCACGTTTTTTTTAGTGATATCTTATCAGTAATCATCAGTACTATCACCTGTCTTCGTTTCCGAGAGCGGTCTCCTAACAACCTGTATATTCGGAGGGTAACCCGACAGATAAAGTCGATATCAATAGATATAATAATTATGTAAGTATTTTTTTTATAAATCTTAAACAACGAACGTACTACACTACAACAACAATATACTTTGGTACCTAACTTTCCGATGTTTCATTTTCGCAGAAACATAGTGTACCTACCTAATATCTAGAATACTTATCAGTACGTTGGTGCCTACCTATTGCTACTTATATGTATCGATTATTTCTTTGCATTTGTGTAATAAGTTGACCTTAACTGTAGGTACGTAAATCTGTCATTCAGGCCCAGTTGCACGATAGGCGGTTGAGGTAAGATAACGAACGATTGAGATTTGAAGACGTAATAAAAAGAAAAATGGCTTGCACAAGTTATAATTTGTACCTCCATGATTGAGATTAAGATGCAAGGAAACCTGACTTGTGCAAACCAAAGTGACTTTTTTTCGGTGGTGTAATTTAACCGCATGTTGTGCGACCTAACACATTATGAAAATTATTTTTTTGGTAAAACGTCATGATTTGATATGTATCCACTTATGGCACTGATGGCTGGATACTTGGAATATCTATCGAGTCTTCTTCGCCGCCTCCTCTGGCCTTGGTGTCCAGTCTTAACTCTGCCAGTCTTTGTCTTATACTGTTCGGCCTGTAAGAATATTGATTTATTGTATTTATTGTTGGAATTATATTATAAGTACCTAATATTTTTAATTTCCATAATAGGATACAATAGATCAGAATGAATATTTCGATTTCAAGATGCATTTACCTAGCTACTTCATACCAAATCCATTACCCGCCCCTTCTCACCGCCGCGTTGTATACAAGTAGTCATAAGGTGGTCGAATAATTCTGTGGCGTCAAGGTAAAAGGGGATGAGTCAATACATTTTGTAAAATGGGTTATTTAATATGTGGGTTCATACCATCGCCTATGATCCATCGCCCGACTCTTTTACCTGAGTGCTTAGTCTAAGATCGGAGCACTCGAAAACTATTGATCGAATCACAAGTGAATTCAGAGCAAAATGAACTCAAATACTCGTATTTTAAAGTCGTAATTCCATAGTTCGAATATGTATTTTACAACATTTCTGCTTGGGGCGCTCGTTGTGTTCGAATGCTGAATGTATTGGCGAACTCAAACCTTAATACAAGCCATTTTAGGTCTATTTTACTCTGAAATCGATCAATAGTTTTTGAATGTCGAATGGAAGCAGGCGTTACTTTGCGGAATTCCATGATATACAATGAATATAAAATTATTTTGCTATAATCCGCTAACAGTGACAAATTTGTAGGCACAACACCACACAATCTTGTAGGCACAACACCACACAATCTTGTAGGCACAACACCACACAAATTCACCACAAAACAAACTCGACGATCGTTTCGCTCCGACACCGGAGCATCTTCAGGAGATGTCGACTTCACAACGGACGATTGCAAAGTGAGTTCGTGTCGAATGAGCGGTCTTATATATACTATCCCCGCTTAGTCATCTACCCTCCTTTCTCTTTCTCTCTGGCCACGCCCCCTAAATATGTTGAGCAACGGTGAAGATGACACATTTATTTGCTCATTCAGCAATTCGACACTTCTACCGCTGTGCCCAACTATTTCCAATTGTTCCAACACGCACAGTCTTAAACTTTTACAGCATGTGTGTAAAATTTCAAATGTATGACCCTCGTCTATCCTATGTCCACTATCCAAAAGATGTTTTGCGAAATGAGATCTTTGAGGCTGGTTGTTTCTAAAGGCAGCCATATGTTCTTTATATCGAGTTACAAAATTGCGCCCAGTTTGACCAACATATATAGCACTACATTCGGGGCACTTTAGTTTGTACACACCTGACTTTTGTCCATTATTTAATTTATCTTTACCATTACAAATTCTTCTGAGCGTATTATTTGTTCTAAAAGCAGCGTGTACATCATGTGATCTAAGAGTCCTAGCAATACGCTCAGATATTGGTCCGAAATAGGTCAAACTGGTTTTATATTTATTTATTTTGTCTGATGGCGCTGGATATAGGTTTTTCTTGACCTTTTTTTTTTTTTTTTTTTTTTTTGACGCTGGGAAATGCATTTACGCACACCCTCCGGAAGCCTTACAGCGAACTGCAATGCTTCCGGAAGGTAGTGTGGGACTCAGGCAGGCCAAGAAGTGGCCAGAATACCCACTAAAACCCAGCGATGTTCCTCCGTGTCGCCTGGTGGCTGGGTTACGGGTACACTTGCGTAATCATCCGCGACCCAGCCGGCGCCGTCCGCCGAGGCAGACCCTCCACCGGGGGACCTAAAGGCCCCCTAACACCGTCTGAGGCGCACCAGGAACATAGTGGTGCGCCTCCCGACCCGAGGCGTCTCAACGGGCGACGGATACGCCATTCCATCACCCGGAGTTCCTCGCCAGAGGCAACCCTCAAGAGGGCCACACCCGCAGGCGACCCTCAAGAGGTTCACCCCTCGTGTAATTTTTTATAGAGGTTTTCTTCCTCGCGGCCCCTCGCTCAGTGCGTGGGGCCCCCGGTTCCGCTCAGTGCGGATTACGGGTTGCCCGACGGTGGCCGAAGCCAGCGCCCACCGGCCACAAAGACCAGCGGACCCGCCGCGCAGGGCGTTTCCACCCCCTCCGGTAATTTTTTAACGAGGTTTTCTTCCTCACGGCCCGAAAGCCTCCCCCCCAATTGTCGCCGCTCGGAGTCTCCACAGTCCACTCTGATGAACAGAGAAGTACCAGGAGCCTCCAAGCGGCAACCCCCTGCTGGTTTTGGTCCGCGCCGGGTTTCCCCGGTACCTCCCATATCTGGGAGGCGTTCCCCCATCCGCCACCGGGGGGACGCGCCCGATGGGGGACCAGCAACCCCACACGGGAGGTTTTTCTTGACCTGCACTAACTGTTGTTTTCTAAGTATATTATTTACAATATTAGGGTTATACCCATTTGAACGCGCCATGTGATAAATAATATTTAATTCTTTTTTATAATTGTCTTTTGTAAGAGGAACGGACACTAATCTGTGTATATAACTATGAAAAGCTGCAAGTTTATGTTGCCAAGGATGGCATGATGATGCGGGTATGGTTGTGTCTGTATATGTAGGCTTGCGGAAGATCTCAAATTGATGTTTATTATTGACACGACTTATAGTTAAGTCGAGAAAATTTAGTGACTTGTTTTGTTCTATTTCCGACTTAAATGTAATTTTGGGGTGTATTTTATTAAGTTGCTCAACAAATACATCCAGTTGTCTCATTGTCCCTGTCCAACATATAATGATGTCATCGACATATCTGTAGTAATATAGAATGTTACTATTTTTTACAATATGTTTGTTTTCAAAATTATCCATAAAAATTTCTGCCATTAATGGACTTAGAGGAGATCCCATTGCTAACCCATCATTTTGTTGGTAGAACTTATCATTGATACAAACTCATTGGAACAATTGGAAATAGTTGGGCACAGCGGTAGAAGTGTCGAATTGCTGAATGAGCAAATAAATGTGTCATCTTCACCGTTGCTCAACATATTTAGGGGGCGTGGCCAGAGAGAAAGAGAAAGGAGGGTAGATGACTAAGCGGGGATAGTATATATAAGACCGCTCATTCGACACGAACTCACTTTGCAATCGTCCGTTGTGAAGTCGACATCTCCTGAAGATGCTCCGGTGTCGGAGCGAAACGATCGTCGAGTTTGTTTTGTGGTGAATTTGTGTGGTGTTGTGCCTACAAGATTGTGTGGTGTTGTGCCTACAAATTTGTCACTGTTAGCGGATTATAGCAAAATAATTTTATATTCATTGAATAGTTTTTGAGTTCGTTTTCGAGTGCTCCGATCTTAGACTAAGCACTCTGGACGCCGTAGAATTCAACCAAACAATTATTTTAAACGATACCTATTAGATAGAACTATTTTAACTACAATAACCTCGATGTCAGAGTCTTCTTCGCACTTGATCGATTTTATTTTTTTATTTTTAGAAGATTCATAATCAGAAATGAACCAGACAAGCTTATTTAGAAAAGACGAATTAAGGAAGATAAGCTTGAGGGATGAAGTTAAAACTGTGCAGAAGTAAAAGGTACAAGTAACAGTAAGCGGAAATATGATTGACCTGTCGGAGAAGTAGGAGGTGACGACTTGGTCGGCCGACACGGACTGCCGCTGGTAGGTGGCGGCGCTGAGGTTGCACTGCGGGATCTTGTAGATGCGCACGCAACGACCGCTGTTCTCTGGAAGCACTGCAAACATAAATTACCACTGAAGACCTTCTAGGAGTAGCAGAATAGTTACTCGTATATGAATAGTTTTGAGTAATCATATTTAAGTACATCACACGTATAAATTAAAAATTAAAAAACCCCCGACATTCGCCATTTTGTGGTGGCGGCCATCTTGAATTTACATAATTGTATTCTATTAGTCAAGCCCTTTCATTTGATACCCATATTGAGGGGGTTGTGAAAAAATATGTTAGCCGCCATTTTGTGGTGGCGGCCATGTTGGACTGATTTTCATCAAACATAGCTAACAACACTTCCGGCAAACTCACCTTTCAAACAAAAAAAACCGCATTCAAATCGAACCTATTTGAATGAGCGCTACGGCGGGGGAACAGACAGACACACACACACACACAGACACTCAAAACTTATAACACCCGGTCGTTTTTGCGTCGGGGGTTATATATTTATTATATATATATATATATTTAGGTAATATAATAATATATATAATATTATTATATTACCTAATATAATCGACATTAGGTACCTGCTACAAATTTCTCGTATATAGATATTATTATATTACCTAATATAATCGACATTAGGTACCTGCTACAAATTTCTCGTATATAGATATTATTATATTACCTAATATAATCGACATTAGGTACCTGCTACAAATTTCTCGTATATAGATATTATTATATTACCTAATATAATCGACATTAGGTACCTGCTACAAATTTCTCGTATATAGATATTATTATATTACCTAATATAATCGACATTAGGTACCTGCTACAAATTTCTCGTATATAGATATTATTATATTACCTAATATAATCGACATTAGGTACCTGCTACAAATTTCTCGTAGATAGTTAAGTACCGGCACGGGCGGGCCCCACGCTTCACGAACTATAGCTAATCATCTGTTTGTACCTTGCGGTGACGTAGGTGGCGATATGGGCGTCATCCTCTGCAGCGGCGGGCGAGTGTTCTCCTGGTCTGAGGATATGGAGCTGCTGCGACTCGAGCCAGAGTTGTTGGACGTGTCCGAAGTCCGGTTGTGTTGACTTTGATCTCCCCTTGAAAACGAAAGAGTATCCGGTGGCAGTGACTGATAGAAAAATATAAAAGTTTCGGATCCTATTGCAATATTCTAGACCATATTAAAGTTCTTTCTATGGTTAAAAACATAAGAGAGGGAAGGCATGGAATGTAAAATTAATTAGTATCGGAACGTAGATAGGTACCTACTTATAATTTTCATGTAAAGGAAAAGACTATTGACATAACTTAGTGGAAAGTAGGTACGGTTAATAAATTCCTGAAAACATCCTGAAAATCGCATTGAAACTGGTCTGAAGCCATACGTGTTGTCTCTTGGGCCTTGGCCTTTATCTACAGACTAGCTTTTGACCGCGGCTTCGCCCGTGTGAATTTCGGGTTTTCACAAATCCTGAGGGAATCGTGGGTTTCCGGTTCCCGTTCCCGCTCCATTTTTCAATCTTTATACCTACTTTCAAGGAAGTTTGCTATAGTAATATACCTATAGCTGTAGCTGTAGATTTCGGTTTTTTCAAAATCCCGCGGGAACTGTGGACTTTTCCAGGATAAAAGTAGCCTATGTGTTAACTCAGGGTATAATCTATCTCCATTCAAAATTTCAGCCAAATCGGTTCAGTAGTTGCGGCGTTATAGAGTAACATACATACACACAAACTTTCGCCTTTATAATATTACGTGTGATAGAAGAATTTTAGCATCAGCTGAACTCACTTAGTCTCCCCGTTATCGTCGTCATCGATGGAGTAAGGCCCACACTTGCTCATTTGTCGCACGAGCTCGTAGTTGTCGTGCAGCGAGAGGCACGGGTCTATCTCGCGGCTCAGTGGAACGTACTCTGGCGCGCACGCTACGTAGTATATATCCTGAAAAAAATTTGGTTGTCTGTAAAGTCGGTTTACGGGCGATAATTTTTCGTGATAATGGCATAAGGAAAGAAAGAGATAGATGCTACATAGATGTACCTACATAAGTTCTCATAAAAGCTGTGATAGCCTAGTGGTTAGGACAACCGACTTCTAATCGAAGGTCGTGGGTTCGATCCCAGGCACGCGCACCTCTAACTTTTCGGAGTTATGTGCGTTTTAAGTACCTATTTAAATATCACTTGCTTTAACGGTGAAGGAAAACATCGTGAGAAACCTGCATGCCTGAGAGTTCTCCATAACGTTCTCAAAGGTGTGTGAAGTCTGCCAATCCGCTTGGCCAGCGTGGTAGACTATGGCCAAAATCCTTCTCACTCTGAGCTCTTCTCAGAGTGAGAAGGATTTTGGCCATGCTCTGTAGTGAGCCGGTAATGGGTTGATCATGATGATGATGATGATGATGAAGTTTTTAGTCACATAGCTAATTATGCGGAATTTGCTCAATTAAAAGATACAACTTGCTTACCCTTCGACCACAAAGTAACTTCAAACCAGGAATACATGCCGCGTGTACTAACGACCCATTAGCAACCAGTCTTATTTCTAGCAAGTCTTCAGCAAACGCCATTATGTACGGAAACGCGCAAACTGCAAATATTGTGAACAATGTTATCGTTCATACAATAATTTTATTTATTAGGTAAAATATTGTCAGTATATTTTCTCACCAACGGCAGTAGGAACAGTCGTCCAGTGGAAATCATATTCACAGTCGCTTTCTAGACCTTTACTTGTCAACCGCTCAAAGTGGCACGTATCTAGAATGAGAAATGAATAACAGAAATATAGGAACCAAAAAAACAATTCTAATTTCAAATCCTTGGTTTAGCAAACGGTACCGGGATATTTACAAACCAACTTAATCAAAAATCTGTTCTCCTTTGTCATACTCACGGTTATAACATAAAATGATTTGTCCATCCCTCTCGTCTCCAATTCTTAAGGCATTAACAAGAGCACCGCGTCTAGGACCGCTATCTTCTGAACCTTCTGCTCGTTTTATACTCTAAAATTTCAAAAAATAAAAAAGTAGTAGTACTTAGTACAATTACGCGTAACGGTTAGAGCGAACCACAGAAATCCTAATCATAAGCACTAGAAATGCTGTGTACGCGTGACGTTGTCGTCGGGCTGAGATCGGGACGTCGCAAGCGCAACGATGTGTGAGGTAAGCGAACGATGCGACGCAATTGCAACCTTAACGCGCTAATCCTACGGCTTAATTCTGCCTGCACAGCAATGAGCGTAAATGTGTTTGCGTGATTGCTTAGAACCATAGATAAATTTATTTACTCATCAGTGCTTAGAACTGTTTGTATACCTAGGTATGTTAATGTACCTAATAAGGCGGCGACATGCGTTCTGTATAGTTTGAAGTGGTACAGCAGTTCTAACGCCGTATTATTAGGATTTCTATAGAGCGAACGCATCATAATTCAATTATATCAAATTCAGTATAGTACCTGTACACTATTTAATTCTAATAATTCCCAATGATGTTTGTAACCGACTACCATTACCCCGTATTCTCCGTCCATCAATTTGATTAGTATTGGCGATTCGCTTAATTGGATGTCCTGAAAATTAAACAAGGATACATTTTATACTATTGCTTTGTATACGAGTACGAAACACTATAAGTACAAATAATTGCAGATATTATTTTACCTTTATATGTGTATACTCGAAACCCATTTCATTATCAGGATTAGATTCTTCGGACAATAAAAGGACTCGCCTACCTATAGCTACTGCTAAAAAAGTTTTGCCTCCTTCACCTAAAATCAAATACGAACTTTATATTAGGTACACAATATAATCACTCAGTCAGAGCACTCAGTACCTAATTTTTTTTTAATTTCCGAATGCTTCCGGATTTTGAGCTTAGGTACTAAGTACTGTAACTAAAAAGTATACTTAAAATTCTATGCCATATAACTATGTATATTGTAGCTTCTATTTATCTAAACACCTGTTTTCTGGAATTCTGTGATTTTTAAATAAAATTTGAATTTTTTTTTTAATTAAAAATTTAAAAGTTAATGATGGGCTACATTTTTAACCCCCGACGCAAAAACGAAGGGGTGTTATAAGTTTGACGTGTCTGTGTGTGTGTGTGTGTGTGTGTGTGTGCGTGCGTGCGTGCGTGCGTGCGTCCGTGCGTGCGTGCGTGCGTGCGTGCGTGCGTGCGTGCGTGCGTGCGTGCGTGCGTGCGTGCGTGCGTGCGTGCGTGCGTGCGTGTGTGTGTGTGTGTGTCTGTTCCCCTGTGGCGCTCAAACGGGTGGACCGATTTGAATGCGGTTTTTTTAAATTGAAAAGTGAATAAGTCGAGAGTGTTGTTAGTTATGTTTGATGAAAATCAGTCCAAGATGGCCACCGCTACAAAATGGCGGATTACATATTTTTCACAACTGCTTTAATATGGGTATCAAATGAAAGGGCTTGACTAGTGGAATAGCATTATGCAAATCCAAGATGGCTGCCGCCACAAAATGGCGAATGTCGGGGGTTTTTTAAATTTTTAAAATACTTGTTCCTTACCTTGTTCCAGAATATCGAATAGATGGGCAGTCTTCGTTCTAGGCAGCCTCGCGTGTTTGCAATCCTGCAGAGGCCGCATGGCCCAGGCTCCGGCGCAGAGCTCAGTCAGCGGTAGTGCGTACACGCCCGCGCCCCCCGCGCCGCCCGTCGTGGAGCCTCCCCCCGCCGCCACCCGCGCCCCCACGCGGAACAAGCCCGCGCGCTCCGTGATGCGAACTGCTCGCACGCAACCTTCCCAACGTAGCACCACTTTTGTTGTGCCACTTTCTGTAATGAGTAAAAATAATAATGCTACTTTTTCATCTCTTTTGAAGTGCTCTTCTTTTCTTTTAAGTCAAGCACGTTTATACTTTCGGTAAAGTGCCTGTTGATTGTTCCTTCGCTCGCAAATATTGATGATTGATGTAATAGTGGAGGTGGAGGAGAAACAACATGAACATATTATTATACTTAATAATTATGTTCATGTTGCCTCTCCTACACCTGTCACCTCCTCATGTCAGGCAACATGAACATAATAATATAATAATTATGTTCATGTTGCCTGCCAACCCGTATTTGATTAGCGTGGTGGACTTAAGCTCTAAATCCCCTTCTCCTGAAAAAGAGGAGTTCTATACCCAACTAGGGCTGTGGAGTGAGGTCTATGAGTTTGAGTTTCCTGAAGAAAACGTACCTTCGAGAATGTACGTGTTTGAAGTAGTGGACAGTAAGAGACGTCCTTCTGCTAATTGCTCTGCACACACTGGCGTCGCGGGCAGCGGGGCGGCGCGCCACAGACGACCTTCCCAAGGCGCACGCCGCGAGCCCCCTGTGCCTATGATGAAGAAAAAAAAACAGTCAAGTGAGTCAGACTCGCGCACCGAGGGTTCCGTACTTCAGAAGTACCTATATGTACAATCTGTTTTTCATTAGTTTGTCTTAAAAGGTAAGGTGCTAATTAAGCTAGGCCTCTAAACTGTATGAGCACTCATACAACTCAGAGGTCTATCTTAATTGGCTCAACTATGTATGTATTGTACATACTACATATGTATATGTACACCCTTTAATTTCCAACTTTTTTAGTTTTTGGAATTTTTCTTTTATTTGTAAGATATATATGCTGTAAGATCTGGCTTCTTTATTTCGTAATTCTAGGTCAACTGGAACTACCATTTAGGTTTTCGACCAAAAACCTATAGGGTACTTCCGGTTGACCTAGATTTGTCAATTTTGGTCAAAAGCAAGGTCTTACAGATCAAGTAAAGGGAAAATTCCGAAAAATTAAAAATGTTGAAAATTAAGGTAAATTTTGGTACTTACAAGTTTTCGTGAAAATCTAAATTTTCCCATATCTTTTTATTGTGTGGACTCAGGACCTTAATTTTTATACACCTAATAGGGACTATAGACCTTAGTATTTGGTATAAATTTCAACTTGCTAGGTTCACCCGTTCCCCGAGAAAATTGGTGGTGGCACACGGACGGACAGACGGACAAGAAAGTGATCTTATAAGGGTTCCTTTTTTTACCTTTTGAGGTACGGAACCCTAAAAAATGAGGGTATTTTTAAAACCTAAAGCGTGAGATGAGAGTTCCTTAACTTTTACAAACGATAATAATATTATCTGTGTTAATAACGTTTCAGTGTTTACTGAAAGAACTTGTATTGCTAACCAGAGCAACAAGAAAACGCTTTGCTAAATATTACAATCGTAACTATTTAAAGCACAGCTTCCACCTTACGAAACATTATTGCTACTTACCTATCAGCCTTTGCCTAACAATTTTTATTAAAAACGCAAATTCCGCACAATTTACACCAAATAAGCTTGCACAAATATTACCGTAAAGCACTGTGGTTAAAACCTTTCATCAGACATAACTGTATATTCAGAACAAGCTATAATTTAAAAATTAAAAAAACCCGACTGCCATGCTAAAAAACGAACTAAAAAATTAATAAACTACCACCGTACCACTTACAGTGTAGTTGTTATTTATTTTGTTTTTCATGATTTGTCACTCCAAATTGATTTAAAACATATAGATTGCATACATTTTCGTACTCGCCTTTTAAAACCCTTTATTTTGATACCCCACTCGAGGGTCTTGAAGAAAAAAATTTTTTTCAGCCCGCACATTAAAGTGCATTAACATTCGCCATTTTGATTTTTTATGAATTTTATGTACCCAGTAACATTTGCGCCGTCAAGACAAATCTAATGACGTATAATTTATCAAAATAGGTTGAGCCGTTAAGTAGTTACGAACTGACATAGGAAACGGTCATTTTCTACGATTTATCACTCCAAATTGTTTCCAAATATATAAATTTATACATTTTCGTATTTGCCTTTTGAATCCCTTTATTTTGATACCCCACTCGAGGGTCTTGAAGAAAAAAATTTTTTTCAGCTCGCACATTAAAGCGCATAAAGTCCGCCATTTTGATTTTTTTTTAAATTTAGGTACCCTATAACACTCGCTTCATTGAGACAAATCTAATGACGTATCATTTATCAAAATCCGTTGAGCCGTTGATTAGTTACAAGCGGACATAGGAATGGACATACATACACACAGGTGAAACACATATACCCAGTCGGGTAAATAA
Organism: Melanargia galathea; assembly: GCA_920104075.1. Classification (NCBI taxonomy): domain Eukaryota; kingdom Metazoa; phylum Arthropoda; class Insecta; order Lepidoptera; family Nymphalidae; genus Melanargia; species Melanargia galathea. The sequence goes on from OV049863.1 coordinate 6,204,579, forward strand.
AATAAAGCTTCTGCTTTGCAAATGTTAAACACCAAAATGCCCGATAGAGGACGTTAAAACTCACCCGAAGAAATCTTGCGTTTAATGTAAAGAGGTGCTGCTTCACAAATGCTGAACATCATAACGTCCGATACGGGTTAACACTCACCCATAGACACCAAACTAGTAGGAGCATCGCCACGCAGTACCGCGTCGAGCTTCAACGCTTGCCCGACATGCAGGAAGCGCTCCGTGCGAGCCGCGCCCGCGCCCGCCGCGCCCGCGCCTCCCGACCACACGTCCGATAATGCACGGCGGGACAGCATTGGCTGAAAGGTATAACCCCTGGCACGTAAGTCGAGTGGTGACCTTCAATGCGCAGAAGTCGAAAATGAGGTATCTCGGGTTGTGAGGGGGTCGCGGAGAAGGCGTGGGGATCGTTCGTAAGCACTGATTAGCTCTCGCGGATCCCTCGTAAGCGCTGATTGGCTCTCCAATCGTATTGTGTCCCGCTCACTCGCACGACGCTGCGCGCACTTGAAGGTCACCGCTCGACTTACGTGCCGGGGGTTTATAACAACAACGAGGTGGAAACATAAACAAAATTTGAAGAGTTCCCTCGATTTCTCCAGGATCTGAAGCTAGCTCGACGAGAATATCTTCGATTAGACTCAGTGCAAAATTTTAAGACAAAAAATACCTATAGGTGTAGTCCTTAGATAAGTACTTAAGCATTGATTTTGTAATGGAAATATTAGATACTTAGCATTGATTTAATTTACCCCACTCTACCTCGCTACTTTATTAGAGTTTAACCTATTAAATCAAGTCTGAAAGGTCAAGGAGAGCCTATTCAACCTTATCGATACGCAAGCCCATTTCAAAAGAAAATTATGAAGATGCTTAGCATTTTTCATTCAAACCATCGATGGCCTCGCATCGATACTTAGTTATACGAATTTTTTCGCGTACCTACCTCTAAACTTCGTATTTAGATCCTAAGAATTGGAAAAGTAATTTGGTAGGTATATAATGTCTCTTTGGTTTAAACTGATTTAATTTGCGTAAATTTAATGGTATCTATCGTTGGTCATGTTTTGTTTGTGGATTGCGAATTAATTCTAGATAAGTTAAAATGTAATAAAGTCAACAAAGGTATCATAACTTACCACTTTGTGATCCGAACAGTGTTCTGCATATATATCTCTAATAAGAACTTACCACTTTGTGATCCGAACAGTGTTCTGCATATATATCTCTAATAAGAACTTACCACTTTGTGATCCGAACAGTGTTCTGCATATATATATCTAATAAGAACTTACCACTTTGTGATCCGAACAGAGTTCTGCATATATATCTCTAATAAGAACTTACCACTTTGTGATCCGAACAGTGTTCTGCATATATATCTCTAATAAGAACTTACCACTTTGTGATCCGAACAGTGTTCTGCATATATATCTCTAATAAGAGTGTCTAAAGTCCTCTGCCTCTTCAACGCGAATGTCGGTGTTTGAAATGCCGCCTTCTCGCCGTTCATTAGCTTGACCTAAAACAGACAGAAAAGTAGATTACGACTCGACTTCGCTAATAGGCTGTGGAAATTAAAGAAATTGATAAAACAATGACATCCTGTATAGGACTATAATATTATTCATACACAGAGCGGGGCCGCACTGCGAAAATTATTCACGCGAATTTTATTCGCGCAATTTATATTTTAATATATTTTTCTCGCGAATTTTAAATCGCATGTGCGTGCAGCTTCATACATTCCCATATGTCACAGAATTTTGCGAAAAAATTCGCGCGAATAATTTTCGCAGTGCGGCCTAGGCCTTAAGTGAACAAATAATATGGCGAGTAAACTTAAATCTAAATTAAACTCGGCTATGCCAATAGACTATAATGGCTTAATCAAAGTAAATACTGGTCCTCCTCTGGTGATAATAAATTCGCTTGACGGCAATTCCCTAAGGAACGGTCGTTGAAATATATAGAGTAAGAGACCAAGGGACGTGGCGAGTACTATTGTTAAAAAGGCATCGGTTTCATAAATGGCTTAACCGAAGATGAGTGATTTTGTTTACTCATTAATGAAGCTTACCACACTATTACACAACGAAGAGGCATAATTATTAGGTACACATCGTAGGTATATCTTGTAAACGGTAACATACAGGTTGGAAATTCGATTCGATTGAAATTTTGTGGAACTTTAAAAACGATGCCTTTACATCTTTACGTCAACCTATGTATATATTTTTTTCAATTTCGGCATATTTTCTTTTTTGTTATACTTAGTGTGATATATATTTTTTTTTACTTTATTATATAATATATTTAAAAGAAACAACTAACTCCTATACTTTCAGGTAGCTGGATTTTCACCAACTTAATCGACAGTTAAGTACCATTTACCAAGCAGTTTTGCCGATTTACAATAAATCTTTAATAATGGTAAGTACACTTAAATTTACTCAAAGAATCAGTCTCTATCTAAGTATTATTGAAGACCGCTTGAAAGTCCTTTTAATAGTTATAGTGTGTGACCATTTGTGGCAGATTTCTGCCATTTGGCTCCGAAATAACTCTGGCAGAATAAACTGACGATATAAGAAAGTGGCAGATTGTGGCACATTTCCTTGAAATCCGTCAGTTTATTCTGCCAGAGTTATTTCGGAGCCAAATGGCAGAAATCTGCCACAAATGGTCACATTTAAGCGCGCACAGACAGATAAATTGCGACGGAGGGGCTTTACTTATAGTAGGTATGTAGTGATAGTGATTATTTACTTACAAGTAGAAATTCTCTGAAGAGCTGGGGGTCGTTGAAGATTGGTGGACATGGCAACGATGGTCCAAATGGCGGCACTGTGTCGTCTGTGTACACGCTCAGTCTATACCCTTGGCCTTCCACTTCCGATACCACTGCGAATATATCTGGTTAGCTTGTAAGGAAGTAAATCTATTTTTCATTTTTAGCAAATATGAAAATCACCATTTTGTTTATTTACCATTATGTACCATCATCATCATCATTTATTATTATCATTATGAAAGAGAACTCGAGTCCTTAGCGTGGATGCAGGTGGCGTGTACGAACGCTGCTTGACAAATGGGTATTCAATTATTTATTCACACTAGTTCAAAGCAGACACGTGGATTGCAAACTCGATTCCCAATAATATACTACTAGTATCTGCCCGCGGCTTCGCTCGCGTGAATTTCGGTTACAAACAAATCCCGAGGGAATCGTGGATTTCCGGTTCCCGTTCCCGCTCCCTTTTCCAACCTTTGTACCTACTATCAAGGAAGTTTCAACATTCAAAATTTCAGCCAAATCGGTTCAGTAGTTACGGCGTGATTGAGTAACAAACATCCAAACATCTAAACATCCAAACATCTAAACATCCAAACTTTCACATTAATATTAGTAGGATGAGGCGTGAAGCTTTAGGCTGGTCATACATTGACATTTGTTTTATTCTGTTTTTATAGGCTCCGCACAATTACTTATAATTCGATTAGCCAGCGCTTGTCACGTCCTAAAGGTTGGTTTTCCGAGGGAATTAAAATAGCAGTAGGTAGTTTGTTCGACTGTAATAATTAAAAAAAATAACAACACGTCTACCCTGCCAATTTAAACGAACTAAAAAGTAAAATACAATACCCCACACATCCAAATCTTTTCAGGCATCTATAAACTCACATACCTACATACATACCCAGGAATAAATAAACTCACATAAATACCCTGAAAACATTACACTCATGTTTGTGGGCAGTCGTGTAAATAGCGTGAATGTATACCGTTCAACTGATAGTACCTAACCAGTGTGCACTCTGCCTTAAAATAATTTTAATGATAAAATTCAACAGTTTATTGCGATATAATGGAATAATAAAGCTTTTGTATGGTTATCATATCGTGGAAGCGTCAAATTTATTCAAAAAGTTCTTTTGTCTTTATTTAAAACGGTAGACTAATAACTAAAATAAATGTATTGCAAATCACCACAACCCATTTTTTATTTTTCCTTCCTTCCTCCTCGAGGAAGTTACCTCCTTTGTTAAAGTGTAGGAGCTGTTCCATATGAAAATAACTTTTTAAATAAAAAACTTGCCTTAAAAAATGCGAGCCAAACTCGCACGCCAAGGGTTTCCGTACCTTGGAAGTTGACGTAAGCCTAAATAGTTATTTATGATTTAATTCCTCGGCCGCCCCAAAAGCAAATCCATTTTCATTGGGACAGCATAACTAAGTTTGTTTGTACGATCTCTTAAAAGCTTAAAGGAATGGTATTTGTTAGTCTTTTTTACGTTTTTATGATATGTCAACAATATAAAAATTAAAAAAAAAACTGATGATCTAGGAACTCTGACGTTAAATTTTTGAGCCCCCACCCCTCTGTCTTCTTGCATTAAGATTTTGTGATAGGTAGAGATTCTATAAGGGTACGATTTTACCATTTTGGAAGGTACGCGAAGCTTTAAAATAACAAACATCTCGACTCGCGGTTTTCTAAAAAAACAACCCGAATTATACCTACATAATGTTTTAAAAGCCGTAGGCAGTACCGGAACACAGAATCAACGAACCTAGTAGGGGTTTATTAATTAAACTATCTAGTCTCGGACTGATTACACTTTATCGCTTTACTCAGACTAATAGAAAAGGCCGGAAGTGGACGTAAGTATAGACGAGTAAGTAGTCTCAACGGAATAGGGAGACTAAAAATACCGACATTCGTTGTACAACTTGTCTTATTAGGTTCCCACATAATTTATATTATTTAGTCCCACATAACCCCCGTTCTGCCCAAAGAACGGGGGTAGCCATAAAGCTTTCCACCACGAAAAAAAAAAAAGGTTAAATTATCTACAAGCTGGTCTGGAAAATCTGACCTAACTTCCTAACCAGTCTAGAATACGATAGAACATTTATACAGATTGTACCTACAACTAACTTCTTGTAGATAATATTGTGCAATTTTCTGTCTACATGTGAGATTACAGTCATACACGTGCCATGAATCTCGATTCGCAATAAGCAACGAGCAGCTTTCTATAACTTTGATGAAATATCGACGCCTTTATTGCGCGCTACATCGTAATAAAATGAAGTAGGTAGTAATACGAGCAGGATATTTTTATGGAATGAAACCGTGAAAGTACGTATTGGTATTCAACAAGACTCATTTAAGTTGTCGATCCTATCGTCTATTGTTGTTTATAAGAGTTACAAAAGTACTGAATTAGGAGCCTGAATTAGGTATTAATGTACAAGACTGCTTGGAGTCGGGTGAGCAGAATTCGTCCTGGGCGCGCTTTCGCGTGGTTGCAGCAGGTGACCTTCCGAACGCGTTATTAAGTTTTCTAAATTATTACAACGTTAAGCATTGTGAGCTGCTTTCCGCTCAATTAGCTTTGGTATTTGATCTTAATAACTAATAGTTATTTATCGTAGATTTCATACCAACCGATTGATGGTCTATAAAGTATCAAAAGATTGTTTATAGCTGTTAAACATTATAGAATAATACTAACTGAAGCTGTAAGTTTTTTATAACATGCGATGAAGAATTACCTATAAATGGAATGCTCAAGGTCCCTAATAAGAAAAGAAAGGGATCTACAAATTGGGAATGATTATTTTTCTGAAACAAACATAGGTACTTATAATATATCTGGGACAAAAAGCGTAAGATACCCTGAAAATGTACCTATCTGCTTACAAAGTCAAAGGATACGAGTAAAGTGGCTCTTGACGCATTGCGGGTTGAATGTGTTGTGGGTACAGTCTTCAGTGAACACGATATTGACTATATCGTTGCCTATGTGCCGCTTCCGCTCCAGCTGCAACATTGCCAAGTAACATACAAACATGATAATTACTTATACTTATAACCAGGTTACAACTCGCTTTTAAATCCCCTTATTGTATTACCTACAGCTTGCATGACAAAACTTAATCATTATCCAAATCGAGTTGAGATTTCGACGTGATAACGTTTTATAAATCGATGAACGCCGGCTACACGCACGAAAAAGCATGACTCATTGTCACGTACCGCGTGCAAGCGAGAGTGCGGAACAAGCGATAGGGAAGGCACGATCGACCTAAGCGTTCGGCTTGTGACGCGTCTATCTCTCTTCGTTGCCTTATGACGTTATCACGTAAAATTATCGTCCGTAAACCAACTTTACAGACAACCATTTTTTTAATCTAATTATTGAATAACTAGAGTAAGGGCCTGTTTCACCACCTTCCGAATGTGTCGGATAGCTTATTCACATATTTTGTCTTTGTCACTTGGCATAAAGTAAGAAAGTGATAAAACTTACATTTAGCTATCCGACACTTATCAGAAGGTGGTGAAACAGGGCCTTATGTTGATTTATTATATTGATAATATCTACATATCAATATAGTACAAAACTTATGCCGCAACGTGATTAACTGCTGCTCATAAAATGGCAACAGACATTGTTAATATTAATGTACTTATGTCATGTGTCCTCGCTACATTGCGGTAATCAACGTGCGAATCTGTTTAACAAAGTTATTAACTGTATATAACTTTGGACGTAGTATGTCAAAATGTTACCTCCATCCTTACTGTTATTGACGTCTAAAACTAAAATCGAATAAGTATTTATCTTATCGACCGTTTTAAATCCGATCTTAATGTAATCGGTATTAAAATACAATCCATTATGGAATAGCTACGGGTCTAAAGCAATCTCGCAAATTAGTTCATGCAAATGACCTATGCGTCTAATTGAAGTATTCGGGTTCAATATGCTGAGTGGGATCTGTTTTGACAGTGGTTTGCATATTACTCCTTTGGAGTTCTACTTCCTCGACCCATATAGGCAATAAGCCCACTACATTGTACGCTAAGATAAAATAACAGCCATTCTCTTTATAAAAAATTAAGTGCCTAAATCATTGACATATACTTAGTACTATGTCAATGGCCTAAATGGAATTTATGTTATTTAATTTCGCTTTGAAACTTTAAACGGCCCTAAATAAAAGTTTTAATGTTCAAAGGAATAAAACTTAGACTAAAATACAAAAGATTAGGCTTTTTTCTACATTTTTTCGCTGGGTATTCTATTGAGCTCTGGCCTCTGAATGAAGGTGTGTAGGTGTCGGTAATAGGTGATTCTAAGGTCTAACGGCCTGTTCAGATAAATAAGCATACTATTTTATTATGCTAAATTAAATTTACAAGTACTTAGTTTTTTAAATCAACTCATTTATTTTATTAAATGTGTGTGCAATTAGACAAATCACTGGAATAATAGGTAGATTGATATCGCCTAAGGATACTTACCAAACCATCGTAAATGCGTTAGAATACTAGCAGTCAAAGATCTTCAAAGTATATTAAGCAAGGGCGGACATTTTGAGACAATTTTACGGCCTATTTTCCATCTGAGACGTCTCTAAATAAAACTTGGCTTGCCGTTTAAACGCAAAGTGGGCGAATGTAGTAAATTGTTTGGGATCAGAGTTTGGTTTAGTAGAAATTCAAGCTTAATTTAAGAAAAAAATGTCTGTGAAGCTATATATAAAGAGTGAAAAATATTTTATGAATTCGGTAGACAGATAAAAAGCTTTTAAATTCTGAAATTCTGATGTGAAGCGGCAATTACCCAATTAGTATGCTGTTTGCTTGAAATAAAAGTTATAATTTAATTATTTTAATAATGACATGAAAAATATTTAAACTAACCTGTTGTTTGTTATCTTTTGAAAACGGCAACATAGTCGAGACGTGGAACATAATTTCGTGCCCTTGGTGCATTGTGTAGATGGAATGACTGCCTGTCATGTCACCTGAAAATGCAAAGTTCTTGAACCTTGTCCATGTTTAAAATCCCGAGATTCGTTATCGACACTTCACACTACGTACGTTTCGTACAGACACTAAATAATTAAGTCTAATGCCTACCATTCACGGGCGCACCAATCCGCCGGAATTGTCGGTGGCGACAAGTTCGTGGACAAATTAATATTTGTGTGTGAATGGTATCCGCGAGCCTCATCGCGAACCGCGAACCCTACCATTCACACACAGACTTGTCCGCGGACTTGTCGCCAGTGACAAATCCGGCGGATTGGTGCGCCCGTGTATGGTAGGCATTAGACTACGTCCACATAAATTGCTTTGAGCGTCGTATTGGTGTAAATTATCGTGGCGAAATCCAAATTATTATTCAGGTTTAGCATATAAGTTAAGTACCAAATTAGGTATTATTAGTATCAAATTCAATTCTTTCAACGTAAGTATCAAATGAGTTGAAGTTTAATGTCAAGGTATTCATTTAGAGATAAGAGAAAACAAGTTTATCGTTAACTTGATTTCGCACAAAGTCTCTGCAATTCTATGCGCTTTGCTTCTTCAGCAGAACAATAGTAATAAATTTTACAGTTTTCAACAAACAAGTTTATCTAAATGAGATTCAAGATGTCTCTTTAAGTTAAAATCTACCTAAATCTAAAATGTCACGTTTGCAATTGAATTAGGTGGTAATATGTCAATGAGTTTAAAATAAAAGGCCTCACCTTTAACGTCGAGGCCCCCTCGAAAGCGGTTCCAGCCCCTTAATCGAATCTTGTCCCCCAGAAGAGAAATAAACCGCTCCCATTTCTCATTGCCTTTCTCTGAAATATGGCCTTTTATTTTATGTAATCAAAGTAAATTTGAGATTAAAGGTTAATTGAGCAGAAGTTCTCTCCACCGAAAATTAAATGGTTTTCCAAGGATATAAATGCTAACGTGAAGTTACTTGAAATAATAACATTGTTTAATGCTTGCCTATTCTCAGTCCAAATTGAAGTCAATAATTTCAAATTGGTTGCATTTTTTTAAATCGGTAAACTTGGTATAGATATCGATAAAATAATACTTACCGATAAGTACGTATTATATGAGATATCGATATGTAGCAATGCTACAAAGATATTGGAAATCGATGTTTTTAATTTTTGTTTAAATTGGTATTTCGGAGTTTAAAAGCGATACTTTACCGTTGGAAAGCATTTCGTCGTCAGTCTTCTGGCCTGGCTTCATTATCATAACGCCTATTTTGAAATTCACCGAGCCCTCTTGTTCTTCGAGGAGCAAAACATCTTTTTGTAATTCTGGACACGTTATCTGCAATATAAAAATCTGGATTATTAAATAATTTTATGACGAAAATAACTACTTAAATAGGTTGAGAGTAAAATGTTAAGTTGTAAAAGCTACATGGTACCTACTGTTCGGCGGCGCCTGAAGTAAGTAGATTAAAAACGAAATATGTTTGCGTGAAAAAACTTTTATGGTGACATAGAATTCACCAGAAGTAATTTAATCGAAAAAATGTATGTAGGTACCTATCGTATATTTTTGTAAAATTTTAATTTGACTCGATGCGTATTGGTCGTAGACTCGTAGCAGCATCGTAGAGCGTTAACGATGTTATCAAACTAACATGATGGAATGAAGACACCAAACTAAAATATTTTGTTTGTTGTGTGTTTTATATACATATTTTTTTAATTTTCCAGTTCATCAGAATATTATCAAAAGTTCTGTGTCGGAGAGTTTACGTGAACTGCAAATGAAAATTTTCATGGCAATCTTTTTTTGATAACAAAAAAGAGCGTATCCATTTAGGACATAACAAGGTAAGTCACTTGCTTTATCTCAATATTTTTACAGTAGGTATCTATGTATGTTTTCTTTTATGATACCGATCACAATGTAAGAAATTACAGTTGGAACGAATTGGTATACTTAGTAGACTGGAACTACTACGATTTTTATGTTTTAGGTTTTAGGAATTTTTGCTTGTTTTTGGCGTCCTAGTGCTCACCTCTCTAGGCATTTTGTCAAGCCTCTCGATAGCGGTGAACTGTGCTAGAATCTGTTTGATAGTCGGCCGGGTGGGTGGCTGACCTCCCCCGCCGCTCCACGCACTCGCGGGTAGGTATATTTTATGCGCACCCTGTGAAAAAAAAATAAGCTTTGAGTGGAAAATATGGAAAAAGTTTGCGGAGTTTCTACTTTACTTATATCGTTATTTTAAGTGAAGAGAAAGTTAGACTGGATGGTAATATTCTCTTTGGTTAATATACAATATGTTAATAGAATATTGTATTACAGGCTACAGCAATGTTTAGGTCTTCCTTTTTCAACGTATCAGACTCTTCAAAGGTTGTCTTAATTTTCTTTACTCAAAACTCAAGTTTTGTATAAATAAACATGAAATAAACCAATATAAATTCGCGTTTATTGATACTTTACAAGAAATAACAAAGGAACATAAAAACAAATATGTACCTAAATATGCCGTAGAGAAAATAAAACCCGACATTCTGAAACGCCAATGCAACCGCATTCTCCGTTTTCGAAAGACGTGTAAAGTGCAATTGGTCGAAAATATCTAGAGACATGCAGAGACGGTATTCATTGAGAATGACTTCAATGTTCTTATTTTCTAAGTAATTTTACCAAAAATATATCTTTTACAAAATTATTTTGCTCGATATAAAGTAGAATCAGTGAAATATGTATTTATTCGATTTCATCGATCGAAAACTTTGCTGATTCAGCGTCCGATCGGACACACTATAAACTTTGAAACGATTCTTTTTTTTCGTTTTTGTTACTTAGAAGTTAAATTAATAGGTACCTACATGGTACCGAGGTACCTACATGGTACTAAAGAAATTCTTATCGCCCGCTACTTTATTGGTACAAAACTCCTTATTACCTGCAGATAAACACGTATGCAGTCTTGTACCGCAGCGGTACAAGATAATTACAGTACAAGATGTTATCATATTTTGAGATGTTGGTAAACACGGTTTCTTCACAAGTATAAATTAAAAATTTAAAAACCCCCGACATTCACCATTTTGTGGCAGCGGCCATCTTGGATTTGCAATAGTGCTATTCTACTAGTCAAGCCTTTTCATTTAATACCCATATTAAGGGAGTTGTGAAAAAATAATATGTAATCCGCCATTTTGTAGCGGCGGCCATCTTGGACCGATTTTCTTCAAACATAGCTAACAACACTCTCGACTAAATCACCTTTCAAACAAAAAAAACCGCATTCAAATCGGTCCACCCGTTTGAGCGCCACAGGGGAATAGACAGACACATACACACACATAGACACGTCAAACTTATAACACCCCTTCGTTTTTGTGCGGGGGGTTAAAAACTCGGGACTAAATTATTGACTGCCAACATTTTTACGCAAACGAAATCCTCAATATTCCCGAGAGTTCTAGTGGAGTTTATTTATCCGAGTATATAGTAATACTAGAATGTAATAACAGCGAGTGCTTACCATCTTGTTGAAGAGGATAGCTCGTAAAAGACCCGCACCCTCCTGCACTACGCTTAGGAGATACGGCTCTCGCGCCCCATCCACACCGATGTAGTTTTGATGCACTGCAATAAAATGATTTTTATTATTGTGGAACCATCTTCATCTTCATACAGAGATGTCTGGAGTGCTTGTTTCATGGTTAAAAGGAGACATGTAAAATTCTACAATACTTATTTATTTATTTTAAACTTCGCGTAATTATGGAATATGAGTTCCGCGTGGCACCAACGCGACACAAACGGCACGTAACATCAAAACCGTTTACGGAGAGAATATGCTTAGTCTAAGATCGGAGCACTCAAAAACGAACTCGAAAACTATTGATCGATTTCAGAGTAAAATAGACCTAAAATGGCTCTTATTAAGGTTTGAGTTCGCCAATACATTCAGTATTCGAACACAACGAGCGCCCCAAGCAGAAATGTTGTAAAATACATATTCGAACTATGGAATTACGACTTTAAAATACGAGTATTTGAGTTCATTTTGCTCTGAATTCACTTGTGATTCGATCAATAGTTTTCGAGTTCGTTTTCGAGTGCTCCGATCTTAGACTAAGCACTCTGTACAAACGAACGCACAACCCGTTATTGGTTTTCCCGATTCCGTTCTGAAAATTTTGACTTGAAAAATGAAGCTCGTGGTCGTCCGGAGACTTTGGTCAACAATAATGAATTAAAGGCGATTGTGGAAGCTGACGAAACTCAATCTACTGCTGAGCTAGCGGCAACTTTTGATGTAAGCATCAAAACAATAATGATCCATTTGCGACAAATTGGCAAGGTAAAAAAGCTTGATAGATGGGCGCCCCACAACCTTAACGATCGCCAGCGCAACGTACGCGTCGAGACCTGCCTTGCGCTGCTCAACAGGCAAAGAAATAAAGGAATTTTGAAACGAATTGTTACGTGTGACGAAAAATGGATTCTGTTCGACAATCGAAAGTGCTCAGCAAGTTGGTTAGACCCTGTTTCAGCACCAAAGCAATACCCTAAACCAAAAATGACTCCTAAAAAGGTGATGGTCACTGTTTGGTGGTCTAGTGCGGGTGTGATTCACCACAGCTTTTTACAAAACGGCATGAGCATTACTGCAGATGTGTTCTATGAAGAACTGGAGAGAATGATGGAGAAGCTTGCACATCTGCAACCAGAGTGCTTAGTCTAAGATCGGAGCACTCGAAAACGAACTCGAAAACTATTGATCGAATCACAAGTGAATTCAGAGCAAAATGAACTCAAATACTCGTATTTTAAAGTCGTAATTCCATAGTTCGAATATGTATTTTACAACATTTCTGCTTGGGGCGCTCGTTGTGTTCGAATGCTGAATGTATTGGCGAACTCAAACCTTAATACAAGCCATTTTAGGTCTATTTTACTCTGAAATCGATCAATAGTTTTCGAGTTCGTTTTCGAGTGCTCCGATCTTAGACTAAGCACTCAGCTTTGGTCAATCAGTCGTCCCCACTGCTCCTTCACGACAACGCGCGACCCCATACTGCGCAACAGACAGTCTCCAAGCTGCAAGAGCTGGGGTCGGAATACTCCCCAGACCTTGCACCTACCGACTATTACTTTTTCCAAAATTTAGACAACTTTTTAAGGGGTAAAAAATTCAATTCCCGAGAGGCAGTACAAAATGCCTTTGAAGAGTTTGTTGCCTCCAGTCCAGCTGATTTTTACAAGAAGGGCATCAATAAACTGCCGATGCGTTGGCAAAGATGCGTCGATTGCATGGGTGATTACTTTGAATAACAGAAATAAAAAAGTTTGATAAAATAAGTAACACTTTCACTTATTCCATACAAAACGTTACTAACTACGATAATGTTACTATTTAGTAGTATCAATTTATACCAGCTAAGCTACCTATTTTATATTGTTGGGTGGTATAATCAAAATTACTGTACATTTTCAAAATATTAATAAATTTCAGACAAAATTCCTGCTCGAGAAATATAAGACTATAATTTTATATAGGCTGCTAGAGAATATTATGTCAGCGGTTTCCGCAGTTGAGACCCCTCAGAGCACTTTAGAGTCCCGCAATAATACCCTTAACTCCTCTTACTTCGAGGGGCGAGATTATAGATTTAGGGTAGCCAAATGTAAGTATCTACTTGACATTTGTAGAGATTTATAGCAAGAAGGTGCAATAAACTATAAGTGACGAAGCGGATATTTTTCAACTCGGGTACTCCGTATTTTTTCATACCTTAATATCGTATCTACTTAATTAAGTATAATAAATAGACATGTCTCTTACTCATTACCGTTTATAGTCCAGTAACTTTAGTAATGTGACCTTGCGTTAAATCGGGTAGTTCTGATTTTTTGCAGACTTGTTTATGATGTTGGCCCAATGATTAATCCAAGTTTGTGACCTCGAGCGACGAACGCAACTTTGTCAAAAATCGAAAAAACCGCGCAAATTTGGGATTTTTTTCAGATTTTGGCGATTATAACCCAAAAGGACTAGTTCTTGACACTACCTTTTCAGGGCGTTTTTAAAGTAGAATAAAATTGCTACAATTTAAGACCAGAACCAGCTCTGTTGGTACATTACTTACTGAGATGCTCGTGAATTCTTAATCTCATACAAACTTCCATCTCCCATTGTACCAACTTAGGGGTAGTTTTTCCAAAATTCCTTCGACATGTAATTTTTAATTTTTAACCGAAAACCTAAATACCAATTTTCATGGATATAACTCGATAAATGACGAAAACGTGACGGGGTCAAATTTAAACTTTCATCCCCTACTTAACCCACTTGCGGATAGAATTTTCGAAAATCCTGAAATTCATATTTTTTATTTTTTATCGAAAGCCCAAATACCAATTTTCATGGATGTAACTTGATAAATGACAAACTTTCATACAAACTTTCGTCCCTTATTTAACCCTCTTAGGGGTAGAATTTCCAAATATCCTTTCATAATGTGCGCTTAAATCATAAAAGGAAGCTACTGTGAAAATTTCAAGTTCGTAGCTTTCAGTTGTTTAGGTTGTGCGTTGATGATCAGTCAGTCAGGACAAGCTTCTTGAAGCTAGAAACTTGAAATTTTCACAGTAGCTTCCTTTTATGATATAGGCGTACACTAGGAAAGGATTATTGGAAATTCCACCACTAAGGGGGTTAAATAGGGGATGAAAGTTTGTATGAAAGTCTGTCATTTTTCAAGTTACATCCATGAAAATTGGTATTTGGGCTTTCCATAAAAAATAAAAAATATGAATTTCAGGATTATTGAAATTTCTATCCGCAAGTGGGTTAAGTAGGGGATGAAAGTTTAAATGAGACCCCGTCACGTTTTCGTCATTTATCAAGTTATATCTATGAAAATTGGGATTTAGATGTTCGGTTAAAAATTAAGAATTACGTGTTAAAAGAATTGTGGAAAAACTACCCCTAAGTTGGTACAATGGGAGATGGAAGTTTGTATGAGATTAAAAATTCACGCAAGTGAAGTCGCGAGCATCTCAGTAAGTAATGTACCTACAGAGCTGGTTCTAGTCTTAAATTGTAGCAATTTTATTCTACTTTAAAAACGCCCTGAAAAGGTAGTGTCAAGAACTAGTCCTTTTGGGTTATAATCGTCAAAATCTGAAAAAAATCCCAAATTTTTGCGGTTTTTCGTTTTTTGACAAAGTTGCGTTCGTCGCTCGAGGTCACAAACTTGGATTAATCATTGGGCCAACATCATAAACAAGTCTGCAAAAAATCAGAACTACCCGATTTAACGCAAGGTACCCCATACTAGCAAATCCTAAAGTTACTGGACTATTAATCGGATACCATAAAGTAAGCCGCCATTTGACGCTTGACGTATGGATGCGCAAAAAATATTCTCTACCGAATTTTGAGGTCCCCAAAACAATTCACCCACGTTTCAATAAATTGTCCGCCAGAAATGTCTAAGACTCTATTTAAAAATTTTAAAAACAAAATTCTGTCTGTGGCCCATATCGCCATAGCTCGAGTGCTAAGACGAACTTGAAATTAAACACATTAACAAATGAATAGGGGATATAAAATAAAAAATATTATTAATAATAGTTTCGATTTTTAATCCGTAATCCGAAAGCGAGAATTTCACTCGTCAGTTTCAGGCTTGAAAACTAAGCATAATAGCTTTTTTGTTCTTAAATAAGCCTAAAAGATATAAAATAAGTGTTCCTCAAATAAGGTAAATAAATAAAATTGTGCTATTGGAAAGAGGGAAGGAAAGAGAGTCACTTACGCGTTTCTCCGAGAAGATTTTTGTGATTTGTTTACCTTTTAAGACAAGTAAGGGAAAACAGATTATACTTATACTTCTGGAGTACGGAACCCTCGGTGCGCGAGTCTGACTCGCACTTGGTCGGTTTTTTATTTGCATTATTCCATACGCTAGCAATGTGATAACCTCGCAGAAATTGTTGAAATAACTTAGTTTTGCATGGTGGTAAATTGCTTGCATCGAAATTTTTGATTTTTTTTCGATTGAACTCTTCGTTAACATCTGATACAGAGTAATTATTATAAAATAGCTGAACCCGGGCAGTATCAATATCAAGTACGTATGCCAGGAACATTATAAACACAAACAAATTTTTGTATTACGTTGAAAATATCTTGTATCTGTTCATCGGTGAACGACTCTGGATCTCCAAAATGCATAAAAGCTTCTTCATCATTACATTAAATGGTCCTTTACCTTATTTGAAGTAGGTATCAATTAAGCTAGGCTTCTAAATTGTATGAGTGCCCATACAAATCAAAGATCTATCTTAATTGGCGTCAACTATGCATATATTTTTTGTGGAGCTTTAAAGCGTCTGATAAAAGTTCTGGTCCATGGAAAGTGTCTGATACTGTTGGTAGTGGTTCGGAGTAGTATTCTACAATATATACATAAAATTCAGCCATGTGAATGTAAGTTAAGTTACTCTTATTTTTAGTTAACTTTCTCACTTGATATCTGCCCAGGTATCCAGTGGCGGATTAGATGACAACAGCGCTCTAGGCAGTACCCAAAGTACCTACCTCATCGGCAATAGATATGTCAATGTTTGGGTAAATTGTTTCAAGTTCTTTATTCCTTAAAGCCTTTGGGTGTTCCTCTGGTGCCCCTTTGTAATCTCGCGCCCCTAGGCATGTGCCTAGTTTGCCTAAAGGATAATCCGCCACTGCAGGTATCACAGGTACGAACTCCACAAATACGCAGGTATTCAAAGCACATGAGACCTTTCTGAGAGTCTAAGGTTTCATCTTTCAGAAAATACTTAAGTTATGTCTTATCGTTCTGGGATCTTGGTCTATACATACCTAATTATAATATGACTTAAGATGTAAATTCGTTATGAAACTCATTATTTTTGGTCTGAGAAGTTTGCCATCCTCCAGATTAGCGTTGAAGTTTCTACGTGTAATGCAGGTGTGTTATGTAACTTACGAGTAGTATTATTTACCTTCTATGCTGTAGGTAAGGTTTAAAAAGGATTATAATATTAATATTTTATGCAGGGATTAGAAAGTTTTGCTAGAGATAAAAATATTAGGTACCTACCTATCTATTCGGTTGTTTTTGTTTTTGTAAAATCTGAAAATAGTTTATTCAAAATCAGGAACCAAATTTTGTTACATTTTATCCCAAAAAAATATTAGAAACGTATAAAGTGGGATACACGATACTATTTTACTTAATTATTAACTTTTTTTTTTAATGAATATATATTTCTATAATTTATCTATAGTGCCTTTTATAGAATTTATTTTACGTAGCTCCATATTTTAAAGAAATTGTTAACTTTGGGTCCTAAACCTGAAAGTGAAAGGAAACGTACCTACTAAGGAAAGCAGTCAGCTCTTTTTGATAAGAATTCTTTTAAATATCAAAATGGCTAAATATTACACATTCCAGCTCCTTTGTTACGCTGGTATGGTATGTACCTACAAATAAAGTCGTCTGCCTATGACGTTTATAAAGTAGTAGCCTACTTATGTAGAAGCCGCCTCGTCGCTGTCACTACCCCCTGAGGTGGTACAGCAATTCGCAATAATATCACTTAACAGCTCTCTTGTATTACAAGGGCCGAGGTTATAGGTTTGGTAGGCGCTGCGATATCAGTGATTTATAACAAAGGGCAAAAGTAGGTGACCTAACAAGTAGGGTATCCAACAGTCCGGAAATCCGAGACGTTATTATAGAAAATCATTGGGAAAACTCGCTCCTTTTGCGGGAAGAAAATCAGGTACTAAGTAGACAGCTTATTCTATCATTGTACAAAAGTATGGGCAACAGACTACACGTTTGTACACATGTACATAGTACATACCTATAGGGAATAGAGGGGGCTTAGGAAATAAATTCCAGAACGTGTGGCCTTTTTATTGGTGTGAAGTTTAGTTTTTTAAGTTTTCAGACGGACATATGTGGTAGGCTGATTTAATACGATGATATTTGATGACAGAATAGTGGATACTGTAGAGACGCTCGTAAAAGTTCCGCATCATAGTAGAAAATCCCTGAAATAACTTTTGGTATCTGGTAGGGCGCTAAACTTTCTTGACAATGTTCGGTATAGAACGCGACCTAATTTCGTGTGTCTAAGTCTCAACAGCAAAGGCATACTTGAAAGTGAAAGGTCGTTTATTGTTCTATTCTTATTCCCTAAGACTATATTCGAAGTAAATTGAAAAAAACCATAATAATATGTTCTATTGGGAAAATTAAAATAAATAAAACGAACTTATCTACATAAATCTACCTCCCCGGATTATGTAAAAAAGATTGCTACAGTTTAATGATCACATTTGCCTCTGTTTGACCAATAAAATAATCTACCTATAGCTATTGGAAAAAATACAATCCAACTGCTATAGATTATTTTATTGGTCTCTCTTAGACAATCGGGGGGCTAGTTTCTTACTGTAACTATTAACTTTGTCAAAATTATATGAGTAATACTCAACTTTTCCAGGTAAACAAGATTGGATATATTTTAATCCCAATACAGCGTGTTTTTTCGTAATTTCTCTTCATTGCTCTTTTCAATAAATTATTCGCACGAGTATGTAAATACTGGCAATTTCCAAGAAATGTCCTCATTATTTAAGTTTCGCTGTTGAATAAAACATGTAGCGTGTGTTTATTGAAACGTATGAAAGCGTTTTTGGGGTAAACAGAATATCTCTGTTATTCCAGCGATGTTCATAAATAATTTAACGATTTTAACAGTTGCCTAATTTAAATATTTATATCGCAAAAATATTATGTTGTGAAGTAGTTTAAGTTTAAAAAAATTTGATATTATTTTTTGTGACATATTATTTTTCAAGATTCAAAATAACATTAATCATCAACGAGTCAAGTAGCTTCGAACAATGAACACATTAAAAATACTAAACATCTTGCCGTCTCCGGCGAACTCATTGAAAGCAGACAAAACATGGAGACAATGGCATCTTCAATTACTCCATGGACTTCGAAGAACGAGTCGACAGTCGCTATAAGCCCATAAGGAAGGAGCAAATTGTATAAAACGGCTATGCACTAAGCCAAGACGGTCATTCTCTACTTATCACTCCTAGAGTTAACTAGTTAATTTAGTTTTATATAAATTGTAATTTAAAAAATTACATTGATAAATATTTTTTAAGAAAGTCAGAGTTCGGGTTATTTTGACTAACGGATCATTTAGCTTCGCTGGGGTGGAATTTCTCAAGATCCTTTCAGTGGAGGGTTTTCGTTTCTATGTTTTGATGTTTAATAAAACCTAATGCGGAAGGTCAATCTTTTATACCTACAAGTAATTATAACAATAGAAAGATTGCTCCTGATAAGTATTATTAAGGACTCAATTGTCAATGATTGCAAAAATTTACGGACCTGTCTGCTGTAGGGCGCACTTGGGAACAGATCAATAATTATTTATTTATTAACTCGGGAATAAAGCATAAATTCAACAGTAGTTGACCTTCCTCTCAAGATTTCTGTGCCTGAATAAAACTTTGTTATTTAATTATTCTCATTCGATTAAGAATTGTTTAAAATGAAAACATTTTGGCGTTCATCATTAATTTTATCAAAGTTTGCGTAAAGTCTGTGAACGCAAAACTGTTCAATCAGCTTGAAAATAATTATTTCGGTGAAGTTCTTAGGGTAAATATTTGGAGAACATTATACATTATATATACATTAAATACAGGTACATATTGAAATCTTATATCTATGAGGAAAAAACTGACACAAAAATCGAAATTTGGAAAGATAAATTAAAAATTAACAAACCCCCGACATTTGCCATTTTGTAGCGGCGGCCATCTTGGATCGATTTTCATCAAACATAGCTAACAACACTAACTAATTCACCTTTCAAACAAAAGAAACCGCATTCAAATCGGTTCACCCGTTTCAGCGCTACGGGGGAACAGACTCACACACACACACACACAGACACGTCAAACTTTTAACGCCCCGTCGTTTCTGCGTCTGGGGTTAAAAAACACGTTAACAGAAGTTGAGGTCAAAAGAAGTTAAAAGAAAACATTATTAATTTTCCATTCGACTAACAAAGGAGCTAAATGATTTTGGTAAAATGTATTTCCACACCTCTCCAAAGTCAGAATGCTACGCACGTAGACGCCAGATTACACATCGGGATGTGACGTGGTTTTCTTTCATGTGTTGTGTGCCCACACGACACGCACCGTTTACTTTTCATTTCCTTCTGATTAAAAGATATAAAGCAAAGAATGTAATAAAGTAAAATTATTTGGAGTTTGAATTTATTTTTTTCATGTACAATCTGTGCAGGATCTAGCACCGGTTCAGAAAACAGATTCTGCTGAGAAGAGCCGGCAAGAATCTGTGCAGTTGCTCAAAACTTGAATGTGGTATTTAGGTGAATCAATGTAACAAATTATTATACCATCCTGTGGGAAACTTTAATTGTGTATGATCTATATAATAACTTCAACTTTTTAATTTTGACACATTGTTTAAATTTCGTGTTATGGCAAATCTAAAAATTCCTTCAGTATCATGCTATTAAAGCCATATTTTATACTCAATCCCAGAAAGGATTTCTGAATTTTGCGCAAACAACATTATGGTGTTGTAAGTTTATGATACTTATTAGTAAGTCGATAATGTGAATCAACTCTTTGTATATACATAAATATGAATATTTTGTTTCACAAAAACCATTACTGTAAATATACTTTGAAGCCACCATAAGTATACCAATCTCTTTAAACTTTTTACGAAGGGATTCACGCGATCCGAGTTTATATATGTAGGTACTATTATTAGTTAAATTGATCAGATGCTCTTTTTTACTTTATAAAAATAGTTTCGCTATAAGCATATATATACAGCTCTGCGCCACAATAAGATTCTATGTGATATTTATTATACAGTTTAAGTCGGCAAAGTAGACAGTTCTAGCTGTTTCAACGTCGGCAAATTTTCCTAACAGCAAATGCAGCTGGACCACAGAATACATATTAGTACAAGTATGAGCTCAGTTTGCCTGCTAAAGTATAAATGGGTGCCCCATTGAAGCTTACTATGCAAGATTACTTTCAGAAAACTGTGTCCATTTTTAGTTTTTCTAAATTTATTATTATTGTTTGAAAAATTTTCTTTACATTAGGTAGTACCAAATATTCTGAATAGTAATTGATTTTTTTTGCATTAAAAAAAACCGGTCAAGTGCGAGTCAGACTCGCGCACCGAGGGTTCCGTACTCCAGAAGTATAAGTAGGTACAATCTGTTTTTCATTAGCTTGTCTTAAAAGGTAAGGTGCTAATAATTAAGCTAGGGCTCTAAATTGTATGAGCACTCATACAACTCAGAGGTCTATCTTAATTGGCTTAACTATGTATGTATGGGGAGACCCTTTAATTTCCAACTTTTTTTAGTTTTTGGAATTTTTCCTTTATTTGTGCTGTAAGATCTGGCTTTTTGCCAAATTTCGTAATTCTAGGTCAACTGGAACTACCATTTAGGTTTTCGACCCAAAACCTTGCTTTTGACCAAAATTGACAAATCTAGGTCAACCGGAAGTACCCTATAGGTTTTCGTGCGACTTTATCTGTTTATTGTATCGATAGGTAGATATATATTTTGTTAGAAGGGGAAACAAGCAGAAACTAAGTGGTTACAATCTTGTTAAGATTTATTCGATTCTTACAAAGAGAATTGTATCAATTCAATAAATATCAACAACCTGTATCTCGGAGAAAATATTTCCTATATTTATCAAGATATAGGTAGTTAGGTGTTTTAATGTATATTGTTAGGTGTTTAATGTTATTTTGGGTTCAGAATAGATGTTAAAAAATGAGAAATTAGGTAATTTTGTTTTGTGTTTCTAGTACTTAAGTCATAATGAAAATCACCAAAACTCAAACCTATTTAAGTTTATTGTAAGTGCTACGAACAATTTTTGTTTATTTTTTAACGTTTGTTATATTGTTGACGTTTGCTTTTTTAAAGTAGAGCAAGTGTTAACGCTCATAATTACAATTGTGAGGGACATTTGTGTGCCTACCGTCACTTTGGTATTTGTGCGAGTACCTATGTGTGTGTGCGATGCGCTCGGTCCTACGTTATGCCCATATAAGGCAATAATTTGAATGCGGGAAGATGACCTCATGAGATGACGCGTCGCGCTGTGGGCGTGGCCAATGTTATATATAGGCTAAGATTTGAAATAAAGACGCTCTTTGCTGTTAACACTCAAACTACTAGTTTTCTTTCTTCTCCTTCGAATCTATTGTAGAGGACTCGCTAATCGGGCCCTCATGTGTCGGTTCTCATAACTGACATAAGTGGCGACCGTGACAGGACACTTCAAGAAGAAAGCCAATTACTCAGCCAGCAAGAGTCGCGTTGTAGCCATCGCCGGTACGACAATATTCGGACCGCAGCATCGGGCGCAACATACGAAGACGTAGTCATCGCCGGGACGCTAATCGTTTCGCAGCAGGAGACTCGTCATCTCAATAAACTACACTGAAGCCTCATCGGACGCTAATCGTCTCGCAACATCAGGCAATCATCATCTCCAAAAAACTACGTTGAAGCCTCGTCGAACGCCAATCGTCTCGCAGCATCAAGGCTCATCTTCTACACAAACTACATCGAAGCTATCGCCGCGACGCCAATCGTCTCGCAGCATCAAGGCTCGTCATCTACACGAGCTACCTACGTCTGAAGCCATCGCCGGGACGCAAATCGGACCGCAGCATCGGGCTCAGGCAGAGAAACTACCTATACGCCGGCGTCAGTGGAGGCCGGACCAATAAATCAGATAAGTGTCCTATCCAAATCACAAACACACGACATTCATCCAATCAGCCACGAATCCATCTCACATCCATTTCGATTAACCATCCATCGCTCCATAATCACCCATATATCACGCACTAATCATATAGTCATCCATTCTGCATAATTAAATTCACTAATTTCATAATTCACTAACATTTGTTTACGTCATACGTTAGGCATTTGTTCAAATTCAAACAATTGCAACGGTGACGCGCGCACTCAATTCGACTGCGCGGGCGACTGAATAGTGAATAACGGTTCGCGTTGCACCCAGAAGTAGGAGCGTATAGCTATATTTAACTTGCACCGAGCGATAAGAAACCAGTTTTTTGTTTATTCAAGCCGTTCTAACGCTTCACTATGTCACTGAAGGAATTAATTGTGAAACGTAGCAGCGTCAAGGGACGCGTTACTAAATTCAAAAACTACATTTCAAAGATTAGTAACCTTTCAGTGTTGGATTCATTGCAATTACGCGAATTAAAATTTAAATTACGTAAACTTGAATGCTTAGATAGCGAATTCAGCGACTTGCAAAGTCTGATAGAAATTTTAAATGGTGATATTTTAGACGTCGAATTAGATATTCGTGAAGAAATAGAAAACGAAATAGCTAGTGCAATATCGTTGGCCCAATATATTTTGTCGCGTAATAATTCAAAAGTGCCGTGTTTTAACAATGCTCAAAGTGACTCACATAGTCATCAAGGGCAATGCAGCTCGCACGGTATCGGTTTTGAACTACCGTCGATTCATATCGCGAAATTTGACGGTACTGTTTTTCGTTGGCTCGAATTTCGAGATACTTTCAACGCTCTTATTCACGATAACGATCACATATTACCTATTCACAAATTTCATTATTTAAACTCGTACTTAGAGGGAGATGCCGCGCGTGTTATCGGCAATCTCGAAGTTTGTGCTTTAAACTACGACAAGGCATGGACTTTATTATGTGAACGTTACGACAATAAGAGACAATTAATAAGTAATTACCTCGACGCTTTGTTCAATTTCGAGACACTGTCCCGCGAATCGGAACAGTCATTGCGTACTTTAATAGATAACGTAAACAAAATTTTACGCGTGTTCGCAAGTTTAGGCCAACCTACAAACCAGTGGGATACGCAAATCATTCACATGGTTAGTTCTAAATTAGACAGCCAAACAAGTATGAAATGGGAGGAGTATGGAAAATCTTTAAGCGATATGCCAACTTTAGATCAATTTTATAACTTTCTTAAGGATCGTGCCGATGTTTTAGAATCATTCAATGAAAACAAAATACAAAACAAGTGTGTTTCATCTAGCGCCGCGCCTATCGCGAGCGATATCAATAGCAATAAGCAAAGTCATTGCAACTTTGCATCGAGCGACTCTTTCAATGAGCGCTCAGATAATCAAATAACTAAAATTGGGGAGTTAAAAGATTTACCCCAACAGTCACTATTGAGTGACAGCGAGAAGGCATGTGAGCCATATTTTAAAACTCACACCACTCGCCTAGAATCAGATAAATTTTGTGTCAGGCTACCCCTTAGAGATTCGCCGTCGATCTTAGGGGATTCAATTAGCCAGGCTAATACAGGATTTTATAATCTTGAGAATCGATTCAGTAAACAATCCGAACAAAACAACGTTAAAACTAAACTCCAAACAGTTTTAAGTACCTATAACAAATTTGATCGATTAGAATTGCTTTCACCCGCTACGATTCAAACAAAAACATTAATTCAAAAATTAGGGATTTTGAAGGTAGAATGCGATCTACTCGTACCGAGCGCTATATTAAAAGAATGGGAGCGTATGCAAGCAAATACAGCTATGTTGTTTACAATTGAAATACCGAGATATGTACTTTGCGACAATCACATTAAGGTCGAACTTCATTTGTTTTGCGATGCGTCTATGAGCGCGTATGGCGCGCGCATTTGTTTAAAGTTAATCGGCAATTATTGTCCTATTAATATCAACTCTAAGGTTGCTGACGAGATACCCAAATTAAAAACACCCTCAGTTACTATTGAACCAGATTTGATTAAATTCGAAAATCATTCAAAGTTCATTAAATTAAAACTCGGTGCCGCGTATGTACTAATATTTGTACACAATTGCACAAACTATAATTCAAGGCGCGCGGGTAATATAACGCTATCGGAGCTAGAAGAGTCGTTTTTAAAACTTGTCATTTCAAGTCAGCAAAGTTCATTTCAAATTGAATACTATAATCTTCTAAAGAAATTACCTATCAGCGCTAAGAGCAAGCTCTTATCTCTTAGCTCATTCTTAGACAAAAACAAAGTTATGCGGGTAGGCGGTAGACTCGATTCGTCTGCATACGAGTATAACAAAAAACATCCGATCTTACTAGGCGGTGAACATTATTTGACGAAATTATTATTTCGTTACGATCATAAGCGTCTTTTACACGCAGGGCTACAAGCGCTTCTATATTCTATTAGAGAGACAGTGTGGCCAATGGGGGGAAGGACTTTAGCGAAACGTACAGTGCGCGATTGCGTAACGTGTAGGCGTCACAGAGACAAAACAATGACTCCCTTAATGGGAAGTTTACCTACACAGCGTGTAATGTCTGCTTTTCAATTCCATACGGTTGGAATCGACTTCGCGGGTCCGTTCTCAATATTGAATATAAAGGGTCGAGGTGCAAAAACTAACGCTAAACCTAAGTGCTATTTATGTTTGTTTATTTGTTTCCGTTATAAATTATGTGATAACGGCATCGATCTAGTAGCCGCCACCAAAGAAATCACTCACCTTTTAAAGTCTAACCCAGTCATATCTGACTTTGCAGTCGATGATCAAATTAAATTTTCTTTTATACCTGCCTACGCTCCGCACTTCAGCGGGCTATGTGAAGCGCGAAATAAATCCGCCAAGCAACTTATTAAACTTTATTTAGGAAACAATAATTTTACTTTCGAGGAGTTGAGTACGCTTTTTACGCAAGTGGAGGCTATATTGAATAGTCGTCCCTTGTATCCTCTCTCTTCCTCTCCTGATGATTTTCTCCCTCTTTCCCCAGGACATTTCCTGATCGGTCGGCCTCTGACTGCGCCGCCGTCACCGAGCTTGGAGGACTTCACTTCGAGCAGCCTCGACCACTACGCGAGGCTGGAGCAGGCGCGCCAGCAATTCTGGCGCCGCTGGCAACGAGACTTCACCAGCGAATTACAACAGAGCACCAAATGCACCTGGTCCCGACGGAGTTCCCCGTGTCGCGGATATTCGAACCATGAGAAGAATAGTGCTCAGAACATTAACTCGCTTTTGCCCCTAGTTTTCGCTTGATTCTTAAACGCTTAGCGTTTCAGAGGGGGGAATTTATGTTAACGCTCATAATTACAATTGTGAGGGACATTTGTGTGCCTACCGTCACTTTGGTATTTGTGCGAGTACCTATGTGTGTGTGCGATGCGCTCGGTCCTACGTTATGCCCATATAAGGCAATAATTTGAATGCGGGAAGATGACCTCATGAGATGACGCGTCGCGCTGTGGGCGTGGCCAATGTTATATATAGGCTAAGATTTGAAATAAAGACGCTCTTTGCTGTTAACACTCAAACTACTAGTTTTCTTTCTTCTCCTTCGAATCTATTGTAGAGGACTCGCTAATCGGGCCCTCATGTGTCGGTTCTCATAACTGACAGCAAGGTTTAGTAATATGGAACGATGAAACAAATAACCGCGCAACTTAACAGTAGGTACAAAAATTATATTTATATATTTTGTAGTGGAAAAAACACTTACTTTTTCCAAGAAAATATTTGAAATACCACCGCGTCTGGAACTCGGGGTTTTCAAGAACTGGCGCGCTGGGTGGTCCAAACAACTGTAACAAAAATACGTACGTCACAAAATTATAATATAACTACGTTATACGTGACAAAGAACTAATGTCAAGAAGAAAAGAAGTAAAGAAGAGAGTAAGGAAGAAAATCTATAATATAATAAAACTGTAACAGATCCAATTCTGTACATTGAAGATATTTTGAAAATTTTTATTGGAGGGCACTCTATAATCGATACTGAAGCCAAAACTGCAGTTTTTTTCATTTTTGTCTGTCTGTCTGTCTGTCTGTCTGTATCTTGGCCGCGCATCACGCCGAAACTACTGAACGGAATCGAATGAAACTTGGTACGATTTGAGTTTATACTCCGAGGTAGGACATAGAATACTTTTTATCCCGAAATTCAGCACGGTTCCCTTGGGAGAGGGGAAGAAAGTTAAAAGTGTATTTAGCTGTAATTCATTAACGCGTAGTTCGATTTAACTTATTCTTTTTTTGTTAGAAAGGTAGTACTTTAAGTATTGTCCCGTAAATATTTCAAGGTCATAGGTTTTTTAGTTCAGAAATGACAGACATTTATTGGGTTCAAATAACTTGGGACCCGGATCTTTGAACGTACGGCTTATTTTAAACTGGTGTGCGTTTAAATTTATGTTTGTCGGTCTGTCTATTTGTTCCAACTAATCTCCGAAACGGCTGGATCGATTTTAACGGAACTTTCAATGGCAGATAGGTGATGTTATAAGGAGTAACTTAGGCTACATTTAGTTTAAGTACATAAAAGAATTATGGGATCCGGTCCGATCCTATATAAAACCTAAAAACATGCGAACGAAGTCGCGGGGGTCAGCTAGTAATATATAAAGGTTTAAAGTTGTTCATTAGTCCTACAACACCTAGGTATACACATCCAGTTGGCACCACGTAAAAGGACCTCTGGAAGACAGTGGCGGAGATTTCTCTACGCATAAGCGAAGAATATAGATCGATAAGTCACCCACTATAGATTAAAGATCAGAGTTCTTTTTATTTGCCGTAATATTTACGGCAAGTGTAGGTCAATTAGTTTAACATGGTTTTTTGGACATATTTTTGGAGTTATAATTCGTTTTATCAACTAATTAATTATCAAAACAGTGCATTTAATTATCCGTGGCCAGTGAGCTGCAACTCCAGGCAATTTGTTGTATATTTAAAAAAAACATAATATATTATGTATTAAATGCTGAGCCTCTACTAATAATAATGTGTAATCTCTGTTAAATGTGTTTATATGTAAATTATAAATATGATAATGGGATTAAATCTCATTTACATAACTGAAAACATTATTACTGAATAAATTAGTAAGAGTATTAATTACTATTGAACGTATTACCAGTATACTAACTAACTAGTGGCAACTTATTCGTCTGCGGATCGCTAGGTCCCGTTAGTAACAAGTTATTAGGTGTTCTCTCAATAAATTATATAATAAGACAGTTTACTTTCTTGTTATTATAAGTTATTATTCTTCTTTTATACCTGTAATTTTTCTCTTTTTATTCTGTGGTGCTTATTTATATCCCGAATAAATGATTATTTATTTATTTATTTAAATTCTCAATAGCAGCCCGGCTTGGAAGTTGACGGTACTACACCCTCGTGTCTCGTGGAGCACGAAAAGCCGTCGCTCCTGTGCCTGATCTCTCCGGTCGTGTCGGATTGCCGCTCCGGCGGACTATGACAGTGCTGGGATTACTACTACTATTACTATTTCATGGTTACATGATTGTAGGGATATTTTTTGATCCTAAAGAGTGCGAAGCGCACACACTTATGCATTGTAGTGTCTCCAGCGTGGTAAGCGACTGGCTGCCGTGGTTAAAAATTAGTCAGGAGAACGTTATTATCAATAGAACGAGTATAGAAAAATCCCGCAACGCGTGTAGAATTCAAGCAGCTTATACCACATGCTCGTATAATAGCTAATAATAAATATCTACTCTGAATCATCTGGGATCTTGTAGTCTTGCAAAATGTGAGGAAGTATTCGTATAGCCTGGCCCAGACTCAGCCAGATTTCGTAAACAGTCAGAATGTTATTATTTCACGCACGTCCTTCGGCCTAATGGTGATTGATGCAGCTAAAACCGTTGTCAAATGAAGTTTTTCGATTAAGTTAGAGTTCAGTATTCGTAGATATACATAAATTAATGCTACGAATGCTACAAGTGCTACGAACATTTTATATAAGGCTGTATTTATATAGGTTCATACTACAACGTACGATGTCTGTGTGCTTAGTCTAAAGCGGAGCACTCGAAAACGAACTCGAAAACTATTGATCGATTTCAGAGTAAAATAGACCTAAAATGTCTTGTATTAAGGTTTGAGTTCGCCAATACATTCAGCATTCGAACACAACGAGCGCTTCATTCTTTAGTAAAGAATGAAGTACATAGTACGCTGATGTCGGTCAGATATGTTTACACATCATTACATCACTGCATTGCTACGCTGATAGGGCCGACAGCGTCACATAGGAACGGCGCGACTATGACTTTATTACTATAATTATTGTGAATCTAACTATGAATATTTGGCATGGCTTGGCCTTGGCATTCTCTACACGTTGAATGTGGTCTAGTACCTACACAAATTAGCCCCAATTCTCACCTCGTCCTTTTCTCCAAGCGAGTTGCCATTTTCGAGGCGGTACCGTCGCAGCACTGTGTCCGCTGCACCGCCGCCATCGGTTGATGCCGATAACTGCAACAAACATATAACCCATGAGGTTTTTGTTTTATTCAACTACAAGTTAGCCCTTGACTGCAATCTCACCTGATGGTAAGTGATGATGTAGTCCAAGATGGAAGCGGGCTAACTTGGAAGAGGTATGTATACCCCTTGATCGGTTTCTACACGGCATCGTACCGGAACGCTAAATCGCTTGGCGGCACGGCTTTGCCGGTAGGGTGGTAACCAGCCACGGCTTAAGCCTCCCACCAGACCAGACCAGAGACAATTTAGAAATTATAAAATCCCAAATTGCCCCAGCCGGGAATCGAACCCGGGACCTCCCACTTATAAGACCACAGCGCTCACCACTGCGCCAGGGAGTTCGTCAGGGAGGTATCGTGGGACACTCCCAGAAGTTTTCTCTATCATCATCGTTCATCATTGTGGGCATCGTTGTCCATATGAGCTATCTCATTCCGAGATTGTTAACTGACGTGAACTCGAAGTTTAACTAGAAGTTTAAGTTACAAAATGAGGTCATGAATAAGAGAGTCAGGGTCGGAATTAGTCTGGCTATCTAGATAAACTCTGTACGTGTGTATTGTCGGTTTAATATTCTGAGAATACTTGTCCTATTAGGTTTAAATAAGGCTTAAAATTAGGCGTGACAAGTAAGTTCCGGTTCTTGGTCGAAAGTCACCAAGTAAAGAAATTTTTCGATTTAGGCAAACTAACTACGTTTTCTTTAGGTAGACCGAAACGGTAAAACAAATCATTACCGGTAATATTCAGTTCTTCCATATTATGATTACCAAACGAAGTGATGATTATTACTAGTAGGTACTGGTGTATGTATATCTATTATCTACCTAAACAAATATGACTGCCTACCTGTGAGTACCTAGGTACTTTAAAAATTTTATTCGTGGCTGTAACCTTGCTGACGAAGTACAAACTATTTGCGTTTGAACCCGAACTCGTCAAACAGAGCTTGTTGCGCGATCTCATTTCCCAAACTAAATTCAATTCGTCTCCGTAATACCGAGAAAATGTTTTATTTGCTCGCGAAATAGCTTACGGAGATCGTGATTTGTCATTTCTTATTCAATTTCGACCTCGGTTTATGACTGGGGTATTGAGGGTTATTTGCGCGAATGTACTCGCAATCACAACTGCCATCGAAACAGATGATCGCGATTACATTTTGAGCTATTGCAATTTGATTTGTTTTAGTTTCAGGTTGACCAGTTGGTGGTATTTATTTTAATTTTGTATTTTGATAATTTTCACTGCAATTTTTTTAATTTTAATATTTAATTCTAATTTTAATTTTTTGGCAAATGTTATGATACCTTTAATAAGTTGTACCTACATCTAGTTATGTGTGTTCTTAAGTACTTTGTCGTAATTAAGTAGCGATGTTTGGATATCCTAATAAAAAATAAATGTATTAGACGATGTGAACCCACCAAGCCAGTATCCGCACTCGCAGGAAGAGTTGCTTGGTTTTTGCCATACACATCAGAAATCAGATTTTCCTCGAGCAAATTTTCGGGCAGACCGCTAATTTACATATTATAATATTGTTTTGTTGACTTTATTCGTATGTGCATGAAATTGCTTAGATATTTTTATATACTAACTAATCTATCTATATAATATATATAAATTAATGCCACTTTTCGTTGTAATTTTATAACTCAGGAACGGGCTCACCTACCCAAACCAAATGTTTAGGCTATATTCGGACTATTTAGAAGATGGTTTATGTGAAGTTTGCACAAAATCGGTCGAGCGGTTCTTCATTTATCACATTTTTTGTAACAAATATATATATTGGTCTGTGGGTGTGGCATACACGGTAGGTGGCGCTGATGTCGGTATGTCACCGGGCAGGACTACGTCTGCCAGGTCCACTAGTATAATATGAAATGAACATAACTGACACGTATTTTCCAACTTAGTGGGAAAAGAGAAAAGATTTATTGTTAGCACTCAGTGCAGTGTCAATTTGAAAGACTTTATTGCGATGATGGTCAGTACCAAAGACTAATATATCTGAAGCAATTATATTTATCTAACTAACTATACCCTTAGTAGATATACGTAATTTATCATTTTCATATTAAAAAATTAATATAAGATACGTATACCTACTATGGAGAAGCCTTGACCTTATTCCGTCCAACTTTGGCCTTAACGACCGAGTTTTAAAATTCATTAAGTAGGTAGCTGTTATATTACAACATATATATAAAAAGTTAGGATTAAAGACTTAATTTACGGTATAGAAGTAGAAAGATAGTAATTAATTAAATCACGCAGTGTTGATGTTACAACATGCCTAATACATTTATTATACACGGGAGATAACTTTCCTTTTAAAATGTAGCTTATATATTTAAGGATAAGGATCCTTTTAATAAAATGATAGTGACCCGAATAACATCTTTTGATAGCAAGTTTTATGGCTGCAATTTCCGTCGTAATGAACCGCGCCGCGCCGCCCTCTGTATTGCCGTTGATCCTTTAGCCGTTAAATATTCCGTTATATTAAAGCATAACCTGTAAGCACGTGGTATGTATGTTTATTACTGCTCATCCACACGTTCGCCAACATGCTGGCCCATCTTATGGCCCAATATGTTGGCAAAACGTGTAGAGCGGGAGTTGGAAGGTATTGGAACGATGGCCCGCAAGTTGGTCCGCAGGTTGGCCCGGAGCATACTGTGGACCTTCCAACGTATGGACGCGAACACAAACTCCTCGCCCAACACCTTCCAACATATCCGCCATCATGTTGGCCAACGTGTAGAGGCGCCTTTAGACGGGAGTATTAAGAGAGCGATTAAGGTGAAGGTGTTATGGTACGATTTTATCTACACCTATTTGACTAAGGTAAAGTCTCCTTATTCCGTGGTATTCTAAAATTGGCACCCAATTCCGAGGTATATAGAAAAACAGCGTTTTCAACCGATCCCCAAGCTATTTTTTACTGCAACATATCTTAATCAATTGATAGTTTATCATTCCATAGATAAATGACGAAATTGTTAGTTTTATATGTATATGTTTTAAAATAACCAGCAAGTTTTACACTAGCAGCCGGCCCGAACGCATGTTTCATACATTTCGGACCTCGTGCACGAAATACCTACATTTTTTTAAATAGTGTTTATCCGTTAATTTTGAGCTTTATTTGTTTTTATTTAGATTTGAATATTTGAAGGACTATATTTTCAATCGTAAACAATCAACTTTTGTGAATATTTGTAAAGAAATTAAGGTGAAAATAGGTTTTGAAAATACCTCGGCGTTAGGTGCCAAATATTTTAGCCGGTTCCTAACGCCGTGGTATACCGCGGAATTGCGATTTCATAGACTTCATAACTTTTTCAATTTTTAGAGTCGTTTTATGTTAAATACTTCTTGTTTCGGTTTTGAATATTTAAATAGGCAATAAGGTTACAGAGTCCTAATTACGAGGTACACTTTGGCGTCTCAATCACTAACTATACCGTGTCAAAGTTTACCTATTTAGGTAATTTATTGATAGATTGTATGGGAAAGCTAAAGAAAATTAATTTAAAAGAAAATTAAATTTATACATATTTCGATGCAATTTTGAGAGAGTATTGTACATATTTACGAAGATAATCTAATTAAGCTTTAAATTATTTGTTTATTATGGAAAAATCTTTTCTTTTTTAACACTCGGAATTAGGAAACGTGTTTTTTGTTACAAAACTCAATTCCGTGGTATTACCTCGGAATAAGGTTCTATGAGCCCCTAATTATGTGGTATGGATAGAAATACTACCTCGGAATAAGGTTCTATGAGCCTCTAATTACGTGGTATGTATAGAAATAAAATACAGGATGCTCACAATATTTCAGTATGGTTTCAGTTACACCAAGTATCATTCGCGTTCAGTCACGCAAACATTCATATTCTAAAACATTTATCTTATTATTGCTCGTGCTGATTCATTCACTGACTCACTCATTGATCACCCCTCCTGTAAAATTTTGTATAAAAAAATTTTTTTCACTAATGATTCCGTATAGAAGACAAAAATTCATTCGGAACAAAAATATGGAGAGAGCTGATGATTGAGGATTTCGGAGACGGGTGAAGAGCACGCTTAAGGTATTGAAGATAGGAGGGGGGTGCTTGAGCAAATGTCATTCAAAACGTCATCCAATTGGCAGTGAGCTGAAAAAAATTCAAAATGGCGAAAAAAAGATGGCCGCCATACAAATTTCGTCGGTGTCCACCTCGGAGGGTAAAAAAATGGAAGAGTGGTTTCCTAGCAACAGATGATCAGGATCCAAAGGTTTATTCGATGAATAGAAAAAAAACCAAAATGGTGGAATTTATTTTTCCATAGAAAATGTATGGCGAATATTGAAGAGACTACAAGTTGTAAACTATGCAAGGCTTTGATGTGGTTTTTTGGAGAAATCTCAAAATAATGGAGAAATACGAAATTTGTATGGCGGCCATCTTATTTTCGCCATTTTGACTTTTTTTCAGCTCACTGCCAATTGGATGACGTTTCGAGTGACATTTGCTCGAGCACCCACCTATCTTCAATACCTTAAGCGTGCCCATCGCTCGTCTCTGAAATCCTCAATCATCAGCTGTCTCCATATTTTTGTTCTGAATGAATTTTTATCATCTATACGAAACCATTTGTGAAAAAAATAATTTTCATACAAAATTTTACAGGAGAGGTGATCAATGAGTGAGTCAGTGAATGAATCAGCACGAGCAATAATAAGATAAATGTTTTAGAATATGAATGTTTGCGTGACTGAACGCGAATGATACTTGGTGTAACTGAAACCATACTGAAATATTGTGAGCATCCTGTATTTTATTTCTATACATACCACGTAATTAGAGGCTCATAGAACCTTATTCCGAGGTAGTATTTCTATCCAATCAGTCAGTCAGTCAGTGAGCGAATGAATCAGCACGAGCAGCTATATATATATTAATAATATACATATATTAATATTTTACACACAAACATAATTAAACAATTACATACGTATCGAATTGATTTTGAAATCTATTAATAAATACAGTTCATTTTTGAACACCATGTAGAATTCATTCTACTCGTTTCCCTTTGAATTTTGTACCCTCGGAATTAGGAGCCATTTGCCTCGGAATTAGGATTTTTACCTCGGAATTGGAGCATTCGGACTTTCTTCATATTTAATTTAATTTTACATTTAAATCAAGTTGTAATTGTTGTCCTTTTAGGATATTTCAAGAGTTAAATAAATAACGCTTCTGATAAAAATAGCCAGTTCTTCAGAAAGGTGTAGTAAATGCTTAATTTTTTACGTTCTTTCGAGTTTTTATGAAAATACCACGGAATAAGGGGACTTTACCTTAATATAATTAAACTTTAACAGATCCAATTCTGTACATTGAAGATATTTTGAAATTATTTCTTAGAGAGGACTATTTAATTGATACTGAAGCCAAAAGTGTAATTTTATGTCTATGTGTCTGTATCTCGACCGCGTATCATGCCGAAACTACTGAATAGATTCAAATGAAACTTGACATAATAGTATAGGATCCCGCCATACAACGACCTTCACCGAAATGCTTATTTGATGAAACGTATTTTATATTTAATTTAATACGTCAATAAATATATTGCATATGGGTTGCCTAACAAATTCCAGTCCAGGATATGATTAATTAATAATTTAAAAAAAAAAAAAAAAAATTTAACATTTCACTGGTTTGATTATTAGACAAATTCATAATGAAATCATCTTTATTTTCATTTAATTTTAATTCAATAATCAGACCGGTGCAAAATGCTAGTATCGATTTACCTGTTTACACCTGGCTACCCGAGAGTTGTGACCGGAAAAGAATAAGCAACCTAACGTTTGCATATTCTATGGGCATATACTTTCGATTGGTATAGAATTTGTCTAATAAAATCAAACCGGTGAAATGTTAAAATTTTTTTTATTTATTTATTTATTAATTAATCATATCCTGGACCGAAATTTGTTAGGCAACCCATATGCAATATATTTATTGTCGTGTTAAATTAAATATAAAATACGTTTCATCAAATAAACATCTCGGTGAAGGTCGTTGTACAGCGGGATCTTAGACCATAATTTGAGTTTATACTACGGACTACGGTCTACGAGGTTGGACATTCGATACTTTTATCACGAAATAATGCATGGCTCCCTTGGGAGAGAAGATGAAAATCATATCGTGTAATTAATTAACGCATAGACTGATTTCATTTATTCTTTTTTTGTTAGAAAAGAAGTACTTTAAAGACTGTCCTTTAAATATTTCAAGATTTTTGGTTTTGCATTTCAGAAATTACAGACACAACCAAAAAAACTTGTATGTAGGTATAAATAAGGTCCAAAAAACTTGTAACCCGGATTGTATAGAAACCTTTGAACGTACGACTCATCTTAAGCTAGCGTGTACACACTTTATCGTTCATGGGCGACGGTAATCACTTAACATCAGGTGACCCGCTGTCTCGTTTGCTTTCTAATCATGTTAATAAAAGACATAAAATCGCTGCTGCACTATATTAGCGCTTAACTATAAGAACTTTCATCTCATTGTGTTTCATTAAGAACCCATACTAAGACGACTTATATTTCAAGCGCATGCTCCTATATTATATAAGATGATATTAGGCAGAGTTAAATATTAGGCAATTAAGATGGTGTTTAGGGAAAAAATATACAAGAAGGTAATAATAGAAGAGATTTTTAGAATGAGACCCTGGAGATTTTTTTTCTTTTCGCCCTTTAATAAAAAGAAGATATTATAGTGAGCGATATGAATAGAAAGCCCTAACCTTTATATATAGAAAATGAAGACGCAAATACACCTACCTGTGTTAATTTTAAAAACGAGGGTCGCCTTTTATTGAAGGTTTATGAAGTATCAAAATTGTATCGTTTGGATCCAATTTTTCACTTCAATTAATTCAAAACAGATGTAGGTAAAGCCACGGAGTAAAGTAATTTCGGAATGTAAATGACAAATTGAGCACAAGCTACAAGGGTTTTAGGAAACATTTCATTTATTTCATTTATTAGAGTAGGTATTACAAAATATTTGTTTTCAAACCTCAAAGCTTTTATTGACAACCATTAGAAATTTATTTTTTGCTTCGTTTTCCACGAAAATAATTGTGTGTAGGTACCGTCAGTTGAACGTCTTTACCTGGAAGAAGATTGGGATTTGCGGAGGAAAATATTTACGCCGCAGCCAGTGAAGTGCGTGCGAGCAGAAAATATTCTACACGAGGCATATTTTTATCAGTATGAACCCGTTTAATCCACAGGGCCACGGAAATGGATGAAATTGGAAAACGATAGGCATCGCGATTGTGTTATTCTATATATACCTATATCTTTTTTTATTCAACTACAAGTTAGTCCTTAACTGCAATCTCACCTAATGATAAGTGATGATGCAGTCTAAGATCGAAGCGGGCTAACTTGGAACATTTCTAAAATTTGATTTAAAATAAATCAAATTTTAAAAATGTAGGTTTATGACAAGCGGGAGAAAATTTTATATTATTAGGTTGACCTTTCCGTGAATATTGTGTTAATACTTATCATCAGATCTGCCTACCTTTTTTTCACAACGAGTAGGTATAAGAAATGTTTTCTTTAGATTACTCATATCCTACATTAGCCTCCGATTAAACCTTGGATCTAGAACCTCATTCAATGGGCGAGATTCAGAACTAAGTCCTTTAAGATTTTAGCCCCACCTATTTAGCTATTCAGGATCCAAATAAATATACGATATTGATATTCCAGTATATATCTAGGGTATATCTTTAACATACTATATGTATAGTATATTCTGTAGGCATTTATAGTAGGCATATTATACTTAGTACATGTTTAAGTTTCCGTAACCAGTTGGTTAAACGGAGTCGTATTAGTTGCATTCTGATGTCTGCCTGTCTGTCCGTCCGCGTCTGTATGTCGGGCATCTCTAGCTCGTAGAATGTTAAACCAAAACCGAATACTTATTGAATTAGAAAAATTAAATTAATTTTAAGAGGGGTGAAAAAGGGGATGAAAAAAGAGCATAAAAATATTTTTCTTATCCAGGCATGTGAGGTCTAGAGCTCGTTGAGTAGAGTATAAAAAAATTTTTTGGAGATGGGGATCCATCAAAGCTGTCACTTTTGGACCATGTTTTCTATTCGTATCTCAAGGACTAAACCAGTTAAGAATTTGGAATTTCTGTATGTGGCATATTATACTGTACTTAAACAACAAATACAAAAAAACCAAATTCATATTAATGTAATTTGTAAGTTGTGACCAAAACAAACGAATATTTTTCAGTTGATCATATTTATGGAACCTTTACAGAGCGAGGCCCGACTCGCACTTGGCCGGCTAGGTATAAGGTACTCTTAAACTACGAGACCTGTATTCAATCAAAACATTTGAAAGTTTCCTACTGTGGGAAAACTTTTCTTCTCTGTTAGAGAACTTGTGAAAACAACTAAATACTGTCAGCAAAAGTTGCAAAGGTTATATTATTACAGACTTGTAGTTCACGCCTCCAGCCGTTTTCTCAGCTAACATACTTACCTACATTAACTAAGGTAAATATTTAAGAAAAGCTTCGATGCGTAAGAAATTATCTATACTAATAAATAAAATTGAAGTGTCTGTCTGTAATATCGAAATAACTACCTCATATTAAGCTCATATGGTTATTTGAACGATACTATAACCGAATCACACGTTTTTAAAATTTTTGTCTGTCTGTCTGTCTGTCTGTCTGTTTAAACGGGCTAATCTTTGGAACGGCTGAACCGATTTTGACGGGACTTTCACATACAAGTAGAGAATCAACCAGGGAGTAACATAGGCTACTTTTTTAACCGACTTTCAAAAAAGGAGGAGTTGTGTTTTTCTACCTATGTATATCGATATCTCCGAGATTTCTGAACCGATTTGAGTAATTTTTTTTGAATCGATAGATAAACATTGCGACACTGTCCTACAAAAATTTGGATTCCAACTCCTCAATCCTGATGCTGTAGGGGATCTGATCCCCAAAACTAATGGGATTTAGGCACTGTCGGTTATTTAAATAAGTCTTTATTTTTAAGTGTCTATTTTTTATTAACTACTAGATATTGGTTCAATATACATAATATGTACTATATTTTTAATTTCCTTTAATATTATCACCATTTATTTACTTCACTTCTGTATTAATTATATATTATATATTATTATAAATTACAAAGAAACTTAAACTATTGAATAATATGTATAATGATATTGTTTTTTTTTTTCCTATTCAAACAGTCCGCCCCTGGTTGCCCCTGGGCCAAAGGTGCCCATCAAACTGGCAGCATTACCACGCTGAATGGCGATGGACAACCTTTAGACCAGGTAGGCCCCAGAGCGCGGATCACAACCTCTTTCCTTTAGGCGACGGCCGATGCCACGCACGAATAGCACCATAGGGTGCGGGGCATCTTTGTGCATGCGCCCTATATGCACACGAAGTCCATGTGGACCAAAAGATGCTGGGCAGTGCGGGCAAATCTGTCTAAGGGAAGAGGCCATGGTTATTTAAATTGATATTGGGGATACCAATTAAAGACTTTATGGTTGAATGACCTCGAGTAGGTACATGTCCAACTCTTCAACCCTGATGCTGTAAGGAATTGCATTCCGAAATCGTAAG
The DNA here is from genome assembly GCA_920104075.1 of Melanargia galathea. Lineage (NCBI taxonomy): Eukaryota > Metazoa > Arthropoda > Insecta > Lepidoptera > Nymphalidae > Melanargia > Melanargia galathea. The sequence goes on from OV049863.1 coordinate 6,243,585, forward strand.
GATCCCACGGAATTTTTCCGTTTTGTGGACAGGTTATTATTTACTACAGATAGGCTACTTTTTGTTCTGGAAAATCAAAGTTCCCACGAGATTTGTACAAACCTAAATACACACGGGCGAAGCCGTGGGCATCATCTAGTTTACTAGTATAAATAAATAGTTTCATGCCTACAAAAATTTTGAATTTGCACTACATACTTGTACCCAGTGTGGCAGCAGGTTGGTATAATTAGAGGCTGGTAGCTTCATTAGCCAGTACATCAATCAAGCGGCAGGCACACCTTGACACGCGCCTTACAATAGGCAATAAAGCGCGATTGTGTAGCCGCGACAAATGGATACAGATATAATATAGAGACGATCAGTCACGCGCCAGCAAACCCTTGATGTACCGTGATAGAATTTCGGGAGACAAATTACCTACTGGACGTTCAAGGAGCCGCGCAGTTCTTTTATTGACGTCTATGGCCGTCTCAGGTAGGTATGCCTAGTACTGATGTCAGGCCTGTGTCACTCTTGGTACTTACGCGATTTAGATACCTACAATCGCGGCCTGACCCGGTCAGGACCGCTGTCAGGGCTAGCGTGTAAAAATTGTGTAGGCTAAGTCAACATCAAAGGAGTGAAACTTCTGTACGTAGTACTATTATATTATATTCTGTGCTGATGTTGCAAATAATGTAAAATTACGTATATTCATCTAAATATGGTAGTTTTGCAGACCCATATTAACGTTACGTACCTAATAAGTATAGGTAAAATCTTTACTTCTATTTACTGTACAGTGTACACGAATCGCAATCAATATTTTTTCTTCTTTGTATTTGGGGAGCGTGCACACAAAAACGTGAGTAACATGTTAATCTTTTACAATATTGTTAACTAGTAGAAGTCTAGGTGGAAGTCAACTAGCAGCTAAGTGTCAGTTACGTTAGCAATAACTGCATGAAGGTTCTCTAATTGGCCTCAGTCAGTTATGGTCGAGGCGTAAGTACACACATGGAAACCTACTAATTGTGTTGACAATGAATCATGTGTAAACTATGGACTTGATATAGTGTATTGAAAAAGGTTAATTAATATAAGGTCAATTTGTTCGAAGCTTTAATAATTCTCTATCAAATACGCTTTTCCGAAAAGACGACCTCCCTGGCGCAGTGGTGAGCCCTGTGGTCTTATAAGTGGGAGGTCCCAGTTTTGATTCCCGGCAGGTGCAATTTGGGTTTTTTAATTTCTAAATTGTCTCTGGTCTGGTCTGGTGGGAGGCTTTAACCGTGGCTGGTTACCACAATACCGGAAAAGACGTGCCGCCAAGCGATTTAGCGTTTCGGTACGATGCCGTATAGAAACCGATCAGGGGTATGCAATATGCATACCTATTCCAAGTTAGCCCGCTTCCATCTTATCTTACTTACCATCAGGTGAGATTGCAGCCAAGGGCTAATTTGTAGCTGAATAAAAAAAAATTGGATCATTTGGTGGTAATTACTTTATAATACTTATTTGGTCAATGTAGACCATTGATTTAATGTAGACAATTCTAGTAGTCACGTAGTAGAATGTATCAACTACTAGATAACAGAAACAACCTAACGAACTCAGTATACTATTCCTCTGTTCATATGGATGGCTCTAGACAAATAAAAGTTTTACGTTAGCGTTTCTACTAACAACATAAGTACTATGTATACATGATACATTTCTACATACATATAACATACGAAAGAGCGTCAGTACTACTCTAGCGGCACGCTATGATGGCCGGTTTGACGTTTGTCCGCTCATGAAGTTCCGTATTAATTGATAACGACTTTGAAGGAAATAATTGTATTACTTTATTGACGATAGTGATGTGCAGAGATTCATAAATTTTATCGAATGTAGTTTTAGGTTTAGGACTCAAAATTTATTTATTAAATTGATTTCTTAAATGTATACAAGTGTAGAAAAATCAGTTTGCACCATTTAAGGGGTGAATGTACTTGTGAATATGAACAATTTTCACTATGTGGACAAACCTCTGAAATCGCAAAAAAATATCAATAAATTTTTAAAAATGGAATCTAATACGATCGTCACATAGGATCGCTGGCTAGCACAACTACTACCTCCGGCAAACTCATGTCAATGCTCAATGCAAAACAAAGCAGTTTCGAATTGACGTTGCTTCGAAAAGTATAAACTGTCAGTGCAATGCGATTGTGATATAGTTTTGACCTGGCTTTGGATTTCAAATATTGATACTGCATTACTGTTGACCCTTGCTCGTTAATTTGGACTCTGTTCAAGCCCTTTGTTGTGGATTTCGTCGATATGACCGAACGTACGCAGAGAACTGTTCTAAATAGTCAGACACGTGAGTTCGTAATACGCCTTCGTAACTATTTCGATCGTGAAGCTCAAAATGGAGGGCCAATTTTACCTATAACGTCAGTGGTTGAACGCGTAGCTGATGCGCTTAATATTGGACAACGAACTGTTAGACGGATAACTAAAAAAAAATATGGCGAGACTGGCACAGAAGAAAATAAACTTCACACACCAAAAAAGAGAAAACGAGCAAAACCAGTCGTAGGCATCGATAGCTTTGATGCCGATGCTATCCGAAGACATGTTTACGGCTACTATTTACAGAAGGAGTATCCAACAAGAAAAAAGTTGGTGCATTCACTGAAGGAAGCTGGATTATTCTTCGGTGGGGAAAGTTCTTTAACGAAGATTTTGAAGACCATTGGATTTCGATACAAAAAATGTAACAAACGCAAAATATTGATGGAAAGATTTGATATAGCGATGGCAATGTATACTTTTTTACGGCAAGTGAAAGAAATCAAAAATTGGCAAAATGTTGTGTTCTTGGATGAAACATGGCTTAATGCTAACCATACTGTAGGCCGTTCTTGGAACGATGACACAGCAGCATCTACTTCCAAAGTTCCTGTAGGAAAAGGATCGCGACTTATAATTTGTCACGCCGGAACCATCAACGGGTTTGTCGAAGGTTCTCTCATGGCTATTGCGTCAAAAACCACTGGAGACTATCATGAAGACATGAATGGAGAAAAGTTTACTGAATGGTTTACCTCAATGTTGTGTAGCCTCCCTGAACCATCTATTATAATTATGGACAACGCCCCATACCACTCGATGCAAATTGACAAGCCACCTGCCCAATCCCAAAAGAAAGCTGATATCGTCGCATGGCTTCGTAAAAATGGCGTAGATGCAAACATGAATATGTTAAAAGCGGAATTAGTACGTCTTTTAAAAGAAAACAAACCAACCAAGATCCGATACGTCATTGACGAAATAGCATTAGAACATGGGCACAGAGTTATACGGTTACCGCCTTACCATTGTGAGTATAATGCGATTGAGTTGGTGTGGGCTCAAATTAAGGGATATGCTGCAAGACACAATACAGAACCCCCATTTACCACAAAAAAAAATGCTAAAATTATTAGAAGAAGCTTGTGAACATGTGACTAAAGGAGACTGGGAAAAGGTTGTGAATAGAACTGTTAAATTAATAAGGGAAGATTATGAAAGAGATGTGAAAATAGATAATATTATAGAAAACGAACATATAATTATTAATATATGTGATGATAGCAGTGACGACAGTGAAAATAGTAGTATGGACGAATCTGATTAATTATGGCCTTTTGTGGCACCTTTTTTGGTATCTTTTGTATTCATATGTTTCTTGTGTGCATATAAAGTATGTATATTCATTTTCGTTCAAATATTCAGTTCGTTCAAATAAATTAAATAAACATATACATTTTTGTTTTATTAAACCTATTTAATCAGGTACAAAAACAAAACTTAATTGTTTTTTGTTCGAGAATAAATTGACATTCCACATCACTATTGTAATGTGTCAAACCGGCCATCATAGCGTGCCGCTAGTGTAGGGTTGAATTGATAAAGTTTTTATCGTTTAATTAGGGAACACATATCAATCAAACAAATTTCCGGCCGGGCGCACCCCTGACAACAAAAGAGCGCTGATGTGTGCGAGACAATACAGTGGATGATAAATTAATCACGGGTGAGCGGCTGACTTAATAATAATATATTGTAATGGATATGAAATGACCACACACTGTTAATTAAGAACGATCTAGGTTAATATATTTGTGTCTAGGTTAATATATAGTAAGATCTTATAGGAGCAAAACCTGTGATTTGTGAGCAAAACGCTTTGAGCAAAACATACAGTGGATTTATTCATGCAATATATTCATGGTGAATACGTATTCATTTTTGGAGACCTGTCGGATGCCAGGCACAGGCTGTTTGATTAGTTGCTTTGCAAGCAGAATAAAATCGGCTAAAATGCGAGTCAGGTTCGCGTACCGAGGGCTCCACACCTTGGAAGTACAACACGTATATAACTAAACTAGCGGTCCGCCCCGGCTTCGCCCGTGGTAAATAATATAATATAGCCTATAGCACTCAGGGATCACGTACATATCCAACTGTGAAAGAATTTTTAAAATCTCTCCCGTAGTTCCTGAGATTAGCATGTTCAAACAAACAAACTCTTCCGCTTTATTATATTAGTATAGATATACTTATTACTTAGTTAATCGGACAATTATTTATCTGGTGGCCTCAAAAACAAACTTCTTTTTGTCTGGGACCGCATCATAAAGGATACTTTTTTACCATTAAAAATGTACCTTAAAAATGAGGATTTTTAAATTGACTCTTATTGTCTTTATGTGGAAACTTGGATCATAGCAGTTTCAATCGTCTGAAAATATACGTTTAAGACTTGAGTCGTAAAAATGTCGTTTCATTGTTCATAGCCAGATTAGAACACTTCACAAAGCGGGATCTACGAACGACAATTTGCTACGATGTGGTGTAGAGTATGGATACCCTTCTGCCTACTGCCTATTTTAGGTTATCGAGTACCTACTATAAATAATTTTACCATGTTAAGCAATAAGTGGGAATTGCTAAATACGTAGACGTTACCTAAACTGCGTTAAAATTGAGTTTGTTTTTCTTAGGCGAATTGTATAGTATTGTAGTATAGTGTAGTATAGTAGAAACTACTTACTGTTTGGATCATAGTGTTTTTCTTATTTGCTTTTTGTTAATGGCTTTCAGGCGAGACAACAAAGCTAAGTTTGCTAGTGACACTTCATTTCTATCTAGCTGCGTGTAATTGAACATGGTCTGATAGAAAACATAATCCCCAATTGTTCTCTACCGTCACACTCAGGTGACGCGCGCCCCTTTGTTGATGTTGAACACGGTGTCCTCAAAAGACAAAAGAACGTGAGGCATCTAAGTATAATCTATCATGATTTTTTTACTCTAGTGAGTATCTAAGTAAAAAATCACATAAGTAGTACTTTAAATATGTAAGTCACTCAAACTCATGAAATGGAGAACCAAACAATAGCATCTTTATTCTTTAACAAGAATTTTCATAATGCTGGATTTTTTATGTTTATTTTTTGTATATTATCACATATAAGTATCTCTACTTTACCCAGGCACTGGATCAACAAAGCAGTGGGTAGGTAGGTACCTGCCTTGACTTTATCTTCTTAGACTGCCTTATTGGTTAAGTGACAAGCTGAAGCTGCTTCATACCATTAGATCCTAGGTTAAGTACCAAAAGATACCAAAAGATACCACTAGGTTAAGTACCATTAGATCCTAGGTTAAGTACCAAAGCCAAAACTTATTGGGTTTGTCTGTCGAGATATTCTCAGTAGCTGCCCAGAGTTTGGAAGTTGGGATGTCAAACCCCCGTGCTTCTTCTTCTTCTCTGAGCTGAGCTCTTCCGAGATCTTGCGTCTGAGCTCTGTCCAATCCTGTCGGATTGCCTTAAACCTTAAAACAATCCAGTTTAGGTCTATTTTTAACCGACTTCAAAAAAAGGAGGTTCTGTATTCGACCCGTATGTATGTATGTATGTATGTATGTATGTATGTATGTATGTATGTATGTATGTATGTAAGTATGTTCGCGATTATCTCCGCAACTAATGAACCGATTTTGATGATTTTTTCACTATCGTAATCTACATACTTTCAGAAAGGTTTTCGTGTATAACACATCGAGTTATCATTCTTATATACGAAGTTATAAATGTAAATGTACACATATGTCACTAATATGTTCTCTGAGATTGCCAGACTTGTTGCAGAAGTCTGATATAGCTATTCTGTCCAAAGACTTCACTTTGCTACGCCTACGTAACATTGACTTTTTGCAAAAACTTATGGGCCGATGTCAATAACAGCTGCATACGTATAGCGTGGTTCCTTGGAGTTTGTGCAAAGTTACGCGTATTTCCATTCTATACAAGGCCAAACCGCAAGAGTGTGAAACTAGTCGCATATAAATATTGTAAAGTACTTTTTAATCAAGCTCTTCCAAATTATACAAGAGTAGTACGCATACGAACTAATCTTGTATAGATTGGAAGGTAGGTTAGGTTGGGTTAGAACATTATAAAACCATTCACCTATAGTATGACACATAAAATGTATATGTCACAGGATAATTAATAATAGTATATAGGTTATAATCTTATTACATAGCTCTCATTTATATAATAATTATTATTTTTACCTAATATAAAGAAAACAAATCACTAAAAAGCATAAAATAATTTTTTTCAAAGAAAAATGAACCGACTTCAAACCATTCGAACTAAAAAGTTAAAAATAATTTTTTATTCATTTAGATTGAAGATTAAACTACCTAACTCAAATGATATATAATTTTTTGGAGTCGGCGCCAAACCACATTCAATTCGTGTAAGTAAACTCAGAGTATCCACTTTTGAATGCGAACGTGCGGTGAACCATAATAGTCGCAAAGGGTAAGGCTGTCCGAGACGCGGGGGGCACATTTTCGACTTGAAGGTGAATTTGAAGTCATTTGGCGCCGACTTCAAAAAATTATATATCATTTGAGTTAGGTAGTTTAATCTTCAATCTAAATGAATAAAAAATTATTTTAAACTTTTTAGTTCGAATGGTTTGAAGTCGGTTCATTTTTCTTTGAAAAAAATTATATTTTGAAGTTATTGTGTTTGGATACATGAATTCGATCAACGTTGCCGCAGTACTCTGAGCATAACCCCACTACTATACCTACTATAAGTTACGTGAGGTAAATGGAATATACACTCCAGTAGATTCCAATTACCAATTGACTCTTCAAGAATCGCTTCCAATTTAGGTACTGCCACATGTGACATATCAATATCCGATCGTTTCTACGAGAAAGGAGATTAAATTGAAAACGTTACTAGCTCTCCTTCACAAAAAAATTTCAAGCTTATTAATTGATTTCCACGACTTTATTAAATACATTTCATCGTAAAATTCCTAATATTACGATGCATTCAGATCATGAACCGTTTTATGAAATTTTAGCTGGGTAACAAATATTAAAATTTAAATGTGGATGATATTGTATTATAATATGTAACATAATTATACCTAAGCGCACTGCTGAAAAATGTTTTAAACCACATGAAACATGTCAAAAATCATGTTTCATAACTCGTTATATCGCTATATCGTCTGGAATTTTATTTTCACCACGACTCTTTCGACCAAAATTTCATAACAAATATTCAAGTCAATTTCATAACATAATATTTCATCAAAGGTCTCTGGTTTCTCGATATTAATTATAAATTCATGTATTCATTATATCCGTAGGCAATTAATTCTTAAAACTTAAGAGGTTGTTAAAAAGTATTAATTGACACGCTTTATGAAGTTTAAAACTTATAACAACTTGGAATACTCAAAATTATTGTTATAAAAAATTAATTTTCATCCATTAATTTATGGTGGTGTAATTGATGACTTCACACAAAATTTATATTATAGGTCCTAGCGAATATCCGTGACTTCGTCCCCATAGACTTATTCTTCGTTCCCGAGACATTTATTCTAGACGAATTCTTTGTTTTCTCGGGATAAAAACTGACTTATTTCCAGGTTCTCAACTATGCCCATAGAAAATCACATCGATGCATGACTTTACTGTGGCGTGATTGAAGAACAAACATACAAACCAACAAATAAACTTTCACATTTAATATACTATCTATTTAATATTATACTAGCTGTTGCCCGGAGAAATCTGCGGACAAACGTACACCGCACACATTATCACACCTACGAAATTTTGTATATTTGCTTAGAAGCCCTTAAAGATGAACTTATCATATTATGTGAATGTTTTGCAGTTCCAATGATTGAATGATGATCATTACGTACATACTGTCGAATTGATAACTTTCTTTTTGTGTGTGTGTGTGTGTGTGTGTGTGTGTGTGTGTGTGTGTGTGTGTGTGTGTGTGTGTGTCTGTCTGTTCCCCTGTTGCGCTCAAACGGGTGAACCGATTTGAATGCGGTTTTTTTCATTTGAAAGGTGAATTAGTCGAGAGTGTTGTTAGCTATGTTTGATGAAAATCGGTCCAAGATGGCCGCCGCTACAAAATGGTGGATTACATATTTTATCACAACACCCTCAATATGGGTATCAAATGAAAGGGCTTGACTAGTAAAATAGCACTATGCAAATCTAAGATGGCCGCCACCACAAAATGGCGAATGTCGGGAGTTTTTTAAATTTTTAATTTATACTTGTTTGAGTTCATTTAAAAAATAAAGAGATCCTACACAATATTTTTAACATGGTAGAGACCAGCACTACTCCATTCCACAGTTGCCACTCCGTTGTCTATATTTAATTTCCCTCGCTTTCCTTCTAATGGGGCAAGAAGCAATTACTAGTGACAGACGTTGATGGAAAACGATCAGCGTTTTCGTGGACTGCTTAGAACATACGAGTACCTACACATAACACAAGTTTACGGTCGAACCTACATTTTTGTCTTATAATTTTGTTTAAGAAATAATTTTGTTTAAGAAATAATTGTATTTATTGCTGTGTTCAATAGTGTACAATCCACACTAATATTATTTTAAATGCGAAAGTAATTCTGTCTTTCTGTTTGTTTGTTACATTTTCACGCCTAAATCACTGAACTAAATTTTATGAATTTTGGTGCTTATAGAATTCGTGAATTTATATAAGAATAATAAAAAAGCGTGGATTTGACTCGTTCCAGCAATGCGCGAGACAGCAATTCAATCATGTACTTAACATAAAATTGTTACATTGATATTATTAAAAAAAAAAGAAAGAGCAACCGCCGAGTTTCTTGCTGGTTTTTCTCGGTTGGAACGGCATTCCGAACCAGTGGTAGATTCAATTGAAGATTCAAAAGTACTTGTAAAAGTTTATTTGAATAAAAACTTTTCTATTCTATTCTATTAGATAGGACCTTACAGAAGGACATAGGCCACCTATTGTTGCAAAAATAAAACTTAAAGGGGGCGAAATAAGGGATGAAAATATATATGAAAGTCCGTCATTTTTCAAGATATATCCATGAAAATATCTAAAATATCCATGATCCAACTATGCTACGAATATAGTAACAATCCAAAATATTTAATTAAGTAATTTTATTGAAAACCAAATTGAAAATTGTAAACAACATGTACGCTTATTAAAAGAACAAGTCTTCCAACTTTCAATTATTTTTTTATTGTTGTTATAAAAATATTTGTTCAGCCGCTCTTAAATGTCCCTGACATAGTTCGAAATGATATTCGAAGCACGAACCCGGCTCAAGAGCTCACCTGTTCAACGGAGCCATACTGTCTGCGAGAGAAGACGCCCCGCCTCGAGATCAGCTCACTCGCTGACGAGCTGAAACAATGGAAAACAATTTATCAATGGACATGTATCAATTTATGGAGATGTAATATTTATGTATCAATTTATCAATGGAGATAGCTTTCAATAATAAAATCGAAGAAAAATTAAAATAAGGCTTTAAACGTACCTATACGTAAATTGGTTTAGAATAACTGATGGGCTCTTTATTTCGCACATTTGGATGATTACTATTGAGTATTGGGTACTACAATGTATTGACGATTCCTTCTTAATTTTCGATGATCAAACGTCCACATTAATGGTAGCAATTAAATATCACTAGCTGATGATGAAGGAAAACATCGTGAGGGAACCTGCATGCCAGAGAGTTCTCCATAATGTTTTCAAAGACGTGTGAAGTCTACCAATCCGCACTTAGCCAGCGTGGTGGACTACGGTCTAAACTTTAAACCCTTCTTATTCTGAGAGGAGACCCGTGCCATACAAATTCATTTTCGACATTACAGTCTTTTTTTTCAATAGCTCATCGTGATGAGAATTCAGCTTTCCAAAGGTATATTCAGGTATATGCAACTTATCTGCTGAGAGGGTCGTAAAGGTCTCCCGTTAACATTTTAAGAGCAAAGTGTAATCAAAATGTCTATTCATATGGAAGTTCTAAGGAAGGTCACAACAATAAGATCGAAATTTTTTATGTATTTTTAATTCATACAGGAAAGGGTTTTACGTTAATGGAAAGATAACACCTAAGTACCTGAGTGTACAGAACCTTGTGAGTTATTATTGTGAGTCACAAATTAATTCCATAAGATGTAATCTTAAGGTGTAATCTTTAAAAAGATGTAATCTTTAAAAAGCTGTGATAGCCTAGTGGTTAGGACGACCGCCTTCTAATCGGAGGTCGTGGGTTCGATCCCGGGCACGCACCTCTAACTTTTCGGAGTTATGTGCGTTTTAAGTATTTAAATATCACTTGCTTTAACGGTGAAGGAAAACATCGTGAGGAAACCTGCATGCCTGAGAGTTCTCCATAACGTTCTCAAAGGTGTGTGAAGTCTGCCAATCCGCTTGGCCAGCGTGGTAGACTATGGCCAAAACCCTTCTCACTCTGAGAGGAGACCCGTGCTCTGTAGTGAGCCGGTAATGGGTTGATCATGATGATGATGATGATGATGAATCTTAAGGCCAGGCATAGGAAACGGTTAAAGTAAAGTTACTGAAATAAGTTAAACTTCCTCACTAAAAACAAGTAAGTAAAATGGTTTACACAAGTCCGCATTCGTACCTCTGCGTTAAAGGTTAAGGATCAAACTTTAGTATTACGTTCCAGAAGCCTAAGGGACCTTTCAGACAGACCGGCGCGGAGAGCAGAGCAAATTTTAATCGCATTTAAAATAGAATCTTAAGACATTGAAATAGGCTTTATTTTTACATGTTAACTCTTTTATGATAAGAGGATGCTCGAGCATGCTCCCAATACGCTCTGTGTGAAATATATGAGAGCAGCCGGTCGGCTACTCGTCGAGCCGGTCGGCTGCTCCATGCCCGTGCCCTTTCGCGCTCGAGCATCCGACCGGCTCCGTTCGCGTGCTCTTTCATGCTCGCACAGCCGACCGTTAGGCCGAATATGCTCTGCCGTCCGGCCCAAGAGCGTACGCTCGGCTCCGAGCGCATCCGCGTGTCCGTTCACACAGACCGGCGCGGAGAGCAGAGCAAATTTGAACGGCCGGTCTGTGTGAAAAAAAAAATGCTCTCCGACGCTCTCCGCGCCGGTCTGTCTGAAAGGTCCCTAACTTCTGCAACAGAAAGTGGCTTCATATTGTTAGTAAAATTTAAGTTTGACAATAACTTTACTTTAACCGATGTAAGTCTACTGTCTGTCCGTATGGGTACTAAAATAAACCAATTTTCCTATATAATTAAACTTTCCTAAAGTAGAAGAAGGCAATTAGCATTAAACCTTGAACCTGCGGTGGAATAATCGATACTTTTGATTGTATTGTTAACGCCCGTATGGAACATGCGGGGCGAATGGTGTTGCTTCACTTGCTTACAAGTTTCCAACACTAGGTACATATATCACATAATCGAATGTTGATATTTACCTACCTACACATCAAGATTTTAAAGAAAAAGTTGAATTCTATATCTAATCCGTAATTGATAGATCCTCCATACAGGGTTAGGTTTGTGGACATTACCTACTACACATTACAACCGCAGTTCCACCAGGGCTGAGAAGTTAGTTTTAAAACTATCTAGCATGTTATTAAATTTCTGGAACATGTTAATCAGTGAAAAGAAGATTATAGTGATGAAAAATCTTAAACATAAGATATGGGTAGCTCTACAATACAATCTACAATTACTTAGTAAGTAGGTGTTAAAATTTTCACTTTATGTCTCTACACTGCATCATGCTTCGCTAAAATAAGAATAATTAAATTAGTCGCCGTCGAATCTTTCCACAAGACCTCAAAAATATTTGACGAGCATTTCAAAATACTAATTATTCAACGTTCATTGAAAATAAAAAAAAACTTATAATACCTCGTAACTTCGTAATTAAAAAAAATTTATGCCGTGACCTTTTGAAGGGAGGTTGGAGTTTTCAAGATATCGCTTACCGAGGCCCTCAGGCACGACAGAACACTTGACCACACTCTGAATTCAATATGGACGACACTCAGAACTTCAGAATTTTCTCCTTTGTAGGTGGAAATATCCAGTTCATTGCGAATTTTCTCACTAAGTACCTACGCAAAAACTTGCCAAAAAGAAAGCAAAGCAAGATTTGGGTTGTATCATATCTTATACCTTGCTATTGCTATACTACTTATTCGTTGTTAGTCTATAATATGACAACTCTTCTATGTAAATAAAAATGAATGTTTATATGTTTGTCCTTTATACCTACGTCCCTAAACCATACTTCACGTGGCATTTGAACTGAATGATAGTTAACTTTACTCCGGAATAATTTATTCGAAATAATTATTAAGTAATTCAACAAAAGTATTTCCAAATATCGAAGTACGTTCATTACGAGAATTACGAGCGAATTTTCAAAACCTATTCAAATAATTCAATTTCATTTGTCATATATATAACTTAACCCACATTTGATTGCTCATAAATTTAACAATGTGGTTTATTTTCATTCATTCCCTTTGAATTCTGAACAATTGGTGTATGATGTACATATTCCACTACTGGCACTGTAGTCCAATTTGTAGAGCTTATTGGTATTGCAACACTGGTGTTATAAAATGTTTTGAAACATTATTGAACATTAACTAACACTATAACATTTACTAACATTTGTTAAATTTTGTTATGATTCGTTAGATGTTTTCAACGCTCCCACACTGATAAAAATCAGCCAAGTGCGAGTCGGGCCTCGCTCTTTCAGGGTTCCGTACATAATTATGAACAATATAATATTTTGGGTCTAAGAAATATTTAATTTCCGAGCTAGACATCGCAACAAACTGTGAAAGAACAACCCAAAAAAATGTTCATTTATTTTGGTCACAGCTTATAAACTATTTAATAAATCATTGTTTTCAGTATTTGTTGTTTAAATAGAGCATATAGTACATAATATACTGAAATATCATATTCCCAACTAGTTTAGTTTTTGAGATAGCCCCCGTCACAAAAATGGTCTAAAACTGACAACTTTGATGGCCTCCCATTCCCTTATTTTTTGAGATAAAAATTAAAAAAATATATATTTGTACTCTACTTAATGAGCTCTAAACAATGATACCCCACAAGCTAGGGTAAAGAAAAAAATTTTTTTTTCCGGCTCCTTTTTAGGGTTCCGTACCCGAAGGGTAAAAAACGGAGCCCTATTAATGTCACTCGGCTGTCTGTCTGTCTGTCTGTCTGTCTGTCTGTCTGTCTGTCCGTCTGTCCGCCGGTCACAGGTCTCTAGCTCGCAGACGAAATGAGTTACAAACCTGAAATTTTGGTATTTAGTGTAAAACGTTAACCCAAAATCAAATATTGAATTAGAAATTGAATTAAATTATTTTTCAGGGGGGCTCCCATACATGAAAAAGGAGCCGAAAAAAAAAATTTTTTCTTTACCCTAGCTTGTGGGGTATCATTGTTTAGAGCTCATTAAGTAGAGTACAAATATATATTTTTTTAATTTTTATCTCAAAAAATAAGGGAATGGGAGGCCATCAAAGTTGTCAGTTTTAGACCATTTTTGTGACGGGGGCTATCTCAAAAACTAAACTAGTTGGGAATATGATATTTCAGTATATTATGTACTATATGCTCTATTTAAACAACAAATACTGAAAACAACGATTTATTAAATAGTTTATAAGCTGTGACCAAAATAAACGAACATTTTTTTGGGTTTTTCTTTCACGGTTTGTTGCGATGTCTAGCTCGGAAATTAAATATTTCTTAGACCCAAAATATTATATTGTTCATAATTATGTACGGAACCCTGAAAGAGCGACGCACGACTCGCACTTGGCTGATTTTTCATGTATGGGAGCCCCCCTGAAAAATAATTTAATTCAATTTCTAATTCAATATTTGATTTTGGGTTAAATACCAAAATTTCAGGTTTGTAACTCATTTCGTCTGCGAGCTAGAGACCTGTGACCGGCGGACAGACGGACAGACAGACAGACAGACTTGTTGAGAGATTGTTGCTTAATATGAAAACATTTGAAAACATTTGTTAGTTAACATTAGTGACAAAATGTTAATTAACAAATGTTCAATAATAACATTTTCTAACATTTTTTAACTCCGGTGTGGCAGCACCATAACGATTGGTTAAACACACCACAGTGGCTTAACGTAACGTGCTTGATATTCAATGAACTGAACTGTTGATTATTTCTGAACCTTGAGCTTTCTGTCGAATACTATTGAGACAAATATATGGAGCGTTATATTCCACAGAGTTAAGCACAAATGGCTCTGGGGTAGTGTAATTCACACTGTTTATTGGAAAAAAGGCTTTTGGTGGGTACAGTTAAACCTTCATATTATGTAGGTATTAGCAATCGTTTCTTTTAATTTGTAAAGACTTACCAACGGAGTTGACCTTGGTCACTGTATTTAAGGGTTGTTGATTTTCTTTGCTTTGAATCGGAACCAATTTCCGAAAGTCTTGAAGATTTTCGGAAATTGTTTGGGGGAATCGGGAAATTGGCCGCAAATAAGAAAAACTGGCCAAGTGCGACTCGCGCCTCGCTCTTTTAGGGTTCCGTACGTAATTATGAACAACATAATATTTTGGGTGTAAGAAATATTTAATTTTCGAGCTAGACATCGCAACAAACCGTGAAAGAAAAACCCAAAAAAATTTCGTTTGTTTTGGTCACAGTTGATAAACTACTTTATGAATCGTTGTTTTCAGTATTTGTTGTTTAAATACAGTATATGGTACATAATACACCGAAATTTCATATTCCTAACTGGTTTAGTTTTTGAGATAGCCCCCGTCACAAAAATGGTCTAAAACTGACAACTTTGATGGCCCCCCATTTCTTATTTTTAGGCATAAAATTAAAAAAAAAATCTGTATATTCGTACTCTACTCAATGAGCTTTAAACAATGATATCCCACAAGCTAGGGTGAAAAAGATAATTTTAATGGCTCCTTTTTCTATGAGAACCCCCTAAAATAATTTGTTACTCATTTCGTTTGTGACCGGTGGACAGACGGGCAGACAGACAGACAACAGAATGACATGAATAAGGCTCCGTTTTTACCCTTTTTACGTACCCTTAGGTACGGAACCCTAATAAATGGCTGGCAACATGTAGAGAGCCGAAATTTCTTTTTTGTTTATTAAGTGTCTGTACGTAAATACCAAAATTGTAATGAAATATAAGCATCGTCATCATCATCATCATCATCATGATCAACCCATTACCGGCTCACTACAGAGCACGGGTCTCTTCTCAGAGTGAGAAGGGTTTTGGCCATAGTCTACCACGCTGGCCAAGCGGATTGGCAGACTTCGCACACCTTTGAGAAATCCCGTATAGTATATGTATAGTATATGAATAGAAAGTTAGAGGTGCGTGCCCGGGATCGAACCCACGACCTCCGATTAGAAGTCGGTTGTCCTAACCACTAGGCTATCACAGCTTGTATCGTCATTACCATCATCAATCGATGGTAATGACGATGTTTAGATATATTTCATTATGTATTTCCTTTCATAAACAATTCAAAGTAGAGGCTGCGTAGTGTAACAGCGGGTCTGTTTGTGACTGAATGCTATAAAGGCTAGTTCGACATATACAGGGTTAACGAGGTTCTTGTTCAATGAGCGGAAACTGTTTGAGTGCGTATATATTATGTGAGGAGAACATTTCATGGAGCGTAATATTATTATTGTACATACATATAGGGTTCAACAAAATCGTTTTAGAAAATATTACTTGCTGAATCTTTTTTTAATTTTAATTTTATATTTTTATCATCAACGAAAAACAAAAAATAATAGAAAACTGTAAAGCAGCAGTCATCGCTCAATCGATAAAGGGATACCTAAGTTATTACCGCTAGTACTTAGTACCTAATATAAATATTATAATTTATTGTTGGTTTGTCCTTTAATTATGTCGTAACAGAGTTACGCAATAACGTGATTTTTACATGGGTATCGTTGAAGGATCTGGAGAGTGTCATAGGATACTTTTATCCCGGAGAAACAAAGGGTTGCCGAAGGATTTTCGAAAACCTAACTCACGCGAACAAAATCGCAGGCATATGCTAGCATATCCCCTTCTCCCACCCCCACCCTTCAGGCTTTTAACGTCCCACTACTGGGTACAGGGCCTCCTCTCTCATAGAAGAGAGGGATTTAGAGCTTAGACCCACGCTGCTAGTATGAGATAGTATGTAGATAATTTTATTTCTAAGGTCCAAAGCCCACGAGTAGAGCCGATGGGGAGAGCTTTTTTTGAAAACAACTCAAAATCAGCTTTTTTAATTTTTTTTTTGGCTACGGTTGAAATTGGTATAACGAAAACAAAAGATGGTCAAGACTCTGGCATGCTGCTTTTGAGTCGCAGTCGTTTTGCCAATGTAGGTAAATAAATAACAACAACTATAAACACATACTATATCTACATATACTATATACAGGAAAATGAAAAATATACCTGAAAGTAGTTAATTTATTTATGCTAACTTATACGTATAAGTATGTATACGAAACGGAATATAATATTCTAAACAACTTTGCATTTTCGTCGTGGAACTCGTTGATGAAACTTGATGAAAGGATTTTGTTGATTACAAATCCGAGGTTTTAGATTAGTTTGGAAGCGGATGTTTCATGTTTATAAAAGACTAGCGGACCCGGCAGACGTCGTCCTGCCCGCTATTAGCGCCACCTACCGGGTCCAATTTTTCTACTTATAAACCTTCCTCTTGAATCACTCTATCTATAAAAAAAAACCGCATCAAAATCCGTTGCGTAGTTTTAAAGATTTAAGCATACATAGGGACATAGGGATATAGGGACAGAGAGAGCGACTTTGTTTTATACTATGTAGTGATGTGGCTTTCGTAAATAAATAGATGAATTTAAGATTGGTTCAGTACCTTTGACAGCAGTCGGAGAATATTTAGTGCAAATGTAAACCAAAAATTTTTTCCTAAGTACGACGTATTATGTCTCTCGCGGCTATTGCAATGCTTTGTCGATCAAAAAGCGTTGTCACAATTTCGTGCTTGGGCTACAGCTGCACTGGACGCAAACAATACGCAACAGCCGCCAAAGAAAGCAGCTAAACCAAAAATTTCATTTGAATAAGCGAGAAACCTAGAGTTCTGAAACGCATATCAATTTTCCGTAGTAAATGTCTGATTGAGCCCGGATCAAATGCTCAAAAAGTAGCCCAAGTTCAATAATCTAACAAATAATATTCTTCCAGTGTTTTACTTGTTCAAAAATATATTTTATCGTCAGTTGATATAAATAACTAAAACGACGGAAGTAGTAGTACATTCATGGATATAACCGAGACTGACAGCTTAACAAGCTTCCGACAACAGTTATAAAACAGTTTCCCAACAGTTACAACAACAGCTAACAAGTTAGCTCATATCAAAACCATGTTACCCGCTAGTTGTGAAGGCTATTATTGTTTTGTTAAGCAAACTTTTCGCACTGTAGTGTAACGGATGCGATACCGGATTTGCAGTGTGCACTTTCTGCATCCATCCGCCGAGTGTGCTTTTATACGAGATTCTATTTTAAGAGTTTCATAGCTGTTTTTCGTCAAATATGAAAAAATAATGCTTTTCGGCAGGGAGCATTGTGAAAGAGATAGTCGAATAGATCTAGACCTGTAATTTTAGTTTAGTTTAGAGATTGTGTAAAACAGAATTAGCCTCAATATTGTCGACCCTTTTTATTAATAGGTTTCTTTTAACACTTGGAAGTATGGTAAGAAAAAGTCAAGCATAGAAATATCAATCAAAATTACTTTTGAACGCTTTAAAGTAACTAATTATTTATTTTCTTCGAAACACAGGGCTTACAAAAATTTTGATTTAGGTACACCTTTCGCACACCGGACGCTGCATTCGCACGCAATTTACCCTTACGCAATAAGTATAAAAGCGTTAATCGTTCAGGATCGCGCGGTAATTAAAAAAATAATTTCAAAGATTGTGTTTTTACAGCTGTGTGTTTTAAAATTCTCAAAGTGTGTATTTTGTTGCAAAGTCAGCTCCTATCACGGCTATACCGCAATGCATCGTATTACAAAAACCTGCTAGTCATCACTTTCATGAGCACCTTTCTAACGTATAGGTAGGTATGTGGACTAAATCGCGAGGTAGCGTGCAACACGTTGCAACTTTCTCGTAATAAATGAGTACAAAATACACGACGCAGATTAATTGTAAATGTGGGAAAACTGAATAAAAATGACAGAAATATCGATAGCACCTTTCGAAACAGATATGTACATATACAATCTGAGAATTATTTAAAATTTCAATACTCCCACTTACTTACGATTTACATTTTATTCGTACTTAGATAGCAAAATATCGTCTTTCATAGTATTATCTTTTAGGGACCCCTCATACATACATTACGGGCATAAAGCACTTCTCTGCCGCGAAACTCTAGCAACGGAACAAAGAACTAGAAGTATACTTAATCAAATGTCAAGCGAAGTCATAGTGAAACTGCCTGTTGTTGTTGGTGGTCTAACGTTACAAAATTTAATTTAAACTTTAACGTTATTTTTAATAACCTATAACAATACTGTTTTAAAGTAACGAACCAGCATCGTCTTCTCTTCTTTCGTGTTCTGACTGTACTAGGAACATGTGCTCTTCCTTGTCTTAAAATAATTATTTAATTTTTCAAATATATACTACCTATGAGTTTCTACTCAGTGATTAAGCCAACAAGTTGTTTCATTCTTCCACAGACTATTTCCTATAGATGTAACGCAGACACTTGATTATATACCCATCCATTTCGTTCCGTTGGTTTCGCGGCGGAGATGTGCTAAAGACCTCGACGGTCGACCCACCGACAAAATAATATCTTTCAAGTTACTGATACAGTTAATGTCTTTAATGTGCAAAAGGACGAAGTGTAAGTACCACAAATAGAGGTCAGAACACAAAAAACACAGCAATTTGTATGTCAATGAGGTTCTATGCTGTATCTGTTTACTCGTAAAATGCCAAGAGTGGATAAAGAAATCCGCTGAAGGCTAGGCAAACAAACATACTTTAGCATTTATATTTGTTAGTAAGAATTTTTAGACAGTTACGCATGTGTGCGAGGACCTTTTTTTTTTTGACGTGGTGGAAAACCTTTTATAGGTACCCCCCCGTTCTGCGGCCGAATGCGGCAGAACGAAGGTTATGTGGGACTCCAGCCAGGTATACCCACTAAAAACCACCACGGCATGACCCTCATGCTGTGTGTGCTGGACGCCTGGGGAACCCAAAGTATGCATCCCAGGCGTCCGGCAGCTGCCCCAGCTGGGGCTCCCGCTCGCCTCTGGGCTGTCCCTCCAGAGGCTCGCGCCCTCCCGTAATTTTTTAACGAGGTTTTCTTCCTCCCGTGATGGGCATCGCTGCCCCCCGCCCCGGGGTGTCTCACCGCCAGTTTCTTCCGCAGTGCCCTCTGCTAATCAGAGGGACACGTGGAGAAACCTCGCTCCGCCAGGTCATTGGCCATGGCTAACAATATCCCCGTAGGAAAATTATTAACCATGTTACCGGGGCGCACCGGCTCGAATACTGCTCTTCCCCTCGGACGTATCCAAGAGGACCAGCAGCACCCAGGCACACTTGGAGGTTACCTGGCTATATGTGCGAGGACCTAGAATTTTGGCAGAAATTATTCTTCGCGCATTCATATAAGTCCAGTGCACATCAGCGGGTTGAGCCGTCCTTACTACTTAAGCAGAGTTTCCTTCGAGCACGCTCCAAACAAACGAACTTTTATTCATAAGAATCAAGAGTTCGAGTTTTAAGAAAAGTTCTTATGGAGAGAAACTCCTCTTAAAGCTCGTAGCAGTTCTACGAAATAAATTCTTATATATTTTTTGTCGATAGAAATATCATTACAGGTACCATTACGATAGGTATCATTACGATAGAAATATAATCATACCACTACAGGTTCATTACGATGTTAATTCTAAGAAGTTTAATCTTTAAATCTATCTTCTTCTTCTATCGATATCTATCTATCTTCTTCTATGTCTATCTACTATATAAAAATAAGTCGGGTTTTCCTTCCTGACGCTATAACTCCAGAACGCACGAACCGATTTCCACGGTTTTGCATTCGTTGGAAAGGTCTCGGGCTCCGTGAGGTTTATAGCAAAGAAAAACACGCGAACGAAGTCTCGGGGGTCAGCTAGTTACATATAATAAAATCGTAGACTTGCCGTATTTGTACATTCAAGATTTTTGCAAAATATCAACTGATGTTTGTTGTGTGGATGTTAGGGAACGTAAAAAATCTATTTTTGACATTTTTGTCTGTTTGTCTGTATGTTTGTGCTCGCATCACGCAAAAACTACTTAATGGATTGAAATGAAACTTGGCATGATTTAAGTTCATACTACGGAGTAACATATAGGATATGTTTTATCCCGAAATTCGGCACGGTTCCCTTGGGAGAGGGGATGAAAGTCAAAATGTGTAATACATTAACGCGTGGTCAGATTTCATTCATTCTTTTTTTGTTAGAAAGGAGATACTTTAAAAATTACCAGTTAATCTATGAAAGGCTGGATTGATTTTGATGGGACTTTTAGTGGCGGATGTTTACAATTTGATCTACCTAAAAATCCACCAGTGAACTTTTAACAGTTTTTAACAAGGCATGAGCTCAAAGGAGCTTAGGAAAAACAAAATGATTCCCACGGGATTTTTAAAAACCAATATCTACCCTAACGAAATCGCGGGTATCCGCTTGTTATATATAAATTTAATCTTCGAATTCGATCTCTACGTTAAACTTTAGTGAATAAATTCAAACGTAAATTAGGGCTGAGTGTGAGGCGTTTTGCTAATGAACCTCGCCCTCTGCTCCCGAAGCTTGAAGCGGACTAATAGCGAACAATTCAATCAGAGCACAGGGGAGAGAAATAAATAACAAAAAGCCGTTTAATTTTTTTAGGATCGGAATTTTTGATTATGGAAACGCACGCGACTTGAATCCGCTGGAATATTTTTAAATATATTTCCGTGTAAATAATAAAATTATTATAAAATTAGGGACTTGCGTAAATAAAATTCTTATATTTTGCAAAGTAAAAAACCAAGATCCAAATGTGACGAATTTCAAGTTGTTTTAGAATTTTAATACATTTCAAATAAATTAAAAGTAACTAGGTCAATCTGTAACTGAGCGCTCACAGCGTTCGAATACGCAAACAAAAGGAATGGAAATTGTGAGCTAGTTTTTTCCTTTGATGATGGAAAATGATCTTATGAATATTTCTAATTAGGATAAATTTAAAACAAAAATATTTTCTTAGATTTCTAAAATTTCATTGTAGGAATGTTCAATTGTAAAAAAGTACAAAGGAGCTCGCCGAATGGGCTATGGAATAAAAACAGGTTGTAATTTATACAGGTTGTTAACAGATTCAGAAATTTCACTCTTATGTAAAAAATATAAAATGTACGCACCGCAATATGTTTTTGAACGAAAATGAAAAAAAAATTAAAATATCCAGAGCGTGTATAACGATTCAAGTTGTGATATTCAACACGTCCGCAAAATACCTATACGCTATAAATAAACCAACACGAAATAAGCGAAACACGAAAAAAGTATTTTTACTATTCCATCGTAAATTGGATTTTTTGGAAATAAGTGCTTGTTTTTTCCACGATATTTTAACAAATTTTTACGTAAAAATTTTCAAAACATTGTTAGAATATGCAACGTAGCGTAATGCAATAGAAGATGGTCTACAGTCGAAGTCACGTGCATAATATTAGTTTGATATGATGCGCAATTTTTTCAAAGTTCAGATCCTAAAAACTCAATTCCTTGACTAAAGAAAACCTTATTCATGTATGTTATAAATATTATTAATGGTTACCGACATCTTGCACAGTTTCTAAAAAAGTACTTATTATACAATCAAATTTTTAGGTATTCAAAATAGGTTTTTATTAATAACTCACTATGACCTTCGAAGGTAATATCGGCTCTTGGTAATTGGTAGCCAAGTCATAATAATAGTGATTATTATTATAATTTCTACATATTGAATGTGCTGATGAAATAAAATTAACAGTATAGAGATGTAGAATTACACGAGTAGATGATATTCCTACAGAGGGGAAGCTTCTTAAAAACGTCCATTTATACCTACCTATTCTCACAGGGTTGTCAACTGTTGCATGTGAACTTAAACCTACTGTTAACTGTACAATGGTTAGGCATTTTTGGCTAAACACAACACTTAAGTCTAATTTTTTATATAATTTACACTATTTTACACAATCTCTAAACTCTGGCCAAACATTTTATTCTCAGTATTAATTTAATGCGCACGATCCACACTTGCCATTTGCCTCCCAACTGAGCCCCAGCGGAGTGACCGTGAACCGTTGGTGAGAGCTCATGTGTGCGTGAGCTGCGCTATGTGTGAGTGTACGTACAGCGGGCCGCTTGTATGAAGCTTCCTCTCTGTAGGATACTCGTATCTATTCATGTGGTAGAACTACCGCAAAAGTCACGTGCCGTGCACGTACCTAAAACAATAAATATATAGAAAAACGATGCCTACCTATTATTGTTATTGGTCTGCCTTCGTGACCCGTGTTTCGACGATATCAAATGAACTGATATTAATAGTTGAAATAACTGTTCTTTTATTGAAATCCTTTTATTAGATCTTAAAAGTAAGAAAACATTTTTAAAGTTCTTATTAAAAATTCGCGTACGTACATACCAACCAGTGAGTATAGATATTAATTATACAAAAGATTTTATACTTCCGGTAGATATATCACGTGGCCGTAAGTATAGTTTTACCTGATCTCAGTCACTTTTGAAGGAACGTTTTCTCTAGGTAGATTTTAAGATGAAGGGGAATAATATAAGGGTATTAGATAGGTATGCAAAGCGCCTTGGCGGATTACATCGCTGCATGCTCGTCAGGTAAGCAAAGTAATTGCTTAAAGTGCTTACATGGATCGATATATCCTTTACGCTTTTGATTAGGAAAAAAATTAAGAAGCAGAAGGAGAACAATGAAAACACAGACGCAGTAAAGCGCAAGTAATAATTCTGTATGAACAAGTGTAAATTAAAAATTTAAAAAACCCCCGACATTCGCCATTTTGTGGCGGTGGCCATCTTGGATTTGCATAGTGCTATTCTACTAGTCAAGCCCTTTCATTTGATACCCATGATGATGTAGGTAATCCACCATTTTGTAGCGGCGGCCATCTTGGATCGATTTTCATCAAACATAGCTAACAACACTCTCGACTAATTCACCTATCAAACAAAAAAAAACCGCATTCAAATCGGTTCACCGTTTGAGCGCTACAGGGGAACAGACACACACACACACACACACACACACACAGACACCTCAAACTTATAACACCCCGTCGTTTTTGCGTCGGGGGTTAATAAAAATAAAGCCAGTAAACTACACAACAGCCGCACTCCTGCCATTTCTTTCAAGTTCCCCATAAACTGTGCTGTAAACTATGTACCCTATAAAGCACGGCATCCGTTTTCCTGTACCACAAAGGTACTGTTGCAGTCAGTAACAAGTAAGTTCAAGTTCTCCCTAACTCGATACTGTAGCACTCATGCGAAATAGCGCTGCGGTGAATTGGGTGATTGAAATTGGATTAAATGGGTACAAGCCTTTGTTTAAAGAGAACCGGCTCACGCTTTTAATCAAACTGTGGTCTTTATTAGTACGAAGGGTTGTGGCTGTAGGGAGGAGGTACTTTCTGTTTCAAAGCCACTTGTGTATACCTACTTAAGGTAGCTTCGCAGGTCGCAGTAAATTTAAAATAATAAATAAATTTAAAATCTCACGAAGACTACCTAATTATTATAGTCTTCGTGACCTAAGACCTAAGAATCTAAGACCTACCCTATGTATACCTAGCACTGCTGCGATGTAAAATGTTGTTACATTCTTATTTTCTAAAATAAAACTGATTCACTCACCATTTTGTTAATTTTGCTAGATATTCTCTTCCTGTAGTTGTAGGTCATTATTGTCAATTTATCAGATAGAGCTAGATTGCTCATTTCGGGATACAGTAGAGAAAAAAGATATCAACCACTACATATTTAGCCCGAAAAGGGTTAGGTGGCAACATTCGATTGGAGAAAAGCAGTGAATCGGGGTAAAAGTTTAAGTTTGTATACCTACCTGCCAGATACAGAGGTATGCTGTCTATTACTCAAGAGTTAAACTTTACTTAATTTGTTTCTAATTCGATAACGTAGCACTCCTGTGAAGTTTCCACTGTGGAAGGGCAGTAATTGAAACTGGAGTCGACAATTTAATATACGTTTTTTGTTTTAGACAAAAGCAGCCCGAATTTAATTAACGATAGCGTCTGAACCTTTTATAATGATTGACATTGAGATTTCATTTCCACGATTTAGAACAATAAATTGGAAAGCATTATTTATTAATAAGCAAATACTCGCGACTTCGTTTGCGTAAAAAATCCCGTGGGAAACATTTTGTTTTTCCTAAGCTCCTTTGGAGCTCAACCTTGCTAAAAACTGTTAAAAGTTCACTGGCGGATGTTTAGGTAGATCAAAATGTAAACATCCGCCAGTGAAAGTCCCATCAAAATCGATCCAGCCTTTCAGAGATTAGCCGGT
The DNA here is from genome assembly GCA_920104075.1 of Melanargia galathea. Classification (NCBI taxonomy): domain Eukaryota; kingdom Metazoa; phylum Arthropoda; class Insecta; order Lepidoptera; family Nymphalidae; genus Melanargia; species Melanargia galathea. The sequence goes on from OV049863.1 coordinate 6,268,707, forward strand.
AATTTTTAAAGTATCTACTTTCTAACAAAAAAAGAATGAATGAAATCTGACCACGTGTTAATGAATTACAGCTAAGTACACATTTTGACTTTTATCCCCTCTCCTCTCCCAAGGGAACTGTGCTGAATTTCGGGATAAAGAGTATCCTATATGTTACTCCGTAGTGTGAACTTAAATCATGCCAAGTTTCATTTCAATCCATTCAGTAATTTTTGCGTGATGCGCGCACATACATACAGACAAACAGATAAACAGACAAACAGACAACCAGATAAACATACAAATAGACAAACAAACAAAAATTTCAAAAATAGCTTTTTAACGTTCTATTACTTATTCCTAACATCCCCCAGTTATTATTTTGCAAAAATCTTTAATGTATACTAATCTTTTAGATACGGCAAGTCTACGATTTTATTATATGTATAGATGTATTATAGATTAATTGTTAATAGAATTCGAGATGGCATTCATAATAGGAATTAAGCAAGTTGCTAGTTGGCAAATATTAGCTACAAGAATTTATATTCATGCTATAATTGGTCAGAAGAAAATATAAAAATGTAAAGAAACACTTTTCTTAACATAGTTTCTTAATTTAGCTTTTGTTTTGACTTTCGAGCTTCCGATAAAGAAGTGAACAATAAGCTAGAGATTTTCCAGAATTAAAATAATTCTCACGCACGTCCTAAAAATAAATTATAACAATAAATTTGGAATAAATGTAGTAAATACTTAACTTAGTAAATACTTGTATAATGAAATGGCCATATAGTCCTACAAATTTAGTGGAACAATTTCCCACCCGAGCGAATCGAAATTTTTAACACCTCCCCACTCGAGAAGCTACCTCCATCGAGAATTTTCATAGATAAAAAAGTTGGTCGTCTCGTCGAAACGAACCTACTCAAGAAAATTCAGCTTGTTATTAATCACTAAAAATTTTGTTCGGCGGCTGCCGTACCATTCTGCTTCATCATCGTTTTAATCGATGCAGTGCAGCGGTGCGGGAAAATTTGGAACTAATTCCCAAAATAATGGGGGATCAAATTTTGTTCGAGTTCGGGGTTTTAACATTAATTTTGCTTTATGAAGACTTTCTCGTTGTTCATCATCATCATCATGATCAACCCATTACCGGCTCACTACAGAGCACGGGTCTCTTCTCAGAGTGAGAAGGGTTTTGGCCATAGTCTACCACGCTGGCCAAGCGGATTGGCAGACTTCACACACCTTTGAGAACGTTATGGAGAACTCTCAGGCATGCAGGTTTCCTCACGATGTTTTCCTTCACCGTTAAAGCAATTGATATTTAAATACTTAAAACGCACATAACTCCGAAAAGTTAGAGGTGCGTGCCCGGGATCGAACCCACGACCTCCGATTAGAAGTCGGTCGTCCTAACCACTAGGCTATCACAGCTTTTTAGGCTATCACAGCTTTTTTTTTCTCGTTGTTCACTAACTGACAATAAGTATATAGTTTATTGTTACATGTTATTTTTGGGGAACTAAATGTAGGTAGGTAAGTATGAGTATATCAAAGTAGGTATTTTGGATAGAAAACAAACTAAACCTATTTTATTACCAGGAATCTTACACAATTAGGTTGAAGTCATAAACACCCGTAAATGTATCTAGCCCTAATTAGGATCTGTTTATTAGGTCAATAAAACTTGTAGTCTTCTGTTATTAGAGTAATCCTTAAGTATAAAGTGTCCGAAATAGAAGCATCCTAGACCACTCCTTGTATAATTTTCTACCTGCCTGTGAATTTCCCGAATAATTGTGACTAGCCCGGATAAACAGACAGACGGACCAAAATTCAAAAAACGTGTTTGAGTAATGCTTATTGTTCAATCTATATCTTCTATACATACATATAATAAAATCGTAGAATTGCCGTATCTGAAGATACGGCAATTCTACGATTAGGATACGGAAGATGCCGTACATTGAAGATTCTACGATACGGAAGATGCCGCACATTGAAGATTTTTGCAAAATAATAACTGGGGGATATTAGGGATAAGTAATAGAACGTAAAAAAGCTATTTTTGAAATTTTTGTCTGTTTGTCTGTTTGTCTGTATGTTTGTGCGCGCATCACGTAAAAACTACTGAATGGATTGAAATGAAACTCGGCATGATTTAATTTCATACTATGGAGTAACATATAGGATACTTTTTATCCCGAAATTCAGCACGGTTCCCTTGGGAGAGGGGATGTAAGTCAAAATGTGTACTTAGCTGTAATTCGTTAACGGGTGGTCCGATTTCATTCATTCTTTTTTTGTTAGAAAGAAGATACTTTAAAGTTTATTAACTAATCTCTGAAAGGCTGTACCGATTTTGATGGGACTTTCACCGGCGGATGTTTACATATTGATGTACCTAAATATCCGCCAGTGAACTTTTAACAGTTTTTAGCAAGGTATAAGCTCAAAGGAGCTTAGGAAAAACAAAATGATTCCCACGGGATTATTAAAATCAATATCCACACGAACGAAGTCGCGGGTATCCGCTCGTTAATAATAATATGGGCTTTTTTAAGAGGCAGTTATTTAGACATCCCTGCAGATACCTACCTACTTCAATTTTATTTATTTGTAGAGATTTTATTATTATTATTTTATTAATAAAATAACATTAATATAGAAATACATAGTATTTACGTATATGAAACTGTGATTAGCCGGAAGAACAGACAGACAAACAGACAAAATCATCATACTGTAAATACATCATAATATAATAGGCTATTAAGAAGTAGTTATATTGGTAATCACAGATTAAATTTTATTTATTTGTATAAGTAGACTAACAGAAATACATAATTAGGACTTATTAAGTATATATATTAAATTATTTTTGCATAAAGTAAAACAGGTAAATAAAATCAAAAAATAATTCGATTAGACTAGTAGCGAGCCCAACAAAGGATGAAAGTTTTGACAAACCAATTCGCTTCGTACCAACATCGTTCCTATTTTTTCCAAACAAAATCCGAACTTCCCGGGTCAGTTTAACGTCTCGCCCGTCCCGGGAGATGGGCCGTATTGCCGTACTTAACATAAATCTTTTACGTTGCTGACTGGGCACATAAAAACAAGATAGTTTCGATAAATTGAATGCTAATAAGAATTGCAGATTTTATGCTTACTTTTTTACCCGACAACGGCAAAGCCAAAAGGAATGTATGTTTGTGTGATAATATACTGCAAATTGCTCGTAAACTACGCTTCTTCACTAATGAGTTTCTCAATGATTGCTAACACCAAGCTATTTCACGTTCTGGAATAGCGAAGCTTTTGTGAATGCAATCTTTATTTATCTTCCGAACATTTATCTTTTATCATTTATTTTGTACTTCTGAGTACGGACCACTAAAAACACTAATATAGTTAAATAAAAAAAATCAGCCAAGTGCGAGTCAGACTCGCGCACCGGCGGATCTGTGCTCCAGAAGTAGAATTACTTATCTATAATCTGTTTTTCATTAGTTTATCTTAAAAGGTAAGAAGCTAATTAAGCTAGGCCTCTAAATTGTATGAGCGCTCAACTCAGAGGTCTATATCTTAATTGTCGTCAACTATGTGTGTATGGGGACGCTTTAATGTAAGGGACCCTTTAATTTCCAACTTTTTATTTTTTTGGAATTTTTCCTTTATTTGTGGTGTAGGACCTTGCTTTTTACCTTTCGTAATTCTATGTCAACTGGAACTACCATTTAGGTTTTCGACCCAAAACCTATAGGTACTTCCGGTGGACCTAGATTTGTCAATTTTGGTTAAAAGCAAGGGAAAATTCCAAAAAAATAAAAAAAGTTGAAAATTAAGGTAAATTTTGGTACTTACAATTTTTCGTGAAAATCTAAATTTGCCTTACTTAATTTTTATACACCTACTACTACTGGGACTATAGACCTTAGTATCTGGTATAAATTTCAACTTGCTAGGTCCACCCGTTCCTGAGAAAATTGGTGGTGACACACGGACAGACGGACAGACGGACAAGAAAGTGATCTAGTAAGGGTACCTTTTTTTCCTTTTGAGGTACGGAACCCTAAAAAGAATATTATTTAGTTTGGCCTTGATAAAAGCAAGTCTAAAATAACTCGGCTGCAATAATAAAACTGACAGTATTCTTATCGTCATATTATAATGCAAAGGCGAATATAAATGGGTCCTTCGACGTTTCTTAAGAAGTTCAGCGTGTGGTATTTTAACCAAATCCATCTATGCTTTTGTCAACAATAGGCAGATAAATCTATTTTGAGTGTATTTTTACTAACTTTTTAAATGTTAGCTTGGTAGGTACTACCCATATCTTTATCCTATACCCATATCTTTTAGCAATATGATGGAAAAACAACCGATTTTAATGTGTTCCAATTAAGTGCTTTGTAAGCACTTTAGACTTGACTTGACTTTGACTTTTTGACTTTGGATAGTGTAAGCACTGCTTACACTATACCCGATTAATATAAATACTCAATAAAACATTCATTAAGGATGTTATTTAAATTGACTTACGTTCGTTGCAGCAAAATGAAATTACTCTACAGCAAGTTGGAGTCAAGTTTGACATCCTTGGATTACTCACGACTGACCTATTTGTTCGACCCCTGCAATGAGGGTCGTGTTTACATATGAAAGCGGAAATAACGAAGCTTTATAATGTACCGAGTAACAAACTACTATAAGCTCTAGCTAGCTAGGGGTTGCCCTCCGTAGGGATTTTTCGCATTTGTTTTCATTTTCGAGATTTTAGCGATGCCAAACGACGCCGCATTGCACCGTTTGGCATCGCAGCGCTACTTTGTTCGTAATGAAGTGCACCAAGTTGCACCAGCCGTGTGGCATATACAACCCGACAAAATCACCACCTTGCAGTAACGTAACGCACTATGTGACAATAACGTAACGCACTATGTAAACTTCAAGACATGAAAATCCACGAGATGTGCATAAAGCAGCAGGTTTGCGATTGTAAACAACGTCGCTTGTAATTAATTCACGTTTAAAAAAATCAATAACCCGATTATATAAAAAACTAACTAAAAGAAAGACAAAACCTTTTACCATGGTACGGCTTACACAGATTAACAAACATCTTATACTTAGATTTACATCCATCCAGCCGTTGGGTTTGTATACATACACTCAAATACGCATGAAAATCTTAACCCGCCTTTACTGTCGCGCTGTCGGGTTAAAAAGTAATGGGGCGACTCTATTCGATGCATATTTAGGTTTCGTAATACATCTTAGTTCTTGAAAATTCTCAAAATAATCTGAATTTAAAATGTAAATTGACAACCCTAGTTTTTCCTCTATAGTTTATTATAAATGGAGAATAGAATGGCATTGGTTCATTGATAGTGTGTATATTAATATACAAACGATATTCTTACGCAATTACTACTATCTACGTCTGAGGGCCTAGTGAAGTTTTTAGGATAACGTTAACTGTACGTAAAACTATCATTTTGTAAGAGAAAGGAATAAGGACGGATGTTTCTTCCTGTGATGGTCCGTCCATTTCCCGTCCAAACTAAAGGACATATTTACGCACTGTTAATGGTAACTTAAACTTACACTAGGCCCACTATGAAGGAATTACTCGTATGTAATTCAAAGTATCAAAATATATTGCGTGTGGTAGCGTGACAAATCGTGACATACTTACAATAAAATATAATGATAAGAGAAAGGAAAAAGCTTGAAAAATCGTCATCATCAGCTAGCGTCGATTTAGCGTAAGTCAAAAGGCTGTAGGTCCTACCCTCGATCACTGGATTATGTCACGGCGCCGCGGCCCGGGCGCGGTCCTGCGAGCACAATAGGTAGGTATAGTCATACTATGTTAATTTTAAGTTCTTGCTAATTTTGTTCTAAGTTAATTTTAAGTTCTTTTGTGCATAAAAGATTTCCTATAGTATCTATTTTACTGAATGTGGATCACATTTGAATTCCATATTGGCAATAAACGTTCTGGAAACAGTTTTATTTAACACGATATAAACTTGCTACGTCTCAAGGCTACGTAGGCGGCCTGTACCCCCTAATCCGGGTCGGTAATATGAAAACAAGTTTCGTAACCGTTTGTTACCGTATTCAAGGTTAATATATTATAGATAGATTAAACCTGTTTTTGTTAATACAATAATTATATTGAATGAAAATATAGCTCAGTTGTTTAGGGACCGAATTGCAGATTAGTCGATATATTTAAAGTTACAATTGAAATCAAATTTGATTAACAGAAAAAACTGACTTTGGGTTGCACAAGTCTTTTAGCCAAAGACCTAAAACCATGGAGAGATGAATAGTGATTAGTGCAATCCGATTCGCTTATTTTGGGTATTATGATGGGCAAGTTTTACTATAACTTTACTTTAATAGCCTGAAGTTGAGACTACTCGCGCGCTTCTCCATATAACAAACATAATCCGCTTACTATTATATTAGCAATTGTTTTAGATTTAAAATTAAAATAGCTTTGGAGTGTGAAAAATTCACTAACCTTAACCAACTCGTGGGATGATATCTACGTGGAAATAACCTAACGTAAATTACGGCCTCCAACCAACCCCTTATAGCCATCCGAATCACACATCTAATCTGACGACATCGACCTCCTAACCAACATCAGGTCCCTCAGTAGGGCAATAATCCAACATAACAGCAAAATTGGAATAGACATAAAAAGTCTCACCGAATGATCACTTTACACCTATTACTACCAGGCTACGACTAGTCCAACTGACGATCATACAAATTCTGACTCTACCCCAAAGCTCCTTTTTAACCCCCGACGCGCAAAAACGACGGTGTGTGTGTGTGTGTGCGTGCGTGCGTGCGTGCGTGCGTGCGTGCGTGCGTGCGTACGTGCGTGCGTGCGTGCGTGCGTGCGTGCGTGCGTGCGTGCGTGCGTGCGTGCGTGCGTGCGTGCGTGCGTGCGTGCGTGCGTGCGTGCGTGTGTGTGTGTGTCCGTCCGTCCGTCCGTCCGTCCGTCCGTCCGTCCGTCCGTCCGTCCGTCCGTCCGTCCGTCCGTCCGTCCGTCCGTCTGTCTGTCTGTCTGTCTGTCTGTCTGTCTGTCTGTCTGTCTGTCTGTTCCCCTGTGGCGCTCAAACGGGTGGACCGATTTCAATGCGGGTTTTTTTTGTTTGAAAGGTGAATTTGTCGGAAGTGTTGTTAGCTACGTTTGATGAAAATCGATCCAAGATGGCCGCCGCTACAAAATGGCGGATTACATATTTTATCACAACTCCCTTAATATGGGTATCAAATGAAAGGGCTTGACTAGTGGAATAGCACTATGCAAATCCAAGATGGCTTATGTCGGGGGTTTTCTTAATTTTTAATTTATACATGTTTAAAACATGATACATAATGTAATTAAAACTAATAAACACAATAAATAATTTAAAGATAATAATATATTTATTATAAAAATTAATCGAAAAGTCCACCCCTGGTGGCTCCTGGTTCAAAGGTACCCATCAGACTGGCCGCATTTCCACGCTGGATGGCGATGGATAGCCTTTGGCCCTTGTTTAAAGTGAATTTCATAATGACTCATTTCACCACCACCAAAAGACTTGTCAAAGACAAACGCCACGCGACACGCTATGACGCTACAGATAGTAATAATTAACGTTAACGGCTGCGATATTATGACGTTCTCAACGCTACACAAAATCACGACTTAAAATAAAACTGACAACGATAATAATAAATCACGACACAAGGTAATGTAAATAAACTATATAGAAACACACAATATTAAAAAAACTAATAAAGTTGAGTAATACTTCTATAATAATATTAAATACACTGTCATTTGTTACTATTTAAAAGTTTTGCAATAAATTAAGTAAGTGTTTTTATAGGATTGGTATTAAACAGTGACTTAGGTACGGTGTCAAAACGTTTCGCTCTTGAGAATAAGTATCCTGCCCGTAAATTGAAATAACATGCTTACGTACAACTAAGAACCGGAGAGCGTACTCTTGTAACAGTCAAGGGACTTCTAGTGTGAATTCCTAAAAATGATCGCATACTGAGAGATTGTGTAAGATGCAGTTAGATGACATCTATACATATAATAAAATCGTAGAATTGCCGTATCTGTACATTGAAGATTTTTGCAAAATAATAACTGGGGGATGTTAAGGATAAGTAATAGAACGTAAAAAAGCTATTGTTTAAATTTTTGTCTGTTTGTCTGTTTGTCTATTTGTCTGTTTATCTGTTTGTCTGTTTGTCTGTATGTTTGTGCGCGCATCACGCAAAAACTACTGAATGGATTGAAACGAAACTTGGTACGATTTAAGTTCATACTACGGAGTAACATATAGGATACTTTTTATCCCGAAATTCAGCACGGTTCCCTAGGGAGAGGGGATGAAAGTCAAAACGTGTATTTAGCTGTAATTCAATAACGCATGGTCCGATTTCATTCATTCTTTTTTTGTTAGAAAGTAGATACTTTAAAGATTACCGACTAATCTCTAAAAGACTGGATCGATTTTGATGGGACTTTCACTGGCGGATGTTTACATTTTGATCTACCTAAACATCCGCCAGTGAACTTTTAACAGTTTTTAGCATGATAGGAGCTTAGGAAAAACAAAATGATTCCTACGGAATTTATAAAAACCAATATAATATATCCACGCGAACGAAGTCGCGGGTATCCGCTCGTAAAAAATATGCATGAGCTGCGTGCAACGGAGTTTTCAGTACTGAAAGTGTGAATGATGTCCGACGCATAAGTTGATCGCATCGGGCGCATCGAAAATTATGATGACGTCAGCATATCTCTGCGACGTATAGTTAACGTTGCTTTGCATGCATTTCGAATTATTGCTAGTTAGTACGAGTCAGATCTAGTCTAATTGATAATGTAAGTATATTGAAATCAATATGAGGCTAATTAGGACACAGTTTATTGCTCTTACAACCAGCAGCGCCCGCATACTATACAAAATACTTACACCTAGTTTCACAAGGCTAGTTTTATTTTTGTATTGGTTACATTGTATCGGTTGGGTATTTTTTTTAATGTTAGTTAGTAATTAGAATAGGTTACGTGTATCAACAAATGAACCAGCTCTTCTGTAACCAGATGAGACAATCTTCCGGATGAATCTACGAGATGAATGACTCAAGTTGCGTCGCATGTACCTACTACTTGTATTATTTACAAGAGCGTCGCCAGCTGATGGGCAAGGGGGGGGGGGGGGCAAGTTGATATATGGAGGATAGGAAAAGTATGAATTTTAGGTTCAGTCGAGAGGTCATGAAGCTATAAAGCAAGTGTAGTTCTCGACAGGACTAGACGTGATTAATTTTATAGGTCAAGTGAGTGAATTTAGGACTTTGGTTGCATTTGGCTATATTTTTAACCTCTAGGGGAAGGCAGCTGCCCCCCTCTGCACCTACTTAGCGACGCCCTTGATTATTTATTAATTGATATAGGACTACAGAAAAGTATACGAGGGATAACTGACAAAAAATATATACTTTTGGATATTATTTAATCTATTTTCAATGAAATTCGAGCTTACAAGTAAATAAACTATTTCATCATCGATATTATATTAAGAATACACACAATTCACATTTTGTGAGTAAATAATATTTTCGGCGCAACACTAACGAAGGGACGCTTCATACAATTTTGCCAATTAAGTTTGATATTCGTTTCACTTGTTTATTTTCTCTTAATCGCATCAGTCTCAATTCATTGAATTTGTCCTCTTTTTGGAGTAGGTAAATTAATGTTTTAGTTATTTAGCAGAGAACATTAATTATGGCTTTCTCTTCTTATAACAGTTCTTATACTGACTGAGTGCCTTTCCGCCTCGAAAACCAATTAACATAACACGTTTTTCCATTCAAATATTTCTGCTTATATCATTATTGTATTTCTGTTTCGGCGCTGGTGGACCAAGCGTTATGATCGTGTTCTGTGGCGATACTTTTTTTTTTTCTTGATCGAGGAGGAAAAAATCCCTACGGACTTCTGCCTGTGGCAGGGCGTGTCCGACTTGCACGGACTAAAACAACCCCCTCGCAGCGCCAAGATCAACACGGAACCGCTTTGCATTTCCTCGCACCTTCTAGGTGTCATCTCTCTTACTCTTCTCTTCTTTTTCTCTTGCCTCTCGCCTCACCATTATACTTCTCAGCATTTGCCCATATTTTCTCCACTCCGTCTCACTTGACAGCATGCGTGTTATTAGATTTTGAGGGTTCACCTCGCTGTTTCCTGCCTGTGCCATTGATCTCAGGTCCACGCAAGTGGGACACTCAAAAATGGCATGTCTCGGGGTATCCTCTTCTCCACATAGGTAGCATTTTTTGTGGCGATCCTTGGAAGATACCTATGTCCAGCAGTGGACATAGGTATCTTCTTGTAAATTTGTTGGGGTAACTGCCGTGGTAAAAAAAATTTACCATACCAACCACAGAATATAACTAACCACAGAATCCATAAACTCGAGATTTTGCTAGGTTCTACCTATAACGTTACCAATCTACCCATCACTAATAATAGGATTTTGAGAAATTCCTTCGGGATCCTAATCAAACCCTAAATCCACACGGATGAAATCGCGGGAACATCTATTAATAACATACGTACCCAATACCACCGTACGAATGTGCTTACGTGAATAATATTGGAAAATAAAAAAATAAAAAAAATACGAAATACTGCTGAATTTCAAATTCACAAATCGAAGTACCTACGAGTAACTTCAGGATGTAGTCGAAACTACTGGAGTGGGTAAACTTCAATCGAACAAAATCTGTCAGCTTTAAACCTCTACAAAGTGTTTCGCTTTAAAGTTAGGTAAACTGTAAATAGGTACGCAAACTTAATTTCAACTTAATAATTTGTAGGGAATCATATTGCTTGGTACTTCAAGTGATTCAGTTTTTGCTAGTAAAGTTTTTCTTTTTAAGTATTGTTAAATTTCAATTAAATAATATAAATAAAATATATATTATTTAATATAAATATATTAAATAATATATATTTAAAAATATAAATATAAATAAAATTCACGTGTCTGTCTGTGATTTCAAAATCGTTGTCATCAACCGATAGACGTTCACTGCTGTACATAGGTCTCCTGTAGGGACTACCGCTATCTTGTCTCACTTGTAACCAGAGGCTACCTGCGACTCACAGGCTGGTGTTGGGCATTGTACCGGAACGTTAAATCGTTTGATGGCAAGTCTTTGCCGGTAGAGTGGTAACTAGCCACGGCTGAAGCCTCCCAGACCAGACCAGAGACAATTTAGATTTATAAATTTCCAAATTGCCCTGCTAGAAATAGAACTTGGGACCTCCCATTTCTAAAACCCCAGCGCTCACCTCTGCGTCAGGGAGGTGGTCAAAGGGAGGTGGCATATTTGAAATGTGTTGCTCACAAAGGATCACAGGAAAATATTCATTTATTTGCCCGCCATGTGTAAAAATTGTTCGAATTTTTCAATCCATATAAAATAGAAAGCCTACGTGAGCATTGTTGTTTCAGTGGTTTTCAATATATTGTTTGAAGTTATTTATTTGTATTGGAAAGGGCATCATAGGGACCAATCTGTTTGTGGCTAGGTTTGTGGCGGGGGCGGACCATTTGACACGCCGACAAACTACGTCGACAAATGACGAATATGTTCGACCTACTCTAGCGGCACGCTATGATGGCCGGTTTGACGTTTGTCCGCTCATGAAGTTCCGTATTAATTGATAACGACTTTGAAGGAAATAATTGTATTACTTTATTGACGACTAGCTGACCCCCGCGACTTCGTTCGCGTGTTTATAGGTTTTATATAGGATCGGATCGGATCCCATAATTTTTTTATGTACCTAAACTAAATATAGCCTATTACTCCTTATAACATTGAAAGTTCCATTAAAATCGATCCAGCCGTTCGGAGATTAGCTGGAACAAATAGACAGAACGACAAACATAAATTTAAACGCACGCCAGTTTAAAATAAGCCGTACGTACAAAGATCCGGGTCCCAAGTTATTGGAACCCAATAAATGTCTGTCATTTCTAAACTAAAAAACCTATGACCTTGAAATATTTACGGGACAATACTTAAAGTACTACCTTTCTAACAAAAAAAGAATGAGCGAAATCGAACTACGCGTTAATGAATTACAGCTAAATACACGTTTTAACTTTTATCCCCTCTCCCAAGGGAACCGTGCTGAATTTCGGGATAAAAAGTATCCTATGTCCTACCTCGGAGTATAAACTTAAATCGTACCAAGTTTCATTTGAATCCATCCAGTAGTTTCGGCGTGATGCGCGGCCAAGATACAGACAGACAGACAGACAGACAGACAGACAGACAGACAGACAGAAAGACAGACAGACAGACAGACAAAAATGAAACAAATTGCAGATTTGGCTTCAGTATCGATTATAGAGTGCCCTCCAATAAAAACTTTCAAAATATCTTCAATGTACAGAATTGGATCTGTTACAGTTTTATTATATTATAGATAGTGATGTGCAGAGATTCATAAATTTTATCGAATGTAGTTTTAGGTTTAGGACTCAAAATTTATTTATTAAATTGATTTCTTAAATGTATACAAGTGTAGAAAAATCAGTTTGCACCATTTAAGGGGTGAATGTACTTGTGAATATGAACAATTTTCACTATGTGGACAAACCTCTGAAATCGCAAAAAAATATCAATAAATTTTTAAAAATGGAATCTAATACGATCGTCACATAGGATCGCTGGCTAGCACAACTACTACCTCCGGCAAACTCGCGTCAATGCTCAATGCAAAACAAAGCAGTTTCGAATTGACGTTGCTTCGAAAAGTATAAACTGTCAGTGCAATGCGATTGTGATATAGTTTTGACCTGGCTTTGGATTTCAAATATTGATACTGCATTACTGTTGACCCTTGCTCGTTAATTTGGACTCTGTTCAAGCCCTTTGTTGTGGATTTCGTCGATATGACCGAACGTACGCAGAGAACTGTTCTAAATAGTCAGACACGTGAGTTCGTAATACGCCTTCGTAACTATTTCGATCGTGAAGCTCAAAATGGAGGGCCAATTTTACCTATAACGTCAGTGGTTGAACGCGTAGCTGATGCGCTTAATATTGGACAACGAACTGTTAGACGGATAACTAAAAAAAAATATGGCGAGACTGGCACAGAAGAAAATAAACTTCACACACCAAAAAAGAGAAAACGAGCAAAACCAGTCGTAGGCATCGATAGCTTTGATGCCGATGCTATCCGAAGACATGTTTACGGCTACTATTTACAGAAGGAGTATCCAACAAGAAAAAAGTTGGTGCATTCACTGAAGGAAGCTGGATTATTCTTCGGTGGGGAAAGTTCTTTAACGAAGATTTTGAAGACCATTGGATTTCGATACAAAAAATGTAACAAACGCAAAATATTGATGGAAAGATTTGATATAGCGATGGCAAGGTATACTTTTTTACGGCAAGTGAAAGAAATCAAAAATTGGCAAAATGTTGTGTTCTTGGATGAAACATGGCTTAATGCTAACCATACTGTAGGCCGTTCTTGGAACGATGACACAGCAGCATCTACTTCCAAAGTTCCTGTAGGAAAAGGATCGCGACTTATAATTTGTCACGCCGGAACCATCAACGGGTTTGTCGAAGGTTCTCTCATGGCTTTTGCGTCAAAAACCACTGGAGACTATCATGAAGACATGAATGGAGAAAAGTTTACTGAATGGTTTACCTCAATGTTGTGTAGCCTCCCTGAACCATCTATTATAATTATGGACAACGCCCCATACCACTCGATGCAAATTGACAAGCCACCTGCCCAATCCCAAAAGAAAGCTGATATCGTCGCATGGCTTCGTAAAAATGGCGTAGATGCAAACATGAATATGTTAAAAGCGGAATTAGTACGTCTTTTAAAAGAAAACAAACCAACCAAGATCCGATACGTCATTGACGAAATAGCATTAGAACATGGGCACAGAGTTATACGGTTACCGCCTTACCATTGTGAGTATAATGCGATTGAGTTGGTGTGGGCTCAAATTAAGGGATATGCTGCAAGACACAATACAGAACCCCCATTTACCACAAAAAAAATGCTAAAATTATTAGAAGAAGCTTGTGAACATGTGACTAAAGGAGACTGGGAAAAGGTTGTGAATAGAACTGTTAAATTAATAAGGGAAGATTATGAAAGAGATGTGAAAATAGATAATATTATAGAAAACGAACATATAATTATTAATGTATGTGATGATAGCAGTGACGACAGTGAAAATAGTAGTATGGACGAATCTGATTAATTATGGCCTTTTGTGGCACCTTTTTTGGTATCTTTTGTATTCATATGTTTCTTGTGTGAATATAAAGTATGTATATTCATTTTCGTTCAAATATTCAGTTCGTTCAAATAAATTAAATAAACATATACATTTTTGTTTTATTAAACCTATTTAATCAGGTACAAAAACAAAACTTAATTGTTTTTTGTTCGAGAATAAATTGACATTCCACATCACTATTGTAATGTGTCAAACCGGCCATCATAGCGTGCCGCTAGTGTAGTTACCTGATTGGTGCAGACTAGCTAAGCAGCAAAAGTTTGTCATGCAATGTGATCTAAATAAAGGGTATTTTTTAATTTGCGTTTAGATACAATTGCGCTAAGATAAGATTAACTTACAACTATTACTACTTAGTAAGTATTGGACTAGTAAACAATTATGATGCAGTTTAACTTTAAAAATATGGCATCAATTGAAATTACCTCTAATTGGATCTGTCCAGTATCGAATAATCCATAATACTTACTGTCACTTTCGGCTAAAATGCACAATTGCAGAAAGAAAACCTTCTTACTATTATATATTATTCAGATCTGATACTCATAGTATTTGCGTTGAGATAATCACGAAATGTTGATACTCTGAAGGACTTTATGTTACACTATACCGATCTCGTCTGTCATTACTCTGTATATAAAAATTAAAAAAAATAGTTTTCAAAATTAATCCAATTCCAACTCTCTTGCTCCTAACGCGGGCATAATTTCTTAAGCAGCTTATTAAATTAGCTTAGCTTATTATAAGCAATTAAAGCTTTAGAGAACCAAAATCCTGTGAGCTACATTCAGTACGGTAAGGATTTTTACAATAATATGATGTCCACTTTATTGATATACTTAGTTATTTATTATTATTATATACTTAGTTATTATCGTACTCATACCACTACATGCCTGTGCATCTAATTTACGAAGGTGATCTCGTAAGAAGAACGAATTTCTGATGGTTCAAGCTGAATGCAGTTATATACTTAGTTGTTTATTATTATTATTTCAGCAGTTATATACTTAGTTATATACTTAGTTATTTACTATTATTATTTCAGTGGTCGAAGTAAAGTAAGGGTAAGCTTATTACATCAAAGTGACGTCCAGACAATGACAAATGTATCAATGGTCACCATATCAGTCAATAAAACGCACAAAGCTTTACTTACAATTTTTTATGATAAATTAATACTCACGAATTTAAGCCAAACTGGAAACTTTTATTTTCTCGTAACAACTCAAGTACTTAATCCCGAGTGTTTGGTTGATCAATCTACGCTCGAGCTTACTAGGAGATTTTTAGACAGTGACGGATTGGCAAATCTTATTTAAACTCTAATATATTACTCCGTAGCCATTACAATTACACATATACATTTACACTAATGAATACATACAAACACATAAATATTATAATCATAGAAATTTGAATTTTTTATATGACCGTCGTCGCCTATGATGGCAATCTTAACTAGGTTGCAAGTGATTATGGCCAATCTAAGATGAAAGCGACCTAATCTGTAAGAGGCACCGCTCTCAAACTATTCAGACCCCTAACCTCGAAACTGCGCAGTTAGGTCATCAAGATTAGCGCCGAAGGTGCTACGTTTTAGTCTACGCAGCTACGAACGCTACGATAAAATGATACGCTACGTACGTAATTCGAAAATAATTATTCATCGGTTTGTTATTAATGGTCGTGTATGTTTCACACTAGTACAGTCGGTAATTTGAGACAAAAACATAACAACTGCTGCGTAACAACTCGTATAGTCTTCTATCTATCTATATCTATACATATAATAAAATCGTAGAATTGTCGTATCTGTACATTAAAGATTTTTGCAAAATAATAACTGGGGGGTGTTAGGGATAAGTAATGGAACATAAAAAAGCTATTTATGAAATTTTTGTCTGTTTGTCTGTTCGTCTGTTTGTCTGTTTATCTGTTTGTCTGTTTGTCTGTATGTTTGTGCGCGCATCACGCAAAAACTACTGAATGGATTGAAGTGAAACTTGGCACGATTTAAGTTCATACTATGGAGTAACATGTAGGATACTTTTTATCCCGAAATTCAGCATGGTTCCCTTGGGAGAGGGGATGAAAGTTAAAATGTGTACTTAGCTGTAATTCATTAACGCATGGTCCGATTTCACTAATTCTTTTTTTGTTAGAAAGGGTATACTTTAAAGATTACCGGCTTATCTCTGAAAAGGCTGGATCGATTTTGATGGGACTTTCTCTGGCGGATGTTTACATTTTGATCTACCTAAACATCCGCCAGTGAAATTTTAACAGTTTTTAGCAAGGTATGAGCTCAAAGGAGCTTAGGAAAAACAAAATGATTCCCACGGGATTTTCAAAAACCAATATCCACGCAAACGAAGTTGCGGGTTTCCGCTTGTTTAGAATAATGTTATTGGCATTTTCATTTTAAAAATATACACTAAATCCCGTATTTTAATAGTTTTAACTAAACCTAAATTAAAAACCTCAAAAATCCCAACTCGCAAAGTGCGATGGAGCTCGCAATAGAAGCCTTCGAAGGTTGAGTAGGTGATGTAGAATGATGGGACGACGTAGCACGTGGCTCATGTAAACAAATTGATATCCTTAAAGCTATTTTCGCTCGCTAAATAATATAAGGATACATAGAAAAATATAAATATTGTAGTAGTAACATGCCCTTTTAGCAAGTTAAATAGTTTTTAATCTAGTATATAATAATATGGTCACGAAACAAAAGCACACGATTAGTCGCATTTTAGTCCAGTATAATTTAGTATGTTAAATAGTGTTGCGATTCTAAATTTTACTCTAATATTGCATTCTGCTTATGAATATTATTTATAGTAATTTAAGCAGTAAAAATAAATTAAGGAGTTCTTCAATCGTAGAGCAGCTTTAAATTCACTCTACACGATTGTCACAACTTTCCATGTTAAATGGGGTAGAGCAATAAACTTCACTTCCAACATAACAAAGACGGCATTACTTATAACCACAGTCATACTGAAAGTAACTACGATGCCAAGGTTTTTGTTTTTAGATGTAGGTAATTAGCCTAGTTTTAGTTTTCAAATTTAGTATGGAAGTGAAAATGTAGTTTACCACGCCACCGCCTGGTTATAATTTTTTCAACCACTTGAGGTTTCATTAGAATTTCAAATGCTCTTTTATTTGCATCAAATTTATTTTCCAACATCTTAACATTTTTTAATTTCAGATAACGTAATTTTGATTATTATTGTAACAAATATTTTGCTAAGGGCCGGCCCGACGCACACACTGCTTTTAGCATCTACAATCCACAATTTGATCGGTTATCGGACATGTTTCACTCTGCACTTATTTGAATACCAGTAGTATAGCAATATAAATAGGATTCAATATCGAGAATACAATAAGTAGTGAGAGTCGCCAAAATACTTAGCAGTATCAAAGCAATCGGTAAATCGCGCGATTTCGGTGATGCGATCGGTGACAGTTAGTCGCAAAAATGCTATGCAGCATCGAAGCAGCTAATCCCAAACCGAAGATCCAAAAGTAGCGTGTGTGCTTTGGTCCCAAGAAAGCAATGCCTACAAGACCTTTTCGGTATCTAAGCTAAATTAACAGTAACCACATATTGTTTGAAAAAAAATTCCACACAGTTTATATTTTACTAAATAATAATTTTATTAGATTTCTCTTGTATATATAATAGTGAGTTTATTATTAATAGAAGCATCGAGCATTGACTGGTGGGTGTAAAGCAAGAAATACGGGCACGGTAAAAATATTAAAAGAGCTTACAAGAAAAGCTTCCTCGTATATTTGTATGGGTTTAGCGTTCGTTGCATTCCATTAACCATCTTGAATGACCCACTTTATCTTTATAAAAAGTAGGCTACAGTTGTGATACGTCATTACAGAGTTTTGGGATTTTCCTTCATCGTAACTTATTTGTTTTTTATTCAAATTATTTGTTAAATAATGAAATGAATGTTAAAATATAACATCTTTTGAGATTTTCTTCATTTTCACCATGTAATCTTTTATGTATACCAATTGAACTGAATTGAACTGAAAATTTTTACGATCATCTATCTATCTATAATATAATAAGACTGTAACAGATCCAATTCTGTACATTGAAGATATTTTGAAATTTTTTATTGGAGGGCACTATATAATCGATACTGAAGCCAAAACTGCAATTTTTTTCATTTTTGTCTGTCTGTCTGTCTGTCTGTCTGTCTGTCTGTCTGTCTGTATCTTGGCCGCGCATCACGCCGAAACTACTGAATGGATTCAAATGAAACTTAGTACTATTTGAGTTTATACTTTGAGGTAGGTTATAGGATACTTTTTATCCCAAAATTCAGCACGGTTCCCTAGGGAGAGGGGAAGAAAGTTAAAACGTGTATTTAGCGGTAATTCATTAACGCGTAGTTCGATTTAACTCATTCTTTTTTTGTTAGAAAGGTAGTACTTTAAGTATTGTCCCGTAAATATTTCAAGGTCATAGGTTTATTAGTTCAGAAATGACAGACATTTCAACCCTCAGTATTGGGTTCACATAACTTGGGACCCGGATCTTTGAACGTACGGCTTATTTTAAACTGGTGTGCGTTTAAATTTATGTTTTTCGTTCTGTCTATTTGTTGAAGATAATCTCCGAAACGGCTGGATCGATTTTAATGGAACTTTCAATGTTATAAGGAGTAACAGGCTACATTTAGTTTAGGTACATAAAAGAATTATGGGATCCGATCCGATCCTATATAAAACCTATAAACACGCGAACGAAGTTGCGGGGGTCAGCTAGTCACTATATATAAGGTGGAAAAGATTCATTTACTTTTCTGAAAAGCTAATAAAAGTACTTAATACAAAAATTATAGTGAGAAAAGGATAAGTTGAAAGACGAGTAGTAGGTACGATTGTCTCTAAACGATTCTTTTGCGTTCCTATTTTTAAAGTTTCATACAAAAGCGCAACTTACCTTCACAGGAAGACATTTTCCATGCTCGGAATAATTTCTTGAAACGTCAACCACTAAGTCTGCGGTCTCAATGGAACATGCGACGCTTGCAATATTAAATGGCTTTAATTGCTCTAACTGACTTGCAAGGCATGCGATAGGATTTATTTTACAACGAACCCAGTACATTTAAATACATAACATAGTATTATGTTAATGACTGTGTTTTTTATTATAATTATAGTATATACTAGCTGACCCCCGCAACTTCGTTCGCGTGGATATAGGTTTTTATATAGAATCGGATCGGATCCCATAATTCTTTTATGTACCTAAACTAAATCTAGCCTAAGTTACTCCTTATAACATTGAAAGTTCCATTAAAATCAATCCAGCCGTTTCGGAGATTAGCTGGAACAAATAGACAGACCAACAAACATAAATTTAAACGCACACCAGTTTAAAATAAGCCGTACGTTCAAAGATCCGGGTCCCAAGTTATTTGAACCCACTACTCAGGGTTGTAGTGTCTGTCATTTCTGAACTAAAAACCTATGATCTTGAAGTATTTACGGGACAATATATAAAGTACTACCTTTCTAACAAAAAAAGAATGAGTGAAATCGGACAACGCGTTAATGAATTACAGCTAAATACACGTTTTAACTTTCATCCCCTCTCCCAAGGGAACCGTGCTGAATTTCGGGATAAAAAGTATCCTATGTCCTACCTCGGAGTATAAACTCAAATCCTACCAAGTTTCATTCGAATCCGTTCAGTAGTTTCGGCGTGATGCGCGGCCAAGATACAGA
The DNA here is from genome assembly GCA_920104075.1 of Melanargia galathea. Lineage (NCBI taxonomy): Eukaryota > Metazoa > Arthropoda > Insecta > Lepidoptera > Nymphalidae > Melanargia > Melanargia galathea. The sequence goes on from OV049863.1 coordinate 6,288,863, forward strand.
CAGACAGACAGACAGACAGACAGACAGACAGACAGACAGACAGACAGACAGACAGACAAAAATGAAAAAAATTGCAATTTTGGCTTCAGTATCGATTATATAGTGCCCTCCAATAAAAAAATTCAAAATATCTTCAATGTACAGAATTGGATCTGTTACAGTCTTATTATATTATAGATAGTGGTAGTAAATATGTAGATTCATTCAGTTGAGACATAACCATTAATTTTGGTGGCTGTGTAAAACTGTTTAGATACCTAAAACTTCTTAAGAGCCACAGTATGTCTGTCTGTTTGAGTGTCATTATCCCAGTTTTAGGATACAAATTCAATGTAGAAGTTCGTGATGAGGCTTTCCAAGCCTAGAATACAAAATGGGTCATTTATTATAATTTTGTAATAATACTTGAGAGCCGAAAGATAATTTACATTTCAAATGACAGTAAAATATATCTACCTTTTTTTTTTTTTTTTTTTCTCTCAGGGGAGGAAAAAATCCCTCCGGACTTCTGCCTGTTGGCAGGGCATGTCCGACTTGCACGGACTAAAACAACCTCCCCTTGTCCTCTTGATCAGCACGGAACCGCATTTGCATTACTTCGTGCTGACCACTCTTTTACTCTTTTTTCTTCTTCTCTTCTCGTTCTCTATTCTCTTTGCGCATGATAATTGCCCTTATCATCTGGGCGTACTTATGCCACTCCTCTTCATTTTTTAGCATGCGTGTGACTAAGTTTCTTGCCTCAACCCTTTCGCTCGTTCCCTGCGCTGCCGATCTCAGATCTAAACAGGCAGGGCATTCGAATATGGCATGTCTCGGGGTGTCTTCCTCTCCACAGAAGTAGCAACTTTCACTTGATGCTTTTCCTATTGCGAAAAGGTAGGTGTTAAACACCCCGTGACCACTGAGCGCCTGCGTCAGCCACCGGTCTACCTCACCAAACTTCCTTTTGTGCCACGCTTTTAGGTCGGTAATTAATTCTCTAGTCCAGCTACCTTTTCCTTCTCTAGACCATTCAGTTTCCCACTCAGTCAGGCTTTTCTCTCGTAACTCTGCGGGTGTCTGATCCTTACACTCGAACAGCGTAGCGCGTTCTCTGGCCAGCTTAGCTATAGGGATCAGCCCTGCTATGACCAGTACTGCTTCAGTTGAAACTGTTCTGTATGCTCCACAGATGCCAATTGCCAATCTTCTCTGCACTGCCTCCAATTTTTTCCTGTATAGTTCTATATTTAGTGCTCCCTCAAAAATCGGTGCTCCGTAGAGAATGACGGAGTGAGCCACTGAAGCTAGAACTCTTCGCTTACTCGCTTTAGGACCACCTTTCGTCGGCATTAGTCGTTTTAGCGCTTCCGCGAGTTTTTGCGCTTTATTTGCAACCTCCTCTATTTGCTTCTTAAAAGTCAGACTTTTGTCGAGCCATACTCCTAGGTATTTGACATGATCCTTCGGAGTCACTGTAGCATCTTGTATTCTAAATTGTATAGGATCTAGCCTTCGCCTCCCACTAAATATAATTGCTTCCGTTTTCTCTGGTGCTAATGCCAGTCGCTTTCCTGTCATCCAGTTATTTATTCGCTTAAGCGCCCTATTAGCACGAGTCATGAGGGAAACTTCATTTTTGGCAACCACAATCAGAGCCAGATCATCAGCGAAGCCTACCAATTGGATGCCCTCTTCTTGTTCCAGCTGGAAAATTCCATCATATAGAATGTTCCAAAGAGTGGGCCCGAGTATCGATCCCTGGGGTACTCCACTGCTGACTTTGACCATTTCTTCCTTTCCGTTAGAGTCTCTTACTATTATATATCTATCTGCTAGGTAGCTGCTTATAATATTTTGTATGCACCCTGGGAAACCTCTCCTTCGTATCTCTAAGAGGATCTCTCTCCAAGAAGCTGAGTTAAAAGCATTCCTCACATCTAGGCAGATTAGGGCACAAAGCTTTCTGGTTCTCTTCGTGCCCTGTCTTGCTTCTGTGGCAGTTTGTACAACTTTTTTGATAGCCATCAGTGTGGACCGGCCCTGCCTAAAACCGTACTGGTGTTCAGACAGATCTCCGTGTTCTGGCAGTAGCTTTTCGATCCTCTTTAACAGTATTCTCTCCATCAGTTTGCCGTAACTGTCGAGCAGGCAGACCGGCCTGTATCCGGTTGGATCTCCTGCTGGTTTATTAGCTTTCCTAAGAAGGACCAGAGATGCCGTTTTCCACGCCGCAGGAAAAGTCCCTGATGCAAAAGTATCGTTCAAAACCTTTTTTATTTTCTCTGGTATAGCCTGCACTGCCAGTTTGACCACCTCTGGGCAAAGGAGATCAGGCCCTGGCGCCTTTTTTAGTTTGAGACCTTCTGCTGCCGTTTTTATCTCTTCCTCCGTTATTTCTGTAATCCAGGAGGCATCTGCCATTATTCGGCCGAAGTCTTCATGGGTAGGGAACAAAACTGTGACCACGGATTTTATTAGGTCCATGTCCAAACTCGGTGGACTTTGTCGCAGTTTCTTAGTAACAATTCTATATCCCAGTCCCCAGGTGTCCTTGTCCACTTCGTCGCAGAGTTTTCTCCATTCCTCCGTCTTAGCTTTTATAATGGCGATCTGCAGATCTAATTTTGCCGCCTTGTATTCATCTTTTAGTTTATTTATTTCTCCTTCCTTGTTTTCATTATTCATCGAGTTTTCCTTACCTTTTCCTCTTCTCATTCGCGTATATTTTCTCCTACATCTTGTGCAGTGCTCTCTTTTCTCCCTTATAGTTTTATTCCACCAGTAGACTGGTGTTTTCTTACGCAGCCCTTTTTTGGGCATAGCCTGGTCGCACGCTCTTTTGGTTTCCATCACCAGTTCTTCAGGAGTTCTAATTTCACTTTCCTTCAGGATGCTATCTAGAACCTTCTGATCTAGCTTGTCCAGTCTCCATCCCATCTGCGGTTGGATTCGGGGTTTCCGTTCGTGTTGCAGTACTTTGAATTTGATGTATCTGTGCCCACTTAAACTATCTTCTTCAAGAACTTGCCATTCCACAACTTTTTGGCTCAGGCTTGAGCTTACAAAAGTTATATCAGGAGTGGAGTTCTTCACACCTCTTTGAAATGTTGGGGCAAACCCTTCGTTTACTACTACCATGTCTGTGCTCCCAAGCATTTCCATGATTTGGCTACCTCTTGCATTTTCATTCTTACTAGACCAAACTTTGGATGCCGCATTGAAGTCTCCCGCTACTAAGATGTCCGTGTGCTGCGACTCAATGCTATCGAAGAGCTCGTTTAGGTCTCGGTCAAATTCTTCGAAACTATAGTTTGGTGAGAAGTAACAACTATATATCACAAGCCCTGCCATGCGTATTGCAATAAAGCCGTTTCCTTGGGCTACTAATGTAGTCGGAATTCGTTTATTATATACGACCACCGTTACATCTCCTCTTTTGTCCGTCACCCATTCCTGGGCTTGTAATATCTTCCTGTTTGGCTCCGCTATGATAGCTAAGTCTATATCATGTTTTTTAACCGTCACTTCGAGCAGGTCATGGGCGGCTCGGGTCCTATCTAGGTTTATTTGGAGGACTTTGATGTATGAGCTTCCATTTCCCGCTCCTGTACCACGTTTTTTGGCTTGTTTGTCGCAGCCAACCCGTGCGGAGTTGGCTGCTCTCCCATCGGGCGCGTCCCCGGCTGGCGGATAGGGGAACTCCCACACCAGATCCGTCTGGCGGGAACTGAGGAAATAAAATACTCAGCGCGGACCAAAAGCAAGCAACCCAAATCCAGGCAGCGTCTGTACTCGGAGCGAGCGGCTGTCTGGTCAGTGTCTGTCCCACATTGGGCGGCTGTTTTTCTGGAAGATGAGAGTAGGAGTGTAGAGAATACTTAGAACATGAAAGCACAACATGAAAAGAAACTACCCCAGGCGGGTTCCGGTGCTGATACTGGTGCCGGGGAATCCCGCCCCCTGACAGCCTCGGCTGACAGGGGCTGCCCCTCGTATTCTGGGGGGGGCAACGTTTTGCTTGATTGGAATAAACCATTTGCTAGGTCTGGCCTGCTACAGCGCACGCCACCTAAAATGATAAAGGCATGGACCTTGACGGATGAAACGGAGAAGACAGAGACGGAAGAAGGTATGTCCACGGGAGACGAAGGGGCCCAAGGCAGAAGAACACCGTACGCAACCCCCCTGACGTTTTTCTCACCGATGGCGAGTACACCAAGGAACAGAGGAGAATGGAAAAGAAAAAAGTCCCCAACGAGTAAGGAGACTGAAACCTTGGAGGAAAAGGAAGATCGACTACTGAATGGATTGTTCGATAACATAGTAGCAGTAAATTCACTCGTGGACAAACAAGGACCACACAAAAACACGGCGAACGAGGTCAAGATAAGACTGCGTGAACTGCAAAAACTATGTGGGCGGGTGATGGATGTTAGACGAATGAGAACAGAAAGAAAAGATGAAGAGTCAGAAAGGACCCCGAAAAGAGTCAAAAGAGCAGTGGAGGTAGAAGAGAAAGGAACTAATACATCTACCGGGGGTGAGATGGAAGGATTGGAATGGGAGGATGATCTAGGTACGGAAACGGATTGGAAGGAGATAAAAGTTAAAAGGAAGAGACGAAACCTTAAGAATAAGAAAAGAAATGAGAAAAAGGAAGAAAACGTCGTGAGGAAAATACAGCCAAAGGATAAAGAGAAACACTTGGAAAAAGACATGGTGGAGAGAAAGAGAAATATGGAAGAAACACAGACCCTGAAACAAAAACACAAACGAAATACAGCGGTTAGAAAACCGATGTCAAAACCAGAAGCACTGCTAGTGGAGGTAAAAGACCGCGACTACGCTAGTGTACTTAAACAGGTTAAATTGGGGTTAGCAAACGATGAAGTAATCTTCTCTAAGGTGAGGAAGACAAAAAAGGGCGATATCCTCTTAGAGCTGGAGAAAGGGCAAGCTGGAGGTGCCACACTAATGAAGGAGAAGGTGAAAGAACTATGCCCAAGTTTAACGCTCAGAGCATTAAAAGAATCTGCTGACGTAATAATAAAAGGACTAGATGTCACCGTAGAAAGGGAAGAAGTAGAGGAATCCCTTAAACAAAATGTGAAGGAGTTCCGCATCAAAAGTTTCTGGGAAAACCGTTACGGAAACAAGAATGCTGTCATAGAACTTCCAAAAGATGAAGCTCAAAAACTAGCAGACCAGAAGAAGATAAAGATAGGATGGATAAGGGCCCCAGTCGTGATATTGGCAGAAAAGAAAAAATGTTATAGGTGCCTGGAATACGGGCATATTTCAACGGGTTGCCCAGGAAAAGACCGAAGCAAGAAGTGCTACAACTGCGGGAACGAAGGGCATAAAGCCAAAGAGTGCAATAAGGAGACTGCTTGCGCTATCTGCCTGGATAAAGGACAGGGTAACACAAACCACCGAATGGGCTCTAAAAACTGCCCGTCGTGGAAAGAAAAGGTGCCCGGCAGTAAGACAAAATATATCTACCTGTATTGTATTAGGTATCATGTGACTAATTTACTTACTTAATTATTATTATTTTATCATAAAGACGTTCTAATTTTGATCATACAATACGAAATAATATCCTATATACAATAAATAATATTATAATATTTTATAAATAAATATAATAATTATGGGTATTTTCTCGTAAACGATGACCTAAGGGATTCACACATTTGGGTCAACGATGCAATCATGTTTGTGTCTCTTTCAGTATCAGAGTTGTTGATGAAGATAGAACTACACTTTCAGATTTATGACTACTTTAAACAATTAATGAGCTTTGTACATATAACACCGCAAAACAAATGCCCCACACATTATTTTATCTCCCTATTTGTTTGCTTGAAATTGCCATTCATTGTGTGTAGTGTTCGAATACTATTTATTATCTACTAGATGATGCCCACGGCTTCGCCCGTGTGGTTTGTAAAAATCTCGTGGGAACTTTGATTTTCCAGAACAAAAAGTAGCCTATCTGTATTCTGTAGTAAGTAGTAACCCGTCCACAAAACGGAAAAAAATCCGTGGGATCCTTACGATTTCGGAATGCAATTCCTTACAGCATCAGGGTTGAGGAGTTGGACATGTACCTACTCGAGGTCATTCAACAATAAAGTCTTTAATTGGTATCCCCAATATCAATTTAAATAAATAATCGACAGTGCCTAAATCCCATTAGTGTTGGGGATCAGATCCCCTACAGCATCAGGATTGAGGAGTTGGAATCCAATTTTTTTGTAGGACAGTGTCGCAATATTTCCCTATCGATTAAAAAAAAATACGCAAATCGGTTCAGAAATCTCGGAGATATCGGTGTACATAGGTAGAAAAACACAACTCCTCCTTTTTTGAAAGTCGGTTAAAAAAGTAGACTATGTTACTCCCTGGTTAATTCTCTACTTGTATGTGAAAGTCCCGTCAAAATCGGTTCAGCCGTTCCAAAGATTAGCCCGTTCAAACAGACAGACAGATGAGACAGACAGACAGACAAACAGACAGACAGACAGACAGACGGACAAAAATTTTAAAACGTGTGATTCGGTTATAGTATCGTTGAAATAACCATATGAGCTTAATATGAGGTAGTTATTTCGATATTACAGACAGACACTTCAATTTTATTTATTAGTATAGATATAGATTAAAGTGTTTTTATGGTATTTAAGGGACAATAAGTGTTTAAACACACTATACCGAAAATACGCGACCGAAGTTCGGCGTGACTACGCCTGCAATACATATTTTATTACTGACGAGCGGATACCCGCGACTTCTTTCGCGTGGATATTGATTTTAATAATCCCGTGGGAATCATTTTGTTTTTCCTAAGCTCCTTTGAGCTTATCCTTGCTAAAAACTGTAAAAAGTTCACTGGCGGATGTTTAGGTATACATCAAAATGTAAACATCCGCCAGTGAAAGTCCCATCAAAATCGGTCCAGCCTTTCAGAGATTAGCCAGTAGTCTTTAAAGTATCTACTTTCTAACAAAAAAAGAATGAATGAAATCGGACCACCCGTTAACGAATTACAGCTAAGTACACATTTTACCTTTCATCCCCTCTCCCAAGGGAACCGTGCTGAATTTCGGGATAAAAGGTATCCTATATGTTACTCCATAGTATGAACTTAAATCATGCCAAATTTCATTTCAATCCATTCAGTAGTTTTTACGTGATGCGCGCACAAACATACAGACAAACAGACAAACAGATAAACAGACAAACAGATAAACAGACAAACAGACAAACAGACAAAAATTTCAAAAATTGCTTTTTTACGTTCTATTACTTATCCCTAACATCCCCCAGTTATTATTTTGCAAAAATCTTCAATGTACAGACACGGCAATTCTACGATTTTATTATATTATGTATAAATAAATAAATAAATATTATATGCGAACCAAGTTTCTGCCGCGTAATTTCGGCTCTCGTGTGTCATATTAGCCGAATCCGTCGGAACTTAAAATCAGCCACGGAAATTCGGCCGCGTATTTTCGGCGTAGTGTGTTTAAACACTAAGGGGAATTTTCAAAAAAAAAATAAAACAAAATTAAAAGGAATATACAGTTAACAGAAATAATACGAGTATGATAATAGAATAAGATATTATTAACTCCATAATTATTTTATATAGCGTTTGTGTGACTTACCTAAGTGGAGAGTGTGCGTGTGATTGTGTAAACACATTGTTCACTAGAACCTCATTATCTGGGAGCTTACTCTACGCCCTCAAAATCCAATTTACGCTGCAATGTTCGTAAATCCGGGGATCGCCCTAAAACTCAAGGTGATAAACCCAGTTTTTCTACATTACTGGCTCATTTTAGGGTTAATTTGAAACTATCAGATACTTATTTAAAAACTCATAATATAATAAATGACGTAAGTAATATAAATAAACGATGAATCGAGTAATTTTTTAAATTGTATAAAAACATTTAAATCACCAACATAATATTGTGGAACATGTGACTCCACATTTGATATACGTGATACCCTTTGTCCGACCACCTATCTGTTCAACCACAAACCTTAACCACTAGCTGTCTTTACTATTGAACGATATTCATCGTAAGGTAAATCTGTCTTAAAATTACTTGGAATACAACTGATAATCTTCAAACACCTGAACAGCTAACAAACGCATCCAATTCGGTCCATCCGTCCGCTCTTTACGATGCCACAGACAGAAACACAGACAGACTGACTGACAAAAAAGTCAAACTTCCAGTTCTGTATCTCCTGTGCAGCAGTTGCAGGAGGCTGCAGAGCAGAGGCTCCGGGAGCGCGCACGTCGCTCGCCGCGCTCCCCGCGCTCTCGCCACCGCGTCATCAGCGACTCCAGGCAGAGCATGGCGCCACCATCGCACACCATCCGAACCACTTTACCTCGATGTGTACTTACATAGCACTACTAGCTCTCCTGTGCAGCAGTTGCAGGAGGCTGCCGTCGGCTGCTGAGGAGCAGAGGCTCCGGGAGCGCGCACGTCGCTCGCCGCGCTCCCCGCGCTCTCGCCACCGCGTCATCAGCGACTCCAGGCAGAGCATGGCGCCACCATCGCACACCATCCGAACCACTTTACCTCGATGTGTACTTACATAGCACTACTAGCTCTCCTGTGCAGCAGTTGCAGGAGGCTGCCGTCGGCTGCTGAGGAGCAGAGGCTCCGGGAGCGCGCACGTCGCTCGCCGCGCTCCCCGCGCTCTCGCCACCGCGTCATCAGCGACTCCAGGCAGAGCATGGCGCCACCATCGCACACCATCCGAACCACTTTACCTCGATGTGTACTTACATAGCACTACTAGCTCTCCTGTGCAGCAGTTGCAGGAGGCTGCCGTCGGCTGCTGAGGAGCAGAGGCTCCGGGAGCGCGCACGTCGCTCGCCCCGCTCCCCGCGCTCTCGCCACCGCGTCATCAGCGACTCCAGGCAGAGCATGGCGCCACCATCGCACACCATCCGAACCACTTTACCTCGATGTGTACTTACATAGCACTACTAGCTCTCCTGTGCAGCAGTTGCAGGAGGCTGCCGTCGGCTGCTGAGGAGCAGAGGCTCCGGGAGCGCGCACGTCGCTCGCCGCGCTCCCCGCGCTCTCGCCACCGCGTCATCAGCGACTCCAGGCAGAGCATGGCGCCACCATCGCACACCATCCGAACCACTTTACCACAATGTTACTCTTGTCTTATACCACACCCAACCTCTTAGTACTACTTAGTGTTACTATTAGTTGTTTGTACACTATGAGTTCTGGTTCATTGATTCAATACATAGGGCAATATCTTACTAAACTTTTTGGAATATGAATCTCAAAATTATTCGTATTGTCCTAAAACATTAGGTATTTCCTATCTTTAAGTAGAGACTCCAGTTTTAATACCTTATAGTAAAAGCACTTAGCTAAATTACACGGACAACGGACCTCAAGGATAGTCTTCAGGTAAGATTCCACAACATAAAAAATTGTGCCACATTCACCAATAGTTAAATTTAAGAAAAACAATGCGTTTTTATCGCCTATAAAACTCACATAAAACCAGTAAAAAGTCACACATGCCAAAAATAAATAATATGTGACACGCAACGAGTTAAGTTTGGTTAACCGCTGAGACACAATCGTATTCGAAAATGGGGCAAAGCCATTCCATCACGTTTGATCGTTAACTATGTCTATTAATCGGTAGGCGATAATACTCACAAGTTCTTACGTGTCTAGATTAAAAAAGTTTTTAAGTGATTGTAAAAGGGAAGAACAAGAAGTTAGGTAGAGTTTATGTGTTTAGAAGTTGCCGCGTGTTTGACCGCTGGCAGATGTGTGGCGAGATGCGGCTCAGACGGGTGCCACTTCGCAACTGAAAACAACCGTAGACCGTACCGTCAGGCTACGGAGTTACGGACGCCTAGCCTAACCTCATGGCACCCTCTGAGCTGCCCTTACTTCACGCTATTATTATGCGCGCATTTTTATGCCAATATCGGGGTTCTTTGCAAGATGGATGGCGTCGAATGAGCAGCTTGTTAAGAAAAATATAAGTATGTACCTACGAGTAGGTATGTAGCTAACTATAAGCTATAATTGTAATGTAATGCTTTGTTATTCAATAATTTTCAGGTGTGAATTTGTGTATTTATCAGTAGTATTATGTAATTTACGTAGGCTTTCTAACGGTAGCGAGGTGGGTACACAGCCATGCGTTGTGCGTAAATAAATAAGTTCACTTAGAACAGAGTGCTTAGTCTAAGTTTGAAGCGCTGCAAAACTAATAGTATACTAGAAGTATACTATTGAGCTATTGATCGAATCATAAATGACTTCAGAGCAAAATGAACCCAAAGACTCTTATTTTAGGTCCAATTTACTCTGAAGTCATGGTGATTCGATCAATAGTATACTTATAGTATACTAAAAAGTTTTGGAGCGCTCCATACTGAGACTAAGCACTCAGTTTGTGAAATTATGTAATGACAAATTCCGTGTAACAACTAAATTATGTACCTACCCATTTACCTGCTTAGTTGTTTGTACAACAACTAACTACAAGCAATGAATGAAAAAGCTACTTAAATTTTTTTACCTAGGTACTATAATAATAATATGTAGTACTTACATAATATATTGAAAAGCGTTTACGTTAAGTATCACTCGATACGAGAACGTAATGCGCCACTAAATGAGAAGTTAGGTGATACGATTTGAGATTCGAAAATTGAATAATAAGATTTAAGATCAAATCACGTCTAATTTAACAGTGGTTCTAATGAATATAGAGCTCGATCGCACCCAATTGAGAGCTTGATTAGAATATAAAGTGACTATCAGTTGAGCTCAGCGCAATTGGATTTGGGTGAGGATATTTATAGAATCTCGACTAATAAAAATCTTTTCAATGAATGAATTGTTTGAATGTAGGTACGCTGTGTTCCGTATAGTTTAATAATTTCTGTGTTTCGTGCCGATTTATTTTGGCGGCGGGTTTATTATATGGCGGATTACATATTTTATCACAACACTGTCAATATGGGTATCAAATGAAAGGGCTTGATTAGTAGAATAGCACTATGCAAATCCAAGATGGCCGCCACCACAAAATGGCGAATGTCGGGGGTTTTTTAAATTTTTTATTTATACTTGTATTATATTTAGAATCAATCTTGAGCTTCACTGCTACTTCTTCTTAAGTATAGTTTTTATGGTGCCTCTTTTAGTGATAGGCAATCTATTGCAGCTACCTGACTTTGGTCCACCACTCTGAACAAAGAACGTTTTTATTGAACAACTGCAGAGTGCCGAAGGTTTTTCAGCTAGGATTTTCTTCTTCGGTTCATATTGCTTCTTGCAAGATTTTCTCAATTGGTATACCTATAAGTTTTTGTGTGTTTCTGTTCATTCAGTCAATTCTATTTTCCCCAAACTTCTGTTGTACTTATCACCGTTTGAAATATCTGCGCTTTCTTTAAAATCTAATTAGATATACTTACTTAAGTACTGTTAATTTTTTACTATCGATGTTTTAAAGTGAACGGGTGTGAACGTACCGGTCTGAGGTACTGGTAGACACTGACATATTGCTCTATCTGGAATATCTTGACGTGTACTAATAGATAGTTTGTAAAGGTTCATTAATTTACCCTATCAGATGGTAGTGTGCGTTTCGAGAAATGGTTTTGGCACCAACCTTGGCTATAAAGAGGGCATCGGCTTGGTCTACGTTTATCGATTAGCAGTTCAACGGATTTTAACTTAACTAACAAATGAGTATATTACCCAAATCGCTATGAAAATAATGAAATCTTTGTTTTGAATAGGAACGTTTTCTTAAACTTTGTTTTTACAACTTGTAAGTACGTATTTGCAACATTGTTAATCTATTATTCAAATCTTAACTCATTTGCTCTGCCTCTACATTTACGTAATACCTGCAAATACGCGACGGTAAAATCCCGAAAATAGCGTAGTATGACGGCTGAGGAGTCACGTATTTCATTTGTAGCTCACGATGAATCTCATTCACGCGGCGCGCCGGGCCTAGCGTTAAGCCTTCCTCCCTTTACTTGCGAATGGTTGTAGAAATCAAGTTAATTTTACGTTCTTTTGTGTTTAACAATTAACAATTAAAAGTTCTTTAGATACTTACTTACAATTAATATGTTGACTGAAAAAGCTAGAAATAATAAAAAAGATGATAAATAATTAATTTTTATATATTTTTTAAATGTTCACAGGTACAATTTTAATAAAGGTGTTTTTTTGTTCTGTTCTAGGTACATACCTACTACCCACCGTATGTCTAATAAGTAGTTAATATGTTTACCGATTAATATGTTTATGGCTTACCGAAACCACACGAGTAGATATTATACAGAGGAAAAGCTACCTAAGAACGTCCAAAATTTATACCTATTCTGATAGGGTTGTCACAGCTGTTGCATGTGAAAAATTAATTATGGGTAAAAATAAAAATATTATATACTAGTATACATAATATAGCAAGATATGTAATAATCATTGGAAAAATATGTTTTTATATTATATTACTATAGTATAAATAAGTTAAATAGTTACTTAGGTAGGTACTTTTAGTACTTTTATTAGTTACCTACTAAAAGTATATTATGTAATAGCACATGCGTAGATATCCCTAGCGATAGTATCTACATACTTACTTACTTTTGTAAATTAAGTACCTAGTTACTTAGGTATGTAGTAGGTACTTACTAAAACTAAGTGTGATAGCACATGCATAGATATCCCTAGTGACAGAACTAGATACTTTAGTAAAATGAATGAATTAAGTACCTAGTTACTTAGGTAGGTAGTAGGTACCTACTAAAAGTCAGTGTAATAGCACATGCGTAGATGTCCCTAGTGATAGTACTTAGATACTTACTTTAGTAAAATAAATGAATTAAATACCTAGTTACTTAGGTAGGTAGTAGATTATAAAACCGTAGACATTTTTATGAACAGATACTTACTAAAAATAAGTGTGATAGCACGTGCGTAGATATCCCTAGTGACAGTACCTAGAATCTAGATACTTACTTACTTTAGTAAATTGAATGAATTAAGTACCTAGTTACTTAGAATGACCCGTTAGCGCGGTTGGCAGTGACCCTGCCTTCCGTTCCGGGGTCGCGGGTTCGATTCCCGCCCCAAGTCTGGGTGTATTTATAACTAGATGATGCCCACGGCTTCGCCCGTGTGGATTTAGGTTTTTAAAAATCCCGTGGGAACTTTTGATTTTCCAGAACAAAAAGTAGCTTATCTGTAGAAACCCGTCCCCAAAACGGAAAAATCCCGTGGGATCCCCACGATTTCGGAATAAATTCCTTACAGCATCAGGGTTGAGGAGTTGGATATGTACCTACTCGAGTTCATTCAACGATAAAGTCTTTAATTGGTACCCCCAATATCAATTTAAATAACCGAAAGTTTCTAAAACCCATTAGTTTTGGGGATTAGGTCCCCTACAGCATCAGGATTGAGGAGTTGGAATCCAAATTTTTTATAGAACAGGGTCGCAATGTTTCTCTATCAATTAAAAAAAAAATTACGCAAATCGGTTCAGAAATCTCGGAGATATCGGTGTACATAGGTAGAAAAACACAACTCCTCCTTTTTTGAAAGTCGGTTAAAAAAGTAGCCTATGTTACTCCCTGGTTAATTCTCTACTTGTATGTGAAGGTCCCGTCAAAATCGGTTCAGCCGTTCCGAAGATTAGCCCGTTCAAACAGACAGACAGACAGACAGACAGACAGACAGACAGACAGACAAAAATTTTAAAAACGTCTGATTCGGTTATGGTAGCGTTCAAATAACCATATGAGCTTAATATGAGGTAGTTATTTCGATATTACAGACAGACACTTCAATTTTATTTATTAGTATAGATATGTATGTATATATACCTTTATATAAAATATATATATGTATTTATATGTAAATATGTCTATCAGTTGGCTATTACCTATAACACAGGCATGAAGTTGCCTACTTTAGGAATAGACGGCCGTGTGTGTATGTGTGAGTATTTGTTTAATTATTTATTTAGATAGGTACCTTAGATAGGCCCATCGCGATGGCCCGTTGCATAGAGGATCTATAACACATTTTAACTTACAACCCGTTTACTAAAAGATAGGACCTCGCTGCCAAGTTGCTTTGACTTGCTCGCTCGCAAGACAATACTAACACAGCATACCCAGAGTTTTTCACAAACATTTAAGTTTCATACAATACCTAAATATTCTTAATGATGCTTTTTTGCACACTGTACCCATGCGTCGCAGTGACGTCATCGACGCCTGGTCCAATCTTTTAGTAAACGGGTTGTACCTGGCAATGTTATTACTCAATTATTCTATTCAGTAGAATCTGCATTAGAATGCTGCTTAATCAGTAGTAGAGTCTTGACATAGTATCATAAGTGGCACATACTATCCTACAATAAATAAATTCATGTCATTTCAATTAATTTCATTTCATTAATTTTATTGTATAGATATGTAAAGGTAGGTATACTTACTTCACTTGATCTCTAGGGTACACAAAAAAAGAGATTGGAAAAGTGCGCTCGACCCACAGCCCTGTCGCTTGTTTACCAACTGTCCTACCAGCGGAGCGTACGTGAACCGTTGGTGAGAGCTCGTGTGTGCGTGAGCGGCGCTATGTGTGAGTGTACTTACAGCGGGCCGCTTGTAGGTAGCTTTCTCTCTGTATAATATCTACTCGTGTGCCGAAACTATATCTAACCGATGTGTAGGTACCTATTTATTCATCTCGGAAAAAAGAATGGCTGATCAGGCTGATTAGATTTTTAATTGATAGATGTATATACTTACTACAAATATCTTATTAAGTACTTACCTAAAAACATCTACAAACCTAGTTTGAAAATACATAGATCTAAATCAAGGAGAAATACGGAATGGCCTAGAAAAAATGGCAAAAAACAAGCATTTACATTTCTCGAGTCGTAAATATTTTTTACCTCTATATTTTATCTCTGATGTGAACTATCAAAAAGTCTAATAGGTACTACCGATATATGCTCTACCGAGTTTAAAGCCAACTTTCTCTATGCTCAGTGCTCACTTTGTGGTTAGTTAAGCACCTGAGCGTTGGTTTACCTACTTGTGCAATATACATGGAAAGCAACCATAAAGCCTGAAACACACGACGTGCGACGGCAGCGTGTCTCATGCGATGTTCTAATAGGAAATTGTAACTACGAAAGCACACTATAATCTGATTTGGTGGAATTCTGACAGTTGTCAGTTGTCAAAGTTATTTGTGTGAAAAACAGAGTTACCACCTGAATTTTACCCCAAACTAAAGTACTTGAAGTATCTGTCAAGCATTTGTCATATCTACATAAGGCAATTGATTTTTATTTATTTTTGAATTTATTATCTTTTTTGTGGGAACTGTGTGCTTAGTCTAAATCGGAGCACTCGGAAACGAACTCGAAAACTATTGATCGATTTCAGAGTAAAATAGACCTAAAATGGCTTGTATTAAGGTTTGAGTTCGCCAATACATTCAGCATTCGAACAATGCTGAATGTATTGGCGAACTCAAACCTTAATACAAGCCATTTTAGGTCTATTTTACTCTGAAATCGATCAATAGTTTTCGAGTTCGTTTTCGAGTGCTCCGATTTAGACTAAGCACACTGTTTTAAATCTCTCGTAACATTAAGAAACGTCAGAATTCCAAGGAATTAAAAATCAGAGTAACATACGAAGCGCGGTCCAGCCGGTTAACGTCGTGCTCTGCAGTTTGAAGCGCTCCATAAGTTGGTGGTGTAATAAGATGTATGTATCCTTGCTACTGACCTAATTTCGGCCACGGCAGCCAATTTAAAGGAAGACTAGCCAACAACGCAGTAGATGTAGTAAACAAGTGTATGCACAAACACATAATTATGCACTCTTTATTCCCTTACTCTCATAGTTTGATACGAAAGGAGAGAGATCAAGTGCTGAACCGACGGCTTAATGTGCTCTCCGAGCCACGAGGGTGTAACATCACCCATTAAGTACCCAACTACAAGCTGCTATTGTGAATTTCTTAACATGAAAAATCCAGTAACTTTTTATACAAAGTCAAGTTCATGTATTACAGCTTGTAGGAGCCGCACAAATGTCTCCGCGAGTAGTTAGTGGGATTTCGTGCCGCAGTTGCCGACGCGCCGACGCTGTGCCGTTACGCGTTGTGTTTGTTTCAGCCTTTTGAAACATGAGCGATGAGACAACCACAAGCTGACCGCAATGTATCATGCGTCTCGAGATAGAGATTTGATATCTTTACAATAAGTTAGGGACCTCGCGCACTACGCGGCTACGACCACGACCGCGACGTCGTCCTTGGTCGTAGAAGCTCCGACCCAGATGCAGCCTAGCATTCGGCCAGGCCGCCAACCGGCATTGGAGCAGCGTGGCGGGTAAACTCTAAATCCCTCTCTCCTATGAAAGAGGAGGCCTGTACCTAGCAGTAGGACGTAAAAAGGCTGTAGTGGCTGTAGTCTTTGGCCGGAGTTTCATTCGTTTTCGTAACGTTGCCAAACTATCTATAGTTGCTGTAACCACCACCTGGTGTAGTGTTGACTTGAAGTTTTTACATGTCGGTACAATCGTCCCGAAACTTTTCTGGCTCTGACGATTCACGTGATACAGCAATACAGCAATACTGGACAAGCAAGGAATATTAAAACAGATAGATACATTAGTCACGTGTGACGTGATACGCCGATTTTAATGTTTGGGCTGTAACTTTTTCGGGGTACCTAACCAATTGAGGAACATCAATGATTTGGAAAAATTTATAAATTTTTTACAATCCTATATTAGTACCTACATATTATATATAGGAATATTTTTGTAAACATTAAAAAAATACATAAGTAACCATACCAACTTATAGATACTCGTATGTCGTATTATTATCAACAAGACAAACAACTAGAAAGGAATAGTCTGACTAAAGTAATAATGTAGTTTTTCCATTATCGTGATTGTTATAACAAGAGTAAGACCACTTAAAGTATTATGACTGGACTAATATTACCTATTTTTTATGGATGACAAACCAGACCAATAAATAAAATATTTTCTGTAGATATGGACATAGTCAATGATATGGACATCAAAAGAATGCTCTAAGGTTTCAACTGATTTTTGTGTGACTGCATTCCGTATGGAAATTAGGATATAAGTAATAAGACAACATCAGTACATAATTATCATCTAATGTATTTTTGGAGTTCTTTATTGGTTACTAGCTGATCCCCGCGACTTCGTCCGCGTGGATATAGGATCGGATTGGATCCCATAATCCTTTTTTGTACCTAAACTAAATGTAGCCTAAGTTACCCTTAGTTAGCCTTATAACATCACCAGAAAGTTCCATCAAAATCGATCCAGCCGTTTCGGAAATTAGCTGGAACAAATAGACAGATCGACAAACATAAATTGAAACGCAAATCAGTTTAAAATAAGCCGTACGTTCAAAAATCCGGGTCCCAAGTTATTTGAACCCAATAAATGCCTGTCATTTCTGAACTAAAAAACCTATGACCTTGAAATATTTACGGGACAATACTTAAAGTACTACCTTTCTAATAAAAAAAGAATGAGTTAAATCGAACAACGCGTTAATGAATTACAGCTAAATACACGTTTTAACTTTCTTCCCCTCTCCCAAGGGAACCGTGCTGAATTTCGGGATAAAAAGTATCCTATGTCCTACCTCGGAGTATAAACTCAAATCGTACCAAGTTTCATTCGAATCCATTCAGTAGTTTCGGCGTGATGCGCGGCCAAGATACAGACAGACAGACAGACAGACAGACAGACAGACAGACAGACAGACAGACAAAAATGAAAAAAATTGCAGTTTTGGCTTCAGTATCGATTATAGAGTGCCATCCAATAAAATTTTTCAAAATATCTTCAATGTACAGAATTGGATCTGTTACAGTTTTATTATATTATACTAGATGATGCCCACGGCTTCGCCCGTGTGGATTTAGGTTTTTAAAAATCCCGCGGGAACTTTTGATTTTCCAGAACAAAAAGTAGCCTATCTGTAGTAACCCGTCACCAAAAGGGAAAAATTCCCTGGGATCCCCACGATTTCGGAATGAAATTCCTTACAGCATCAGGGTTGAGGAGTTGAATATGTACCTACTCGAGTTCATTCAACGATAAAGTCTTTAATTGGTACCCCCAATATCAATTTAAATAACCGACAGTTCCTAAATCCCATTAGTTTTGGGGATCAGTTCCCCTACAGCATCAGGATTGAGGAGTTGGAATCCAAGTTTTTTGTAGGACAGTGTCGCAATGTTTCTCTATCGATTAAAAAAAAAATTACGCAAATCGGTTCAGAAATCTCGGAGATATCGGTGTACATAGGTAGAAAAACACAACTCCTCCTTTTTTGAAAGTCGGTTAAAAAAGTAGCCTATGTTACTACCTGGTTAATTCTCTACTTGTATGTGAAAGTCCCGTCAAAATCGGTTCAGCCGTTCCGAAGATTAGCCCGTTCAAACAGACAGACAGACAGACAGACAGACAGACAGACAGACAGACAGACAAAAATTTTAAAAACGTGTGATTCGGTTATGGTACCGTTCAAATAACCATATGAGCTTAATATGAGGTAGTTATTTCGATATTACAGACAGACACTTCAATTTTATTTATTAGTATAGATATAGATAGATTCAATAGGTTATAGGTTATTATTTAAATATTGCTTTTGAGATCGTGGTGGAGAAAGCTGGTAGGTAAGTACTTACCTGTTCAATCTCGATATTATCATTGTCTTTAGTCCAGTCTTTTTGTCTATTAAATTTTTATCGATAATAATATGTTTACTTATAACACCCACAATGTTTTGTGATTTGTCTTCTTTAGAATGTTAAATTACTGATGCCAAAAAGAGAATGTCCTAAAAATGTCGAATACATTTTCATTAAAATATATCTACTCGTAGAGCTAAATCTAAAAAGCTAAAATCATAATAATCAATTATAGCTATGAACATCATATAACATCGTGATTGCTTTCGATCGAATGGCTGTTTTTAGAGGTTTTAATATTATATCCATTTACCTATATAAAAATCAATAAGTACCACTTTTCGTTGTAATTTTATAACTCAAGGACGGGCTCACCTATCCAAACCAAATGTTTAGGCTTTGTTCGGACTATTTAGTAGATGGTTTATGTGAAGTTCGCACAAAATCGGTCGAGCGGTTCTTCATTTATCACATTTACCGGGTAGGTACAGGTAACCTACCAGATCCCGGTAGGTGGCGCCGACGTCGGTATGTCACCGGGCAGGACGAAGTCTGCCGGGTCCACTAGTCATTAATTAATATATATATAGCTGCTCGTGCTGATTGGGTCACTGACTCATTGATCACCTCTCCTGAACAATTTTGTATGAAAAAATTTTTTTTCAATAATGGTGTCGTATAGAGGACAAAAATTCATTAAGAGGAAAAATATGGAGAGAGCTGATGATTGAGGATTTCGGAGATAGGTGAGGGGCACGCTTAAGGTAATGAAGATAGGTGGGGGGTGCTCGAGCAAATGTCACTCAAAACGTCATCCAATTGGCAGTGAGCTGAAAAAAAATTCAAAATGGCGAAAAAAAGATGGCCGCCATACAAATTTCGTCGGTGTCCATCTCGGAGGGTATAAAAGATGGAAGAGTGGTTTCTTCGCAAAAGATGATCAGGATCCAAAGGTCTACCCGGTGAATATAAAAAAAAATTCAAAATGGCGGAATTTATTTTTCCATAGAAAATGTATGGCGAATATTGAAGAGACTACAAGTTGTGAACTATGCAAGGCTTTAATGCGGTTTTTTGGAGAACTCTCAAAGAAAAATATGGGAAGACATGATGATTGAGGGTTTGGAAGTTGGTTGAGGAGCCCGGGCAGGGTATTGAAGATAGGTGGGAGGTGCTCAAACAAAAATTACTCAAAACCTCATCCAATTGGCACTAAGCTGAAAAAAAAAACAAAATGGCGGATTCAAGATGGCGGCTATACAAATTTCGGCGGTGTCTATCTCACCAAGTAGGTATAAAAGATGGAAGAGTAGGTTTTTGGCAAAAGATCATCAAGACGTGGTTTACTTGATAAAAAGAAAAAAAAAAACAAGCTGACGGAATTTATATATCCATACAACATATATGACGAATATTGAAGATAATACAAGTTGGGAACTATGCAATAATTTGATACATTTTCTTTTCAAAATTAGTTTTTATGGAAGTACTCTCATTCTGACTAACTGATTCGGAGAAAAAATATGGAGAGTGATAATGATCGAAGGTTTGGAAGATGGGTGAAGACAAGTGGAGGCTGCTCAAACAAAACATACCCGAAAGGGAAACCTCGCGGTCCGCTTGCGGGCCGCGCACCCACGCGCCCTACTAGTTAATATATATATAGCTGCTCGTGCTGATTCATTGACTGACTCACTGATTGATCACCCCTCCTGTAAAATTTTGTATGAAAAATTTTTTTTTCACTAATGGTTTCGTATAGAGGACAAAAATTCATTCGGAACAAAAATATGGAGAGAGCTGATGATTGAGGATTTCGGAGACAGGTGAGCAGCACGCTTAAGGTATTGAAGATAGGTGGGGGGTGCTCGAACAAAATCACTCGAAACGTCATCCAATTGGCAGTTAGCTGAAAAAAAATTCAAAATGGCGAAAAAAAGATGGCCGCCATACAAATTTCATCGGTCTCCATCTCGGAGGGTATAAAAGATGGAAGAGTGGTTTCTTCGCAAAAGATGATGAGGATCCAAAGGTCTACTTGATGAATTGAAAAAAAAATCAAAATGGCGGAATTTATTTTTCCATAGAAAATGTATGGCGAATATTGAAGAGACTACAAGTTGTAAACTATGCAAGGCTTTGATGCGATTCTTTGGAGAACTCTCAAAGAAAAATATGGAAAGACATGATGATTGAGGGTTTGGAAGATGGATGAGGAGCCCGGGCAGGGTATGTTAGATAGATGGGAGGTGCTCAAACAAAAATTACTCAAAACCTCATCCAATTGGCACTGAGCTGAAAAAAAAACAAAATGGCGGATTCAAGATGGCGGCTATACAAATTTCGTCAGAGTCTATCTCACCAAGCATAAAAGATGGAAGAGTGGTTTCTGGGAAAAAGATGATCAAGACCTAAAAGTCTACTTGATGAACAGAAAAAAACAAGATGGCGGAATTTATTTTTCTACACAAAAAAAAATTATTGATGGAAAAATACGGAAAGAGCTGATGATCGAAGATTTTAGAGAGGGATGAAGAGCACGGCGAGGGTATTGAAGATAGGTGGGACGTGCTCAAACAAAAACTACTCGAATCCTCGCGGTCCGCTTGCGGGCCGCGCACCCACGCGCCATACTAGTTAATATATATATAGCTGCTCGTGCTGATTCACTGACTGATTGATCACCTCTCCTGTAAAATTTTGTATGAAAAATATTTTTTTCACTAATTGTTTCGTACAGAAGACAAAAATTCATTAAGAACAAAAATATGGAGAGAGCTGATGATTGAGGATTTCGGAGACGGGCGAGGGGCACGCTTAAGGTATTGAAGATAGGTGGGGGGTGCTCGAGCAAATGTCACTCGAAACGTCATCCAATTGGCAGTGAGTTGAAAAAAAATTCAAAATGGCGAAAAAAAGATGGCCGCCATACAAATTTCGGCTTCGGCTAACTCAGAGGGTATAAAAGATGGAAAAGTGGTTTCTTCGCAAAAGATGATGAGGATCCAAAGGTCTACTTGATGAATAGAAAAAAAAATCAAAATGGCGGAATTTATTTTTCCATAGAAAATGTATGGCGAATATTGAAGAGACTACAAGTTGTGAACTATGCAAGGCTTTGATGCCGTTCTTTGGAGAAGTCTCAAAGAAAAATATGGGAGGACATGATGATTGAGGGTTTGGAAGATGGATGAGGAGCCCGGGCAGGGCATTGTAGATAGATGGGAGGTGCTCAAACAAAAATTACTCAAAACCTCATCCAATTGGCAGTGAGCTGAAAAAAATTCCTAAATGGCGGATTCAAGATAGTGGCCATACAAATTTCGTCGGTGTCTATCTCACTGAGTATAAAAGATGGAAGAGTGGTTTTTTGGCAAAAGATGATCTAGACGTAGTTTACTTGATGAACAGAAAAAAACAAGATGGTGAAATTTATTTTTCCATACAAAATATATGGCGAATATTGAAGAGAATGTAAGTTGGGAACTGATGCAAGACTTTGATACAGTTCCTTTTCAAAATCTTTTTTTATGGAAAAACTCTCATTCTGACAAATTATTCGGAGAAAAAATATGGAGAGTGATAATGATCGAGGGTTAGGAATATGGGGGAAGATAGGTGGAGGCTGCTCAAACAAAAAATACCTGAAAACAAAACCTCGCGGTCCGCTTGCGGGCCGCGCACCCACGCGCCATACTAGTTAATATATATATAGCTGCTGGGACTGATTCACTGACTGACTCATTGATCACCTCTCCTGTAAAATTTTGTATGAAAATATTTTTTTTCACTAATAGTTTCGTATAGAGGATAAAAATTCGTTCGGAGGAAAAATATGGAGAGAGCTGATGATTGAGGATTTCAGAGACGAGCGAATGGCACGCTTAAAGTATTGAAGATAGGTGGGGGGTGCTCGAGCAAATGTCACTCGAAACGTCATCCAATTGGCAGTCAGCTGAAAAAAATTCAAAATGGCGAAAAAAAGATGGCCGCCATACAAATTTCGTCGGTCTCCATCTCGGAGGGTATAAAAGATGGAAGAGTGGTTTCTTCGCAAAAGATGATGAGGATCCAAAGGTCTACTTGATGAATTGAAAAAAAATTCAAAATGGCGGAATTTATTTTTCCATAGAAAATGTATGGCGAATATTGAAGAGACTACAAGTTGTGAACTATGCAAGGCTTTAATGCGGTTTTTTGGAGAACTATCAAAGAAAAATATGGGAAGACATGATGATTGAAGGTTTGGAAGTTGGTTGAGGAGCCCGGGCAGGGTATTGAAGATAGGTGGGAGGTGCTCAAACAAAAATTACTCAAAACCTCATGCAATTGGCACTGAGCTGAAAAAAAAACAAAATGACGGATTCAAGATGGCGGCTATACAAATTTCGTCGGTGTCTATCTCACCAAGTATAAAAGATGGAAGAGTAGGTTTTTGGCAAAAGATCATCAAGACGGCATCGATTGGATGCGGACAGCCGAGGATAGAGCGGGTTGGCGCTGCTTAAAAGAGGCCTATGTCCAACAGTGGATGCACATTGGCTGATGATGATGATGATGATACAACATATATGTATGACGAATATTGAAGATAATTTAAGTTGGGAACTATGCAAGACAGTTTCTTTTCAAAATTTATTTTTATGGAAGAACTCTCATTCTGACAATTGATTCGGAGAAAAAATATGCAGAGTGATAATGATCGAAGGTTTGGAAGATGGGTGAAGACAAGTGGAGGCTGCTCAAACAAAACATACCCGAAAACAAAACCTCGCGGTCCGCTTTAGCGGGCCGCGCACCCACGCGCCATACTAGTATATATATATAGCTGCTCGTGCTGATTGGATCACTGACTCATTGATCACCTCTCCTGAACAATTTTGTATGAAAATTTTTTTTTCAATAATGGTGTCGAATAGAAGACAAAAATTCATTAAGAGGAAAAATATGGAGAGAGCTGATGATTGAGGATTTCAGAAACGAGCGACGGGCACGCTTAAGGTATTGAAGATAGGTGGGGGGTGCTCGAGCAAATGTCACTCGAAACGTCATCCAATTGGCAGTCAGCTGAAAAAAAATTCAAAATGACGAAAAAAAGATGGCCGCCATACAAATTTCGTCGGTCTCTATCTCGGAAGGTATAAAGGATGGAAGAGTGGTTTCTTCGCAAAAGATGATGAGGATCCAAAGGTCTACTTGATGAATTAAAAAAAATTCAAAATGGCGGAATTTATTTTTCCATAGAAAATGTATGGCGAATATTGAACAGACTACAAGTTGTAAACTATGCAAGGCTTTGATGCAGTTCTTTGGAGAACTCTCAATGAAAAATATGGGAAGACATGATGATTGAGGGTTTGGAAGATGGTTGAGGAGTCCGGGCATGGTATCGGAGATAGATGGGAGGTGCTCAAACAAAAATTACTCAAAACCTCATCCAATTGGCACTGAGCTGAAAAAAAAAACAAAATGGCGGATTCAAGATGGCGGCTATACAAATTTCGTCGGTGTCTATCTCACCAAGTATAAAAGATGGAAGAGTGGTTTCTTGAATAAAGATGATCAATACCTAAAGATCTACTTGATGAGCAGAATGATTCGAAGAAAAAATATGGAGAGTGATAATGATCGAGGATTAGGAATATGGGAGAGATAGGTGGAGGCTGCTCAAACCAAAATACCCGAAAGCGAAACCTCGCGGTCCGCTTGCGGGCCGCGCACCCACGCGCCCTACTAGTTTATATATATTTTGACAATACACCTATTAAACCTAAGATATAGTTATACCCCCTCTAGTATTAAACTAACAATAACTTCAACGTCAATGGACACCCTAGCGTCAAAATGACGACGCTGGTCTTTCTATAGATATACATAGATAGGATGCGAAAGCCGGTCTTTCTAGTGTTAACTAATACTAGCAAATTGTGCGAAGAATTTTTTTTAAACCTAATCTGTACCTACGGGCGAAATTGTGGGAATCAGCTAGTTTAGAATGATATTGCTGTTCCCTTTGAACATTATACAGACAATCCCTTAAAATATTTCTAAATGGAACTTTCGGCTCACTTATTTTGAAGTTCGGACGTTCTCACAATGAAAAACTTGATCCAAACTTTCCATTCCGCTTAAGAGTTGAAAGTCGTCTATCTATGTTTGTAACTTTTGCATAATAAGACTTGACACAGTTTAAGTAGGTATTTTGGTACAGAAGAATATGGCATCTGTCCAATGTCAGGAAACTCGTAGCTTTTTGAATTTCGAGGTATTTTCATCTGGTTAGTATCTAACTTACTTACCTACTTAGTTTATCATAATAATTGTCAGACTTTTTATTAGAAGAGAGGCAACTTGCACTTGACGACAAACGTCTGATGGAAACCAATGGTGAGATTTAGGTTGGAGCGCGCTTGCCTAGAACTTGCCTATTAACTAATACTATAACTATGTATTCCAGATTGGGTATAACCTACTTATCTTGATAAGTAAGTAGGTAGGTACCCAACCAGACAGCAATTTCAGCCTAGATGTAACTGTAACGAATGAGGGCAGCAGTAAAGAAGACGCTGCATTTAATCGAATCGCGGCAGTAGCCTTGTAATACAAACCTGCATGAAGTAGGTAGTAGGTAGGTGGGTAGTAATAATACCCTATGTGGTAGGTACCTATGAACTCTATGAAGTTTTTACCTACCTACTTTTCACACTCTCACACTTTGTGAAAGCCTTCAAACCATAATATAAACCAGCCAAGCGGAATCCGCGATCGAAATCACAGATTACGTAAGACTCTACTGACCTACCCTAGAACCACAGCCTAGAACAAATTGTGCGTATATATATAGGTATGATTAGGGCCATGAAGAAAGTGCAATTTATTCAAGGACAGATTGTGGTCTGTGGATCGCGGATCATGATCCCATATTGAGTGCACAGTATAGCAAGTCATAACTAAGTAAGTATATCTGGTGCTGATTATATTATTGGCATGTGCTTAGTTCGTTAGGTGTTAATTGTTATTAAGAATATTGTATTGTATAGATACATAACTAATATTGTAAGTTTACTAACTGTATCCTCGATTAAATCGAAATTTTAACCCTCGAACTTGTTTTTCAGAGTTTCTATTAAAACTTTTAGCCTGTTCGAGATGAGCCTTTGTTCACCTACTACTTATCTATACTAGCCTTTGACCTATTTATTTACAAGTATAAATTAAAAATTTAAAAAACCCCCGACATTCGCCATTTTGTGGTGGCGACCATCTTGGATTAGCGTAGTGATATTCTACTAGTCAAGCCCTTTTCCCCGATTTTCATCAAACATACTTTAGCTAACAACATTCTCGACTAATTCACCTTTCAAACAAAAAAACCGCATTCAAATCGGTTCACCCGTTTGAGCGCTACGGGGGAACAGACAGTCACACACACATACACAGACACGTCAAACCTATAACACCCCGTCGTTTTTGCGTCGGGGGTTAAAATCCAAAGCTACGAATTTGTACCTAAATAAAGATCCCAGGGTATTTATTTTATATTCTAGTAGCTTTTGCCCGCGGCTTCGTACGCACGCACGCACGCACGCACGCACGCACGCACGCACGCACACACACACACGTCAAACTTATAACACCCCGTCGATTTTGCTTCGGGGATTAAAAACGAGAATATCTAGAAAATACAGCCTTATGAGAATACTGAATTACTGAATAGCAGCGCCATCCAGTGCCATCTATTGAAAGTTAATTGAAAGAGTAAAGGACATGACCAGTGGCACTATGGGCACTTGCCTAGGTGTCAAAAATCAATGTGCAGCAAAGATTGTTTTATTTTTGGAATTCTTATATTCTCTAGTTTTCAGATAAAAAACTTTCAGGGATCTAAAGGCTCAGAAAACTGAGAAAAATAAAGAAAAGTTTTACGAAGAACTCTGCCTTTCGATGCTAGATGGCGCTAAACATTGTGGAATATCAAGTATAAATGTAAAAAAAAAATGGTTTTCTACTATTCAACGTCATCTATATAGGTGGAACTTTGCTATAAAATGTAAAGCTTTCTATTATTTGTTCAGAATAATTTAAATTATTGAGATTTGCTTGAAACGCCTAGCGCCATCTAGTATCGAGGGGCAGAGTTATTTCATAAAACTTTAAAACGAAATAACTCTGCTTTTCGATACTAGATGGCGCTAGGCGTTTCAAGCAAATCCGAATAATTTAAATTATTCTGAACAAATAATAAATAGCTTTACTTTTTATAGCAAAGTTCCACCTATATAGATGACGTTGAATAGTAGAAAATCATTTTTTTTACATTTTAGACTTGATTAGACATTGCCTAGCGCCATCTAGTATCGAATAGCAGAGTTATTTCGTAAAACTTTCATGAATGATTATTATTTGTATAAATGGTGTAGTGTTGCCAGATGGTATGTCGTGAATCCTACGAACGAGACCCTGAAAAAGTTCGAAAGCTAGATAAAGTACGAAGCTGTAGTGCCACTGACTTTCGTAACAAAAAGTCAATATTCTCGGAACGAAAGAGAACGTCAGGAGTCAGAGGTCGTCATTCATTAAGGATTTTCCAGGTACAAAATCCAATACTAAGTTTTTATTCTGTTAATAATAATGGTTTGTTGTTGTTTGCTCGCTATTTTTATTAAAAAAAAGACTCATAATATTTGACATCTTTCTAAAGTTACTCATATAGCTACTGTAGCAACCGAGCTAGTGATTCATACCAATCTCTTTTTGTCCCCAGCAATATTTATTTTTATAAAAATCTGGTAGCAATGGAAACGTCAAAGAATGTATAAATAAAAGTTAAATTGAAAATAAGACCGAAGGTCACCTAAAAAGTACCAATTTCGTACATTTCATACCTTTCTGGCAATTCTGATGGAGTAGTAAATAAAAGGAAAAAGCGGAATCAATAAACATACTGTTTTTTTAGATATTTTAAACCATGGCCTTTTTCGAAATAATAAATCCATATTAAATTAAGCTTTAATTTTTGAATCTTACTGTAAAAGCAGAAATCCTGCACATTTTTTCTAATCGGTAGGCAGGCACTGGTCATGTCCTTTCAATAAACTTATTAAGAGGGCGATAATGGCGATGTTGTTTTAGCATAGTGCTTACTGCTTAGTGAAATATATCCACCTGTCGGTGGTTACAAAAACTACTTCACAAATGATAACAGTTCTCACACTAACTGGCAGATGGCGTTCCTTCGTAAATCATTTAATTATTCGTAACTTCCTTTGATGTTAAAAAATAAGTATTATTTTTGTTTTCATTATTATATAAAGAACAATTTTTTATAAAATAATATTGATTTCTCAACGACATGACACGAGCTTCTCGCTTTTAAAGTTGACAGTTGACGCTGCTTTGTGTGACGTTGACACATCGTTGACAATAATGACAATTGTTGACATTCCAAATTCGTTTTTTCGTCTGTCATTTGTATTTTGTGTGGAGCTTTTTCATGTTCAATTTATTGAATTGTTTATTTATTTTGTTGTGAACAATGAATACACAGGCAAATATTTGCTTAACGCACTTAAAGTAACACAAGAAGCAAATGTACATTACAACAGTAATTTATAAAACCAGAATTACCAGAAATTCTATTACAATACTTACCGGCTACACCAGCCCTCCAAAGAAGTACTCCTGAATTCAGGTTTGCATTTTATATGTTGTACACTATTTAACTTGTTCTTTATTTTAACACTCAGTTTTTTTGGACTGCCGGTTATTTTGAAACTGGACATTGTTTACAACACTTTTTCTTCTTTTTTTATTATTTAATTTAATGATTTATTCGTTGTGTATCGTCTAGTGGTCATTTTGTAAGATACTTACTAATCTTGAAATCTCGGGTTCGAGCCCCTGGTCGGGCCAAAGAAATCTGAACCAGCTCAGAGTTTGGCAGTTGGTTCATGCCTCAAAGAGCATCAAAATCTGGTCTCTCTGGTTGTGTCAGGTTGCTATCCCATCAGACTATAAGAGTGGAGAGCAATAGAGAATGCACCTGTGATTTTGCAGATACTCGTGCATCA
This sequence comes from Melanargia galathea, assembly GCA_920104075.1. NCBI lineage: Eukaryota > Metazoa > Arthropoda > Insecta > Lepidoptera > Nymphalidae > Melanargia > Melanargia galathea. The sequence continues at coordinate 6,317,749 of OV049863.1, forward strand.
TAATATCTATATACAGTGTAAAGGGCTATTCTCCATTGAGATTGGCCTTTGTAGCCGAATTTCGGTGAGTTATAATCTATACTCTATACTTACTAATAAATAAAATTGAAGTGTCTGTCTGTAATATCGAAATAACTACCTCATATTAAGCTCATATGGTTATTTGAACGATACTATAACCGAATCACACCTTTTTAAAATTTTTGTCTGTCTGTCTGTCTGTTTGAACGGGTTAATCTTTGGAACGGCTGAACCGATTTTGACGGGACTTTCACATACAAGTAGAGAATTAACCAGGGAGTAACATAGGCTACTTTTTTAACCGACTTTCAAAAAAAAAAGGAGTTGTGTTTTTCTACCTATGTACACCGATATCTCCGAGATTTCTGAACCGATTTGCGTAATTTTTTTTTATTCGATAGAGAAACATTGCGACACTGTCCTACAAAAAATTTGGATTCCAACTCCTCAATCCTGATGCTGTAGGGGATCTGATCCCCAAAACTAATGGGATTTAGGCACTGTCGGTTATTTAAATTAATATTGGGGATACCAATTAAAGACTTTATTGTTGAATGACCTCGAGTAGGTACATGTCCAACTCCTCAACCCTGATGCTGTAAGGAATTGCATTCTGAAATCGTAAGGATCCCACAGATTTTTTCCGTTTTGTGGACGGGTTACTACTTACTACAAATAGGCTACTTACTTTTTGTTCTGGAAAATCAAAGTTCCCACGAGATTTTTACAAACCTAAATACACACGGGTGAAGCCGTGGGCATCATCTAGTATTACATATGAATCTTATATTTTCCAGACATGGAACACACAGAGGAAGCCACTGACTATGACGGTGAATTTGCATTTGAAACAGATCATTTAGCAATAAGAGGAAACAAGGATTATAGTGAATTATTAAAATACATTATTACATTAGAAGCTCAGAAAATAAATGCCTTACAAGACATTGAAGAGTTGTGCGAGACACAGAACAAAGCTTTAGAAGACCCGATAGGATTTGTTCAAGACCTACAATCTGGCAAAGTTAACTTTCCACCTCATCAAAAAATAGCAGATTTGCCAGTAATAGACTGGAGTGCATATGGCATTGACATAGACAGTGAGAATGAATATAAGCCGAGTAAAGAAGAACTAGAAACTGCCACAAAAGTCAGGGGACGAGTATTCACAGATAGCAAGCCTGAAACGTTCAATCAACTGTGGTCATGCGAAGAGCAAAAACGGTTGGAAGAGTTGTTGGAAATATATCCCGAAGAACTTGTAGAAGCCAGGAGATATAAAAAAATAGCCAACGCGCTTGGTACAAGAACACCTATACAAGTGATGTGCAGAATACAAAAGTATTTTGCAAAGTTAGCCAAAGCCGGCCTACCCATCCCAGGACGAACACCAAAGAGGTTGGGGAAAGACAAAAGCAGGTTATTATTTTATAAGAAATCTACATTCTTTCCCCGACTATACGTCCCAGTTAAAATGGAGGACCCTTATGACAGTAGTGAGGCGCAGGAGGGAACATCGCCAGATATAAAATCTGGCAATAAGTCAATGTTAGAATTGTTAAAAGCAGCTAAGGAGCAGAGGTTGTTAGATGAGACGCTGCCAGTTTATCAAACGAAGACTTTATGTGTAGGTTGTCAAAAGACAGGCTTTCTCGGAGCCAGGTGGACGGATAATGCTGGGACAGATTTTTGTACAGACTGTGTTGTTAAACTTTTACCTGCTGAAAAACTGATACCTATTAGACAACCTGTTTAAAAGAAACAAATGTTTACTATATAGTTTGTAAAATATAACTTGATTCATAGGAAGGCTAATAAAGTAAGATGCCTAGGGCTGGGGAGATATTAAAAATTGATTATAATTAGTGATTATTGCTAGTATTTTCATTGATAGTTAGTAACTGAATATATTGTAATGAGGCCTCACAGCCTGCTGCATTGCAGCACCACAGTACTCATTCTTATTAGCTTTAAAAATATAAAATTTACTTACACATCATTTACAAGTTAATTGAACTTGGTTTTGTTTTTTAAGATTACAAATAAAACTTTTTTAACAGATTTAAGTTGTTGTTATTTAAAAAAATATTATTAAAATGTTGGTCTTTTAATTCTTGTCTAAACTCTCCCACTTTGGTCACAAACCCACTAACAGCATAGACACTTAAATATTCACTTTGAGCACAAATATTTTCGCTTACAACACAGACATGAAATACGTACTATCCCACATCAACTGAGGAAATAAGACAAAATCTGTGATGAAAAGTTGGGAGGAAACAAAGTAAGATTTTAATAGAGCGGTCGTGCGATACTGGGCACTGGGTGTTCGCCGCGAGTGATGATGAACCACTGGCTTGGAACAGTGAACACGGCCCGCACTCAACTGCCGTACCCTCTGGTCTAGATGGATACAGATAGACAGGGTTGTAACGAAGATATGAAGCGTGATTAACGTTTAGATAACGTACATATACACACTCATAGTGTCTCTTTCTGATATTTTAAAATTGTATATATTACTAGCGGTCCGTCCCGGCTTCGCCCGTGGTACATATATTATAGCCTATAGCACTCCAGGATCACGTACATATCCAACGGTGAAAGAATTTTTGAAATCGGTCCAGTAGTTCCTGAGATTAGCGCGTTCAAACAAACAAACTCTTCCGCTTTATTATATTAGTATAGAAGTATAGACGAGCGGATACCCGCGACTTCGTTCGCGTGGATATTGATTTTAATAATCCCGTGGGAATCATTTTGTTTTTCCTATGCTCCTTTGAGCTTAAACCTTGCTAAAAACTGTTAAAAGTTCACTGGCGGATGTTTAGGTACATCAAAATGTAAATATCCGCCAGTGAAAGTCCCATCAAAATCGGTCCAGCCTTTCGGAGATAAGCCAGTAGTCTTTAAAGTATCTACTTTCTAACAAAAAAAGAATGAATGAAATCGGACCACCTGTTAACGAATTACAGCTAATTACACATTTTGCCTTTCATCCCCTCTCCCAAGGGAACCGTGCTGAATTTCGGGATAAAAAGTATCCTATATGTTACTCCATAGTATTAACTTAAATCATGCTGAGTTTCATTTCAATCCATTCAGTAGTTTTTACGTGATGCGCGCACAAACATACAGACAAACAGACAAGGGCGTCGCCAGCCGATGGCCAAGGGGGGGGCAAGTTGATGATATTATAGTATAGGAAAAGTAAAAACTAGTAAAAAGTATATTGTTGGTACAGTCGACAGCTTTTGAAACTGATTGTAGATTTTTTTTATAAATACTTTTTTAATAAGTTGGTACTTGGTTGGTATGAAAATAGTGCAACGGGTGAGGTTTAAACTTTAACGGAGGAAAAAAAATTGAAAAAACCAAAAATGTGCGAAAATCTCGCGGTTTTTTGAGTGCTGCAAAGTTAGCACAGGTCTTTCGAAGCTGCAAACTTGGATTTATACCAACTAGTGGTAGTGATCCTAACAACATATTAAAAAAACCACAATTTTCCAGTGACACTGTAAACAATGTCTATATTTTTTCTAATCTCTAGGGGGGGGCAGCTGCCCCCCCCTGCCCCTACCTGGCGACGCCCTTGCAAACAGATAAACAGACAAACAGACAAAAATTTCAAAAATAGTTTTTTACGTTCTATTACTTATCCCTAACATCCCCCAGTTATTATTTTGCAAAAATCTTCAATGTACAGATACGGCAATTCTACGATTTTATTATATGTATAGATTATTATATTAGTATAGATTATTTTTAAGTATTAGTGGGACGTGCAGCGGCAGTGCACAGGCGGTTACTGTATGGGTGACCAACTTCGGAAATCCGAATTTAGTGCACTATGAGATTAAACATCCTGATTCTACGGAGGATTTAGGAAGATGTTATAAGTATAAAGCGCAGGCCACATTGGGAGCGTAGTAATGTCGCTAGACTATGAGAGCTCGCAAAAGTTCGCATCGCTGGCTTCGCTTAGCTCTTGGTATTGTTGCGACATGAGCGCATGAGCGAAGCGAAACCAACCTCGTTTAGCTTCGCTTCGCTCCCAATGTGGCCTACGCTTTAGAATAGAATAGAAAAGTTTATTAGGTAGGTATTCAAATACACTTTTACAAGTACTTTTGAATCGTCAATTGAATCTACCAGAACAGTTAAGATCTTAGCTAAGTCAGTCGGGGTGATTTCATATATTTCGCCTCGCTTCATCCTATTAATTAGTTTGCCTAAATTCAGAGTAGGTAGTGTAGGGAGCCATTATGCCATTTAGTAGGTACCTATTTAGGTATGTAGGAATCTACTCGTATATATGGGGCATGGACAACATTACCAGAGAAATCGTACTCAATTGCCGACCCTAAAGCGTTATTGGTTTCCCTTACTAGTGCGGAGGCCAAATGGCAATCTGAAGTCTCAATACCTCAGCAGCTAGGATAAAAGATAGGTAAAAGATCGTAGATTCACATAACACCCATAACCCATGAATAGAATAGAAAAGTTCTTTATTCAAATAAACTTTTACAAGTACTTTTGAATGGTTCGGAATGCCGTTCCAACCGAGAAGAACCCAGCCGAGTTTCTTACTTGGCGGTTGCTCTTTAGGGTTCCGTAGTAAACAAGGAATCCTTATAGTTTCGCCATGTCCGTCCGTCTGTCTGTCTGTCTGTCCGTCTGTCCGTCCTCGGTTAATCTCAGAGACTATTAGTGCTAGAAATCTGTAATTTGGCATGGGTATAAATATTAATCACGCCGACAAAGTGGGGAAATAAAATTTTGATAAATATTTTTTTTTAGGGTAGCTCCCCTACATGTAAAGTGGGGATGAATATTTTTTTTCTCGTCTACCCCATAGTGTGGGGTATCGTTGAATAGGTCTTTTAAAAATACTGTGGGTGTGGGAACATCATTTTTCGATTTCTAGATCCGTTTGTAAACTATGATGTTTTAAAGTGCTAATTTTTATTAGAGTGAAGTGTCCCTCCCCCTCTATCAGCCAAATGGCAGTGTATAGGAACTTGAAAAAATTTACAGCAGTAGTATATATAATAAATTTTAAAGGAAAACTATCATGGCTAAGTAGGGTTCACAGGTTAAGGAGTTATATCTGGTTTTCGAGGATTGTGACTACGGAACCCTACACTGCGCGTGGCCGGCCACGCACTTGGCCGTTTTTTTAAAAATAACATGGACTAAACTATCGTACCGCTAATCGTAGCTATCGTATCGTACGCTTTATTTTTACCGGAGGCTTCTTTGCCTCAATATAATGCTCACAGAAATCACTGTCACGGCGCGCGCATTGCAAAACCACGAACAAAGCACAGGCTCTATCTACCTATTAGCATAATATAGAGTTTAGTCGATCTATAAGTGCGCTGCGTTGCGGCCCGCTTCTACTGTGCGATGGTTATGAAAATGATGAATGAGCCTGTGGTTTTAAATGAGTGTAAGGTAGCGGGTTCGTTCCCCGGCTGGGCCAATTTAGGAATTTATAATTTCTAAATTGAATCAGGTCTGGTCTACTGGGTGGCTTCAGTCGTATCTAGTTACCATCGCCAGCCAAGCCGTACCGACAAGCGTTTATAAACGATTGTGCATAGAAATCCACTTCCATCCAGACCGCATTGTCACTTACCTTCAGGCAGGTACTATCATCGTCGAGGCTAATTTGTGATTGAATGAAAAAAATATATATTGGCAGGTGTGCAAGCAGTGTAGCAGATAGCCTTGGGTGAGCGACCCTTGTCAATTTGTCACTCAATGTTAGCCAAGCGAATTGAAGAAAAAATATCTACCTACCTGACGCTACCTACCTACTATCTAACCTATGGGTTGCTTTACCAAAACCAATTTCCATAGATTGGAATAGCCACACACTATTACAAGTAGGTACCATGTTTACGTACTATCTATATACATACATAATATCGCCGTCCCCAACGAATAATATCGTAATCAACTATTGCGATAGAAGTGCTTTTATGGGGAATTATTGTTCTAGAGGTGCGATTACACCTTGTGAATTTTTTTCACGTGATTCGAACGATTAGTTTTCGAGTTAGACATTTTGTAATGAATTTACCTGTACTATTCGTTTCTAAATAAAAACTTTTTTTTGTGACGAACATCATCATAATGGATTAATACTGACTCCTCAAAGTTTCCTTATTCCCAGTAAACTGTAATTACGAACTTATTCGGGTAGAAAAAATAAAACTAATTTCGTTAAAGTATATTTACCATATTATTCGCGTAAAAATAGCATTTTTATTTCCCATTAAAATCAATCGCGATATGTGTTTTAAAAATGTTGGAATTGTTATGTTGAAAACTGTAAACTCCATGATATCGAAAACATAGCAATCTATTTGACTATATTACGCCGTGCAGATTTCAATGTGTATTGACATGTTACGATGTATCGTCGAATTATTTTTGCAAGTACTAGACATCGCTCTCGCATAGATAAAATGATCCATTTGAGCAATATGCGTAGTCCTTCAACAATTTCTAACTTATCAATTGTTTGATTTCAAATAAACGGGATATTCCACAACAGCGTGAAAGCGGAACTAAGACCGATCTCAAAGTTCACAACTGCTCTCTTGAGCCAAAATACCTAGAAGAGCATTCTAAGAATTCTTCCACTACTTCTGATCAAGCCGAAATATTAGCAGAAAATAAAACATTAACAACAGACAAAATACGATATTACTCTGAAGCCAAATGAGTCAACCATAGAATACAATGAGATTGTCAGTGGTTTATCTAGTTGGGCAAGAAGCAATAATGATGAGGACAATCTGAGGATTCAGAACACTCCTTCTCGAGAAATAGTATTAGAAAGTTTAACTGATACAGAACTAGTTCAACCTCCCCAATTATCGTCATCTGTTTTAAATAATCATAATAAGTAATAATAATATAATGAATAGAATAGAATAGAAAAGTTTTTTATTCAAATAAACTTTTACAAGTACTTTTGAATCGTCAATTGAATCTACCACTGGTTCGGAATGCCGTTACAACCGAGAAGAACCAGTAAGAGACTCGGCGGATGCTCTTTTTTTTAAAATAACAATACAACAATTTATGTACATGATTGAAATGCTGTCTCGTGCATTGCTGGAACAAATTAAATCCATGCTTTTTTATCATTTATATAATCTTCAATTGTATAATATGCTTTTTTTATAATATGCTTACAATTCTACACATGTGAAGACGGGCAGACAAAAGTAGCCCCATTTCCGACGGTGGCACCCGTTCACGAGCATGACGCATGATCCAGCCATTGCTTCGCTCAACCATATTCGAGGGAACGTGATGATACCAGAATCCGATATAACTGAACAAGAAATGACCCTGAGGGCACTGATGCTTCAGATCAAAATAGAAGTAGAAAACGAAAGTGTAAGAAAAATGAATGGAAAGATATCAAAAACAAAAAACTGAAAAACTCCGGCAAGGCTTATGAAGGATGTCGTTCTAAGAAATTCTACGCAGCAAAGACGATTGGCCCGGTATGTTCATGTAAGAAAAGATGCAGCGAAAAGTTTACTTCTCAGCAAAGAGCAAGTTTTCACGAATTTACGAATTGCAATGGCAGTATATACTAGACGTATCATTTCCAATCCTATAAAAAGACTTACTCTGGAGCGAAAGAATAATAGAACACAAACACTTAATTATAGCTTCCCTTTGGATGGATGTGACATACCAGTATGCAAGATATATTTCCTTAACACATTGAAGATTTCAGAACAAGTAGTCTACACAGCCTTAGAAAAAATGAACAAAGTTTGACTGATGAGAGAGGAACACATTTAAATAGGCCTCATAAGATGAGTGTTACTACAAAAGAATCCATTATGAACCATATTAATCTATTTCCTGCTGTAGATTCCCATTAGGTATATTGTCAGGCAAGATTCTAGGCGACAATATTTATCAGAGCAACTTAAAATTTCAAAAATGTATCGATTGTACCAGTCCTGCTTTAAAAATCAAAATTTTTTACCAGAAAACCTAGCTACAAAGCGGCAATACAACGGCAATATGAAACAATTTTTAACACGCAGTATACCTTTTCTTTTTTTAAACCAAAAGAGTATTTATGCGCAATTTGTTCCCTCTATGAACAAGCTGAAGATACAAGAAAAGCTCATTTAGAAGAAAACTATAGGGCACACTTCGAGCGTAAAAATAGAGTGCGTGAAATAAAAAGAGAGGAAAAAGCTGCAGTTGATTCAACATGTACTACTATTGCATGCAATGTTTGATTTAGAAAAAGTTCTCAGTGTGCCTCAATCTGAGGTACCTAGGTATTTTCCACTTTAAAAGAAAATACCCTATTTAAAATTTCACTGTTTTTGATACACTAAAAAAGTCAGGGTATTGCTATGTCTGGCACATGTCTATTGCAAAAAGAGGGGCAAACGAAATTGGAAGCTGCTTAATATTAAATGCAAAAGTAAAATTTGAGAAATGTAATTTGAAAGAAATGGAGCAAAGTGTCTTTTATGATTAAAAATGTCTCATCGAATAGAATAGAATAGAAAAGTTTTTTATTCAAATAAACTTATACAAGTACTTTTGAATAGTCAATTGAATCTACCACTGGTTCGGTTACCACCATCTCTGGGAATAACTGGCTGAAAGATACACAAGGCAGAAAAATTTCGTGAAAGAAAAATTTGATTAAATTCCTTTTTAAACCTTCCATAAAAATGTTTTATTTAATAATTCGACTAATTATTATTTTAATGTTTGTAATATGATACAAACGGCAATACATTTTTACAATAGCAACACATAGTCCTTTTGTTATGGAATATTAACGTTACTCAATTTACTGTTACCATAACAAATTGTTTTGAGCAATGAATACTATGGTAATAATATATTACCATTCCAATCAACTTCTCTACTTTACAGTCAAGACGATCGTAATTAACTATTACTGTATACGACACTGTCAACAATTTACTCGAATAAAATCGTATTATTGCATTGCAGTTGAAAATTGTATTTGAATTCTGGTAATATACATTTTTGGCTGTAACTAAATGGGAGTAAAACTAATATTTTTTTAAATTACATCTCATTACTTTAAAAAAAATTAGCTATCTTTTGGTATGCCAACTATCTTGCTATGTGAACCGGTTGTGAAGTTATAACAAAAATACGGTTTTTTATTTTTCCTGTAAAATTTACTTTTTACGATTACTCCATTATTCGTTGGGGACGGCGAATATTTTATTATGTTTGTCTTGAGGATGAACCTCTAGATCAGAAATATATTATAGATAGGTTTCTATAACGACAAGACTATTTTTTATTATACTAAAGCCATAAGAGTTAGGGAACATTTTCGTATCAATATCTAAGATAAGTAGGTACATTCATATTTGATTCAGATTTAGGTACCTAAATTTTAAAAACTGAAAAGCTCGAAAATTAAGGTAGGTAAGTACGTTGAGGGAGGCTGAATTTATTATTTACGAGCGGATACCCGCGACTTCGTTCGCGTGGATATTGATTTTAATAATCCCGTGGGAATCATTTTGTTTTTCCTAAGCTCCTTTGAGCTTATACCTTGCTAAAAACTGTTAAAAGTTCACTGGCGGATATTTAGGTACATCAATATGTAAACATCCACCAGTGAAAGTCCCATCAAAATCGGTCCAGCCTTTCAGAGATTAGCCAATAAACTTTAAAGTATCTTCTTTCTAACAAAAAAAGAATGAATGAAATCGGACCACCCGTTAACGAATTACAGCTAAGTACACATTTTGACTTACATCCCCTCTCCCAAGGGAATCGTGCTGAATTTCGGGATAAAAAGTATCCTATATGTTAATCCATAGTATGAACTTAAATCATGCCGAGTTTCATTTCAATCCATTCAGTAGTTTTTACGTGATGCGTGCACAAACATACAGACAAACAGATAAACAGACAAAAATTTCAAAAATAGCTTTTTTACGTTCTATTACTTATCCCTAACATCCCCCAGTTATTATTTTGCAAAAATCTTCAATGTACAGATACGGCAATTCTACGATTTTATTATATGTATAGATCTATTGCTTACCTATCGTGTTACAGATAGACCTATCAAACTTTTGATCTATTTGTAGAAAAATGTTGAATTGAAGAAAACATTTGGCGATAAAAACTGAAGAGAATAAACATGACAACACTTTCCGCGCAGTTTTTTTTTCTATCATCATTAAAAATAAGTCATCATTAAAACCTCATTAAAAACATCTGCTAAGAAAACATATCCAACCACATAATTGCGTAAAGAAAATCGTCCAAGTCACATCTTAGCTAAGTCGAGCAACTTTAAGCTCTGGCTTAACGCGGCGCAACGGTGATTGCATTTGTTCCCACTTAATTCTATCACGTCCGCTTGCGGTATTTACACCCATAGCAATCCAATTTCACTAACGCACACACCATGGACCTATTGGGTAAAACTTTACGAGCTTTAATTAATTACTTTTACAGCACTTTAGGTATTTTCCTTTTTTCCTTTTCAGTAGCACTTTAAGTATTTTCCTTGACTAGTATTGTATTACTTGACTTTAAGTAAGTACGGATAACTTTTAAAACTCCCATCGATAAAAAAATATAGGTATGTTCTTTCCGATCATTGTCGATTAATGGAACAATATTGGATTCCGATCATTGTCGAATAATGAACTGCTTCGTTGGTCTAGTCGTTAGCAACTGTCTCGTTAGTTAGTCGTCTAGTGGGTTAGCATATTCGACTGCAGATCACGAGGTCCCAGGTTCGATTCCCGGGTCAGACAAAACAAATAATTACTAAATAACTAGGTAGGTATTGGGTTTTTTGTCAAGAAAATTCTCAGTGCCAGCCCGGAGTTGGTAGTTGGCGGTGTTGCAGCCCCGTGCCTCGGAGAGCACGTTAAGTAGTTGATCCCGGTTATTATCACTATCATGTGACAATAGTCGTTAAAGCCCGCCAACCCGCATTGGAGCAGCGTGGCGGGTCTAAGCTCTAAGTCACTCTTTCCAATGCGAGAGGAGGCCTGTGCCCAGCAGTGGGACGTTAAAAGGCTGTAGTGGTGGTGGTGGATTGGGTAGAATGGGAGTTATTTTTCAATTATGTTTTTGGTCTGCCGAATACCGCTTCAGTGGACAAACTTGGCTAAGTTTAATTTAACTAACACCGCCCGTGGCATTAATTTAAGAATACTTGCATACCTATATCGTCCTCAATTACCCTTACAGGTCTGCCTCTATGTGGAATAAACGTTAGGGTCGCGCAAATTTCAGGGTCTCGTTAATCTGGTTTCATTAATAGGACAAAATGAAAGGGGGAAAACGGAAATTTGCATTTCAAATTAGGTAAAATTAAATTTCTCTTTTTAATTTAGAGACTTTAAAAGTGTTTATTATATTCTGTTGTTTCTTTTACGACATTGTAACATTGTTAAAAGGAATAAAAAGCCTGGGAACCTAAATTCGCTAGCCAATCGATTCCAATGAATTTGTCGTCCTATTTCGTTTGTAATTGCAAATGTGCGCTACGCATACAAATATGCTGTTTAAAGTTTCAGAGCTTCAGCCGATAACGTAGGTAAGGATAATTGGACTCGTAGGTACTTACTATTCCATCGGTGTTTGTTGTTTACACTGTGCTATTGAATTTCACAAACGAAAATAATGATAAAAATAAAACCTGTAATTATCTACGATCTATACTTACTTACCTACCTATGAAGCAAACTGACAGATAGAAAACGCACATCCTAAACGGCAGACCTATAGACTTAAAATTAGGATACCTATATCTACTAGAGGTGCACTAAGGAGCAACTTTTTGAAATTCCATCCCTATGGGGATGAAAAGGGTTGGTAAAGTTAGTATAAAGCAACATTTTTAAACATGTCGTGGGCATCAGTAATTACCTGCTTGCATATTCCTAAAAATCACATACCTCTGCATCGTATTTCTCATTGCTCAGGGTCAAGACACTTTACCATTAATCCTGTAATGGTGCGGGTTTTATTGACATAATAATACCTACTGTTGGTTCCGGAATCCTTCAGCTTACAACTCAACAGTAGATGGATTTCCGATCATTATCAGATGTTAGTGATAATAACCGAGCCTGACGCGGACGGCTTAACGTGCTCTCTGAGGCACGGAGGAAACGGAAAAGACTAATTCAGTTAAGTATCAACACTGCTTAATTAGCTTAATCAACTGATATGCAGTGTCGCAACTAGGCCAGAAGTTCCTATAAAATGACAATTTGACACTGTTCATTTCAGTTTTAGATTAACTGTAGGTCTATCGATCGAAGTCTAGATAGGTAGGTAGGTACATACCTATATACTAAAGGTTCGTAGAAATGTAATCATTTGCCTAGGTACTAAGAAACTCTCAGATTTAAATCTTCGAAGTCGGAATTAATTACAGTAAAGGCATTAAAAAGTTTATCAGTTCACAGGCACCTACCATCTCGTTATTTGAAGCAAGTTTGAAGCATTAAATCTAAGGTACTGGCACATACGAAGGCCCGGCCTCTACGAAAGACCACATTGAAAAAACGCACTTGCCACTGCCTAAAGCATTCGAAATTTCGGGCCCATATTCACCTTGACCCCACATTGAATGTTGAATAGCACCAAATCATTTCCACGCCGCCATTTTGTTACATTTCGTTCATTTCTCTCTGAACGCTGTCGATATCGCGTGATTATAATCTCGCTGTGATTGTTTTTGCCAATTTTTACACAAATAGCGTCAGTTTTCGAGTGATTCTATCATCATATTGCAAAATAATCATTGGAGACTAGAATGAGATGCTAAGTTTACCGATTATTTAGATATTTGTGATTATAATTATGAAAAATCCGTAGTATGGCCCGGGCCTACGTAGAGGCCTATCGGCTTTACTACATCTATGAAAATATCGAATGCACTTGGATTGTAAATACTTAAGTAGTAAAGTATAAATAAAACGAATTTAGTTTGTTTAGTTTACAAATTTTTTACGATTTTTTTAGCAGTTAATCATAATTTTCATTGATAATTTGTTAAATTATTAATAGTTCTCAATATGGATAGGTACTTTATTTTTGTAATATTTGTACTGATTTTTGTACGTTTGCATACATTTTCAATTTATTAGTTTTTTTTATTAAAAAGTTGTTGATAAAGCTGTATAGCTTGTGAAAATAAAATAAAAAATATTCAATAGCCCTAGTAAGGCCCACTTAAAATTTAAGTGGAAAATTAGAACTGAATATTTTGATTCTTAAATTAATACTGTCTAGAGTTACGAATTTGTCATTACAAATAATTGTTTTTTTATTGATTTAAAGTAGAATTTTACTTTTATGACTATTTTTGTTTTTCATACATGGGTCAAGGCCCAGTGTGCAATTTTTTCATTAAATCTCTAAAGTATTGGTTAAATAACTTATATCTTAAACTTTTAAACGTGATTTGTGAATTATTTTGTAGAAATATTAAGTTGATGTTAAGTAACAGTTAGTTATAAACGGGCCTTAGTAAGGGACAAGGCCTTTAACAAGGCCCACTATAGTGTTTTTTAAAAACACTCTTTAATATAACTTTGAGTAATTAAATTATAGTTTTTTGATTATTTTTAGAAGGGCAATAAAACATTGCAATATTACACATAGTTGTTTTTGTCAAATCTTTAAAACATTATTTTTTATTGAGATTTTAAATAAGGTGGGCCTTCCTATGTGCCAGTACCTTACGTTGTATAATCAAAGCTGGACGTGCGGAGATTGGATTTACGTTAACTCGTAGGCCTTAGATCCTTGTTAATTCTAACCTACGTCTTTGTAGTGGAACAAGTGAAAATATCCTTGTCCTTCGCAAATTCGTTCTTATAACTACTACCTAGAGTACCTAAGTACCTCATCCTACGAGTAGGTATGTATACCTTCTTACGAGTAACTTAACTTCTTGCGTTACGTAGCATTACGTTGTTATAAATCAAAGTTGCGTTATCTAGAGACAGTGCAAAGAAATCCGAACGTTTATGCTGAAAGCCATCAAAAGATGCATTCCTTTCAAAAGCATTGTGTTCCTCGTTCAATCTATTTGTAAGTAGGAATCCAATTTGCGTGCAGTCAGTGTCTGTTGCTTCCACTACGTATTTATTTATAAAGCGTTCTACGGCGTTTACTATGTGAATAAGTTTCTATTTGCTACGCTAACGTACATAAACTCACCAAATTCCAGTTCTGTTGTGGTGCACTGAAATTAATATTGAGACTATTAATTTAGGCAATAAAATGTAGGTGTTGTAACTTCGAAGATAGATTTCAGGTTCCTATAATGTAATTTTGTCATCATCATCGTGTTTCTACACCTGCAGAGATGAGTAGGTAGGTACGAAAGATAAAAGTCGGTAGTTACATGCCTTTAGGTGTTGTACCTATTTGAAGAGAACAAAAATTCAGAATTCTACGTATGTTTGCAGTAATGGGTAACCGGGTAACGAGTTGTGGATTTATTTCAGTGTCACTCGTTAACGAATAACCATTCTCTCTGATGCTTTTTCATGTTTTTGTACTTTCGCGTTCATATCTCTAATATTCCATAGAACATTCACTAGAATTTATTGAACGTCACACGTTGAAAATAATACCGCACTATATTGGCTCTATACATATTATTATTACTTTGTTTTATCTATTATTCTTGTCTTGGTCCAGCATTTCGGAGACAGACAAACACAAATTTTAATGTACCCCAGATGATAATCCAGAGTTTCAAAGTTTCCTGTACAATCCGGGTATTTCAAGTTATATGGAATACTGAGGGTTGTGATGGCTGTAATTTCTGAACTAAAAAACCGATGACCCTCAAATATTTACGGAATAATCAGTAAGCTATTTCCTTTCTAACAAAAAAAATTTAATGAAATTGGACCACGCATTAATGAATTACCGCTAAGTACACATTTTAACTTTCATCTCCTCTCCCAAAGGAACCGTGTTGAATTTCGGGATAACAAGTATCCTATATGTTACTCCGTAGTATGAACTTAAATCATACCAAGTTTCATTTCAATCCATTCAGTAGTTTTTGCGTGATGCGCGACAAACATACAGACAAACAGATAAACAGACAAACAGACAAACAGACAAAAATTTCAAAAATAGCTTTTTTACGTTCTATCACTTATCCCTAACATGGGGGATGTTATTTTTTAGCAAAAATCTTTAATGTACAGATACGGCAAGTCTACGATTTTATTATATGTATAGATAGAAGATATAGTCACAGAATACTAATATACTATAATTTCAATAGTGATGAAAAACATGTTAAGTATCATTTAAGTATTAATTAGGTGCATTTTGAATTTTGATAAATGTTTAAATCACACTGTTACCATTAATACCATTGTGTGATGCTTGACTTGAACACAAATGATCATTATCTACTCGTATCTTTCTGCGCAGTACATTACACACAGTGGTTCAGTTCTGTGCCTCCTGTGATGAGTGATCTAAGTCGAGTTGTACCCTTTTTGAGATTTTTACATAGAAATGATCAGAAAAAAATTAGCTTTTTTTTGGTCTAATCCACGTTCTTCTAACTATTATAGTTTCGGAGATAATTTTGTGCAAAGTGATATAAGTGGCAGCATTTTTGCAAAAATATCGTGCATATAGATATATTTCAAGTTGTAACCTCAATAAGTAATTTTCTGCATGCATTATTTTTCGTGCTTCGTGGTATAAGTGTGATTATATTAATTTTCACATTTTATTTTTAGTATATTTATCGTGAATATTGATATAATTGGAGTTATATCACTTTGAACAGATTTTTTTCAGAACTGATTAGGGTACAATTATACATATACCTAATAATCATAATCTAAATTTATGCCTAATTTGTGATCAGTGATACATCTCGACTTGCATCATTGTGTACAAATCAACATTATCTGTGTAAACGAATATAAATTGAATTGTATCTAAAACTCAAACCAAATCTAGAAAAAATGTATGAAGAAGGAGACGTGCTAAATGATACAAGTGAAATCGTCAAGTCATACTCTTATGGAGATTGACACCAACCATGCGTTAATTGAGCGTAAGAAGAAGCACATGAGTATGGTTATTCACTTGCAAAGAGATTGGTACCAACTAGTGCGTACAGCTTCAAACAAAACAGCAAAGTTTAGGTAGGTACTGTTATCTAAATGACTTGTGATTCAACATGTTTTCAAGCAATTTCTTACTCTTGCATTGGAAAGTTGATGTGGTGTGATGTTCGATCTGTTTTGCATACCAAAGAAAATATTCCCCGTTTTTCTTACACAAAATGAATTCAAGGATGATGGATACAAGACTATGGATTGTTTGAAACAAGGTAAAGCTTACGCTATTACGATTACAATAAAGACAGTACCAATAGCCTACCACTTCAAGATTACTGTTTCAACCGATAAGAAGTAATATCTGTTTTGCTATGCTTTATTCAGGAGCGCGATCATGAGTTTTACAGAGTTTAAATATTAGGACTTTGTTATTGAATTGTTTTCCTTTGACTTGCAAGAAATTGACTAAATTCTGAAAAAAGTAGTAATCTGTTGAAGCAAACTCCCGGGGAGAGTGATGGGTGTTGGAGATATTTCAATCGCAGCACCTTTAATTTAGCGACTGTCTGTTGTGAAGTATGAGGTCTAGCGTTGGTCTAAGTTAACAGCATTGGGCTAGAGAAATGACCAGTTTCGGTTGTTTAACTGCTGACGTTTCCATCATGGTTTGAAATTGTTGATCTATCTTTATTGTCTGGCCAGATCTTAGGAAGCCATAGTGTATGATACCAGCACTGGTCCACCAAACACACACCAGCAGTTTTTTCTGAGTCAACTTTCGTTTGGGACAGTTTCACCAGTTGGGTTTCGCCAGTTCTCTTGGATTTAACCACTGTGATGAGCATTTCCGACTGTCGTACACCATTTTTCATCACTGATAACAATACGATTCAAAATTCCGTCGTTATTGTGACAATTGAGTAATGTAACGCAGCACTTAATGCGTGTTTGTTAGTGTGCTCCACTCAATTCATGCGGTAGGTACCTATTTCTCGAGTTTTTCACTTTTCAAATTTGTTTTAAGTGAATTAATATTATTATATCACTCACACCGAAGCCTGCCACTAACTCTAACATAGTTTGCGATAGATCCGCTACCACAATCATCTTTAATTCTTCATTGTCAACTAGGGTTTCCAGCCGTCCACGGGGTTTGTTTTTAGGTCAAAATTTCCAGAACAAAAACGTTGGAACAAAAATCGTACCATGCTTTCTTTTACAGTAAGGGTTTCCCCATACTCATCATTAATCCTTCGAATTGTTTTTGCAGTACTGGTGCCACTGTGGAACTCGTATTCGTAAACAATGCGATAAGTTTTCCATTTTTTGAACAGATCGATGTCAAAGAAAAATCAAATTGAGCGAAAACAAATGAATCACTAGATTCAAAAAACAAATACATAAACCACTTTTGAAATAAATTTAAATTTGGAATACGCCAAGATATATGAGATCATAGTAGCCAGTTCGATAAAACGCCAGTTTCATAATATATACATATAAGGACTTAATCCATACTAATATTATAAATGCGAATGTAACTCTGTCTATCTGTATATTATGCTTTCACGCCTAAACCGCAAAACCGATTTTGATGAAATTTGGAACAGAGATAAATTAGACTTTGGAGACCAACATAAGTTATCTTTTGTTGCGAAATAAAGGCTTGAAGGGGTTGAAATAGGGGTTAAATCTTTGTGTGGGAGTCCATCATATTGAAGATAAAAACCTTTATATTTTTGCAGTTTACATCCTGGAAATTGATATAAGATACTTCTAAGAATACACCCGAAATGAAGTTGTGGGCATCAGTTAGTATTTTATTAGTGAATTATTGGTTTAGAAGAAGTTTCACAAACGTTGATTTATTTTTGTAAAACTTGTATTTATTTTCACCATAAAAATGCATTTTAGTGAGGGGTATAACATGAGTTGTATTATTTAACACATTTTTCAGAAGACCAAAATTTTAGCAAACTGATACAATTCAGCTAAATTGTTAAAATAGGGGACTGATAAGTAAAAAAATCTCATCTTTGAGATATTACATTTATCCTTTGTTTGAGCACCATTGGGTTGGGAATATATTCTAACTAGTTGCTCGGTGCGCGAGCTGCTAAAGCAGCTCGCGGGGACGTTCGACATTATATTACATGGGGCTGCACCCTATAATTTCGAAGATATAAGCATTTAAAAATTGATCACATGAGCACATAGACATCGCAAAAATAAGAAGTTTGAGTAATAATAACATGGGGTTGCACCCTATATAGTTTCGGAGACATAAGCTTTTAAAAGTCTGATCACGTGAACATCTAGACATCGCGAAAGTAAGTTTGAGTACCAACAACATGGGGCTCGACCCTGTAGTTCCGTAGATATAAGCTTTTAAAAATCTGACCACGTAAACACACAGACATCGTGAAAATAAGAATTTTGCGTACCATCAACATGGGGCTGCACCCTATAGTTTTGGAGATATAAGCTTTTAAAAATCTGACCACGTAAGCATACAGACATCGCGAAAATAAGAAGTTTGAGTACCAACAACATGGAGCTGCACCCTATAGTTTCGGAGATATAAGCTTTTAAAAATCTGACCACGTAAGCACACAGACATCGCGAAAATAAGAAGTTTGAGTACCAACTACATGGGGCTTCACCATATAGTTTCGGATATAAGCTTTTAAAAATCTGACCACGTGAGCATAAAGACGAAGATAAGAAGTTTGAGTACCAACAACATGGGGCTGCACTCTACCCTTCTGTATCCTTCACTTGTCTCCAAAATCCTCAATCATCAGCTCTCGCCATATTTTTTCTCCGAATGAATTTTTGTCTTCTCTGTGAAACCATTTGTGAAAAAAAAATTCATATAAAATTTTACAGGAGGAAATTTTTGGGGAAATCTCGAAAAGTCCCCGGTCGGTCCTTAGTCGGTCCCTAGTCGGTCGCTAGTCGGTCCCTAGTCGGTCCGTAGTCGGTCCGTAGTCGGTCCCTAGTCGGTCCGTAGTCGGTCCATAGTCGGTCCGTAGTCGGTCCCTATTCGGTCCCTAATCGGTCCGTAGTCGGTCCCTAGTCGGTCCCTAGTCAGTCCCTAGTCGGTCCTTAGTCGGTCCCTAGTCGGTCCATAGTTGGTCCCTAGTCGGTCTCTTGTCGGTCCGTAGTCGGTCCCTAGTCGGTCCGTAGTCGGTCCGTAGTCGGTCCGTAGTCAGTCCGTAGTCGGTCCCTAGTCGGACCGTAGTCGGTCCCTAGTCGGTCCGTAGTCGGTCCGTAGTCTGTCCGTAGTCGGTCTCTAGTCGGTCCGTAGTCGGTCCGTAGTCGGTCCGTAGTCGGTCCGTAGTCGGTCCGTAGTCGGTCCGTAGTCGGTCCCTAGTCGGTCCCTAGTCGGTCCCTAGTCGGTCTACCCTAGTCGGTCCGTAGTCGGTCTCTAGTCGATCCGTAGTCGGTCCGTAGTCGGTCCCTAGTCAGTCTCTAGTCGGTCCGTAGTCGGTCTCTAGTCGGTTCGTAGTCGATCCCTAGTCGGTCCCTAGTCGGTCTGTAGTCGGTCCCTAATCGGTCCGTAGTCGGTCCGTAGTCGGTCTCTAGTCGGTCCGTAGTTGGTCCCTAGTCGGTTCCTAGTCGGTCCTTAGTCGGTCCGTAGTCGGTCCGTAGTCGGTCCGTAGACATAAATGAAACAAAAAATTTCATACAAAATTTTACAGGAGAAAATTTTTGGGGAAAATCTTGTAAACTACCCCGAAGGTGGCAACACTGTTTACATTTATCGATACTGCCGGTTAAGTTACACAGTCGATTCATACATTTCAACTTTCCAAAATGTTGCCAACTGCCTCAAAAACATGTTCAAAATCAATTCCAAAACAAATAAAATACAAAATGGCCGTCAACTCATTTTACAGATTTATTTTAGAAAGTTGAATAATTTTTCCATTTTGTATAGGAGATACCGCTCCTGATGAGGTTTCAAGTTTTCATCTCGCTTGCACACAGGCGAAATAATCACCCCTGAAAAAGACCGTATCGCGAAAACAACTTTTTCTTTGATAAATTTCAGTGTTGCCTGTCCCTGGCGATAAAAATATCCAAATTTTGTTTGTACAGGTAAAAAATATAGTTGCTCATACTCGGATTTTGCAAAAAGTTCGTATTTCGATTTTTTAATTTTTGGGGTAGATCTTGTAATTTCCCAAAAAATGGGGTAATTTTTTCACCAATCTATACTTCAAGTCTGTACATACAATAGCTTCATAGAAGTAGAAACGCTCCGATGTTGTCAACTGTGAGTAATTTGAATTTCAAAATTGCGTTTTTTCGTACCTCAAACTGAATGGCCGCCACGACAGCCGCCATCTTGAATATTTAAAAACCACTCCCGATCTGTCAAAATACAGGATAATTGTAGACGGAAACAGGAAAAAAATATTATCCTCAACTAACCCGTTTCTATGCTGTGGCGCCGCGGTTTGGGGTCGAAAAATCGAAAATTTGAAAGACTACAGCTAAGCCGCCATCTTGTTTTTTAAATTTTTTCTACTTTTTCTATTAATCGTTTCCTAATTTCTTCTAGAATTGCGAGTTGTAACGAAATCGGTAGGAAAACAAAAATGTTACAAAAATCACGTCGGCCGCCATCTTGTTTTTGTTTGAGCAGCCTTTTTCTATCTACAATACCCTTCCCGGGTTCCCCAACCATCTTACTAACCCTCAATCATCATGTCTTCCCATATTTTTCTGTGAGAATTCTCTGAAGAACCGCATCAAAGGCAATTCAATATTCACCATACATTTTCTATGAAAAAATGAATTCCGCCATTTTGAATTTTTTTTCCATTTATCAAGTAGACCTTCGGATTTTGATCATCTTTTGCTAAGAAACCACTCTTCCATCTTTTATACCCTCCGAGATGGATACCGATGAAATTTGTATGGCGGCCATCTTTTTTCCGCCATTTTGAATTTTTTTTCAGTTCACTCCCAATTGGACGACGTTTCGAATGACATTTGCTCGAGCACCCCCCACCTATCTTCAATACTTTCAGCGTGCCCTTCACCCGTCTCCGAAACCCTCAATCATCAGCTCTCTCCATATTTTTTTCGGAATAAATTTTTGTCTTCTTTGTGAAACCATAAGTGAAAAAAAAATTTTTCATACAAAATTTTACAGGAGTAAATTTTTGGGGAAATCTCAAAAACTACCCTAAATGTGGCAACACTGTGTACATACTTCGATACTGCCGGTTGAGTTGCACAATCGATTTATACATGTCAACTTTCTAAAATGTTGCCAACTTCCTCAAAAACATGATCAAAATTTTCAAAAACACCCAACAACAATACAAAATGGCCGCCAACTCATTTGACAGATACATTTTAGAAAGTTTTATAATGTTACCATTAACTACAGGATATACCGCTCGTAATGATGTGTCAATTTTTCATCTCGCTCACACCCAAGCGAAATAATTGCCCCTGAAAAAAGACCATGTCGCGAAAATCACTTTTTCTTTGATAAATTCCAGTGTTGCCAGTCTCTGAAGACAAAAATACCCAAATGTCATTTGTACAAGTAAAACACGTGGTCGCTCATACTCGGATTTTTCAAAAAGTCCGTATTTCGATTTTTTTATTTTTGGGGTAAATCTTGAAATTTCCCCAAAAGTGGGGTATTTTTTTTATCACCAATTTATACCTCGAATCTATGCAAACAATCGCTTCATAGAAGTCAAAACGCTCCGATGTTGCCAACTATGAGAAATTTGAATTTTAAAATTGCGTTTTTTCGTACCTCAAACCGAATGGCCGCCACGACAGCCGCCATCTTGAATTTTTAAAAACCACTCTCGTTCTGTCAAAATTAAGGGTAATTGTGGCCGAATACAGGAAAAAAATATTATCGACAATTACCCCGTTTCGGAGCTGTGGTGCCGCGGTTTGGGGTCGAAAAATCAAAAATTTTAAAAATCTATATCTCGGCCGCCATCTTGTTTTTTCAATTTTTTCCACTTTTTCTAATAATCATTTACTAATTTCTTAAAAACCTGCAAATTTTAACAAAATCGGTTGGAAAACAAAAAAGTTACAAAAATCACATCGGCCGCCATCTTGTTTTTCTGAAATGTCATAATTTTTCCCTACTCGACTCCCCCATCCGAACACATCTCCCATACATGATTATATCGTTTTCTGTCTCTTTCTAGGAGAACAATTATGTCAATGAGTGAGTGAGTGAGTGGTAATCGAGCTATACACGGTGCAATTTTTATCGTCTTCCACAAGCAAACCAGTTAATGTATCCAGTGCCTACTATCTATTAGTATAATAATAATAAAAAATAAATAACATTCGAATGACTAATATTCAAAAAAAATAAACGAAAACGTTTCATTTAAAAACACCCTATGGCGAACATAATAACTACAGACCGCGGCGCGGCGACTCCGATATTTGAGGTCATTCACATCAAGTATACCTACCTATAGACTGTCTATTTTATTATTAGTTTTTAACAGCTCACGCCCATAAAGTTTCGTATTGTTTAAGTTAAAATTTCATACAAATAATATTGTACTTCATGGACGGGTACCGCCCCCTTAGTGATGTGCCACACATAAAGATTACTACGGTTGTGCCACAGATTACAAATAATTGGTAGAAATAAGTAAATGCTAAGATGTAAGTAAGGTGTAATAATATGTTATTTAATCAGGAAGACAGCAAAAAGTCTTCTTGACTAGATAACATACTTACTACAGTTTTATTAAAGTTTTTCTTCTTAGTATAAGGCATACAAATAAAATAACTAAGTAAAATAGCTTAAATTTTTTTATCACACGAGTCGTCAGAATCGTCATTTACCTATACTAGATTCGTCCGATGAGGAGTCTTCAGTAATTAATGATTAGCTCTTGTGTGCATAAATTATCAAATGCAATATCACGGTTCAAATCAAACTTTATGACTCTTTTAGTTCTCTCCACCACACTTGCCCAGTTCTCAGCCGTCACGTCACGTCACAAGCATTTTTGAGTACCTAATTGCAACATTTTATTCGCTGTGAACCGGGGGCTTGTATTGTTTCTTGCAGCATGCCTTTTTACTTGTGCCCATATAAGTTCTATGGCGTTGTATTGTCAGTGATATGGAGGAATCCTAAGCACGATATGACCATATTATGCTGCCATTTCATCGATCACATACCGATATCGATATCAATTATTAGGTCCTTTAGGACATCACTATAACTTATAAGCGGCATAAAGCGGCCGGCTAGACGGGGCGGGGCATATTACATAACAAAGAACACCGCGTGCGCATCGTTGGCTGTCGGTTTCCATCAAAGAAAAGCGCGAGCGTCGACATTGGTTGACGGTCCACGTGGACTTTTACAAAATACGCTTCGCTATTGGTTGGCTATAATTTCACTTGTATGATAAATCTTTCCTTGAACTTGTATCCAAGTTCAATGGCTTGACCTAGTTTCTAAAACATTAAACAGGCTGTTTCATAAATGCTTTAAATTTTAATAATTTTTTATCACTAATATGTGTATTGTCCGGAACTAATTTTGAATATTACCTAAAGATTTCTTACATCGGATACCTAACTGGGGCCGCTCTTGATCGACGATGGAAAAAACACCGTGTATATATTATAATGAGTTATTAGATATTTTTACTTTATGTATATCAATTTACACGAAGACAATATATAGGTGTAACGTAATTTAACTGTACTTGTATCATTTATCACGTAATTTTAGCATCGATTAGAAATTAAAAAAGGTACAACTCACAGGTTTTTCAAGAATTACTTTAAAACTATAATATTTACCGCAAAAATTTAAATACACGGTGAAAGTGAATGTTTTTATCTACAAAAGAAAGCACTCAAGTTTAACCTAGCCCAATTAGATCGCGAACTATAATTTTTTTAATCTTGTTTTTGCTCTCCTGTAAAATGGTGATTTTTGACTTGTATCACCTGTCACAGGAGGCACAGAGTTAATCACAATGTTTAATTGTTTCACACAATGGATTCTATGAAGTGACATTTTATTAAATAGGACAGCTGAGTTGGATGGTGCTAGTTAATGTTCCTAGTTCTAGGACAAAATGAAGGCAATTTTATATTTTTTATAGCTGAGTCTAAACGATCTAGATAAGTAGATATTTTTTATATAACTTAAATTGACGGTGATCAGTTAGTTATTTTTAGGGTTCCGTACCCAAAGGGTAAAAACGGAGCCCTATTAATGTCACTCTGCTGTCTGTCTGTCTGTCCGTCTGTCCGCCGGTCACAGGTCTCTAGCTTGCAGACGAAATGAGTTACAAACCTGAAATTTTGATATTTGATGTAAAACGTTAACCTAAAATCAAATATTGAATTAGAAATTGAATTAAATTGTTTTTCAGGGGGGCTCCCATACATGAAAAAGGAGCTGGTTTTTTTTTTAATAAATACCTAAAGTTGTCGCCGGAGTTTGCACGCTGAACTTTCCGGTTTGAAAAATACTAAATAATTAACCACTATTACTATAGATCGACCAGAATCTCATGAAAAATAGGGAAATGAAATTCCAAGGTTAGCAACACTACGGCTGCCCTAGCGATAAACAAAGTAACTGACATTTTTTGTGAAATTTACTTTTTGCCTTAACAAAAGTTTTATGTCGAGTAGTTTTTTACCACAGTTTAATATTTCAAATAACTTGAACCATTTACTGTAATTTAAATTGCCCAAACAAAGTAACTGCACTCACTAACACGGAATATAAATGCAAAAACCAAGTAAACAACAAGCACAACACAAAAACAAAGTAATTGGATGTTGATTACTTTGTTTTTGTATTTAAAATGCAGTTGCTTGATTTTTCGTTTCGTGAAACGATCCCAGGTAAGGTGTTCTGAATGTAATTACTTTGTTTATCACTAGGGCAGCCGAGTTAACCTAGTGTTGCTTACTAAAAAATTTAATTTCCCTATTTTTCATGAGATTCTGGTCGATCTATACAAGTATAATTATGACGAATTGGTATTGGATTGTGTTTAAGTAAGTAGTATGATAATAGCGCTAAGTTTTCGATAGCGGTCTCTTTATACCCCGTATAGTAAAGAAAATTAGTAAAATCCAACCTGATATTCTTATTATGGCGCGTACAAATCTCTATATAAGGCCTTACACTGCCTTGGGCGAAAAAATATGGATTTTCTTAAGTAAACAATTTATCATATTATCTTTATATAAATTCTTACAAAGAAAAGAAAAGGACTGACAAATGGTTTTAGGCACTATTGTGTAAACACTAAGCCCTAGGGTAATTCCTTTGTTCTGGATTACACAAAGCACAGTGACACCCAAGAAACACAACGTCACATAAATCACCAGCTGTACCCCTATTAGCAAAATGATGCTACATAAAATCCTTTGTACGAAAAACTATGGAACTTTGTTTATCTCCGTAACGAACCTACATAGTGCTTAGTCTCAGCACAGAGTATCTACAGAGGGGAAGCTTCTACAAGCGGCCCGCTGTAGGTACACTCACACATATGCGCACTGTTTGTCACCAACTGTACCGGTTAGTGGAACGAGCGGGCGTCCGTGAACCGTTGGTGAGTGTGTTTGTGTGAGTATACCTACAGCGGGTCGCTTGTGGAAGCTTCCTCTCTGTAGATTTACTACTCGTGTGGTCTCCGTTTGGAGCGCTTCAAAACTTTGTAGTATACTATAAGTATACTATTGATCGAATCACAATGACTTCAGAGTAAAATGGACCTAAAATAAGAGTCTTTGGGTTCATTTTGCTCTGAAGTCATTTGTGATTCGATCGATAGTATACTTATAGTATACTTTTAGTTTTGGAGCACTTCAAACTGAGACTAAGCATAAATAATGACTGTGGGTAGTTTATATACTTATCTACTTACATGAAGATTTAAAGATAAAAACCTTGCTTTTTCACTTTTACTACTTCAGGAAAAACAATAAAATGTAAATAATTACCTTTCCACTATACATTTTGTTTAGGTAGTAAGGGTTCAAAGTCTAATCAAATATTTTATAAATCAAAAGAGGCCCCGAAGTTTGATTCTTACCAATAAAATTAAGAACGACATTTTTTCAAGACACGCTCTAGAAACTAATATCTGTCTCTGAGCTGTGTAAGATTTCGGTACAAGTTTCACACTTGTGACAATTATATTTACATAGGTACAAATCTTTGAGCTTGTGTAAAACTTGAGCTGTTCACATGGTGTAATGGTAGAAGCACGTTCGCAACACGACGCGCCACCGCACTCGTCACATGACATGCCATACTCGACAACACTGATTGGCGTAGCAACTGTGGCTGGTTGTGTGGTCTAGAAACAAGAATGTCATCCTTGTACAACTCCCGCAAGTCTTTATACCAGGATAAAAGTACCAATTATTATATAACAAGCGGACACCCGCGACTTCGTTCGCGTGGATATATATTGGTTTTTAAAATCCCGTACGAATCATTTTGTTTTTCCTAAGCTCCTTTGAGCTCATATCATGCGAAAAACTGTTAAAAGTTCACTGGGGTAGTTCACTGTTTAGGTAGATCAAAATGTAAACATCTGGCAGTGAAAGTCCCATCAAAATCAATCCAGCCTTTTAGAGATTAGTCGGTAATCTTTAAAGTATTTACTTTCTAACAAAAAAATGAATGAAATCGGACCACGCGTTATTGAATTACAGCTAAATACACGTTTTAACTTTCATCCCCTCTCCCTAGGGAACCGTGCTGAATTTCGGGATAAAAAGTGTCCTATATGTTACTCCGTAGTATGAACTTAAATCGTACCAAGTTTCGTTTCAATCCATTCAGTAGTTTTTGCGTGATGCGCGCACAAACATACAGACAAACAGAAAAAACAGATAAACAAACAGACAAAAATTTCAAATATAGCTTTTTTACGTTCTATTACTTATCCCTAACATCCCCCAGTTATTATTTTGCAAAAATCTTCAATGTACAGATACGGCAAGTCTACGATTTTATTATACGTATAGATATAGAAGATAGAAGATAGATAGATAGATTATAATAATAGTATTTAATGTGCTTTCTTGAACCTTTAGTTATCTGTATACAAAAAAATTCTCAAAATTGTTACCATTTGTTTTTGAGGGACAGGAAACAGTCTGTTTTCTATCCTTGAGACAAACAGTTTTATCATGAAATTTTGAATGTTGAATGGAAGCAGGCGTTACTTTGCGGAATTCCATGATATACAATGAATATAAAATTATTTTGCTATAATCCGCTAACAGTGACAAATTTGTAGGCACAACACCACACAATCTTGTAGGCACAACACCACACAAATTCACCACAAAACAAACTCGACGATCGTTTCACTCCGACACCGGAGCATCTTCAGGAGATGTCGACTTCACAACGGACGATTGCAAAGTGAGCTCGTGTCGATTGAGCGGTCTTATATATTCTATATTATTCTATATATAATATATAAGACCGCTCATTCGACACGAGCTCACTTTGCAATCGTCCGTTGTGAAGTCGACATCTCCTGAAGATGCTCCGGTGTCGGAGCGAAACGATCGTCGAGTTTGTTTTGTGGTGAATTTGTGTGGTGTTGTGCCTACAAGATTGTGTGGTGTTGTGCCTACAAATTTGTCACTGTTAGCGGATTATAGCAAAATAATTTTATATTCATTGTATATCATGAAATTGACACGGCAGATAAGTCGACGAAAGCTACTTCTACATAATCATTTCTTCTTGATACCTATGAGAAAGAAAACCTTTACGCAACCGTGGAATATTAACAAGCACAGGCTGTTGCCGTAGTACCTACTAGATACAATTTTGTCATATTAGGTCACTGTTAGCAGTATTCCATACAAAAAAGGAAATAGGAAACATCTGTTTCGTAAAACAGTATTATAACACATCGCCGCCCCACTTGATAGATTCTTGTTCATCTGCCTCAGTTGGAACTTTTAACGCGTAAAATGGCCTCAGATTCAATGGCCTCAGTTTCAATGATATCAAAAAATGCAACTTGTTGCGAAATAAAGATGCAATAAGCAAGTAAGTAAGAGCAAGTAATAAACTTTAGCCACAGCTTTAGCGTTGTCTTTAAAATGTATCGTAGCGTTTCGCTACGAAGCGTGTAGAAGGTAATTACTAACGTAGACTTTATATTATGTCCATATGCAGGGTATGAAATATGCAGCTTAGTAACCGCTTCAATTATTTTTACTTGCCCCTTCCTATTCTAGGTTCACATGTACAAACTTTTACAACTCCGCCTTTACGAACCTTTTATTTTTATGGGATAAAATGTAGCCTAGAGAAATCCTTGCATAGTTGGTCTCAACAGCAATTTTTCGAATACTTATCTGATCTGAGCATCGCGTACCCCACTGACGAGGTTATAGTGTTGGGCGATTTTAATATTAGGAATGCTGATTGGCTAGCTAATCCTGGTGATGTAGGTTGTACCATTTTAAATTCTAGCGTGGATCAATTGACTTACCAGTTATCGTCGTTTTTATGTTTTACGGGCTGGACGCAGTTCAATAATATTAGTAATATTAATAATAGATGCCTTGATTTGGTTATATCTACTTCTCAATGTATAGTTCATAGATCCGACGCTCTAGCGATACCTGAAGATAATCACCACCCTGCATTTAGTGTTGATATCAATGTTCAAAGCTTGCAGTCTAACCTGCGACCCCTCCCTCGGCTCGCAAGGAGATTCCACTCGGCAGATTATAACTTAATTAATGAAGAATTAGGAAAAATTAACTGGTACGAGCGACTCGATGATAAAGAAATTAATGCAGCAGTCGATGAATTTTATCTTATAGTAAACTCAATGATCGATAAGTTTATTCCATCTAAATTAGTTATAAACAGCACCAGCTATCCATGTTGGTATTCACGTCCCTTAATTAAGATTGTAAAAAGAAAAATAAGGATACACAAAAAATGGAAAATATATGGACGACAATCTGATTACTTTTTATTTTCTGATCTTAGACGCGAATTCCACGAAATGGAGGCTTCATGCTATAAATCATATATTAATCGTGTAGAAGACAACATTGCTTTAAACTCGAAATGTTTCTGGTCGTTTATGCAGTCGAAATATAATGTCAATAGTATACCTGATAGCTTATATTTAGACAGTGAAAATGCGAACGATGGACAACATATAGCCCATCTTTTCAATAAATTCTTTGAATCTGTGTTTGAAAAACCATTTAACCACACTGCGAACGCTAGTATTTGTACGAATGAACATTCTCAAGCTCTTATTGGACATGTAGACATTAATTTTAAAATTGTAGAAAAATATCTATCAGTTATTGACTCTACCAAAGGCAGTGGTCCAGACGGTCTTCATCCCATCTTTCTCAAAAAATGTAGTAAACAATTATCCATACCTCTAACCCTCCTTTTTCAGAGCTCCCTCAGATCAGGTATCTTACCTAAGATTTGGAAACGATCTATTATTGTCCCTATTCATAAAAGCGGCGATAAGCACAATATAAGGAATTATCGGGGGATTTCTAAGTTGTCAGTCATTCCAAAATTATTTGAAAAAATTGTATATGATACGCTATTCCCTGCAGTGCGACCGTTATTAACACCGTCTCAACATGGCTTTATAAATAAACGTTCCACGGAGACAAATCTTTGCGAGATGCTAGATACGATTTTGGATGCTATGGACAAGGGATTTCGAGTTGATGCCGTGTATACCGATTATTCAAAGGCGTTTGATAAAATTTCCCATAGCTTATTAACTGCTAAAATTGAAGCGTTAGGTATTCACGGCGACCTCTTAAGATGGCTCACGTCGTATCTGCATGAAAGGACCCAAGCAGTAACTATTAAGGGTTACACTACAACATTTGTACCAATAACATCTGGTGTGCCACAGGGATCCCACCTCGGACCATTACTCTTTAATATATTTATCAACGATGTGGTCAAATGTATAAAAAATTCTCATTTATTATTGTATGCTGATGATACTAAAATATTTAAAGTAATCAAAACGGAAATAGATTGTTACAGCTTACAGGAAGATTTAGACCGCATTACTGAATATTGCTCAAACAACGGTTTACACCTGAACGTTGACAAATGTTGCACTATTTCCTTCACAAGAAAGAAGACAGTGTCAACTCATAATTATTATTTATTGGGTAAAATACTCCGCAGAGTCGACGTGGTGAGAGACCTTGGCGTACTGTTGGATAAACAATTATGTTTTCAATCACATATTAATAAAATTAAAAACAAAGCCTATAAGATGCTTGGGTTTGTCCTCCGCCAAACAAGTGATTTTAAAAACCCTAAATCCCTTATTTTACTTTATAACTCCTTGGTAAGATCCCAGTTGGAACATGCTTCCACCGCTTGGAATCCACAATATGCCTGTCACATAGATATGATTGAGAGCATCCAACGTAAATTTCTCAAGTGCATCTACAAACGATTTGGTTCCTCGGTTAACAGTTTAACTTCCTTAGAATTAAGACGTGAACATAAGGATCAAATCTTTTTATATAAGTTAATTAATGGCATGATCGATTGTCCTTATTTATTGAATAAAATCAGTTATAAGGTACCAAAACCCTTAAAGAGAAATTGTCGGCAGCAGTACAAGTTTCATCTTTCTAAAGTTAATCGCAACTATTGCAGAAACGGATTCCTCCATAGGTCATGCGATAAATATAATAATAAGTACCAACATCTCGATATATTCTCTCATAAGTACGGGAGGTTTGCATCTGAAATCAGGAAATGTGTCTAACTCGTTTCCTGATTTCAGCTGCAAGCCTTACCCATGTTATACGCGAGCCTTTAAAATTCAATAAGCAGATCTACCCGATTGGGAAGTGTGCAAAGGAGATGTCCCAAAATTGCCCCAGAATCGTTTTAAGTTTGTATAGTGAAAAATACCAAGAGACCTAACTATATAAATGTAATAAAATTACTTTATAATTATTATTTTAAAAGACAAAAATAGAAACCTACGAACTAGCAGGGTTTTTTAAAATCATTCTAAAAAGAAGTATTTTTATTTCCTGTTATTGTTTACTGCCATTTTATTTACAGCTATAGTCTGATTTTTATTTGACGTGACGTTTGATGACTTTTAATGTTGCTAGAGATAAAACAGTTCCCACAAAAAAGATAATAAATTAAAAACTTACGTAAATAAAAATCAATTGCCTCATGTAGATATGACAAATGCCTGACAGATACTTCAGGTACTTTAGTTAGGGGTAAAATCGAAATTCAGTTAGTAACCCTGTTTTTGATACAAGTCATTCTATTTTTGACATGACAACAACTGTCTGTTATTTTTAAATGACAACTGTAATTAAAAATCAGAGTATAGTGATGTTCGATACAATACAAGCAAGTACTCGATACTTTTGTTTCGATACCGAGTATTTTTGGTATCGAATCACTACTTTCAAGTCTTACTTGGTATCGAAAGAAAAGTATCAATTCGAATCGACGCGCAGATACGAGTTTCTAATATTAAAAAAAAAAAAAGATTTTCAATTGATTCGAACTAAAAAGTTTAAAATAATATTTTATTTATTTAGATTGACAATTAAACTACCTAACTCGAATAATATATAATTTTTTGAAGTCGGGGATCAATGACTTTCATATTTTTCTAGTTGAAAATGTGCCCCCCCCGCATCCCGGACAGCTTCGCGCTCCGCGGCTATCATGGTTCACCGCGCTCGCATTCAAAAGTTGATACCTAAATCTGACTTTACTTGCATTTACTTTTACATTTACTTTTTATTTTACATGAATTGCATGTGGTTTGGCGCCGACTCCAAAAAAATATATATTATTTCAATTAGGTGGTTTAATCGTAGTATTGTTAAATTGTAGTAGTCACATACATACTCGTACATACGGGTCGAATACAGAACCTCCTTTTTTTTGAAGTTGGTTAAAAAAACTGACCACATGCGTTGTGGTCTGCGTTTCAAATAAAATGACGAAACTACTTTTAGGTTTTGACATTATTTTAAATCTTTAACGTTTGTCAGTGAACTGACAGTGATCGAACTATATTTTTGGTCCGACTTTTTGTACAATGTGTATCATTCCACCAAACCGTAACGAATGATATTGATCGATAAAATTAGCAACTGAATCGTATACCATTGTATCGATCTACATAAGTATCGGATTCGAATCGTGACATCCCTATACAAGGAACTTCGTTGAGCTGCATGTTTGCGCTTATGTGATTTTCTTGTATTTTACCAATTTTACTCTGTTTTGTGTTATTCTTCCAGTCTGCGTCAATTGACCACTAGTTGATGCTCCGTAGTGCTTTAACACAAGTTTGCATCAGAACATTCGTGAGCGAAACGTGAATTAGAGATTTTGACTCTGTTGTGTTGTGACATCTCGGCGGCAATGGCGTTTCATTATCGTTGTGCTAATATTACTTTCGATAATCCTATCTCGAAGAGTGCTTGGATTAATATCAGCAGTTAGTTCCAAATATCACTAAGTATGCCGTTAAATACCCAATAATACTTTGTGTTCATTAAATTATCTGTAGCAAAATATTTTTAACTAACACAACTTTTTAGGTAGGATATTTTTAGTGAGATGTTAGGGTACTCAATAAACAATAATCACACTATCAAGGGTCAAGAATACTATTTATTATTAATTTACACAGGAAAACCAATCCAAAGGTAAAAGTTTCATCGTGACGCATAAATTTTTTTTCTGGGGCAAACAATGTATTGGGGAGGGGCCATCTCCTTTCATGTGTTTCTTTATTGTGAAAACTTAATTGGCTAAATGTAATTATCTAG
Source organism: Melanargia galathea (assembly GCA_920104075.1). Lineage (NCBI taxonomy): Eukaryota > Metazoa > Arthropoda > Insecta > Lepidoptera > Nymphalidae > Melanargia > Melanargia galathea. The sequence continues at coordinate 6,350,793 of OV049863.1, forward strand.
AATAAGTTAGACTAATATGTTAAATTAATAAGCTGTATGTTTTCCAAATAAATAAAAAAAAAAAAAAAAAATAGTTCTCAACATGCCTACGAAGTACTCCAATCTGGATTGCCGGGTCTTAACGACTATTATCACATGATAGTCATAATGATCGAAACCGGCGTTTAACGTGCTCGCCAAGGCACGGGGAGAATATAACTGCCAATATAACTGCCAACTCCGAGCTGGTAACTATACCAGCTCGGAGTTATTATGCTATTTTGCTATGCTATATTGCTGAGCTCTATTTATGTATTGATTCAAGTTTATTACAATATATTTTGAAAACTAGCAAAACTCTGTACTGACGTAGTTCTTTATGAAATTATAGATGAAGCTGGGAAGCAATTAGTGAAAATTAAACTGCGCCGTGTTAGCAAGTTTTATGCGGGCATAACTCATTACAGCCTTTTTCTGAAACGTTTCTAAAAAAATTGAGTAAAAGTCACTTCTTCTTCTTCTTTCTCTTTATTCTTCTTTATAGTTATTGTTTCTTACCTACTGCATAACGTGCCCTAGAGACCTACAGGAGATGACTTTAGGTATAAATCATTACTAAAAAATTAATTGTATCCTGGATCATTGTATCCTGGGTAACTGATAGGTAGGTATAATGTATATATTTTTAAATAAAGTATAATTATATCGGTATCTTTTTACTACTACTACTCTAAGGGCCTGTTTCACCAAGTTCTGATAAGGTTCGGATAGCCTAAACGTAAGTTTTGTCACTTTCTAACTTTATGTCAAGTAACAATGACAAAAGTTGTGAATAACCTATCCGACACTTATTTGAAAGTGGGTGAAACAGGTTCATAATATAAAACAAAATCGCAATCCGCGGTTGCTTATTATGCATTCGCTTATGACTTTTAAACTTAGTGGATTTCCATGCAGTTTTGAGTTTTTGACTATCATTTTCAAAATTTTGCGATAAAAGTTTACCACATAATTCTCTAATAAAACCTGTAGAGGTAACTGGTAATCCCACCCGTGGTAAGGGAGAACTTATATCGATATTGGAACCCCTTTACAAGTCGTAAATTTTTATTATACGTCAATTTCAACTCAGCTCGGCATGTCTGATACAATAATTTTCTCATTACATTTAAGTACATTGAACAATTTTGCGTAATATGGTTAGTCAGCGATAAATGTCACAATATTCTGTTAAATTGAACATTGTTATTATCACTGACAGTTTGGGTAGATATCGGTCGATGTAGTTATCTATTCGATACCTATGAAACAGTACCACGACTGGCTGACAGACTATGCACGGCCACCGGGGGACTGTAAAATTTGGAGGGGGATATTCCTTGAGTAGGTCCCGTAGAGGTGCACTAAGGAGGGAAATTCCATCCCTAAAGATGTGAAAAGGGATGTGAACGGAAGGGTTAGAGCTTGTATTAAGAAAAAAATATTTAAAAACCTGAATCCTTGAATAATTCAATTCAATGCTCTTCAATTCAATTCAATACAATACAATACAATTCCATTCAATTCAATTAAGTTCAATTAAATTCAATCCAATTCAATTCAAATCAATTCCTTTTATTGCGAACTTGGGTTAGTTAAATCTTAATAAGAGTTCTTAACAGGGGCGTAGCTACCGCCGTATCTGCCGTATCATTTATACGGGGCCCCCAAGCCACGGGGGCCCCCGACGAGCGTTTTTCAAAATTGAAGCTGATAAAAAATTACCTAAGAATTTCGATGGGAAATGAACGCCTATCAGATCTGTCATTATTGTCTATAGAGGCGGAATCTTTAGAAAAACTTAAGTCATCATTAGCATCGATTTAATAAATCAGTGTGCCGGAAAAAAGGCAAGGAGATTATTTAATTTGAATTGTTTGTAAAAATTTTAGAAAAAGTGACAGATAAATAATTATGATGAATAAATATTGCTTTTAATTTTATGCAAACATTTTTTTTTCTTTTATGAGAAATCTTTACCCTTCATAAGGGCCCCCAACAAATTTTTATACGGGGCCCCGCCAAGGTATCGCCAAGGTGGCTAGATGGCCACGGCCACGTGGGTCGTGGCCATCTAGCTACGAGTAGTACGAGTCTAATGAGTTCTTTTGAAGCTTTGTTCTGAACCTTTGATAAGTAATAAAGTAATTATACATCGGCCATTCGGCTATGGTAGATCTACTGTTTACTTTATAAGACTCTTTCCAAGTTTTAAAAGTTATAATATTCTTAGTTAATCAAAGTGGCGCTTAGCATCGTATCCTTAATCAGTTTTGACTTTTGTCAACAAATTAATTAAGTATATTTTGACCGTCTTTTAATCTGATCAGAGATCCCCGGATCAAAAGTTTTACATCTTTGCCCAAGGCGACAGCCTGAGAGTCACCAAGGTCAATTTCTGCATACACTATGATTATTATGTACAAGCGGATACCATTGACTTCGTTTGCGTGGATATTTTGGGAACTTTTTGTTTTTCTTAACCCGCCACTGGTGACGTCAATTTGACTTTCATCCTTCGTGACGCCGGTCACACAGCCCGGGATGGAAGATTTTTCAAATTATTTTATTTACTCACTGTTCATTTTTTTTTTAATATCCCACTAGTGGACCAAGCCGTGGATCGTGAAATAATGTAACTAGTTAGTCACACAGGTACTGGACTGTAAAAAGTTACTTAGTGTAGTGTAGGTATGTGTATGTAAATATAACATATATTTTTGACTGTTTTACAAACTAAAGAAGGCTTTAAGGCTTACATCAACAAAATATTGAATATACACAGTCACGACACAGTTCCCAACTTCAAGCTTGCGTAGTAGGTTTAAACGTATAGCTTTTTGGTTTCCCTGAAATATGGGTAATACAACAAGGACAAAATAAGGAAACAAATTATTTCTTTCAATTTTTCTAGTCCTTGAGTATTGTTTAAAAGTAGGTAGTCCTGTATTTTTTCTGTGTAATTTAACAATGGCACTCCGGGTTGCGTGAGTGGAGGTAGTTAGAGATCGTTTTGCTTTTCCTCTTACCAATTACATCTCATTTTGCTTCATTCTTTTCTCGTGTAATTTCTAGAATGAGTTAATTGTTTAAGAGTCCGTACTTAAGAACGTTCTGTTTTTATTGAAGGGGTCTTGGGACATACCAAGACAAATTCATAGTCGTATTAACTCACCAAGTAAAAATATCGGGAGGCTCATTTTTTTTAAAGTACCTAAAGTAGGTACACTTTTGTCTCATCTCCCTAGTCAATTTTGAACAGTAGATATTAATTTTCTTTTACTCTTAGCTCTTTTGAATAGTACTAATTTTCTTTTTTTTTTTTTTTTCAAGATTTTTAATTTCCGCCAAAGTACTCGAACAACTCTGCTGTCTTTGCCTAATCGAATTCCTCGAAATGAATTGGAGACAAAATTTTATCACTCGTCGGAGGCGTTTGTTGTACCCGGGGATTACTTAGTTTTTGAATTTACAACATTATACTTAGTTAATCACATTTTTAAATTCAATACAATTCTACTGTTTTGTGTTATATCTAAAATTACCTTAGAATTCTTTTCCTACGTTAAAATAAACAATTTTCACACCAAAGCTTTATATCGTTACAAAGCCTATACAAAGCATAGACAAAACCTATAGCTAATTTTACGTAAAGATATAATCAAAACGCTGCAAAAATATCGTTTTAAGGGCAATCTTCCCAGAAGGAGACTAGGTCATCCCACTTATAGCGGTCACGTAAGTATGATGAACAGATAAAAAGACAAGAGAGAGTAGGGCATGGAAAACCGTTCCTAGTTAACAATGAAACACAAAGGTAGGTATAGTCCGTTTCAATAGAGTTGAGCGTTGAAATGAATGAAATGAGAGTTGAAACTTGGCACGATTTAAGTTTATACTACATACTTAAATCGTGCCAAGTTTCATTTCAATCCATTCTGTAGTTTTTTAGCAAAAAGGTGTGTTAGTTTACATTTTAGCTCAACTCTATTGAAACGGACCATAGGTGCTTATACTTAACAGTTTTTGTACTGCAACAGTATTGCGCTTGACGACAAACTGATGGCGAGTAATGATGAATACCTACTAGGACTTAGGTTGAAGTGCGCTTGCCTAGAAGATGCTTTTTAGGGTTCCGTACCTCAAAAGGTAAAAAAAGGAACCCTTATAAGATCACTTTCTTGTCCGTCTGTCCGTTTCTCCGTCTGACCATCTGTCTGTCCGTCTGTCCGTGTTTATCGATTTTATCAGAAACGGGTGGACCTAGCAAGTTGAAATTTATACCAAATACTAAGGTCTGTGGTCCCTATTAGTTGTATGAAAATTAAGGTCCTGAATCCACACAATAAAAAGATATGGACAAATTTAGATTTTCACGAAAACTTGTAAGTACCAAAATTTACCTTAATTTTGAATTGTTTTTATTTTTCGGAATTTTTCCTTTACTTGATCTGTAAGACCTTGCTTTTGATCAAAATTGACAAATCTAGATCAACCGGAAGTACCCTATAGGTTTTGGGTCGAAAACCTAAATGGTAGTTCCAGTTAACCTAGAATTACGAAATTTTGCAAAAAGCCAGGTCTTATAGTACAAATAAAGGAAAAATTCCAAAAACTAAAAAAGTTGGAAATTAAAGGCCTAGGCCGCACTGCGAAATTTATTCGCGCGAATTTTTTCGCAAAATTCTGCGACATATAGGAATGTATGAAGTTGCACGCACATGCGATTTATAATTCGCGAGAAAAATATATTAAAATGCGGAATATAAACCCCGCGAATAAAATTCGTGGGTGTATACCCATACATACATAGTTGAGCCAATTAAAATAGACCTCTGAGTTGTATGAGTTCTCATACAATTTAGAGGCCTAGCTTAATTAGCACCTTACCTTTTAAGACAAACTAATGAAAAACAGATTGTACTTATACTCCTGGAGTACGGAACCCTCGGTGCGCGAGTCTGACTCGCACTTGACCGGGTTTTTATTATTTCCTTAAGGATACTTAAGTTGTACATGATACGAACGCGCCCTTCCCGTGTCCATGTTCCCTGTACATGGACACGGGAAGGGCGTGATACCCAAGTAGTCTTCTTCTATCTATTCTATACATATAATAAAATCGTAGACTTGCCGTGTCTGTACATTAAAGATTTTTGCAAAATAATAACTGGGGGGTGTTAGGGATAAGTAATGGAAGGTAAAAAAGCTATTTTGAAATTTTTGTCTGTTTGTCGGTTTGTCTGTATGTTTGTGTGCGTAACACGCAAAAACTGCTGAATGAATTGAAATGAAACTTGGCAAGATTTAAGTTCATACTACGGAGTAACATATAGGATACTTTTTATCCCAAAATTCAGCACGGTTCCCTTGGGAGAGAGGATGAAAGTCAAAATCTGTACTCAGCTGAAATTCATTAACGCGCGCTCCGATTTCATTCATTATTTTTTTGTTAGAAAAAAGGAAATACTTTAAAAATTGTTCCGTAAATATTTCAAGGTCATCGGTTTTGTAGTTCAGAATTACAGCCATCACAACCCTCAGTATTCCATATAATTTGGAACCCGGATTGTACAGGGACCTTTGAACGTCCGGATTATCATCTGGGGTACATTAAGATTTGTGTTTGTTTGTCTCAAAAATGTTGGACCGATTTTGATGGCACTTTCATTGGGAAAACTTTAGTGATGGGAAAGAGCTATTAAAAAATTAATACCTACTCATTACTATAGTTCCATTATTTTCACAGTGTGATTTTTAACAAGTGTAAATTGAAAATTTAAAAAACCCCCGACATTCGCCATTTAGTGGCGGCGGCCATCTTGAATTTGCAATAGTGCTATTCTACTAGTCAAGCCCTTTCATTTGATACCCATATCAAGCGAGTTGTGAAAAAATATATCATCCGCCATTTTGTAGCGGCGGCCATCTTGGACCGATTTTCATCAAACATAGCTAAGAACACTCTCGACTAATTCACCTTTCAAACAAAAAAAACCGCATTCAAATCGGTCCACCCGTTTGAGCGCCACAGGGGAACAGACAGACACACACACACAGACACGTCAAACTTATAACACCCCGTCGTTTTTGCGTCGGGGGTTAAAAACCTAAATCCTCGCGGACGAAGTCGCGGGCATGCTCTAGTATGCCGAATAAAAATGCCAAATCGTGATGCTTGTCCATCCATACAAAAGACAGAAAACCTCAACGCTCATTTTACGTTAGCCAAACTAACAGTACCTATTTACTCGTAACTTGAAAAGTTACACTAGGATTCCAGGACGCAATTATTTTATTATCATCAAAGCCTAGCAAATGCCATCTTTTCGTCTCCTGCCCAAGTTGACGGAGTTTTTTTGTGTAGCCTCCTTTAGACAGACCGGGGCTGGTAATCTTGTTATCACAATATATTTGGGTAGACTCATATATACGCCTACATTACGAACTCATATGGACGATAAAATATTTATGGAAAGGTATTTCAACAATCTTTCTGAGTTGTAAATTATTCTCAAAGTTTTGAGGCAAAATAATTGAAACTTTGAGATATTCTTACCAAGTAAATAAGCTATTTACTTGCTAAGCATATACATACTTATTATTGTTTTACTGCTTATTACAAAGAAACCAAAGATATACCTAATTTTCCCTTCGCTCCACTAATAACGTAAAATTAAAAGCCTATCTAATTATCTTATATCATATTTTGTAATGGACTTGAAGTCATTATTATTAGTCATTATTACACACGCAATACCTATAATGTAACATAACCTAATGATGCATCTTAATATCTACAAGTCAGTGCAGATAAATTATTATTAAGTCTATCTATACATATAATAAAATCGTAGATTTGCCGTATCTGTACATTGAAGATTTTTGCAATATAATAACTGGGGGATGTTAGGGATAAGTAATAGAACGTAAAAAAGCTATTTTTGAAATTTTTGTCTGTTTGTCTGTTTATCTGTTTGTCTGTTTGTCTGTATGTTTGTGCGCGCATCACGCAAAAACTACTGAATGGATTGAAACGAAACTTGGTACGATTTAAGTTCATACTACGGAGTAATATATAGGGTACTTTTTATCCCGAAATTCAGCACGGTTCCCTAGGGAGAGGGGATGAAAGTCAAAACCTGTATTTAGCTGTAATTCAATAACGCGTGGTCCGATTTCATTCATTCTTTTTTTGTTAGAAAGAAGATAATTTAAAGATTACTGACTAATCTCTAAAAAGCTGGATCGATTTTGATGAGACTTTCACTGGCGGATTTTTAAAAATTAATATATATCCACGTGAACGAAGTCGCGGGTGTCCACTTGTATCTTAATAAATTTATAGTCGAATATACCTAGAGGTACTTGTAATCATTAAAATTACGTAACACTTTTCTAAGGAAATAGAAAACATGTGTAAATTGAATGTTTAGTTGAGCTCAACTTCTGTAGAAAAAATACTAGGCACGATGTTATCGTCACAAAAACATAATGTTACAATGGAGTAAGGATAAATAAACCTTTATTCTCGTAAAAAAAGTTTTTTAGGAGCGAGCTTTCATAAGTTAGAAAAAATTAAATAAACCCAGTTTTTTCTGTTGACAATTACTCGTAATATTCTTTTCTTCGCACTCTAGGCGACTCAAGTAATTAATTCCATAAATCATTCGTTATAAACATTGATTTGGTGACGTAATATTTTTAAACTAGATGATGCCCACGGCTTCGCCCGTGTGGTTTGTAAAAGTCTCGTGGGAACTTTGATTTTCCAGAACAAAAAGTAGCCTATCTGTAGTAAGTAGTAACCCGTCCACAAAACGGAAACATTCCGTGGGATCCTTACGATTTCGGAATGCAATTCCTTACAGCATCAGGGTTGAGGAGTTGGACATGTACCTACTCGAGGTCATTCAACAATAAAGTCTATTTAAATAACCGACAGTGCCTAAATCCCATTAGTGTTGGGGATCAGATCCCCTACAGCATCAGGATTGAGGAGTTGGAATCCAAATTTTTTGTAGGACAGTGTCGCAATGTTTCTCTATCGATTAAAAAAAAAATTACGCAAATCGGTTCAGAAATCTCGAAGATATCGGTGTACATAGGTAGAAAAACACAACTCCTCCTTTTTTGAAAGTCGGTTAAAAAAGTAGCCTATGTTACTCCCTGGTTAATTCTCTACTTGTATGTGAAAGTCCCGTCAAAATCGGTTCAGCCGTTACAAAGATTAGCCCGTTCAAACAGACAGACAGACAGACAGACAGACAGACAGACAGACAGACAGACAGACAAAAATTTTAAAAACGTGTGATTCGGTTATGGTATCGTTCAAGTAACCATATGAGCTTAATATGTGGTAGTTATTTCGAAATTACAGACAGACACTTCAATTTTATTAATATATATATAGCTGCTCGTGCTGATTCATTGACTGACTCACTGATTGATCACCCCTCCTGTAAAATTTTGTATGAAAACTTTTTTTTTCACAAATGGTTTCGTATAGAGGACAAAAATTCATTCGGAACAAAAATATGGAGAAAGCTGATGATTGAGGATTTCAGAGACGAGCGAATGGCACGCTTAAGGTATTGAAGATAGGTGGGGGGTGCTCGAGCAAATGTCACTCGAAACGTCATCCAATTGGCAGTGAGCTGAAAAAAAAATTCAAAATGGCGAAAAAAAGATGGCCGCCATACAAATTTCGTCGGTCTCCATCTCGGAGGGTATAAAAGATGGAAGAGTGGTTTCTTCGCAAAAGATGATGAGGATCCAAAGGTCTACTTGACGAATTGAAAAAAAATTCAAAATGGCGGAATTTATTTTTCCATAGGAAATGTATGGCGAATATTGTAGAGACTACAAGTTGTAAACTATGCAAGGCTTTACCGCAGTTCTTTGAAGAACTCTCAAAGAAAAATATGGGAAGACATGATGATTGAGGGTTTGGAAGATGGATGAGGAGCCCGGGAAGGGTATTGTAGATAGATGGGAGGTGCTCAAACAAAAATTACTCAAAACCTCATCCAATTGGCACTGAGCGGAAAAAAAAACAAAATGGGGAATTCAAGATGGCGGCTATACAAATTTCGTCGGTGTCTATCTCACCAAGTATAAAAGATGGAAGAGTGGTTTCTTGGCAAAATATTATTAATACCTAAAGATCTACAGTTTGATGAACAGAAAAAAATCAAGATGGCGGAATTTATTTCTTTCACACAAAATATATGGCGAATATTGAAGAGACTATAAGTTGGGAAACTATACAAGACTTTGATACGGTTCCTTTTCAAAATTTGTTTTTATGGAAGAACTCTCCTTCTGGCAAATGATTCGGAGAAAAAAATTTGGAGTGATGATGATCGAGGGTTTGGAAGATAGATGAGGAGCACGGCCAGGGTTAAAGATGCTGAAAATGATAGAAGAAGGTGCTAAAACAAAAATAATACTGAAATCCCCGCGGTCCGCTTTAGCGGGCCGCGCAGCCAAGCGCCCTACTAGTTAATATATATATAGCTGCTCGTGCTGATTCATTGACTGACTCACTGATTGATCACCCCTCCTGTAAAATTTTGTATGAAAAATTTTTTTTTCACTAATGGTTTCGTATAGAGGACAAAAATTCATTCGGAACAAAAATATGGAGAGAGCTGATGATTGAGGATTTCAGAGACAGGTGAGCAGCACGCTTAAGGTATTGAAGATAGGTGGGGGGTGCTCGAACAAATGTCACTCGAAACGTCATCCAATTGGCAGTTAGCTGAAAAAAAATTCAAAATGGCGAAAAAAAGATGGCCGCCATACAAATTTCATCGGTCTCCATCTCGGAGGGTATAAAAGATGGAAGAGTGGTTTCTTCGCAAAAGATGATGAGGATCCAAAGGTCTACTTGATGAATTGAAAAAAAATCAAAATGGCGGAATTTATTTTTCCATAGAAAATGTATGGCGAATATTGAAGAGACTACAAGTTGTAAACTATGCAAGGCTTTGATGCGATTCTTTGGAGAACTCTCAAAGAAAAATATGGAAAGACATGATGATTGAGGGTTTGGAAGATGGATGAGGAGCCCGGGCAGGGTATGTTAGATAGATGGGAGGTGCTCAAACAAAAATTACTCAAAACCTCATCCAATTGGCACTGAGCTGAAAAAAAAACAAAATGGCGGATTCAAGATGGCGGCTATACAAATTTCGTCTGAGTCTATCTCACCAAGCATAAAAGATGGAAGAGTGGTTTCTGGGAAAAAGATGATCAAGACCTAAAAGTCTACTTGATGAACAGAAAAAAACAAGATGGCGGAATTTATTTTTCCATACAAAATATATGGCGAATATTGAAGAGAATGTAAGTTGGGAACTATGCAAGACTTTGATACAGTTCCTTTTCAAAATCTTTTTTAATTATTCGGAGAAAAAAATATGGAGAGTGATAATGATCGAGGGTTAGGAATATGGGGGAAGATATGTAGGTGGAGGCTGCTCAAACAAAAAATACCTGAAAACAAAACCTCGCGGTCCGCTTGCGGGCCGCGCACCCACGCGCCATACTAGTTAATATATATATAGCTGCTCGTGCTGATTCATTGACTGACTCACTGATTGATCACCCCTCCTGTAAAATTTTGTATGAAAATTTTTTTTTTCACTAATGGTATCGTATAGAGGACAAAAATTCATTCGGAACAAAAATATGGAGAGAGCTGATGATTGAGGATTTCAGAGACAAGCGAATGGCACGCTTAAGGTATTGAAGATAGGTGGGGGGTGCTCGAACAAATGTCACTCGAAACGTCATCCAATTAGCAGTGATTTGAAAAAAAATTCAAAATGGCGAAAAAAAGATGGCCGCCATACAAATTTCGTCGCTCTCCATCTCGGAGGGTATAAAAGATGGAAGAGTGGTTTCTTCGCAAAAGATGATGAGAATCCAAAGGTCTACTTGATGAATTGAAAAAAAATTCAAAATGGCGGAATTTATTTTTCCATAGAAAATGTATGGCGAATATTGAAGAGACTAACAAGTTGTAAACTATGCAAGGCTTTGATGCGGTTCTTTGGAGAACTCTCAAAGAAAAATATGGGAAGACATGATGATTGAGGGTTTGGAAGATGGATGAGGAGCCCGGGCAGGGTATTGTAGATAGATGGGGGCTGCTCAAACAAAAATTACTCAAAACTTCATCCAATTGGCACTGAGCTGAAAAAAAAACAAAATGGCGGATTCAAGATGGCGGCTATACTTTCGTCGGTGTCTATCTCACCAAGCATAAAAGATGGAAAAGTGGTTTATGGGAAAAAGATGATCAAGACCTAAAGATCTACTTGATGAACAGAAAAAAAATCAAGATGGCGGAATTTATTGTTTCACACAAAAAAGTTTTTTTCACTGACGGTTTCGTATAGAAGACAAAAATTTATGCGGAGGAAAAATATGGAGAGAGCTGATGATTGAAGATTTTGGACACAGGTGAGGAGCACGCTCAGAGTATTAAAGATGGGTGAGAGGTGCTCAATCAAAAATTACTCGAAACTTCATACAATTGGCAGTGATCTAAAAAAAAAGGACCAAAATGGCGGATTCAAGATGGCGGCCATAAAAATTTCGTCGGTGTGCATCTCGGAGGGTATAAAAGATGGAAGAGTGGTTTCTTCACAAAAGATGATCAGGATCGGAAGGTCTACTCGATGAATAGAACAAAAATTCAAAATGGCGGAATTTATTTTTCCATAGAAAATGTATGGCGAATATTGAAGAGACTACAAGTTGTGAACTATACAAGGCTTTGATGCGATTCTTTGGAGAAATCTCAAAGAAAAATATGGGAAGACAATACGATGGTTGAGGGTTTGGAAGATGGTTGATGAGCCCGTGCAGGGTATTGTAGATAGACGGGGGCTGCTCAAACAAAAAATACTCAGAACCTCATCCAATTGGCAATGAGGGAAAAAAACCCAAATTGTCGGATTCAAGATGGCGGCTATACAAATTTCGTCGGTGTCTATCGCACCAAGTATAAAAGATGGAAGAATCGTTTCTTGGAAAAAGATGATCAAGACCTAAAAATCTACTTGATGAACAGAAAAAATCAAGAAGGCGGAATTTATTTTTTTCACACAAAATCTTTTCCACTGATGGTTTCGTATAGAAGACAAAATTCCATGCGGAGGAAAAATATGGAAAAAGCTGATGATTGAAGGTTTTGGAGACGTATGAGGAGCACGGTCAGAGTATTAAAGATAGGTGGGAGGTGCTCAAACAAAAATTACTTGAAACCTCATCTAATTGTCAGTGAGTGAGAGAGTCAGCTGAAAAAAAGGCCAAAATGGCGGATTAAAGACGGGGGCCATACAAATTTCGTCGGTGTCTCCAGTTCCTTTTCAAAATTTGTTTTTATTGAAAAACTCTCATTCTGACAAATGATTCGGAGAAAAATATGGAGAGTGATAATTATCGAGGGTTAGGAATATGGGAGAGATAGGTGGAGGCTGCTCTCACCAAAATACCCGAAAGCGAAACCTCGCGGTCCGCTTTAGCGGGCCGCGCACCCACGCGCCATACTAGTTTATTAGTATAGATGTTTCCATTATTAAGGTTCTTCTCGGCTGGAACTGCATTCCGAACCTGTGGTAGACTCAATCGACGATTCAAAAGCACTTGTAAAAGTTTATTTGAATAAAAAACTTTTCTATTCTATTCTATTCTATTCTAGTTGTAGAAATAATAGAAAGTATGAAAGTAAGTAATACAAAGCAAAAAACAAATTGATCGATCGGCATTGTTATGCAAAATCAATACCTACACAGTTTTGATTATTTAGCTGAAACTAGAACTTCGCTATATGTAGAGATCAATGTTAATAATACCTATTAGTTATTTAGTTTGATAAATAATCCATTAATATACATATAATCGTTTATGCTTGCATAAATAATAACCAACGTATTGAGGACTTTGCGCGAATAAGTAAATGTTTGTCATTTTTACACAACGTCGCATAAAATCACTAAACGAGGTATTTGCCGATAGGGTTCAAATCAGAGCCTCCATGTAGAAAAAAAAAACCCGAGCCCATAACCATAAGTAAGATTATTTCCAAAATTGACGCAACCACTGTTTCTGATTCAAAAAGCTTTAGGTAAAAGCTAGTTGCAAGTAATTTACGTACTCTACCGGTTGGCACGTCAGGGTTATTGAGTTCTTTTGGCAAGTCAATTTCACGCTATCGTCGGACGTTGCGAGGGTATTTGCCAACCATTGTCAATGGAACAGTACTCGGTTGACGCAGCCATGTCGCCCGACCGTACTAATGTGACACTTTATTTCCTAGCCGTACGTAGGATAATCAACGCACCAGGTGAAACATGATCAATAGTTAAAGTGACCTTTATGAAAAAATTACATCAAATGACTAGTGTGAAATAGAGTCTTCAACGCCAAAAATTTTGAATGCCTAGATCGTTGCATATTAGGCTAAGCATGTACTCAAATGTGCAAACTACTTAATACAATAATACGAACAAAATAATTGTAAAGTAGAGCACAATTTTCGAAAAAATATTTGGAACACATTTCTACACAACATGTCATCTCGAGTAACTCTAACTCTGGAAATTCTCTTAGAACAGCACTCAGCAGAACCATATTACTTATTACTAGACGAATGTTAGATATATGCATATGGAGGGAAAAAAGAGTCGAGGATGACCAAAGAAAAGACGGATGGAGTGAGTGATAGAGGATAAAATGCGTGTAAAAGGGGTGAATGACGCGTTGACGTATAGCAGAACTGAGTGGAAGAAGACATGTTATGCTGACCCTACATAGCGTGGGATAAGGTCCAGAAGAAGATAATATTCCTTTAATTAATAGAACAGCTCTAAAGTTAAAAATTAGGTACCTATTTCAACAGCTAATAGTGCACTTTATCTAATACAAACTAGTTATTGTGATAGTGGCTGAAAGAAACGAAATTGAATTTTAATCTAAATCAATCCAATTAAGGGTTAAAGTAGTGCTAATAAATACTTTTTTGATTGAACACAATATGTCCTGGTTTTGTGGAATTACTGGCAACCCCATATTGTGTACGTGCCGTGATTGTACACGCATATTGGATGTATAGGCGATGTGTGCATAAGCGACGAGCGTGCTTGATCCTATTATGCATAGCGTAAACAATATATATAGAGCATGTAGAGCATCGAAAAATTCACTAGCGCAACAGGGCGAATGCGTTAATTAAATGCGATTTTTTTTAAAGAAAACATGCAAAAAAATTGTTCCAATTTGATAACTATGGCCCATGAATTAGCGAAATATTTTGAGCTCTCTCCAATTTTGACATATTTAATAGTAATTCCAGTTAAATATTATATTACGTCGGATGGAGATGGCTGTTTAGTACAAGTATAAATTAAAATTTAAAAAACCCCCGACATTCACCATTTTGTGGCGGCGGCCATCTTGGATTTGGCATAGTGCTATTCTACTAGTCAAGCCCTTTCATTTGATACCCATTTTAAGTGAGTTGTGAAAAAATATGTAATCCGCCATTTTGTAGCGGCGGCCATCTTGGACCGATTTCATCAAACATAGCTAACAACACTCAACTAATTTACCTTTCAAACAAAAAAAAAACGCATTCAAATCGGTCCACCCGTTTGAGCGCCACAGGGGAACAGACAGACACACACACACACACACAGACACGTCAAACTTATAACATCCCGTCGCGTCGTTTTGCGTCGGGGGTTAAAAATTGAGCTTTAGATTGACGACATAGAGTTTGTGTTAATATATTTCAATTGTTTCCTACTATTAGTAGACTTAAAGATGCTCTATCTCTGCATATAAATAACATATAAAATAATTTGGCATCTTAATAATATCTTGAAAGGTTTGCCACATTGAGGTTATTTCCATGAGATAATAATAACGCAATTTCATATCTTACATCTGTATAGCTTAATTCTTGAGATAATTTGAAAAATAAGATACTGAACTTCTGCTTCTAGTAATCTGTGAGACGAAGTCACGAAGGTCACTAGGTCACGAAGACAGGTGTACGAGGACTACTGGAGCCAAACAATTATAATTAGGTACCTATGTACCTACACTTTACCCTTGCAATCTATTTAGGTAGACAGATTTGCCTCATTTATCCGCTCAGTGGGATATTTATGTTAGTTTGTAAACACAGAGAGGCTGTATCAGTGTGCCTATTAATCTAAACTATATAGTGTGGTAACGGCTGAAAGAAACGAAATTGAATTTTAATCTAAATCAATCCAATTAAGAGCCCTCTTCGTGGGAGCGACAAATCATTGGTGGGTGGAGTCTTAACAGTGATTTCTGCATTTAGAGAGTGAGATGTCTTCAGTAAAGAAAAGTACTAAAAATATATAAATAATAAATTAATTAAATAAATTAATTTTGCTTGAGATGATCATGATCATGATGAAATCATGATTTTTTGTGAAAAACGGCAAAGTAAAAAGATGCAAATCTAGGTTTGGAATTACGTATATTTTAGCAAATATTTGGCAATTTTTTACATAAACTAAAGACATTTGAAATAATTATGAAGTAACGTATGATATGACTTTGGTCGTTTTTCAATTTTCTAGTTTCTTATATAGTTTATTTACGCACGAAGTTGTCTCAAATTTTGCCCAAAAATAGTGATTTTTCAAGCGTCATAATTATGACGCTTGAAAAATCACTATTTTTGGAATTATATTTATTTTGAAAGTTAACTTTCAAAATAAATATACTTTTACTACTTTATTTTATTTTATAGCATAGATAATGGATATAACATAAATTGATATTTGGCTTAACTTTAGATCTATTACGACAAATATTAGAATAATAGGCGTAATACGTTTGTATGGAGAAGCGCGTGAGGAGAGCAACCTTAAGGGACAAAGTAGTGTTAATAAATACTTTTTTGATTGAATACGTGACAAAAGCTTTTGAAGTTTTTCTTATTGTTTGCCACTCAATGCGATCTCATCATTATCAAACGTCTAATTTGTGTCCTAAAGTCCTAAGGTACCTACCTACTATGGAACTTCTTGTAGCCCTTGCTAAATCTAGCGTCTACCTATTAGAAAGCCTTTATTTATTTATGTATTTATATTAATTTGAACCCATACTTAAGTATATCTCTATTAATATTATGTAACTATGTTCATTCCAAAACTTAATAAGAGCTTTATCCCAATAAGAAAGTTTTATTATAACTACATTCGTAACAAGGTATAGCCACAAAATAACAAAGTTAATGGTATTATATATAGTATATTTAATATTCGGTAATTTAATGTAATTGCGAGGTCAAAGTTATTTCACAACTTTGTTATGTTAACCGAAGCATTCAATGTGAATTTATCGATCAAATTAAACCGACCGCGACTGTAAAAATGAAGGACGCTAATAATAATAATTCGTAGGTATAGTCCTACAAACATATCTGATCGCATATTAAATATTGTCAATTTCATAGTGACGTCATTCATTCCACTGGGTCGCATAAGTCTTTGTTGTTGTGTATTCCTAGAGCGCAAATTACAAAGCTTACACTTCTTTATTATCTCTGTATTGAGATTTAGGTACCTATATCAAATCAAAAAACACTCGAAGCCAGTCAGACAGAACTAGGAATTTTATGCAGTTTTCCAACTCTACTACTCAAACTCAACTTTAAAACTCTACATAACGGCAAACATAATTTTCAGTATAGGTAGTAGGTACACGGTCTACCACCGTTTTGACCTATTAAAATTGCTAAACAAACTGGCAAGCAGATAAGAAACTAATTAAAAGTCATCGCGATTTAAACTTTCCGCGATTCAACTGTGATTCAACCTAGGTACCTATGAAACGTAGAGAATATACTTTAGCCCACTATTATAATAATAAGATAAGTTTACATCTATCTACTACCTATTCATATTTATGTGGCTATCCATGCATAAATAACACTACATTCAACAGTAAGTAATACCATTATATGAAACTAATATTGTATACCTAGTAGATAATAAGGCTTTGTTCTTGGATAGCAGAAATTGTGTTACATTTACTCGGGAAAGCTAGGTACGATGCTACATTTTAATTAAATGTGCAGAGCTGGAGTGTAAGACAATAAAATTGAAATACAGACCATACGCTCGATTAAAATAATACTTTACTTCGACCAACTAATTTCCGGAATTTAACCAGTTCTATATTATTATAGTTACCTATTATAACTCAAATTAATCAACGTATAACTTCCTAAATATTATATTAACTATTTTTACATGAAGCTTAACGACTGGCTGTGTACACTCGTATGCTCTTGTCTCCTGAGAGAACACATCTTTCTAAGTAATTTTAGCATCTATAACTTTTAGCAGCTTATGCTCCCATCAAGTCGCTTGGGGACGGCTCGAGCGTTCTAACGGAAGCTTGCGCTTCTATAGAATAAAATACTATATTTTACTATAGAATTATTTACTATAGAAATTATACTATTAAATATATTTTATACTATAGTATAAAACCATTTCAGGAACAGGAATTATGTGGGAATTATTTAAATACTATTGAGGTGCTTAGTATGACCCATTCTTAAAAAAAATTACACTTAGGGCCTGTTTCACCACCTTCTGATAAGTGACAGATAGCTTTTCACATTCACAACTTTTGTCTTTGTCCCTTGACATAAAGTAAAAAAGTGACAAAACTTACGTTTAGGCTATCCGACACTTATTATCAGAAGGTTGTGAAACAGGCCCTTAGTTTTCTATATCTCTAAAATCCTAAATGATCAATTTTGAAAAAGAGAAATTGGTACATTTCTTAAGATGTGCTTTGCTTAGAGCTTTCTAGCAATCGCTTAAAAACCTCATACGGTAGTAGGTAATTTGCGCCCAGCCTATATGATTAGGTATGTATCCACAGACTTTTGTTGTTTACTTTTTCGAAAGTTGAACGTATTCCTATAGAGAAACATGAGTGCGGAAATTAAAAAAGATATTTCAAAATTTTGTTGCCAACGTAAAGAAAAGAATTTTAAACTGGTGCTATAGTTTAAGCTGAGTTTTCGTACGAACGAAACATTGTCAGATAGAACTCGTTAACCTTTATGTAAGTCCCGCGGTGTTTGCACAATCCACACATCGGTCGTTCACATAATCCTCGGGGCTCAGCCGTCATTGACCCTTTTTCCAAGCTTTAGGTGGATAGATACTTTTATAAATCCAACACAAAAACCCTTTAAACGGTGAGAACGCTTTGTCAGACGTTTCTAGATCATTCCAGATTAAAAGGTGAAAAAGTAAAACGAACGGCTTTGGTCTTAACGTTCTTTAATCTATAAGTACTTGTCCAGTAAAAAAAAAGTTTCTGTTATCCATTAAAAACTGTATACATATTATGTTTTTAGGGTTCCGTAGTAAACAAGGAACCCTTATAGTTTCGCCCGTCCGTCTGTCCGTCTGTCCGTCTGTCCGTCCGTCCTCGGTTAATCTCAGAGACTATTAGTGCTAGAAATCCGTAATTTGGCATGAGTATAAATATTAATCACGCCGACAAAGTGGTGAAATAAAATTTTGATAAATATTTTTTTTTAGGGTAGCTCCCCTACATGTAAAGTGGGGATGAATATTTTTTTTCTCGTCTACCCCATAGTGTGCGGTATCGTTGAATAGGTCTTTTAAAAATACTGTGGGTGTGGGAACATCATTTTTCGATTTCTAGATCCGTTTGTAATATATGATGTTTTAAAGTGCAAATTTTTATTAGAGTCAAGTGTCCCCCCCTCTATCAGCCAAATGGCAGTATATAGGAACTTGAAAAAATTCACAGCAGTAGGGTATATAATCAATTTTAAAGGAAAACTATCACGGCTAAGTAGGGTTCACAGGTTAAGGAGTTACATTTGTTTTTCGAGGATTGTGACTACGGAACCCTACACTGCGCATGTCCCGCCACGCACTTGGCCGGTTTTTTAGTAAAAAAATCTCCTATTTCTAAAGCCTAAATTTTTCCCTTTAAAATAACGAGACGGTTGTTGACTTTGTAATGTTTTACGGGTGGCGGACGGGAGCTTTTTACTGACATTTTATTTTAACCCCGGGGAAAAGAGCGCGATTGCAAACGCAAAAAATACACGAAACATGCGCTAGAAACAATTTAAAGGTGAACATAAAATCCCGGCGTGATTATACTGGCTCGTAAACGTGTCACACGGTATTTTCGCGGTTTTGTTAAAAGAATTCTAGACATTTTCCTCTCAAAGCTTGCGGCAGAATAGCTAGGTACAACAATTCAATGGATGAGATCCGTCGGTATAAGTTTCGAATTTCAGTCCACTCTAAAATTATAGGCACACATTTAGCTGGTCTTTGGACGGCAATTTTGTGTGAAACATTACGAACAGAATTAAGAGCCGTCGCCCTAGCCCTTGAACAACTCCGACTTGTGTGTTTGTGTGTTTAGGTCAATATTTCACTAGGATACCATGGCGGCGCAACCAGTCTCGCCACAGTGGTGTCTTGAGCTACCGAACGAGAAACACCAGAGCAGACACCAGGATCGTCAGTTTCAAAATGGACGTCGAAGAGTTAACACTGCTTTTGCTATAAATACGACGTAGTACGTCCTTGATAGCGCCACTGGTAGTCGAGTGAGTGAGACGCCAAATAGCTCTATAAGTACATATTAGTGGTTGCGCTATCAGCGTGTGATCCCGGCCGTCTTTAAATTGGTTACGTAACCTAGAGGGCAGGTGAGTTACCCTCCATAGTAGTGTATACATTTTGTTGGTAATGCGACTCTCACTATTACACGCCGCCACTGGTATCGTCGTGAGATAGTGCTATAACCATTTGAATTATTGGGATTTTTTACTACCATTCTTTATAACCTTAAAATGTCTATTGTAGGAGTGGTAGCAGGAACTTACTGGCTATCGACGGTTAGGGCGCGTCGAGGCGGGGGCACCAGCGCCACGGGCCACGCGGCTTGCACTAGTGACTCTCTCACAAACTGCTCCCAAGATGGCGACGATCCTGAAACAATATTGTTTCTAAGAACAGTGTGGAGTATGCTCTTTGTTCCTATTTTATGGGATTTTCAAAGACTAAATACTAAATATTATACTACCTGCTAAATATTATTATACTAGGCCTTATTCACTTTGGGTTAATACTTAACACTGGTTTTGTAGACTAGGAGTAGGTATAAGTGTTTCGTGTTTGTGGGAGTATATGCTATAGGTACTACTTACATAATTAATTATTATTAATGGTACGAAATGGTAGTGAAAATAATTATAATTAATAATTTCCCAGTGTATCTTGGACTATGGTAAACTTGAAAAAGCTCAGACTTTAAATATTCTTGTTCAAAATCCTAACATAGGTACATTCAATGTTTAAAGCTCTCCAAAGAATTGAAAGCTGGTGATTGGTAGAAGTTGCACGTCTCTGCTGATACGTTTCTAAATCCCAATAATTAAGAGTTTACTCCTATCTCTCTATACAAACGAAGTTTGATCCATCTTTGAAAATTAACCAATCAAACTCAATGAAATGCAGACGCGCTCTATTTCTGTGGTTTATCAGATTTACGTAAAAATACGTAGTTCCCAGGTACTTAACTTGGGCTCAAAAATTTGTATGTAAATGCTTAAAATTTGACAACTCACATCATCATCATCATCATCATCATGATCAACCCATTACCGGCTCACTACAGAGCACGGGTCTCCTCTCAGAGTGAGAAGGGTTTTAGTCATAGTCTACCACGCTGGCCAAGCGGGTAGGGTATTTGACAACATTGAAAATATACTATTGATTGTGGTCATCTTATCAGATAATAGCCTAAACAAGTATAAATTTAAAATTTAAAAAACCCCCGACATTCGCCATTTTGTGGCGGCGGCCATCTTGGATTTGCATAGTGCTATTCTACTAGTCAAGCCCTTTCATTTGATACCCATATTGAGGTAGTTGTGATAAAATATGTAATCCGCCATTTTGTAGCGGCGGCCATCTTGGACCGATTTTCATCAAACATAGCTAAGAACATTCTCGACAAATTCACCTTTCAAACAAAAAAAACCGCATTCAAATCGGTCCACCCGTTTGAGCGCCACAGGGGAACAGACAGACACACACACACACACACACACACACACACACAGACACGTCAAACTTATAACACCCCGTCGTTTTTGCGTCGGGGGTTAAAAAGACATATTTCACTCAATCAAACTAAACTATGTAATTTTACGCGATATTTTGCACGAAATAAAACATTATAATTTTTGAAATTTTATCAGACACGTGAACGCTCTGTGATTGGTTGCTACTCTGGTGACGTCACTTGAAATTATTATACTTGAGAGTACACTTTACTTGGTCGATATAATTGAAGTTTATCAACCAATCGAAAGTAAACTTTAAATTTGAAATAATAAGATTGATATTAAAATAGCATTATTAACCTCTTAATTTCACTTATTTGGTGTGGCTTTCTAGCGCATATACTCTACAATACACAATTGTTTTCATACCAATAATTAGATAAACTCTTCCACTAATAAATTATCACTAGATAAACTCATAACTTTTCTTTATTTCCTCACAAAAACAAAAGATTTGTACCTAAATACACAAGTGTTTTTCGCGCCATCCGTCGTAACTAATCACGCAGCGTGCTCTGTCGCACGCACCGAGAGCGAGCGAGAAAAGTGATGATGCTAATATTTTTGCTATGTATTTATTACCTTAATTAAAGATTGTTATTTTTCTTGTTTCCTCTCCCGCATTCCATTTATTGCATTTAACTTTGTATTTATTGTATTTAACCTATTTAATTACTTTTAATTTGTATTTAACTATTTAATTATTGTTACTGGATAGCTACGCTGTTTTGTTGTGGTTTCTGGTTATGTAACCCATACTGTGCCCATACATACTCTGACCTCTGTGTGTGAACCTATAAACTTGCTCATTGGTTTGTGACGTCACGCGTATCATATGATCAGCGCTATTACAGAAATGTCGTTTTTGGCGCGGTTTTCAAAACTTAAACTTTATCATTGATTTAATTCTTAATACTGTAGATATTCCGAAAAATATCAATGTAGTGTGTTTTAATAAGTAATAAAGAATAATTTAAAACTAATTCCAAAAATTAGTCAAATAGCCTATTGGCAGACTTCACACACCTTTGAGAACGTTATGGAGAACTCTCAGGCATGCAGGTTTCCTCACGATGTTTTCCTTCACCGTTAAAGCAAGTGATATTTAAATACTTAAAACGCACATAACTCCGAAAAGTTAGAGGTGCGTGCCCCGGGATCGAACCCACGACCTCCGATTAGAAGTCGGTTGTCCTAACCACTAGGCTATCACAGCTTTTTACAACTCACAGACACAGAATATTAGTTTCTAGAGTATATCTACAAAACTTAATTGAGTTTAATTGGTAAGAATAAACTATGTTAGTATGGGGCGCATTCGGGAGAGCTCCAGAGAGACTTCCCTTAAATTAATTATTTACTTCCTCCGATACGTTAACTCCCCACGATGCAGTGAGTCTGTATACGTGATGTAGTTTGATCAAGGCTTAGAATATATCCGGATTCTCTAATGGCTTGTGACTTGTGAGGCTATCCGTTTTGCTGCGCCCAGAGAGATTGGCTAAAGGCTTTCAGGAGTATCAACTGGGAATAATCTACTTAGCTCGTATCTCATAGAATGGATGAGACAGCTCAAAGATTAATCACTGAAATTTGTCGTTGTATCTATGTCGTCGTATGTAGGTCACTATTAAAACTAACGTATTTCGTGCAAGGCCTGGGCCGTCTAGCATACATTACTTCTTATAATAATGTTGATTCAGGAGTACACAATCTCTAAGGGACCGTTCAGATAGACCGGCGCGGAGAGCATCGGAGAGCATTTCTTTTTTCACACAGACCGGCCGTTCAAATTTGCTCTGCTCTCCGCGCCGGTCTGTGTGAACGGACATGCGGATGCGTTCGGAGCCGAGCGTACGCTCTTGGGCCGGACGGCAGAGCAATTCGCCTTACGGTTGGCTGCGCGAGCATGAAAGAGCACGCGAACGGAGCCGGTCGGATGCTCGAGCGCGAAAGAGCACGAGCATGGAGCAGCCGACCGGCTCGACGAGCAGCCAAGCGGCTGCTCTTAATATTTCACACAGAGCGTATTGGGAGCATCCTCGAGCATCCTCTTATCATAAAAGAGATAAAATGTAAAAATAAAGCTTATTTCAGTGTCTTAAAATTCTATTTTAAATGCGATTAAAATTTGCTCTGCTCTCCGCGCCGGTCTATCTGAAAGGTCCCTTAATCTAACTGTAACTTTAACCGCATGCTGCGCAACTGGGCTTAAATAATTCACGGTGCACAGGATTTAGATAAACGGTAATTTGCCGTTGACCTCAACATGCTCCGAATTTTGTGCGATACCTACTGTAATGCATAACCAATTTAGGGGCTAATCGAGTCATGCTTTTGTGCTCACATAAATAACCATCATTGTATACATCCATACTAATATTTAAATGCAAAATGTAGGTATCTCAAGGCATCATGGATCTGATCTTGGATTGGCGCAGACATAGTTTCCATCCTGAGAACCGACATAGGGTTTGGTTTTTCCTTATCGCAAAAAATCAAACATTTTCCACGTTATTTTTTAAAACCTAAATACAATGGGGGCGTATTCGTGCACATCGTCTAGGGGTAACATACCATAGAATTATTATAATTTGACAAATTCCCCGGCGCAGTGTTGAGCGCTGTGGTCTTGTAAGCGGGAGGTTCCAGGTTCGATCCTCGGCTGGGGCAATTTGGGAATTTATAATTTCTAAAATGTTTCTGATCTGTGGGGCTATTCTGTAACTTAGTTACCAACTGAAAATCGGTTACCAACGAATAAGTTCGATATACATTGCTGCTTTACTGTGTGAAAATATAAACAGTGATTTCATTTCACACACTAAAACAGCAATGTATATCGAACTAATTAAAGCTCTACTGGGGGGTTATTCTGTAACTTAGTCAGCAACTGAAAATAGTTGCCAACGAATTTGTTCGATATACATTGCTGCTTTACTGTGTAAAATTATGAAAACACTTTATATTTCCCACAGTAAAGCAGCAATGTATATCAAACTAATTCGTTGGCAACTATTTTCAGTTGCTAACTAAGTTAGAGAATAGCCCTACTGGTCTGGGAGGCTTCAGACGTGGCTAGTTACTACCCTACCGTGCAAATCCGTCACCTATCGATGTAGCGTTCCGGTACGATGCATGCAGTGGAGAAACCGATCAGGGGTATGGGGTTTACATTGACATAGTCAGGGCTACAATCTAATTTATGGTGATTGGCTGAATATTCTCGGTGTATGCTCGCTGCAATAATTTATTTTATAGTCGTGAGAGTATGTTGGCCCAATTCGAGGCGAATGCGATCGTCACATACTGTCATTTTTAACCAATCGAGAGGCTGGTGCGACAATTATCTATCTATCTTCTATTCTATTACATATAATAAAATTGTAGACTTGCCGTATCTGTACATTGAAGATTTTTGCAAAATAATGTTAGGGATAAGTAATAGAACGTAAAAAATCTATTTTTGAAATTTTTGTCTGTTTGTCTGTTTATCTGTTTGTCTGTTTGTCTGTATGTTTGTGCGCGCATCACGAAAAAACTACTGAATGGATTGAAACGAAACTTGGTACGATTTAAGTTCATACTACGGAGTAACAGGATAGGATACTTTTTATTCCGAAATTCAGCACGGTTCCCTAGGGAGAGGGGATGAAAGTCAAAACGTGTATTTAGCTGTAATTCAATAACGCGTGGTCCGATTTCATTAATTCTTTTTTTGTTACAAAGTAGATACTTTAAAGATTACCGACTAATCTCTAAAAGGCTGGATCGATTTTGATGGGACTTTCACTGGCGGATGTTTACATTTTGATCTACCTAAACATCCGCCAGTGAACTATTAACAGTTTTTAGCATGATATGAGCTCAAAAGTGCATAGGAAAAACAAAATGATTCCTACGGGATTTTTAAAAACCAATATATATCCACGCGAACGAAGTCGCGGGTGTCCGCTTGTTGATCAATAAGAGCGCGCTGCGTGCCTTGAGTGCTCCGCGCCAGAGCAACAGAATAGAATGGTCATCGGCTTCATATAAAATGTATGACTCCAACTCCTTCTGATAGAAGGTACGGACGGTACAGCAAAAAATTGTGTTTACACCTTAAATCATTAAGTAAATAATCTATAACGAGAATGGAACTTAAGATTTTACTCTGAGAATCATACCAGTAGGCAGAGATCGTCGTTTATTTTACTAGCACTTGTATAAACCAAGAGAGGAAATGACGAAATGTATAGTAAGCTGGTACTAAGTGACTAGTGAATTAAACAAGTATAAATTAAAAATTTAAAAACCCCCGAAATTCGCCATTTTGTGGTGGCGGCCATATTGTATTTGCATAGTGCTATTCTACTAGTCAAGCCCTTTCATTTGATACCCATATTAAGGGTGTTGTGATAAAATATGTAATCCGCCATTTTGTAGCGGCGGCTATTTTGGACCAATTTTCATCAAACATAGCTAACAACACTCTCGACTATATCACCTTTCAAACAAAAAAAACCGCATTCAAATCGGTCCACCCGTTTGAGCGCCACAGGGGAACAGACAGACACACACACACACACACACACACACACACACACACACACACACACACACACACACACACACCCACACACAGACACGTCAAACTTATAACACCCCGTCGTTTTTGCGTCGGGGGTTAAAGAGATAAGTACTTACATTAACTTTATTTTATTTAATTTTATTTAACTTTATTTAAAGCGTTCTGTCAGTCCTTCTATACTGGTGGACTGTGGGTGACATATACGCGCCGAGCCTACAACGCCCTGCGCGTTTAATATAACAACGCCTTCAGGATGCTGTTGAGACTGCCGTGGCGCTGTAGCGCCTCCAAAATGTTCGCTGACGCACACACAAATGACTTTTTTGCCATAATGCGTAAAAAAGCGGCATCTCTCCTGCAGCGCTTACGTACCAGCGACAACAGCATCCTAAGGGTATTTGCTGCCAGGCCCGACTGCCCTATACTACACCACTGTGTGGCAGTAGCTATTGGGCGAGTAAAATGATGAAATTTGTAATTTGTTTAAGTATTTATTGCTATAATTTATTCCTTTAATAAACTAACAAAACTAACATAGTAATTAAGAAAAATTGTATTACTAACACACTAACAAGTTATGGATGGAAACGTCTGAAATAAACGTTTATTATTATTATTATTATTATTATTAATATTTAAATGTAACCACATTTTCCACAAGCAACACATTTTCTGTTGCTAGTCCCACACTGAAAGCATCAAAAATTATATTTGAAAATTTAATACGGATCTCTTTCGAGCGCTCCCGACCGCGCCCCATACAAACGGATTTTGATTCATATTTTAATACTAGCTGACCCCCGCAACTTCGTTCGCGTGTTTAAAAATTCTATTAAAATCGATCCAGCCGTTTCGGAGATTAGCTGGAATAAATAGACAGACTCACAAACATAAATTTAAACGCACACCAGTTTAAAATAAGCCGTACGTTCAAAGATCCGGGTCCCAAGTTATTTGAACCCAATACTGAGGGTTGTAATGTCTGTCATTTCTGAACCAAAAAACCTATGACCTTGAAATATTTACGGGATAATATATAAAGTAGTACCTTTCTAACAAAAAAAGAATGAGTGAAATCGAACAACGCGTTAATGAATTACAGCTAAATACACGTTTTAACTTTCATCCCCTCTCCCAAGGGAACCATGCTGAATTTCGGGATAAAAAGTATCCTATGTCCTACCTCGGAGTATAAACTCAAATCGTACCAAGTTTCATTCGAATCCATTCAGTAGTTTCGGCGTGATGCGCGGCCAAGATACAGACAGACAGACAGACAGACAGACAGACAGACAGAAAGACAGACAGACAGACAAAAATGAAACAAATTGCAGTTTTGGCTTCAGTATCGATTATAGAGTGCCCTCCAATAAAAAATTTCAAAATATCTTCAATGTACAGAATTGGATCTGTTACAGTTTTATTATATTATAGACTAATCATTCAGAAAGCCAAATTCAGTAGATATGGTCTAGAAGTTAATATCTGTGTCTGTGGTTTGTCAGATTTTAAATCCGTTGGTGGATTGAATATCCAATAAAAGATTAAATTTCATTTGTATATGGGGCGCACATGAGATAGTTAGACGTGATACCATGGGATATATTTGATCGAAGACCGATTCAAAGGATTGGATTCCGAAATTTCCTTTGATTAAAAAGATTTTCGATTTTACAGACCTTTTTTCAATACCTACCATTCGCAAACAAATAACAAGGGTTCAATCACATATCGATTAAATCAATTTAGTAAATTGATTTAGATTCTGGTGGGAGGGACGCTTTTCGCTTTGAGAATTCCGTGGTGTGAAGCTTTGGCTACTGTCTCGTGGTCCCACTGGTTGACCCACTCAGTGGGTCCACGAGGAATTTCAATTCCTGTTGGTCCCACTGCTTAACTTGGGTGGGGCTATAAGGAATTATGATTTCTGATGGTCCCACTCTGTTGTCAAACGCCTAAAAATAATTTTTGTTCGTACACGTATAGGTACGTTGAAGTCGGACGAGCATAAGAAACGACGAAACCAACGCGCGACGCTCGCCCAACCAACTTTTTTTGAAAAGATTTCTTATTTACGTTTGGAATAGGAGCAGAACATAATAATCAAACTATTTAACATTTATACCAACTTGTCTTAATTTTTTTAATTACTTATAGATTTTACTTAAAACTTATCGGTGGGACCACAACCCCAAAAATGTAATCGCTAAAACATATCCTGTTGGTCCCACCATCAAAGTGGGACCAACAGAAATCGAAATTCCTCGTGGTTCCACTGAGTGGGTCAACCAGTGGGACCACGAGACAGTAGCCGGAAGCTTTGGCTTTGAGAGTTCCAATAAGATGACATGAATATTGTACACATAAGAGTAAGAGTAATTTATTGAATTATTCTTCTTTATCAATTAAACCCCCGACGCAAAAACGACGTAAGTTTGACGTTTCTGTGTGTGTGTGTGTGTGTTTGTGTGTGTCTGTTCCCCCGTAGCGCTCAAACGGGTGAACCGATTTGAATGCGGTTTTTTTTGTTAGAAAGATGAATTCGTCGGGAGTGTTCTTAGCTATGTTTGATGAAAATCGGTCCAAGATGGCCGCCACCACAAAATGGCAGATTATATATTTTTCACAACTCCCTCAATATGGGTATCAAATGAAAGGGCTTGACTAGTAGAATAGCACTATGCAAATCCAATATGGCTACCACCACAAATCGGCGAATTTCGAGGGGTTTTAAAATTTTTAATTTACGCTTGTAGATAGTTAGTTATCTATAGTTTCTCATTAGGCTTTCGTAGGTACGTCTAGAATCATTTATCCTCTTACCAACCTGGCTCAAATACTAACCATGATATATAGGTACGCTTTTGCAATTAGAGCACAATATCCTCTGTACAAAGGTAAGGCATGAGTTTCACTAATGATGAAAGTTGTTTGATAACAACAAAAGGCATACTTACATGTAAGGAATTTCGTAATATGAATTTTAGTAGCTAAATGGAACGCGCGTGTCGGAACCTTGACCTCCGTCACTCGATTTTCAACCCAACTCCTTACTAACTTTTGTAACTGCCACAAACACTTATAGTAACAGTACCTACTCCACTATACTTTCATTGTACATAGGTACATCCTGTGAAGTTTTTTAAAGTGAATCTTTTTAAAGTGTTTTTTTTTTTTTCATCTACAAGTTAGCCCTTGACTGCAATCTCACCTGATGGTAAGTGATGATGCAGTCTAAGATGGAAGCGGGCTAACTTGGAACAGGTATATGCATACCCCTGATCGGTTTCTACTCGGCATCGTACCGGAACGCTAAATCGCTTGGCGGCACGGCTTTGCCGGTAGGGTGGTAACCAGCCACGGCTTAAGCCTCCCACCAGACCAGACCAGAGACAATTTAGAAATTATAAAATCTCAAATTGCCCCTGCCGGGAATCGAACCCAGGACCTCCCGCTTATAAAACCACAGCGCTCACCACTGCGCCAGGGAGGTCGTCATTTTAATTCAGGAAATTAAAAAGCTCAGACAGACATTTGAAATTAAAAACGAAAAATGCTTCTTCTTCTTCTTCTTAGTGAAAATAAACGTCTTTTCCCCTTTCTGAGTATTAGGTATATCTGAAACGACATTGAATATGTACCTACATACATAATAATCTTATATGTAAACATAGGTATCGTCGTCTCAGCCAATAGACGTCCACTGCTGGACATAGATCTCTTGCAAGGATCGCCACAGAACACGATCTTGCGCCGCTTGTTTCCAGCGGCTGCCAGCGACTCGCTTGAGATCGTCCGTCCATCGAGTGGGGGGTCTTCCCACGCTTCGTTTGCTAGTGCAAGGTCGCCACGCAAGCACCTTGGGACCCCAACGTCCATCGGTTCTTCGAGCAATTTGCCCTGCACTGTGAACTGAAAGTCCGAAACTGAGTATGTATATAACGCCCGAAAAATAAATAAATTAAGTTCAGCAGAAAAGCATTAATTAAAAAGCAAGTACTTAACTAGGCACTTGACGCCTCTGTTCTGTCGACTTTAGAAATGAAGGTGTTATTTCAAATTGCGAAACCAATGAATTGGCGAATTTAGGGTATTTATTGGCAAAGTAATAGCCTATAGAGCCTCAAAAGCGTTTCTCCAACGTCTAAGCGAATACAAATAACAAAGAAATACGTTCCTAAATTAATTGTATTATTTCGTCTCTGTAATAATATTCTTCGGTAATTTCACTAATTTCATTATACTTGTATTCTCTGTAGGGAAAAATAACCTAATCATCTAGCGTAGGTACATATCTATATCTATATATCTATAGGTTTCCTCTATTCTTTACCTTTCATTGAGTAATAGATCTTAGAGATTCAACCTCAAAGATCAATATGAGGTGTCAAAAAGCACCCCAATTTAATTTTATGAATACGAAATTAAACTAATGAATAAAACGTAGGTACCTAAACTTAAGTACATATATATGTATCTTTTTACTCTTGTAACAAAATCTTAAACTATTTCGTTTAGGTTTTGAAATTACCCAAGACAATCCTAACTATTACATACCTACCTACTCTATACAATATTATAAATGTGAAAGTGTGGATATTTGGATGTTTGTTACTCAATCACACAAAAACTACTGGACGGATTTGTCTGAAATTTGGAATGGAGATAGATTATTCGCTGGATTAACACATAGGTTACTTTTTATCCCGAAAAATCAAAGAATTCCCAAATTTTTAAAAAACATATCCACGCGGACGAAGTCGCGGGCATCAGCTAGTGTTATAATAAAAGACGTTTATCTCTGCAGTTAAATTGAAACTTCATGCATATTTTATTTCAGTTGAGTCTGAGACTTTATTATGCTGTAGATTTGCGCCGTAAGGTTCATGGCTCTTTTTTATTCTTGTGGGAGATTTCGTTAGATGAGTTTACGAGCGTGTCTTTTCTGTAAAATATTATCCAAACAAAAACATTTCATGTGAATAATAAGGCCAACTTCCTATCAAAAAGTTTCGGCCATTAAAAGTACTGATATCAAAAATTATGACCAAGTCCTTTGCTAGGCTCGATAAATGAAACCATACAGTTTTAGAAGGTATATCTTCTTCGATCACCCTCAAGCTGTCATACCATTCCTAATGATCCTGTTAAAATATTTTTAAATAATTTATGTCTTAGTAATAACACTATAATATGAAGCTCATTTGGGACTGAGAATAGTTTTATTGTTTTCAACTTGACAACATTTTTGCACTCCTTTGAATTTGTTTAATTTAAAAAATGTTGCCAAGTTGAAAACAATAAAACTATTCTCAGTCCCAAATGAGCTTCATAATATAGTGTTATTAGTAAGACATAAATTATTTAAAAAT
Organism: Melanargia galathea; assembly: GCA_920104075.1. Classification (NCBI taxonomy): domain Eukaryota; kingdom Metazoa; phylum Arthropoda; class Insecta; order Lepidoptera; family Nymphalidae; genus Melanargia; species Melanargia galathea. The sequence continues at coordinate 6,381,961 of OV049863.1, forward strand.
ATTTTAACAGGATCATTAGGAATGGTATGACAGCTTGAGGGTGATCGAAGAAGATATACCTTCTAAAACTGTATGGTTTCATTTATCGAGCCTAGCAAAGGACTTGGTCATAATTTTTGATATCAGTACTTTTAATGGCCGAAACTTTTTGATAGGAAGTTGGCCTTATTATTCACATGAAATGTTTTTGTTTGGATCTCACTCCTTTTTTCTAAGTATTTCAAAGTTAATGCAATAAGTATAATGAAGTCTTTTTTCTCTCTTACGCTTCAGTATAATTAGGAATAGAACCCTATCACATTTTACGGTCTGATTAGATGTGGTTTAATCTTTAATACATAGTATAAAACAAAGTCGCTTTCTCTGTTCTAATTGGGTGAATTTTTATTTTGTTCGTCTGTCTGTCAAAATCACAGATAACAGAAACTCCACTCCAGAGTATTTCCACTCAGTGGTCAGTTTCAGAACTTAGAACCATACGGCTTAACTAAGAGAAGATTTTGAGTATTTGACTCTCATTAAGTTTAATGAATAGTATTAGATATTAGTGATACCTAGTAGCCGGAATCAACAGGACACCAAAGTCTCCTCCAAACCTCCAAAGTCGGCCGCCCATCCATTTCCTGACTTGGGTCAAGGTTGCTTATCAAAATTATTAAGAAAATCGCGCTTCTGGTTTTATTGGCAAAGACGAATCTCAAACTACTGGAAGGAACGGGCTTAGGCACACAGATAGCTATTAATGTGGCGTACGACATCCGCAAAGAAAGGATTTTTGAAAATTCAACCCCTTAGGGGGTAATATAGGTGTTTGAAATTTGTGTAGTCCACGCCGACGAAGTCGCGCCCGCGACTTCGATAAAAAAATATACCTCTTGGCGTTTTATTATTTACCTACACTTTACTTTTTATTAGAACTCAAGACCAGTAAGATTGAGCCCTTGCTAGAAAACTTAAAAAGTCACATCTCCCTAAATAGTGCACCGATTTCGATGAAACAAGAACCATATATAGCTTCGAATAAAGTAAAATACATTTATTAAAACAAAATGAAAATTTGTTCAGTATTTTTTGTGTGATGTGGGAACAGACAGATTTTTATATATCTTTGAATTGGTCAGTGTCTGATGCAACTTTTGGACATTTTTCGATTTTTTCCTTCATATACACACTAAGACTCATCTTCTTACCAAATTTCAACATTCCACATACACGGGAAGTGCGTCATAATTTTGATCAGTCAGTGAGTAGGTCTTGTTTTATGTGATTTTCAAACCTCTGTATCTCAGAAACGGTTCAACTTGAAAATTTGAAACTTTCAATTTATCATCACATCCACGAGTTTAACTTATATTTCAAATTTCGTAGGATTACTATCCCGCGAACCAGAGTTATGAGGGGGGTCAAAACAGCTCGAAATGGATCGTGTAAATAACACACTCATGCGACAAGGCCGGAGGAACTTGGCCTGGCGCACTTCGTGCGCCTAGATAATGCTTTCGACGTTGAGTTACTGAGAAAAATAAATAATAATCGAAAATTGCATAACTGACTGAACAAAGTAATATTTATTACTAGAGAATGCCCGCGGCTTCGCCCACGTGAATTTCGGTTTTGCACAAATCCCGAGGGAATCGTGGATTACCGGTTCCAGCAGGGCTATTCTGTAAAGCCATTTTCGAATTATAGAGAGTGAATTCGAGATGAGTTTGCTAATTTGTACTCTGTAAAACTCGATAGTACAGGTCTTCTCACTCAAACTCACTTCACTTCGCAAGTGCGTAGCAGATGTTTACAGAATATCAAACCAAGGTGAAGTGAGTTTGCTTTCGAAGCGAGTTATCTCACTTGAGTGAGCTTCGATATCGAGATTCGATATCGATGGTATTTTAGAGAATAGCCCTACTGTTCCCGCCCCTTTTCTAACCTTTATACCTACTTTAAAGGAAGTTTGCTATAGTAATCTACCTATAGCTGTAGCTATAGATTTCGGTTTTTTCAAAATCCCGTGGGAATTCTTTGATTTTTCGGGATAAAAAATAGCCTATGTTTAGCCCATTAAAAATAGCCCAGGGCATTATCTATCTCCATTCAAAATTTCAACCAAATCGGTTCAGTAGTTGCGGCGTGATTGAGTAACAAACATCCAAACATCTAAACATCCAAACATTCAAACATTCAAACATCCAAACATCCAAACAACCAAACATCCAAACATCCAAACATCCACACTTTCACATTTATAATACTTATTAGTAGGATCAAAGCTCTGTTGAGAGTTAAGACGATCTACTTACTTCAGATGTAAGTGTACCTCTTTATGTAAAAGAAGAAAGAAAAAGAGACTTCGATATATCTTGCTATATAACCTAACCTAGAGTATCCTTATACGTTGCAACGTAATTATTGCGCAGTTTATTTTTTTTTTTTCAAGAGATAAATACTGTGCAAATTGTGTAGAAGTTTTATAGTGAAGATTGTGCTAAAGCAAATTGCGCAAGATACAGTTTTGAAGTAAAGAACAATTACTGAAAACAAAGGCATCGTCTCGTCGCTTCAGTGAGTTTTTCCATATTTACAAGCTTTCATAAAAACCTCGAAGTATCGAAAGTTCGAAACTCTATACCGCTTTGTTTTTGTTCCATCACGCCCATGTGTTGGAAAACTGTTGAAACTGTTTTACCGAGCACGGTTTTTGTGTTATTTTATAAGCAACATTTTTTACCACCTAACAAATGAATTTCTAAGGTACTAGGTATAACAAAAGAGCTTTTTCGAGAACACAAGAATGTTTTCAAGCAACTAGCAAGCGTCTATAACTGCGTCAGAGGAAGAAAAGAAACCTTAGAATTTTGTTTTATATGCTTCGCATGTATACGTATTGAGGTATAGAAGAGTTCACTTATTAGTTAGTACTTAGGTATTTTTAGAAGACGCATTGTTCGATCAATGCTTAAAAATATTTAGTTTCAATACGGGTGTGGGGGCTTACCAAGCAGAAACGCATCGCGTGACTTGTGAGCCGATGCGCGACGCTAGTCAGTCCCTACCTACCGACCGTGGGCTGAACACGTCCGAACAGGGAATAAACGAGACACGCTGACAAGGCAACAAATCTATAATTTTCCATCCCACACCAACGCAATCCCAACAGTGGTCCAACCCAGAACCTTAACCCTACAGTGGTGACCCCGACGTGATATGTATTTTTACGGAAATCTGACGAACCTCCGACACAGATATTCCTTTTGTAGAGCGTGTTATTAAAGTTTTATTTAGTTTGATTGTTCTAAATCAGAATCAAACTTCGTTTGTATGGAGTTCATTAGGGAGAAACTTACTTGGATTGACTGTTATCGTGATCTAAAAAACACAGATAAACCTAAATGCTAAAGGCAGATGTGCCCCCTTCACTTAAACAATCTCGCAATGCTGGGCAAAATTACCCATATATTTTTTGATCAGCAATAAGCGTTAAAATATTGCTTTAAAAGTTTCAAAAAATAAAGTTTTAGTTTTGTGTATAATACAAAAGTAAAACTTTACCTCTGAATATTTAAATTGTTTCGTAATTATAAATAGGTAACTACAAGCACAAATTCGCAAACATTAATTCCTTGTTATTTTAGTAACATCAAAGGGACAAGAAAAGGGATCGCGCGAGAGGAATCCATAACATTTTCTTTGGTTTTTTTCGTAACCGTAGAAAGAATTTATTTAAAACAAATGGTCGAGCTTTCGACAACGGGAATTTCTGGAGCGCAATTAACGATTATCCTAGATACTAATCATTAATCTGTATCAACAATGATGAATTTATTCAAGTGTGCGTGGATTGTTTATGTATTCCCTCATACCCTCATAGTGACACATAATTTTTCTGTCAATGTCTGCAACAGTAGGACCTTGGTTTAGGACTGAAAGGCCTATTCTATCAATCTATTTACTCTATGCCTTTCTATCTTAATTTGAACAAATCTTTACGCACAACCTCTTTGTGATTCTCTTAAATTACTTAAATTACTTACGTAATTGTTTGACGCATTGCGACCATCGTAATAATTCTTGGCGGATTTTAAAGCTTGATAGCGTTGAAACTTATCTCGTTGATAGCGATAAAGCAATAATAATTTATGTATGTACCTATGTTACATATTATGCTATGAAGCTGATGCCTGCAGCTTGGCCCGTGTAATTTTTATTAATTTTAATTTTCCGGAATAAAAAATAGGCTTTGTTTGTCTCAGTTAACGCTGTGACAATGTAATATTGTAATAAACAGTTTTGAATAAATTCTCTACAGGTGAAAATCCCGTCAAAATCGGTTCAGCCAATCCAAATTTAGCTCGAATCATTATTTGGGCACAGAATAATAACTAGTACCTAAAGGTAATTTGGGTAACGCTATCGTTCAAATAATAATATGCAGTTATTTCGAAATCGCACAGACATCAATTTTATTTCTTTGTGTAGATAATATAGGTACATAGATAACCAGAACTGCATCTTATAGGTACTCGTACTTTGTAACTCTACAATTTCATAAAATTGTACCTAATAGGTAGGTAGGTAAGTCTAATCTTTTTTGTATCCCAAAGAAGATGATGATAGGTAATAAAGAAGGGCTCTTTTTGACAAAAGAAAAACGGAATAAAAGAAATTCGTATATTTTCGCTGTACGGGAAACGATTTATCACCACGTAAATCAGGCGATACTAAATATCGTAGTTTTGTATGGCTCGGGTATAATGTACCTACTTATTTGCCGACGGTCCACTTTCGTGTGATATAGGGCCGCTTAATTAAATGAAACCAAGTAATGGAATTTTCTGTTTGTTCCGGACACGTTAGACGAATTAATATACTCCTAAACTAGTACATATAATAAAATGGTAGGCTTGCCGTGTATATACATTAGAGATTTTTGCAAAAAATAACCAGGAGATGTTAATGAACGTAAAAAAGCAATTTTTGAAATTTTTGTCTGTTTTTCTGTATGTTTGTGAGCGCATCACGCATAAACTACTGCATGGATTGCAATGAAACTTGGCATAATTTAAGTTCATACTACAATAGAGTGTATTATATGTAATAGAGTAACATATAGGAAACTATTTATCCTGAAATTCACCACGGTTCCCTTGAGAGAGGGGATGAAAGTTAAAATGTGTACTTAGCTGTAATTCATTAACGCGTAACATTTATTCTTTTTTTGTTAGAAAGGAGATAAGTACTTTAATTATTTCAAAGTCATTGGTTTTGTAGTTCAGAAATTACAGCCATCACAGCCCTCATAGTATTCCATATAACTTGGAACCTGGATTGTACAGGCTTCTTTGAACGGATGGATATCATTATCAATTATCATCTTAAATTGGCGTGTGCTGTGTTTGTTTATTTGTTCCGGGTAATCTCCAAAAGGCTGGATCGATTTTGACGGGACTGGCAGATATTCACATCTTGATATGTCACTTTGAACAGTTTTTAGAAAGGAGCTTAGGAAAAACAAAGAGTTCTCACGGGATTTTTAACAATCAGCCAAGTGCGAGTCGGGCCTCGCTCTTTCAGGGTTCCGTACATAATTATGAACAATATAATATTTTGGGTCTAAGAAATATTTAATTTCCGAGCTAGACATCGCAACAAACCGTGAAAGAAAAACCCAAAAAAATGTTCGTTTATTTTGGTCACAGCTTATAAACTATTTAATAAATCGTTGTTTTCAGTATTTGTTGTTTAAATAGAGCATATAATACATAATATACTGAAATATCATATTCCCAACTAGTTTAGTTTTTGAGATAGCCCCCGTCACAAAAATGGTCTAAAACTGACAACTTTGATGGCCTCCCATTCCCTTATTTTTTGAGATAAAAATTAAAAAATATATATTTGTACTCTACTTAATGAGCTCTAAACAATGATACCCCACAAGCTAGGGTAAAGAAAAATTTTTTTTTTCCGGCTCCTTTTTCATGTATGAGCCCCCCTGAAAAATAATTTAATTCAATTTCTAATTCAATATTTGATTTTGGGTTAACGTTTTACACTAAATACCAAAATTTCAGGTTTGTAACTCATTTCGTCTGCGAGCTAGAGACCTGTGACCGGCGGACAGACGGACAGACAGACAGACAGACAGACAGACAGCCGAGTGACATTAATAGGGCTCCGTTTTTTACCCTTCGGGTACGGAACCCTAAAAACCAATACCTATCCACGCGAACGAAGTTCTAGCATCCGCTTGTAAATAATTAATAAAAGATTATTATTATTATTTTGGTTTATGTTAGCGCTCTTTTATTTGTGGTCCAACTAAAAAAAACAAATGGTTATTTTAAGCCTAGATACTTTTAAACACTTCACGTAACTACTACAATTTCACAGATTTTCAAGACAAAAACAAGACAAAAACTTATAAACATTAAATTTAACTACTATCAGTCAATCACGATCAGCACGATCAACACTCGGTGAAGTTTGAAGTATGGCAGTTCTAATTAGAATCTAAACTTTTTCCAAGATTGATTCGTACTAAAAGAACGCGGCTGAAAATATTTAGGTTAATACAAAATAGGTACTTTACAAGATCATTAATACTAATACTGAGAATAGCCGATTTATATTTCTCTTTTCGAAAATCAGCCATATAGATAGATCTTACCTTAAGCATTCAAATAAAAGTGGTACAGGGTTCAGAGGGTCAACTTCCTTCAAGTCCTACGCTAATTTATGCAAGAAATTATCTCGTAATTCACGTCTGCTCGAACGTGTATTTCAAAGGAAGGTCGTAAGTTGGTAATTCACGCCAGTGACAAGCACTTTAACGTATTCTGCAGCAGTGTAGTACTAATGGCTCATTAGTGTTCTTCTTTGCAAACTCCTTTCTTGCATAACGTTTTATCCGAGCTTAATTAATCTTTGTCGTAGATTGAGTCCAAACACATTTGACAATGTTGTTTTTAGGGTTCCGTACCCGAAGGGTAAAAAACGGAGCCCTATTAATGTCACTCGGCTGTCTGTCTGTCCGTCTGTCCGCCGGTCACAGGTCTCTAGCTCGCAGACGAAATGAGTTACAAACCTGAAATTTTGGTATTTAGTGTAAAACGTTAACCCAAAATAAAATATTGAATTAGAAATTGAATTAAATTATTTTTCAGGGGGGCTCCCATACATGAAAAAGGAGCCGGAAAAAAAATTTTTTTCTTTACCCTAGCTTGTGAGGTAGCATTGTTTAGAGCTCATTAAGTAGAGTACAAATATATATTTTTTTAATTTTTATCTCAAAAAATAAGGGAATGGGAGGCCATCAAAGTTGTCAGTTTTAGACCATTTTTGTGACGGGGGCTATCTCAAAAACTAAACTAGTTGGGAATATGATATTTCAGTATATTATGTACTATATGCTCTATTTAAACAACAAATACTGAAAACAACGATTTATTAAATAGTTTATAAGCTGTGACCAAAATAAACGAACATTATTTTGGGTTTTTCTTTCACGGTTTGTTGCGATGTCTAGCTCGGAAATTAAATATTTCTTAGACCCAAAATATTATATTGTTCATAATTATGTACGGAACCCTGAAAGAGCGAGGCCCGACTCGCACTTGGCTGATTTTTTTGAATTAATTTGCTGGATATAATTGTAGTGTTTTAGAAAGAAATTATTTGCGCTACATCGTGGTCAGGCCATCACAGGGACTGTCCAGATGTTTTTGACCCAGATATTACGCAGCATCGTCTAGCAATGGAGCAACGTATGCTAGACCGTGCTGCGTAAAACCATGACCGTTGACTGTAGCTTGTCAGCGTTGCTAGTTGCTAGACTAGCATGCGCTCACGAGCAACTTTTGTCCATCATAACTACACAAAAGTCTCTTATCAACTTATATTGTATGTAACATATTACCCATTTCTCTTTTTACCCACGATGGCACGAAGATGGTATGGACGTTTGGCGTAAGAGGTCGTGTGTTTGTTTGTTTTTTGTTTGATTGCTAAACGGTGAGGACTAAGAATCTGCCAATTGTAAAAGAATATTGTGGCTATACCAGGTATAAACTTTGACACTATGCTCTAGGTTCTAAGGTTATAGATCACCAATAGACGATGCAGTTCATTGTAGGTATGTAGTTTAAAAAAAATACCTAAGTAACTTTATGTGTTCCACTTTATATAAGTAAGCAGATATAATCATTTTCCGTTTCCGTCCCCAGAATTCATGATAAATTGTAAAATTTTGCAACTCATTTTAGCGATAGCGCCCAATATTTGAATCCTCAATCATCGCGACGACGCGACGGTTTCGATGTTAAGATATCTTTGAGTCATTTATTTGCATAATATCTTCATCGTTCTTATTTTATTATTCCATTTACCTAGTTACTTAGCAACTTTGTGCGCTTGCTTTTGAAAGCATTTCGGTGTACAAAACTTTGTGGCAGCGAAACTATATGTACTTACATCTACCTTTTTGTATTAATCTACAAGTTAGCCTCAAGCTATCTCATTACCTGGGTAAGTGGCAGTGCAGTCAGATAAGATTACCAAGGAGATCTCAATTAAAGAGATTTTGAATCGTCGTCTTCGTCTCAGCTGGACATAAGTCTCTTGCGCCGCTTGTATCTAACAACTCGTCTGATGTCGTCGGCTCACCGAGTGAGAAGATCTTTTGTAAATCTCCCTCTGATTCATTTCTGATCGCAAACTATGGCCCTCGTAAGAAAGTTCAGAGTCAGTGGACGATGACGATCGATGACACAGTGAATACTTAATATTATACAAGCTATAATTTAAAAATTAAAAAAACCCGACTGCCATGCTAAAAAACGAACTAAAAAATATAATAAACTACCACCATACCACTTACAGTGTAGTTGTTATTTATTTTGTTTTTCATGATTTGTCACTCCAAATTGATTTAAAACATATAGATTGTATACATTTTCGTACTCGCCTTTTAAAGCCCTTTATTTTGATACCCCACTCGAGGGTCTTGAAGAAAAAATTTTTTTCAGCCCGCACATTAAAGTGCATAACATTCGCCATTTTGATTTTTTATGAATTTTATGTACCCAGTAACATTTGCGCCGTCAAGACAAATCTAATGACGTATAATTTATCAAAATAGGTTGAGCCGTTAAGTAGTTACGATCTGACATAGGAAACGGTCATTTTCTACGATTTATCACTCCAAATTGTTTCCAAATATATAAATTTATACATTTTCGTATTTGCCTTTTGAATCCCTTTATTTTGATACCCCACTCGAGGGTCTTGAAGAAAAAATTTTTTTTTCAGCTCGCACATTAAAGCGCATAAAGTCCGCCATTTTGATTTTTTTTTAAATTTAGGTACCCTATAACACTCGCGTCATTGAGACAAATCTAATGACGTATCATTTATCAAAATCCGTTGAGCCGTTGATTAGTTACAAGCGGACATAGGAATGGACATACATACACACAGGTGAAACACATATACCCAGTCGGGTAAATAAATAAATAAAATCAGCCAAGTGCGAGTCGGGCCTCGCTCTTTCAGGGTTCCGTACATAATTATGAACAATATAATATTTTGGGTCTAAGAAATATTTAATTTCAGAAATTAAAGCTAGACATCGCAACAAACCGTGAAAGAAAAACCCAAAAAAATGTTCGTTTATTTTGGTCACAGCTTATAAACTATTTAATAAATCGTTGTTTTCAGTATTTGTTGTTTAAATAGAGCATATAGTACATAATATACTGAAATATCATATTCCCAACTAGTTTAGTTTTTGAGATAGCCCCCGTCACAAAAATGGTCTAAAACTGACAACTTTGATGGCCTCCCATTCCCTTATTTTTTGAGATAAAAATTAAAAAAATATATATTTGTACTCTACTTAATGAGTTCTAAACAATGATACCCCACAAGCTAGGGTAAAGAAAAAAATTTTTTTTTCGGCTCCTTTTTCATGTATGGGAGCCCCCCTGAAAAATAATTTAATTCAATTTCTAATTCAATATTTGATTTTGGGTTAACGTTTTACACTAAATACCAAAATTTCAGGTTTGTAACTCATTTCGTCTGCGAGCTAGAGACCTGTGACCGGCGGACAGACGGACAGACAGACAGACAGACAGACAGACAGACAGACAGACAGCCGAGTGACATTAATAGGGCTCCGTTTTTTACCCTTCGGGTACGGAACCCTAAAAACTACTTATGAGCATTTACGTGAACTACAAATAGCAAATGAATGAAGTATAGTGACCGCAGAAATCCGTGCGAGAGATCTCGTTTGAAATGATCTCGATGACGATTAACTGTATGAAAAAGTCACGACTAAATCACAGATTAAATATTCTTATTTTATAACAAAAAGAAAAAACTATTTAAGCATTCTTAAAAATAAAATTCTCGGTAAAAGAAAATATATAGGGTAAAACCCGGATAGATGCCGCAGTTGGATAGATGCCTCAGTGTCAAAAAACCTGACTTCCCAAACTCGTGACTAAAAATTGATAGTTTAAATAAGAAGCGCAGGCCCCCCAAACCTCAGGCCCCTACATACATTTGTATTAAAACAATTTGTTTCGCTTGTGCGTGTGATTATCTCCGCAGCGAACGCGGCAAATCCTTCAAAGTTTTAGAGGCGAGTATTTGCCGTTGTATAACTTTTGAAGTAGTAGTAGATTCTGTTATATTTTTTATTATGTCAATACACTGGTTCAATAAGTGTACACCTAAGTGTAAATAATCGCTCTTTAGTTTTTAGTTTATTTAATAAATAAAAGGGCATCTATCCATATCAAAAAGGATAGTTGCCTCGATTTTTCGAGGTATAGGTGCCCTTAGAGGCATCTATCCCCTAATATACCTATAGATATATCAAGTATTTTTTTTTCAATATTTTTAATGTTCTTTTATATTTTTATTTCTTTTTTCAATAAATTCCTGATAGTTTTAATATTCTTCGGGGCATCTATCTCTTTCAGCCCGATCTGTCCAGTGGTTTGAGCTGTGCGTTAATAGATCAGTCAGTCAGTCAGTCAGTCAGTCACCTTTTCCTTTTATATATTTAGATAATAAAACCTTATAAAACTATGTATTTTGCTTATTTTTTTCATAGGGCATCTATCCTTTTTAGTATTTTCATAGTGGGGCATCTATCCACACAGGTAGGCATCTATCCTCAAAAAAAAGGGTCTGCAAAAAGTTAAATTCTGTAAAATCTGTAATCGTTAGGACAACAAAAACAAGTCATAATGGAACCCAAAAGATTAAACTAGCTATATTCATAAATATTATTTGTGATAAATTAATATTTTAAAAGTTAGGAGGCCATTTCAAAAAGTGGGGCGTCTATCCGGGTTTTACCCTATTGGATCAAAAACAGCTGCGTCTATGCTGAATTATTATAGCAGTTATAGATAATTTTCTAATGCCAATTATCGCAAAGTTTTGGATGTACTCATCGCGTCTAGACGAATCAACCATCAGAGGATTAATGTAAGGCACATTCTTAATTAATTCCTGAAAGCAATCTTAGACTCGTTTCAAAATACGTTTGAACCAAGTTAAATTACTTCTTTATACTCAGTTCAAAGTAGAATTCCTCTCTTGATATTTATTTTATAAAATAATAATGGAATGAATTAAGTATCAAATGGAATTAGAATAACAAAGCTTTTTAACCGACTTCAAAAAGTAGGAAGTTCTCAAATTTCGTCGGAATCTTTCTTTTATGTATGTCCCCCGATTATTCAAAGACGGCTGGATCAATTTGGAAAATTCTTCTTTTGTTTGAAGAGTAGGGCCCACCTGGAAAGTATCTTTCCAAGTTGTCCCATAGTAGTCATTAGGTCAGGATCTGATGATGGAATCCCGGAGAAATCGAAGAAATTTTATGGTATATTGAAATCAGTTTAATTTTTCCTAAAATACCTACCTACTTATAACTTGTGCGTAACGTGTAGAATTGTAAGCACCATTCCGAACCAGTGGTAGATTCATTTGTCGATTCAAAAGCACTTGTAAAAGTTTATCTGAATAAAAAATATGTCTTAGACTTGCCTTTACACAAGTTTAAGAACTCTATTAAAAGTATGCTCATAAAAAAAAGCTTATTATACAATTGAAGATTATATAAACGATAAAAAAGCTTGGATTTAACTCGTTCCAGCAATGCGCGAGACGGCATTTCAATCATGTACTTACATTAATAATAATAATTGTTATAATGTTATTTTTAAAAAAGAGCAACCGCCGAGTTTCTTGCAGGTTCTTCTCGGCTGGAACTGCATTCCGAACCTGTGGTAGATTCAGTTGACGATTCAAAAGTACTTGTAAAAGTTTATTTGAATAAAAAACTTTTCTATTCTATTCTATTCTATTCTATGTGTATAGTGTTACATACCAATTTCAGTAGTCCATTCGTGTGTAATATTTGTACCTACGTGTAAATAGAGCTGGGAGGGGCAGTTTTAATTTAGAACACCTCCACCTATTGTGCACTTTGTTCGGACTTTATTTCCATGTCAAGGTCTTTGTTGCCAGCTCAGCTCCGGGACGCCCTCGAGTGCAGTGTAAATTAATCATACAGCAACTCAAACACTTACATCTTTACTTCTAAGTGTAGCGCTGTTGATGCATTTAGAGAAATCGTGTTGGAAACACATTGAATATTGTATGAAGAGGCCGCTTACCTTTTTACTCTTATATACTACAAGCAGATACCTGCGACTTCGTTCGCGTGGATATTGGTTTTTAAAAACCCCGTAGGAATCATTTTGTTTTTCCTAAGCTCCTTTGAGTTCATACCTTACTAAAAACTGTTAAAAGTTCACTGGCGGATGTTTAGGTAGATCAAAATGTAAACATCCGCCAGTGAAAGTCCCATCAAAATCGATCCAGCCTTTCAGAGATAAGTCAGTAATTTTTAAAGTATTTCCTTTCTAACAAAAAAAGAATGAATTAAATCGGACCACGCGTTAATGAATTACAGCTAAGTACACATTTTGACATTCATCCCCTCTCCCAAGGGAACCGTGCTGAATTTCGGGATAAAAAGTAAGTATCCTATATTTTACTAAGTAGTATGAAATCATGTATGTATGTAAATATAAATCATGCCAAGTTTCATTTCAATCCATCCAGTAGTTTTTACGTGATGCGCGCACAAACATACAGACAAACAGATAAACAGACAAACAGACAGACAAAAATTTCAAAAATAGTTTTTTTACGTTCTATTACTTATCCCTAACATCCCCCAGTTATTATATTGCAAAAATCTTTAATGTACAGATACGGCAAATCTACGATTTTATTATATGTATAGAAGATATAGAAGAAGATACAAGATTTAGCTTAAGTATCATAGAAAAGTCTACCCGTTTGAAGTCGGGGCGAGTCACCTAGTATCATCCTAGTACCAACTAAAGAGGCTATTTAACTACACTGTTCCTGTATTCGGTCGATAGTTCTATAAAATTTATAGTTTTCAGTGGCAGTACACGATAAAGGTACCATTATGTTTGTGATAAATATTCTGGTGATATCTGCATGTCAAGTAACTTGCGGCTCTCATGTATAATCGATAACGACGCGCAATCCGTGTTTCCAATAAATGTCTACGTCAACATGCTATTTTCATGCAACATTTCGCTGTCTCAATCTCTTGAAGAAACTTATTTCGATAAAGTTTAAAATATCGAATAAATAATATAACACTAACTGGCAGCAATATTTTTAATTAAAAAAAATGTATCACAGAATAATATTTTACAACGTGAAAATCGAACATAATCTCTTCCTGGAAGAAGCCAAGCTTATTATAGTTAATAGATAAAATATTGAGTTTGGATTTATAAGTCGGTAGCTGATTTGTTTACCTACAAATGTTCAGTGGCTTTTTGAAATAAATCAAGAGCTACACAATAAAATAAATCATCTCAATCACGGGTTGCCTCACGGGACGCATTGGTCTTTGTGATGCTGAAGCATAGATAATATTATTTACCTACCGTCTGTAATTCGACGATTTTTTTTAGTTCCATAAAATTCATAGTTTCCCCAGGAGATATACTCGTAGAGTTATGTAAGTGATGATCGCAACATGTTTCCAATACTTAAGCCTTTTTCAGCCTTTTCAATAAGCATTCAATATTCACTTCTGAATAAATACCGATTCATATTCAGCAAGTTATTTCCAATTCAATGATTTATCCCAAAACGGCTTTTCCTAAACGATTAGACGATCGTTAGTCAGGCCCGGATCTAGGGGGGGGCAGGCCGGGGCCCGTGCCCCGGGCGGCAGAATCAGAGGGCGGCAAATTCAAAATGCTGAGTACAGCATTATCGAAACTTTGCGATGATTGAACGCGCAGTATAGTAGTAAAATAATCTATAGGTCAATTATGGCGAATTATCTTTAAGGCAAACTAGGCACGTGCCTAGGGGCGCGAGATTACAAGGGGCGCCAAAATTAAGTAAGCAGGTGCTGCAAAGTTAGCACAGGTCTTTTGAAGCTGCAAACTTGGATTAGTACCTACCTATATCTACACGACTTTTATTGGTCCTAACAACATATTAAAAAATCAGAACTAGCCGTTAGTTCAGCCAATCAGGGGCGCCGCGCCGATGAGGTGCTGCCTAGAGCGCTGTCGACATCTAATCAGCCACTGTAATTTCAAACTGTTACAGGTCCAATTTTGTATTACATTGAAAATATTTTGAAAATTCTTTTGGATGGCACTGTATAATCTGATACTGAACCTAAAAATGTAATTTTTCATTTTTGTCTGTCTGTCTATAATCTTGGCTACGAATCACGCCGAATCTACTACGCCAGTCAAATCTTACATTAAAATCGCAATCAAACGGCAAGTTCTGATTTTTTAATATGATGTTAGGACTACTACCAGTAGTATTAATCTAATTTTGCAGCTTCGAAAAACCTATGCTAACTTTGCAGTACTCGAAAAACCGCGAAATTTTTGCACTTGTTTGGATTTTTCAATATAAGTCCTAAACTATGCATTTTTAACAAAATGTTTCAATACTTTTTTAAAGTAAACTAAAATTGCTACAATTTAAGACTAGAACCAACTCTGAAAATTCAATATTTACTGAGATACAGCTCTTCAAAACTTGACAATTATTTCCAAAAAAGTTAAATTTTAAGGTTTGGTCAATTTTAAACTCATATTACAGGTAAAGTTATATGAAAAGAAGTTGTAGTAAATATAATTAACTTTAATTTAAACATAAAACGACATTTTTAGGCCATATAGTTTATTTACAAATCCTGAAAATTCAAAAAATAAGAAAACTGCTTTTTTAACTTTAGTTTGTTTTGAAGATAGTTTGAAAGAAAAAAACCATATAAGTACATCCACGAAATATATGTATGTTTAAACTACTAAAAAAAATATTATTATTGATAAGTATTTATGAAACAAACCTGCATTACAAGGACATTATGAGTGCATTGAGTGCCGAGCAAAAGTCATAACCGGTCTAATTAGATTTGGTACACCATTTTTGCCTATAATTCTACCAATGAATATAAAATTATTTTGCTATAATCCGCTAACAGTGACAAATTTGTAGGCACAACACCACACAATCTTGTAGGCACAACACCACACAATCTTGTAGGCACAACACCACACAAATTCACCACAAAACAAACTCGACGATCGTTTCGCTCCGACACCGGAGCATCTTCAGGAGATGTCGACTTCACAACGGACGATTGCAAAGTGAGTTCGTGTCGAATGAGCGGTCTTATATATACTATCCCCGCTTAGTCATCTACCCTCCTTTCTCTTTCTCTCTGGCCACGCCCCCTAAATATGTTGAGCAACGGTGAAGATGACACATTTATTTGCTCATTCAGCAATTCGACACTTCTACCGCTGTGCCCAACTATTTCCAATTGTTCCAACACGCACAGTCTTAAACTTTTACAGCATGTGTGTAAAATTTCAAATGTATGACCCTCGTCTATCCTATGTCCACTATCCAAAAGATGTTTTGTGAAATGAGATCTTTGAGGCTGGTTGTTTCTAAAGGCAGCCATATGTTCTTTATATCGAGTTACAAAATTGCGCCCAGTTTGACCAACATATATAGCACTACATTCGGGGCACTTGAGTTTGTACACACCTGACTTTTGTCCATTATTTAATTTATCTTTACCATTACAAATTCTTCTGAGCGTATTATTTGTTCTAAAAGCAGCGTGTACATCATGTGATCTAAGAGTCCTAGCAATACGCTCAGATATTGGTCCGAAATAGGTCAAACTGGTTTTATATTTATTTATTTTGTCTGATGGCGCTGGATATAGGTTTTTCTTGACCTGCACTAACTGTTGTTTTCTAAGTATATTATTTACAATATTAGGGTTATACCCATTTGAACGCGCCATGTGATAAATAATATTTAATTCTTTTTTATAATTGTCTTTTGTAAGAGGAACGGACACTAATCTGTGTATATAACTATGAAAAGCTGCAAGTTTATGTTGCCAAGGATGGTATGATGATGCGGGTATGGTTGTGTCTGTATATGTAGGCTTGCGGAAGATCTCAAATTGATGTTTATTATTGACACGACTTATAGTTAAGTCGAGAAAATTTAGTGACTTGTTTTGTTCTATTTCCGACTTAAATGTAATTTTGGGGTGTATTTTATTAAGTTTCTCAACAAATACATCCAGTTGTCTCATTGTCCCTGTCCAACATATAATGATGTCATCGACATATCTGTAGTAATATAGAATGTTACTATTTTTTACAATATGTTTGTTTTCAAAATTATCCATAAAAATTTCTTTTTTAATATTTTTTAAACTTATTTTGAAAACAAACATATTGTAAAAAATAGTAACATTCTATATTACTACAGATATGTCGATGACATCATTATATGTTGGACAGGGACAATGAGACAACTGGATGTATTTGTTGAGAAACTTAATAAAATACACCCCAAAATTACATTTAAGTCGGAAATAGAACAAAAGCCTACAAGATTGTGTGGTGTTGTGCCTACAAATTTGTCACTGTTAGCGGATTATAGCAAAATAATTTTATATTCATTGTAAATCATGGAATTCCGCAAAGTAACGCCTGCTTCCATTCAACATATAATTCTACCCTTAAAATGAGTAATATACCCAACATCGCGGTCGAAAATTGTCCAAATCTTAAAAATTCAAAAATTCACTTTTTTAGAAAAAAAAAAAAAACAATTTTAGTGTTACTTTCAAAATATAACTATAGAAAATATTTAAAAAAATGCGTAGTTTATACTGGTGACCGATACTGGTGTATACCGAAAATATTGGTGGGGGCGGCATTTTTCAGTTTTTGCCCCGCCTCGAAAAAATTGAAGATCCGGGGCTGTCGTTAGTCCGAAATTAAGATACTTGAGATTCTTCGCGCGTCTCACGTAATAGGATCAAACCTATAAGAAGGAAACGATGAGAGATCAATAGATACCCTTTTTGGATGATAATATACCATTACCTACATAAAGCGTCAAGCCAGTTAAAGCAAACAAAGAAAACTATGTATATCTTATCTATTATATGTAAGTCTTATCTCCAAGGTGGGTTGTATAACATACTGGATTATGTGCCTTATAAAGTCATACTCGGCTGCTTCTATACTCTACTCCAGTATCTAAATACAAACTAAATAGGTACCTAGTTTACAACAAAACAAAACTAATTTATCAACTGAAATATGCAATAAACACCCATATTTTAGGAGACACGGTTTACTGGTTAAACTTATTAAAACTTTATGACACTCCACGGCACGGATCATCCAAACTGAAATTTAATTTACATTAGCTTACTCAAAACATTGTCCGATGTCCATTTCGTATTGATTAGTTTAACTGCGGGTTCGAACAGCATGATCGTAATTAGGTAAAACCCGCTACTAACTTCGTCCCGTGACGAAGAAAAATGGACGGCTTTACGCCGGCTTTAGGTAGCTAGCTACCTAAAATAGCGCCTTTCAAACCTATAGATAAGAAATAGAAAAGGGATAACGGTTTTGTATAGACTAATAAACTAAAATTAAAATTCGTATAAACTGGCTTTGCTAAAAGTCTAATATATTAAACTGAATGCTAAACGAGTGGCACAATAAGCCGTAATCTCCTATCAGACCGAATATTAAATTATTAAATAATCATGCTCTTCGTGAATTAAGGTGAATATTCGATGAAAAGTTAAAATTATTTTGCTATAATCCACAAAACATTCTAATTTGTATGGTATGGTATGGTATGTAACAAGCAGCATGTGCTACGCTTTGTTAGTCCTCATGGTGTTAAATATGCAGGAGAAACAAGCAACCAAGCGAACCCCAAGCACCACCACCATGTAACACCACACAAATCCACCACCAAAATAAACTAGACAATCGTTTCACTCCGACACCGGAGAATCCTCAGGAGATGTCGACTCTACAATGCACAATTGTAAAGGACTTTGCAAAATAATTTTGACTTTTCATCATATATTATGGATTTCAGCAAAGTAACGCCTGCTTCTATTGAAATCAAATTATAAGGTGCCTAGTATTTCTGCAATATGCCATGAAACTTAATGACGATTCAATCGCCGTTTACAAAAAGACACGGCAAATAGGTAGTAATATGTACAATTGTACATCTTCTATACATCTTCTATCTATATCTATCTATACATATAATAAAATCGTAGACTTGCCGTATCTGTACATTAAAGATTTTTGCAAAATAATAACTGGGGGATGTTAGGGATAAGCAATAGAACGTAAAAAAGCTATTTTTGAAATTTTTGTCTGTTTGTCTGTTTGTCTGTTTGTCTGTTTGTCTGTTTATCTGTTTGTCTGTTTATCTGTTTATCTGTTTGTCTGTTTGTCTGTATGTTTGTGCGCGCATCACGCAAAAACTACTTAATGGATTGAAATGAAACTTGGTATGATTTAAGTTCATACTAAGGAGTAACATATAGGATACTTTTTATCCCGAAATTCAGCACGGTTCCCTTGGGAGAGGGGATTAAAGTTAAAATGTGTACTTAGCTGTAATTCATTAACGCGTGGTCCGATTTCATTCATTCTTTTTTTGTTAGAAAGGATATACTTTAAAGATTACCGGGTAATCTCAAAAAGGCTGGATCGATTTTGATGGGACTTTTACTGGCGGATGTTTATATTTTGATCTACCTAAACATCCGCCAGTGAACTTTTAACAGATTTTAGCAAGCTATGAGCTCAAAGGAGC
The DNA here is from genome assembly GCA_920104075.1 of Melanargia galathea. Lineage (NCBI taxonomy): Eukaryota > Metazoa > Arthropoda > Insecta > Lepidoptera > Nymphalidae > Melanargia > Melanargia galathea. Next base: position 6,401,245 of record OV049863.1, read on the forward strand.
TTAGGAAAACAAAATGATTCACACGGGATTTTCAAAAACCAATATCCACGCGAACGAAGTCGCGGGTGTCCGCTTGTAGTTAATATAGTTCTGTTTTTGTCACTGACGACGATTGATTAATTAGAGTGCCCATATAATCAAAGGAGAAAATAAATGGGCTTCGCCAGAAGATTCGTTTCATCGTCTCTTCATTCAGTTTCACTAACTCAATCTTCGTTTTGCTATGGATTCGCTCCCTTCGTCACTGTTTCTCCTACTGGGCCTCTTATAGGCTCACTTCTATCAGAAACTTCTCCGCGAGCTCCTGGCTTTGCACTTTGCAAAAACACTGTAGGTGTAGGACAGACAAGACTGTTTAGACTGTCGTGGTGTTTGTCATTTAAAGGTTAAATATTCGATCTAATTAAAATTAGATTTTAATTATACTACTTATAGTCTTATTTTTACCTCATACTTCCTTACTGAAATACCTACAAAATACGATAAGTATAATAAACCTAGTTTTATTATCACTTTTGATCATGGTCATTCTAAAGTATCAGTCTAACGAATCATGTTGATATTAATTCAACACAATGTTGCGTTTTCGTGAAACTAAGTTTTAACATCGCTAATTTTAGAAATTGGGCCTTGAATTTATATCTTTACTTACTTTCTAAGCTTTAATGCTGCCTGCAGATAGTAGTAGAGTTGTCGTTGGCGCTGTGCCAGGTTTTGCGAATTGCGATACAATAACAACATTTATCCCAATCATGATTGCCACATGGATCAGAATAAATCAAATCAACGTCTTTTTAATTAAATCAAACCTGAACCAAGTTAAGACGGTTGTTTCTACATAAGTTCAATTTCCTTAAATTAATCCGGTCAAGATCAGAACCCGATATAACTTAAGAATTGTAAATTCCTGCATCCTTGTAGCTAAAAAGTTAATCTATCTACTTATCTATCTATCTATAATATAATAAAACTGTAACAGATCCAATTCTGTACATTGAAGATATTTTGAAAATTTTTATCGGAGGGCACTCTATAATCGATACTGAAGCCAAAACTGCAATTTTTTTCATTTTTGTCTGTCTGTCTGTCTGTCTGTATTTTGGCCACGCATCACGCCGAAACTACTGAATGGATTCGAATAAAACTTGCTACGATTTGAGTTTATACTCCGAGGTAGGACATAGGATACTTTTTATCCCGAAATTCAGCACGGTTCTCTTGGGAGAGGGGAAGAAAGTTAAAACGTGTATTTAGCTGTAATTCATTAACGCATAGTTCGATTTGAATTCGAAAAAAAGAATGAGTTTTTTTATTAGAAAGGTAGTATTTTAAGTATTGTCCCGTAAATATTTCAAGGTCATAGGTGTTTTAGTTCAAAAATGACAGACATTTATTGGGTTCACATAACTTGGGACCCGGATCTTTGAACGTACGGCTTATTTTAAATTGGCGTGCGTTTAAATTTATGTTCGTCGATCTGTCTATTTGTTCCAGCTAATCTCCGAAACGGCTGGATTGATTTGACGGAACTTTCAATGGCAGATAGGTGATTTTATAAGGAGTAACTTAGGCTACATTTCGTTTAGATACAAAAAAGGATTATGGGATCCAATCCGATCCTATATAAAAACCTATACCTATCCACGCGGACGAAGTCGCGGGGTCAGCTAGTAACACAATATGATGCTACAAAATCAACTCTAGGTACATACATATAATATAGGTAGGTACTCAAAGATTTTCTGTTAAAGCCCGGAAGCTGATTTCCGGAGCGGAACAAAGCCAATACGTTGAAAGCCATATTAAATGTAGGTTCGTAAGTAAATATACTTACTACGTTGTATTTCATAGGCAAATAAGCTTATAATGAAATAAAAAATTTAATTTTAACCGACTTCTCAGTGCTCAATACTGGGAGTATTGAACAAAAAAAATACCAACCAATAAACTAATCTATTCCTAAGTTTTAGTGAAAAGCGTAAACAAACTTTTCTCTGTTCTACGAACTACCGTTATAGGTTCCTACCTATAACGGTAGTTCGTAGAACAGAGTACGCCAACGGGGTACGGAACCATAACATGCTATCTTAATACTATACATACCTTGTTTTAATTAGGTTTTTGATATAAAATCTGGTACGAAATAATACCCGTACGCTGATTTGTGTAATTGCTACCCGCATTAGTAACTCTGCTTAATATCTTGTTAAAATTTTGTTATAATATGAAGATTTAGCTGGCGTTGGTCGTATGAATAATACTTTCTTTGATAAGTTTATTTTGTTAATAATAAGCAAAGAAAAAAACTAAAAACTATTTGGTTTTATTTACAGTAAACTTTGGAAGTGAGAAAGGACCTGCAGCATCACCGTATATGGCTCAGTCGACTCCCAGTCTATTATGAATGCTTCTGGTATAGTAAGACGCATATATATGCTATTAACATACGAAGCAGAACATATTATAAATTCTATGTTTATATCTGCTGTTAAAAAAAAATTGGCCGCAAAAAGATCATACCTAAACCTAAGTTGCAGTACATATTTATGAACTTTGGAAAGCTACAGTAATCCGCAACTACGCTGCCACGTGAAGCGGTCCTTACGTAGATAATTTGCATCTAAAGTGAGGTAATCTGGGTGAACGTGTACAAAGTAATGTTTGCTCTTAGCACCGGCAATTTAGCTGGGCTCAATGTTGTTTTAAACGTTATCTCGGCCTTACATAGCTGAGCTTTATTTCTATTTCATAGTTTTTAGTCTCCGTATATTTTTATATCCCACCATACATTGTTTTATTATATCTCAAAGGGATTAGCAGCGTTTACAATGAAAGCTCCCAGACGGCTTGTCTTTTTCCAACATTTGCAATAATTATCGTCATATTTCAACCAATTTGTAACAAAACTTCAACAAATTATACACCTAAATCTTACTCATGAATCACTCTGTCTATTGGTGGAAACCTGATCAAAAATCGTTCAGTAGTTTTTAAGTTTATCGTGAACAGACAGAAAGACGCAACTGGTGACTTTGTTTTGTAATATTATTTAAAAACCATTTTTTTGTGATATTATTTAAAAACTTATCATAATATTGAATACTTCGCCTAAGATATTAGTTCGCTATATCTATCTATCTATCTATCTATAATATAATAAAACTGTAACAGATCCAATTCTGTACATTGAAGATATTTTGAAAATTTTTGTTGGAGGGCACTCTATAATCGATACTGAAGCCAAAACTGCAATTTGTTTCATTTTTGTCTGTCTGTCTGTCTGTCTGTCTGTCTGTCTGTCTGTATCTTGGCCGCGCATCACGCCGAAACTACTGAACGGATTCGAATGAAACTTGGTACGATTTGAGTTTATACTCCGAGGTAGGTTATAGGATACTTTTTATCCCGAAATTCAGCACGGTTCCCTTGGGAAAGGGGATGAAAGTTAAAACGTGTATTTAGCTGTAATTCATTAACGCGTAGTTCGATTTTACTCATTCTTTTTTTGTTAGAAAGATAGTACTTTATATATTGTTCCATAAATATTTCAAGGTCATAGGTTTTTTAGTTCAGAAATGACAGGCATTTATTGGGATCAAATAACTTGGGACCCGGATCTTTGAACGTACGGCTTATTTTAAACTGGTGTGCGTTTAAATTTATGTTTGTCGATCTGTCTATTTGTTCCAGTTAATTTCCGAAACGGCTGGACCGATTTTGATGGAACTTTCTGGTGATGTTATAAGGAATAACTTAGGTTACATTTAGTTTAGGTACAAAAAAGGATAATGGGATCCAATCCGATCCTATATAAAAGCCTATATCCACGCGGACGAAGTCGCGGGGGTCAGCTAGTAATATAATAAAACTGTAACAGATCCAATTCTGTACATTGAAGATATTTTGAAAATTTTTATTGGAGGGCACTCTATAATCGATACTGAAGCCAAAACTGCAATTTTTTTCATTTTTGTCTGTCTGTCTGTCTGTCTGTCTGTCTGTCTGTCTGTATCTTGGCCGCGCATCACGCCGAAACTACTGAATGGATTCGAATGAAACTTGGTACGATTTGAGTTTATACTCCGAGGTAGGACATAGGATACTTTTTATCCCGAAATTCAGCACGGTTCCCTTGGGAGAGGGGATGAAAGTTAAAACGTGTATTTAGCTGTAATTCATTAACGCGTTGTTCGATTTCACTCATTCTTTTTTTGTTAGAAAGGTACTACTTTATATATTGTCCCGTAAACATTTCAAGGTCATAGGTTTTTCAGTTCAGAAATGACACACATTTATTGGGTTCAAATAACTTGGGACCCGGATCTTTGAACGTACGGCTTATTTTAAACTGGTGTGCGTTTATATTTTATGTTTGTCGGTCCGTCTATTTGTTCCAGCTAATCTCCGAAACGGCTGGATCGATTTTAATGGAACTTTTAATGTTATAAGGAGTAACTTAAGCTACATTTAGTTAGTAGTACATAAAAGAATTATGGGATCCGATCCGATCCTATATAAAAACCTATATCTACGCGAACGAAGTTGCGGGGGTCAGCTAGTTCTTTTTATATTTTTCTATCATATCTTTCTAAAAACTACATTCTTACTATTACTTCTGACATTTACATTCTTCTAAATTATATGTATGTAGTGATTTTTTGTTCACTCTCAATTTAATTATTAATTTGATTTACCTTAAGACTTTTATAAGTTTATACAAGTAATTTATTAAATTAATTAAGTAGAAAGGCAAAGTACTCTCAATAATGGAATCTCGTGAATTGGCTCCGACGCACTTCCGTTATTTAATTAAGATGAAATTTTCCATATTGTTGTACCGTTCTGTAGATCCGATGAAAATTATAAAAATTATATTAAGTGATAACAGTAAGCATGTAATTAATAAAATATAATCGAAGTAGGTCTCCAATTATATAGGTAGGTACATATTTAATTTAATTTATCGTATCGTATAGATGGGCTTCGGTTGAACATTCTGGAATATTATGTACGTTTTTATTTTCTTTTAAGCCGCAAATTTTTAACTTGGATATGTACCATGAAGAATGTCTAAAAAATACGATCCCTTAAATTTTTACCTAAACTAAATTGAATTGACAGTTTTAAATGTAAAAATCACTTTTGCGCAAGGAAAAGGATCTTGCAGATTGTGTACAACATTTAGACCATTTTTGTGACTATCTCAAAAACTAAACTACTTAGTTAGGAATATGATATTTCAGTATATTATGTCCCATATTATATGCTCTATTTAAACAACAAATACTGAAAACAACGATTCATAAAATAGTTTATAAGTTGTGACCAAAACAAAAGAACATTTTTAGGGTTTTTCTTTCACGGTTTGTGTCGATGTCTAGCTCGGAAATGAAATATTTCTTAGACCCAAAATTATGTTGTTGTTTAGTTTTAATTATATTGTTCATAATTATGTACAGAACCCTAAAAGAGCGAGGCCCGACTCGCATGCCTGATTTTTTAGAAATTAATACTTTACAAAGCACACTGTGTTACAAGCACACGGTCCTAAACAAAAGGATTTTATTTTTGAGGCGGTCGAACAATAAACCATATAACTTTACTCGTAATAATACTATAAGCCAACGTACGGAACCCTCAGTGCGCGAGTCTGATTCGCACTTGGCTGGTTTTTTTTAAACATTAAGCCTCCTTGCGTCTCGAAACCACAATAATATATAGATATTAAGTTGATTCTTATAAAAATGAGTCGAGAGAGATATAACTCGGGATGGAAGAATTTCTAAGGAACAGCCAGTCACCATTTAAAGAGAATCGTCAATACCCCACACTGCCGCTGGTCGATGCTCGATAGGGCCTGTGAATTCAAATAAGTAACTATAGTAGGTATAGGTAGGTATTTTCCGAACGTAATCAATCTGATTTATTATGGCAGTTTTGGTGATAAATCGTTTTCTAAAATTGGTACCTTGGTCCATTTCGTATGGGTACTGAGGAATTGGTGTCCTAAAATTCGTAGGTACCTATTTTATTTTTAACCCCCAACGCAAAAACGATGGGGTGTTATTAGTTTGACGTGTCTGTGTGTGTGTGTGTGTGTGTGTGTGTGTGTGTGTGTGTGTGTGTGTGTGCGTGCGTGCGTGCGTGTGTGTGTGTGTGTGTGTGCGTGCGTGCGTGCGTGCGTGCGTGCGTGCGTGCGTGCGTGCGTGCGTGCGTGCGTGCGTGCGTGCGTGCGTGCGTGCGTGCGTGCGTGCGTGCGTGCGTGCGTGCGTGCGTGCGTGCGTGCGTGCGTGCGTGCGTGCGTGCGTGCGTGCGTGCGTGCGTGCGTGCGTGCGTGCGTGCGTGCGTGCGTGCGTGCGTGCGTGCGTGCGTGCGTGCGTGCGTGCGTGCGTGCGTGCGTGCGTGCGTGCGTGCGTGCGTGCGTGCGTGCGTGCGTGCGTGCGTGCGTGCGTGCGTGCGTGCGTGCGTGCGTGCGTGCGTGCGTGCGTGCGTGCGTGCGTGCGTGCGTGCGTGCGTGCGTGCGTGCGTGCGTGCGTGCGTGCGTGCGTGCGTGCGTGCGTGCGTGCGTGCGTGCGTGCGTGCGTGCGTGCGTGCGTGCGTGCGTGCGTGCGTGCGTGCGTGCGTGCGTGCGTGCGTGCGTGCGTGCGTGCGTGTGTGTGTGTGTCTGTTCCCCTGTGGCGTTCAAACGGGTGGACCGATTTGAATGCGGATTTTTTTTGAAAGGTGAATTAGTCGAGAGTGTTATTAGCTATATTTGATGAAAATCGATCCAAGATGGCCGCTGCTACAAAATGGCGGATTACATATTTTATCACAACTCCCTTAATATGGGTATCAAATGAAAGAGCTTGACTAGTAGAATAGCACTATACAAATCCAAGATGGCCGCCGCCACAAAATGGCGAATGTCGGGGTTTTTTTTAATTTTTAATTTATACTTGTTAACCAACACAATTTTGTTAAAATTTTGCTCAAAGATCTTTCCATTTAAATTTTTCTAGACAATAAAAGTAAGTAGGCGTTGAATCAAACACGGCGTTAATAATAATTTACTTTAGTAGCCTTTTAAATGTTTCGTTTCAGGGAACACAACATTGTTTGTTTATTATTACTTTGTTTGCGATACAATGAAGCTTTAATCAGAATTTCGGTAGGTATTGGAAATAAAATGAAAGTCCATCAAAATCGTATTTAAACATACAGATCCAATACAGAGTTCATTGATAATAATTTATTTTATTGTGTCAAATAAAATTGTATCTAACCATTTCTTTCTCTACTTACGTTTTTTTTATCTTCACATTTCAATTGTTTTTTACGTTCTGCTCATGGCAACACCTACAAGGGCCATGTAAAGTCAAAGTTCTTTATTCAAAATTGATCTGGGAACTGTACATCTTCTATCTATCTATCTATAATATAATAAAACTGTAACAGATCCAATTCTGTACATTGAAGATATTTTGAAAATTTTTATTGGAGGGCACTCTATAATCGATACTGAAGCCAAATCTGCAATTTGATTCATTTTTGTCTGTCTGTCTGTCTTTCTGTCTGTCTGTCTGTCTGTCTGTCTGTCTGTCTGTCTGTATCTTGGCCGCGCATCACGCCGAAACTACTGGATGGATTCAAATGAAACTTGGTACGATTTAAGTTTATACTCCGAGGTAGGACATAGGATACTTTTTATCCCGAAATTCAGTACGGTTCCCTTGGGAGAGGGGATAAAAGTTAAAACGTGTATTTAGCTGTAATTCATTAACGCGTAGTTTGATTTCACTCATTCTTTTTTTGTTAGATAGATAGTACTTTATATATTGTCCCATAAATATTTCAAGGTCATAGGTTTTTTAGTTCAGAAATGACAGACATTACAACCCTCAGTATTGGGTTCAAATAACTTAGGACCCGGATCTTTGAACGTACCGCTTATTTTAAACTGGTGTGCATTTAAATTTATGTTTGTCGGTCTGTCTATTTGTTCCAGCTTATCTCCAAAACGGCTGGATCGATTTTAATGGAACTTTCAATGGCAGATAGGTAATGTTATAAGGAGTAACTTTGGCTAAATTTAGTTTAAGTACATAAAAGAATTATGGGATTCGATCCGATCCTATATAAAAACCTATATCTACGCGAACGAAGTTGCGGGGATCAGCTAGTAATATAATAAGACTGTAACAGATCCAATTCTGTACATTGAAGATATTTTGAAATTTTTTATTGGAGGGCACTATATAATCGATACTGAAGCCAAAACTGCAATTTTTTTCATTTTTGTCTGTCTGTCTGTCTGTCTGTCTGTCTGTCTGTCTGTCTGTCTGTATCTTGGCCGCGCATCACGCCGAAACTACTGAATGGATTCGAATGAAACTTGGTACGATTTGAGTTTATACTCCGAGGTAGGTTATAGGATACTTTTTATCCCGAAATTCAGCATGGTTCCCTTGGGAGAGGGGATGAAAGTTAAAACGTGTATTTAGCTGTAATTCATTAACGCGTTGTTCGATTTCACTCATTCTTTTTTTGTTAGAAAGGTAGTACTTTATATATTGTCCCGTAAATATTTCAAGGTCATAGGTTTTTAGTTCAGAAATGACAGGCATTTAGTGGGTTCCAATAACTTGGGACCCGGATGTTTGTACGTACGGCTTATTTTAAACTGGCGTGCGTTTAAATTTATGTTTGTCGTTCTGTCTATTTGTTCCAACTAATCTCTGAAACAGCTGGATCGATTTTAATGAAACTTTCAATGGCAGATAGGTGATGTTATAAGGAGTAACTTAGGCTACATTTAGTTTAGGTACAAAAAAGGATTATGGGATCCAATCCGATCCTATATAAAAGCCTATATCCACGCGGACGAAGTCGCGGGGGTCGGCTAGTAATATAATAAAACTGTAACAGATCCAATTCTGTACATTGAAGATATTTTGAAAATTTTTATTGGATGGCACTCTATAATCGATACTGAAGCCAAAACTGCAATTTTTTTCATTTTTGTCTGTCTGTCTGTCTGTCTGTCTGTCTGTCTGTATGTCTGTCTGTCTGTATCTTGGCCGCGCATCACGCCGAAACTACTAAATGGATTCGAATGAAACTTGGTACGATATGAGTTTATACTTCAAGGTAGGACAAAGGATACTTTTTATCCCGAAATTCAGCACGGTTCCCTTGGGAGAGGGGAAGAAAGTTAAAACGTGTATTTAGCTGTAATTCATTATCGCGTTGTTCGATTTAACTCATTCTTTTTTTATTAGAAAGGTAGTACTTTAAGTATTGTCCCGTAAATATTTCAAGGTCATAGGTCTTTTAGTTCAGAAATGACAGGCATTTATTGGGTTCAAATAACTTGGGACCCGGATCTTTGAACGTACGGCTTATTTTAAACTGGTTTGCGTTTAAATTTATGTTTGTCGATCTGTCTATTTGTTCCAGCTAATTTCCGAAACGGCTGGATCGATTTTGATGGAACTTTCTGGTGATGTTATAAGGAGTAACTTAGGCTACATTTAATTTAGGTACAAAAAAGGATTATGGGATCCAATCCGATCCTATATCCACGCGGACGAAGTCGCGGGGATCAGCTAGTTTTTGAATGTATATATTTATTCTAGAAGTGAGTTAATGTTGATAAATAATGAATGCTAACGAAATCTGGTATGGGTGTTTCCTAGCAGGAAATTTCGCTCAAAAAATACTTATACCTTTTACTACAAATAAAAAACAAGTACTTACCTACCTAGTACCACTTTTTTGCATCCAGCATCCCTATCGTTCAAGAACGCCTTTTACTTAGATTGCAATGCGGATGAAGTAAGTAGATTGAATGTCGTGCAAACGAGTATTGATTTGTACAAGAGCAAAGCATCGTACGATTCGATTACTGTACCTACGTCTAGGTATAACGAGATACAACGATGAACAAGACATTTGATTTTATTTTTCTTAGTTTAGCTTCAGATGCTTTGTCCTTGAATAAAATTAAATACTCAACGTTGATGTCAATACATAATTATAAATTCTATATTGGTTTAAGTAACTAGATAGCTACGCTACACGATCATTATAATTGTATGTTAAATATAAACATGTAATATATTGTAATTAAAGTACTGTTTTTGTCTTTTTACAATAGTTAGAAACCAAAAACAGTAAGGCTGTTGTTGATTAAAACTTACACTTAAAATATTTATGCGATTCTTTTTAATGCTGGCATAAAAACATAAGATGACTTTTTTGATGAGAAGATTTTTTTTATCAGTAATAATATCTAAAATGATTATTTTGGACATTATTGGTGGACTACCTTTGACCTTAGACAAAACCTCGGAATGCCCTGCTAGGGAAATACCTGTTATTTTTAGAATAGGTACCTACTTACAATTTACATAGTGACTTTTACATTTAATTAAGTTAATTTGTAAGATAAATGAAGCAAAGAGAATTTCTGCTCTTGCATCTGTATAACGGACAAGAACAATCGGATTGTAGATGTAATATAGGTAAGTATATGCTAGAAATATTACCTTATGAATATGCAGAAACATGTTCATATACTTACACCGCACTGACATTGTATTTTACACTAGGTATAAGTTATAACTGCACGCTTCTAAGTCCAGCAGAGGTAGGTATTAGTGAGAACTAATTAAGCCCGTTACTTGTTAGCTATGCTATTAATTCAGTATGCATGTTAATTCCTGAATCCTGACAGGTTTCAAAGGATGCTAAGCTGCCACAGCAAATTGATTTACTAAGAATTAGGTACATACCTAATCGTACTAGTCTGTTCAAAAAAGAATCTGCGTGGCCAAACAGTGAACTAACGCGCTTTCGTATTGTATTTGTATTGCCCGCTAAACAAAAGCACAGCAGCGCCCTCAAATCCCACGTCGATTCTCTTTTTAACCCCCGACGCAAAAACGACGGGGTGTTATAAGTTTGACGTGTCTGTGTGTGTGTGTGTGTGTGTGTGTGTGTGTGTGCGTGCGTGCGTGCGTGCGTGCGTGCGTGCGTGCGTGCGTGCGTGCGTGCGTGCGTGCGTGCGTGCGTGCGTGCGTGCGTGCGTGCGTGCGTGCGTGCGTGCGTGCGTGCGTGCGTGCGTGCGTGCGTGCGTGCGTGCGTGCGTGCGTGCGTGCGTGCGTGCGTGCGTGCGTGCGTGCGTGCGTGCGTGCGTGCGTGCGTGCGTGCGTGCGTGCGTGCGTGCGTGCGTGCGTGCGTGCGTGCGTGCGTGCGTGCGTGCGTGCGTGCGTGCGTGCGTGCGTGCGTGCGTGCGTGCGTGCGTGCGTGCGTGCGTGCGTGCGTGCGTGCGTGCGTGCGTGCGTGCGTGCGTGCGTGCGTGCGTGCGTGCGTGCGTGCGTGCGTGCGTGCGTGCGTGCGTGCGTGCGTGCGTGCGTGCGTGCGTGCGTGCGTGCGTGCGTGCGTGCGTGCGTGCGTGCGTGCGTGCGTGCGTGCGTGCGTGCGTGCGTGCGTGCGTGCGTGCGTGCGTGCGTGCGTGCGTGCGTGCGTGCGTGCGTGCGTGCGTGCGTGCGTGCGTGCGTGCGTGCGTGCGTGCGTGCGTGCGTGCGTGCGTGCGTGCGTGCGTGCGTGCGTGCGTGCGTGCGTGCGTGCGTGCGTGCGTGCGTGCGTGCGTGCGTGCGTGCGTGCGTGCGTGCGTGCGTGCGTGCGTGCGTGCGTGCGTGCGTGCGTGCGTGCGTGCGTGCGTGCGTGCGTGCGTGCGTGCGTGCGTGCGTGCGTGCGTGCGTGCGTGCGTGCGTGCGTGCGTGCGTGCGTGCGTGCGTGCGTGCGTGCGTGCGTGCGTGCGTGCGTGCGTGCGTGCGTGCGTGCGTGCGTGCGTGCGTGCGTGCGTGCGTGCGTGCGTGCGTGCGTGCGTGCGTGCGTGCGTGCGTGTGTGTGTGTGTGTGTCTGTCTGTTCCCCTGTGGCGCTCAAACGGGTGGACCGATTTGAATGCGGTTTTTTTTGTTTGAAAGGTGAATTAGTCGAGAGTGTTCTTAGCTATGTTTGATGAAAATCGGTCCAAGATGGCCGCCGCTACAAAATGGCGGATGATATATTTTTTCACAACTCCCTTGATATGGGTATCAAATGAAAGGGCTTGACTAGTAGAATAGCACTATTGCAAATTCAAGATGGCCGCCGCCACTAAATGGCGAATGTCGGGGGTTTTTTAAATTTTCAATTTACACTTGTTGAACACACTCTTCTCAGTAAAATCACATATCACAATACAAGTACAAACTTTTTTTTTAATTCTACAAGTTAATCCTTGACTATGATCTCATCTGGCGGTAAGTTAGCCCAGTCAGTTTAGACTTCCAAGGTTACAATAATTCACACCTGGCTGAAAATTGGTAGGATTGTTCAAAACACTATTATAAATGAAATGTGAAAAGTCCTCATCGATCCGACACCTGGAAAAAAATTTACTCCTGGACACGCACAGTTTATTCACACTTGACTGAAAATTGGCGGCATTGTTCAAAACACTATTTATAAATGAAATGTAAAAAGTCCTCATCGATCCGACACCTGTAAAAAAAATTACTCGGGGTCAAAGGTCATAAAAACGGATTTCTAATCGGCATCGTACCGATCGTTTATCTAATCGCTTGGCGGCACATCTTTGGCAGTAACATGGTAAGTAGTAACTAGCCACAGTCGAAACTTCCCATCAGATCAGAGACAATTTAGAAATTATAAATTCCAAAATTTCCCTGCCGGGAACATGTAGGTTGACATTGCCCCATGAGACATGCAGTTTCCAACAGCTTTACTATTCTACTTTACCATAGTTTGTAGGAAAAGCAAACAACGTATTGTATTAACACTTCTAGCATAAATAAGATCTTTTAGTCCAGAGAATCTCCCGGTGCAAAGCACAGAGAAATTCGTTTTAAGAAAAATGAATTTGCACCTGCTTTGTTTTCTTTTGCTTTGTATTAGGTACAAAAAATCTTTCAAAAACCGAAACAAAACAGCGTTGGTAACGCTCAGTTTAATAACGCTCATATCTGAAGACAAGTCGGTTCGTGCTCAACAAACGCGATATAAAAATGGTAATCTGGCTTGTGTTTCTCGCTGCGGCAAGCAGTAAAAGTGGCGGTCTCATTTTATAATATTACCTATTTTGGGGTTCCTTAATGAAACAAGGAACCCTTATAGCTTTGTCGTGTCCATCTAGGTATACAGTGAAAAACAAGATTATTTCATTGAATTCCGCTCAAACAGACAAATCTGTAGTACAGTACAACGTGCACACTCTACAATGCACTCGTGAATAATACATTGTAGAGTCTATGTCTCCTGAGGATGTTCCAGTGTTGGAGTGGAACGTGTTTAGTGGATTTGATGGATAAGGCGATGATTAGTGGGTCACATGGCGTGGTCCACCAGAAGAAAATTGGTTGTCTGTAAAGTTGGTTTACGGACGATAATTTTACGTGATAACGACGACATAAGAAAACATTGGCTCTCTATCGCTTGTTCCGCGCTCTCGCTTGCACGCTCGGCTAGGCGGAACGTGAAAATAAGTCATGCTTTTTGGTGCGTGCGGCCAGCGTTCATCGATTTATAAGACGTTGTCACGTCAAAAGTAAATAGCAGATCAGATACTTGCAGCCCGAGCCATAAGGCAACCAGGCAGGAGACAAACACTCAACGAGTGTATAATTAGGTATTATTCAAATTGTGTACAACTGAATAGGCGCTAATTTTAACCGTGTAAAGATCGCTTCAAAACAGTGATTGCGATGAAACCACGTTTGTTCATAAAAGCTACATAAAACGAATAACTAATTTATGTAGTAGGTTTAATAACGCCGGTAGCTAGCCAGATATCGTACTTACTCGTGATTTTGTTTATACGACACACACACAATATGAAAATCGCAATAATGCGATGGTTCTGGCAGCGGAAAGCTATTAAAAACCTTTATTACCTGGTTTTTATTACCCTTTTTTCATAAAACAAATGCAGGTTTTTACAAATAAGTATTTAATGTTCCTATTCTATTAAATACGAGCGGATACCCGCGACTTCGTTCGCGTGGATATTGATTTTAATAATCCCGTGGGAATCATTTTGTTTTTCCTATGCTCCTTTGAGCTTAAACCTTGCTAAAAACTGTTAAAAGTTCACTGGCGGATGTTTAGGTACATCAAAATGTAAATATCCGCCAGTGAAAGTCCCATCAAAATCGGTCCAGCCTTTCGGAGATAAGCCAGTAGTCTTTAAAGTATCTACTTTCTAACAAAAAAGAAGGAATGAAATCGGACCACCCGTCAACGAATTACAGCTAATTACACATTTTGCCTTTCATCCCCTCTCCCAAGGGAACCGTGCTGAATTTCGGGATAAAAAGTATCCTATATGTTACTCCATAGTATTAACTTAAATCATGCCGAGTTTTATTTCAATCCATTCAGTAGTTTTTACGTGATGCGCGCACAAACATACAGACAAACAGACAAACAGATAAACAGACAAACAGATAAACAGACAAACAGACAAACAGACAAAAATTTCAAAAATAGCTTTTTTACGTTCTATTACTTATCCCTAACATCCCCCAGTTAATATTTTGCAAAAATCTTCAATGTACAGATACGGCAATTCTACGATTTTATTATATGTATAGATTTAAGAAACTTTTATTTAAGCTGAGACCTGAATCATCGCTTATCCTGACTTAAGTAGTCCATTTTAACATGGGTAAGCGTTACTTAAGTGCGGGTTTAGGTCACAAGGGCTATAAAATATGCGTTTCGTCGTCTAGTGACGTAGTCTATTGATGCATGATGATCGCACTCACAACACTCAGGCGCGCACTAAGTCACGCCGGGTATGGACTGCTTATGTCACACGTACTGTAAGTGTACTATTAAACTGCAACCAATTCTTTGAATCCCATAATGTTTAAGTTAATACCTACTTAAGTTATTGTCTGGTTGTATTTTTTTATCCCAAATCAAGAAACTTAACGATTTAGTATTTTAAGAAAGAGGTAAGATTTGGAATGTTTACCGTACGTTTACTTAATTATAATAAAGACCAACAAAAGCTCCTGTCTCCAAAAGAATGGCGTTCGCTTTAAAGCAAAACAATTTAAATGAAGGCGAATTCCGTATATAGGTACCTATAGAAGTAAAAGAATACAATCACACTAACCTAAAATAACTCGTTATTTTAACACTATCTAGAACTGAAATGGGAGTTAGGGGCTGTATATCAACCGTTACCTTTTGTGCTTTTGTTTTATCAACATTGTACACAAAAATCGTTTGATTTATTATGCTATCCCAACTATAGAACGCGGCACTCACTCGTTTATGCTTACGTAGTGGTATAAACTAACATTTATATCTTGTGTAAACACTCCACGCAACATTTGTTCAATAAATAAGGTAGGCAGACATTCACAATGCAAAATGGATACAGTTAGGTATATACACATTCAAATATAACGCTCATGTGGGAAACCGACGAAGGTACGGAAAGGACCTTCCGGCTACCCGATATGAACTCCGAAATGTACTATTCGGTAAGTAGTTTAAAATTTTAAACAACGAAAGAAAAATCATCTTTATGATAACTATTATACTATTTTAATTAACCCCCGACGCAAAAACGATGGTGTGTTATAAGTTTGACGTGTCTGTGTGTGTGTGTGTGTGTGTGTGTGTGTGTGTGTGTGTGTGTGTTTGTCTGTTCCTCTGTAGCGCTCAAACGGGTGAACCGATTAGAATGCAGTTTTTTTTTTGTTTGAAAGGTGAATTACTCGAGAGTGTTGTTAACTATGTTTGATGAAAATCGATCCAAGATGGCCGCCGCTACAAAATGGCGGATTACATATTTTTTCACAACTCCCTTAATATGGGTATCAAATGAAAGGGATGGGTATCAAATGAAAGGGCTTGACTAGTAGAATAGCACTACGCAAATCCAAGATGGCTGCCGCTACAAAATGGCGAATGTCGGAGGTTTTTAAAGTTTCAATTTATTTACTTTAATATTTTTATTTAATATTCGTTACAATATTCGATTTTCATTAATACGCAATTAAAACCTAAAGAATACTTAGGTAGGTTACTACCTACTAACACTGCAGCGTTTAAATGGCTGTGAAGACAATTTGCATTTAGTGTGCTAATTTAGGTCAAACCGTATAAAGTGGTGGTTTCTCTTAGCATTAGCAATTGAATCTAGCTCAGTGTCGTTTTCAAGTGGTTTAACAGCTTCACTTACCATGTGTGAAGTACAGTTGGTACCTAAGTTGGTATGATCCTATTTAGGTACTGACATCCTATTGACAACCTGTTTAATATGTTATTGTATAGCTTATTACATAGTCTTAGGTATAGCTTGTATTCCGGAGACCTCCTAGGCTACCGTAGCTGTAGACTTTTATTCCGGAAAAACAAAGAATTCCCACTGCATATTTAAAAAACCTTAATCCATGAGAATGAAATTACGGGCAACAGTTAGTAATAGAATAAATAATTAAAAGCTAAGGGATTTCACAAACTGCTTCAAATACACGCGTGCTCGCACAGCAGGCATTTTAAGGGCCTAGTGGCGAAACATTGTACACATCAGCAGTTACCTTTTCCCGTCCCACACAAAATCACAGATTTACGCACTTTCATAGATCGTGGAATAGGTACGAAACGCACTATCACGTGATAGTGTCCTCTCTGGGAAAGAAAATATGAAAATTTTTGCCTCTGGAACCCGATTTTCATTCAGAAACGTGCCTAAACGTAAGAATCTTTCTTTACTCTGCTGTCTACGACATCTTAAAACTGCCATAAAGATTAGGAGTTATTAAAACCTCGAAACAAAAAGTGCCTTTTTAACTAAGTAATTGAATATAAACCTTTTTTCTCTTGTCGGATCAGATAAGGAGCTGTTCTAGAATTTTCTTGTTTTTTTTAATTATTATACAAGAAATAAACTGTTACTTATAGCCCAGTCAAATTAGACTTTCAAGGCTACAATAATTCCCACCTGGCTGAAAATTGGTAGGATTGTTCAAAACACTATTATAAATGAAATGTGAAAAGTCCTCATCGATCCGACACCTGGAAAAAAAATTACTCCTGGACACGCACAGTTTATTCACACTTGTCTGAAAATTTGTAGGATTGTTCGGGACACTATTATAAATGAAATGTACAAAGTCCTCATCAATTCGACACCTGTAAAAAAAATTACTCGGGGTCAAAGGTCACAAAAAATTCAGCCAGGTGGGAATTATTGTAACCTCACCCCTATTTTTTAGTCTAATTTGACCGGGCTATTAGCTTTGTATCTGAATTCTTTTATCCTCAACGAACTGAGTTAATTTTAATTTAGTGGTACCTAGGTAACCGAGATAAGGTATTCCAATCACACGGAATTAAGCTAAGCACTAAAGTCAAAGTGTACATGGCGATTGTATTGCCGAATCTTCTTTACTCCGCTGAGACCTGTGTGCTTAGTCTAAAGCGGAGCACTCGAAAACGAACTCGAAAACTATTGATCGATTTCAGAGTAAAATAGACCTAAAATGGCTTGTATTAAGGTTTGAGTTCGCCAATACATTCAGCATTCGAACAATGCTGAATGTATTGGCGAACTCAAACCTTAATACAAGCCATTTTAGGTCTATTTTACTCTGAAATCGATCAATAGTTTTCGAGTTCGTTTTCGAGTGCTCCGCTTTAGACTAAGCACACTGGACGCTTTATCGCAAGCATATTCGTGTTCTGGACAGGTTTCACCTCAAGTGTCTACGTGATATCCAGAACATCAGGTGGTCCGACCGTATTAGAAGCACAGAGGTGTTGCGACGGGCTAAAGTCGGAGGCATTGAGACATACCTTATGCGGCGACAATTGCGATGGTGCGGATATGTTGTGAGAATGCCCAATGAAAGGCTAGGCTAAGCGCATCTTTTATTCTGAACTTAGGGACGGTAAACGGAAACAAGGCGGTCAGTTCCTTAGGTACAAAGATGTGCAAAAGAGGCTTATGACTAGGTGTAAGATCGACTCCTTTCGTTGGGAGAGTCTGGCTGAAAACCGAGGGGAATGGAGGCACTTGGTTCAGCAGAACATCACGGAATTTGAGGATAAAAGGAGGGCTGATCTGGACAATTACCGTGACCAACTCCATAGTAGACCTCCCTCCAATATAACCTATAATTATGTCAATGGTACCCTATCATGTCCTCACTGTGCACGTTTATTCAGTGCTAAAATAGGGTACATAAGTCACATCAGGGCACATGAGCGAAGCCCTTATTCATATAATATAAACAATTAACAGAGATCCAGTCGCTGTTGCCGAACCCGGCAATGGAATACATCATCACATCATCACCTAGGTAACCTAGGTAAACTAATTAAATATGCACTTACCTTACTTTATTTGCCCTACTCTACAATACACGATAGCAAAGTGTTTTTGCAATCGTGTATTGTAGAGTCTACATCTTCTAAGGATGCTCCGGTGTCGGAGTAAAACGATCGTCGAGTTTGTTTTGGTGGTGGATTTGTGAGATGTTACGTGGTAGTGGTGCACCTTGGGGTTTGCTTGGTTGTTTGTTTTCATGCAAAAACAGCAGGAGGGCTGACGTTATAGTATACATGCTGCATGTTGTGCCATACATCTACTTATTTTAGCGGATTATACATTTACAGTCAGCGCTCCAAGCGGAAAATTAGCGCAAAAAGTAGAACTCGGTAGTACTGAATTTACGAGTCTTTAGGGGCTTTAGACGGTTCGCGTTTCGTCTTGCCACTTGCGCGAATTATGTAAATGCACCTTTACAGTATTCGGCCATAAAGTATTGTCCCACGGTAATATCAATATCGGTCGATATTCCATTCAGTCTTTTTGGAAGAATAGCGGTCTCGAAACTAGGCCGCAGCACCCTCAAAAGGACTGTCAAGTGTCAGGTAATACCTACCTATCTGTCTTTGTCATTTAGGAGAATAATGGATGGTAGGTAATGGAGACAGATTTTAGCGCGCATTTGTATTGTGCGTAATATACACCAAAATACACGTATGAATATTTAACATCCACTCACTCTTCTTACTAAACTGTTATCGTGCTATAATTAATTAATTTTAACAACTGATTAAGTATATATTAAACTAACGAAGCGAGCTGCGTTAATACATTGACGTATATTTAACCCCCGACGCAAAAACGACGGGGTGTTATAAGTTTCACGTGTCTGTGTGTGTGTGTGTGTGTATGTGTGTGTCTGTCTGTTTGTTCTCTCGTAGCGCTCAAACGGGTGAAACTATTTGAATGCAGTTTTTTTTGTTTGAAAGGTAAAGTCGGGAGTGTTCTTAGCTATGTTTGATGAAAATCGGTCCAAAATGGCCGCCGCTACAAAATGGCGGATTACATATTTTTTCACAACTCCCTCAATATGGGTATGAAATGAAAGGGCTTGACTAGTAGAATAGCACTATGCGAATCCAAGATGACCGCCACCACAAAATGGCGAATGTCGGGGGTTTTTTAAATTTTTAATTTATAATTGTAAAATAGGTAGGTGCTTGAAGATATTGACGACTGTCTCCTTGGTCCACATTGGTCAGCATTTCGACTGCGAATCGCGGAGTCGATTTTCGATTCCCGGGTCGAGCCAAAAATTGTTAGGTTTTTCTGTCAAGATCTTTTCATTGCCAGGTCAGAATTGAATAAATATTATTTAAGATTAAAAAGAAATAAATACAATTGGTATTTTCGCAGACCGTAAATAAATAATAGGTAGGTACTATAAACACAGCATAGGTATCTATTATTAAGGCTTACTTGATTACAAATTGTCAGCTGTTCTATTTTGTACTGCTATAACCGCAATCTAGGCCTCCTTTTTACTTCAGTGAACATAAAATAAAATTAATGCGCGTCTCACTCGTAGACGACTGGCCCTAATAGCATTGGATTGTTTACGCTACGCTCAGACCTCGCTAAGTTGCGTTGGAATTCCCATCCCCTCCTTCCACCCCTTGTATTATGTTGAGCACATTCTCAATCTCAAAGTTCCTTCATTCGCCTCTATGTATATGGCTTGGCGTACCAAATTTCCGTGTTTAATATTCATTTTCTGTTACACAGTAGGTAACGACGGACTGTATCGAAACATTATTGTGCACAATATGCGATTTCAGGAATTTTACCAACGCATGAATTTAACAAAAGCAGCGCTAGCGTAAAGTTCATATTATTTAGATAAATCAACATAAAAATAAGTATAGGCAAGCGCACAAGTTAGACCTAGTATGTCCACAACTAGACATAGATCTTTTGTACTTTCACACGCCGCGATGTTGTGTCGCTTGTGTCCGATTATGACTCTAATTTGCATTTCCGTATATCTAGGGGGTCGGACAGCACTGCGTCTTCTACAAGGTCTCCATTCCAACACCTTGAGATCCTAACTATGTGCCCCGCCGATTTGCTCTCTCTCTTTTACTTCACAACCAATTTCATTAATTAGTGTGACTCTAAATAAAACTAGTGAACCAGTGTCACTGGTTCTTCTACGAATCTCTTCATTTCTGATTTGGTCAAGTAGTGAATTCCAAACATAATAAGTAGCTATGTATCTCCATCGCCCGCTAGGTACCTAGTTCTGAGCTTTTTTATGAGGCCCTTAGTTCGCGACTCTCAGAAGTCAGCGCCGTATATGTAGTAGGTATCTTACCCTAAAAGGCCAGGAATTTGGTTATCATTGCGTTAGTTTGTGTCCCTTGGGACTCATCGAAAATATTATATTGCGCAATTTTCCCTCGTGACATGCCGATACAGTGTGCTTAGTCTAAATCGGAGCACTCGAAAACGAACTCGAAAACTATTGATCGATTTCAGAGTAAAATAGACCTAAAATGGCTTGTATTAAGGTTTGAGTTCGCCAATACATTCAGCATTGTTCGAATGCTGAATGTATTGGCGAACTCAAACCTTAATACAAGCCGTTCAGCCGTTCCGAATCTTCGGAACGGCTGAACCGATTTTGACGGGACTTTCACAGACAAGTAGAGGATTAACCAAGGAGTAACATAGGCTACTTTTTTAACCGACTTTCAAAAAAGGAGTTGTGTTGAAATGAATGTTAAAAACGCCCTGATAGATATTTTCGCTGCGCGCGACGGCCGACACTCGCGCTACACGGAACTCCCCGCACCGCGCGCGCCGCGCGCCCCTGCGCCCTGCGGTCGCCGTACGCGGTACCGCGGTACGCCGCCGCGCGGCGGGGGGCGGGTGGACCAGAAATCTACTTATCCCTCAGTATTTGTGAAAAACCGAAATTCACGCGGGCGAAGCCGCGGGCAAAAGCTAGTCTACCATAAATTTCATATCACAGATACTTAATTAAAGGCTTGCAGGTCAGTCACTACGCTACGCTTTACTATCTATACTAATCTGGCAATAGTGTTATTTGACTATACTTTCAAGGGCCTAGTGACTCGAATAATAATCTCAATGTTCGCGCGATTAAAGATACAAAATCAACCGCGCGATGACCGCGTAATCGCTTTCTAATACGGCGACAACGCCTAAGTCTGATTCCGCGTTACGAGTTCAGTCCCTCACCCTTGCTTGCATGAGTTCGGCCCTGTTTACTGTCAATGTGTACGTGAAATTTGTATGTAGGCGTAATTGGCACGCCAATTTTTTTGTTATGTTATTTTCTGCTTCTCTTTATACGTCTGTGATTTGATGACGCCGCCCAACGCCGCCAGAATTAAAAATATGTGGCTAAGTTGTTATTTTTATATTGAAAATCTTTTACCCAAGATATCTAGAGATAGATAGAAATAGTTACAACAAAGCATATGAAGAAGAAGACATTGGAAACCCAACCTCTTCTTCTGATTGATTTACGGTAATAATTTTAATATTTTTGATTATTTATTATTTTCCTCGCAGGTGTAGTATAAAGCACTATGTATCCCTTCGGGAGAAAGTGCGATTCCTCTCGGGCGTATTGCGGCCCTACGGCCTACGGCCTCGGGCCTCAAACTACACCCTCGTAGTAATCGGTCACTTTCTCCCGTCGAGGAACAATGTACTATTACACACAAAACTTGTGAAAAACAATTCCCACCGTGGAGGGAAGTGTAGCGTTCGAAGTTGATGTTTCTTTATTTCAATGTTCGTATTTATTATAATTTTCTTCTGCTGCTTTTGGGACTTCAGGAAACATTTTCCTATAACATTAACCTATATTGAAAATACTTACCTACTTATTACTTACTAGATAAAGTGCCGTTACTTATCTGACCCATTTTATATTATTTCTTCTTTTATTAATATATATACACGGTGCAATTTTTATCGTCTTCCACAAGCAAACCAGTTAATGTATCCAGTGCCTACTATCTATTAGTATAATAATAATAAAAAATAAATAACATTCGAATGACTAATATTCAAAAAAAATAAACGAAAACGTTTCATTTAAAAACACCCTATGGCGAACATAATAACTACAGACCGCGGCGCGGCGACTCCGATATTTGAGGTCATTCACATCAAGTATACCTACCTATAGACTGTCTATTTTATTATTAGTTTTTAACAGCTCACGCCCATAAAGTTTCGTATTGTTTAAGTTAAAATTTCATACAAATAATATTGTACTTCATGGACGGGTACCGCCCCCTTAGTGATGTGCCACACATAAAGATTACTACGGTTGTGCCACAGATTACAAATAATTGGTAGAAATAAGTAAATGCTAAGATGTAAGTAAGGTGTAATAATATGTTATTTAATCAGGAAGACAGCAAAAAGTCTTCTTGACTAGATAACATACTTACTACAGTTTTATTAAAGTTTTTCTTCTTAGTATAAGGCATACAAATAAAATAACTAAGTAAAATAGCTTAAATTTTTTTATCACACGAGTCGTCAGAATCGTCATTTACCTATACTAGATTCGTCCGATGAGGAGTCTTCAGTAATTAATGATTAGCTCTTGTATGCATTAATTATCAAATGCAATATCACGGTTCAAATCAAACTTTATGACTCTTTTAGTTCTCTCCACCACACTTGCCCAGTTCTCAGCCGTCACGTCACGTCACAAGCATTTTTGAGTACCTAATTGCAACATTTTATTCGCTGTGAACCGGGGGCTTGTATTGTTTCTTGCAGCATGCCTTTTTACTTGTGCCCATATAAGTTCTATGGCGTTGTATTGTCAGTGATATGGAGGAATCCTAAGCACGATATGACCATATTATGCTGCCATTTCATCGATCACATACCGATATCGATATCAATTATTAGGTCCTTTAGGACATCACTATAACTTATAAGCGGCATAAAGCGGCCGGCTAGACGGGGCGGGGCATATTACATAACAAAGAACACCGCGTGCGCATCGTTGGCTGTCGGTTTCCATCAAAGAAAAGCGCGAGCGTCGACATTGGTTGACGGTCCACGTGGACTTTTACAAAATACGCTTCGCTATTGGTTGGCTATAATTTCACTTGTATGATAAATCTTTCCTTGAACTTGTATCCAAGTTCAATGGCTTGACCTAGTTTCTAAAACATTAAACAGGCTGTTTCATAAATGCTTTAAATTTTAATAATTTTTTATCACTAATATGTGTATTGTCCGGAACTAATTTTGAATATTACCTAAAGATTTCTTACATCGGATACCTAACTGGGGCCGCTCTTGATCGACGATGGAAAAAACACCGTGTATAGCTGCTCGTGCTGATTCATTGACTGACTCACTGATTGATCACCCCTCCTGTAAAATTTTGTATGAAAAATTTTTTTTTCACTAATGGTTTCGTATAGAGGACAAAAATTCATTCGGAACAAAAATATGGAGAGAGCTGATGATTGAGGATTTCGGAGACAGGTGAGCAGCACGCTTAAGGTATTGAAGATAGGTGGGGTGTGCTCGAACAAATGTCACTCGAAACGTCATCCAATTGGCAGTCAGCTGAAAAAAAATTCAAAATGGCGAAAAAAAGATGGCCGCCATACAAATTTCGTCGGTCTCCATCTCGAAGGGTATACAAGATGGAAGAGTGGTTTCTTCGCAAAAGATGATCAGGATCCGTAGGTCTACTCGATGAATAGAAAAAAAATTCAAAATGGCGGAATTTAATTTTCCATAGAAAATGTATGGCGAATATTGAAAAGACTACAAGTTATGAATTATGCAAGGCTGTGATCCGGTTATTTGGAGAAATCTCAAAGAAAAATATGGGAAAACATGATGATTGAGGGTTTGGAAGACGGTTGAGCAGCCCGGGCAGGGTATTGTAGATAGGTGGGAGGTGCTCAAACAAAAATTACTCGAAACCTCATCCAATTGCCACTGAGCTGAAAAAACCCCAAAATGACGGATTCAAGATGGCGGCTATACAAATTTCGTCGGTGTCTATCTTACTAAGTATACAAGATGTAAGAGTGGTTTCTTGGAAAAAGATGATCAATACTTAAAGATCTACTTGATGAGCAGAATGATTCGAAGTAAATATATGGAGAATGATAATGATCGAGGATTAGGAATATGGGAGAGATAGGTGAGGCTGCTCAAACCAAAATACCCGAAAGCGAAACCTCGCGGTCCGCTTGCGGGCCGCGCACCCACGCGCCCTACTAGTTAATATATATATAGCTGCTCGTGCTGATTCATTGACTGACTCACTGATTGATCACCCCTCCTGTAAAATTTTGTATGAAAATTTTTTTTTTCACAAATGGTTTCATATAGAGGACAAAAATTCATTCGGAACAAAAATATGGAGAGAGCTGATGATTGAGGATTTCGAAGACTGGTGAAGAGCACGCTTAAGATATTGAAGATAGGTGGAGGGTGCTCGAACAAATGTCACTCGAAACGTCATCCAATTGGCAGTGAGCTGAAAAAAAATTCAAAATGGCGAAAAAAAGATGGCCGCCATACAAATTTCGTCGGTGTCCATCTCGGAGGGTATAAAAGATGGAAGAGTGGTTTCTTCGCAAAAGATGATCAGAATCCAAAGGTCTACCCGATGAATAGAAAAAAAATTCAAAATGGTGGAATTTATTTTTCCATAGAAAATGTATGACGAATATTGAAGAGACTACAAGTTGTAAACTATGCAAGGCTTTGATGCGGTTCTTTGGAGAACTCTCAATGAAAAATATGGGAAGACATGATGATTGAGGGTTTGGAAGATGGTTGAGGAGCCCGGGCAGGGTATCGCAGATAGATGGGAGGTGCTCAAACAAAAATTACTCAAAACCTCATCCAATTGGCACTGAGCTGAAAAAAAAACAAAATGGCGGATTCAAGATGGCGGCTATACAAATTTCGTCGGTGTCTATCTCACCAAGTATAAAAGATGGAAGAGTAATTTCTTGGCAAAAGATGATCAAGAACTAAAGATCTACAATTTGATGAACAGAAAAAAATCAAGATGGCAAAATTTATTTTTTTCACACAAAATATACAATGGCGAATATTGAAGAGACTATAAGTTGGGAAACTATACAAGACTTTGTTTTAATAAGATATAAGAACTCTCCTTCTGGAAAATGATTCGGAGAAAAAAAATTGGAGAGTGATGATGATCGAGGGTTTGGAAGATGGATGAGGAGCACGGCCAGGGTTAAAGATGCTGAAAATGATAGAAGAAGGTGGAGGCTGCTAAAACAAAAATAATACTGAAATCCCCGCGGTCCGCTTTAGCGGGCCGCGCAGCCAAGCGCCCTACTAGTTAATATATATATAGCTGTTCGTTCTGATTCACTGACTCATTCATCGCCTCTCCTGTAAAATTTTGTATGAAAAATTTTTTTTTCACAAATGGTGTCGTATAGAGGACAAAAATTCATTAAGAGGAAAAATATGGAGAGAGCTGATGATTGAGGATTTCAGAGACGAGCGACGGGCACGCTTAAGGTATTGAAGATAGGTGGGGGGTGCTCGAGCAAATGTCACTTGAAACGTCATCCAATTGGCAGTCAGCTGAAAAAAAATTCAAAATGGCGAAAAAAAGATGGCCGCCATACAAATTTCGTCGGTCTCCATCTCGGAGGGTATAAAAGATGGAAGAGTGGTTTCTTCGCAAAAGATGATGAGGATCCAAAGGTCTACTTGATGAATTGAAAAAAAATTCAAAATGGCGGAATTTATTTTTCCATAGAAAATGTATGGCGAATATTGAAGAGACTACAAGTTGTGAACTATGCAAGGCTTTAATGCGGTTTTTTTGAGAACTCTCAAAGAACAATATGGGAAGACATGATTATTGAGGGTTTGGAAGTTGGTTGAGGAGCCCGGGCAGGGTATTGAAGATAGGTAGGAGGTGCTCAAACAAAAAATACTCGAAACATCATCCAATTGGCAGTGAGCTGAAAAAAAGTCCAAATGGTGGCCATACAAACATCGGTGTCTATCTCACCAAGTATAAAAGATGGAAGAGTGGTTTTTGCCAAAAGATGATTAAGACCTTAAGTTCTACTTGATGAGCAGAATGATTCGAAGAAAAAATATGGAGAGTGATAATGATCGAGGATTAGGAATAGGGGAGAGATAGATGGAGGCTGCTCAAACCAAAATACCCGAAAGCGAAACCTCGCGGTCCGCTTGCGGGCCGCGCACCCACGCGCCCTACTAGTTAATATATATATAGCTGTTCGTTCTGATTCACTGACTCATTCATCGCCTCTCCTGTAAAATTTTGTATGAAAAATTTTTTTTTCACAAATGGTTTCGTATAGAGGACAAAAATTCATTAAGAGGAAAAATATGGAGAGAGCTGATGATTGAGGATTTCGGAGACGGTTGAAGAGCACGCTTAAGGTATTGAAGATAGGTGGGGGGTGCTCGAACAAATGTCACTCGAAACGTCATCCAATTGGCAGTGAGTTGAAAAAAAATTCAAAATGGCGAAAAAAAGATGGCCGCCATACAAATTTCGTCGGTCTCCATCTCGGAGGATATAAAAGATAGAAGAGTGGTTTCTTGACAAAAAATGATCAGGATCGGAAGGTCTACTTGATGAATGGAAAAAATATTCAAAATGGCGGAATTTATTTTTCCATAGAAAATGTATAGCGAATATTGAAGAGACTACAAGTTGTAAACTATGCAAGGCTTTGATGCGGTTCTTTGGAGAACTCTCAAAGAAAAATATGGGAAGACATGATGATTGAGGGTTTGGAAGATGGATGAGGAGCCCGGGCAGGGTATTGTAGATAGATGGGAGGTGCTCAAACAAAAATTACTCAGAATCTCATCCAATTGGCACTGAGTTGAAAAAAAAAAACAAAATTGCGGATTCAAGATGGCGGCTATACAAATTTTGTCGGTGTCTATCTCACCAAGTATAAAAGATGGAAGAGTGGTTTCTAAGAAAAATATGATCAAGAACTAAAAATCTACTAGATGAACAGAAAAAAAAACAAGATGGCGAAATTTATGTTTTCACACAAAAATTTTTTTAGTGAAATTTCTTTTTTTAGTAAAAATTCATGCGGAGGAAAAATACTTATGGAGAAAGCTGATGATTGAGGATTTTGGAGACGGGTAAAGAGCACGGCTAGGGTGTTGACGATAGGTAGGAGGTGCTCAAACAAAAGTTACTCGAAACCTCATCCAATTGGCAGTGAGCTGAAAAATAAGTCCTAATCGAGGGTTTGGAAGAGGGATGAAGATAGGTGGAGGCTGCTCAAACAATAAAACACCCGAAAACAAAACCTCGCGGTCCGCTTTAGCGGGCCGCGCACCCACGCGCCATACTAGTTAATATATATATAGCTGTTCGTTCTGATTCACTGACTCATTCATCGCCTCTCCTGAACAATTTTGTATGAAATTTTTTTTTTTCAATAATGGTGTCGTATAGAGGATAAAAATTCATTAAGAGGAAAAATATGGAGAGAGCTGATGATTGAAGATTTCAGAGACGAGGGAATGGCATGCTTAAGCTATTGAAGATAGGTGGGGGGTGCTCGACCAAATGTCACTTGAAACGTCATCCAATTGGCAATGAGTTGAAAAAAAATTCAAAATGGCGAAAAAAAAATGGCCGCTATACAAATTTCGTCGGCGTCCAACTCGGAGGGTATAAAAGATGGAAAAGTGGTTTCTTCGCAAAAGATGATCAGGATCAGAAGATCTACTCGATGCATAGAAAAAAAATTCAAAATGGCGGAATTTATTTTTCCATAGAAAATGTATGGCGAATATTGAAGAGACTACAAGTTGTGAACTATCCAAGGCTTTGATGAGGTTCTTTGGAGAATTCTCAAAGAAAAATATGGGAAGACATGATGATTGAGGGTTTGGAAGATGGTTGAGGAGCCCGGGCAGGGTATTGTAGATAGGTGGGAGGTGCTCAAACAAAAATTACTCAAAACCTCATCCAGTTGGCACGGCGAAAAAAAAATACCAAAATGGCGGATTCAAGATGGTGGCTATACAAATTTCGTCGGTGTTTATCTCACCAAGTATACAAGATGGAAGAGTGGTTTCTTGGAAAAAGATGATCAATACCTAAAGATCTATTTGATGAGCAGAATGATTCGAAGAAAAAATATGGAGAGTGATAATGATCGAGGATTAGGAATTTGGGAAAGATAAGTGGAGGCTCCTCAAACCAAAATACCCGAAAGCAAAACCTCGCGGTCCGCTTGCGGGCCGCGCACCCACGCGCCCTACTAGTTCTATTGTATGCCTGAGAATCGTCATTTACCATGTAGTAAATACAATATTTCGTTTTATGCTCTAAACCTATATTATCATAAAGGCTGATATAGGAATATCAGCTCAATTGAAAACATATCCAATAATGTACAAAGTTTTATAAGGTTTTTGTCTGGAGGGTTACCATTTGGGTGAGAACCTAAACTTTTTTTTATTATCACTTTTGTATGTCCAACCTTCGGCCAGATGCTCTTTATACACCAAAGGGTCCATAAAAGAACCAAACGTCAATCAAATAAATATAATTCATATTATGATCTTCGCAAAGATCGCGTATTACAGTCTCAGTACGGCGTTCGTACGAGGAGCCCGCGTCAACGTTATTATTTGTTTGGCGACCGAGCACGCGTCGTGCGAGTGCTCGGTCGCTTGTTTTGTTAGCGAGCGACGGCGGTCGAGGTTACCCTCGGCCGCCTACCGCGCAGTTTTAAAACTACCTACGATTATAAAATTATAAAAATATGTCGAGTATTGCATCTTTAAGTGAAAAAGATATGTTGGAGGAGGAAAAGGAAAAGGAAGAAGGAGACCGGGCACAGAAGAGAATGAGAGAGGAAAGTGAAGAAGAGTGGATAACAGTGGGACAGAGAAAAGACAAAAAATTAAGAGAAGAAGAGAAAATAGAAATATACATATCAAGTGACGAGAAGTTACCCAAACAGTTTGCATTGGCCAAACTTTTCAAAGAACAGAATATTTCCGACATAATTCGAGTAAAGTATTTAAATCCTTATAAGGTCAGAGTAGATTTAATCAACGTACTAAGTGCTGAAAAATTAGAGGCATGCCAAGAGTTCCATAACAAGAAATGGCGAATCCAAAAAGCTCTGGAAAGAAATTACTCATATGGAATTATAAAAGACGTGGACCTCGATTTGACCAATGAAAGTATTCTAGAAAAAATCTCATGTTCTAGTCCAGCTACGTTAATGTCGGCCAATCGTCTCAATCGCAGAAATTCAAAAGAACCGGGGTGGATACCTAGTGAAACAGTAAGATTGTGTTTCAAAGGAACTTTTATTCCTGCATATGTTTATGTTGATGAGATGAGAGTGAAAGTGGAGAAATACGAATTCCCCGTGACTCAATGCTCGCACTGCTGGAAATTTGGTCACAAAAAAAGTCGTTGTACTTTCAAAATAGTGTGTCCGAAATGTAGCAAGAACCATGAAAATTGTGAAAATACGCACTACAGATGTATTAATTGTTCAGGTAAACATATGGCCTTATCAAAAATATGTCCTTCATATGTGAAAGAGAAGAAACTTAGAAGTTTAATGTCAGAATTTAACTGCACCTATCGCAAAGCTCTCGATTTATACGTACAACAATCCCCGCGTCAAGAAGAAAGAGAAAAGGAAAACCGAGAAGAAGAGACAAGTGATGAAGAAAATGAACCTCAACCATTCCTTCCTATGAACTCGGAGAACCGCGAAAATTCTACACAAAAGTACATTTCAACATTTGCAGACGTAACTAAGAATAAATCTTCAACAAATAGAAAATTGAAATCAACGAAAAGACAATCTAAACCTTACTCACGCACCCAGTATAATGAAACGCAATTCGATGATATAGACATGGAGGATACTCATTTTAAGGACAATATTCATTCATCAGCGAAGAGTGATTCTAGGGAGTCAGTTTTTAATATCAGTGAATTATTAAGGAGGCTGAAAGAAATTATATTTTTAAGAGGAGTCACAACACAATCGAAAATTATAGCTGCAGTCAAATGCTGTATTGAATGGGCCGTCATTGCCTTGGTAGATAATAATTTGTCAGATTGGCCAATGTTGAAAATACTTCTTAGTTTTATACAAGACGAACATGGACGACAGAAATAAAATCAAAGTCAATCTGATGCAATGGAATTGTCAGAGCCTTAAACCTAAGTTAAATTTACTAGAAAACTTTTTATGGCAAGAAAAAATCCACGTTGCTGTGTTATGCGAAACATGGTTAGAACCCGACAGTGAGTTAAGATTAAAAAATTACAATATATTCCGGAAAGACAGATTTGATGCATATGGAGGGGTTGCTGTATTAACGCACAGATCGATTAAATCTCAGGTGTGTAATTTCCATAGCCGCAATCCAGGTGTAGAAATTTTATTAGTTAAGTTATTCAACTGTAATGAAATAGAGAATATAATTTCTGTGTACTGCCCACCATCTGTCAACACTTGCCAGCTTGATTGGGAGCATATTTTTTCTACTTCAAATAAAAAAACGTTATTACTTGGTGACTTTAACGGCCACCATACAAACTGGTCGAATAAATCAGATGCCAGAGGAAACCAAATTATAGACGCTTTAATGTCAGATAACAGTTTCATTACACTCAATAACGGTGATGTAACACGAATAAAATTAGTTAATGGGATATTGCAACAGTCTGCTCCCGATATTTCATTTGCATCTGCGGATATAGCTCTCAGACTCAACTGGAAAGTGTTGAACGAAACCTTGGGAAGTGATCATTGTATTATAAAGATTGAGACATATGTCAAAGCGGACTCAAAACAATTATGGCGTAGAAATTTTCAGAAAGCGAATTGGAATTCGTATACCAAGTTACTAGAAACTTTATATTATGACTTTGTTTTTTCTGATAATTTGCAACTAGACTATAATATATTCATAGACTACATGAACATGGCTGCTGACATTCATATTCCATTTGTCAAAATCTGCACAAATCCCAGTAGTAAATTTTTGCCTCGTCCCTACTGGAATCAAACGCTTTCTAAATGTGTAGCTGAGCGTCGTCAAGCACTCGCACGATTTCGCCGCAATCCAACGCCTGATAATCTAACTAATTTGCAAGAAAAAATACGTATATCTCAAAAATTAATTCGAAAAGCTAGTTCACAGTCTTGGCAAGGAATGTGTTCTTCAGTCGATGAGTCATCATCTCAAGGTGAAATTTGGAACAAAATGAAATGGGTAAAAGGTTATAAACCACAACGAAACTATATCGAAGAGAAAAAAGCTAACGAATTATTAAGAAGTCTCACGCCAGATTATGCACCTACTCAAAATCAATCTTTTACATCTAAGAATAATAAATTAGAAACACTCATTACATTGCATGAATTAGAGAAAAGTATTAAATTAAAAGACACCTCACCGGGATGTGACAACATATCATATTCAATGATAAAAAATTTGCCCAAGAATGGAAAACGTCTGTTAACGTTGCTCTATAATAAATTCCTAATAAGTTCTTTCGTACCGTTCCAATGGCGAGATATTAATATTATTCCAATTCCTAAACCAGGACGCGATCCGCAACACGTCTCGTCTCTTAGACCGATCTCGATGATCTCATTTTTATGTAAGGTTTTTCATAACATTCTATTAAATAGAATAGAATGGTTTATTGAGAAAAACCATGTTTTATCGGAGAATGTTACAGGTTTTAGAAAATGCCACTCTACCCAACACAATCTCGCTACTTTAGTTTCCAGAATACAATTAGGGTTTTCCAATAAACAGAGTACGGTATGCTGCTTTATTGATATAGACAATGCATATAACAACGTTGACATAAATTATTTACTTAAAACTATGGATAACCTAGGAGTTGGCTCAAAAATATGTAAGTACTTAGATAACTTCCTTAGAGATAGGTACTTAGGAATTCGAACCGAAAACTTTCAAGTTCGTAGAAGCACAAGTCGTGGATTAGCACAGGGTGACCCCCTATCTCCATTGCTATTCAATATTGTAACTGCACATATAAGTCAAGACATAAATAATGTTTTTATCTCCCAATATGCCGATGACTTCGTCCTATATTTTTCATGTGATGACATTTCTCAATCCGTTGAAAGATTACAAGTCGCTCTTAACCTACTTTCAAAATTGTTGTCAATAATGGGCCTAGACATATCAGCCTCTAAAAGTAAAGTAATGATTTTTAAAACTAGTTACAGGCAACATAATATAGATTTGAAACTTAATGGAAATTCTTTAGAAAGAGTAGAAAATTATAAATACTTAGGATTTTGGTTAGATCGATCTTTAAGATGGTCCAAACATATAAACGAACTGAAGAGTAAAGCTCTAAAATTTATGAACATTTTTAAGGCGTTAGCTGGTTCTCGATGGGGCATACATCCTTGCCATTTAAGACGTCTGTATACAGCTATTGTCAGAAGTAAAATGGATTACGGATGCTTCCTCTATGACAATAGCGCTCAGACACATTTGAAAAAATTAGACTCCATTCAAAATCAATGTTTACGTATCATTGGAGGTTTTATTAAAAGCACCGCAGTCCATGTCATGGAGTCTGAACTCCACATCGAACCTCTGTCTTTCCGAAGGTTTTATTTGGCAGGAAAATTTTGGCTGAAATGCAAATCGTTCGCAAATAGTGAAATTATAAGCCTAATAGAAGAACTAAATAGTGTTTGTACAAATGTTTTTTGGAGAAATAAGAAAAAGCCCCTGTTAATATCAGTTCACGAATCTCTTAAACTAAATCCTATAAAATGTAGCAATGATTTAGATATGTTTAACTTAGACACATGGGTCAGCAACGTGGATTTATCGTCAATAATTCGACCTATTTTGGACACAGCCAACAAACCAAAAAAATCGTATAATAAGCAGACCCTTAGAAAGATATGTAACGATTCAATACGACAAAACTACCCAAATCACTATTACTTGTTTACTGATGGGTCGAAAGACCGAAGAGATGTTGGTGCAGCATTCTTTGATCCACAGAGCACAAGCTTTATCAAACTCAAAATAGAGGCTAACATATCCATCATGCATGCTGAATTAATCGCCGTCTTAGAATCCATATCGTACATAAAAAATATCAACCGTGAACTTTTTGTCATTTTTACGGACTCGAGGAGTGCGCTCCAACATCTCTCCCGATGCTCTAGCCCCGGTTTTCGTGGGATACCCATTGCCTATGATATTATAAAATGTATTTCTGAACTCATAGCGATCAATAAGAAAGTAGTTTTACAGTGGATACCCTCTCATATTGGCATAACAGCAAATGAAAGAGTAGATGAGTTAGCGAGGGAAGCGGTCGTTGACGGTATTCCATTTGATTGTTTACCAATCCATTCAGAACTTTTAAATATTGTAAAGGCGAATTGTAACAAACTGTGGAGGGAACACTTCGATGAGAGATCAGTGTCCAAAGGGATTTGGTATAAAACGATACAGCCAAGTTTGTGTCGTAGACCGTGGTTTCTGGGTGCCAGTATGAGTAGGATCGAAATAGTAACAGCCCTCAGACTTCGATCCGGACATATTCCTCTAAACAGTTTTGCAGCGCTAATGGGTAAGGTCCAGTCACCAATGTGCTCAGAATGTAACAAAGTGGAGGATGCGCACCACATAATGGCGGAATGTGTCCGGAACGAGGCGGAAAGATTAGAATTCTTGCAAGAAGCAAATATTGATTCTTTGAGTTTGGGAGTGTGGAACAGCGTCCTTGCGTTACCGGCATCCGGTAGGGCAAGGATGCTGTACAAATTAGTTTTAATAGGATTAAGTCGTAGATTCTAGTTTTACATGTATAATTGTGATTAGCTTCTATAGGGGTGACATGGTCACGCTATGACCAAACCCCTAAAAAAATAAAACAGATTAAAAAAAAAAAAAAAAAAAAAAAAGATCGCGTATTATTGATATTCCAATACACTACTTGTGAATAATAAAAGATAAGTAAGTACTGTACAAAAAGCTGTGATAGCCTAGTGGTTAGGACGACCGACTTCTAATCGGAGGTCGTGGGTTCAATCCCGGGGCACGCACCTCTAACTTTTCGGAGTTATGTGCGTTTTAAGTATTTAAATATCACTTGCTTTAACGGTGAAGGAAAACATCGTGAGGAAACCTGCATGCCTGAGAGTTCTCCATAATGTTCTCAAAGGTGTGTGAAGTCTGCCAATCCGCTTGGCCAGCGTGGTAGACTATGGCCAAAACCCTTCTCACTCTGAGAGGAGACCCGTGCTCTGTAGTGAGCCGGTAATGGGTTGATCATGATGAAGTACTGTACATAAATTATTTTTTATAGAGGCTGTGTACTTTTCAAAGAAAAATTTATTAGTAAAATAGGTATTGTACGTAATGCTGTACTTCATATTATGGATAGGTGTAGTGATAAATCACATACAGCTCCGTCATAATAAAGCTCGATCCATCAACAAACAAGGCTCTAATCAACACTAATGAGCCTTTGAATGTCACTATAATATGTATTTATAGTTTATTACATCATACAGAAAATTCCTGATTGTAGATCTGGTTGCAGGATGCTCTCATATTCATGTTATAAGGTACAACTGAGGAGAGGCAGGAACAGCATGTAGATTCGACTTTTTTACATTTCTACACAACTGTCTTCTATGATATTACTTAACTATAATAAAGCTGTGATAGCCTAGTGGTGAGGACGACCGACTTCTAATCGGAGGTCGTGGGTTCGATCCCGGGGCACGCACCTCTGACTTTTCGGAGTTATGTGCGTTTTAAGTATTTAAATATCACTTACTTTAACGGTGAAGGAAAACATCGTGAGGAAACCTGCATGCCTGAGAGTTCTCCATAACGTTCTCAAAGGTGTGTGAAGTCTGCCAATCTGCTTGGCCAGCGTGGTAGACTATGGCCAAAACCCTTCTTACTCTGAGAGGAGACCCGTGCTCTGTAGTGAGCCGGTAATGGGTTGATCATGATGATGATGATGATAATAAAGCTCGATCCATCAACAAACAAGGCTCTAATCAACACTAATGAGCCTTTGAATGTCACTATAATATGTATTTATAGTTTATTACATCATACAGTAGTACATATTTTTTACATTCCTACACAACTGTCTTCTATGATATTAACTATATTATGCGTGACTAGATGTGCCACATAAAATAACATCTGGTTCTTGTGGCGATCCAAAAAGTATTTGGGAACTAAAATTGACATTCCTTATCACAATTCACAAGTTCCATGGAACTTCACTGTCACTTCTGTTAGCAATCAGCGCTAAAATGGCAAAAATCAAGTTGTTTCATTGTGTCGTCGTACAGCATGTTCAGCGAACTAAAATGACTGAGGTCAGTATCAGACAGAAAATAATAAAATAAAAAGTTAATAGTTATGGGAGCATTTAAGCAAATTGCAACAATATTTGAATAGTGATCATGTTTCAGACATATTTATTGTAGATACGTAATTTATAAATGGTTTTAGATCCGCGTCACGCTGAGATCCGGGATTGCGTCTTACGAATAAGTAAATCCAAATTCCAATGTTCAAGAGTAGGTAATTGTTTAATTAGCTTGGATTACTTCAAAATAAATGGTAACTAAGTATTATAGCAAGTCGTGAGGCTCTTTAGCAGAGCGGTCGTAACGGGCTCGTCACGTTCTATCGGAACGGGGTTTTTTTACTAAAACTTCGTGAAGTATATTCGTTATCGACCCCGTGTGGCGGTACGGGGGTGCGTCCCCCTGCCGAAAACTCCACCAAGCGCCCAGCGCGGGCGCTTAGCTCAGTGAGTCGTTATGTAACCGCTTTACTGTTCATCCACACGTTCGCCAACATGCTGGCCCATCTTATGGCCCAATATGTTGGCCCAACGTGTAGAGCGAGAGTTGGAAGGTGTTGGAACGATGGCCCGCAAGTTGGCGCGAGATCCATTTCGTGTCGGTACATCAAAGGGTTTGGGACAGAGTTTGGCCGCACCATCCACACGTTGGAAGCAAGTTCAGTTTGCTACGAGCTCTCAGAGTGATCGCACGCATGCACGTCTTTTAAATTTTATATTCACGCGTCGTAACTAGTATAATGTCCACAAAATGGCAGTGACAATGACCAATGAAGAAACTTTTTGCTTTATAGAGCCCTACTAAGCCGAAAATTGTTTGTGGAACCCAAGAAATAAAATCACAAAAATAAAAAAATACAATTTTCGTATACACATTCACGTAGTTGCGGTATGCAGTGAATAATTAAACCGCAGCAGCTGTTAACGTCTCAATATTCAATTTAGTAAATTCGCTTAAGTGAAAGTGTACACGTCCGCACATTGGCCCTAACCGGAGCATACTGAACGACCTTCCAACGTGTGGACGCTAACACCAACTCCTCGTCCAACACCTTCCAACATATCCGCCATCATGTTGGCCAACGTGTAGAGGCGCCTTTACGCGAAGCACGTCTTCAGGGCGTACCATTAGATCACAGTCCGCGAGTCGTAACTTATTGTACCGATCGTAGATATAAGTTGATTGTCGTCTCTTGACTTTGTATTAGTTTTCGTAAGTGATAACGCCATGTGTTAACGCAATTATAAGTGACTCTTATACGAAAAACTTGCCGCTTTTCATTGTTCGCCCTATAAAATTGGTTGCCCATCGTGTGGCCCTACTATAAAATTGGCGTCCAACGTGAAACCTATAGAGAGTTGCCCACGTTTGGACTATAAAATGGCTGCCCAACTCGAGGCCGTAACTCACGGTGAACTAAAGTGACTAACAGTGTTAAAGTGAACAATTATTTATACTGCTTACGCGCCGCGATGTTTGAGTGTGTTTAACAACAAACATAACTAAGTATATACGACAGTAGGTATTCTGCTGGTCGGTAAGTCTTTTAAAAGTTTTTGTTGAACGCTGTATTCTAAAGTGATCGAACTTTTGTGTTATTGAACATTTGTGTTATTTAGTGAGAACTTTTGAGAACTTTTGCGAACTTACGAAACTTTTATTAACTTTTATTACAAACTGGTGTTAAGAGGCCGCGGACCAATTTTGTGATTTATTGTTACGAACTTTGTTAAGGTTCCGCTTGACTGTTGAGTGGTTGTGTGGTTAGGTTTCCGTGTTTTTTTGTCGTGGTTCACAATGCCGCGAACACGAAGTCATACGGATCATGACGCAGCGAGAACGGGTCTCGGAAGAGCTGTCTCTAACGAGTCCGTGCATGCCGCTGGCATTCCTGGTGTTGGCGATTCCCCGCACGCTGGCGTTGCGCCAGGCGCTGCCGCTAGCAGGCCAGTTTCTGCCGGTGTTGACGCGACGTCCACTCCGATTATGATGACCGATCAGCAACTTCAATTCATCCTTCAGCAAGTGATGCACGTTCAGAGTGTGAGCGTTCCACCTTCACCTGCGCCAACGACGGCGTCTTCAGGGAATTTCACGAAATGCACAGCACGCTTCGACGGAACGAAACAAAGCGACGTGCTAGCGTTTTTAGATGCGGTAGAAACATACAAAGATTGTGTTCGTGTAGATGAGGAAAATGCGATACGGGGTTTATCCATGCTTTTGACCGGCATCGCCGCCACATGGTGGAAAGGGATAAAACAGTCGGTAAGCTCATGGAATGAAGCAGTGGAACTCCTGAAACAAACATTTGGACCTCGTCTGCCACCCCACCGCGTGTATCGTGAACTATTCAAACAAGAGCAACGAGAGGAGTCAACGGATGTTTTCGTGTGTAAAGCGCGCGCTCTTCTCGCCCAATTGCCTTCGGATGCTTTAAGTGAAGTTGTGCAGCTGGATATGGTGTACGGCTTACTACACCGGCGTATTCGTGAAAAAGTATCACGCAGCTCTTTTACCAACTTCATGGACCTCCTTCGCGAAGCACGACGTATTGAAGACCTTTACGATGAAGGACGTCGTATAGCACCAGCGGTCAAAGAGCCCGCTGAGGAGAGGACATCGAAGGGAATTTCTTCATCATCAACAAATTCGTCAACGACAACTACGTCATCACCAACGCTTCCCAAGCGGTTACGTGAAAAGTGTGGGTACTGCAAGTTCTATGGCCATAGTACGAATACTTGCACCCGGTTAAAGAAAAAGGAAGAAACCAAGACAGTCGAGGAGGCTGCTTGGAAGACCAGTAAGCCCACCATTACGTGTTTTGGCTGTGGGACGCCAGGGGTGATCCGGTCAAACTGTGCGGTCTGCAAGGAGGGACGTACGGCATCGACGGCTACTACCTCCAGTGCTGCGTTCCAATCAGTGGCGGTTCGTGATGTGTGTCGCTTAAATCCACGAGTGAGACCGATATTTGACGTGGAAGTGTACGGTGCTGTAGGTACTGCGTTGTTAGATACCGGTGCGAAACACTCGGTTGCAAGTGTTAGTTTAACCAAACATTTGCGTAATAACGGACAAGTTTTTCAATCCGTTGAAACGGAATTAAAGTTTGCGGATGGAACTAGGCGTGTAGAGACTGTAGAAACTGCGTTAGTTAATGTTAAAGTGCAGGGCGTGGAGATTGTAACACTTTTTATGGTTTTACCTGGTGCTACTGAATCGCTGCTAGGGAGGAATTTTGTCCAGGATGCTGGGTTGACCCTAGATTTCCGCGAGAATCGTTTTACTTTGCGTGCTACCGGGGTAAAATGTGAATATGACCTTCGGTACGAACGTGAAGATCCGGCTATAGTTAGCTCAACGATTGGTTTCCTTGAGTGCGAGGTTGCTCTCTTTTCTCGTCCCGACAAACAGCAGTTGACTACACACCTCAAAGCCAATAAGGATATCTTTGAGCCAGGGGGAGGCCCTACTAATTCCGCCGATCGTCGAATCGACACCGGCGATGCGGCTCCCACCTCTACACCGCCCTATCGGGTAACACCGATTAAAAAAGAAATGATCTTACCCAGAAGGATAGACCTTGGAACTGGGGGGAGAGAGAAGCTCAGTCTTTTGAAGAGCTTAAAACATCAACAGGATATCCGAAAGGATTCGGCGGACAAACGTCGCCGTAAAGGACAAGTTTATCAGGAGGGAGACCTTGTACTCGTGGAGAGTAATCGCCCAAGCCAAGCAGCGAAGGGAATTACCAGTAAATTTGCACCTCGAAGGGAGGGTCCCTATCGCATTCATAGAGCTGTGACAGCCTCTACCTATGAACTGGCCGATAGAAACGGCGATTTAAAGGGCAAATATCACGCTAGCCTCCTTACGCCGTACGAAGGTCATGGTCCATTGGTGGAGCGTAGGAAAAGGGGAAGACCGCGTAAGAAGAAGCGTTAGGGTCAATCCAGTTCCTCGTACTTAGCACCATTTGTCCGCGTATACTCCGTGTTCTTTTGTGTTGTTTGTGTTTTTGTGTTCATTTTGTTTTTTTTTTCCTCTGTTTTGTTGCCAAGTCACAACCGGGACGTATTTGTGACTTGGAGGGGGAGATTATAGCAAGTCGTGAGGCTCTTTAGCAGAGCGGTCGTAACGGGCTCGTCACGTTCTATCGGAACGGGTTTTTTTTACTAAAACTTCGTGAAGTATATTCGTTATCGACCCCGTGTGGCGGTACGGGGGTGCGTCCCCCTGCCGAAAACTCCACCAAGCGCCCAGCGCGGGCGCTTAGCTCAGTGAGTCGTTATGTAACCGCTTTACGCGAAGCACGTCTTCAGGGCGTACCATTAGATCACAGTCCGCGAGTCGTAACTTATTGTACCGATCGTAGATATAAGTTGATTGTCGTCTCTTGACTTTGTATTAGTTTTCGTAAGTGATAACGCCATGTGTTAACGCAATTATAAGTGACTCTTATACGAAAAACTTGCCGCTTTTCATTGTTCGCCCTATAAAATTGGTTGCCCATCGTGTGGCCCTACTATAAAATTGGCGTCCAACGTGAAACCTATAGAGAGTTGCCCACGTTTGGACTATAGTATGTTATTTTTGAAGTGAGCAATCCTTATTAAAAATCCAACGAAAATACTAGATATAGTATTATATATATAGCTTTTGGACTCGACGTCACGGACCTGTCACGACAACAGTGTCGCGTAATCTTATTTATTTTAAAAATACATGTTTTTGAAATTCGACATATGTAGTTAGTGATTACCAAAGCTAAATAAAAGAGAAAAGTATCAAAAGTGAATATAATTTGTTAAATCTAGGATTTATGCTCTAAAATCTATATACAAAAGTGTAAACCAGTGCTACATACATAGTCACGAAATTAAGTAGGTACATAGTTACAGCTGTTGGATAACAAAATTAAATAAAAGAGAAAGGTGTCGAAAAGTGATAAAAATTGGTTCCATCCAGGATTTGTGCTTTAAAATCTAAATTAAAAAGTGAAAACCAGTATTATATAATTAGTTGCATAAATGAGGGTACAAAGCCAATTCCTACACGGCTAATACATTGCTATACTACAAACTGTAGATAGCATAGCAGCGCCACATATGGGACGTTCTTAAAATTATCTCGACTAACATAAGGGTGCCATCTATCGGAAAACGGTCGCATTTCTTGGCCAAAATCGATTGCCTTAGTTAAAATGCGGTGTACAGCTTGCGGGAGGTTGATCTCGACGACAGGTGGCGTTGGCACTTGCAAGTGTGGAATTTGCCCTTCGATATACCATAAAGCGTGTATTGGAGTTCCAGAGGCAGCATTAATCAGACCGGGATGGGTGTGCCCGGAGTGCAAAGTGAAGACGCCTAAGGGTGGCAATTCTGCGACACCCGTTAAACATGCCAGTAGCGACTACCATCTAGATACCACGGGTACTTCAGAGGACCTTTCAGAGTCTAAATCTCAAGACTGTGCTGCGGCTACCTGCGATGACAGTGAAACCGCCCTTAATAACACGATTTTAGAAACCACTCTGCCGCTAGACTTGGCCCTGGAAATACGTCTTTTTCGTGAGGAACTCAGAGAGGTCAGGAGCGAGTTGAAGGAGTTTCGTACAGACCTACTAGACATTCGGAGTGCCATCACAGGCTGCAACCGGCGCATCGATGATATTGAAGGGAGGTTGGTGTCGATCGAAAGAGGTGCGTTGGAACTGAAGCAAAGAGAGCCGTACAACTGTGCGGAGCTGCGTACCTTAGAGGAAACCGTAGCTCAACTGCAAGCGGAGCTGAATGTACGCGATCAAGAGCTGCTACAGGCTGACGTCGAAATTACTAACCTACCCGAAATGAAAGGTGAAAATCCTATCCACACCGTCACGGTTTTAGCTACTAAACTCGGCCTAGAGTTGGACAGTAGGGACGTCATTTACGCAGAGAGAGTTGGTAGACCCCGTGAGAGCGAATCTCAATCGAGTGGCGCGGGACGAGGCCGGCGCCTGGTGGTGCGGCTTGCGCGGCGTAGCCAGCGGGACGAGCTGCTCCGAAGCGCGCGCGTGCGACGCGGGGCTACCTCGGCCGACATGGGCTTTGACGCGCCGGCTAGGCGCTTCTATGTGAACGAAAGACTGACCAAGTACAACAGGCATCTCTTCTATCTGGCACGGGAAGCGGCGCGGAAGATGGAATGGAAATATACCTGGACCAAACGCGGGTGTATTTACGCGCGAAAAGGAGAAGGCCAGCCAGCTCACAGCATAAAGGTAGAGGCAGACATCGCTCGGGTTTTTGGTGACACCCAAGTTCGTAGTGGTTAAGAAATCGGATAACTCGCCAACTGTAAAAGTTAATTTTAGGCTGTTGCACTGTATCGTGTATAGTAACATTCATAGCTTTTATAACGTTTTATATTTCTTTATTGCATTTTCTTGCGTGTCTGTGGTGTATAGGGCAACCATGAATGTTAGTAGGGAAGTTAGATTGTTTAGAGTAGAAAAAAGTGAGTTTGTTATGTCAAATGGGAAACCTTTATTCTGCATATTTCTCTGTTTTCAAGTTAAAGTGTGCGAATATAATATTATAACATTTTTAAATATAGGTTACCAGTCACTGCGACAAGTCAATGCTAAGTGCATCTCATCAACGGGGCACCAAATTTCGAGCCGCTTTCATGAAATATATCAAACTAAACATTATTTTATCTTATACTTTCGGGTAAAATTACCTGAACATGAAAGTTAAGTCTGAATACCTAAAGGTTGGACTGTTTAATGCAGGCTCACTTGGTACCCGGCATGATGAATTTTTATCAGCTATGAGTGACATTGAAGTTGACCTAATAGCTATAAACGAAACTTGGCTTAGGGAGGGGGAAGAAGGGCTTGCTCCACAGGTGCCTGGCTACCGCCTTCTTCATTCACCGCGACCGTCTAGCACAAAAGGGGGCCGTGGGGGTGGAGTAGGCTTTTATATAAAGAAGGGCATAAAGTTCACGATCTGTGAACATCCAAATATCCATTCAGTGGAACAAATGTGGCTGAGCCTTAAATTTGGTAGCAAGAATCTCATGGTAGGTACAGCATACAGGCCCCCATGGCAGGATGTTGACTTATTCATTGACTCCATGACCCAATCTTTAACACTTTTCTCCAGCTTTGAAAATACAGTACTCTTGGGAGATTTCAACATTAATTTACTGAACCCACTGGATAGAAAATACAAACTTTTTAATGATTTTTTAGGATATATTAATCTTAAACAAGTAGTCACACAACCAACACATTTTATAGACAGCAGTGAGACTTTGATTGACGTGGTCTGCACGGATGCTACAACCCGGGATGTAAAAGTAAATCATATAAAAGAGTTAGGAAGTCACGCCATCATTACCTTAACGTTAAACCTAAAAAGGCCTAAACTGGGTCCCCGATGGGTCCTCATAAGACCAATTAAAGATATTATTGCAGAAGATTTCAATGCAGATCTTAATAAGGTTCCATGGGATTATATAAAAAGTCTGGATAATGTGGAAGATATGGTTTCTGTATTTAATAGCTACATCCTCACTTTATTTGATATACATGCACCAAGAAAAAAAACTCAGGTCAAAGAACAGTCATGTCCTTGGATAACTTACACTATTAAGAAAATGATTATGTTGCGCAATCAGAGTCATTCTAGGTATAAAAAAACTAAAATTGAATCTCATAAAGAATATTATAAGAATTTTAAAAAACTTGTGGGGGAGGCAATGGAAGCTGAAAAATCTGCCTATTTTAGGACCTATATTAATCAACAAATAGATAATCCAATTTTACTCTGGAAGAATTTATATAAAAACATTTCAATAAATAAAAAACAAGAGTATGACATTCCATCTACCCTATCTGACCCTGAGAAGTTAAATAAACACTTTTTAAACATACCATTTAATTCTGCAACATCATTGTCCAATCTTACATACTATGAATTTAATAGGTTTGGGTCAAACACTTTTAACTTAAAAACGGTAACGGAAGCAGAGGTCACAAAAATCGTAAAAGGGTTAAAATCGAACGCACAAGGACTAGATGAAATCACACTCAAAATGCTATACTGGACACTCCCACAAAGTTTAAGTACTTTAACAGCTATTATAAATAAATCTATAACAACTTGCACTTTTCCGCAGGCCTGGAAAACTGCAATAGTTAAACCACTTCCGAAAGTAAGTAATCCAGCCAGTATGAAAGATCTTAGACCTATCAGTATTTTACCATGTATATCAAAAATCCTTGAAAAACTTGTATGTGCCCAAATGACAACATTTGTAGAGGAGAACAAAATTCTACCAGTTCACCAGTCAGGCTTTAGAAAATGTCACAGTACAGCTACAGCAATAATGGAAGTAATTGACAATATTCTTACAGCACAAGATCAAGGCATGGGAACAATACTGGTACTACTTGATTTTTCCCGTGCTTTTGACTCTATTGACTCCACACTTTTGCTTTCTAAGCTGTCATATTATGGATTTAGTAGTTCAACTGTAAAATGGTTTAATAGTTTCCTCAGTAACCGGGCTCAATTTGTGCAGATAGATCAAAGTGATGGTAAACAGTTGGTTTCTTCAACATCTCCAGTA
This sequence comes from Melanargia galathea, assembly GCA_920104075.1. NCBI lineage: Eukaryota > Metazoa > Arthropoda > Insecta > Lepidoptera > Nymphalidae > Melanargia > Melanargia galathea. Next base: position 6,445,694 of record OV049863.1, read on the forward strand.
GTTCATGGTGTGCCTCAAGGATCTGCACTTAGTCCGTTGCTTTTTGCAATTTATACTGCAGATATAATCCACTGCTTTTCTCATTGTAAGTACCATCTTTATGCAGATGATGTACAATTATACTTCTCTTTCAAGCTCCGGGATGCCGCAGATGCTGAAATAAAAATTAATGAGGACTTAGACAAAATAGCTAATTGGTCAGAAAAAAACTCACTATTACTGAATCCTCTTAAGTCTAAGTGTATGGTACTTGGAACAGCTAAAATGACAAAAGCTATTAAGACTTTGAATCTTCAGGTCAGGATAGGAAACAATAGTGTAGAAAAAGTTTCTGAAGCAAGAAACTTGGGGGTTATTTTTGATGCAAATTTGCGTTTTGAGTCACATATATCAAATGTAGTTAAAAATTGTTTCTATCGTCTGAAAGTTCTTTACAAGATAAGATCTTATCTTAGTGTGGAAGTTAGAATACGGCTGTGTGATTCACTTATTCTGTCAAAGCTGAACTATGCAGACACAGCTTATGGACCATGTTTGCTGGAAAGAACCAAAAAGCTGATACAGAGAGTCCAAAATGCATGTGCGCGATTTTGTTTCCCCATTCCACCCCGTTCACATATCAGTCCTTACTTAAACAAAGCAAATATATTAAATATGTCATCCAGACGAAATCTACACTTGGCTACCTTGTTATTTGGTATCATCTCCACAGGAAAACCTGAGTACCTCTTCACAAAGATCAAGTGGGCCAGGGAGAACAGTATACGTGTGCGAAGAAGCTCGGCGTGCCCAATGTCTGTGCCAAGACACAAAACTGCTGCATTCCGTGGTAGTTTTAGGCTTGCATTCTCCAAGATTTGGAATATTATCCCTCCCCCAGTGCAGAATCTGAAGTCAGTGTTTAATTTTAAGTCTAAACTCAAAAAGATGTTTTTAGAAAAACAAAAGGAGGCCTAGAAAGGAACACTTACTTGAGTTTCGTCTGCGTCTTACTCCTTCCAATATCTTGGGAAGCAGCCTGAATACCTAACGGTGGGATAGTATTTCTATATTATGTTCTTCTGTCCGGGGGTTATGTATCTTTAAAACTAATTCTTATTCTTGAAAATTATCAAAATTAAAACGCACAAACAGCAATGAAAAATACACAACAATATGTCAATTGTCAATTTTATATTAATCATAGACATTCTTCTTCTTTTTCGGTTCGTCCCTTTCGGGACAGGCCAAGATCGGTGACCATACAGCCTTTAATCATAGACAACGAAAAATAATATTAATTAACTCAATCTGTCAAGTGTCAATCCACAGCACAGAACGATAACGATCCACAGACTGCCAACTTTTTACGAGACACAGAAGCGAGTTTTCCTACTAATTAGCACTTAGATTAATCGGGCAGTTCTGGTAGGTCCAGGACGTGGAGTTTAAGGGGTCACCTGAAAATCAGCGCTGGGATAATGCAGCTGCATTATCTCAGCATTATGCTGAGGTGATACCCTTTTCGGGTTTGTACTGCGCCACAGACGTGTAATGCTACAATTGTGGTATTCATAACATGTAAACTGTGAATTAATTTCTAAGTTTACTGTACGTCTCAACTGAGAATGGCTTTCTTAGTTGAAACGTGCAGTAAGCACTTAATTATAGTCTGATCTTTAGTAATCTGTATTTTTAATTCGGTGGAATTCCGGCAGTTGTCATTTAAAAAATGAAAAACAGGGTCATCACCGAAAGTTCGTTTTTACTCCAAACAAAAGTAAACGTTGGAATTCCACGGAGTTTATATAGGATAGAATAAATGTAGTACATATAGTTTACATTCTTGTAACATAGTCTATAGGACAATGCTTGTAATTTTTCTTTTCTTTAATCTGCGGTGCTGAAACCCGAAATAAATTATTATTATTATTATTATTATTATTATTATATAAGTACCTATAAGAAAATAAGATAGCAACGATCTACAACGATAACAAGTATAAATTAAAAATTTAAAAGACCCCGACGTTCGCCATTTTGTGGCGGCGGCCATCTTGGATTTGCAATACTTAGTGCTATTCTATTAGTCAAGCCCTTTCATTTGATATCCATATTAATGGAGTTGTGAAAAATATGTAATCCGCCAATTAGTAGTGGCAGCCATCTTGGATAGATTTTCATCAATCATAGCTAACAACACTCTCGACTAATTCACCTTTCAAACAATAAAAACCGCATTCAAATCGGTCCACCCGTTTGAGCGCCACCAGGGGAACAGACACACACACACACACACACACACACACACGCGCGCGCGCGCGTACACACACACACACACAGACACGTCAAACTTATAACACCCCGTCGTTTTTGCGTCAGGGGTTAACAAAGTTGAAAAGATAATATTCATTTCATACGTATATTAGGTACTAAGTATGATGAATTAATTAATATAAGTTCTATTATTTTTACTCTACGTCCTATGAAAACAGTGGGTATAGCCAACGTTATGAAACTCAGAAATAACATAGTGCAAATAAAGAAAAACAAAATTCGTCGGGAAAAGTTTTTCTATGTAATGTATCCGTTTTATAGACATAAAGAATTTCCTCGCCACTGGCACTGAAGATAATAAAATAAACAAAACCCAGGGAAAATAAGACTCATATTTTGGGTAAATCCAGAGCAAAGAATAACAGTCAATAGGACTTTCTTTCCCCATTGATTTAAGGATATAACTACCTGCTCTTGTTGTACAAATTACTCATCTTGTTGTAGGTAGGTTACTTTGATGACGAAAAACTACCAGATTTTGTTTTTAATTTCATTTAGTACTAGCTCTACCTGGCATGCGGTGCAATGCCACGTAAAGTATGGTTTAGGAACAAATTATTTATTAAAGTTTTTTATTAACTAATTATACTTTAGGCCAGGAACCTCACGGACGTGCACAGAAGATCTCACAACAGTTTCACCACGATAAATTAAATTCAAAAAATAAAATAAAGTCTTGATATAATTATCTGGATTTGTAGAAACAAAAGATTTTAGTAAGTACTTACCTTCTGGCAATCTGATGAAGCCGCGAGACAGGATAATTTTAATTTTTAATTAGCCTTACCCTTTTAATTAATGTTTTAGGTACTTGAGTAAACTTAATTAACTTAAAAATTAATACTTCCCGCGTAGTATGATTAAGTAAATATTAGGTACTCAAAGGTTATGATGGTTGATGTGACCAACAATCAGATTAAAATTTCATTTAACACATCTCCGCCGACAAACCGATATGGTTTGCGAAACTCAGACATTTGACTAAGCAACTGTCCCATGCGTTCCACTGATACGTTTGTATTATGGAGACCATAGATAAAACTGCTTTTTCTCTTCCGTGATGGAGACGTACTGCGACCCATGAATGAGGCCTCACCCAGTAGTCCGTCACACAGATATGGCTGTGGGCTTAGAATAAATAGGTAAAGAAAGGCAGTCGTCGACGCGGCGATAAGCCGTTTTTAGCAAGCCTAAACAACTCGGTACGTCTATCGTCGCGTCAGTGCTCAAGGTACTCATGCGCTTGTGTGCGTGTCGGCAAATGTAATTACAGGGCACACATGGGTTGGTTTATAGCTTACGTTTCGAGCGGAAATTTGTTAGAAACTTACCTTCTAAGCGTAATAGTTCGATGGCTGTGGGATATTCTCTTTAATAACAACGAAATTCACCAGAAAGATTTTTCCTGGTGAATCTTGAGGTCGATCGTTTTTGTTGAAGAGCACAAAATTTCCACGGAACGGAAATATCTTTAGAAGCAAGCCCGGGATTCATTCTGGATTGAGCTGCCGTAACTGCTTTCTCGTACTTCTCAGACAAACTGGGAGAGTATGTTGTAATGAAGAATTTGTCGGTGAACAAGTATCTATTCTACCTAGTCTTCAAACTGTAAATTTTGTGAGCAAGCACTTGCAAGGAATTTCGATACAAATTACGGACAGACCAGCGTAAATTTCAGACTTGTGGAACACAATTTGATTGGAATGAGCTAAATTGATGAGAAAGACATCGAACTGCCAGCTTTTGCAGGCCAAAACCTGTACTTAGACTTCTTACAATTAATGTCTTAGGCAAATTGCAATAATTGAGGACGAGGATATTCGTCGCCGAAAAAACCAACAACTAGCTCGCCGGTATCTATACAATTATTATAATAACAGTTACACAGTACCTAGTAAAGTTTCAGAAGCAAATAGTACTTAGTCCACAAAGCAACACGATTCTAGGTAATTTCTTAATAATTCTGGCTATTAGATCGAGGTCATTCTAGCACGGTTAGAATTTTCCTGTAGCCTGTAGGTGTTGTGAACAAAATTCAATTTATCTTCTATACATATAATAAAATCGTAGACTTGCCGTATCTGTACATTAAAGATTTTTGCAAAATAATAACTGGAGGATGTTAGGGATAAGTAATAGAACGTAAAAAACCTATTTTTGAAATTTTTGTCTGTTTGTCTGATTATCTGTTTGTCTGTATGTTTGTGCGCGCATCACGCAAAAACTACTGAATGCATTGAAATGAAATTTGGCATGATTTAAGATCATAATACGGAGTAACATATAGGATACTTTTTATCCCGAAATCTAGCACGGTTCCCTCGGGAGAGGGGATGAAATTTAAAATGTGTACTTAGCTGTAATTCATTAACGCGTGGTCCGATTTAATTCATTACAGGCTTATCTCTGAAAGGCTGCATCGATTTTGATGGGACTTTCACTGGCGGATTTTTATATTTTTATGATCTACCTGAACATCCGCCAGTGAACTTTTAACAGTTTTTAGCAAGGTATGAGCTCAAAGGAGCTTAGGAAAGACAAAATGATTCCCACGGGATGTTTAAAAATCAATATTCACGCGAACGAAGTCGCGGGTTTCCGCTTGTCTTCTATCTACTTATATTCTTAACTAGATGATGCCTACGGCTTCGCCCGTGTGTATTTAGGTTTGTAAAAATCTCGTGGGAACTTTGATTTTCCAGAACAAAAAGTAGCCTATCTGTAGTAAGTAGTAACCCGTCCACAAAACGGAAAAATTCCGTGGGATCCTTACGATTTCGGAATGCAATTCCTTACAACATCAGGGTTGAGGAGTTGGACATGTATGTACCTACTCGAGGTCATTCAACAATAAAGTCTTTAATTGGTATCCCCAATATCAATTTAAATAACCGACAGTGCCTAAGTCCCATTAGTTTTGGGGATCAGATCCCCTACAGCATCAGGATTGAGGAGTTGGAATCCAAATTTTTTGTAGGACAGTGTCGCAATGTTTCTCTATCGATTAAAAAAAAATTACGCAAATCGGTTCAGAAATCTCGGAGATATCGGTGTACATAGGTAGAAAAACACAACTCCTCCTTTTTTAAGTCGGTTAAAAAAGTAGCCTATGTTACTCCCTGGTTAATTCTCTACTTGTATGTGAAAGTCCCGTCAAAATCGGTTCAGCCGTTCCAAAGATTAGCCCGTTCAAACAGACAGACAGACAGACAGACAGACAAAAATTTTAAAAACGTGTGATTCGGTTATAGTATCGTTCAAATAACCATATGAGCTTAATATGAGGTAGTTATTTCGATATTACAGACAGACACTTCAATTTTATTTATTAGTATAGATATAGATATAGTATAGATATAAAATAAAACTGTAACAGATCCAATTCTGTACATTGAAGATATTTTGAAAATTTCTTTTGGAGGGCACTCTATAAACGATACTGAAGCCAAAACTGTAATTTTTTTCATTTTTGTCTGTCTGTCTGTAACTTGGTCGCGCATCACGTAGAAATTACTGAATGGATTCAAATGAAACTTAGTACGATTTGAGTTTATACTCCGAAGTAGTACATAGGATACTTTTTATCCCGAAATTCAGCACGGTTCCCTTGGAAGAGGGGAAGATAGTTAAAACGTGTGTTTAGCTGTAATTCATTAACGCGTCGTTCAATTTTACTCATTCGTTTTTTGTTAGAAAGGTAGTACTTTAAGTATTGTCCCGTAAATATTTCAAGGTCACAGATTTTTTAATTCAGAAATGACAGACATTTATTTGATTCAAATAACTTGGGGCCCGGATCTTTACACGTGCTGGGTATTTTAAACTGGCGTGTATTTAAATTTATGTTTGTCGGTCTGTTTATTTGTTCCAGCTGATCTCCGAAACGGCTGGATCGATTTTGACGAAACTTTCAATGGCAGATAGGTGATGTTATAAGGAGTAACTTAGGCTACATTTAGTTTAGGTCTATAAAAAAATTATGGGATCCGATCCGATCCTATATAAAAACCTATATCTACGCGAACGAAGTTGCGGGGATCAGCTAGTTGGAAATACATTTTGTATTACATATAGATATATACGTATACGCGTTACAAGCATAATAATATTAATTTGTTACTAGGTATATACAAAACTAGCTGATGCCCGCAAATTCCGATCCGAGTCGGTTTTTTTTTTTTAATTCCGTGGAAACTCCTTAGTTTTCCGGGATAACAGTAACCTGTGCCGGTCCACAGGATATAAGTAATTTTGTGACCGTCAAGATCGTTCATCGGTGAGTCGTGAAAAGGTAACAACATTAAGGATGTTTGTTATATACGATAACATTAGGGGTTTTTTTTCAGATAAGTAATGTTAGGTAACAGCTATATCTCAAAGAATACTCTTTGCCCTTGATTACTTATAATGAGAAGTATACTGAAGAACAGTACTAGGTAGATATACCTACGCCCCTGATCCATATTATTATTAAAAGTTTCAATCAACCCAGAAAATTCACTGTAAAAATGGTGATGATACTTCACAGTCAGCTAAAAACTGTCATCTGTGACGGAACAGCAAGCAGAAGCACTAATGAGTCGTCAAACCGATCTCGATGTTCGATGGATCTCATCGCATTATAAACTCTTGACTTAAATCGATCGCTTTTACAGAAATGATGAGATACTCGTACTTTACATACTGCCTGATACTGCTTTTATCGATAACTTTATTATTCACTAGCCGATGCCCGCAACTTCATCCGCGTGGATTTTTGTTTTGTAAAAATCCCTTGGTAACCCCTATGTTTTTCCGGGACAAAAAGTACACTATGTCCTTCTCCAAGGTCTAGTCTACCTTTATACCTTTCGTCAAATCGGTCCAGCCGTTCACGCGTGATGCCATGACCAAGGAAAATAGGAATTCATTTAATATATCTAGACGCACGAAGTGCGGCAGGCCAAGTTCCGGCCTTGTTGCATGAGTGTGTTATTTACATTAGACTTAATAGAAATCGTAGATTTGGATTAACGTTCGCGATTATCCACTTATGGCTGAAATTAATAATAGATAACCTATAATCCAAAATCTATAAATTGAAGGTCAAAAATTTAATCCAGATAATAATGTACTTACTAGTATTTTACTTTTACGTTACTTACCTAGTCATCAAATATTTACAAATTGGTAAAACTGAATATAATCTTAATCCCTAGATTGATTATAATTATTATTGACACGCTTTACTAGATAATTATCTCGATTAAATTTTCTCCGTAATCTAAATGTTAAGATTTTTACGGCCTGTTTCACCACCTTCTGATAAGTGTTGGATAGCCTAATCGTAAGTTTTGTCACTTTCTTACTTTATGTCAAGTGACAAAGACAAAAGTTGTAAATAGCTATCTAATACATATCAGAAGGTGGTGAAACAGGCACTTAATTAGATAAATTTAATTAATTTTGGTTAGAAGAATACAAAAATACGTGATACTTATACCTTAAACAGTTAGCCAACGAGCAGTCGAGGTAGACCGATAAATGTACCTACCTATTAAAAATGGGATTCTTCTAGATGTGATCGAAGCCTGTAGGATTAATAATACTCTCATAATTTTACAAGTTATATTTAAAAAATCAAACCGACTTCGGTCCAGCAATCTCAGATAAATCATTATATAAATCAAAAATATTAGTGATACATTTATGCGTGTAACTTCGTATATAAAACCGATAACTTGATGTATTACATATTAAAACCTTTCTGAAAGTACATACTTTCACTATCGTAATATACATAGATTACGACAGTGACAAAATCATCAAAATCGGTTCATTTGTGAAGTCGGTTAGGAAAAAATCTATAAGCGTAAAAATATGCGAGAGCTTTTACCATTTTACTGCCTAAACACAATGGGCTACAGCCTTGGGCTGCTTAATTTTTCGTTCTCCTTGTAAATAAATTGCCTTGCGTGCTCAGAGCCTTAGGTATAAAAATTAATCACGGTACGTTACTGAAACATAAATCATTCCGTAGAATTATTAAGATAAATTGCCGTAAGTACTTATTATTACAGTTACTTCGTATAAGATTCTATCAGATTCAAGAAAAAATATTTCTTAAAACAGAGTTACCTACAGCAGTGAGTCAGCTTTTTACAACAAAAAAGTATTATACTTTATCTATCTTCTTCGCACACGTTTTGTAATAACTTACAAAGGTTCATGACGTTATATTACTATGAAGAAATTGCTTCTGAAACAATAATACTTATAGTACGGCAGCCCTGGAACAAATTTTTTAGTGATTAATAACAAGCTGAATTTTCGTGAGTAGGTTCGCTTAGACAAGACGAACAATATTTTTTTCTATGAAAATTCTCGATGGAGGTAGCTACTCGAGTGGGGAGGTGTTAAAAATTTCGATTCGCTCGGGTGAGAAATCGTTCCACTAAATTTGTAGGACTACATGGCCATTTTATTATACAAGTATTTACTAGGCTGCATACAAAAGCCAGATGAGCCTGCTGAGAAACAGCTCTCCGAAAATTGACTATTATTTTCAAAAAGTGAAATTTTAAGATTTGGTCAATTTCAAACCCTCATATCGGCGAAAATGCTCATTTTATGGGTAAAATTAACGGAAAAAATGTTGTATTAAATATAAGTAGCTTTAATTTAAACATAAAGTGACGTCTGTAGCACATATAGTTTCCTAACAAATTCAAAAAATGGGAAAATTGTACTTTTCGCTTTAGTTTGTTTTAAAGGTAGTTTAAAAGAAAAAACCATGTACATCCACAAGAAATAAATATTTAAACTATATTAAGTATTTATAATGTAATTTATTAAAAAAATATTTATATTATTATTGATATTTATGAAACATACCTAAATTAACAAGGACATTATAAGTGTCGAGCAATATAAGTCCTAAACTCCGTATTTTTGTAAATATTTTGTATATATTTTTAAATTAGACTGAAGTTGCTACAATATAAGATTAGAATCAGCTCTGTAGGTTCAATACTTACCGAGATGCAGCTCCTAACATTGATTTTTTTTTCCAGAAGAGTGAAATTTTATGATTTGGTCAATTTTCGACCGCGATCTTCGGGATAATACTAATTTAACAGGTAAAATTATAAGCCAAAATATTGTAGAAAATCTAATTACCTTTAATTTAAGGAAAGAACAACGTATCTAGGTCATAAAGTTTACTCACAAATCTTACAAATGCAAAAAATTGGAAAACTGTAATTTTCGCAAATTTGCTCTATTTAGTTTGGTTTGAGAGTAGTTTGAAAGGAAAAACTATATACATCCACAAGAAATGTACATTTAAACTTATAATTATAGTATTTATAATATTATTTATGAACAAAAATCATTTATTTATCTTATTTTATTGATATTTATGGATTATATTAAACTGTATTACAATGACATTATTGTTCATTAAGATTTGTGAGTAAACTATATGGCCTAGAGACGTCCTTCTGTCCTTAAATTAAAACTAATTTAGATTGTCTACAACATTTTTACCTATAATTCTACCCGTAAAATGAGTATTATCCCCAAGATCGCGGTCGAAAATTGACCAAATCTTAATATTTTACTTTTTTTGAAAAAAGTTCAATTTTAGGAGAGCTGTATCTCAGTAATTATTGAAGCTACAGAGCTGGTTTTAATCTCAAATTGTAGTAATTTTAGTCTACTTAAAATATGTGTAGAAAATATTTAAAAGAAATACGTACTTTAGGATTGCTCGGTACTCATAATTTCCTTGTAATGCAGGTTAATTATGTTTCATAATAGTATGAAAAAAAAGTAAGGAATACAAAAATAGTAAAATTTGGGTCGTAAAGGACAATAAAATAAAGGATATAAATAAAGGATAAATCGTAAAGGACCTTTACGCCCCAATTACGTAAGATAAAGCAAAGCATAGATTAGGTCGTAAGGGTTCTGATTACGAAAAATGAGATTACGACCTCCTAAATAATAAAACATGGCTTTACGCTCGCTATTGAAAATTGTTTTTACGATACATCCCAAAAAGTAAAAAAAGTCGAGTTAGAGCTGTTGAAAAATCCCCTTACGACCTGCGTAAAAGGCTTATTTTTAAAGATAGGATTATTTTAAATATACCAATCGATAGAGCTCGCGACGCTGATTCCACATATATATATATAACTCATTTTCAGCAAAATGTCCTTTACGACAATTGAAATTTCCGGTATCGATATGTATAGACTAGCTGATTTTTTTGTATGCAGCTTAGTAAATACTTGTATAATAAAATGGCCATGTAGTCCTACTTTAGTGGAACGATTTCCCACCCGAGCGGATCGAAATTTTTAACACCTCCCCACTCGAGTAGCTACCTCCATCGAGAATTTATATAGATAAAAAACTTGTTCGTCTCGTCGAAACGAACCTTCTCACGAAAATTCAGCTTGTTATTAATCATTAAAAAATTTGTTCCAGGGCTGCCGTACTATTAGTACGCAACTTAATAAACGACAAACCAACAAACAAACACACCTCTGTCCGTGTGACTCTCTATCACCGTTTCAAGGCTCAACTGCTAAAAGTAATCTTAACAACATTTGCCACAGAGAGCTTTCACCCTGGAGACGGAGATAGGATACTTTTTGTCCAGGAAATCAAAAAGTTCCCACGGAAATTCTAAAAACCTATAAACACACTCGGATGAAGTTTCTGGCATCGACAAACTTCGTCCGACAACAATTTTGTCTGAAATAAAAGTTATATTACTAACTATTGCGGTTTAGATTTTAGTTCTCTCCCGAGTCCCTGACTTAGCTATTGAGACTTATTTATTGTAAAACGTGCGAAGCCGGGGCGGATCTACACGTTGATATACAACTTGACGTATACAACCATACATAAAAGATTTAAACTCAGGATATGTTTCTAAAGAGTAAATAGGCATCTTCTAGGCAAAGGCGTACCATCTTAGGCCACATCATAACTTTCTATTAGGTGTGATTGTGGTCAAGCGTGTGCCTATAAAGTTATAAACAATAAAATAAAAATAAAAAATACACCCAGCTGTACATTGTAATGGGGAAACGTGCTCACCTGTTTCAGACAGTTCGACTTGTTTACACTAGTTTAAAGATAGAATTATGTTATTCAACAACAGACAAGAAACTTAACTTGCATAAATAAAGGATCGTCTGAGAGTCTGAGTTTTTTTTTTTAGGTAAGTGCTTGAACAGAACAAAATGAGAGAAAAGACAATCTTGGGATAACGGTCGGCTAAAACTTCGAGGGTAGGATGGAAACGAAATGTCGCGAAACGTATTGGTATTACATGTTGGAAAACAATGTTATATGCGCAAAAAACGCCAGCCCGAAATCATCCTAATAGTTCGCTCACGTAGTAGGTATGTATGTATGTACGTTGCCTAAGTAAATATCAGAAATACATACGGAAATTCTATTCAATCCTCTTGACAGTTGTCTATGTTATAAACTTACATGAATAGGTATGTTATCTTCCCTCGTAGCAGGAAACAACCCGTCTGAATGAAATTCCACTAGGTTTATCTATTTTGTTACGAGATACGAAGCCGAATTCATAATGAGGAAACCGTCACCGTGTTTTGAATTTTATCAGTATAAAGGTTGTAGGTGGAAAAAATATTAAAACATAAAAATATAAAAAATAATCATATTGTACTAAGTATAATAGGTAGGTACGAGTAGGTTTAAATATTGTTTGTTTTTATGTCTAAAGCCGCATATTTTCTATCATAAGTACAAAGTAAGTATCTGTAGGTATAATAATTATTAATTATTTATATAATAATTATATATAAATATATTATTATTATTATTATTATAATTAATTTACTTTACTACTTACAAAATCAGTAGAAATCTCTATACTTAATCATAGATATAAAGCATTAAAGTTGGTTATACCTATAGATGTTATACGAGTAGAAGTATATAGTTCGTGTAAGCTTAACTAAAGGCAGTTCAGATTTTCAATTTTTTCACTTATCGCCTGATCTCAAGTAATTTCCTAAAATATTTAATGTTAGGGCAACGGAAGTCAATTACATAAATTGCTATCGTTACATTAGCGACGGTTTTTTTACTCCGAATATTTTTTTCTGTAGCAGAGAGTAGCAATTAATGAAAAAGCTTTAATAACTTTACTTTTACGTTACAGCTTTATGTTATATTCTTAAATTATCAAAACAATTCTGGAAATTGTAAAATAAAATTGATGGAAAATGCAGCTCTCGCGGGCTCTCTCCGTTTTTTCAATCCTCGAGATACGATATCATGCGAATAAAGAAGATCAGTATGAACAATTACACGTCGATAAATTGGTATGAGTAAAGGCCAACGGTTAACAAAAGCGTGAGTATTCGAACGCGATATTTTCATTTAAACTAGATCAAGGTCACATGTGAACGCGATAGAATTTTCAATCGTTATTACCGTTTTTTTTTTCTATTTTATTAGCAAAAAACATGTGCGAGGTCGCCATTCCAGTGCCTTGGGACTCCGACGTATATCGGTTCTTCGAACTATGTGCCCGCCTATTGCCATTTCAGTTTCGCATCCCATCGAGCCTTGTAGTCGGGCAGCCCTGGAACAAAATTTTTAGTGATTAATAACAAGCTGAATTTTCGTGAGCAGGTTCGTTTCGACGAGACGAACAACTTTTTTATCTATGAAAATTCTCGATGGAGGTAGCTAATCGAGTGGGGAGGTGTTAAAAATTTCGATTCACTCGGGTGGGAAATTGTTCCACTAAATTTGTAGGACTATATGACCATTTCATTATACAAGTATTTACTAAGCTGCATACAAAAAATCAGCTGGTTATTAATAATATTCTACAGTGTCCTCCACTCCGAATATTTCCAAAAAATGAGGTTATAAAAATGATTAAAGATTATTAATAACTAGCTGATTTTTTGTATGCCGCTTAGTAATTACTTGTATAATGAAATGGCTACATAGTCCTACTTTAGTGGAACGATTTCCCACCCGAGCGAATCGAAATTTTTAACACCTCCCCACTCGATTAGCTACCTCCATCGAGAATTTTCATAGATAAAAAAGTTGTTCGTCTCGTCGAAACGAACCTGCTCACGAAAATTCAGCTTGTTATTAATCACTAAATATTTTGTTCCAGGGCTGCCCGACTATTGTCGGTGGATCTAGGACATTTCTGTAGATCACGTAGGTACTTAAAGCACGTCCGATCACAACATTCTTCATCTTCCGGTCAGACGAACTGTTTTTATGCGAGTAAAAAATATTATTATCTCTGCCTTATATTCTTTCATTTAAAATTCAAAATTACGCCAAAAACCAGTTAATAATAGCAAAAGCTAGAGTTTAAGTACTAAAGCTACTCAAAATATGTTATTGCATACGGATAGGTGTTATTATGCATTTATTCTAGTGTTATCTTTTTTGGCGTCAGTGCTGAATCGTAAAAGCGGTGGTAAGCCCGGGCTGGAATAAAATACGAGATTGTCAAATAAATCACAGTGGGACAAAAACTTTAAATGCGGGAAATGGATGAACCTCTATATCCTACGAACGACTGATTTGGGTGACTACACTAGTCAGCAGGGTGTCAGCAGGTATAGAAGTTTACACTAGTATAAACTATACACATAAATATCAGACCGGATTCAATTCATAATGATATCAAACAACAAATAAAAAAACGATCTAACGGAAAGATAACACGTATATGTAGGAGTAAAATAATTATAGCCTATGGTTGTCAACACACTAAAAACACAACGTTCAGTTTTGATAAAAATAAAAAGTAACCGATTATGATATACGGGAGCCCATGATGCTAAATGTACATTTACTCGAATTTCGTCGGGACTTATTGGATTTTGTAGATTAGTTGATAGGAAGAATAAAAGGTTATATAGGTATAATGTTTCCCTTTTCAGTGGTGGAGAAAGCATCTACCTGCACGCTCTCATCTTCATAGACAATTTTTATTACTTCGTCTTGCAGAAATCGGCAGCTTATATTTTTTTTGTTATTTTTGCATCATTTCCTTCAAAACAGAAAAAAATTCAACCGCGCTCGAGATTCGAGAATGTCAAGATAACGTTTTATTTTGCAGCTTTGTAACCCTTCCACCCTCGTACGTTACGTTTAAATTGTCTAGTTTCTAAATATACTTTTGTTTAGCTCGTAATTAACCCACCATAACTTAATCTGACGTGCTTTATTAATTTTGACCATCGATTTTTTTATGTGCGACTCTTTAGGTACATATAAAGGGCTTATCAATGGTAGAGGTTACTCAGCAGGATGCAAGATATCCTCCCTTATATTATACTGCCGCGCGCGAGTAAATCCCAAAATCCCCTCTTGGGCTCCCCTACCGATACTACAGCAGCAGTTTCATCAATGCCTGTCCTATTTGAGTGCTCTTGATGGAGTGACCATTGTTGGATTGGAGTTGGATGTACGAATGTATGAGAAACATTTTCTCTACAGCCTGTTCTAATTCAAACATTTGGATATGCACTTTTCACTTCTTCTTCTTCTAGTTTCGAGGCGCAGAAGTGCTAAAAGCCTGAGAGTTAAAAATTGCATTATTTAAAGCTTTCATTTGATTCACCAACGAAAAAAATTATTACCTACCTACCAAATAAATTTTTATGATTAAAATTAGCATTTATATAGCAAGAATATTGTAAATCCTTCTACCAAAAGAGAGCTTAATATAAAAGTAATCATGCGAAATAACAAAACCCGCCAAATATAAAACCCACGTACAAACGGTCTTTATGTGTAGGTAGGTACTCGTAATTTACATGTAAAGTGGGGTAATTTGGGTCAATGTGTACAAAACACTAATGTTTACTCGGCGTCAAGCGATTTGCTGGCTCAGGGTTATTATCCGTGTATTAACAGCTCTCCTTATGGGTTATTAACAGTTCTCCTTATAGATAATCCTCAAATGATACAACTTGTCAGTTCAGTTCAACATTAGCAGTTATTGTTTCATTTCAAGCTAAATCTGTAATCATATAAAATGGCATGCAGGGAATCTAAAGATGTTCAACGTAATCCATACTTCCATACTAATATTATAAATGCGAAAGTAATGTCTGTCTGTCTGTATGTTACGCTTTTACGCTTAGACCGCTGAACCAATTTTATAACCGAATTTTGGCACAGAATAGAGCTTGGAAAAGGACATAGGCTACTTTGTATCCCGTAAAATCATAACATTCCCAAAGGATTTATAAAAAACCTAAATCCACGCGGATGAAGACGTAGGTATCTAGGTAGCTAGTAGTTTATATATAAGAATTGTTATTTTTATGGCTTCAGGCTTTTTTGAAAAGGCGTACAAATAAAAGAATAATTATTTCATTATAATATAAATCCCTCACAAACATAACCAGCGATGTTACGGAAGAGCCTTCTTCTTCTTCCGGTCCTTATCCCATGCCTATGTATAAACAGTGGCGTAGCGTACCTTGGCGGGGCCCCGTATAAAAATTTGTTTGGGGGCCCTTATGAAGGGTAAAGATATACCGATAACCGATGTAGAGTGTTGCCAACTCTTGTACGCACGCTTTACGCGGAAAAAAAAAACGAAATTGCTTTTTTTGACTTTTGTCATTTCTGAAATAAACAAAAATTTGGGAAGTTTTTGTTAATTCTTACGCACGTTGGGGGCCCCCGTGGCTTGGGGGCCCCGTATAATTGATACGGCAGATACGGCGGTAGCTACGCCCCTGTGTATAAAAATAATAGGAGGCCTTTACGCAATAATGCTTGGTTTGAGTGCAATACCAGTAATACGGCGCGGCCCGGTGACCGCCCTCTAGGTTCCTGCCTCGTCAGTGAGTCAGACAATCGTTTACGCATGTTGCATTATTCATTTAATAGAAATCTCCGTGAAAAGAAACAATAAAAAATCTGTTTTAATCTCCTTCTATAGCATTCTAGATGCTTTAATCTGAAATTCAGTATTAAACGCAACAAGTGCCTATTCACTGTATCGAAAACGTCGAATGAAAAAGCGTTTTGCTTTAGACGAGATGAAAACGAGTTCTCGTTGTTAGGTCAGACCTTTGTTTTCAAGAAAGGAAGCCACAGTTTAATATCGCTCGCATTCTCTTTTCAAAAAAAAAATATTTTCATGATTGTGTAAAAAAGAAATAAGAGTAGCTAAGTACTTACTTAGATATATTATAATATTATATCCTACCGAGTAAATTGAAATCCGATGTTTCCTAGCACACTTCCTCGCGCTGCTTCAAAAAAAGGAAATTAATACAATATGTCTTGGGAACAAAATAAATCTAGCACCTCGAGTGTTATAAAAGGAGATTTCGTAGAGGCGTGCCTACGAGATGCTGATGCTACGTAGCTACGTAGCAGTATAGCTACGACGCCGCGTAGTAACGGATTGGAAATAAACTGCAATATCCCTTCTAGTAGGGGAGCCCAAGAGAGGATTTTTGGATTTACTTGAACGCGTCAGATTAACATAAGGGAGGCATCTTGCATACTGCTGAGTACCCTCTACCATATATAAGTCCTTTATATAGAGCCGCGCGAAAAAAATTGATGGTCAGAAATATTCAGAAACGTCAGATTAAGGTATGGTAGGTTGATTACGAGCCAAAAAAAAGTATATTTATAAAATCAGACTATTTGAACGTAACGTACGAAAGTGCGAGCGTTACAAAGCTGCAAAAAAAACCGTATCTTGACATTCTCAAATCTCGAGAGCGGTTGAATTATTTTCTATTTTGAAGGAAATGATGAAAAATAACAAAAAAATATAATCAGCCGATTTCCACAAGCTGAAGTACCTAATAAAAATCGTCTATGAAGATGAGAGCGTGCAGCTAGACGCTTTCCCCACCACTGAAAGGGGAAACATTATATTATAACCTTTTATTCTTCCTATCTACAAAATCTAATAGGTCCCGACGACGCTCGAGTACTCCACATTTAGCATCATCGGCTCCCCTACCATTCTATGAATAGATAAGCGCGTTTCCATATTAAACTCACCATTAGGAGATAGCTGTAACATCCAACCGCAAGCGCCCAGGTACCTACTCAAAACAAACCTACTCCAAAAATGACAACCAACTTTTCAGATGGCCTAAAAATTTTTTTTGCTAAAATTAAAAAAGTTAGAGTTATTTTACAATGGGCCTATTTTACTTACTTTTTTACTACTTACGAAACTCTCAATTCTTAAATTCAATATTCTGATTCAAAGTTTGTTTCATTCGAACATTTCGTGTCTTCGTACATAGCAAAGTTGAATATTAGGTATTCTTATTTTGAAAGCTTTTGAAAGCTATGGTAAAGTTAATTAATTGTTCTAACTAGGATAATAAAAGTAGAACATAATAATTCTTCAGATACTACGCAGTACGTACCTACAAGTAACTTAAAACTAATTAAATGTAAATTAATTAGCAGAACAAGTTCAAATAATTTACTGTTGAAATACAGTTTCGCAAATACTCGTAATAGGTATTCCCTAGATAAACTTGTTGAATTAAAAATCTACCAAGATGGCCTTGACGACGACAATTACACTAATATTATAAAGGTGGAATTTTGTGTGTGAGAGTGTGTGTGTATAAACATACACATGTTTGTTACTCTTTAACGCCGCAACTACTGAAGTTGAACCGATTAGGCTAAAATTTTGAATGGAGATAGATTATGCTCTGACGAAACACATAGTCTACTTTTTATCCTGGAAAATCTACAGTTCCCACGGGATTAAAAAAAAAATCTAAATCTATAGCTACAGCTATAGGTAAATTATTATAGCAAACGTCCTTGAAAGTAGGTATAAAGGTTGGAAAATGAAGCGGGAACAGGGACCGGAAATCCACGATTCCCTCAGGATTTGTGAAAAACCGAAATTCACGCAGGCGAAACCGCGGGCAAAAGCTAGTAAAGTATACAGTAGTAAATAAAGACAGAGCCAATGCATACAAGTGGCGCCGAGGCGCAGAGAGCTGTATTCACTTTGTTTGGTTTTCATTTAACCGTCACTTTAAATAAATAAATAAATCCAAGTTATGTACCATGAACGGACTCTGCATCTCGGTGCCGCTGCATTGGCCTTGCAGCTTAACATCCACTACAGACGCGAGAACAGAAATTTAAAGCTAATATTTATTTATTTCATAGACGCCGATACTGAGCAGTTTGTTTGAACAAACTTTATATGTATATTGCTTACGCTTAGGTATTATGGAATGCATGATTTGCTCCGTGCAGTCCGATTTATAGTTATTTGTTCAATAAGAGAGCAAAGTTTGGTGTTTTTTTTTTGCGAGTGCCGAGTTTGAATCCTGAGCAAGGGAAGAACTCTAATTTTGAATCATAAGCTACGCTCGTGATTCAAATATAGAATAGCAAACCAATTCACAGCGTTCTAAATTCAAAACACTTTTCTCCTCTGAATGAGCCAAATTGCTTTTTTTTTTTTTCAAGTGAAAAATTCTTTTTAGGCGCGTTGAGCACTTTTTAGGTGAACAAAAACTCATGGAAACATCATGGAACTCGCGGCATCCTCACCGAACGCTTTCCATGTGTATACTATTGTATACTGTGTCCTTTTCGGGTGAACAAAAAGAGTGAAACTTGCGTCATCGTCACCGCACGCCTTAGGGGACTGCCGATAGAAGTGAAAACTAAGTAATTTGTGAATTGTAGAATCGTCGAGCTATCAGATTATTATTTTTGATTTGTAAAGAAGTGTTAAAGACCAATTATATAAACTTTGATCCATGATCACTTCTATCGGCAGTCCCCAAAGACCCTCGCATTTATTTCCATTGGTTTTAAGTGCGCAAAGGCGAGCTTTTCGAGCTAATGAGGTGAAAATGATATTTTATCATTAAGGAAAGTACATGCTGCATGCTAAACATGGCAATTTGTTTTCGTAGTAGCTCATGTGCGCTTTTCCATTAACCAGCGTTGATACATGCTCTGCATAATGAATAATGGTATGAAAGTCGTCGTCACCGGAGACTAGAGTAAATAGATATCTCCATACGATCAAGGGTATAGGTTTAATAAATAACTGCCATAAATCAAATCCATCCTTAGACTGCATCGTTACTTGCCATCAGGTGAGATCACAGTCAAGGGCTAACTTGCAGATGAATAAAAAAACACTGCCTCCTTCCAATGACGTTGGCAGTGGTACCGCCGTCGAAAATGCAGGTCATGGAAAATTGCCTCAGCAAGGATCGTAATCGATCCTTGCGTTCATTATTGTAAAAAAAAACACTAATAGCGTGCCAGAACCAAACACCAAATAAACTCAATTGTGGTCATTGCGGCAACCTCAAAACTTGGCAGCATTAGATGTACAAAGATCGATACATTACATAGGTGCTTTTTGTACGTAAGTACCATGGAAAACTAAGCCTGCGTACAAAATGATTTTGGCATGATTTTCTTAGTTTTCCGTTGATGAGATATTTCTCTCTGTAACCATACAATTAGCACAGAACACTAATTATTAGGTACTCCATTAGTAAGAAAGGAGTCACTCAGCGGGCGATGGAGAGAGCTATGCTCGGAATTTCTCTACGTGATCAAATCAGAAATGAGGAGATCCGTAGAAGAACCATAGTCCCCGATATAGCTCAATGGGTTGGCAATCTGATGTCATGCACCAGAAAGCGCAGGGGTGGCAGATCGCTGACTAGATGACATCAGTCGAGTTGCAGGGAACCTTTGGGTGCCAGCAGTAGGGCGGCACTTCACGGCGTGTGGAAGTCCCGATGTCCAGCCGTGGACAACCTTAAGAACTTTACTGATTAATTCAGTCCTATCTGTGAGTTGGTCGGACAATGTCTTAGTTTAGGTTTCTGTAGTAAAACAAGGAATCCTAATAGTTTTGTCCAGTCAGTCCGTCTGTCTGTCGGTCCGTGTATCATAGCGCTTTTATTCAAAATTTATTAAAGCAGCAAAGTTGTTTGACACAGTTATATAAACTTGCATTAGCTACAGAGACGTGAACTCAAATTTTTTAGCCGAAATTATCAAGAATAACTAACTAACAAGCTATAGTCGACTAAGAAAAAAATATACGTACGGAAAAAAATAACTTCGTTTCTACCTGTTCTTGTATTGGGTGTACCTAAGGCTAGACGTGTTTTTAACCCCCGACGCAAAAACGATGGGGTGTTATAAGTTTGACGTGTCTGTGTGTGTGTGTGTGTCTGTCTGTTCCCCTGTAGCGCTCAAACGGGTGAACCGATTTGAATGCGATTTTTTTTGTTTGAAAGGTGAAGTAGTCGAGAGTGTTGTTAGCTATGTTTGATGAAAATCGATCCAAGATGGCCGCCGCTACAAAATGGCGGATTATATATTATTTCACAACTCCCTTAATATGGGTATCAAATGAAAGGGCTTGACTAGTAGAATAGCACTATGCAAATCCAAGATGGCCGCCGCCACAAAATGGCGAATGTCGGGGGTTTTTTAAATTTTTAATTTATACTTGTTAAAGCATGACTACACAAGCGTACCTGCGTGGTCACACGCACCTGACCAGTTAAGTGATATAAATATCGTGAACAAGCATTGGCGACTTTACTAATAAGTATTTTATAGGTACCTAACTGTAGAAAACTATAACTGTATTGTAACTATAACTATAACTGTAGAAATATATAAAAGTTATTGAATAACGTTGGTACGTGTCCTACCAACATTCTCGTTCCAAGTGCAGAAAAGAAAATCAACGGCTATTTCCACTTTGGAGGACCTTTTTATTTTACGATCTCATAAAAATTTAAGACGGTCCTTGTAAAAACAAACGACACTATTTTGAGTATTCATTAGATAATTCTAATTACCAATTCTAAAGTGAAACTGTACCCCTTTTCGTTACAACATTTACAAGTATAAAAAATTTATAAAACCCCTGACATTCGTCATGTTGTGGTAGCGGCCATCTTGTATTTGCATAATACTATTCTATTAGTCAAGGCCTTTCGTTTGATACCCATATTGAGGGAGTTGAACACACACACACACAGACACACACACACACACAGACACACACACAGAGACACACACAGACACACACACACACACAGACACACACAGACACACATAAACACACTCACACTCACTCACACACACATACCATATCAATGTATCAATGCCTGAAGATCACTTTTAGTCGTTATCACACTTGGTTTATGTCATAAATAATCAAGATATTGTAATATATATCTACAAATAATAATCATTATAATGACATTAAGTTCTCGTTGATAAGTGAAAGAATTTAAAATGATATTACGCATATCAATTTGTAATGATTGATGATTGGTTAATAGGTTTTTATTTGGCAAACATTCAAACATTTAATATTGCTTTAGAAATTTCTTGGGAATCTATAATATAATAAAACTGTAACAGATCCAATTCTGTACATTGAAGATATTTTGAAAATTTTTATCGGAGGGCACTCTATAATCGATACTGAAGCCAAAACTGCAATTTTTTTCATTTTTGTCTGTCTGTCTGTCTGTCTGTCTGTCTGTCTGTCTGTCTGTCTGTATCTTGGCCGCGCATCACGCCGAAACTACTGAATGGATTCGAATGAAACTTGGTACGATTTGAGTTTATACTCCGAGGTAGGTTATAGGATACTTTTTATCCCGAAATTCAGCACGGTTCCCTTGGGAGAGGGGATGAAAGTTAAAACGTGTATTTAGCTGTAATTCATTAACGCGTTATTCGATTTCACTCATTCTTTTTTGTTAGAAAGGTAGTACTTTAAGTATTGTCCCGTAAATATTTCAAGGTCATAGGTTTTTTAGTTTAGAAATGACAGGCATTTATTGGGTTCCGATAACTTGGGACCCGGATCTTTGTACGTACGGCTTATTTTAAACTGGCGTGCGTTTAAATTTATGTTTGTCGTTCTGTCTATTTGTTCCAGCTAATCTCCGAAATGGCTGGATCGATTTTAATGGAACTTTCAATGTTATAAGGAGTAACAGGCTACATTTAGTTTAGGTACAAAAAAGGATTATGGGATCCAATCCGATCCTATATAAAACCTATATCCAGGCGGACGAAGTCGCGGGGGTCGGCTAGTTTCCAATAAATCTGTCGCATCATTAATCAAATGCGACAGCTATTGTTACAGCTGCAACGTAAATCCTACCTAACGGGCCACTTGAACACTAATTAAAATTATTTTCAAATGTATATGAAACAAGACGAAATATTTTTATTTTTGCTTTTGTACCTGACTATATTTGTACATCCACAGGAGAAATCCACAGGAGTACCTACAGCAAATTCCCATCTAACTATATACTTAGTGCATATCTTGAACGCTTCGATTGATTAGGTAGATAATCAAAGCTTGAACGCAGCTAGCACATAAACTAGTAAGTTCTGAAATTATTGCTACATTCGAAAACGAACAAAATATAATATAATAATTTCAACACGGTATAGGTAACGGAATACAACTTATCGATAAAATTAAGAAAAATACATACTTAATATAAAAACTTAGATTTCCTTTATTAAAATTAAAGGGCATACCTACAAAGCTTTTCTACAAAAGTAATAAAACAACAGAGATCTCAATTAAGTACACTGAAACCAACGTAATTAGACCATTCTCGGTTCAGTAAAAACGAGAAAAGTAAAATGGAAATTTAATTTTAGAGTGGCAGAACTATTTTGAAGTTTTAAGAGTGCTAAAATTTTTCTTTGTGTAAACTAGTAGGTACGGACGGTGTAACATTTTTTAACTTTACGAATTAAAAAAAATCTGCAATAGTTATAATAAGACCTAAGAAAGCTTTATTAGGTCTATTCGCCAGCACGAATGTTCATTACGAAATCCTTTATTAATTAGCTACATCAGCAGGTAACTCCAAATTAAACTGCCTTGTGAGGTGACGCGCCTCCTCGCTGCCTCGACCAAGGAATTCGCATTATTGGTCGAGACGCATCGACAAAGGCTTCGCTTCCGCGTCAAGCTAAGGCTGAGAACTACAGAGCTTACGTTGACATTGCTCACACTGATCGCAGCCTGAGCTTCACGGGACTGGAGGCTACATTAGCCTATACCTTTTCCGTAACATCAACTATTTACACTTGCGGACGAATGGCGAAATCTTTTTAATCAATCATGACGTACCTACTTATATTTTACCAAGCTCTTATATACTCGTAAACAACACTGTTACCAGTATTATTTATATAAACCATAAAGTTGTTTAAATAAATAAAGTTCCCACCATAATTTAATAAACACCCCTTACCTTGCTCCTGTAGAGGTGGGGCTCTTTTGTCTTCTACTCGTCTCTCCATCTCACACACAATATTATAAACACTACAGTTTACATATCGAATGAATCAAAAAATAAGTACCTACTTTGTTAATGTTGCAAGAATTTGACTTTTTTGTTTTACTTAGTTATCAGAAAAATATCTGCAATGAATTAAAATGAAGAAATTGGACTTGAATCAACGACCGTTTAAAGATAAAGATTTATGGATAGAGCAACAGGTAGAAGCAGGCAATAGAAAAGTAATATGAGCCGCAAACTTTTGTCTCGCTTGAGTTTTTAAGTACTTCTGAACTACTTCATAAATAAATAAATAATTGCAGAAAATAGATGAACTGCTTTACTTCTACAAAAAAATTTTTTTTACAAGTATTCCTTGTAAATTAATATTTCGGTGGCTAGTTTATTGTAGAAATGCTAATGCTACGCGTTCGTAGCACCTTCTACGCAAAAGCTGCCATATTATGAAACACGCAACACTTAATTTTGCAATACAAATTATGTTTATTATACATTTTAGAAATAAAGTTTACGCTTCTCTCTAATAACTTTATCGGGCATACATAAAAAATTGATTTTAAACATCATAAACATGCCTTGAAATAAGCGTATCAGTTGGATTTAGTCTACAATCGGTAGTTAATAGTAATCCTTAAACGTAAAGTTTTTTTATAGAAACGGAAAAAATATTACAATTACACCAAAAATTAATATAAAACAAATGAAATATAAGAGAGTTATTGTAATCCACTGTCTCATTTCTTTACGGGTATAATATTCACACTAACCTACTCTATCTACTTCATCGGTTTTCGCGCTTTAAAATTTGTTGGATATTTTCATAATTAACATAAATAATGGGGTACAATTTACAATCATCTATTCAAGATGATTTTAATATTACAGCGTACAAAAAATACATTTTTGTAATCATTTACTAACATCGAATTTTGAGTTCGCTCACAAAGACGTGCGTAATATCACCGCTCGCGCGCGCGAACGGAGAGCAAGATGCGGAGCGACTGGCCGTCGTTCCGCACGCTACGCTCTCAACCTTATGTAAGCACTCCACGCTATCGACTACTACGCTATCAAAATTTGAACATAAAAATTAAAAGTTAACATTGTTGACTGTTGTAGCCGGTTGTTAGTCGGCTGGGAGACGTCGACAATGCCAAGTTCTATAAACTAATGTGGTGGTTAGTTTGGTTAATGAACCAAGCTAATCACCAGTGACAATTGTATTGGTTGTACAAATGTACACCGGTGACAACGGTTTTTAACCCCCGACGCAAAAACGATGGGGTGTTATAAGTTTGACGTGTCTGTGTGTGTGTGTGCACGTGTGTGTGTGTCTGTCTGTTCCCCTGTGGCGCTCAAACGGGTGGACCGATTTGAATGCGGTTTTTTTGTTTGAAAGGTAAATTAGTCGAGAGTGTTGTTAGCTATGTTTGATGAAAATCGGTCCAAGATGGCCGCCGCTACAAAATGGCGGGTTACACATTTTTTCACAACTCCCTTAATATGGGCATCAAATGAAAGGGCTTGACTAGTAGAATAGTACTATTGCAAATTCAAGATGGCCGCCGCCACTAAATGGCGAATGTCGGGGGTTTTTTAAATTTCTAATTTATACTTGTGTTGGTTGTCACTGAAGTCAAAGCCAATACTGTGACGCTACTACGATGGTGGTTTTTCCGGCAAACTGCTTTCAACTATGACAAATCAGAACTTAAATACGCTATGTCTATAGACACAATGCAAAATAAAATTATAATAATACTAGCGACCCGCCCAGGCTTCGCACGGGTAGTAGAGCATATTATGCATAGGTACTACCCGCTCAGGGATTAGGCAGCGTTTTCGATTAAAGGCGGCAGGCGGCTTGACTTTTTACGATATTTTCCACAATGAACTTACTATATCTCACCTTATACCCGAATTACTAATTCCGTGGAATTCTGACGTTTCATAATGTTACCAGAGATAAAACAATTCCCACAAAAAAGATAAAAAATTCAAAACAAACAAATCAACTGCTGCATGTAGATATGACAAATGCCTGACAGACACTTCATGGTGATAATGTCATTCGACTTCCATTTTTGAATAAATTTTTCAATGTGCTTCTTTTGTTTTCTATTGCTGTTAGTGTGCACTTTCTAGTTTCCATTCTTAGCAATTTCTATTTTAGGGCGAAACAATTAATATTATTAAGCAGCTTAGAGCTTTATATGTTGACAGGGAATTAAAGTAGTTTGGGGTAAAATCGTACTTCGTAGATGTTAACCCTGTTCTCCATATAAATAACTCATCTGTAAATGACAATGACAGCTGTCAGAATTAGGTCGATATTAAGTCAAAAATAAGGAGGAAAACTAAATATTTCAAATCAAATAAATTACAGTGTATTTGGGACATAAAAAGGTAAGTTTTCACCAGATTCCGTGAAAAAAATATATTTATTTATTTAAAAGATAAAAATAAAAAACCAAAAACTTGGTTTTTTGAACTTTCCACATAAAATTTGAGGTTATGTGAAAAAAGTGTAAATACAAAAGTTGTAGATCTTTTTATTACCTACAACTGCCATTTGATTTTTTTCCATAGGACTTCTAGTTTTGCCGGAAATCGAGATAAACCGTTTTTTACCCTTAAAACTCCCCCCCTTTTTTCCCGAGCTCAGATCGCCCGTAAATTATTTTTCCTTGTATTTTTATAATATTCTCCTCCTTTTCCAATGGGTTTCATCCTACGTACTATGATTTTTTTTTGGTGTCAAAAATTATCGACACTGGGCTATAGGGATAACCGCGGCCACCGACGCGCTTATAGGCACTCGCCCGCCGCCGCAATTTTTAAATCTGTAATATCTTCGAAAGTATTCATTTAAATCATATGCTGTAAAGGGCCATATGGATTTATATTAAATAAAAAATGTATTTAAGGTATTTAATTAGATAAGGATTAATGCTGTATTGGTTGAAATCGCTTCGAAAATTAGCCATTATTTGTCGTAAAAAGTAAATGACAAAAAAATGTTATTGTCGGATATCCATAAGAGATAGACATATACCATCGCGGACTTTTCTGTAGACCTTTTCAATGTGTACAATAATTAGTACATTATTTTGATAAATCTCGTAGGGTTCAGCCTGCGTTTGCAATGTAAGCGGAAAAAATGTAATTATTTACGACATCACATTAGAAACCTCAAAAATAACAGTATTTCTCCACTATTTAATGGATGTTATTATACATATAAACCTTCCTCTTGAATCACTCTATCTATTAAAAAAAACCGCATCAAAATCCGTTGCGTAGTTTTAAAGATTTAAGCATACATAGGGACATAGGGATATAGGGACGGAGAATGCGACTTTGTTTTATACTATGTAGTGATGATGGCAATTATAAGACGGCACTTACTATTAATATTATGGTAGACTACTGCGATTGTTTAAAGGCCTTATAATCCTGCGATTGTTTTAGGGTTTTTGCCCACGTCAGACAATCGGTGACCGAGTTTTTATGGGCAAAAAATTAAACATTCAGATTACAAAAAAATTGGTCATAAACAAAATCGATGCATTCCGATTGGTATGAATGAATGGTATGATATGGTATGGTAGAATGGTACCATCGCATATATCTACTACTCACCGACGGTCAGTCGCTTTCAATATTTACACTTCTCACGAATCTCACGATAGCCAATGGCAAAGTGACAGGACGTCTGCGTTAAGTTGATCATGAAATCTATGTAAATAAAAATTAATGTTTGTCTGTATGCACTGCTAAACTATTCATAAGATTATGATGATGGTGAATTGTTCTGCATACGTCCGCAAAGGTTTCTCTAGCACAAAAAAACCTATATAAAAATGAATAACTTGTTTGTTTGTCCTCTATGCGTTCCTAAACCATACTTTTCGTGGGTATTGTAAGTGTTGAATGGAAGCAGGCGTTACTTTGCGGAATTCCATGATATACAATGAATATAAAATTATTTTGCTATAATCCGCTAACAGTGACAAATTTGTAGGCACAACACCACACAATCTTGTAGGCACAACACCACACAATCTTGTAGGCACAACACCACACAAATTCACCACAAAACAAACTCGACGATCGTTTCGCTCCGACACCGGAGCATCTTCAGGAGATGTCGACTTCACAACGGACGATTGCAAAGTGAGTTCGTGTCGAATGAGCGGTCTTATATATACTATCCCCGCTTAGTCATCTACCCTCCTTTCTCTTTCTCTCTGGCCACGCCCCCTAAATATGTTGAGCAACGGTGAAGATGACACATTTATTTGCTCATTCAGCAATTCGACACTTCTACCGCTGTGCCCAACTATTTCCAATTGTTCCAACACGCACAGTCTTAAACTTTTACAGCATGTGTGTAAAATTTCAAATGTATGACCCTCGTCTATCCTATGTCCACTATCCAAAAGATGTTTTGCGAAATGAGATCTTTGAGGCTGGTTGTT
Organism: Melanargia galathea; assembly: GCA_920104075.1. Lineage (NCBI taxonomy): Eukaryota > Metazoa > Arthropoda > Insecta > Lepidoptera > Nymphalidae > Melanargia > Melanargia galathea. The sequence continues at coordinate 6,473,871 of OV049863.1, forward strand.
TCTAAAGGCAGCCATATGCTCTTTATATCGAGTTACAAAATTGCGCCCAGTTTGACCAACATATATAGCACTACATTCGGGGCACTTGAGTTTGTACACACCTGACTTTTGTCCATTATTTAATTTATCTTTACCATTACAAATTCTTCTGAGCGTATTATTTGTTCTAAAAGCAGCGTGTACATCATGTGATCTAAGAGTCCTAGCAATACGCTCAGATATTGGTCCGAAATAGGTCAAACTGGTTTTATATTTATTTATTTTGTCTGATGGCGCTGGATATAGGTTTTTCTTGACCTGCACTAACTGTTGTTTTCTAAGTATATTATTTACAATATTAGGGTTATACCCATTTGAACGCGCCATGTGATAAATAATATTTAATTCTTTTTTATAATTGTCTTTTGTAAGAGGAACGGACACTAATCTGTGTATATAACTATGAAAAGCTGCAAGTTTATGTTGCCAAGGATGGCATGATGATGCGGGTATGGTTGTGTCTGTATATGTAGGCTTGCGGAAGATCTCAAATTGATGTTTATTATTGACACGACTTATAGTTAAGTCGAGAAAATTTAGTGACTTGTTTTGTTCTATTTCCGACTTAAATGTAATTTTGGGGTGTATTTTATTAAGTTGCTCAACAAATACATCCAGTTGTCTCATTGTTCCTGTCCAACATATAATGATGTCATCGACATATCTGTAGTAATATAGAATGTTACTATTTTTTACAATATGTTTGTTTTCAAAATTATCCATAAAAATTTCTGCCATTAATGGACTTAAAGGAGATCCCATTGCTAACCCATCATTTTGTTGGTAGAACTTATCATTGAATTTGAAATAATTTTGTTGCATACATATTTGTGTTAATTCTACCAATTCTAATATTTCACCAGGGTGTAGCCGTTTCATTTCAAGTAATTTAGTCAAAATATCTATGGTCTCTTTAACTGGTACATTAGTGAATAAACTGTCCACATCTAATGATAATAATTTACACCGGACCGGCAGTAACATATCTTTAATTTTATTTACCAACTGAATACTATTTTTCAGTGCAAATGTGGGCTGAAAGGATGTCTTTGATTTTATAATGTTATTTAACTGCTTAGCCAATTCATATGCCGGTGCGCTAACGTACGAAACAACTGGACGTATTGGAATATTTTCTTTGTGGATCTTTGGCAAGCCGTACATAGTTGGCGCATGTGGGTTCATCACAATTACTTTCTGTTTAGATGATGTTTTCGGAAAGATGTACTCAGATTTATTTACAGTTATTACTATTATTTACAGTTAAAAATAGTAACATTCTATATTACTACAGATATGTCGATGACATCATTATATGTTGGACAGGAACAATGAGACAACTGGATGTATTTGTTGAGCAACTTAATAAAATACACCCCAAAATTACATTTAAGTCGGAAATAGAACAAAACAAGTCACTAAATTTTCTCGACTTAACTATAAGTCGTGTCAATAATAAACATCAATTTGAGATCTTCCGCAAGCCTACATATACAGACACAACCATACCCGCATCATCATGCCATCCTTGGCAACATAAACTTGCAGCTTTTCATAGTTATATACACAGATTAGTGTCCGTTCCTCTTACAAAAGACAATTATAAAAAAGAATTAAATATTATTTATCACATGGCGCGTTCAAATGGGTATAACCCTAATATTGTAAATAATATACTTAGAAAACAACAGTTAGTGCAGGTCAAGAAAAACCTATATCCAGCGCCATCAGACAAAATAAATAAATATAAAACCAGTTTGACCTATTTCGGACCAATATCTGAGCGTATTGCTAGGACTCTTAGATCACATGATGTACACGCTGCTTTTAGAACAAATAATACGCTCAGAAGAATTTGTAATGGTAAAGATAAATTAAATAATGGACAAAAGTCAGGTGTGTACAAACTCAAGTGCCCCGAATGTAGTGCTATATATGTTGGTCAAACTGGGCGCAATTTTGTAACTCGATATAAAGAGCATATGGCTGCCTTTAGAAACAACCAGCCTCAAAGATCTCATTTCGCAAAACATCTTTTGGATAGTGGACATAGGATAGACGAGGGTCATACATTTGAAATTTTACACACATGCTGTAAAAGTTTAAGACTGTGCGTGTTGGAACAATTGGAAATAGTTGGGCACAGCGGTAGAAGTGTCGAATTGCTGAATGAGCAAATAAATGTGTCATCTTCACCGTTGCTCAACATATTTAGGGGGCGTGGCCAGAGAGAAAGAGAAAGGAGGGTAGATGACTAAGCGGGGATAGTATATATAAGACCGCTCATTCGACACGAACTCACTTTGCAATCGTCCGTTGTGAAGTCGACATCTCCTGAAGATGCTCCGGTGTCGGAGCGAAACGATCGTCGAGTTTGTTTTGTGGTGAATTTGTGTGGTGTTGTGCCTACAAGATTGTGTGGTGTTGTGCCTACAAGATTGTGTGGTGTTGTGCCTACAAATTTGTCACTGTTAGCGGATTATAGCAAAATAATTTTATATTCATGGTATTGTAAGTTGCAACGCATGCCGGGAAAAGCTCATCATCATCATCATGATCAACCCATTACCGGCTCACTACAGAGCACGGGTCTCCTCTCAGAGTGAGAAGGGTTTTGGCCTTAGTCTACCACGCTGGCCAAGCGGATTGGCAGACTTCACACACCTTTGAGAACGTTATGGAGAACTCTCAGGCATGCAGGTTTCTTCACGATGTTTTCCTTCACCGTTAAAGCAAGTGATATTTAAATACTTAAAACGCACTTAACTCCGAAAAGTTAGAGGTGCGTGCCCCGGGATCGAACCCACGACCTCCGATTAGCAGACGGTCGTCCTAACCACTAGGCTATCACAGCTTTTAGGCTATCACAGCCGGGAAAAGCTAGTCGGTAATAAAAGGCGGTGAAATTATTGGCCCGATTACCGAACATACAAGAAGTGTGACGTAGGCGAAGGTCCTTAGTGGGTCGTAGGAGGGTTTGTTGCGTGATGCGCGCACAAACATACAGACAAACAGACAAACAGATAAACAGACAAACAGACAAAAATTTCAAAAATAGCATTTTTACGTTCTATTACTTATCCCTAACATCCCCCAGTTATTATTTTGCAAAAATCTTCAATGTACAGATACGGCTGTTCTACGATTTTATTATATGTAGGTATAGATAGATAGAAGATTTCCAGAATTGTTTTGATAATTTAAGAACATAACATAAAGCAGTATCGTAAAAGTAAAGTTATTACTCAAAGCTTTTTCATTAATTGCTACTCTCTGCTACAGAAAAAAATATTCGGAGTAAAAAAAATTTCAAAAATAGCATTTTTACGTTCTATTACTTATCCCTAACATCCCCCAGTTATTATTTTGCAAAAATCTTTATCTACTCTCATATCTTAAAATCCCGATTAAGAAATCTAAACGTGTCATATATTGGACTATTTTATTCACATACATCTACAATAATATTTAAAAAAAAATTTAAAAAGTTCATTAAAACACTACTTTGTTAGGAAATTATTGCAAAGTAATGTTAAAAAATAATTTTTTCTCCATTATAAGTACTACAGGCTCTGGGTTCTAGATTTTTGAGCCATGGTGGGAAATTCGCGCGACCTCCTTGGTCGTTTATGTCGTAACAACCATTGAGAAATTAATAGTAGTGGAGAAGCCATACCTACTTTAAAAACGTGTCAAAAATACACTCACACACGCTTAGATTACGTATCATACACGCACAATCCGAAGACATAAAATGGCGCGTGTTCATTGTGATGTCTCAAGTTGTGCGTGTTGAGTGTTCATGTATATGTTACAGCCAAAGTAATAAATCAGGATATTATGTATACTATCCAGCTATTATACATAATATCAACGCAATTTGGATAAAGTAATAATTGATACAGAATTAATCAAATTATCTAGCTATTTTATATAATATTCAGCTATTTTACATAATATCTTGGAAGACTTGGATAAAGTAATAAAATAAAGGCTTATGTTTAACTGATCACCAGATATTGCAAAATATAACGTCAAATTAACAGTTTATACCACCAAAAAAACATACTGTCCGTCTGTGTGTGTGTGAGTGTGTGTGTAAGTGTGTATGTGAGTGTGTGTGTGAGTGTGTGTGTGTGTGTGTGTGTTTGTGCGAGTGTGTGTGAGTGTGTGTGTGAGTGTGTGTGTGAGTGTGTATGTGAGTGTGTATGTGAGTGTGTGTGTGTGAGTGTGTGTATGAGAATGTGCGAGTGTGTGTGTATGTGTGTGATTGTGTGTGAGAGTGTGTGTGAACGTGTGTGTGTGTGTGTGTGTGTGTGTGTGTGTGAGCGTGTGAGCGTGTGTGTGTGTGTGTGTGTGAGTTTTTGTGTGTGTATGAGTGTGTGTGAGTGAGTGTGTAAGGGTGTGTGTGTGCGTGGGTGTGTGTGCGTGCGTGTGTGTGTGTGTGAGAGAGAGCGTGTGTGTCAGTGTGTGTGTGTGTGTAAGTGAGAGTGTGTGTGTATGTTGTGTGTGTGTGTGTGTGTGAGTATGTGTGTGTGAGTATGTGAGTGAGTGTGTAAGTGTGTACGTGCGTGTGTGTGTGTGTGAGTGTGTGTGTGATTTTATATGTGAGTGAGTGTGTGTGTGTGTGTGAGTGTGTTACTTTTTATCCTGTAAAATCCACGGGATTTTGAAAATCGAAATCTGTAGCTACAGTTATTATAGATAGTTTTATATAGCAAACTTCCTTGATAATAGGTATAAAGGTTGGAAAAGGGAGCGGGAACGGGAACGGGGACCAGAAATTCACGATTCCCTCGGGATTTGTGAAAAACCGAAAAAAAAGCTAGTTAATAATACTTATTTAGGTGAGGTAAGTACTTATCTCCTAAGGTGTCTCCTGAGAAATTACAACAGCTATAATGTTTCTATCGGCTGTTGGCGCGGTCTAGCATCAGGAATTTTAGGCTAGGTTAGGTTAGGTTAGGATACGGTAGGTTAGATTTTGAGATCTCGTTGATCACACCACACTACAAAATAATGAGATGCAGGAGGGGAAGCAAGTCGGGCCGTATTTATCATTTTGACCAACGTTGACCTGCTATTATGAATAATGTCTGGTTTGACATGATATTATAAATAATATCTGGACAATTTAGATATTATTTATAATAGCCTGTCATTATGTATAATAGCTAATTAATTACTTTGACTGTAACATATACATTTTAGGGAGGCCATCTTTTGTCTTAAGTCTGCCGCAAACTGTTTTATTATTATGTCAAAAATGTAATGTTTTGCACACTTATGAAAATTTTGATAAGCTTGAGCTATTTTTCGATCCACTAATTTCTATAGGACATTAGGGCTCCTCTACTACTATTAATTTCTCTATGGTAACAACTGAATTTTGGCGCCATACGTTAGTTATATTATTTAAATTTTTTTATTTGTTGTTTTTGTTACTCAAAACTTTACAAGACATGGTTTTTATTGTGCGGAAAAATGTCTAGCAGTGATACTGAAGATAATTTAACTCCACCTGACCACCGACCAACAATCTTTTGCCAGCAAAATCAAGGAAAACTCACGACAAATATTACCAAGATTTTATGGTTTGGATTTTAAGATATGAGTTTAGTTAAAGTAGTGTATGAAACTCTACATAATTAGGTATTAAAACACTCGTGTGATACTATTAAAAAACTCACCTGCGGCTCGTTTTTTAAACCCACACTCCTGTTTTAATAACCTCTATTATGCAACCGTTTCATAAACTACTATTAATGTACAGATACGGCAAGTCTACGATTTTATTATATGTATAGATAGAAGATAAAGACCATGATTAAAAGATTTAAAATTTTTGGAAACTTTTGTTGATTTCCTGGGATAAAAAGTATTAAAGTAGTCTATGTCTGTCTCCGGGATGGAAGTTGTGGCTGCCATGATCAGCTCCGTGGTTAGGCCATAACGTTTTTATATTTTATTGACCATATTATATTTATATTTATTATAAGGTTTACGTATATTATGGATTTTAATTTTTTTGCGCAGAACCCTAATTTTTTTTTCTAAAATAAAAATAGCCTATGTTACCTACTCCTTAGGCGCCATCTCCACGGACGAGAGCATCGCAACGAGTCCACACTACTATCGTCGGCGATAGTATCGCCCTGTGGAGATTGGCCCATAGAGTTTATATAATATAGAATTTGGTGGCACGGCGAGACTATCGCCGCGATTCTCTCGTCCGTGGAAATGACACCTTATAACATCAGCTATCTGCCAGTGAAAGTATCGTCAAAATCCGTCCAGCATTTCGGAGATTAGCCGGAACAAACAGACAGACAGACAAAGAAAAATTTTAACACACGCTAGCTTAAGATGATAATCCGCACGTTCAAAGGTTCCTGTACAAACTAGTTTCCTGTGTGTCAAAGTGGTTATTATGGAATACTGAGGGTTGTGATGTCTATAATTTCTGAACTGAAAAACCGATAATCTTGAAATATTTACGGGACAATCTTTAAAGTACCTACCTCCTTTCTAACAAAAAAAGAATGAACGCGTTAAAGTACAACTAAGTACACATTTTGTCTTTCATCCCCTCTCCCGAGGGAACCGTGCTGAATTTCGGGATAAAAAGTATCCTGTCCTCGTATTATGAACTCAATCGTACCAAGTTTCATTAGAATCCGTTCAGTAGTTTTGGCGTGATGTGGAGTAAAAGATCGTGAATACAGACAGACAGAATAAAACGAAAAATTACAGTTTTGGCTTCAGTATTAGACTACCCTCCAAAAAATATTTAAAATATCTTCAATATATTAAGAAAAAATTATTTTAATTAAATTAATTAATATCAATATTAAGAATTGGACCTGCTAGTTTTATTATACGTTTAGATTTACGAAGGTGGGACGGAGTGCGGAATGGAGGAAAAGAGGAAGTAATGAAGGAATGAATGAAAGACAGAAAGACGATGATGGAAGGATGGAAGGACGAAAGAACGGAATAATGAAAAGACTGAAGAACGAAAGGACGGAAAGACGGAGGGACGGAAAAACAGAAAGAAAGAAAAACGTTTACTCAAGCGTTGTGCCACATACAATACCTAAGGTCATTTCCAATACTTGTGCACTTCAAATAAAAGCCCCTTAGAAAAGCCCCAAGCAATAGAAGCGCCGAGATAAGATACCTACTCGTGTTAGTTCATGCGTCAAAGGTCCAACCTCAGCAATTCAGCATGCCTTGTAGAAATACATAAGACATACCTACCTACAGCGCTGATTTTCAGCCGGGACAAACATTTTCAAAAAGTAAATTTCCTTTTAGACGACCCTAATGAAGTAATTTTTCAAATATCATTAGATTTTTACTAAATTTTATTTAACTAGGTACCCTTCCCTTAAATAAATGATGTAAAAAGATTATTTTTATACAGACGGTCATAAAATGTAGTATAAGCCCCGCAAATCACCCGCAAATTGGTGTATCGCTTTAGTGTTGCCATACCTACAATCGTTTTAAATTCGACAAAACGGAAGCAGTACGTATGAGATGCGACAATTCGCCCGCGACTAGTAATCCCAATGTGATTGTGAGACACACTGCGACTCATCGCATCACATGCACTCGCCAAGCCGCATTACTATATCGTCATATACGTATTAGGTACATAATATACTAAGGCCTAATTCACACGAGAGCTTTTTAACGTCCGTTAAAAAAGCGTTCAAATGGAATAAATGTATTCCCAGGTATAAAATTATGTTCACACGTTAGGGCAGCTAGCAGTTGTTATGTTATTGGTCTGTGCAGTTGTTTATCACTAGGGCAGCCGAGTTAACCTAGTGTTGCTTACTACAAAATTTAATTTTCCTATTTTTCATGAGATTCTGGTCTACCTTATACACGAGTGGAGTTGAAGAATAAGAATAATTTCTTTATTTATAATTATTTTAAAAAGCTGAAAATGATTTGTTCGTTTGGATTATTTGATTAATTCAAAAACAATTTTTGTTGCCGACGGTATATTTTAGTTTCGTCTGACATCACGCCGATGTTAATGTGACAAGGTTGCAGTGCAACATAGCAATCTGCGGGGCTTATACTACAAAACTAAGGCTAGACGATTAAATGATCCTAAAGAAATATAATTTTACGTCATTGAGAAGTCCACTATTTGTTGCATATAATTGTTAGTTTTAATTATAAATGTATCATATTTTCATTATGAATAAATAAATAAAAGCTAATTTTGTTTTTTTTTTTTTTTGAACTAGAGCTAGTTATATAAAAATCATTAATAATGCCATAAATAGCACATCACTAGTCATCGATATATTCAGAAAATATACTAGCACAACGCTAACTGTTAAATGTTAGCTGCTAGCTAGAAACATAATAAAACCTATGGAATTTGCGCTCCAAACAAAACGTTGAGGTCTGGAACAAGGTCTTGAGTTGCTTTGTGCGTTCTCAGCTACTAAATAGAGTGTGTGAGGTATAGAAAAACTAGAGATAAAAAATAGCCCAGGTGAATGACTTTGTCTTCACTACAATATTTCGGGCGCAGTCTCCAGTGTCTACAAAGAATATATACTTATAATCTTCTTGGCTGCTGGCCAGTTATAGTAAGACCGCCATTAACTTGGCTCTCCCATGATTTGCGGGACGAGGGACGGGGGGAAATTCTCATTGATAAATTAATAATCAATGGATGTGCTCGTACTATAATGTATGACAAGCATTTTTGACGCCCCTGTGAGTGTGTGTGTGTGTATTGCTACTGTAAGGACATGACACTAAATTAGGGAAAAAGAAATTTTATAATAATTATAATAATTTTAATTATCATAGTTATTCTATTATTTGCGTAATCGCAATTTAGTCTTTCATCTGTGTCTCTTTAAGTTTGCTCAATACTTTTCTATAGTAGTAGTAGTTAGTACTATACATTTAAAGTTAAGTAGGTACGTTTCAGGATATAGAAAAAAGATTTTCCATAACCAAGAAAGAAGAAGATACGTTATTAAATATAATTTATACCCCATTTTTTAAATTTTATACATATTATACTCATAATAAAATACTTTATTTAATACATCTACTAAATACAAGTAAAGTTCGTGAACTAAAACCCGACTACGCTTAATAACTTAATAATAATTTAGTGGGCAAATGCGCGGGGCAAGGAGCTAGTGGTGCCATCTGTTATTCTTATCCGAAACTAATTTTACAAGTATAAATTAAAAATTTAAAAAAACCCCCGACACTCGCCATTTTGTGGCGGCAGCCATCTTGGATTTGTATAATGCTATTCTACTAGTCAAGCCCTTTCATTTGATACCCATATTAAGGGAGTTGTGAAAAAATATGTAATTCACCATTTTGTAGCGGCGGCCATCTTGGATCGATTTTCATCAAACATAGCTAACAACACTCTCGATTAATTCACCTTTCAAACAAAAAATCGCATTCAAATCTGTTCACCCGTTTGAGCTGAGCGCTACAGGGGAACAGACGGACAGACAGACAGACATACAGACACACACACACACACACACACACACACACACACACGCACACGCACACGCACACGCACACACACACACACACACACACACACACACACACACACACACACACACACACACACACACACACACAGACACAGACACGTCAAACTTATAACACCCCGTCGTTTTTGCGTCGGGGGTTAAAAATCTAGAAAGCCGCGCAAAGCTGACTTCTCGATTTTTTTCGTAGATAAAATGTAGCCTATGTCACCCTGATAATAACAACAAATCAATAGACACCTCATTCATCAAAATCGGTCCAGCAGTTTAGGCGCTACATTAGTACACACAGAATCTCATACAAAAATCGGTTACAAACATACATACATAAATATATACATACGTAAATACATAGACTGCTAAAATCATAACCCTTCCTTTTGGCTTTGCCGTAGTCGGGTAAAAAAAAACCAGACGTTTAGATTAGTACGGCATGGAGATGTTAGGAGATGGAATAAAACAAAGATAAAAAAACTATTAGGATTCGTCGAGACGTGTTCTTCTATATCTTAAAATTTCAATGCATTGCTGTCAGATGATGTGTCACTGTCGATATCAATAACTATATTATAATTCACTAATCAGTGGCGTAACTATACCGCTGGGGGCCCGTGGCAAATTAATTAGATGGGGCCCCTTCTGCTCAATATGAAGAAGCTCGTCGTCGTCGTTATCAACCGATCGACGTTCACATGCCACGGTTTTGTGCCACTTGTATCCAGCGGCTCCCTGCGACTCGCTTGATGTCGTCGGTCCACCTAGTGGGGGGGGGGGGGGTCTACCAACACTGCGCTTCCCGATGCGAGGTCGCCACTCCAGCACCTTGGAACCCCAACATCCATCGGTTCTCCGAACTATGTGCCCCGCCCATTGCCACTTCAGTTTCGCAACCTGTTGAGCTATATCGGTGACTTTGGTTCTTCTACGGATCTCCTGATTTCTGATTTGATCGCGTAGAGAAACTCCGAGCGTAGCATTTGTTATGAGGCCCATAGTTAGCGACCATGTCTCGGATCTGTATATCATCACTGGCAACACGCACTGTTCGAAGACTTTCGTCTTCAGGCATTGAGGAATTTTGGACGAGAAGACATCGCGAAGCTTCCCGAACGCTGCTCATCCGAGGTGGATTCGGCGGTTGACCTCTTTCTCGAAATTGGACCTACCTAGCTGGACTGTGTGTCCCAGGTATATATACTCGTCTACAATTTCGAGCGCCGAGTTCTCAACGATTATCGGGTGAAGCAAGACATTAGTATTTGACATAATTTTCGTCTTAATCATGTTCATTTTTAGGCCCACCTGTTGAGAAAACCTGCTGAGGTCGTTGAGAATTGTATTAAGATCATCCAGAGACTCTGCCATCACGACTATATCATCGGCAAACTGCAGGTGAGTGTTGTACTCGCCATTGATGTTGAAGTTTGTTCCAATTCAGAAGCTTAAAGACGTCCTCCAATGCTGCGGTAAAGAGCTTCGGGGAGATGACGTCTCACTGTCACACTCCTCGCTGCAATTGGATTGGTCTTGTAGTCTGATCCTGTATACGGACTGACATGGTGGCGTTTTCGTACAAACACTTCAGCGCTTGAATATACCGATAGTCGATCCGGCATCTCTGTAGTGATCTTAATACAGCCCAAGTTTCCACTGAATCAAAGGCTTTCTCATAGTCCACAAACGCTTACAAAGTGCTTACAAAGTGGCTGGTTATACTCTTCGGTCTTCCGTATAACCTGCCGCAGCCGACGAGTCGTCGAACCTACGAGCGAGACGATTCGTAATGACTCTCGAGAACAACTTATAGACATGGCTCAGCAGCGAGATGGGTCTATAATTCTTCAGCAAGGTGTTATCACCCTTTTTGAAGAAGAGAACCACCACGCTCCTGTGCCATGCCTCTGGCGTTATACCCTCGTCGATAACGGAATTGAACAATCGCTGAAAGATCTTAAGAACTGGTTTTCCACTTGCTTTCAGGAGTTCCGCTGTGATTCCGTCATCGCCTGGCACCTTGTTCTTCAGTTGTTTGAGAGCCATACTAATCTCGTATAGGCTGACGTCCGGGATATCTTCATAGTGTCGGGTCAATTTGGCTCTGGGATTTTTAGCCAAATCTTCAACAGGCTTCTGAGTTGAGGTGTAGAACTGTCCGTAAAAGTTTTCGATCTCTCTCAAGATGAAATTAGATATAATAATTACAGGCTTTGATGAAATTAGACTACCGTTGTCGGTCTTCAATCGCGTCAGCTGGCTCTGTCCGATAGACAAATGTCTCGCGAAGACTTTTGAGCCTTTGTTTCGCTCGATTGTATCTTTAATACATTCTGTATTAAAGTTACGCAAGTCTCGCGTTTGCGCCTTAGAGATCTGCCTATTAATCTGCCGGTAAGCAAACACATCTGCTACAGACTGCAGTCTCATTTCTTGCCTCTTATCCATTAGCTTGAGAGTATGATCTGAGAACTTTTTGGTTCTGATTGCACGGTGGGTCTTAAAGTAATTGAACCCAATCGTAAGCTTCAAGAAATAATATTATTTTTTATCTAGGTACCTACAATTTACATAGTTATTATATTATAACAAAACTGTCCAATTCTGTCCATTGAAAATCATATTGAATTTTTTTAAAGGGCTCTATATATAATTGATACTGAAGCCAAAACTGTAAACTTTTCACGTTGGCAACTTAAATTAATTAAAGATCATTGATGATAAATTGATGTAATATTAAATGTTAGGATACTCCTGTGCTCACGGCCCTCTCGGGCCGGGGGCCCCTTTCGGCTCGGGGCCCGTGGCATTTTGCCGAAATGCCACCCTGTAGTTACGCCACTGTCACTAATTCATCGTCGTCATTCTGCAATCTCTCAACGTGAACTTAAGTACAATGTGACTTCACGTAGCCTCCGTTACAGCTTGAAAAGCATCTTGCACCAGATTTAATATTTTTGTTTCGAAACGCCAGCGAAATAATTAAAAATGTTGTGTTGAAATTATTGGTCCACATTATAGTATTTTTATAATAATTGAGAGGCCGTTTGCGTGATGGCTTCAATGGGTATGGAAATTTTTCACATGAAGCTGACAACACTTACTTGACATTGCCCGTCAGCCTCATATTTATTATTATGATATATAATTTACAGATATTTGTTCTTTTCTCTCACATTCTTGAGCACAAAACGAACGCACTACCATAACAATTTTTCTAGCACAACTTTTTATCACATAAGAACTGGTTACTGCTATGTATTTCACAAAATTTTCGTAACGATGTAAACAATGAACTTTGAAGTTTCAAAGTGACTTTTCAATATGACAGATTTCGACTGCCCTAGTGATATAAACAAAGTAACTGACATTTTTTGTGAAATTGACTTTTTGCATTAACAAAAGTTTAATGTCGAGTAGTTTTTTAACACAGTGTCCACAGTATAATATTTCAAATAACTTGAACAGTTTACTGAAATTTGAATTGCCCAAACAAATAACTGCACACTGAGACTGGAATTTAGGGTATTACTTTATGTACTTATAAATAATCGTTTTAATTGTTATCGGTTACTTACTATTTTAAAATGTTTCTACTGAAGGTAGGTGCAGAATTTTAGATACCTACGTACATAATTAACTAATAGGGACATTACTTTACAGGAATATAACTAAAAATAGACACAATACTGTAAATTATAACTTTACAAGATAAACATAGTTGATTGATGCCCACGACTCCGTCCGCGTGTATTTAGGTTTTTGAAATTCTAGTCTAAGCTCTGTAATTTACCAGGATAAAAAAGTAGCTTATGTCCTTTCCAAAAATGAAACTTATCTTTATACCTCGTTAAGATCGGTTGAACAGTTGGTGCGTGAAGACTTAGTAGACAGACATACTTTCGCATTTATAATATTAGTAGGTAAGTATAGATATGGTATAGATTCTTGAGTTGTAATAAGCTCTAACTTAAGTCTCTGAGTGAACTAGGTTGGATATGCTTTGTCCGTCTGACTGTCACAACTCACAGCCTTATAACTTCTGATTTAATGAACAGAATTACTTCAAATTCACCGATAATATGTAGAATAACATTCAGAATTACGACCTAAAGCCGGTGATTACATAAAAAATAATAAAAATAGTTATTTGAGTTATTTGGGGAGGGCCCGGGTGCCCATTAAAGCAAATGGGGGGGACAATTTTATTAGTCGCAATATCACAATCACAATATCACACACACACAAACGCACACGCACACGCACATTAAACTAACTTACAAAACATTAAATTAAAGTAACTATTTGTATCTGAATAACATAGTAAACTCTTTGTAATAAATTGAAAAATTATTTTTGGAAGAAATTATCAAGCAATATACAAACGAAGTAAATGACTTAATATCTTTTTAAAGTTGAAACATTAATTTTTTTGTATTTTATTTGCAATTAGAAAAACCATATTTTTAATTTTAAACAAAATTAAAAGCGAAGGAGTTAGGAATAAATACTGTTATTTATAAATTAAAATATATTATTTTGCAATTTATTACAGAGATAAATAAGTAGATATTTTGTAGAAAGGTTGCCTTCAAATAAGAGTTTCAATGTTTATGCTTGTCCTGTAAAATTGTTCTGAATTTAGTTACTTTGTTTATCACTAGGGCAGCCGATTTATCAATGAATTTATCAATGAACTTATGAATGAACAAATCGCTGCGCGGGGCGCAGGGAGGGCCCCGTTACAATCCAGGAGGGTTATATTTATCGCGGTCGTAGTATAGCCGCCCTCCGCCCAGCCTAAGAGAAATTATACCCTCTTCTTCCCGCCCAGCTTTTTTACTTTATGGTTGGTTTGAGTTTATTTTTCGTGGTCTGTGGTTTGAGTTAACAAGTTAACAACATTAAATTGTACTCTGTGGTTAACAACTTAACAATAGGTAGTTATATTCAATATTCTTTCTGTTAACAATCACAATTTTATAATTATTTTAAATGACGATATCTCATATCACAATCACATTCAAATTTCAATTGTTTTATTCTACGAATGTGAAACCCCAATTCAATTATTTAAGCGCAACTTCAATTGCATGACGCAAAGTCAGGACTGTATGGACACAAGAAACGGTTGATGAGTGGCTGGTGTATTTGTATAAAATTGATAACGATTGAGAACATTACTCAGTAGTCAGTACCGTAAGTGAACAAGTGAAAGATAAATACAATGGTTAAAAATGAAAGAAATAAAGATAAAAAATCTCAAGACCCTACCAACAATAACAAACCAAAACGAACTAAGAAAACCAAAGCTACAAACCAATCCAATGGAATTGACAAGTCTCAGAAGTTATTGCGAAGTAGCCAGAACCGTCGTGCTAGAGGAAAACAGTCTTTGGACAAGAGGAATGCGCTAAATCTTGTATGTGGCAAACCAATGCCACCTTTATCAGAATTAGAAAAGATGTATGAGGGAAGTGATGAAGAGATGCCTGAAACAACTTCAGCAACTAATTCAACTGAAGGTAAAACACCAGAACAAGAAAGCTCTCCAATTTCTAATGGGGCAATAACACCGACCACTGCAAAGAAATATGCAGATGAATTGCTGAAAATACTAAATGGTGATGAAGCTCCTCAGCCTATTATACCAATGAAAAAGTATAAAAAACCAGAAGTTCCCTATATAGTTGGTTGTACGGAACGTCCTCGGATACCGGAAAACCCAAATTGTAATGTTTTTAAAGGTGATGATTATGGTATAAGTAGTAAAACAAATGCTTTAAGTGAGGATGAAGATGGTCTCAAAACACCAGGATTTTATTTGAGTGGGTATAGTTTATCAAAGTCAATTTTTAATGCTCAGGCAAATGAAATAGCATCAAAACTACTATCTATAGAACACAATTCAATTACCCGTGGCTCTGATAGTGATGACACAGTCGTCTATGAACTTAACTCTCCCAAAAGTAGATTTTCGCCTGAACCTAGCACTTCAAAAGACAGTGAAACTATCTTGAAAAATGACCAAAAATTTATACAAAGCTTTGTTGATTCCGAAATAAGTTATGATGAGGTGGATGATAAAACAGAACAAGTTAGTGAATCTAGTGTTAATGAAGATGGCCTATTTAAGATGGATATAGAAATTAAAGATAATAAAAGTGAAGAAGTAAATCCTAAGGCACAACAAACCATACTTGAATTATCGTCAAATAATGTTACCCAATCTTTAAATAGTTCTTGTGATGATGATATTGAAATCATTGAACAGCCTTGTGAAATTTTTGATATTGATGATGATGATACAAAGATTGATGTAAAGACTAAATCTAGCACTAAAAGGGAGAATAGAAAAAATAATTCTGATTCTGTTGTTGATAAATGTGTAATTAAAGAAATGCACAAAACAAAGGCTAAAACTGAATGCAGCACCAGGAAGAAGAATAGCATGAGAAACATAAATGATTCCCCAATAGTAATTGAAGATGATCCTTTTGATCCAAAAATAATTGCTGAAATTGATTTAACTAATATTAATGTTGATGATGTAATTTTTGAAAATAAATCTATAATTGATAAATATAGCAAACGCAACATTTTAACTGCTGTAAATGTATTAGAAGCTAATGTACCAAAGCCTATATTGGAGGAAAATACAAATGCACGTGAAAACATAGGTAATATGCAATTCGGAAGTAAATATAAACAAACTAACTTAGTCCAAAATAGAAATGATCCACGTCTTCCTAATAATTATAATGAAATGGAACAAATATTAAAAAGGTTTTTTGAAAAATGGGGACATCCTAATATTTCTCACAATCAAGCAAATAATAAATCCATCACTCTGTCTGACCAGGAGGTAATTTTACCTGATTTCTCTCAAATGTGTGTGAATAGTCATACCAACAATCAAAGAAAAAATAAAAACATAAATGAAAGTACAAATAATTTATGTAATTATAATAATCTTGATACTCCTAGAGAACCATTCCTAGGGACTTGTCCTATTTGCTTGGATGACTTATCGAGACAAGCAGTGGGATCAACCAACTGTGGCCATCTGTTCTGTATGCCTTGTATAACAAAAGCATTAAAAATCAAACCTAAAAGGTGTCCTACTTGTAGGAAAAAACTAACTGGTCAAGGATATCATCAGATTTATATGTAAGACTATATTATAGGTTGTTTTACTTGAAACATTTCAATGTATATAATTTCAGTTTTTCTTAATTCTTCTTTGTTTGTATCAGATTGCGCCTCATACAAAGTTTGAGTCTATTTTAATTTTTAATATTAATGAATCAAGTTACCTGTGTAAAATTGAAACTACATTTATGTACGAAAATCTGTCTGATTAGTATCTAATGTGCCTACAAAATTTAATTGATTTTAATCGATTAATATTAAAATAAGAATCAAACTATGATTGTATGGGGCACACTTGAGATTAACTACTTAAGTTAATCTTAAGTGTTGTGTTATGTGATAATCTTTCTTGCTGGACAAATGTGCTGTTTTAATTAAAATGGTCCACTGGTACAAAAATTAAAAAGAAGATTGATATACCTAGTTGTTTTAGTTATGCTGTAGATAATTTGATATTTTTTACTAGTTCAAAGTGCACAAAAAAATAACTGTGATAAATTTTATTGTATAACTTCAATGATGTAAATTATACAGTGTCTGGGATTGAACTAGCTAATTTAGGAGTTTCATCTATAATTACTATAGAATATGACCCTAAATTATCACTAGTTTGATCCTGGACACTGTATAAGTGAGTTTAGAGTAGATATTTACTTTAGATTGTTATGAAACTGTGTTGGTATCTATGATGAGCTGGCGAACAAAATGGCATAATTACATAAAATAAAATTTTACAGGAGAAGCAAAAAATTTATTAAAAGTTGTTAAGACTTGTTCAAAACCAACAAACTTTGGATGTAATTTTGATGCAGTTTTAGACCGTTTTCAATAGAAATAAGTTGAGATTCTTGTTCAGCAGGCCAAAAACCACCCGATTTAAAAAATAAGTATTTTGACCAGAGGTGTAATAATACCGTTTTGTTTGCCAGCTCCTTATATTGTCACTTAGCATTTAATACCCCCTAATACCAATAATTTGAAATGGCAAGATCTGATGATTTCAGTTTTTATTCGTCACATATGCTGTCCTACACATTTTATTTTATGCAGTTTTTTGGAATTGCTGATAAAATAATTCATTTCATGTTTTTATACTTATCAAATAGAATGTGTACTTTTCACATTCAGTTTTAAATATTGAAAGTGTAGGTAGTAGACATATACAGTCTCTGAGGACATAATGCATTGTATTTTCCATTAGTTTAAGATCTTATACATATTTTTTGGGCCAGAAATCCTTGCTGGCATACACAGAAGAACCCACTCATACTTTGTGAAATGTTTAGTTTATAGTATCAAATTACTGTTAAATGCTTAATATGAAACATAAAGGGACAGTTGGCTGTGACATAATTGTCTTTCTTATCAATCAATAATATCAAAGCAATATTCTTATCAATCCTTGTCACAAGATCTCTTAAGAGTTAACACCAGGATCACAAAAGGTTGCTTCAATTTTACTGAACACCTGTTCAGAAAGCATTCAATTTAGCAGTTGATCAACAAAAATCGCACCATGTGAACCCAGTGTAACAGAAAATTCCACCTATTAGTTTATTTACCAGTTATAATTAGTTAATTATTGTTATTAGATTCTTAAAATAATATACCTAACTAGTTTGTGAGAAGTACTTATTATTTAGAAGAATACAATTTATTTTTTAATTCATCCTTTCCCAGTTTTAGGGCTCATCAGCTAAAAAAAGTTATCTCAAAAAAAAAAATTCATAGTGTTTTAGATTGATATATTTCTCTATAATTATAATTGGTTAATGTAACATTTACATAATAATATGTTAATGTACTTGGTTACATTAAATAATTGTTTATCAAATTAATTATTTAATGTAAACAAATGTTTAAAGTTTACTATTTTGATTAAAGGATTTGTAATAAAAAGATGAACAGTTTATTCTTTATTAGTGCTACTTGAATTAGGTACACCATCTGATTGCAGAAGCTCTATTGATGCAGACAACTGCTCTAAGCTTTTAACTAACTGTGCCATTTTATCTTTAGAAGCAGAATTTTCAAAACTATCTTCTGTGGGCTTGTCTGCATCTCCATACAACCTGAAGTGCAGTCTTGCTAAATGCTCTTGTTGATCCCTAATATTAATCATCTGTTCCATGCTACAGCCAGTTCCAAAAGCACTTAGTTTTCCAGTATGGAAATCACTAAGTAATTCTAGTAAAGCTTTTTCCATGTGTTTAACATCTGGTGTTTCTTTCGGCATGTGTTTTGGTCTAGTATTGTTAGAGCGCACGAAATCACGATGCAATCTTCTCTCATTAACATAAGATACCTTAGCAGAATCATTGATACTGTTATTACCAGTACTTGTAAATGTATGAGGGTTTTTGGATGTCAGACTAGCTGCCCCGCTTGACATTTTATTGCTTGTGACTGGTGAAGTAGCTGGCTGAGGAACTTTCGGCTCCTCTTCTTCACCTTCATTCTGCATTAGCTGTTGTGTTTCGTTAGCTTCCTCTAAATCCAAACTCATGTAGATCGGGTTTTTGTTTATTTAATTCGGAAATCTGCTTGGTTTGCAGTTTCTAGATAAAAATATTCTGAGTGAAAGTGGTGTCACCTTCGTGTTCAATTTAAATTAATTAGGTAGGTATAATGTACTCGATGTTAATTGATTTCAAATCATAAATCAAGTATATGCCAGATTTTACATTTTGCAATTTTACAACATGTTTACAACAAAAACAAATTACCACCACAGATCACCACAAATATCAACAGAACAGTTAAAACCACACAGACTACGAAAAATAAAGTCAAAACCACGGATATGTATACTAAGAGCGGGGCCGCACTGCGAAAATTATTCGCGCGGTTTATATTCCGCATTTTAATATATTTTTTTCGCGAATTTTAAATCGCATGTGCGTGCAGCTTCATACATTCCCATATGTCACAGAATTTTGCGAAAAAATTCGCGCGAGTAAATTTCGCAGTGCGGCCTAGGCCTTAAGCTTCGGGAAGCCTCTTGAAGCTGGCTGCCGGCACACTTATGTGTCGTGGCGTGTCGTGATGCGCCGGTTTCATACATTTAGTAAAAACGACACGCCGCGCCCTACAAGTGTGTCTCTAAGGCTGCCGGCACACTTATGTGTCGTGGCGTGTCGTGATGCGCCGGTTTCATACATTTAGTAAAAACGACACGTCCTACAAGTGTGTCTCTAACCATACTAAATGTATGAAACCGATAGGCTTCTGGCGCGTCACGACTATAGATGCGAAGCAGGTTTTTAACGATTTTAACCGAGCGGTTAAATTCGCATTTTTGGTTTTTAACGAGTATTTAACCGCATTTTATGGTTATTACGGTTAAATACCACCGCTAGATGTCGCTAGCGGCTTGAAATGTGTATCACGAGTTGCGCGATGATGCGAGCTTCAACTGGCGGCAAGAGGACGGGAGGCGCGGTGGCGGGGGACGAAGTAGCGCGTGCCCAGCCGACACACGGCGGGCCGTGCGGCGGGCGATCGCGGCCAGTATAGCGAGAAGGAATGAGTAAGGCAGCCGACGTATGTTTAATTGATAGCATTCATGCTGAGTAAACTACTTCATTGAATTATTTAAGTACGCTTAAGCAGAAGCTATTCTGCCCGCGGCATCGCCCGCGTAAATTTCGGTTTTTCACAAATCCCGAAGGAATCATGGATTTCCGGTTCCCGTTGCCGCTCCTTTTTCCAACCTTTATACCTACTTTCAAGGAAGTTTGCTATAATAATCTACCTATAGCTGTAGCTATACATTTCGGTTTTGAAATGAATAATAATTTTTTTCAAAGAAAAAAGAACCGACTTCAAACGAGTCGAGTCGAAATGAATAAAAAGTTTAAAATAATTTTTTATTCATTTAGATTGACGATTAAACTAGCCCCATGTTTTTGGTACTCAAACTTCTTATTTTCGCGATGTCTATGTGCTCACGTGGTCAGATTTTTGAAAGCTTATATCTCCGAAACTATAGGCTGCAGCCCCATGTTGTTGGTACTCAAACTTCTTATTTTCGCGATGTGTATGTGCTCACGTGGTCAGATTTTTGAAAGCTTATATCTCCGAAACTATAGGCTGCAGTACCATGTTGTTGGTACTCAAACTTTTTATTTTTGCAATGTCTATGTGCTCCCGTGGTCAGATTTTTAAAAGCTTATATCTCCGAAACTATAGGGTGCAGCACCATGTTGTTGGTACTCAAACTTCTTATTTTTGCGATGTCTATGTGCTCCCATGGTCAGATTTTTTAAAGCTTATATCTCCGAAACTATAGGGTGCAGCCGTACCACAAGTAACTTAAATAATTTATTTTCAATCAGTCGAGCAGAGTTCAAATTATAATGGAAGTTACATAGCTACAAGTATAAATTAAAAATTTAAAAAATGTGACGGCGGCCATTTTGGATTTGCATAGTGCTATTCTGCTAGTCAAGCCCTTTCATTTGATACCCATATTAAGGGATTTATGAAAAAATATGTAATCTGCCATTTTGTAGCGGCGGCCATCTTGGATCGATTTTTATCAAACATAGCTAACAACACTCTCGACTAATTCATCTTTCATACAAAAAAAAACCGCATTCAAATCGGTTCACCCGTTTGACACACACACACACACACAAACACACACACACACACACACACACACACACACAAACACACACACACAGAGACATAGTTCAAAAAACAAAATTTTAGCAACCTATAACTATCTATATAGAAAATCACAAAAAAAACAACTCTCTTAACCATTAACAAGGGCTATGGAATGGCTTGCACCGGTTTTTCTGCTTGTTTCACTCCTAGCGAACCATATTATACAGATTCTACAGTTCAGATTCAGTCAGATTCTAGTCAATACGTACTTTTTATATCTAGATAAAATTATGTAACGCTATTCAGGCTTACTTACCATTTACATATAAGTTACAGTTACCTACCTTTATTATATTTTATGTGTAGGCACTAAGGTAGGTACTATGTGTAAATAATATCTAAACAAAAAAAAATATTTTCCTTGTTTTATTATTTATCGGCAGTTGACAGTCGATATTAAATCGCTGTCCCAACACTATTGTACTAGGAACTTTGAGTTTGTTCTAGAAAAAACCATTCAGATATCGCTGACTCTATCCCCGCAGTTCGCGCTCTCCGCTAACTTTGATGACCTAGTGACTATACTAAATTATCAACATGTGGTATCTAAGTAGGTGATCTGTGGTTTACGTTAAATTACTCATAATTAAAGAATTGGGTTATATGTATATTTCGCTTTAAATATTATTTATAATAACATCTAAAAATTAAATGAAATCTTTATATATATACAAGAAAAGATAGAAAAACTTTACCCTTTTTCGTTGTCGCAGTCGGGTATTTAACCGTTAAAAACTGCATTTTATGGTATTTAACCGTAAATTTGGTAAATTAACGGTATTTAACGGGGTTTTTACAACTATAGACTCACGACACGCCACGACACGTAAGTGTGGTTCCGGCCTAACGGTCTAACCATACTAAATGTATGAAACCGATAGGCTTCTGGCGCGTCACGAGTTCACGACACGCCACGACAGGTAAGTTTGGTTCCGGCCATAGTCTTATCATATAGGTATTTATAGATCGACCAGAATCTCATGAAAAATAGGGAAATTAGTAGTAAGCAACACTAGGTTAACTCGGCTGCCCTAGTGATAAACAAAGTAATTACATTCAGAACACCTTACCTGGGATCATTTCACGGAACGAAAAATCAAGCAACTGCATTTTAAATACAAAAACAAAGTAATCAACATCCAATTACTTTGTTTTTGTGTTGTGCTTGTTATTTACTTGGTTTTGCATTTATATTCCGTGTTAGTGTGTGCAGTTACTTTGTTTGCGCAATTCAAATTTCAGTAAACGGTTCAAGTTATTTGAAATATTAAACTGTGGTAAAAAACTACTCGACATAAAACTTTTGTTAATGCAAAAAAAGTCAATTTCACAAAAAATGTCAGTTACTTTGTTTATCGCTAGGGCAGTTGTAGTGTTGCTAACTTTGGAATTTAATTTCCCTATTTTTCATGAGATTCTGGTCGATCTATATTATATCATCTATTAATCTATATTTGTCTGTGGTATTGTCTTGTCAAAAGTGTGTCACTGTCAAAATGCCATAGAGTTTTATTTAATATAGACCAGGGGTATGACAGCTGTAGTTCCTTTTTGCTCGTTTTGGCGCTAGAATCGTTCGCACACCACAGACTTCAACACAGAAAAATAACAGGTCCACAGATTAATGATAGGTTTTCCACCGATTAATGATAAGTATCTAGTATTTTCTGTGTTTAGGTCTGTGGTTTAGGTTTAAGTGATAAGTCTGAGGTCTGTTATTGTCATGAAATTTTCGAAATTTCGCGAAATTTAATGTTTTCATTTTCCATTTCCACCACTTTTCTTTGCTTTTCGTTGTTCTCATCACAGGTTCTTAATTCTCATGGTGTTTTTGTGATATGTCCCGATGACTTGGCTTTGTTAAATGGATTTTGGTGGCGATCATAAAATATTGACTTGTGCTTTGTTTTGGACTCCGAGAACTCTGTTTTACATTTGACTCCGGCTACGTTTTATGGACTACGATTTGCTATAGGTAAGTATTTTGCTGATTTGCTGAGTTGAAATCAAAATTCTCTGATATAACCCGCGCCAATAAAGAAAGGAATTATAAATGGCGTCGCTATTCGCTAATCGTTCCCTCTCACTCGCACGCTATTCCTGTCTTTACTCTTTAGTCACACACTTTGTTACAGCGCGCAAAAAAATAATCAGTCTGTAACTGCTTGTTAATAATAATTGTTTTTAATACTGTTACTTGTTTTGTTTTCTGTTAAGTTTTTTCGTTGTTATTGACGTTCGTTGTTGTTTATTGTTAACTTATTTGTTGGTTTCGTTTAAAAAATGAGCTCGCATAAACGAAGAAATATTCTTCGATGTGATGCACGTGAAATCGTATGTAATCGTATATAATAAATAATAATAAAATATAATAATAATAATATAAAATAAAATAAAAAAATAAATAAATTAATAAAAATAAATAATTATAATAAATATATAATGCAGTTCAGTTTCGCTTCGTTTTTTGCTGACGGTCCAACCTGTACTCGTCATTACAAGTACAAGCCGCCATTTTAGATTCCTTTCTTTATTGGCGCGGCTAATACAAGACAAACTGTGCTACTTTAGAGATTACGATACGAATACGATACGATACGAATACGATATACGAATCGATCGTCATGGGACTATTTAAGTGTTGTGTCGGTACTTGTTACTCAACATATAAGACGTTTAAGTTTCCCCAAGAACGATAGTGTACGGTGGATGTCCTACCCAGTACCTACCAACTCTCTCCCAATCGAACTGCTGTGTGTGGATATGTCTGTCTCACTGTAGCTCTTAAACGGGTGAACCGATTTGAATGCAGGTTTTTTATAGATAAAGCCCTATCATAAAAAAATATCAGTACCATCAACCTACATACTTTACTCACCTGTCTATATTTAATTATTTTCAGATAATTTTCACACTGGAAACATAAGTATGGAGACTACAGCAAGCAGGAAGACGAAGGGATGGAACATGCACAAGTTGGGACTTGTTTTCAATCACAATCCCATGTACTTCATAGGAATGAGAATGTCATAAGTAGTCCAAGTGGGTCTATATCTAGAGATCAGGTTTTATATCAAAAAATTAAAGTGCAATGCTCGGCATGTAGGTACACATATTTACATTGTATACATAGCCAGAATGCACCCATAGGATTCTGCTTATGTATACATTGTAATGCTATGTGTGTGGATATGTCTGTCACACTGTAGCTCTAAAACGGGTGAACTGATTTGAATGCGGGTTTTTTATATGTAGTTAGATTTGTCTCAAGGAGTAGGTACTTGGTAGACACTTCATAGTGATAGAGATTCTGATGTTTAGAGCAGGACGTTGGGATGTCATGATTTCCCGCAGGATATTACAAAGTATGCACGAGTATTTGCATACTACTCTTGTATACATTGTAATCACAAATTGAAAAATTGCATTACAATGTATACATAAGCAGAATCCTATGGTTGCATTCTGGCTATATATAGAATGTAAAAATGTAAATTCACAGCATGTACTGTTGGATTCATATGTCTAACAAAACAAACAATATAAGAGTTGCATAAAGCTTTATAGATGCCGATATTTATTCATTTAAAAATATATACAGAGAATATGAAATGTTAAAAAATAATAATTTAGTATATTATCCTAATGAAAATTTTCTAATTACATAGGTACTATTGTATACAGGGAAGCACTTTTATGCACAATTACCTTAATGGAAATGGTTATAAGAAAAATATTGGTAGCAATTTAAACACTGTTTAAGGTTTTCTTGGTTGGGGTGTTGTCCCACCCAGTATTTTTGAAAAAATTGTTTTTGTTATTAAATAATTACTAAATGTAAAATAAATATTTTAGATTAAGAAAGATTTGAATAAATAAGTTTGAAATAAATTTATCTTGTTTGAATTTAATTATAAGGTCTCTTGTTAACACGTCGTGAAAACTCACGTTTTGTATGGACAAAACGTGAGTTTTCACGGCGTGTTAACAAGAGGCCTTAGTAAGAAAACCCTGTTATTTGGTTATCGATAAAACGAGTACATCACTAGTATCGATAACAAATCATCGACTCTGGTAAGCCCTAGCCGCAAATCTACAGTGGCGCCAAAACGAGGTAAATGGAAATAGCCCGAAAAAAAGTCACTGTCGCATCTGTTACGTAGTAACTAATACCTAATCTGTGATATAGACGTGATTGACACAAGATTGACACCTTTATTTAAGTTGGAATACGACCGAGGTAAACTAAATTTTGTATATTTTTAGCACTACAAATTCTTTTATTTCTTCATAATATACATTTTCAAATTACCTGATGAAGTTTCGCACATTACGTATTAATGAACTATGCTACTGGAAAGTATTTTCATAAAATCATTGTCTGCCTCCATTGTCCATTTTTTTCTGGCCACATCCTCAATAATTGCGGCACATGTTTCGCTCGAGTACCTATTAAAAGTTATAACTTATTCGTATCGTATTCGTACACTGCTTTTACCTCGTCGTTAATTATTTCCACAAGGAATGTACATGATATATTTTTTATAACTGTTTAGATTGTATATCGTTTTCGTTGCATGCATGTGAATGTTTGGTTTTGTATTATTGCGTCGCCAGATTCACTAGTGCCGGCGAGCGACAAATCTTGTTAAGATGACGTCGACGTCAACCCTCGATCAGAGTATACAAAATTTCTCTCTACGAAAACTCACAAGATTTCTCCATACTGGCATTGAGTTGCCTAAGTACTTTCCTGGATGCTGGACATCTCACAATTATTTTGAAGCTGAAAAACTAACTGCGATTAATGAGGCTCTGGAACATAGACCAAATGATGTTGAAGTTGTGAATATTATTGTTAAGGTATAATAGTAATACTATTTATTTTTTATTTCATAATAACTCTTTTATTGTGTACTTACTTTTTTATTCTCTATAGCTCAACCGTATGCAATAATACAATGGTACATGCTATGACTGATATTTTTAGATAGACATTAAACATTTACAGAGTTAACTTCTGGTGATAAGTCAATTCCTTGATGATTGTAGGGGAATTCAAATACTAAATGACCCTAATAGCTTAGGCTGAAACTGGTCTGTGCAAATGGCTTACACATGAAAGTGTGCCAAAATAGTGGTATTGAAAATATCTGAATCGGATTGCAATTCTAAATAATTATTTTTTATTTAATAAATATATTTTCATGAGTGATACTTTTTTTTCTATGCTATGGTGATGTAAATAACAAATGAGAAAATTATAAAACATGTACAAATACCCTTTTATCATTTTCTAGGCTTACAAAGATGGTTGGTACACCAGATTTGAGACCATTGCCTTTGCTTTAGCAAAATGTCTTCTTGTTGGTAATTCTAATATTAAAGAAGCAAGTTATAAAGCGGCTAACGAAATTTGTAAAACTGCAGAGGAGATGTTGCTTTTCAATAAATTCACCAGACTGTTGCAAACTGGTAAGTTATTGTTATATTGCAATATTCCCTTTAAATCTATGAAAATTTTCACAACTCCCTTAATATGGGTATCAAATGAAAGGGCTTGACTAGTAGAATATCACTATTGCAAATCCAAGATGGCCGCTGCCACAAAATGGCGAATGTCGGGGGTTTTTTAATTTTTAATTTATACTTGTTGTATAGTAAGGCTTAGCCTTTTGACTAAGTTATCATTAGATCTTGGGTCACCAAAGGGATTAGCTTTTGTCACATGACATTTTTAAAACTATAATATCTGATGACCACAGGCCTCAAATGCAAGTTGCACAAAACCAGTCTTTGCAAATTGTTGAGTATTTATAGCACCTAAGGGTCTCAGCAGATTCTATGGCTACACCTTTTGTCACATGTCTGGTAAGACAGATGCAACATAACCCTTCTGTGGGATACACCTGCAAAACAGTCCATCCTCCATAGTCATAGTGTCTGGCCTCTTTCCACCGTAACTTGAGTGCTAAGGAAGCTGTTTTCCCTTACCACAATTACATCGTATTCCCATATTTGATTAAGGAAATGGTCGTGGATGGTGTAAGCATGTCCAGGAGTGGTACAAGAGCAAGGATCCCATGGAGCTGGCAAAAGAAATGACCAGAGTGAGAGCCAGACATGGCCGCTCACATAAGACTCTTATACAAAAATCTCATGTGAAAATTGAAGGAATTGATCAGGGTACGTTTAAAAATAAGTAATTTTATTTTTCATTTTTCCAATACATTCAAAGTATGTCCTTCATTCGTCAAACTATCATCAATAAAAGGCAGTGATTTCAAAATGACAGACATAAACTTCTATTATAGGTATTTATTTTTATAGATTTTCATAATCATCAGCAATAGAGAGAGAGGTGAAAAAGACATACTATGCAGTCAAAGTCATCATTTTATTTATTTATTTTATGTATCAAATTATTTACTGAATGATTCCCATATCATTCAGTAAATAATTATTTTTACAAACTTTTTATTAGCTTGCTTTGTTCAAAATGTTGTGGACTGTAGTTTCAACAAAATTCCATCTGTCAGCCCATTTTGAAAGAACTGTCACTTATTATGCTCCTATAGATGCAAGAAAACGTATTTGCTGTAAGTAGCCAAAACCAAACTTTTCAGCAGAGCCAAAAATCGATTTTTAAATTAGAAAAAAATTCATAACTTCTTAATTATCAGTGACAGAAAAATTATTTTTTGTACACAGTTTTACTAAAGTAATATTCACTAATAGCAATCAAAATATTTTCCTAAAGTTATAAGAAATAGGTTTTTGGCTACTTACAGCAATTGACTTTTCATTTACAGACATGAATGGCGTAAGTATTTATTAATTGTATGGAAATTGCTCAGTACCATGTTTTACGACGTAAAAAATGATTCAGATTGCACTTTTGCTGTAAGTAGAAAAAGACTAAAGAAGTATCAAAAACACAGTTTTTTTGGAGACTTACAACAATTTGAACTTATAAATTTTTTGAAAATGTTAGGACTTTTTAATTTTTTTTTTTCACTGCAGCATTATGAGACCCAGACTATTCGACGCAGAAAAAAAATAACTGATTCTAACTATATTTTCAGTCTACTTACGCCATTTTTTCTATTTACAGCAAATACGTTTTCTTGCGTCGATATTATTATTATTTGAATACAGCATAATCCAATCAAATGTTTTGAAAATTTTTGGAATGGCTGAAACAATTTTGACAGTACCTTATTTCTACGTTATTTTTTTAGCAAAAAATGCGGTTCTTAAATATGCAATTTACGGATTGAAGCGCGCAAAGCATCTATGCCAGAACGCTGAAGGCACCAAGGAGATATTTGAGTATATCCAGAAAGTGGAGGACCTGCGCCACTGCGAGGACCCCGCGGCTGCAGCGGCGATGGTCGCGCAGCATCAGTTCACGCTGAGCCATGTGCCGGGACATCTGTTGACTGACCAAGGAGTATGAACCTTTTTGTGTTTTAAACTAGCCGATGATCCATCAAAATAGATCACTTAAAACTGCATCGCTTAATGCACACAGTATGATACCCATAGTAGTATCTGTGATCCTAGTAATATCTGTGCAGGTCCTTAATATAACCTTAAACTAATATGAATCTTAAAAATCTCATCTCTAGATCTGGAATGCAGTGTTGCCGCAGCTATCATTGAGTCAAGTGTTGTCCAACATACAGCGTATTCACAACATGGGTTTTCTGACTGATGATTCAGAAACAACCGCAATTTTAATCTCCCTATTGAGTAACCAGGATGTCATCAAGAAATCGAAAGTCACTCCGATCGAAGTTTACATTACTATGTGCAACTATAAAAAGAGTAGCAAGTATGTATGTTGAAATTATAATATTCATTCATCGCACATCATTCAAGACACATTTAACATGAACAAGTAAAAGCTGTCCTAAATGATTCCAGGCTTGTGCCTGATATTTAGTTTCTATACCCTGATTTCTAATTCCGTGGAATTCTGACGTTTCGTAATGTTACCAGAGATAGATAATACAATTCCCACAAAAAAAGATAAAAAATTCAAAACTTATGTAAATAAAAATCAACTGCCGCATGTAGATATGACAAATGCCTTACAGACACTTCATGGTGAGAATGTCATTTGACTTTCATTTTTGAATGAATTTTTCAATGTGCTTCTTTTGTTTTCTATTGCTGTTAGTGTGCACTTTCTAGTTTCCACTCTTGGTGTTTTCTATTTTAGGGCGAAACGACTGATATTATTATTCAGCATATGGCTTTTTATGATGACAGGGAATTAAAGTAGTTCGGGGTAAAATCATACTTCATAGATGTTAACCCTGTTCTCCATACAAATAACTGACAATGACAGCTGTCAGAATTCCACGGAATTAGAAATCAGGGTATACAATGGTTACAGTAAATTTATTAAAAAAAACGTATTGGTTTCATATACAGATGCACGTTTCTGTCTCTAATAAATGTTAATTGGTTTCATTAATCTTAAATATCGTTCTAAATAACACAAGTAAAGAATTTTTATTACCCACATGCATTGCGGAAACTAGGCTATCTAATTAATGTTGAATTAATCTTCTTACTTGTCTTTAGAGAAGTGTATCTAGAGCTTGCTACATACATACAAATAAAATTTGATTCTTATTTGAATATTAATTAATCAAATTCAATGAAATTTTGTGGACTTGCTTCTAGAAATATCTTTTTATATGCCCTAAGTAGTATGTGGTTTATCAGATTTTTTTTCAATACAGATCTTTACTTATGTAGGTTAATTTTGATACAATATAATTATCTTTTACTAGCTTTTTATCTTTTATAAGCTGTGATAGCCTAGTGGTTAGGACAACCAACTTCTAATCAGAGGTCGTGGGTTCGATCCCGGGGCACGCACCTCTAACTTTTCGGAGTTATGTGCGTTTTAAGTATTTAAATATCACTTGCTTTAACGGTGAAGGAAAACATCGTGAGGAAACCTGCATGCCTGAGAGTTTCTCCATAACATTCTCAAAGGTGTGTGAAGTCTGCCAATCCGCTTGCCAAGCTTGGTAGACTATGGCCAAAACCCTTCTCACTCTGAAAGGAGACCCGTGCTCTGTAGTGAGCCGGTAATGGGTTGATCATGATGATGATCACTAGCTTTTGCCCGCGGCTTCGCCCGTGTAAATTTAGTTTTTTCAAAAATCCCGAGGGAATCGTGAACTTTCGGTTCCCGTTCCCGCTCCCTTTTTCAACCTTCATACTTACTTTCAAGGAAGTTTGCTAAAAACTATCTATAGCTGTGGCTGTAGATTGCTGTAGCAAATTTCGGTTTTTCAAAATCCCGCGGGAACTGTGGATTTTTCCAGGATAAAAAGTAACCTATGTGTTATTAAAGGGTATAATCTATCCAAACAAAAACATTTCATGTGAATAATAAGGCCAACTTCCTATCAAAAAGTTTCGGCCATTAAAAGTACTGATATCAAAAATTATGACCAAGTCCTTTGCTAGGCTCGATAAATGAAACCATACAGTTTTAGAAGGTATATCTTCTTCGATCACCCTCAAGCTGTCATACCATTCCTAATGATCCTGTTAAAATATTTTTAAATAATTTATGTCTTAGTAATAACACTATAATATGAAGCTCATTTGGGACTGAGAATAGTTTTATTGTTTTCAACTCGACAACATTTTTGCACTCCTTTGAATTTGTTTAATTTAAAAAATGTTGCCAAGTTGAAAACAATAAAACTATTCTCAGTCCCAAATGAGCTTCATATTATAGTGGTATTAGTAAGACATAAATTATTTAAAAATATTTTAACAGGATCATTAGGAATGGTCAATGGTATGACAGCTTGAGGGTGATCGAAGAAGATATACCTTCTAAAACTGTATGGTTTCATTTATCGAGCCTAGCAAAGGACTTGGTCATAATTTTTGATATCAGTACTTTTAATGGCCGAAACTTTTTGATAGGAAGTTGGCCTTATTATTCACATGAAATGTTTTTGTTTGGATCTCACTCCTTTTTTCTAAGTATTTCAAAGTTAATGCAATAAGTATAATGAAGTCTTTTTTCTCTCTTACGCTTCAGTATAATTAGGAATAGAACCCTATCACATTTTACGGTCTGATTAGATGTGGTTTAATCTTCAATACATAGTATAAAACAAAGTCGCTTTCTCTGTTCTAATTGGGTGAATTTTTATTTTGTTCGTCTGTCTGTCAAAATCACAGATAACAGAAACTCCACTCCAGAGTATTTCCACTCAGTGGTCAGTTTCAGAACTTAGAACCATACGGCTTAACTAAGAGAAGATTTTGAGTATTTGACTCTCATTAAGTTTAATGAATAGTATTAGATATTAGTGATACCTAGTAGCCGGAATCAACAGGACACCAAAGTCTCCTCCAAACCTCCAAAGTCGGCCACCCATCCATTTCCTGACTTGGGTCAAGGTTGCTTATCAAAATTATTAAGAAAATCGCGCTTCTGGTTTTATTGGCAAAGACGAATCTCAAACTACTGGAAGGAACGGGCTTAGGCACACAGATAGCTATTAATGTGGCGTACGACATCCGCAAAGAAAGGATTTTTGAAAATTCAACCCCTTGGGGGGTAATATAGGGGTTTAAAATTTGTGTAGTCCACGCCGACGAAGTCGCGCCCGCGACTTCGATAAAAAAATATACCTCTTGGCGTTTTATTATTTACCTACACTTTACTTTTTATTAGAACTCAAGACCAGTAAGATTGACCCCTTGCAAGAAAACTTAAAAAGTCACATCTCCCTAAATAGTGCACCGATTTCGATGAAACAAGAACCATATATAGCTTCGAATAAAGTAAAATACATTTATTAAAACAAAATGAAAATTTGTTCAGTATTTTTTGTGTGATGTGGGAACAGACAGATTTTTATATATCTTTGAATTGGTCAGTGTCTGATGCAACTTTTGGACATTTTTCGATTTTTTCCTTCATATACACACTAAGACTCATCTTCTTACCAAATTTCAACATTCCACATACACGGGAAGTGCGTCATAATTTTGATCAGTCAGTGAGTAGGTCTTGTTTTATGTGATTTTCAAACCTCTGTATCTCAGAAACGGTTCAACTTGAAAATTTGAAACTTTCAATTTATCATCACATCCACGAGTTTAACTTATATTTCAAATTTCGTAGGATTACTATCCCGCGAACCAGAGTTATGAGGGGGGTCAAAACAGCTCGAAATGGGTCGTGTAAATAACACACTCATGCGACAAGGCCGGAGGAACTTGGCCTGGCGCACTTCGTGCGCCTAGATCTCCATTCCAAATTTCAGCCAAATCAGTTCAGTAGTTGTGGCATTAAAGAGTAAGAAACATACACACTTACACACTCAGACATATATATACACATAAACTTTTACCTTTATATTAGTGTGATAGTGTGATTATTTTGAACGCGACTAAAGTGGCCATAATAATAATTAAGGGACTTGATGTTATTTACAGACCACTGAAGCATCCAAAAGCAAAAGTGGTCGCTGAGAGGCAAATGCGTCGTCGCATGCGTCAAACCTACGACCCCAAGACCGAGCGCTGGGAGTGGAACTCCACCAGGCGCGCTCCGAAGGAAATTAAACATTTGGGTGAGAATATATTATGTAGTTATTATAGGTAAATGAGGTTAGGTCAATAAACATCTCGATATTCTTCGTACTAGCTATATTTTAGGAAAAATTAAACCGACTTCAATATACCATAAAATTTGAAATTTTGGCAGGATTTCAGATCCCATCATCAGATACTGACTTGATGTTTTAGTTTTATGTAGGTTTAGTTTAAAGTTTTCATAAGTAATTATCTTAAATTGACGTTCAAAAGTGTACAGTGTACCATTTTGAATGAAGTTTATTTGAATTTGAATTTGATGATCATGAGACAATCTGGGAAGTATACCCTGTCAAACATAATGAAGAATTTTCCAAATAGTTCCAGGCGTCTTTGAGTAGGTAATCGAGGAGCATACATAAAAAGATTACAACAAATTCAGATCCTACTCCTTTCTTTGAAGTCGGTTAAAAAAATAAACTAGCTTTTTATTAACCCCCGACGCAAAAACGACGGGGTGTTATTAGTTTGACTTGTGTGTGTGTGTGTGTGTGTGTGTGTGTGTGTGTGTGTGTGTGTGTGTGTGTGTGTCTGTGTGTGTGTGTGTGTCTCTGTGTATCTGTGTGTGTGTGTGTCTGTGTCTGTGTGTGTGTGTGTCTGTGTGTGTGTCTGTGTCTGTCTGTCTGTTCCCCCATAGCGCTCAAACGGGTGAACCGATTTGAATACGGCTTTTGTTTGAAAGGTGAATTAGTCCATAGTGTTGTTAGCTATGTTTGACGAAAATCGGTGCAAGGTGGTCGCCGCTACAAAATGGCGGATTATATATATTTTTTCATAACTCCCTTAATATGGGTATCAAATGAAAGGGCTTGACTAGTAGAATAGCACTATGCAAATCCAAGATGGCCGCCGCCACAAAATGGCGAATGTCGGGGGGTTTTTAAAATTTTTAATTTATGTTATGAGTAATTCTGTTGTCGTGCAGGTATCGATCAGCCGCCCAGCCCGGTAGTGTTGGCCGCTCTGAGCAAACTGATTGACCACACTTGGCTCCTCACACCGCCAACTAATGTCCGCTATCTCATCACATTGGACATGAGGCATCATATGTTTAAAGGTCAGTATAGATAGTGAAGATAACTTGTCTTTAATTGTTTTATTACGAACTAGCGGTCTGCCCCGGCTTCGCCCGTGGTACATATATAGCCTATAGCACTCAAGGATCACGTACATATCCAACGGTGAAAGAATTTTAGAAATCGGTCCAGTAGTTCCTGAGATTAGCGCGTTCAAACAAACAAACTCTACCGCTTTATTGTATTAGTACAAATAAATATTAAAAATAAAAAATAAAATTATTAAGAGCCTGTTTCACCACCTTTTGATCAGTGTCGGATAGCTTATTCTTACTTTGATAAAGTAGGAAAGTGACAAAACTTCACTTATCAGAAGGTGGTTTTTTTAACTGGTGGTTTTGGTACTTGTTAAAAGAAATAGGATGCACAAACATAATTACTCTTCAATTTTATTTATTTGTATAGATTAGTATAAATTAAAAATAACCCTCGATTGGACTTCGCCGCAGTTGGGTAACAAGTGATAATGTAAAAGATTGAAAGCGAAACAGACTTCACCATACAACTGTCCATATCGTGGAAACTATTGAACTAATTTTGATGAAACTTGCACTGGATCAGTTCTGTTGAAAAATCTAAGCCAATAAAAATAGAATGGCCACAATCCGAATAATAATTTCGGCGAAATGTGCGGACTGACATTACATATTATACACCTATGCAATTTTGTATATTTATTTGGAAGCAATTATAGATTGTCATACGTGAATATTTTACAGTTGCAATAATATTACATACATACATACTGTCTACTGTTATTGATAACCTCCTTTTTTAACCCCCGACGCAAAAACGACGGGGTGTTATAAGTTTGACGTGTCTGTGTGTGTGTGTGTGTGTGTATGTGTGTGTGTGTCTGTCTCTGTCTGTTCCGCTCAAACGGATGAACCGATTTGAATGCGGTTTTTTTTTTGTTTGAAAGGTGAATTAGTCGAGAGTGTTGTTAGCTATGTTTGATGAAAATCGATCCAAGATGGCCGCT
Source organism: Melanargia galathea (assembly GCA_920104075.1). Lineage (NCBI taxonomy): Eukaryota > Metazoa > Arthropoda > Insecta > Lepidoptera > Nymphalidae > Melanargia > Melanargia galathea. The sequence goes on from OV049863.1 coordinate 6,509,003, forward strand.
GCTACAAAATGCCGGATTACATATTTTTTCACAACTTCCTTAATATCTTAATATGGGTATCAAATGAAAGGGCTTGACTTGAATCGCACTATGCAAATTCAAGATGGCCACCGCCACAAAATGGCGAATGTCGGGATTTTTAAATTTTTATTTTATACTTGTTTGAAGTTTGTTTATAAAAAAGTGTTTTGTAGGTCGCCATTTCTGTAAAAGCGGATTAGCTAAGAAGCCAAGGAGGACCCCGAGCACCGCTGCGTCGGGCGCGGCCGGCGACGGCGCCGACGCCGACACCAAGCCGGAGACCAGCAAGAAACGCTTGCACGCTGAGTGCTTCTACAACAATCATGTCACACCCGGGCATGCCGGTGAGTTTTTGACGTGATAACGTCTTAAAAATCGATGAACGCCGGCTGCACGCACGAAAAAGCATGCGTGCGTGCGTGCGTGTGTGTGTGCGTGTGTGTGTGTGTGTGTGTGTGTGTGTGTGTGTGTGTGTGTGTGTGTGTGTGTGTCTGTCTGTCTGTTCCCCTAGCGCTCAAAATATGTTTGATGAAAATCGCTCCAAGATGGCCGCCGCTACAAAATGGCGGATTACATATTTTGTCACAACTCCCTTAATATGGGTATCAAATGAAAGGGCTTGGCTAGTAGAATAGAACTATGTAAATCAAAGATGGCCGCCACCACAAAATGGCGAATGGGTTTTTTAATTTTCATTTTATACTTGTCTTATGACGTTAACACGTAAAATTGTCGTTCGTAAACCGACTTTACAGACAACCAATTTTTTTTTTTCAATTTATATTAATTGTTTGCAGCTATAATAATGGCAATGCAACTGCTGAAGCGTGAGGAGAACGCAAAGTTAGCCGTTTTCACCGAGGAGGGCGTGCAACTGGTCTCCATCGAGCGGAACTTTGGCACCATTGAGGAGGCTGAATTTGTTCTAAGGGTAACTGTTGGATATTAATCATAATATTTTTTCACTATTTTTTTATTGTACTATATTTTATTGTTCATTATCATCATCATTATCACATCATTATCACATCATCATCATCATCATCATCATCATCATTATCATTATTATCAACCTTTTACTGGCTCACTACAAGTCACGCTTCAGTGTGGATTGGTAGACTTCACATGAAATCGCGTCTTTCAGAACGTTATGGAGAACTCTCAGACATGCAGGTTTCCTCACGATGTTTCCCTTCACCGTTAAAGCAAGTAGTGATATTTAAATAACTTAAAAAGCACATAACTCCAAAAAGTCGAGGTGCTTGCCGGAGATCTATCTCGGTCGCCCTGAAAGAGAGGCTGAAGTAGTTAATCTAGTGATTAACAACTTTGGCTTCTCTTCGGCCTATGGTTGTCAGCACAGCTCAATGTTGTTTATTCAACCTTAGGGCCTGTTTCACCACCTTCTGATAGTGTCGGACAGATTATTCGCTTTGTCTTTGTCACTTGACATAAGTAAGAAAGTGACAAAACTTACGTTTAGGCTATCAGAAGATGGTGAAACAGCCTCTTACATTTTTAAATTTCAGAAAGCGAACCTGGGCCGAGTCCAGCTCGACGCGCCAATCGAATGGGCCATGAAGACCAAGCAGAAGTTCGACGTGTTCATCAACATGGTGGACCGCACCACCCGCTACACCGAGCTGGACGTGGCGGCGCGCTCGGGCCGCGGCTCGGGCGGCAGGTACGGCCCGCCGCCGGCCGACGGCAAGCCGCCCGACCGCTGCCCCGTGAGGGCGCTCGCACGGTACCGCGCTAAGGCTGTGCGTAAGGCCAAGTGAGTGAAACTCGTTGTATTCCACTACAGCCCTTTGACGTCCGTCGTCCTGTCATGAGTATAGTCTATGGTCAACGTCATTGTCTAATGTCAATCGAATGGGCCATTTTTGGGCATTTTTTTTTAATTGTATGATAGGCTTACGCTTGACGACAATCATGCCTGGAGAGCAATGATGAGGTCTAGGTTGGAACGCGCTTGCCTAGAAAATGCCAATTCACTCTTGTTTTGAAGGCACTCAAGTTGAACGAGGTGGGAAACACGGACGCCGGAAGGGCGTTCCACACCCTACCTGTTCGTATCAGAAACGTTGATCGAAAGCGCTTCGTGCGGGCAGACTGAACGTCAACCACAGGGATGCCAACGTTCACGACTTTTTGACACGACACGACATCATTTTTTAAGTTATTAATATTAATGAAAATCTGTACTTGCACTGCAGACTAAAAATAACGAAATTACGTGTTTCAGGAATTTTGGAAATTCCACCTCCAAGTGGGTTAAATAGGCGATGAAAGTTTGTATGAAAGTCGGTCATTTTTAAAGTTACATCAATGAAAATCGGTATTTGTATTGTCGGTTAAAAATAAAGATTTACGTGTTTCAGGAATTTTGGAAATTCCACCCCCAAGTGAGTTAATTAATATGGGATGAGATTTATAAGAATCCAAGCGGACGAAGTCGCTGGTATCAGCTAGTCCTACTAATATTATAAATGTGAAAGTGTGGATGTTTGGATGTTTGTTACTCAATCACGCCGCAACTGCTGAACCGATTCGGCTGAAATTTTGGATGGAGATAGATTATGCTCTGACTTAAAACATAGGCTACTTTTTATCCTGGAAAAATCCACAGTTCCCACGTGATTTTGAAAAAACCGAAATCTATAAGCTACAGCTATAGGTAGATTACTATAGCAAACCTTCTTGAAAGTAGGTATAAAGGTTGGAAAAGGGAGCGGGAACGGGAACCGGAAATCCAAGCTTCCCTCGGGATTTGTGAAAAACCGAAATTCACGCGGGCGAAGCCGCGGGCAAAAGCTAGTAAAATATAAAAGGAGCTGTGATTCCAGGTTGATCGTGATGTCGCTGGCGTCCCAGCGCGTGGGCACGACGGACGGCAGCCACGAGGGCGTGCTCGACATCGTGGGCATCGACGAACACGTGCCCAAGCTCATCGACGCGTTCGTGCTCGGGCAGTTTGAGTAGTTCCCTTCCCTTTAGGCTCAATTTACACAGCGGCGGAATGGAATGGAATGGAAGCATCAATTTCGCCTCATGATCGCGCATTCCAGCTAATTCGCGCGACTGCTTAGTAAACGCTTGGCACGGCACTGCTGTGACCCACGCAACCGACTCTCCGTTCGCGCCACTTCCCGCGGATTCCACAGACGGCGCCGACAGTAGTTACGGGAATTCTCGAGAATGCGCGAAGATTCCGCGGAAGACGCGCGACCTTTTTTTGGCTCCTATTTAATTCGTATGTTATGCAATTGACATAAAGTTCATTTAGGTATGTACAATTTCGTTGCAAAAAGTCGCTTCCATTCCATCCCGCCGCGGTGTAAATTGAGCCTAACATTCACTATCAACTAACGCCTACACGAGGGATTTTTTAACGGACGTAAAAAAGCGTCCAAATAGAACAATAATGTATTCCCCAAGTGTATGTTCACACGTCAGCGATTTTTAACGCGACGCATTTTTATCGCGCAGTGTTCTATTCTCAGCGCTCGGCGTTGGGCGATGCAATGAACCATACGAAACTTCTTACTGTTATTCAGACGAGCGTTAAGAAAACGTCAACGCCGGGTTTTAACGCGACGCATTTTTTACGCTCGTACGAATTAGGCCTAAGTAACGGTGACAACAGCCAATGAGATGGACCGCAGCCTTAAAGTTTCCGTCTACAACCCACGTCCAAATCAATAAAAATTTGCGTTGTGTCTTGAACATATACCACGCATAATATTCTGCATATTAATCTCATCTTTCAGTAAAATTAATCACAATTGGAATGTGACGCGCTACGTCTTGTTAATTTAATTATAATTTTAAACGTTTATCACGCATAATATTCTGCATAATAATGTTAATTACAATTTCAAACTGACACTTATACAATATATTGAAATATGTGATCAAGATAAATTATAGGAATGTCAAATCGCCATTTTCTATGTCTAAAGAAAATGGCGGTTGATTTATTATTATATTTCTGTGACTATACATTATACATTAATTGTATGGATATAATCTGCGTAATATCTTGTGATAAATGACATACTATACCAGCGAGATCCACGATCACGCTCAAAAAATGATTTTTTGGTCTTGTTTTGTCCAATTAAAATTGCACCTTACTGAAATGGAGTGAAAATCAAAAACAAGATAATTATTTGTTGTCTAACAAAATATTATTTTTACGTGTGTTACAAAGCTGTTGGGATACTTTTTCGACCAATTTATCTTGGCGTTTGGTAGTCTTGTTAGTATAGTCAGTCAATGTGGCTAATTCTGTTGTACACAATCTCTAAATCTAAACTAAAATGACAGGGCTAAATATATTCCTATCTCTTTCACAATGCTCCCTGCAGAAAAGGATAGCACTATTTTTAAACTTGTCAATTTAGTAAGTTTAGAGATTGTGTACAACAGAATCAAAACAAAAGCTGTGATAGCCTAGTGGTTAGGACGACCGACTTCTAAGCGGAGGTCGTGGGTTCGATCCCGGGCACGCACCTCTAACTTTTCGAAGTTATGTGCGTTTTAAGTATTTAAATATCACTTGCTTTAACGGTGAAGGAAAACATCGTGAGGAAACCTGCATGCCTGAGAGTTCTCCATAACGTTCTCAAAGGTGTGTGAAGTCTGCCAATCCGCTTGGCCAGCGTGGTAGACTATGGCCAAAACCCTTCTCACTCTGAGAGGAGACCTGTGCTCTGTAGTGAGCCGGTAATGGGTTGATCATGATGTACAACAGAATTAGCCACAATGATTTTGATGCTAATTATTGTCGCGCGGTCCTATGTATTTTAATTGGAAACGTGTAGTAATTAATCGTCTTCCTACCTACTACATACAAATTACAAATTGTATTTTGAAACATAGATGTTCTGAAACAGATGAAAGAACTAAGATATTGAAGATGTTGCAGAAACTACTACTAAAAATTAAAAACGAAGACTACCAAAAAAGTTTAGTAGTAAACTTTCTTCAAGTATAATAATGTGGCTAATTCTGTTGTACAGAATCTCTAAACTAAACTAAATTGACAGGTTTAAAAATAGTGTTATCCTTTCCCGCAGGGAGCATTGTGAAAGAGATAGCAATAGATTTTAGACCTGTCATTTTAGTTTAGTTTAGAGATTGTGTACAACAGAATTAGCCACAATATCTAATTTACAATATCTAAAATATTGATAAATAAAATTTGTGTTGTAGCGGGTAATTATGACAAATGAGTAAAAATTTTACATCTTGATGTGATATCTCATTAATGCATAATATATACTATAGTCGGACTTTTAATTCGATGCAGTAAACTAACGTTTCGTGGGTTGCTACTTTTTGACGGAAAAAAATAGGGATGGGGTAAAGGTGAATGATGCGTGTGATTCACATCATCACAATATCAATTACTTTATTTTAATTTTATTCACTACGGTAAAGTAGATAATGATAGATAGATACCTATAATAACTTCGTAATTATGTCATTTTAAAACTATGAAATTGTAGTCTGTAAAACGTTAAATATTGAATGCCTGTTAGAGGTAGATTGTTTCTACTAAAAACAATTATTTTATGTAACAATCAAACGATTTTATGATTATAATTATAAATGAAATGAAATGAACCTATCACATCACTATTGAGATTAGGTTGACTAGGTACGTTATTTTGCGGAATGACATTTTGAAACGTCAGTTTACTGCATCGAATTGAGTCGGAGTATAGTTAACTTCCTCTTACCTCAGTAATCAATTCTTTTATTAAACACCACTGTGTTCCGAACCCGGTAGAAATTACGAATTGTGTTGTGAATTGAAACTAAAAGGGTGTGGTATTATAAAATTCCGAAACTCTTCCGAAACTCGCTTTTACTTTAAAAAATAAGAAGTGTTAAAATTTGATGTCTCGTTGCGGATTTAGCGTGTAGAGTTGTCATTCTCTGAATGATTCGGTCACAGCGTAACAAAGAATTTAAATAACGTGTTAAAACCCTTTATAAAGTTCTTTAAAAAGAATGATAGGTTTTTATTTCAAAATATTTTCAAAATATTCATGCTTTGACATAGCTTGAGACATAAAATATTAGGAATGCTTTTTACACATTACTAATAAAATGTTCTCTTTCGATATGGTGGAATAATTCAACATACAAAACCTCCTTAGTGACAATAAACTGTCAGTTTTCTAAATTGGGCTATTCCTACAATGTTCTCTTCGGAAATGGATAGTAATAAAAGACCAGTCAATTTAGGTTAAAGTTTCTGTACAACTGAATTAGTACCATTGCAATAGTAACGTTACCTAACATTCTATGCATAGAAAGATGTCGTCTGGAGCATTACATTAAAAAAAAATGTTAATGCGTGAACAGAAACACGTGTTAGTTCTCGTAGTCTCTTAGATCTCTCTATTATGGGCCCTCTGTAACGGGAAAAGTATTGTTACTAAAACTACGGTCGCGCTAAAGGAAGAATTTCGTACATTAACCTGTTACTACCTGTCTCTGTCACTCCCGCGTTAAAACAATGCGTCACGCTCGCACAGATGCAATGACCGCCGTTTTCGGGGATTGTAAACCTTTTACCTGCAAACGTAAGGTTTGTTTTTATTTGCGTGTGGTTTTTGGTTGGCCTTGAGTCAGGACAAAAATACCACGAACTTGAACTATTTAATAATTTTAACAGATACGGCAATTCTACGATTTTATTATATGTATAGATTTTGAATAAATCATTTGACTTTGACTTTAAGTAAATATAACTCGATTATTATAACTGTTTTCACACTTAAATCAAAATAAAGAATCTATTTAATAAGCTAGTAATTTTTTTTTCTCCTTCAAAAACCGCACTTAATAGAAAAATGTTTGTGACCACTGTCAGCAGGCCAAGAGGTCATTGTACGAAATTCTTTCTGTACCGCGACTGCACATACATATACTTTTTAATCGAGAATAACGCCGTATATTAATTATTACATTTCAAATATGGCGGTGTTCTTGAAACGCATAATAATTATTATAATATATTATAATAATAATTGTAGTTAGCTGTAATCGCTTGAGGTATTAGTACCGTCATAATAAAGTTCTTTTGCTGGCTGCAGCTTAAATCATTATGACGATAAGTCGTTTTTTTTTTTTATGTAGTGACATCGAGTGTTACTTAGATATTTGTTTTCTTTAATAAGTATAGTTTTTCGTATCTATTTAGATTTGCTTAATATTTAGCTCCCGTGAGCGTAATCATTGTTCTTATAAAATGAGAATAATCATGTAGTTGTTAAGGTAATCTTGATCCTAACCTTAGCGGAATAAAATATAAATAAGACATAAAATAAAATTGTACTGAAATTATACTGAAAATCATGAACCCAAATGATCAATTTATTATCACGCAATAATTTTTAGACCGTTCCCGAGAGCAAGGTGTTAAAACCGCCATTTTCTCCATCGCTTATGTGCGTGACGTTGTCGTCCTCCAAAACTTGACAAAATATAAAAAATTCCCTTAATATGGTGCAATGATAAAATATGGTGCAATTAAACTCGGTCAAACTTTTGTTCAATCATTTAGTGGTCAAAAACATTGCGCAATTCGTAGTATTCATATGATTCATCGTTTAGGGCCCGCGTTAGATTTTTGCCCATTATTCACGTTAGATTTTTGCCCATTATTCACATTGAAGCTAATTTAATTATTGTAACGTTTTTAAATCGTGAGTGTTAATTAACATGTCCGAGCAATCGAACCCAACTCTCATGTTATTTATTTCAAAGGTGAAAATCAAAGACACTCACACAACCAACAAACCAAAGACTGAATCGGTGTTGAATATTACTTTTTAGAAATCTTCACTTTTAAGGTTACTGGCTGGATTATTTAGTCAATTTTATTGCCAATTATGTAATTTGATTAAAAAAACACTTCTAAGGTTAGGATTGTTAGTGTAAGCTTACTATATAGAGCTTGTTAAATGTAACAGGGTCTTTTTGATCATTCAAAAATTTGGCACCTGATGCTCACTGTTCACACAGATTTAATAATATATGTGTTCAATAAAACAATAACGAGTGAATGCGGTGACAAAAGACGAAATTACTTTTATTTTTTTTATCTATAAAAGTATGTATTTCAATTTAATATAACCGCAATCAACGTCAGTATAAAAATGTTTGTACGCCAGTACTTTGTTATTAGAGTTATTGAGTTATTTAAAAAAATATTTATGAACTGTTTTAAAATATATCAAAACAGTGGTTAGTGCGTTAACATTTCCTATTTGCCAAAGTACACTAATGCATTTTTAATATTATTCTTGAAGTACTGGCTTGCAAACGTTTATTTGTTAGAAATAATTGATAGCATATCTTCCTTAATATAGACTAAACGAAAAGTGATACATGCTCATGTTTTGTTAACGTAATCATTACGTATAATATATTGAAGTTGAAATGAAGTAAGACTGAAAAAGTACTATATCGAATGAAGCGTATAGAGAGTCCAGTACCCTAAAGCCACAAATGTAAATAGAAAATCGCGAGTGGAATGAATGAATTTAAAAAAAAAAAAGAGATAAATGTCCTCAGTCTTATTTTGTGGGATTTTCATTGAACACAACTGTTTGACTCAGTTTGTTTTCAAGTATGGAAAAGCGTGTATTCGCTTCTAGCGCAGAAGTTTACAAACTTTAAATTTCCCATTGGTAATATTATAATAAGCTGAGTAATGTCGCTAACTCAAAACCGGGGTACAGAGTGCTTAGTCTAAGTTTGGAGCACTCCAAAACTTTGTAGTATACTATTGATCGATTTCAGAGTAAAATGGACCTAAAAAGGCTTGTATTAAGGTTTGAGTTCGCCAATACATTGAGCATTCGAACAAAGCGAGCGCCCCAAGCAGAAATGTTGTAAAATACATATTCGAACTATGGAATTACGACTTTATATTAAGAGTGTTTGGGTTCAGTTTCTTAAAACGAGTGAGCAAACGAGGTCGCAAAACTATTTATATGTGTAAAATCTTAGACTAACCGTACTGGTCTCATAATATTATTAATTATTTTATTTTCGTGAATTCCTAAACTGTGAGCATGTATCAAGTTTCTCACTGTAGTAATAAGTGAATCCGTTTCGAAATGTTGGTTACTTTTGTACTGATACGAGCGGAATTTTCAGAATCTGTGATCACTTGGTACTCTCTCGGGTTTAAGTAATTTTTTATATCTGAATGTTATACGGCTTCGAAAACATGAAACTCGAAATTGCTAGGTAGTTATACGCTTCTTAATAATAACACATGGTACGTTATATTTTTTGTTGTGTGAGGTTTTAGATTACCAATAATTCTTTAGTGGTTTTTTAAACAATGTGTTTTATTTATTTTGAATGACATTGTATTTAATTAAAGCGCAAGCCGCCCTGCGAAGTAAAGCGGCGATTACACCACACTACTTCTAGTGCACTAGGTTAGGGCACTACAAACAGGGCGTTCTGTTTACACTCCTGACTTACGTCCATAGGGACGTAACATGCATATAGGCATGTACACTACGCTACATCTAGTGTTCTACATGATGTAGTGCACTAGAAGTAGTGTAGTGTAATCGCCGCTTAAGCTAACTTAGCTAAGCTATCGTAGCTTCTGCATCATTTCATACTTCAGTACACACCGCGAACTACAGAGCGAGCTAAACGAGCTAATTAAACCGTGAGTTAGCTCTACGATTCCAGCTAAGCCAAGTGATTTTGGTCGCCGTTTTGCCTCACACCTTTTAGTTTTCGATTTGAACCTACATATTTGCCACTTGCATAGTTGATTGCATGTTAAATCTACGTGAGGTGAGCTAAGTTAGTTTAAGATAATGGTGTAGCTTGCGCTTGATGAAAATAAATAAATTCGTTAGCTCGTCGTGAATATTGTCTTGTCATTTATTTTGGAGCATGATATTAATTTATAAGCTTTTGTGTTTCAAAAAATAGCATTCTGTGATTATTGATGCCTTGGCGACTTCAAAACTTAGGGATACGATAGCTAAATGCTGGTTATTCTTTTGAAAACCATATGGTATTTAAAAAAAAAAGTGAAGACGGCCAATTTTAGGACATAGTTTAGACAATGCATAATAAATAGTTGAAAAATAATTGTTATTACTATAAGTTATGTTTATGTTTCGTGATGTAATGATCAATGTTTTTTTTTTTAACTTATTATGCACAAACTTTTTAACAGCAAACTTTTTATCGGCGTTCATCTCATTTGTAACTTGTTCGTCCTAAATAAGAGTAATTATAAATAATCCAGAGGCTCAATAGCTCAACAGCCAAGGAGCGGACTGAAACCCGTAAGGGACCGTTCAGATAGACCGGCGCTGAGAGCAGAGCAAATTTTAATCACATTTAAAATAGAATCTTAAGCCATTCAAATAAGGTTTATATTTACATTTTATCTCTTTTATGATAAGAGGATGCTCGAGGATGCTCCCAAAAGAGATAAAATGTAAAAATAAACCTTATTTCAATGGCATAAGATTCTATTTTAAATGCGATTAAAATTTGCTCTGCTCTCCGCGCCGGTCTATCTGAACGGTCCCTAACGGTAACGGTTCAACTCAACACAACTCAACGGCTCTCCCGTTGCACTTTGTCGTACTCACTTACGCGATTGCTCGCGTAAAACGTAACAGTAACGTAAAAGTTACCTAGAATTTAGAAATATTCTAGCTTACTTTTACCCGCGGCTTTTACTAACTAGCTATTGCAGCAGATTCGCCCGCGTGAATTTCGATTTTTCACAAATCCTGTGGAAAACGTAGATTTCCGGTTCCCGTTCCCGCTTCCTTTTCCAACCTTTATACCTACTTTAAAGGAAGTTTGCTATAGTAATTACCTTTAGCTGTAGATTTCGGTTTTTTCAAAATTCCGTGGAAACTGTGGATTTTACCAGGATACAAAGTAGCCTATATGTTAAGTCAGGGCATAATCTATCTTCATTCAAAATTTGTGTAGCACATTCCGGTAAGATGAAATAATTTACGTTTCTTGCTGCCTAATACTGAAACTTCCCAAGTAGTGTCAGGCTAGAGGGGTCATAAAAAACCGGCCAAGTGCGAGTCGGGCTCGCGCACGAAGGGTTCCGTATCATTATCTATAAAAATTGCAAAAAAAATCATGTCTGTTGTATGGGAGCCCCCCCCTTAAATATTTGTTTTATTTTAATTTAATTATTTATTTTTAAAGTGAATATGTAACTAAATATTCTGTGAATATTCCAAGCGTCTACCTGTTGCCGTTAATATCGAGCAAAAACAAGCAAAAAAATCACGTTTGTTGTATGGGAGCCCCCTTAAATATTTTTATTTTATTCTGTTTTTTTAGTATTTGTTGTTATAGCGGCTACAGAAATATTGAAAATTTCAACTGTCTAACCATGATATACAGCCTGGTAACGGACGGACAGCAGAGTCTTAGTAATAGGGTCCCGTTTTACCCTTTGTGTACGGAACCCTAAAAACGGGCTTCAGTTTCATAATGACAGCAGAGTTCTATTCTATCTAACTACTTCATATTTTATTTGAGCCTACACTAAAGTTTGCTGTCAAAATATATGTACCTACTTATATACTTAAGTTTTTATCATCAAAATAACTCAATGAAATGAATGAATCTAATTGTGATTAAATTATGTAAAATCATAATATAAAAAATGGCAATACATTCTACCAATTACATACTTAGTATTTTCATGAAAGGAACAAATTAAATCCGTCCCAGTTGCAAAGATATGACTTCATTTCCAAAATGCATTAGTCCTAAGTTTTAATTAATTATAAAAAAATATCCATACACCATTTTTTTAACCATTCACAACGGCATATCAATGGCACTCTAATGGTAAGAATATGTATAGTAGGTATGTAATAATAACATTTAAAAAATGTACTTGCATGTTTGTTTTTCAAGTTATTAAGTAAACCTCTAAATTTAGACACGTGAGTTTTATTTTAGACTAGCTATGTTACTTACTCCTTGGTTAACCCTCTACTTATATGTGAAAGTCCCGTCAAAATCGGTTCAGCCATTCCGAAGATTAGCCCATTCAAACAGACAGACAGACGGACAAAAATTTTAAAAACGTGTGATTCAGTTATGGTAGTTCAAATAACCATATGAGCTTATGAAGAGGTAGTTATTTCGAAATTACAGACACTTCAATTTTATTTATTAGTATAGGTTTTGTGATGACCCTGTGGAGCATGCAATGCCAAATATGCAATTTGGCATTGCATCCTCCACAGACGTAAGAAGCAAGGACGGGATCGTTCGACGATAAAGGCCCGGTGCACACCGAGCGCAGCGCAGAGCCTGAGCCTTTCTGATATATTTTAGACAATATTGACCGAATGTCATGAATCATAAAGTAAATTATTCAGTATTCTCAGAAAATGCTCTGCTCCGCGTTGCGCTTGGTGTGCGCCGGGCCAAAGAGGCTACCCTGGCACGCCGCGCCGGTTCATAAATCATTTTGGGACTAGGTTGTGCCAGTTATTGCAACGGCAAAATAAAATAATTAATGCTACAAAACGAAAAACGTTAAATTCACTACCGTAATCGTTGTATTAACGTTAATTCTGAATAATACAAATAACTAAATAAATAACGTTAATTAATTTATTGACCTGTCATGTCAATAGTCGTAAAGTTAATTCAGTGTTCTTGGGAAATGCAAAGCTTCAATGGGATATATAATAATACTAGTGTTGCGCTCGGTGCGCGAGCTGCAAGCAGCTCGCGGGCCTTGTAGTCTCTTCAATATTCATAAAATAAAGGAATTCCAGAATATTCTGGAGAGTCTCTTGAAAGATAGAAAGAAATATTGGTATACTAATGAGTACTGAAAGGACACTAATGAGTTCCATGCATGCGTTTAGTGGAAAAAAAGATCTATACAAAAATGTTCTGGAGAGCCACTTGAAAATTAAAAAGAAATTTTGTATGGAAACGAATTTTTTTTGTTCCGTAGCTATCTTCTTTTATTGGCTCACCAAAGGGCCTAAGGTCTTGAACATTTTTAGCTTCAGGACAATGCCTCTATGATTGATAGTTTTTGAGGGCCGTTAGGGTACTCTGGTAATTTTTCCACATTTACTACGTTTTGTATTTTTTGTGAAAAAAAATCTTTAAGTTCTATTTACTTATACGTGTATTCGCGGGAAAAGTTTCTAAATGTCTAAGAGAGCCTCTTAAAAAGAATCCAAAAAATTTGTATGGAGAGATTTTTTTTTGTTCGGCGGCCATCTTTTTTTTACCCGTTCACCCAATGGCCCAAGGTCTTTAATAACATTTGTTTGGGACCATGCCTGTATGATTGGTAGTTTTGGAGGGCCCATGAGGTACTCTGGTAAATTTTCCACATTCATGACGTTTCATAATTTTCCTGAAGGAAGACCCATAAGTTCTACGCACATAAATAGTGAAGGGAAAAAGTTCCATACAAAATTGTTCTGGAGAGCCTCTTGAAAAGAACCCAAAAAATTTGTATGGAGAGAATTTTTTTTTGTTTGGCGGCCATCTTTTTTTTACCGGGTCACCCAATGGCCCAAGGTCTTTAATAACATTTGTTTGGGACCATGTCTGTATGACTGGTAGTTTTGGAGGACCCATGAGGTACTCTGGTAAATTTTCCACATTCATGACGTTTCATAATTTTCTAAAGGAAGACCTATAAGTTCTACGCACATAAATAGTGAAGGGAAAAAAGTTCCATACAAAATTGTTCTGGAGAGCCTCTTGAAAAGAACCCAAAAAATTTGTATGGAGAGAATTTTTTTTTTGTTCGGCGGCCATCTTTTTTTCACCGGTTCACCCAATGGCCCAAGGTCTTTAATAACATTTGTTTGGGACCATGTCTGTATGACTGGTAGTTTTGGAGGACCCATGAGGTATTCTGGTAAATTTTCCACATTCATGACATTTCATAATTTTCTGAAGGAAGACTTATAAGATCTACGCACATAAGTAGTGAAAGGAAAAAAGTTCCATACAAAATTTTTCTGGAGAGCCTCTTGAAAATTAGGAAATTTTTTGTATGGAGATGAAAGTTTTTTTGTATGGTGGCCATATTTTTTTTACCGGTTCACCCAATGGCCCAAGGTTTTGAACATTTTTTGTTTGGGGACGGTACCTCTCCGACTGATAGTTTTCGAGATCCCTTAGAGCACCCTAGTCAGTTTTCCACGTCCAGGTCTCTCTATAATTTTGTAGACCTTATATTTTTGAATTTTACACACACAAAAAGTATGGTGAAAAAAGTCCCATACAAAATTGTTCAGGAGAGGTGATCAGTACGTAACTTCAAGTAGCTTTAATTGTACCCTTAGAGCAACACTTGCTGGCAAGCTCAGCTCTACTTAGAGAGTAGTATACATTGATCTATTAACTAAGAGATCTGAAGCTAAAAATTAACTTGAGGTACAGTTATTGTACTCACCTAACCTAAATGACTCCTGTCTAGGTGTAAATGAAACACCGAATCGCACTTGCTTTTTATTATTTCTAAGCATGTCACTAAATTGATTGTCAAATGGACTTATTTGTTAAATTTTAATAAATTTAATCCTACCAAATTAAATAGGTACGTCTCATAAACCATCATTACTTTATGGATTGTTTAGATATTGTTTTTGCATGTTTTATGTCAATTGACCATTGAATTTAGTCGCATCATAATTTTCCAAAAACATACATTACGAGGCTGATAAATTTTTATTATTTTGGTGTTCTACTTCCAAGAATTTATAAATGTTTGATCTTAAGTTATTTTTGATAAATTTTCCGTAGTTTTATTATAATGTCCTGTGCTGTGAAAGAATGTAATTCCTATAGGGGCCGAAAAGAAAATTTTAAAGAAACATTATCATTTCATCGGTGAGTTTTGATAGTTTTGTATGTAAATATAATCTAAAATTATGTAACGTTATTTGTAGTTTTTGGAAATCGTCATCGTGTTCAATTCTACACCGATTTTTGCCTATTTTTTAAATATTTTCTGTTGACTAATAAAGGTTATGTTTTTTAGCATAGTGATGTACTAAAATTGCATATCGATTACGTGCGATAAAATTTTTAACCTCCGACGCAAAAACGACGGGGTGTTAAATTTGATGTGTCTGTGTGTGTGTGTTGTGTGTGTGTGTGTGTGTATGTGTGTGTGTCTGTCTGTCTGTCTGTTCCTCTGTAGCGCTAAAACGGGTGAACCGATTTGAACGCGGTTTTTTTGTTTGAAAGGTGAATTAGTCGAAAGTGTTGTCAGCTATTTTGATGAAAATCGCTGCAAGATGGCCGCCGCTACAAAATGGTAGATTATTTATTTTTCACAACTCCGTTAATATGGGTATCAAATGAAAGGGCTTGACTAGTAGAATAACACCATGCAAATCCAAGATGGCCGCGATCAAAAAATGGTGAATGTCGGGGTTTTTTTTTAATTTTTGAACATTAGATTCCGTAGCCACTACACACAATGAATACTTACGTGTATTTCCGCGTGCTAGATTGTTGTATCATGATCGCTAAATTTTTATTTGTTACAGATTTCCAAAGAACCCAAAAATAAGAAATGAATGGGCACAAAGTATAAGACCGCAATATTGGACATCGCAGAAACACAGTCATATTTGTTCAAAACACTTCACACTTAATTGATTTGTGCCCAAAAACAATTTAAAATGGAGGCGCTTAAAAGCAAACGCTATTATTTTTGCCGCATATAGACACATTGGTAATTATAATAATATCAAATATTTGTAATAATACCATAATTTCATGCTAGTGTTGTGTGAAGGTGCAAAATACATGCAAATACTAGGGTTGGACTTAATAGTCTTTGGCACGAATTCAGAGATAAAATAGTCATTAGTGATAGATGTTTGGTCCACGAGTATAATGCTAACACTCTTATAATAAGGTAATTCATCGTTTTCAAGAAAACAACGAAAATCAATTCTAACCTCAACACTGGATGATTTACCCTCTCCCTCCCCCCATCCCATAACCCATATCAAGGCGGCACGTTTTAAAAGTTTTACCCTAAAAGCTATTATTGGTGTATGAAAAACGCTGAAGCGAAACGTGAAAAATGTTCTACCACGTCTGATTTTTTTAATTTAAGGCAAGAGAACCGTTACCAATGGATGTCTGTAATGCAGAAGAAAATTCCGCCAATGAAGTTTCCATTCGCACATTAACTCCGTTAACATTAAACGTAATAAATGTAATAAACGACGTATAAACATTAATGTTCAAAGAAATTTAGTAAGTGTATAATATTTGTTCGTTCGTTCGTTCGTTTCAAACAATGGACGTCCACTGCTGGACATAGGTCTCTTGCAAGGATCGCCATAGCACACGATCTTGTGCCGCCTGATTCCAGCGGCTACCAGCGACTCGCTTGAGATCGTCTGTCCATCGAGGGGGGGGGGTCTACCTACGCTTCCTTTGCTGGTGCGAGGTCGCCATTCAAGCACCTTGGGACCCCAACGTCCATCGGTTCTTCGTGCAATGTGCAACGTGTGCAATGTGCAAATTGCACGAAGTATAATATTACTACCTATTAATATAAATAGGTTTAATATTTTGTATTTCGAGACAAAACAATTCACTATTGTAATCTACATAGTACTTTCAGGAAGGTTTTAGTATATGTATAACACACCTAGTTACCATTCGTATGTGCGAAGTTACACGCATAAATGTAGCCACATGTCACTAATATTTTTGACTGGTGCACCGCGGTTCCTCTGAGATTGCTGGACCGAAGTCGGTTTAATTTTTCTTAAAAATAGCTTATATGATCGTATTTTCGAAACACCGTTTATAAAGTTTCATCGACTCCAAAAAGACTCGATTTTATTTCATTTTTGAAATATTTTTGATTATATTTTTCGATGTGTACACTAAAACCTTTCTGAAAGTATGTAGATTATGATAGTGAAAAAATCATCAAAATCGGTTCATTAGTTGCGGAGATAATCGCGAACATACTTATATACATACATATATACATACATACAACCTCCTTTTTTGAAGTCGGTTAAAAATATACTATAATATGAAACATATTATTCTTGTATTTCCTAACAAGATGATGCCCGAGACTTCATTCACGTGAGCTTAGGTTTTTATTTTATTAATCTTGTAGGAACGCTTTGATACTGCAAGACAAAAGTAGCCTTAGATATCGGTTCCCGGGATGCAAGCTGTCTGTGTACAAAATTTCGCCCAAATCGGATGGGCCCTGAAAAGGTAAAAGACAGAAAGACACACTTTCGCATAATGTAATATTAGAGTATGGTCCACATATTTAAACACGCATATTGTATTTGTGTCCCTATAGATCCTCACAGTCAAAATATCGATAGTTACATCACTAGCACGTCACGTGTCATCGTCAAGTGTCATTAAAAAACTTGTGACCACAGACAGATGTAAACTTGACATCTATTTAGAGTATATATTACAATATCTTAGGTAGTATACCTAATCTATGGTATTATATTTTATCTAAGAGAAATTATACCCTCTTCTTCCTAGAGAACGCTTATTTAAAATGAATAAATACTTATTATATCTTTCGTTTTTGCTTATGTCAATATGCACTGTCAAAAAAAAGATCGCAATATAATTTCAGTGTCATCTTGAAAGACAGATTGTGAATAATTTTGTTTGTTTTGGTCACCACCGTAGTACCAGTTCAGCTTACGATAATTTGTGATCTTTTAACTTCTAAGTGCTTTGTTGTGTGAAATATTTTGACTATTTAATATTTTAGTAATCATGATTTGTGTAGCCATTGGCTGCAAAAGTCCACTCAGTGTATTACGTGAGAAAAATATGCGTATATCTTTGCATCGGTAAGTATTATATTGAATTCTGATAAGTTATCACGTTTAGTTTATTATTATTTTGCTGTAGTCATAACGAATGCAATATTATACCATTTTGATAAATTTATAATGACCGTATTAGAATTATATTTCTTTATTTTGATAAAATTTAATTTTTCATACGAGATTTCATGCCACTAGTGAAGCGCATTGTCATCTCATATCGATATCGATTATAGTCGTGTAGTATCCGACATATGACAATAATTGCATGGTCTCAAACTACTTTAGTAAAATATTAACTACCCATACTATACTTCCGTGAGTTCCTTCCGTACTTAGAATTTTATTTCTGTGGAATTCTGACGTAATGTTACCAGAGAAAAAACAATTCCCACAAAAAAGATAAAAAATTCAAAACTTACGTAAATAAAAATCAACTGCCGCATGTAGATATGATAAATGCCTGACAAACACTTCATGGTGATAATGTCATTCAACTTCCATTTTTGAATAATTTTTTTCAATGTGCTTCTTTTTTTTCTATTGCTGTTAGTGTGCACTTTCTAGTTTCCACTCTTGGTGTTTTCTATTTTAGGGCGAAACGACTAATATTACGCGGCATATAGCTTTTAAAGATGACAGGGAATTAAAGTAGTTTGAGGTAAAATCGTACTTCGTAGACGTCTACCCTGTTCTCCATACAAATAACTCATCTGCAAATGACAATGACAGCTGTCAGAATTTCACGGAATTAAAAATCACAGTGTATAAATGCGTGTATAAATGCGAAAGTGTGTCTGCCTATCTGTCTGTCTGCTAGCCTTTCACGGCCCAACAGTGTAACCGATATTGATGAAGTTTTGTGCAGAGGTAGCTTACATCCCGGGCAAGGACATAAGCTACTTTTTATCCCGGAAAATTAAAGAGTTCCCACGAGATTCTTAATGGTCCATCCGCTTATACGAAATATGGTACAGAGGTAGCTTGCGTCCCGGAAATTTACATAAGCAACTTTTATCCCGGAAAAGCAAATAGTTCTTAATTATATATCTTATTTCACAAAATTAAAAAAAAAACCTAAATCCACGCGGACGAAGTCGCGGGTGTGAGCAACGTGTAGTATTTATGTATCTATATAATTGTATATAAATAGTGGAACTAATGCGTTTTGACGAGATAACTTGCATAGTAATTTAAACTTAATTCAAATGAAGTAAAATAAAAGAAGAAAACACTCTTTTAAAGTATTATATTTCAATCTCTTATTACTTTGTTATTGAATCTACCACCATTTCCAAGGGGCTTTTGTCTTAGAGAAGAAATGGCGAAACAAACTCTAGAGCACCATCTTTTGAAATAATTCACATTTACAATCACATCACAATAACAATAAATCATCATCATCATCATCATCAACAAGTCATCAGGAAAAATCAACAGTTCCCGCGGGACTTTGAAAAACCCGATATCTATATCAACAGCTATAGGTAGATTACTATAGCAAACTTTCTTGAAAGTAGGTTCCCATAGGTTGAAAGTAGTTCCCATTCCCCGCTCATTCCCGCCGGAATGGGAACCGGAAATCCACGATTCCCTCTGGATTTGTTCAAAACCGAAATTCACCCGGGCGAAGCCGCGGGCAAAAGCTAGTTAGATAATAAAACAAGCTTGGAGAAGTCAAGCTAATCTTTTTAGGGTTCCGTAGTAAACAAGGAACCCTTATAGTTTCGCCATGTCCGTCCGTCTGTCCGTCTGTCCGTCTGTCCGTCTGTCCGTCTGTCCGTCTGTCCGTCCGTCCTCGGTTAATCTCAGAGACTATTAGTGCTAGAAATCCGTAATTTGGCATGAGTATAAATATTAATCACGCCGACAAAGTGGTGAAATAAAATTTTGATAAATATTTTTTTTTAGGGTAGCTCCCCTACATGTAAAGTGGGGATGAATATTTTTTTTCTCGTCTACCCCATAGTGTGGGGTATCGTTGAATAGGTCTTTTAAAAATACTGTGGGTGTGGGAACATCATTTTTCGATTTCTAGATCCGTTTGTAAAATATGATGTTTTAAAGTGCAAATTTTTATTAGAGTCAAGTGTCCCCCCCCTCTATCAGCCAAATGGCAGTATATAGGAACTTGAAAAAATTCACAGCAGTAGGGTATATAATCAATTTTAAAGGAAAACTATCACGGCTAAGTAGGGTTCACAGGTTAAGGAGTTATATCTGTTTTTCGAGGATTGTGACTACGGAACCCTACACTGCGCGTGGCCCGCCACGCACTTGACCGGTTTTATTATCTGTTAGCATTCTTATATGAAGTCATCTTAATCTGGCCTAGGTATGTACTCCTATTCAAGTAGGTACTCATGGCTTCACCTGGCTTGGCATGGCTTTTTTGATGAATCTTGACTAAACCAATCCTTCAACAATTTGTATCTAAATTAAATCATAAAGTTACCTGTAATATACAACGTTAGTTTTACTTTACTCAAAACCTGAAAGTAGTTTGTTCAGAATCAGTAACAAAATCTAATCCAACCATTTATATACCGTGTTATATTTTTGTCCAAAAATATTTTGAAATCCTACAAGCTTAGACACAATGATTTACCGCGCATCAGCTGACGGTCGGCACACAGCGGCGGTCATTCAACTCGCGTCGATCGCAAGTCGCTGCGGCGACGGCTTGCGGTGACCATTTTTTTCGAGGACAACGACGCAACATAACAAGCTTATAACTTCGTTACTTTTCATTATATTTTTTTGAAATTTTGTATAAATATTTTTTATGTAAAAATATTTGACACGTGTTTCGGTTTTTGCGCAAAGTAAAACTAACGTTGTATGTATGATATGTAAATAATAATTATTTAAAGAGTTATGAAAAAGTAAAATCATAGTCAATATTGTTCATATACTTATTGTACGCCATAATGTAATTTTTACTATTTACCCGACTGTTACCATATTCATAATACTCTCTTGTACCTACAAAATTACAATAAAAGTGATTTCTATTTCTATAATAATAATAATAATAAATACTCACACATACACACACGGTCGTCTGTTCCTAATATATATTTTTAATAAAGGTATACATATATACATATTATTATAAATACACCCAGACTCGGAGCGGGAATCGAACCCGCGACCCCGGAGCGGAAGGCAGGGTCACTGCCAACCGCGCCAACGGGCCAGTCAATTTCCATAATTATTATTGATACCTACTTAAATTGTCATCCCTAGTTTATACTTGCTTAGGTCAAAACCGCACTGGTAAGACAACACGCGCTGATGCGACAGCGATTCCGTTAAAACAAACTCCTATGAACTTATGGGACTGGCCACATAACTTAAGCGACGTGCGCCATATTTTATTTGTTTAAATCATTCGTTATCTATATTCTATACATAATTATAATAAAATCGTAGAATTGCCGTATTTATTAAAGATTTTTGCAAAATAATAACTGGGGGATGTTAGGGATAAGTAATGGAACATAAAAAAGCTATTTTTCAAATTTTTGTCTGTTTGTCTGTCTGTTTATCTGTTTGTCTGTTTGTCTGTATGTTTGTGCGCGCATCACGCAAAAACTACTGAATGGATTGAAGTGAAACTTGGCACGATTTAAGTTCATACTAAAGAGTAACATATAGGATACTTTTTATCTCGAAATTCAGCATGGTTTCCTTGAGAGAGGGGATGAAAGTTAAAATGTTTACTTAGCTGTAATTCATTAACGCATGGTCCGATATCATTCATTCTTTTTTTGTTAGAAAGATTACCGGCTTATCTCTGAAAAGGCTGGATCGATTTTGATGGGACTTTCTCTGGCGGATGTTTACATTTTGATCTACCTAAACATCCGCCAGTGAAATTTTAACAGTTTTTAGCAAGGTATGAGCTCAAAGGAGCTTAGGAAAAACAAAATGATTCCCACTGGATTTTCAAAAACCATCCGAACCACGCGAACGAAGTCGCGGGTTTCCGCTTGTCTATACATATAATAAAATCGTAGACTTGCCGTGTCTGTACGTTAAAGAAATTTGCAAAATAATAACTGGGGGGGTACCTAAGTAATGGGACGTAAAAAAGCTATTTTTGAAATTTTTGTCTGTTTATCTCTTTGTCTGTATGTTTGTGTGCGCATCACGCAAAAACTGCTGAATAGATTGGAAAATGTATACTTAGCTGTAATTCATTAACGCGTGGTGCAATTACATTCATTATTTTTTTGTTAAAAGGAAATACTTTAAAAATTGTTCCGTAAATATTTCAAGGTCATCGGTTTTGTAGTTCAGAAATTACAGCCATCACAACCCTCAGTATTCCATATTACTTGGAACCTGGCTTGCACTTGTACCTTTGAACATCCGGATTATCATGTGTTGCATTAAAATTTGTGTTTGTCTGTCTCCGAAATGCTGGACCGAATTTGATAGAACTTTCATTGGGAAAACCATAGTGATGGGAAAGAGATATTAAAAAATTAATACTCATTAGTATTACTGTATGTAGTTCCATTTTAATGCCCAAGTTCCTTTTTAGTGTCTATTGAAAATGTGAAGGTATTTACCTATGTACCTTGTTCAAGCTAGATAGTCTGTTTAGATATCCAACTTTAAATCTAACATCTTGATTTATTTCATAAACCTACTTTCTTTTAAATAATATAAGAAACGAAATCTCAAAGAGAAATATGTTATAGGGGTTGAACAAATCCTTAAGTACACGTAGCCCACGTAGGGTACATTTTCTACTATTCGCAACACAAACTGACACAAGTTAAGTGAATGTTCCCGATCCCATTGTTCATCGCCGCCGTCTTTGAGGCGCGAGTCGCGATGTTGCGCCTTACCATGCGGCCTCGGCCTAAGTATATATAAGTATAACAGTTGAACTACATCAAACTGGTTATTTTTTGTTTAAAGTAGGACAACTGATAGTAGCAGACTTCTCTTTCTTTCTTATGCTTAAAATCGGTACAAGTGAGTGAGTCAAAGAGATGTTTGATTTCGTCTAAAATATCTGGTTTCCATAGCTACTTGTTCCTAGTATTTTATCGTAGATACCGGTAGATACCATAGAGATAATAATAATAAAGTATAGGTTCATGGTAGATACTAATCATTAATCTGTGAATCCCGCCTAAGGGTAATTATTGTTCTGTGTCTATATCTGTGATATATTCTTTGGCCAATTCATCACAGAACATGGGGATGAAACTGTCATACAAATTCGAAGTCGAAAATTTTCAAATATACGAGTGACCTCTAGCGTCCGGGGTGGTACAACTTTCAAGAAATTGTTTAAATGTGAAACTAGATGGCAGGATGTTCGCCTGATGCTTATCTAATCCGTCACTTGTCAAAGTTCAATTAAATCAAGTGTCAAAAACTGAAGTTTTACAAACTTTTACAACGGTTATTTGCAGTGCATTATTTCTTAGTTTTATAATTTTCTTTGTTTTATTAATAGTGGTTTTTGTTTATAACGACGACTTGGACTGTTAATGGACTCTGTGATTTCTTCTCCAAACGATTTTACCCGACTTTGCAAATTGATTTCTGTTTCCTGATATATACGACATACCTGGCATCTATTTTCGGTTTCTTGACAAAATGCCTAAAAAATCGGAACTTCGGAACTATTGGAACGGAATTTTATTTTGGGTGTACTGTTGATGGTAAGTTTGTTTCTATAAAGTTTATACTATATTTTGTAGGTACTTAAATCCCACGTAAAAATCCAATGATATCCATATCATCTAAGATTGTGACCAATTCTTCATTGTTTCAGGTACATTGCATAGATTTCCTAAATGGGAGTATTCCCACAAGGAAAAGTTTGAAACTTGGAAGAGTGTGTTAAGTTTAACAACTCAAGGATATAACAATATATTGTAATTTTGATATTTTGTCTAAATGTAAAGCGCATTTTTCTAAACTTAAACTATTCATTATATCATTGACTATTAAACTAATACTTACTTCACAGTTGGTCTATGGGGGTAAACAAAATATTAAAAGATAAAATTACAATGTTAAAAAAAATGATTTAATAAAAGAACATGCTTATATGTACCTATTTATAACATTCATACAAAATATAAAACAAAATAAATACTTTGTGTTTCATTTTTACTATTTTCAATTAAAAAACAAATAAATAATCCGTTTTAAAATTTAGAGTTATTTTCCAAAATATATTTAAAGGAAAATCGATCTGAATTTTAAAACGGATTATTTATTTACCCTGAATAGTAATTATTTATAAGCCGAGCCCCCAAGGTCGACATGTACGAAAAGCGCCATCTATCGGTCTATTTGGAATCTAAATGTGGTTTCAATACTAACGCCATCTTTAGACGGTGGAGGAAAAACTTTTAAATACATCTTAACGTTTCGCATCTATAGCAGGTAGTAGTGTATTATCTATGTCACAGAATCAAAAGGGCCTGAGCCGTAAAACCAGTTAAAAAAAAAAGAAAATCACACAAAAAATAAAAACGAAGCAAATCATTAAATTGTACCTACCTATTTCATTTCATTTTGACACGTTTTTCTCGTGTTTTTTAATTCCTAATAGCCTTACAAAATGATGGGCGATGTAGATAAGTGGATTGAAATAGCTAAGAGATGTAAATATCTCCCCGAAGATGATCTGCGGGAACTTTGTAACATCGTTTGCGACTTATTACTAGAGGAGCCCAATGTTCAGCCGGTACAAACACCTGTAACCGTTTGTGGGGATATCCATGGCCAGGTATTTAGATTATTTGGTATTTTAGATAATTTACTTACTTTATTCAAATATGTACTTGATAAGAGACGAACTGAAATCTATATTAAACTAACTAAAACAAGTTCTGTATATTTATTAAATAACTTGATTCCCATTACAATTTTATTGTTATACTAGCTTTTGCCCGTGACGTCGTCTGCGTGGAGTTAGGGTTTTAAAAATCCTGTGGGAACCCTTTATTTTCCTTAAATAAAAAGCATCCTTTAACCACACCCATACCCATGCTAAAATTCAAGTTGATGCATTGCTCTGTTGCGGCATGATTGAAAGACTTAATGTGTACAAAATAGTATGCTTTC
This sequence comes from Melanargia galathea, assembly GCA_920104075.1. Taxonomy (NCBI): domain Eukaryota; kingdom Metazoa; phylum Arthropoda; class Insecta; order Lepidoptera; family Nymphalidae; genus Melanargia; species Melanargia galathea. Next base: position 6,534,025 of record OV049863.1, read on the forward strand.
CCGGGGGTACTGTAAGTTTTCTGTGGAAAAAATATCCTAAATCACTCTCCAGGTTGTCAACTATTCTTCTTTTTCTCAATGGTACACTCCTGACAGAGTGGTCTTGCTCATGGATTGTCTGATGTGCTGGTTGCAGCTTTTGTGAGACTCCTCCATCTCTGTTCATGGCACTGTGCGAACATTCAGTGAGAGTATACTGTGTTGATTTTGTTGGTCTGTCCATGTTGTGGTTGATCGACCACGAGAATGTTGACCTTCCACTTTTCCTTCTACCACTAAGCGTTTCAAAGAGCTTTCAATAATATGACCAAACATCTTGACAACTATGTCTATGCATAAATTCACGGCGACCCAGTGGACCCATGATTGAATTAGAGGACAAACTAACAAGCACATTTTTGCATTTATAATATAATTAAGTATTAAGTACTAACTGGTAGAATCATTGTTGATTTTGTTCACATCCAATGTGCAATATAGTATCGCCTCTTTGCTTTGATGTGACATTTTTCAAGATAACCATTATTGAAGCAAAGAGGCGATATGTGTTAATGAGTAGTTTAGGCTTTTTTAATCGATGTACATTTCGTTTCAGTTCTATGACTTAGAGGAGCTATTTCACATAGGTGGTCAAGTGCCGGAAACTCAATATATATTTATGGGAGATTATGTAGACAGAGGATATTATAGTCTGGAAACTCTTACCTTGCTAATGGCACTTAAAGCAAGGTATCCTGACAGGTTGGTTTTAATTCATATTGCTACACTGAATGATAACATTACACCATTGACATGTTATGTTCATATTATAAGATGGCATAATATCAAATTTTGTCTCGACTCTTGACGACTTGATAAATGTGAAAGAAGATAATATTAAATATATGAGAGAAGAATACAGCTTTAAGATGATTGCAAACTTCATAAATTATTATACTACAATGTAATGTAACTTTCAGGATAGTTTTACTCAGAGGAAATCATGAAACATGTCAAATAACAAAAGTTTATGGTTTTTATGATGAATGCCTTAATAAATATGGGAATGCAAATGCATGGAAAGATTGTTGTAGGGTTTTTGACTTGCTAGCAGTGGCAGCTGTAAGTATAAAATATAATTTTTCTCCGGACTATATTCACCTATGCAGCAGATATTTTATAGTACACAAGTGTGTGTGCAATCACAGGTGCACTCTATTCCGTCTCAGTTCAATGGGATGGCAATTTCAACAACCAGAGAGAGATCAGGTGTAGAGTTTTACATGCTCTCCAAGGCATGGGGTGTAACATTGCCGGGCTGCTACTGAGAAATTCTCATAAAAAACCCCATATTTTTGGTTCATGATTGCTATATCGTATAAGCTAGCTGTTACGACTAACAAGGCAATTATAAACTGTAAAAGACATAATAACAGATGTCCGGAATAGCCCCAGCCACTCATATGTTGCATGTGTGGCTGAGTTTGTTTTCAATTCCTATGCTAAATAGATGGGAACAGGAAAAAAAGCATGTTTTCTCTTAATTATTCCTCTATAATTTGTTCTTTCTTTAAAAACAACTGTCTTCTCCTTCTGAGAGTTGCATATTGAAAATATTTCAAAATAATTATATTTTTTTAGTTAATAGATGAAACTGTATTGTGCGTCCATGGAGGGCTGTCTCCGGAAATATCAATGTTAGATCAGATCAGATGTATCGACCGGAACCAGCAGATACCTCACAAAGGTGCCTTTTGTGATCTGCTTTGGTCTGATCCAGCTGAAGTTAAGTTGTGGTAATAATCTTTTTTCTTTTGACAACAGGCAGGGTAAATAAAATATTTTTAAATATATTCGACGAAAGATATATTATAATACGAAGAGTATTCAAGCATAATATGCTGTATTTTAAAGATTAAATAGATTTTTTATAGACTGACAAGCTTTTAACATCAAATTGTATTGGAATCATTCTGAATTTCACTACCAATCCAAAAGATACATAATATGTATATCACAATTCTATGGAGATAAGATAGTGAAATGTTGCTGCTGCATCTTATAATTTATTTTATCCTTGACAATTTCTAGGTCTGTAAGCCCAAGAGGAGCAGGCTGGCTATTTGGCAGCTATGTCACAGAGCTTTTTATGAATTACAATGATTTGAATTTAATATGTCGAGCACATCAACTTGTAAATGAAGGTATGTTAACATAGTTGTTATTTTGAGTATATTGTTTTTGATTTAGCTAATTAGCCACTACTAAGTTAGCCCTTGAACATAATTTCACATGGTGGTTATATCCATACCAATAGAATTATTCTGTATTATACCATTGGGATATTTCTCTAATCGATCGATATATACATATATATCATGCATCATATTGAAACATTGGGGTTAACTATGCTGATAAACAGCCTCAATCTTCCAACTGATATAAATATCAATAAACATAATATTAATTAAATCCAATTTTTGTTGTAGGTTACAAATACATGTTTGATAAACGATTAGTCACAGTGTGGTCAGCACCGAACTATTGCTATAGATGTGGTAATGTAGCCTCAATACTGGAGTTCAATACAGTCAATGACAGAAATGCTAAAATATTCCAAGCAGTGCCTGATAGTGAAAGAGAAGTACCGCCTCAGCACACTACACCTTACTTTCTATAGTCTAAGCTCAATATAACATAAGTATTCCAAGTAATTATATCAGATTTTGTATTAGTAAATTGTTGTATATTAAATTAATAGCGTTCCGTTTTTACCCTTTGGGTACGGAACCCTAAAAACCTTAGTTATTTTTCTTCCTTCCATTAACTACCTACTACAGATAGCAAATTGCTTCAAAGTATGAAAGACGCTGAATAAAACATTGGAATGAATCATTCATGTGTTTATTCACATAAAAATATAAAATGTAAAATATATAGGTTTATCAAGTTATCCCATAGACCACAAACAATGAGGGGACAATGTGGCTAATTCTGTTGTCACAATCTCAACTAAACTAAATTGACAGGTTTAAAGATAGTGCTATCCTTTTCCGCAGGTATCACTGTGAAAGAGATAAGAATATATTTAGCCGTCACTTTAGTTTTGTGTACAACAGAATTAGCCACACTGTGGCCAATTCTGTTGTACACAATCTCTAGATAGCAATAGATTTAGACCTGTCATTTTAGTTTAGGTTTAGAGATTGTGTACAACAGAATTAGCCACATTGTCTACTTTGAAAAACGTATAAACGTAGTCTTAGCCATAACCCAACTCGAATATGGGTGTGTGTCCATGTATGTATGGTCCATATTAGTCTTAGGTCCATGTCTATTAAATAGGAACAAGTAGTATACTTCTACGAGTATACTTAATAATTTCTTGGTTCTTGTTTGTTCTATTTGATGTCATGCAAATGGCGGATCGACTGCTACATGGCCGCTACTATTTGCATGGACAAAGACTACTGGTATGAAAAGAAAAGCAAAACAATAAAACATATTTAAAAATTGTTTATTTAGTGAAAATGACAATGAGGTTTGTATAGATTACAATTATAGGCCTACCACATTAATTTCACTGCTAGTGTGATCAGTCACCTGATTGACAGAAACTCATTAATAATGGCTAAAATACAGATACCTAATCACAGGTTGCGATTGTATTGATGTTGTGTTAAAATTATGGTGGTAGGCCTCCAAGTTATTATCACTTTCGATTGCATAGTTGACAGCCTTTATGAAACTTTTTCCTTCAGAAAGATAAAAATTGTATGTATCCAATACTGTATGATTACTTATTCTGCTCTTATATACTGCTGCTGTATTATACTGCAAAAAGTGAATTACAGTTTTTAGTCTCTGTTGTAATCAAAAGTGTAATCAAAATAGGATTGATCGAAACTCTGCACGCGCACGTATCCATCTTCACCACCAGACGCAAAGCTCTTCCCATCAGGGTGGAATGCCAAACTGTTGATTGGTCCAAAGTGACCTTTGACTCGACCAAACTCTTCCTCAAAAACGAGATGGAAGAAACGGGCGTCAAACTTTCCCTGTCTAGTTGATGTTGTCGTTACTTCCATGGCATCTTGTCCACCACCCAGTACCACATGATCTAAAATAGGGCTTAGAGCAGCCGAGTTCACCGGACGTTCAGTTTTGTACTCTTTGAGGAGTTCAAGGGAGGTTGTGTCGAATAGTTTGGCAGTTTGGTCCTTGGAAGCAGTGATGAACATGGTGCCATCACGTGATAGCTGCATATCATTGATCTGATTTGTATGCTCCTTGATTGAATGCAATTTTTTGCCAGTCTGTAAAAGAATAATATCTTTGTAGGTATCACTTTTATAATTAGCTAATAAAAGAACATAATTATGATTAATCTAATGACTACAAATAAAAATTATCTTAAGTTGGAAAAGAAAGACATACATTTTTGTTGTATAATTTGCTTGATAGGCCTTTATTTTGACCACCTTACTTATCATCATTCAGCATTAAGAAAGTTTTAAATGACATACCCTTAAATCCCATTGAATTAAGTCACCAGCTTCATGACCAGTGATGATAGTCTCATCTAGAGTGCCCCACACCATAGATGTCACTTTCGAGTCTGTAATTTCCCACTTTAGTATTGGTGCTTGAGTTGATAGAGACTCATCAACTGTCCTTGTGTCTATGACGAAAACCTGTGACATGAATCACATTTTATTTGTACTGCAAAACTTCATTCTGTACTAGCACTTATTATTGTACCCATAAGGAATGTAAGATTCACCACCTGATCGAGGGAGGACTGCAGCAGCAATAAAAAATTGTATTATGTATGTGAAATTATAATATTTTACAATTAAAGTTCATATTTGCGTGCAACATAATATAATGGCCATGGCCAACCGAGTTCTGCAGTGTGCGCTCGCACACACAGTGGCAAGGATTCTCAGATTTGAATGATACATAAATCATAACAAGAACATAAAGATACATAATGAAATAATTCAGTAAGTATGTTTTTATCTCTAAATTGTCCACCACTATGCATTTTACCCATAGCCAGTAGTGAGGAACTATCAGCCAATCAGAAATGATTATGATCAATATAACAAAGTAGCTGTCACACCTTGATACTAGGCTGAGCAGTTAATCGTCTAAAAATGACATCTAGTGTTATGATCGCATTTACCTCCCGCAAAGTTGCAACTATACAACAGTGCATTTGAGCAAATTAGGCGAAAAGTATTGTTGTAGTAAGAATACCATAAATTCAGCTAATCATGTCAGTTGGGATTGTAGCAATGATTCATGCAGATTTTAGATAAACAGTGTTGATCATCAGATGTAGTTTGATAGCTAGTGTGATGAGTCCAATCGCCTTTAACTGGCTAACACTACACTATTGGCTAAAATGCTCAGTTGCAGCTAGTTAAGTATACACTCAGCCAATCACAACAATTACAATTATAGCAAGGTGATTATCACAATGTACAAAATATACCATGCTAAGGAGGCTGTTATAAGTCAATTGACCGATGTCAGACTTACCTCACAAGGATGTCCCATAGCCTTATCTGTAGTGTATGCAGCTTGATAAGCACTAAAACTGAAGTTACATGTCCTCACAGAAGAGTTAGTTTTAATTGTTGCTATGTTTTTACCAGTTTCCAAATCCCATAATCTAAAATAATGAAAGTTATCATACATCAATCACTTGAAATAGATTGACAAACTAAAATAATATTTTGAAATGCCTCAATATTACTTTGTTCAGGAATAAAATACTAAGTCCCACAACGCACTTGCGGCTAGCCGCAATGTTAAATCTTATATTCTAGGCCTTGCAAAATAGAAATGAAGGGCAGCAAATGGGCCTATGTTCTACATGTTGGGTCGCGATTGAAGGACAAACCAACAAACTTCAACACTTTCAAATTTATATTAGTCTGGATTTTGATGGTATGAATTACACTATGTGGACCCTTGTGTATCATATCTTCAATGTTTACATATTGAATAGACACTGAATAAAGGATATTTTTAGATAATAGGTACTTTGGCCCTCTGAGGTAAAGGTTTGTACCTGCAAGAGCTGTCACCACCGCCTGTGATTAGATGGATAGTTTGCCAGTCGACATCAAGACACCATACCACTCCACCATGCCCGTTGAATGTGCCCAGGCGTTCTCCGTTTAATGACCACCATACATTAGGCTTAGAGTCCTTGGCCGCGGAAAAGAGCAAATCTCCTTCACGATTATATTTGATTTGGGTTATAGCACGCTCGTGCCCTTGCAGCATCAGAGGTTTCTGCGAAAAACATGTTCCACAAACGATGTTACTCCAGCCAATAAGATATTGATTATTTTATAAAATGCACAGAGAGAGCTTGTTGTTGAGCTCGCACAATGTTGTGAAATAACTTACCATGTTTCAAGTTTATATTATTGATGAAATATAGGAGAAATCACAAAATGTTTAATATGTGACATGTGGCGGCACTATTTTTGATGAAAGACGTTGTCAAGTCAAGCTGTCAATTGTCATCACAGGTTGGTTGTCATTTGCCATTTTGACAACCACAGATTAATGATTAGTACATTGACTCTTTATGAAGAGGACTTGAAATACCTATTTTTTTGCCGTGCATACCTACACTCACACACGCACAACTGCTGGTCCTAAAATGGCGGTTCTCCATAGAGTAAAGTGAGTTCATAGAGTAAAGTGTAATAGCATTTATCGACAAAGGGTCTAGCCGGATAAGTATAGCGAATTGGCCCCCAAATGACAACCTATATCGAAACTTATGTTTCAGTATTGGCTTGGTGTACGAACGCGATTGACACCAGTTTTAGCGCCGTACTCCGCTTTGACCTTGAGATATTTAAAAAAAATGAGCGCAACTATGACTATCATTCAAAGTGACATATCTCGGAAACTATTAAAGATAAAAACTTGAAACTAACGCGAGGGTTTAGGTAACCTTTAAGAGCATATTTTATATTTTTTCTGGATTTTTCGAATTATTAAAAATATTTTTTTTAATAAAAGAAAAATATAATTATAAAAATTTACCACTACTACAGCCTCTTTAACGTCCCACTGCTGGGCTCAGGCCTCCTTTCTCATAAGATATAGGGATTTTTAGAGCTTAGACCCGCCACGCTGCTCCGATGCGGGTTGGCGGGCTTTAACGATTATTGTCACAACTGATAGTGATAATAACCGACTGCTTAACGTGCTCTCCGAGACACGGGAGTGAAACACCGCCAGCTTCCAACTCCAGGCTGACACTGAGAATTTCTTGACAGAAAAACTCAACGAAAAATGATTTGCCCAACCCGGGAATCGAACCCGGGACCTCGCGATCTGCAGTCGAATATGCTAACCACTAGACCAACGAGGCAGTTCATCATCATAAAAATCATAAAAACATAAAAGATAAAGCACACAATTTTTAGTACTAATTAAATTAAACTAATAAGTTTTTTATTATCATCGCTATTATAATTAATTATATTATGTAGTTGGATTATTTTGAATCTCAAATATCTTGATTAGTACATCAGCAGGACGTACAATTATACCGTCAGTATGATAGATAGATAGCTGAATACACATAGCAAAGTCTATCGTAAGTTGACTATTGACTACATATTTGATGGTACTGGTTACAATAGGATTCAGCCTTATTGCTGTAATTGTTCTAATCGCAACCGAATAGTGGGAATAGTGCTTTCATGTAGCAGCTATCTATGATACTGACGGTATAAGTGTACGTTCTGTTGATGTACTAATCAAGATATTTGAGATTCAAAATATTCCAACTATAATTAATTATTATAATAGCGATGATGATAAAAAACCTATTAGTTTAATTTAATTAGTATTAAAAATTGTGTGTTTTGTCTTTGTTTCTAAAATTTTTATGATTATAAATTATAAAGTGTTTAATGTTTATATTCGTATGTCTTTGTTTAGCTCATATTCTTTGATACATTTATTTCGGGTCGAATTTTATTTTTTTTAAAGTGTTGCACCATCTGTTTTCAAATGAATTTTTTATGAGTATTAGTACATTTTAAGTACTACAATATATATTTTTTTAGTGATTGTCCGTCATAAGAAACACAAGAATAATAATAATTATATTTTTCTTTTATTAAAAAAAAATATTTTTAATAATTCGAAAAATCCAGAAAAAATATAAAATATGCTCTTAAAGGTTACCTAAACCCTCGCGTTGGTTTCAAGTTTTTATCTTTAATAGTTTCCGAGATATGTCACTTTGAATGATAGTCATAGTTGCGCTCATTTTTTTTAAATATCTCAAGGTCAAAGCGGAGTACGGCGCTAAAACTGGTGTCAATCGTGTTCGTACACCAAGCCAATATTGAAACATAAGTTTCAATATAGGTTGTCATTTGGGGGCCAATTCGCTATACTTATCCGGCTAGACCCTTTATCGATAAATTATAATAATCATTAGTTATTAATTAATCCTACCTACTAATTATTAAACTGATAGGGGTTTACACTACGATACTATATTATTTTATACTAGCTTCTGCCCGTGGCTTCGCCCGCGTGACTTTCGGTTTTTCACAAATCCCGAGGGAATCGTGGATTTTCGGTTCCCGTTCCCGCTCCCTTTTCCAACCTTTATACTTACTTTCAAGGAAGTTTGCTATAGTACCTAATCTACCTATAGCTGCTATAGATTCCGGCTTTTTTTTTTCAAAAGTAGGTTATAGCTTTGTTTGTTTTTATTGTAATATCCGCCATATTAAGACCTAAAAGTAATAAAATTTTTGCCACGACCTGTTTTATTGTTATGTTTAAAAATGTAGTGTTGTCTCTTACACACTTATGAAAATTTTGATAAGCTTGAGCTATTTTCCGATCCACTATTTTCTATAGGACATTATGCCATTTCTATATTATTATTATTTCTATGGATTAGTAGGTATCTGAATTACTAATTCCGTGGAATTCTGACAGCTGTCATTGTCATTTACAGATGAGTTATTTGTATGGAGAACAGGGTTAACATCTACGAAGTACGATTTTACCCCAAACTACTTTAATTCCCTGTCATCATAAAAAGCCATATGCCGCGTAATAATGGCTCTTGGTGTTTTCTATTACTCGTTTCGCCTTAAAATAGAAAACACCAAGAGTGGAAACTAGAAAGTGCACACTAACAGCATTAGAAATCAAAAGAAGGACATTGAAAAAATTATTCAAAAATGGATGTCGAATGACATTATCATCATAAAGTGTCTGTGAGGCATTTTTCATATCTACATGCGGCAGTTGATTTGTATTTGCATAAGTTTTGAATTTTTTATCTTTTTTGTGGGAATTGTTTTATCTCTGGTAACATTACAAAACGTCAGAATTCCACGGAATTAGTAATTCGGGTATACGATATCAATGACAACTATTTACAAGAGGTTGGCCCAAGAAGGTTTATAAGTATATATTCTATACTAGATGGTGCCCACGGCTTCGCCCGTGTGTATTTAGGTTTTTAAAAATCCCGTGGGATCTTTTGATTTTCCAGAACAAAAAGTAGTCTATCTGTAGTAACCCGTCCCCAAAACGGAAAAAATCCGTGGGATCCTTACGATTTCAGAATGCAATTCCTTACAGCATCAGGGTTGAGGAGTTGGACATGTACCTACTCGAGTTCATTCAATAATAAAGTCTTTAATTGGTATCCCCAATATCAATTTAAATAACCGACAGTGCTTAAATCCCATTAGTTTTGGGGATCAGGTCCCCTGCATCATCAGGATTGAGGAGTTGGAATCCAAATTTTTTGTAGGACAGTGTTGCAATGTTTCTCTATCGATTAAAAAAAATTACGCAAATCGGTTCAGAAATCTCGGAGATATCGGTGTACATAGGTAGAAAAACACAACTCCTCCTTTTTTGAAAGTCGGTTAAAAAAGTAGCCTATGTTACTCCCTGGTTAATTCTCTACTTGTATGTGAAAGTCCCGTCAAAATCGGTTCAGCCGTTCCGAAGATTAGCCCGTTCAAACAGACAGACAGACAGACAGACAGACAGACAGACAGACAGACAGACAGACAGACAGACAGACAAAAATTTTAAAAACGTGTGATTCGGTTATGGTATCGTTCAAATAACCATATGAGCTTAATATGAGGTAGTTATTTCGATATTACAGACAGACACTTCAATTTTATTTATTAGTATAGATACCACTGGAGCTTGCGCCTTAAATATTGTAGTGAATATAATAAATACAAAGTTAAATACAATATGGAATGCGAGAGAGGGCGTATAGTACTCATGAACCTATAGAAGAGGACTTGGCATAATGTCCTATAGAAAATAGTGGATCGGAAAATAGCTTAAGCTTATCAAAATTTTCATAAGTGTGTAAGAGACAACACTACATTTTTAAACATAACAATAAAACAGATCGTGTCAGAAATTTTATTGCAACTTCCCTTAAGATGGCCTCCCTAAAATGTATACATGAACACTCACACACGCACAACTTGAGACATCACAATGAACACGCGCCATGTTATGTTACAGGATTGTGCGTGTGTGAGTGTATTTTTGGCACGTTTTTAAGGTAGGTATGCCTACTCTACTTATTATTATTATCTCTATGCCTCAGACAGGTGACATGTTATTGGTCTGTGCAGGTGACTTATCTATCACATTGAGAAAGGCATCTAACGTTTTGTTCATTAATTAAATTATTTAAAAAAATATATTTATAGTGCAATTATGCGTTGTTTCAGCTTAAAAGTATCGATAATAGTTTAGTACTATCCATATAAGTGTTTCATTTTACGTATCACAGTAAAGATTGAAAATAGAGTATTTTTACATGCTTTATTTCTATGCAAATCTATAAAGTATGTTCACCAAAAATAAAATAGGATACGATAATATAAAGTATAGTTGGCAACCCTAACTTGAACACAGCAAACACTGACAACGTGTAAACGCGTGGCAAGCGGTTGCTGCAAGCTCCTTTGATTTGTGTTCAGAAACCGACTAGCCCGATCGGCGACCAACTTCGGCCAGCTACTACCAGCCAGACCAAACACCCTATTTACAATACACGCTGGTGCTTGTGAACGCTGGCCGAAGTTGGTCCAGCGTGTAAACGTAGGGTAAATATAAAACTATGGTAACGGTAACATTTTGAGGTATTTATTAATACAACTAAATGGCGCCAACAAGAAAACCAAAATATATAAAACCTCAAAAACTTCCATTTGTTTTGAGGTTTTATTAATGCCACATTACGTTACATTACAGCTGACGATAAATGAGTTCCACTCAAGTTCCATTACTCTACACTAGATAGCTGGTGAAACGAATCCCATTTGATCTAAGAAAGGAAAATGATAGAAAGAAAGACTTTTTATAGTACCTACCTACCTAGATGGATAATAATTATTTTAAGGATTTTCGCTTTGTTAGAATAATAAAGTGTAACTTTTAAATTCCATTTCAATTAATTTGGACTTAAAGGTATCTAATTACGTAGGTACCTAATATTTTATTCAATACTTAGTTATCACATTTTAAATTTTCTATCTTTTGGTAACTAGGTATATATGAATCATTTTTAGGGTTCCGTACCCAACAGGTAAAAACGGAGCTCTATTAATGTCACTGATGTCTATCTGTCTGTTCGTCTGTCCGGGTGTCACAGTTCTCTAGCTCGTAGACGAATATAAATGAGTTACAAACCTGAAATTTTGGTATTTGGTGTAAGAACGTTGACCTAAAACCAATATTATTGAGTTAGAAATTGAATTAAATTATTTTTCAGGGGTCTGTTTCAGGGCTCCCATACATGAAAAAACTCTGATAGATAAGTACAATAATTTTTTTACTTTTTTAGAAATAGCAATTTTTATGTTTTTTGACGTTTAGCTACTCAAAAACTAAATTTTGAAGTTCACTGTTTTCTAGCTAAAGGACGGTAGTAATAGCTGATGGGGCCTAGCTAGACGATCGACGATCGATACCGATATCGAACGACGAGGGTTTAGGAGGGCTTAGAAAAATAATAGACATAATATTTCACATACATTTTATTCTCTTAAGTTATTAACCATTGATTTCCAAGAGTACAACTAAAAAACAAATTAAAGTACAAACACGTTATGCATCGCTAACTAAACTGTAGGTAACTTCTCTCGGCAAACAGTTCATCCATTGACTAACATAACACCCGGCGCACCACAAACGAGACGTATAAACCGATACAAACATCAGAATCATCATCGATACAAACATTGTACACTAACTTGGTCAAAATGTATATAACAACAGCCTTCATCCGTCCAGAAAAGTACAGCAAAATTGTGATTGACTAAGTGTAAACCCTAACTGTATTATTGTAATACTTATAATGAATGCTAGTCCTGAAAGCCATAAGTCTTGAGATTGAGCGAACCCAACTAAATACGTGCACCTAATGCACACTCAGTCACTCTGAACTAAATGAGTCTACGTCATATTCTAGTATGTATTACCTTGAGGCACTTGTGAGACTGCGTGGTAGATAATTTGGCGGTAGCTTTTTTCACATAAACGGTAGCAATAGGTATGTATGGTATAATATGTAAGTATATCAAAATGAACGCCCCAAAACAGCAATTAAAAGCGAAACGTGTTTGAAATCGTAACAAAAAGACATGAATTTATAACTTGTAGAATAGATATCTAATCTAATATAGATATATACAGAATGTTTATTTTGAAAGAGTTCAGTGAGGTGAAAACGTAAGCTACTAGAGAAAAAGATTATTAATTGGTACAGGAAACACAACGTCGATTTTAAAGAAAAATACAAACTGCATTTTCAAAGATTTCCAAAAATTCCTTCATAGGGCACATCACGGATCGCTCTCAATATAACAGCCTGTACTTATAATATGTATTTTATATACTTAGAGTTCAAATATCCATCTTTGACGTTAGATACATTACATACAACAAACACTCGTCAACGTTTCCAAATATATATTCTCTTACGGATTTACACTCATTTATTTTATTAACTATTTTAATTACAGCGTCTAATGTACACAGATCAATCCTACTTCAAAATGAAGTACCTATAGGTATAAAACACAAGTTATTACACAACAAATCTTATGCTAAGAATGTGAAAATATTTTGTCACGGGTATCTTAGATGTAATCGTCTTATTTAAGAACTGTAAAGAAAGTGTGAAATGCATTAAGTTCAAGTTACACCCTTAAAAATATATTAACATCATTAATGTTTATTTATTAATTATTATTAATTATCAGTCAAAATATTTTTGCGATATCATTTAAATGGCCGACTTCCGAAACACTAGATGTGACATATAGAGTGAACATTTGTGGGTTTATATTTTGATATTTAACGTACCTACGCACTAGTACTTAAGTAGGTTAGTGTACAAAGTTGTTTAATAATAACTTATTAATAATACCTACTTATACATAGTATTTCTGAAGTCGTAACCATCAATAGAGTAGTACTATTATTAGTTTATAATTTCATACTATCAGAACATTGAGACCAACGAGTATTCAAATATAATTTTTTCCATTTTTTTTTCATCTGACAGTAGGTAAGCAGCAAATAATTCAATTGATGGTACGGAGAAATGAAAGTTCACCAATCCTCGTAGATAGAGCAGCTTTGAAATTAGGAGAGCAACGAAAAGCGAATGGCTATTTTACATGTAGTTTAGTTTTTATTTACAAATAATTGTAATAGCCTCAGTGGGCTTTTCGTTTACTATTCTAATTAGGTACTCGCCAGTAATGCGCCAATTTCCTCGTTACTCACTAACAATACTATCCTTTGTACAACGCCAATAACATCCTTACAATCTAAATTTTCCCTTTGATACTTTGCCGTTAGTTTCGTCTTAACAATACGCTATGCTATTAACAAAATAAGTGTCAATATTACTTACAAATATTATCGTTGACATAATAGTAGAACGATGCACGACTCGCGAATATACCGTTAAACTTACACTTTCCGTCATACACGGTTAAAAATCTATAAAGGCATCTTTACCTCAGACTTTAAATTTAACACCTTCGTTTTGATGGTGTTTATATCGACTAATTTATTATAATTTAAGTTAGATATACATGAATAAATAAATATAATGTGAAGTTTAAAACCCAATAATAAAAATTGACAGCATATTCGGACTTCGGCCTACTGTTGAGGCGTGCGCTTATTAAAAATTATTGTAATGCATGCGAAATTGCGAATTAAAGAAACGCGACGCACAAGTTTATTAAATAAACTATCACTGTTTATCACAAATAACTAATATTTTCACGAATGTTTATTAACTTAATAAAACATACATAACAAAATTATTTTAAAATCTATTTAGGCATTTAATGGCAGTGTCGTAACCGGTTGTTTTGGAACTAATTATAATGTACAAAACGCTATAATATCCACTAAAACTTAACTAATGGTAACGCAATGAGGAACGGACACGTTTCACTCATTCAGGTAACAGGATTAATTACTTAGACAATTACAAAACATTTGTAATATCCATAGATTTTATATGCTACTTTTATTAATCTACAGATATCAAAACTAAAGACAGCTGACGAGATTTGGTGTTATTATTAATTTGATGGCGCTGCCCTGATATTGTATTATTTTTATTTCTGAAAACCATTGTAACTGTAAATCTTTGTTGGACTCTTTTGTTTTCGTCTACTTTCTGTTATAGATGTGCCGATTCGATTATTTTGATAATCGATTAATCGATTATATTAATCGATTATAAAATAATAATCGATTATTAATCGATTATTGGTCTATTATGAAATAATTCTTAGAAAGAACTGAAAAAACAATTCTACTTTCTGGAAAAAAATCTGAACCCTTGCATTTAGTAGCAACATCTATATTATAACATCTTAGACTGTTCTGAAAAAAGAAAAATAAACACTATTTTTTAAATTTTTTGAAATTGAAATTAGAAAATTAAATAGATTAATTAAAAAATAATGTAATTGATCAAAATTAAATATACATACCTTTTAGGTACCTATTTATTACACTAAGGCGAAAGTTTGTGTGTGTGTGTATGTATGTGTGTATGTTTATTACTTTTTAACGCCGCAACTACTGGACCGATTTGGCTGACATTTGGATTGGAGATAGGTTATGTCCTGGAATAACACATAGGCTACTTTTTATCCCGGAAAAGTGTTCCTGAGGGACTTAAATAGATATAGATTTCCAAAAACGAGATAGGTGCTGTTAAACGCTGATTGTTCTTAGGTACATCACGCTCACACGCGCTCACATAACAAATTATTGCAATAGTTTGCTGTCGTTGCATGCATTTGTATGCTTTTGCATGAATTTGCTGTAGTTCTCGTTGCTAAGTTACTCTTAGATGTATTTGTTCAATAGTAGATTGTATCATAAGGGAGCAAAATAATATTTTTACGGCGAGGGCACTTTTTGAATCCAGAGCGAAGTGAGGGATTCTTTAGTACAATCCTGAACATAGCGAGGGATTCAAAGTACGTCGCCCGAGCCAAAAATATATTGCGCCCGAGTGATACACTCTACTTTTCATCACCCTCTATGAGGAAATAAAAGGCGCCTCATATTTTTAACCCTCGACGCAAAAACGACGGGGTGTTATAAGTTTGACGTGTCTGTGTGTGTGTATGTGTATGTCTGTCTGTTCCCCCATAGCTCTCGAACGGATAGACCGATTTGAATGCGGTTTTTTTGTTTGAAAGGTGAATTAGTTCGGGAGTGTTTTAGCTATGTTTGATGAAAATCGGTCCAAGATGGCCGCCACCACAAAATGGCGGATTAATAATAAAAGTATAAATTAAAAATTTAAGAAACCCCCGAATTTCACCATTTTGTGATGGCGGCCATCTTGGATTTGCATAGTGTTATTCTACTAGTCAAGACCTTTCATTTGATACCCATATTGAGGGAGTTGTGAAAAAATATGTAATCCGCCATTTTGTGGCGGCGGCCATCTTGGACCGATTTTCATCGAACACAACTAAGAACACTCCCGACTAATTCACCTTTCAAACAAAAAAACCGCATTCAAATCGGTTCAACCGTTTGAGCACTACGGGGGAACAGACAGACACACACACATACACACACAGACGTCAAAATGAAAGGTCGTGACAACAAGAGCTTTCATTTAATACCGATATTGAGGTAGTTGTGAAAAAATATGTAATCCGCCATTTTGTGGCGGCGGCCATCTTGAACCAATTTCATCAAACATAGCTAAAATACTCCCGACTAATTCACCTTTCAAACAAAAAAAAACCGCATTCAAATCGGTTCAACCATTTGAGCGCTACGGGGGAACAGACAGATACAGACACACATACATACACAGACGTCAAACTTGTAACAACAATAACAACAATCGATATCATTCGCGCCTAGCCCGGTGGGACCACGGGCCCTTCATCTTCAAAAAGTGCGCGGCAAATATCTTTTACGCGCACTTATAAATAAGTACGCCGCAAACACCACGTTTGGGTGCACTTAAAGGCGAACCAAGTCGTCCTTTTCGAATAGATGGGATGAAAATATTTTTATGTGTACAAACTTATTAATCACGGGTAACATCGCGGGGCACAGCTTGTACATATATAGATACTCATAGCGGGGGTAATTTCACTACAGTTGGTAAAGGCGAATCGTCGGTTCGGTGTGTTCGAAAAGTTGAGTATGTATGAAAAAGCTGTAAGCTGCATAACGCTCGCTCACAGTCGGCGGCTGATTATCCGTTTGGTGTGAACAAAGCCTAAAACTAACTTTGAGGGAATACCCTTTTTGCAATGATAGGGTTACCAAACCATATTATATTTTAGCAAGCAAATTAATAACAGAAAGCTGGTAGTAAAGTTTGGTAATTAACGTATATCTTTATAATCGATCATGATCGATTATGCAAAATCATAATCGATTGCAATCGATCATTTTAATAATCGATTAATCGATTATTGATAATCGATTCCGCACATCACTACTTTCTGTCTGACATTTTTTTTAAAAATTAAAAAATTCCAAGATTCGTTTAAAACACCGTGTATTTAAAATATTTTTAAAGATCAATGTAATTTAAACATATTATAATATTAGTAATTTTATCAAGATATATCTGTCCGGTATAAATTATTATGTGTTAGAAAAAAGCCGGTGTAAATTATCACACGATTTTACCCTTCAGATACTACGTAATTCAAGTCACTGGAGAAATAGGCACACCTATGTTTAAATAATTATGTAATTTAATAGGACACATAGATAATATTGTAAGAATCACTGATAAATATTTGAACTATATTTCTATCTCCGAAAGGTCCCACCCAGAGCGTACATAGCTAGTGAGACTCCAGGAACTCGCAAGAGATGCAAATTTTTATATTTAATATAAAAATAAACTGGCTGTCCTCTTTACCTTATTTAACGTTATTGACAATACGGTGTAGAATACTTTGATCCGAAGAATCCGTGATGCCGTCAAGGCTACGCCACAGGATACAGGCATGTACCTATGTATGTAGTAATAAGTATTTTTTGACATTGATATATATTAGACCTAAGGTGTGAATAATAATAATAATAATTAATAAACCTAAGTCCTTAAAACGAACTTTTTGGTTTTAATTACTTAAATTTTTAATTTGACATTAATCGTCATTCCTAATCTAATGGTAACTGTTCACCGTTGCTGGAACGTTTACAATTAATAACATTAACTAGTAAAAGCTTGTATACACATCGCGATATTTCGCTGCTTTCAAACGCTGCAGTTGGAGTGCACTATAAGTTGCATAATTAGGTAATTACTTCACAAAATCAATTATTGTTTTGCTAATTTCTGTATGCGTGTGTGTTTATACGTGTGTACTGTACTGTACTGTATGTGTGTACTGTATTTAAAGATAGACGAACAGTTGATTATGGAATTGTTTTAAAGATGTTTGTGATGCAACGTATTTTAATTTTATCAACTTTATGCTAATGGGTTTCACTGGAACTTAGGTAAAAGTTATATAAATATCTTTGTGATGTTTTAACATTTGAAACTTCGAATGTAAATGTAAACACATTGTATAAGAACTACCTACTATAGTTGACATCAAGGTTTTAGGATCATTTAATTACCGATTTAAAATCGCGTCATGTATACAAGCCATAATATCATTGATATCAAAGATAACAACATTAAAGTATAGGCAGTGGTTAAAGACAGTGACGTAGTTAATAAATCAGTTTGTTACTTACAAGTAATGGCTACCAAATTTTAGCACTATCATGATTTATTACTAATGTGTATTAATATGATAATGTACTTACCAGGTGATACCGAGTAATGTTATTAGGTATATGAATTAGTTAATGTTAAGTTTTGGTCGAGACTACAAAGTCAGCGGGAAATGAAGATAAATGAGTGATATTCAGAGTTGGATTTTCGTTTTGAAACTCTCTGAAGTAAAGATGCGGCAATTACTTTCTTTTGACAATCATTTAATATATTTTACAAAAAAGATCAAATTGAAATAAGTACAAAACCGAGTGGTATATATTGTAATAACTTTTTTATTATTAAATTTTTGTTACATATTTGTAACAAAAACCCTGTTGTTCCTGTTAGCTGTGATATAAGTATCATGTGATACTCATAAAATAGTCGAAATAGATAATAAATCGTACTATCAAAAGCTAGTTAGTTGTAGCTTGTTAATTCGGATGTCAAAAACATTTTCTTAATTTGGCGATTTTATGTCTGGCTATCTTGACGCTGAAATAATTAGCTACTTTCAGGGTTTTTTAAATTGTATTTTCAATAACGCTATGAGTATAAGAACAAACAGTGTTTCCGTTTCATGTAATATTTTCACTGGAAAATTTGAAGTGAATCCAACTCTGACAATTTAATATAAAGCATCACTATTAATAGTTCAAGGAATGCTATGATGCTTAATGTTGATGGAGTGAAACGTAGGCATTTTCATATAGTTAGTTCTATCAGAATGTTCGGTATAGTTTTTATAATATGTTTTATAAGAAAATCTTTAAATACATATTTATGCCCATATTTAAGCACACGTGATGAGGGTATTTCCAGGGTAATAGCCACGCAGTCTTCTACAAATGTATTACTTTAGTATTCACATAACGATGAACCGAAAACATGAAAATGGTATAAAAATTACTAACGTGCCTTGAGAGATAATAACGATTACATGCAAACGTCTGATGAAAATTAATGGAATTGAGCATAAATTACACTTGAACACATCAAAGGAAGCAAAATATAACACGATAAGTAAATTATTGAACCGTCTCCAACCGTGAACCTCGCAAAGCGGAAGACACTTCAACAATTTACGAGATGCGCGCACTAGAGTCACGTCTTTTACTGATTACTTAAATCTAGTTAGACCAGAGTAAAGTAAGTTTTAGAACGACAATATGCACAAGTGTCTTGCGAAATATTGGCAATAAAAATGCATAAGTTGTGACTATAGAAACTAGCGCGAAACCGCGCTACAACATGACAGCGTAAAAACAGTACAGTAGATGTATACAGATACAAGCAGTCTTGGTAAACACTGAGAGTAGGTACTTAGTGCTACTTATAATACGAACGTAGGTATAAAATAAAATTAAAAATCCTCAATATTACACACCCAGCGACAAGTCCCTGGCGACTGGTTTTAACCCTAGATGATATAAAATGCAAACTAAAACAGCAATATTTCATTTACAAACTCTCTCTATAAACAACGAGCTTAACTACGTATCTAACTAGAAAAATTATATTCTATATTTACAGAAATAATATATTATGCTATCTCCGACTGACGAATTTAAATAGTAACATAATTATATATTTTACTCTATTATAATATTATAACACTAAGTAGTGTACACTACCACGTATAAAACACGCATCCGAGTCCCCGGTACTAATTAAATAATAGCTAGTTTTAATTATAAATCAGTCTGTCAATTGGGACGTTTTATTTCCTCTAATAACCAATAAGCCAATACACACATCGATTCAACAAGGGTATAATGTACCGCACTATCCTCGCACTCTGCTCATCACTCGTCGCTAAAGAAGTTTTCACACAGACACGAGTCCACGCAGTGGGGCGATCGCTCGTCGCGCGGCCGCGCTCGCGGCGGAGGTCGGTGGTGCCACGCGTCGCCTCATTCGTTCCAAGTGTTTATTGTCGGTGCTGGGCCTGCTGGGAACAGTGAACACAGGGCGGTGTGGTCACGTGGCGAGGGCGGCGAGGCGGCGCGGGCGCGGCCGGGCGGCCCGGCGCTCGTACATCGAGAACTAGACGCCCTGCTGCGCCATGTACTATCTGATCTCCGCCGAGTTCAGCACGAACGGTACGTAGAACATCTTACTCTCTAGCAACAGGTTCGCCGCCGCTTGAATCTGAAAGTGCACGTCGTGAGTCAGTACTCTGATGTTTCGCTTTCGGTTTCAAATGCGCTTGCTTACTTTCTACACGAACTGGTTTAGATCTTTGTACTCTACCTATTGTATTAGAAATAGTTAAGCTAGGCATTGTTATGATGCTGAACTGCATTCAAATAAGCTCTAATGTTTTCATAATACTATTATTTTATCATCCCTACAAAGTAGTAAAGTTAAAGACAAGTTTTACTCTCAACAGAAATTAATATTCATACCAATACAGAAACAGAAATTAACTTTAGATAAAAGTAATTAAGTTACAGATGAACCTTGAAATTAAGAAGAGTTTTTGCAAGCGCGCCCAATATAAACGAAGTTTGATTCTTATTTGAACCAATCAAAGTCAATGAAATGTGCACGCTCTAGAAATTTTTTAAATATTATTCGAACTTGGCTTGACACACGGCCGTGTGTCTTGATCTGTGGTTTGTGAGATTTCCGTGAAAATACGGGCTCAGAAATTTGTAAATCTTGAAAGAAATTACTTGTTTATTGATACATTAATAACCTATTACTTAAATTAATTTGAATTAGTTTGCTGAAATTAATAAATAACCTATCTTATCCAAAATCTAGACTCGGTCACAAACATAATCCAGATATGTGAGATATGTAGTAAACTGTAGTGTTCACCCATAAAATTAGTAAATAAAAAAACAGATTGCAATCTGAATACGTGGTAAGTATGATTCTTGACACGCTTTACTCCATATCTGGATTAAATTTTCGACCTCCAATCTGTAGATTTTGTTTGGATTAGACAGAATTTAAATTGCCGCCGTTAAAAAGCTGTATGCCCTACCTCGGGTATTCTCGCGAAGAGTTCCTGCAATCTCCCGGGGTGGTGCGGCGCGGCGTGCTCCAGGTAGCTGCGCAGAACTTGCACGTACCTATCTTGAATATTCTCTAACTCCACTTCTGAAAAGAATAAACCATTTTAAAACTGACATAATGGTTAAAGCTTAGCCTACTAACGGAACATATCAACGTACCCCTACGGAACATAGATTTCAGCATCTTAGGTTTTGTACAAAAACATACTAAAAATGAGCTCTTAGGTATATGGTGCGATTTCATCTGTCGGTCTGTTTTTCACGATTTTGAGTAGCTACTAATAAGTCCTTTGAGTCCTTTGAAGGTACGGAACCTTCGCGGTGCGCGAGTTTGACTCGCACTTGGCCGGTTTTATTGTAATAAGTTGCCCTACTCGCTCACAGATGGCGATAGAAGGCGGCGCGGCCTAGCAATAGCGCTGAGCGCGCGGTGCGGTGGTGACGTCACGCGCTCAGTAGGTCACTCCGATAGCGGGGCAACGACCGCGGCTAGCCGTTGACCTCCGCTCCAGGCTCCAGCGCGCTCGCGTCCTCAACCGCTGTTGCCGTCCCACTCGCACACGCTTCACGATACTTGTAGGTACGCATTACGTGTAACGCTCATGAGTACCAATTACGATTATATTAATACCAGTTAAAAGTATAACTTTTCGCTGTCGATCAATATTGCAAATTTATTTTATAAATTTAGATGAATACAATAATATTATACAAAATTTTATTATCTGTAGAAATCCCTTCTGTGCAGGGTAGATAACATCCGCCTATTCATCATCACTGTTGTTAGCTTTTTCGTAGAAAAACTTATTTGGGAAAAACCGTAGACGGATTTTTTTAAATGGGAAACACTCATAGGGCTATCTATACCTACCTACTTAATTTTATTATAAAAATTGAACCTTCCAAAACTTGGTTGCTCGCTAATTTCGATAAATGCAAGATCGAATTAACCTGAATCGATTAACATTGTTAGTTGTCAGACACATAATATCATATAGCTAACTGCTAACATGTGCAGGTTACGCAAGCGCAAGCGAGACGAGTTAGCGACTAATCAGTTTTTTCGCCGCAAGCGCGCGGCAAAAGAGAAAGTTTGCTTCCGCCTCGCTTTTCGCTGAGAGTGAAATGCTGTCCCGTTACGACTGACGTAACCAACTATTATACGGACGGCGCGCGCGGCGGTGTACCGTGCGCTCTCCGGCGTAGTCCCCGGTAGGCGATAAATCACACAAAACGATCAGTTACTTTATTTAATAGATATTAAAAACATTAGAAAATTGACGAAAAATTAAAATAGGAGAAAAAACATTTTCCCATACAAAATGTTCACGGGTTTCGTAACTGTCAAACATCCCGTCGCGTGGATACGGTAAACTCTCTCACCCGTACCTATAGGTACATATAATTCTTCCATACGTGCGTTTGTCACCTAACTCCTCCTAAACGGCTGGACCGATTTGGATGAAGTTTTGTTTGTATAGTTCAATCCTGGGTGGGTATTACCGGGTAGGTACAGGTAACCTACCGGGTCTCATTAGGTGGCACCGATGTCGGTATGTCACCGGGCAGGACGACGTCTGCCGGGTCCCACTAGTATGTGTAATAAATTGTTTCGGTAAATACCTATTACCGTTTTAAAATACCGTAAAATATACCTATTCCATAATCATAATATATGGACACTCGCACACAGGCAGCACACACTAACACATACAAATACCGTTGCGCAAGCGTTTTCCATTTCACCTCGTAAACACTCTGTTCACTGTGGTTATAACTACTCGTATCTCACTTGAATTTACTACTTTCATTCTTATATCAGTTCTATTATGCATTTGATCGTTCTAACGATAGTAGGTACCACGATAGTACCACGATAGTACGGAAAACAGCGATATATCTTGAATTAGTTATTCTGAATAGGTAGCTAATATAAAAAATATGAATGAATTATAATAAAATGTCACAGTAATAAACAAGTAAAATATTAATGCTTACGCTTATTTTTTTAAATCATTTGTAGGTAAAGGATCTTGACGCTATCTTCTAGATTACCGATAAAAGTTTTCTACCACGGATATTGCTTGGTAGAAAGACGTAGGTACCTACGCAGTTTTGTGCGGATTTATTGCGTTAAGGCCGCTCTCTTCACGCGCTTCTCCATACAAACGTATTACGCCTATTATTCTAATATTTGTCGCAATAGGTCTAAAGTTAAGCCAGATATCAACTTATATCTCCATTATCTATGCCATAAAATAAAAATATTAGTAAAATTATATTTATTTTGAAAGTTATGACGCTCGAAAAATCACTATTTTTAGGCAAATTTTGGGGCAACTTCGTGCGTAAATAAACTATATAAGAAACTAGAAAATTGAAAAACGACCGAAGTCTTATCATAGGTTACTTCATAATAATTACAAATGTCTTTAGTTCATGTAAAAAATTGCCAAATATTTGCTAAAATAGGCGAAATTCCAAACCTAGATTTGCATCTTTTTACTTTGCCGTTTTTCACAAAAAATCATGATATCTCAAGTAAAATTTATTTATTTAATTAATTTTTTATTAACATGTATATATTTTTAGTACTCTTCTTTACTGAAGACGTCTCACTCTCTAAATGCAGAAATCACTGTTTTAGACTGCACTCACCAACGATTTGTCGGTGCCATGGAGAGGGCTCTTAAGAAAATTAAATACTTGTGTAGATCAAAAGTTCAAAATGCTTTTACAGTATGTAATATGTCATTTATATAAATCCTGCTGCCTAA
The DNA here is from genome assembly GCA_920104075.1 of Melanargia galathea. NCBI lineage: Eukaryota > Metazoa > Arthropoda > Insecta > Lepidoptera > Nymphalidae > Melanargia > Melanargia galathea. The sequence goes on from OV049863.1 coordinate 6,558,168, forward strand.
TCCATCATCTTGCAAGGTCAATGTTTACTACTAATCGCTTACTTAACAATTTTTAGGGTTCCGAATCTCAAAAGGTAAAAAAGGAACCCTTATAAGACCACTCTCTTGTCCGTCTGTCCGTCTGTCTGTCCGTGTGTCGCCACCGATTTTCTCAGGAACGGGTGAACCTAGCAAGTTGAAATTTATACCAGATACTGAGGTCTATAGTGTACTTATAAAAATCAAGGTCCTGAATCAACACGGAAAAAAAATATGGGAAAATTTAGATTTTCGTGAAAACTTGTAACAACTCGTACCACGCGTGCTTTTAACTAAAATTGATAATTCTAGGTCAACCCTATAGGTTTTGGGTAGAAAAACTATAATATGGGTAGTTCCCGTTGACTTACAATCACGAAATTTGGCGAAAAACAAGGTCTTCCAGCACAAATAAAGGAACAATTTCAAAAAATAAAAAAGTTGAAAATTAAAGAGTTTGTTATATTACAATTATTATGTATTTGATGTTAACAATAAACCTCTGCAAACAAAATTAGTTTTGCGGTTCATTAAGAAGGGTGTGTTGACATAATTACGTTAAATACGTTAACTTCTGGAGTACGGAACCCTCGGTGCGCGAGTCTGAATCGCACTTTGCCGGTTTTTATTTCCATAAAGATATCTAACACACACTATGTATAATTGAATCAGGGTTAAATAATATGACAGATTGACCTTAAAATTTTGTGTTTCATTTCCGGTTATCGTATTTACTTCTTCTCCTTGGGCATATACCTACATAATATGATATAATGTACAATGTTGAATGTACATAGCAAAGAAAGTTTCTTGTATCTTTATTATAAAAAAATTGCTTGTCTGTAAAGTCGGTTTGCGGACGATAATTTTACGTGAAATAAAAGAAAACATTGGCTCTCTATCGCTTGTTCCGCGCTCTCGCTTGCACGCTCGGCTCGACGGTACGTGACAATGAGTCAAGCTTTTTAGTGCGTGCAGCCGGCGTTCATCGATTTATAAGTAAGACACTATCACGTCAATACCTATATTTTTTTTTAAACAAATCTCTAATACACCAACCGTTTTCAAACAGGAAATATTAAATTAAATAACTAATAATGCATTGAACAAGTAAAAAGTTCATTTTTTTAATAAGACCTTTTTTTTATTCAACTACAAGTTAGCCCTTGACTGCAATCTCACCTGATGGTAAGTGATGATACAGTCTAAGATGGAAGCGGGCTAACTTTGAAGAGGTATGCATACCCCTAGTCGGTTTCTACACGGCATCGTACCGGAACGCTAAATCGCTGGGCGGCACGGCTTTGCTGGTATAGGTATTCTCTGAATAGACTATATTCACTGAACCGCTGTACGCATTTAAATGAATTTTGCACAGAGAGAGCTGGACATGAGAGCTGGACATGAGACATGCTTGCATCTTGAAGCTGGAGACAGACTAACTACTTTTTATCCTAGAAAAACAAAGTGTTCCCACTGAGTGTGGATTTGTAAAAAACGCGTCGCGGGCGTCGCGTCAGCTAGTAATATATAATTTTAGCTATAGGTACATATTTTAAAACGCAACGTTAAAGTGCGTTTCGTTTCACAAACAGTGTAATTATAACGCGCACGGTGAAAATAATTTTAGACCGTTTGTGTGCGTGCGGCCGACCTACATACAGCATCGATAACGCAGATGTCATGTTTTTCCTGCACTAGCTACGGACGCGTTGGAAGTTGGAACACAGGCTCTGAACTTTTCTAATACTATTTATAAAGTAAATAGCTATAAATACTGTTATGTAACAGTATGGTGTATGATACAGAGTAGACGTTCTCTCTTTACACTGGTTAACACATTAGATGGATTATAATATATATATCTAATATCATAAACAATCTTAAACTTTCTTCAACTAACAAGTAAGTATGGGAATATAACAATTATGCACGTGCACTGTTTGGTAAGTTATTAGTTTTACGACTGCATTTTGATAAAATAAGTAAATATATTCATTCATCATAAAAAATCTACAAGTGTTTTTAAAATATTCAATGTATGTAAATATGTGCAAAGAGCTTAATCATATTTGCATGCTGAATCACGGAGGCCTTGTGAAGGGCGTAGTAATTGGATTGCGATTTCAATGGCGATTTTAAACATAATTTGAGTACAATAATTGAGTAACTAACTAACGCCCGGTATCGAATCTCCGCACGTTAGATAAACTGGGCTCTAAAATTACGTCAAACATTTACGTTTGCATTCGTAGTAAACAACCGAAATCCGATTGCGAAAACGCTCGCTTTTGGTGTGTGTCGAATCTAGATATGTGTAAAGCGATAAATTGTGCTTTATTGTTTCCGTTTATTAACCCCCGACGCAAAAACGACGGGGTGTTATAAGTTTGACGTGTCTGTCTGTTCCCCTGTAGCGCTTGTAACGACTGCCGACATCTAACGGCGCTCGTTGGTACTAAATGCCGAAGAGTTATCTCAGCAACAATTATCTCAACAGATGGCACTCCTTGGTAGACTATAAATTTAATTAATATCTAATAATTAAAAACAACTAATAAAACTACATATAACTAACCCTATTAAAAAAAATAATAATTGCTAATAATAATAAAACTAATTAAAAAAAAAAAAATAAACTATGTAATACAGTGACAGCGAACCGCCTCCGAAAATGCTGATAAGGAGAGGTCATTTTTTTGACAGCTCGGTGGATTCGGCCATATTTTTACTGTAACCTTGGCTGATACGTGACACAGTGAGAGATGTGAACCAACTGCGTAATTAATCGACCCGTGTTGTGATGGGATAATATAATTGTTAAGGCCTTCTTAATACAACTAGCCTCTAAATAAATGGATTACATCGTAAATTGACCCGAAATGGTGAGTCGCTTAGAATATAGCCAATACACACCTTTGTCCAATTTAATCGCAATTCATCCTGTATAATTGTTACCGTAATCTTACTTCTAGCGAATTATTATGTACCCTAACCTTCAATTTACGCATGGCGACCGTGATTCCGTTTAAACCTTTGAATTTTCTCTCAATGGGACATGATTGTATCTACCTAGAATTATTATGGAAAACCATGTGTAATTGTATCTTGCAGATCGCTACCTACCTAAAAATAACACGCTAACCATAGCATGTAAGAGTCTAATAAGGACAGAATTTATGGAAGTCAAATATTTATTAAGTTATCGTGTATTCTAATTAAGTACCTATTGTTTAGCACCTAGGATAATCGTCTTGCCTAGTCTAGTATCTGATTATCGCTGGTCAATTGCCACTGCTCACTGGTGTGTCGATCGACGTCGTCTCCTCAACCGCTCCAGACCAGAAGGCGAACAGAACTAGACAGGCAGTGGTTATTAACCTAATACTGAGACGGAACAACCTCGGTTTCAGGGTTCTACCTACAGCCAGTTCTACCTACAGCCAGTTCTACCTACAGCCAGTTCTACCTACAGCCAGTTCTACCTACAGCCAGTTCTACCTACAGCCAGTTCTACCTACAGCCAGTTCTACCTACAGCCAGTTCTACCTACAGCCAGTTCTACCTACAGCCAGTTCTACCTACAGCCAGTTCTACCTACAGTCAGTCTTGTTTACGGCCTGCACTTATCTACAACGAATGACCTGGTTGCGACCCAGCTACCACTAACACTAACTGGCAAGGTGACCGTCAGGATTCTCCGGGTTCGACAATTACTCTCAAGCCTTCAAGCGGAGCAACTGCGCTGATGCGAGCGTTCCAAGCCGACTGAATTACATATGGATGACGGACGGGAACGGACCACGAGCTCACACCACCGCCAGTTGAGTACCTTAGCTGCCCGCTAGAGCTCGCCAATCCAGAGACTCCCTAGTATACACTATCCTGTTACATCAAACCGGAAACTAATAGGACGGACCGTAACTAAGTGAACACGACCCCGCTCTCCCTGAGACTCTAAACTTAGTGAACTAGCGCACTTGTGTCCAAATTAACTGCATTCGGTCTACGTTAACTAGTCAATAACAATTGTAATTATTCTGAGTAACTTTTCAACCTTCCGTTGTTTACCAACTCTCACAAGAACCTAGGAAAATTTATTATTGGAATTACCAACTATTTTACCAATTATTTACAATTAGAAGACCCACTCTAGTGCATAGCATGCGGCACGTAGTAAATTTCCCAGCATTCTTGTGAGGGTCCTATATAAATATTAAGGTAACTTAACTTAACTTCTAAGACCTAACGTGAACTGACTTAACTTATTTTGCATTGGAGACTGTAACATTAATATCGCCTTAATAATTAAATTGTCACCTACCATCACCAAACCGTGGACTTTTTTTCTAACCCCTACCTACTACTTGTTCGCGATTTAGACTTCTAGAAAGCTCTAAAAAATAACGCGATAATGGCGCCCAACCTATCTATTAAATCTAGATAAATACGGTCCAGACTGACTATTTACCTAAATCTAGATATCCTAACTATTGGCCCATTTGTCTTAGACCTTCTACAGGGTCTAAAAACGCGACAATGGCGCCCAACTATTAACTAAATTTAACTAATTTCGACTTGACCAGACAGTATACCACCTATATAACTAAATTAGAAATTTATTTACCTTATATTAGACTATATGTCAACAACTACCTACAACTAGTGTGACTAGGGAGTTCTTGGGAGGTCAGGGCTAGCGGTGCTGTTAGCTTTTAGCTAGCGATAAACGGAATAGCATAAGTTTAGACATTAAGTATAGAACTAGGAAAAATGTCACAGCCGCTCACCGTTTCCGGTTAAAATTTTTTTCTCTTGAAACTCGATTATAATTAAAAACCTACATTCATTTAACTAAATATCAAATTAAAATTAACTACTTTAACTAGTTTCAAATATAAATACCTAACCTTACTTAACTAATCAATTATTTTAAATTTAACTGATTTTAATTGCTGAATTAAATTCATCTAAGAAGGCTGCTTCCTAGTTAAATCTAGTTATTATTAAAACCCGTTTTGGTGTTACAAATTTTAAATTTATTACATAAACTTAATTAACTACAATACATTTTGAAACTAATTCTAGCTAACCTAATCTTTTGAAGGAAATTCATCTAAGAATGCTTATTCTAACCATAGCTAGTCAATGCTAAACCCGTTTCGAGTCAAATCCATTACATTTAAATATCTAAAATTAATTAACTCCAGTTAATTTTATACCTACAGTAAATGCCTCTTGCTATAAAAACTTTTACTAAATTTTAAAAATTCAATCATGGCTCTCCGCTATCATTCTAAATTAAAATCTAAATAATAAATTTACTGTAGTTACTACATAACTAAATACTAAACAGCAATAATAGCATCCTGCCATTATCCTAACCAAAAATATAAAATTAAGTCTACCACTATCTACGAACTAAACTAAATTATTAAATTCAAAATGGTTTCCAGCCAACTCCTAAAATTAAAACTAAAAATAATTTATTATTATCTACTACATAAAACAAAATACAAAAATAAATTGTTACTATCTATTAAATAAACTAAATGCTAAATATAAATTGTTATTATACTACTATAAACTTAAAATAAATTCTAAAAATAAATAAATTAACCTACTACTAACCTAATTAAAATCTAAAAATTAATTGTTATGGCTACTACAATCCTAAGCTAAAACATAAAAATAAACTATTGTTGCTAGTACTTACCTAAGTTAAAAATACAATTATGGCCCTACACCATAACTAAACTACATGTATGTCTACCCATATATGCCTACCTGTATACCTGAATAATTCTAAATTTTGTCTAAAACAAAATTATTCTAGTATACCTACAGTCGCTAACTAAAAACACATTCCCTAATATACTTAGCTGCTACCCAATACTAATTTACCTAATGTCTAATATGATGATGGAACTGCCTACAATTATTCTACGACTGGTGGCTTGACTGACTAAGAGTCTAAGACACTTGTCATATTTAACTACTGCTCTAAACAGTGGGGAAATATTAGTAGGTATTAGTTTCTACTAAATTACAATATCTCGATGACCTAAAAGTTGAGGTATTTTCTACATTCTGGTTCACTGACCTAAAAGGTGAATTAGATCTATGTACTTGTCTACTGCCCTACACAGTAGACGGGTGCTAATTCTTGTTCGCTGACCTAAAAGGCGAATGAGGCCCTATATTCTTTGGACATCATCTATTTTGACATTAATCTAACATCACTTACTATTACAGGCGAGTGATAGGCTCTAAACCTATAACTCTGTCTGCTAGGAAGCTTCACTCGACCTAAAAGAGCGAAGGCTTAATTCTAAATGCTGAGGACTAACAGATGAAGTATGTATGAATGAAGGATAGTTGTGATGAATATATGTGTACCCTGTACTAGTAGTTAGAGAGTAGCAGGGGGATTTCTCAGGCAAAATCCCTAAACGAGGAGGGGGGATATGTAACGACTGCCGACATCTAACGGCGCTCGTTGGTACTAAATGCCGAAGAGTTATCTCAGCAACAATTATCTCAACAGATGGCACTCCTTGGTAGACTATAAATTTAATTAATATCTAATAATTAAAAACAACTAATAAAACTACATATAACTAACCCTATTAAAAAAAATAATAATTGCTAATAATAATAAAACTAATTAAAAAAAAAAAAATAAACTATGTAATACAGTGACAGCGAACCGCCTCCGAAAATGCTGATAAGGAGAGGTCATTTTTTTGACAGCTCGGTGGATTCGGCCATATTTTTACTGTAACCTTGGCTGATACGTGACACAGTGAGAGATGTGAACCAACTGCGTAATTAATCGACCCGTGTTGTGATGGGATAATATAATTGTTAAGGCCTTCTTAATACAACTAGCCTCTAAATAAATGGATTACATCGTAAATTGACCCGAAATGGTGAGTCGCTTAGAATATAGCCAATACACACCTTTGTCCAATTTAATCGCAATTCATCCTGTATAATTGTTACCGTAATCTTACTTCTAGCGAATTATTATGTACCCTAACCTTCAATTTACGCATGGCGACCGTGATTCCGTTTAAACCTTTGAATTTTCTCTCAATGGGACATGATTGTATCTACCTAGAATTATTATGGAAAACCATGTGTAATTGTATCTTGCAGATCGCTACCTACCTAAAAATAACACGCTAACCATAGCATGTAAGAGTCTAATAAGGACAGAATTTATGGAAGTCAAATATTTATTAAGTTATCGTGTATTCTAATTAAGTACCTATTGTTTAGCACCTAGGATAATCGTCTTGCCTAGTCTAGTATCTGATTATCGCTGGTCAATTGCCACTGCTCACTGGTGTGTCGATCGACGTCGTCTCCTCAACCGCTCCAGACCAGAAGGCGAACAGAACTAGACAGGCAGTGGTTATTAACCTAATACTGAGACGGAACAACCTCGGTTTCAGGGTTCTACCTACAGCCAGTTCTACCTACAGCCAGTTCTACCTACAGCCAGTTCTACCTACAGCCAGTTCTACCTACAGCCAGTTCTACCTACAGCCAGTTCTACCTACAGCCAGTTCTACCTACAGCCAGTTCTACCTACAGCCAGTTCTACCTACAGCCAGTTCTACCTACAGCCAGTTCTACCTACAGTCAGTCTTGTTTACGGCCTGCACTTATCTACAACGAATGACCTGGTTGCGACCCAGCTACCACTAACACTAACTGGCAAGGTGACCGTCAGGATTCTCCGGGTTCGACAATTACTCTCAAGCCTTCAAGCGGAGCAACTGCGCTGATGCGAGCGTTCCAAGCCGACTGAATTACATATGGATGACGGACGGGAACGGACCACGAGCTCACACCACCGCCAGTTGAGTACCTTAGCTGCCCGCTAGAGCTCGCCAATCCAGAGACTCCCTAGTATACACTATCCTGTTACATCAAACCGGAAACTAATAGGACGGACCGTAACTAAGTGAACACGACCCCGCTCTCCCTGAGACTCTAAACTTAGTGAACTAGCGCACTTGTGTCCAAATTAACTGCATTCGGTCTACGTTAACTAGTCAATAACAATTGTAATTATTCTGAGTAACTTTTCAACCTTCCGTTGTTTACCAACTCTCACAAGAACCTAGGAAAATTTATTATTGGAATTACCAACTATTTTACCAATTATTTACAATTAGAAGACCCACTCTAGTGCATAGCATGCGGCACGTAGTAAATTTCCCAGCATTCTTGTGAGGGTCCTATATAAATATTAAGGTAACTTAACTTAACTTCTAAGACCTAACGTGAACTGACTTAACTTATTTTGCATTGGAGACTGTAACATTAATATCGCCTTAATAATTAAATTGTCACCTACCATCACCAAACCGTGGACTTTTTTTCTAACCCCTACCTACTACTTGTTCGCGATTTAGACTTCTAGAAAGCTCTAAAAAATAACGCGACACGCTCAAACGGGTGAGCCGATTTGAATGCGGTTTTTTTGGTTTGAAAGGTGAATTAGTCGAGAGTGTTGTTAGCTATGTTTGATGAAAATCAATCCAAGATGGCCACCGCCACAAAATGGCGAATGTAGGGGGTTTTTTAAATTTTAATTTATACTTATGTACCGAATCGATTGTCTCCCAAGTGAAATTATTGTAATGTGTCCCGATGTTGAATCTAATCGATTTCGCAAGCGTCTCGGTTTGAAACTGGGTTATTTGTACCATAAATCATAATGATATTAACGAGCACACTTGGCGACTCCATTTTGGTGTCTTCGCACCGGACCATGTACCTACCTACTTACTGACGTATTACACTTCATCAAAAATATTATTGTGCTTATTTTTTCAAGCTGTATATGGTATCAAGCATAGACCATAATACATACTTAAATTAGCACCAAACGCGCAATATAAACTTTTAGATTTAAACTCAGTTAAATACAAATAGGTATTAAACTTTTTATTTAGATAGATTTGACATAATTTATAACCATTCCATTTTATTACGCGGTAATGATATAAGTACGTAGAAATGTATGTCAAGACATGACATCTATAAAAGTCCATCGCAAAGTGAATATAGGAGTGGAGGAACTAACTTAAGGCATATCCCGACTTGCAATTATCGACTTAATAATACTGTATGATGTATGCTACAGTTAATGTTTCATAGAATTACTAAATGTTTGTACTCCGTACTTGAAGCCTTGCATAGAAAACTTTTATTAGGTAGTGGTTACGATTACGAAATAATATAATATGATAGGTATTTATATAATTCAATGCTGCTTATTCAAAAAATAAATGCACTAAAGTATATAAATTATATAAATTACTAGCGGACCCGGCAAACGTCGTCCTGCCCGCTATTAGCGCCACCTACCGGGTCCAATTTTTCTACTTACAAATCTTCCTCTTGAATCACTCTATCTATTAAAAAAAACCGCATCAAAATCCGTTGCGTAGTTTTAACGATTTAAGCATACATAGGGACATAGGAACATAGGGACATAGGGACAGAAAAAGCGACTTTGTTTTATACTATGTAGTGATTATTAATCAAACATATTAGGTACCTACTGTATGTAAAATATAGCTGTGCAACAAAACATCACACATTCAAATAGCTCAGCGTACACGGAAAATCGCTTTGTCTTTCAAATAAGTGTGCGCTATGCAGGCAGCCATTACATAGAGCGCCAGGATCACGTAATTATAACTTGTAACTGACCTACATATGTTGGGGCGATGCACCCTCGTCTATAAGTGGATTACAGTAGCGTTGTCAAGCAAAATCAATCGATCTTGTTGCATTTATTATTGAGTTGATGGCGTTTCTAACTTCATTAATGCAACCGGTATACATATTACGTAGCAACTGTAGCAACTTATAACCCCCGACGCGTAAGTCGAGCGGTGACCTTCAATGCGCAGAAGTTGAAATGAGGTATCTCAGGGTGTGAGGGGGTCGCGGGGAGGGCGTAGGAATCGTTCGTAAGCACTGATTAGCTCTCGCGGATCCCTCGTAAGCGCTGATTGGCTCTCCAATCGTATTGTGTACCGCTCACTCGTACAACGCTGCGCGCACTTGTAGGTCACCGCTCAACTTACGTGCCGCGGGTTATACCTACAACTTTACCTGAGTTCCTACTGAGCAATAAATTTAATGTAAAATTAAATATTTAAAATATACTTTGACAAAAGATGTCTGTCCCTATTTTGTCTACGCATCGCATACTGAAATATTGTCAGTATATTATATGTCAGCTAAAATTTTACTTATGTTTTATACAATCGGCCTAATAATAACAGATTTACGCACCATATAAATAAACAGTAAGGGTCCAACAGGAAAGTAGTAATTTATGTTAAGTACAAGCGGACACCCGCGACTTCGTTCGCGTGGATATTGGTTTTTAAAAATCTCGTGAGAATCATTTTGTTTTTCCTAAGCTCCTTTGAGCTCATACCTTGCTAAAAACTGTTAAAAGTTCACTGGCGGATGTTTAGGTAGATCAAAATGTAAACATCCGCCAGTGAAAGTCCCATCAAAATCAGTCCAGCCTTTCAGATATTAGCCAGTAATCTTTAAAGTATTTCCTTTCTAACAAAAAAAGAATGAATGAAATCGGACCACCCGTTAACGAATTACAGCTGAGTACACATTTTGACTTTCATCCCCTCTCCCAAGGGAACCGTGCTGAATTTCGGGATAAAAAGTATCCTATATGTTACTCCATAGTATGAACTTAAATCATGCCGAGTTTCATTTCAATCCATTCAGTAGTTTTTACGTGATGCGCGCACAAACATACAGACAAACAGATAAACAGACAAACAGACAAAAATTTCAAAAATAGCTTTTTTACGTTCTATTACTTATCCCTAACATCCCCCAGTTATTATTTTGCAAAAATCTTCAATGTATCTACAGATACGGCAATTCTACGATTTTATTATATGTATAGAATAGATATAGAAGATAATATTAAGTACTAGTGAAGTGCTATTTACTTAAAAAAGTACAGAATGGTGCTCACCTTGATTAAGCAGAATGTAGACCTTCAGACAAACGTACTCCTCCATGCGCAGCTGGATGCGGCGGAACACGCAGGTTATCTGCGTCATCTTCTCCACAACAAGCCCCACGTCGAGCCGCAGCTGCTCCAACGTTATGGGCCTGCCCATCAACGATGTTAAGCAGTTCTGTAGCGTTCTTAGATTCGCGTTAACCTGCAATAAAAGGTTAAGTTAAGTTGCCTGTAACTGTATCTTAGATAAAAGTTAGTCAAGCTATTGTATTGTGCAGGGATTTTAGCGTCTAAGAGCATTAACTCTCAGCAGCAAATAAGTCCAAACAGGGTCTTTTTTTTCATAGAAAATGATGCAACTATACTGGCTTCAAACAATTTTTTAACGGATTTGTTAACGAGATTTGTTTTAACATCAAAAATTATATTGGAAGTATCCTCTTAAAGACATAAAAGAGACAGGTTTGCCTTCAATTTGAAACGCGTTGTACGCGCGTCGCAAGTACTTCAATTTGAAGGCAGCTTTATGGCGGCTAAATACACGATCACTTTTCATTGACTAGGTATATGAAAATAAATAGTCCATCAGTGTTAACCGACAGTCCAAAAATTGTTTTGGAAGAGTAATACTAGTTCCTTGCAATAATCTAAATCATTCTCTGCTCCATAAGACTATTTCATAACTTACTATTGACGGAATTGACTTATGCAGAACTTATCGTCTATTGAGAACAAAAATTATAACAGAGCCATCAAACTCAAAACCATTATTTAAAAATATTAAGTCTATAACACGAAGAAAGTTCTAAATGTTTTAATTTGTTTTAATAAGTAATTAATAAAATCTAACAAAACGACGCTAACGAATAATTAGCATTTTTAATTTTGATAATATTATAAATACTACAATGACTGAAGATTATTTTACCTAGGATTACGAAAAGGCGGCACGGAATATGAATCGGCTTTTATGTAATACTGCAATACATAAGCAAGAAGGAAATGCACTAGACAATGAAAATGTATTTGTGCAACTGCCGGTATTAATGTGAATGCTTATGTAACACACGCTACGATAGAAATAAATGTGCTTTTCTTTATACGAGTATTTTCCTATGAGTGTTACTGATTGGGTTATTTTAGAACCAAATCAGACAACAAAACATCGCTATAAAGATATTTATATTTGTCAACCTTTATCATTTTTATTTGTAGAAGATCAGATGAACGATGCCGCTTAGGTTATCCTAATAACTTTAGATAAATAAGGCGATATATTCATCAACTCGATATCGTCGAGAATATCGCACAAGGAAATAATTGGGTGACTTCATTTGACGAATTTAAATCGTTTGCCGCAATCGAATGAGCAAAAGCAATAACACTTGAGAACAGTTCACATTCACTATTCATCAAATATTCATCCTAACAGCTGGTTAATAGAAACTGTTGCATTTTACGATTCTAATAGAGCGGGCTATGCAGCGCAAACGTCCGAGTGCAGTGAGACGACTTTCTATTGGTTACGCAACGATGCAGATCACGTAACAGCGCTCGCGCATGTGCGGAAGTCCCTGGAGCGAATGTGATCATTTGAGAGGCTATAATTCAGGGCTGGTTGGTAACGTTATAATCTTTGTTCCACTTAGACATATTTCCTTGTTCAGTAAATGGATTAAAATAAGATTACATCAAATGAAATCGTGGTTATGGTTTCACGTTCATTGTAATTGGAACGCAAAAGATGGTTAGCTAAAAAAGTAAAATAATATATTGTTATTAAAAAATGTTTACCTCTTGCATAAAATCGTGTTCATGATCCGAGGAAGGTGGTGCATGCGCTAGCTTCCCGTGCATCGCCTGGTAAGCCGCCGTCGTTAAGACTGAGATCTCGTGCCATTTCTCCATCAAAAGCTTCGAATGGATTTCCATGGGTATTTCCATTATGAATGGCAACTTCTTCGTCCACGCGACCATCTTATGGACAATGGAGTCACCAATTTTACAGAGTTTGTCACCAATTTCAGAAGTGTCATGTAGGAGATCAGGTAGGTGACGAACGGTGGCAATGTCTTCCATCGCGTCGCAGTCTATGAGCGCTCGAATCATATGTAACGCCCTTTCTAAAGGAACGGCACGATCTCGAGAGGATGACACGGCACTTTCCAGTCTTGCTCTCAAGTGTACAACCTAGAAAAGAGAGGCACAGTGAATAAAAATATTCTGGTTCTGTTAGCATTAAATCGTGATTCGGTTCTTATTTGGAAACAATTACCTCGCTAGGGTTCGTTAAGGCAGTCTTTAGTATGGTCCCGTTGACGAGGTGAGGTGGGAGAGGCGGTAAAGGGTCTTTAGGTTTCTCAGGTGGAGAGGCGCGACTCGTCGCCGTTGCCGCTTTCGTGTTCGCCTTCTTGTGTTTCTTATATTTGACTTTATATAAGTTGTACACGGCACCACTGTTTCGGCCACCCGGCATTCTGTCTTCACGCACAGCTATTGAGGACAAAAGAAGTTAGCATAATACATTTCGTCATAAACAGTCGAAATGAAATAAGTATATTAGATTTTATAAGTGTTATACGTACCCTGTAAAACCATTCCTTGCTCTATACACTTTTTGAAACGACAATATTGACATCTGTTTCGTTGCGCTTTTGTAATTTCACAGCCACCATCAGCGACACAAGTGTAAACTCGTCGATTTTGAACAGTCCTCTTAAAAAACCCTTTACAACCTTCACACGTTATAATGCCGTAATGTAATCCCGTCGCTTTATCTTCGCAGATCATACAGATCATGGGTTGTTCGTCTTCATCGCGTTCAGTCTCCGCGGCGTACGTCCGGAGCTCGGGCCTGGCCGCCAAGGGACTCGCACTGGGTATACCGGCTACCGCCGCGACGCTACCTGCTGCAGCACTTAAATTTAAAGCGTGCATTTGTTGGTGTGCTGGTAACTGTGAGACATCTCCCGCCCACAAAAGCTCCATATTCAGTGACGTCACCCTCGGCCTCCTCAGCTCACCCCCGAGATTCAGCAACATTCGCGCCGCTGATTCCTCACTACACGTTCCTGGGTCTGGCGTCGGGGGCGTTGGCGTATGCGATGCACTGGCCGATGGCTCTGAACTGGTGGTCGGGGCTGGTAACGTCCAAAACATCGTTCTCACACCACCCGATTCTCCCATGATGACCGCCGGTGCTCCTCGCCATTGCGTAGAACCACGAGATCCCGCTTTCTGTTCCAAGGGTTGCGGCGGAAAATGACCACCTATGAGTTCCGGTTTTACACCATTGATGCAGGCGGCAGGGGGCCAATGTCCCGGCGATAGCGAAGCGGGCGCACCCTGGGGCGGCGGCGCGATGGCACGGGGTCTATAAGGCTGAGGAGGTTCGGGCGGCGCCTCGGGCTTCTCGAGCTTGACGGAGGAGAACTGAGAGGAGGATTCATGTTTTCCGACAGGAGAGCTTTCCGACTTGACTACGGAGGGCGCTCCTTCGAATTTGATCACCGAGTAAGGCGGTGCGGAGCGGATGACGGTGGGGTGGCACGACGGAGAAGGCGAAGGGGAGCCGCCGCCGTCGAACACGGGCGGCGGGTGCGGCGGCGTGCTGCAGCCCGCCTCGGCCATGCGCGGGGACGGCGGGCCGGGGTCCGGCGACGACGTGCTGGTATCGGCCGCCGACTCGCCTGCGAACCATACACCGATATTAAGAACGATCGCAGACTTCCGCGTCTTCGCGAAAGTGTAAAAGCGAGGCGTGCTTTTAATAAGTGACAAATAGAAACTAGGTGAAACGTCAACGACCGCGCGGCGTGGTCGCAGCCAGTAGAAGCGCGGGGTGCGACGCAGGGACGCGACACTGCACTTCCCGCCGCCGCCTAGATTAGCCGGTTGCGTCACGACGCGAGCGCGGCTCCGACCACATAGAAAACTAATTCAATTCACGGATGCGATCGCAAACATTTAGAAAGGCCACTTTACAGCCGAGCATGACTCGCGCTCGATGGTGAACCCGCTGTTGTATTAAAATGTATTTGCATATTTATTAATTTCATAGATAACTTTAGTCATTTACGCAATAATTCGGAACGCGGAAAGAAAATATGTGGAAAATATAGGAAGCGTGTTGGCGCGTTGTAACGGCGGCAGTGAGCGCGAGATGCGGCGGCCAGCGCGGCGCGAGGAGAAAGTGAAAGCGGCGCGAGCGCAGATGCGGCGCCCGGAACCGCCGCACAAAGGGCTCTACGAACCACTCATATACGTACCTATTATTGTAAATATGGCGACCAAGTTTGCTTTCGTTTATTATATTATAAACTCTTTATATTAATAATTATAGTACACTGTTAAATAGAAATAAATTCAGATTTAACTGAACATAGGTAAGTTTAATTTAATTTACAGGTAAAGCTAAACACTTTTAGACATCTAACACTTTTAAGCCTTTCAAACAACAAAATTCTTCTTTGTTTTATTCTTAATTTAGTAAATATATAATTTATTATTTATATACAACAATAATTTTAAAAATTTTCATTAATAGAAAAGTAAACAATGAATCAGAAACTTTACCGACTTTTTATTACTAAATCCATACGCGTAGGTTAATCGCACCGGTCGAAGCTTACATCCTAAATCACTCAGTCCATTGAACTCGCAAACAATTATTAGATATATTTAGATAACAGCAACTTTTAACACTCGAACAACCATGTTTACGGATTTAATTAATGCTCTTTATAGCCATTCGTTTAATGTTGAGACTTACGAGCGCCGCGAAAATGTTAGCGCGGTTTTGTTTACGCGAGGAAAAGTCGCGAAGAAAGTTTTCCACTAGCGGCGCTGGGCAGCGGGCGGCGGGCGGCGGGCGCGCGCAGTGAGCCCGACCTACCACACGAGCGGCGGCGCGGGCCGCTCCCCGCGCGCTTCCCGGTCCCTCCCTCCAGCCACTATTAGGTCACTCAGACGGCCGTGCGTGCGAAGTGCAACCGCACAATGACGAGTGCAACGCGTGCACCGCTCTCGCTTCGAGGACGATCTCTATTTCACTCCGCGTCCTTTGCCACATCACTGGTGGGGACCGATCTTTCTAGCCGCGTGATGCAATCGGCTGCTGAGGTCCGAGGTCCTAGGAAGGCCCGCTTCGTAGATGAGTGCCCCGATTCGTATACCGCTTATTACGCTATCGGTGTCGATTGGTGCTATTGGCGTATTTAGAGTTTCGAGTGGAACCTGTCGAGTGTAAGTATGGTGTCGGTCATTCGAGTTGCCGCAATTGAATGAGAGGCTCAGTTGTGCCGTAGACTATTTGCAATAAGTGCGGAAGCGTTCGTCGTCAGCAGACAACAATAACGACGGTTACGCAATTCGCAATTATTTGTATAGGCCGATCTTTTTCGACCGGTGCAAGCGAAGGTCGCGCGCGGTCAGCGACCGAGTGGAAGTAGGTCACACCCCTACCCCCGGCGTCTCGCGCCTCCCTCCGCGGCCGCCGCGGTGCCTCATGTGACGTGTCGGAATGCCGGGCTCCTCGCCTCGCATCTATTTTATCTATATAAATAAAAATGCATGTTTGTCTGTAGGCCCTCTATGAACTCCTAAACCATTCATCCGATTATGATGAAACTTTGGTGAGTTGTTCTGCATACGACCGCGAAGGTTCCTGCTCCAAAAAAATTTATGTTCGTATGTTTGTCCTCTACGTATTCCTAAACCATACTTTACGTAGCATTGCAACGCATGCAAGGAACAGCTATTTCTCCAATATACCTACGAAACCTCGATAATGTCAGGAAAGCGACAGAAATACCACCCGATAACATCAAGTGTATTTGTTACTCACAGTACTTGAGATTGTGAAATAACCATAGGTATATATTTGTGTGGTCAAATGCTTTTATTTAATGCTAATAAATATATTTTCTGATGCAAGTTTTGCAGTTTAAAATATAAAACGTAAGGCAGGTGTTACTTTAGTAGACACACTTATCAACACTAGCGTGAAGTTTTGTACCAACATATCTTACCTACCTACTTTCATTCATAAAGCATAAAACAATACGTTGACGCGTTCTCCGCACAAATTACGTATGAGGCAGAAAAAGATAATACTCGTATATATTAGGTACGTAAATTATAATGTATATGAAAAAAGACAACGAAAACAAATAGTGCGGTCGAGCGGCGCTAAACGTAGCGTATCGGTCCCACGTTGGAGTGATCCCGCTTATCTTGTTAACAAGTGCACACACAGCCGCCGCACGCGAGGGTGCGTCACGCGGCGCGGGTGCGTCACGGCGCGTCACACCCTCGCGCCGCGTCACGAAACGTTATCAAGATTCACGCAAATCTATAAATAATTGAACGCTATAGGTACATCTATTTTTTTACTCTCGTAGTAGTACGAATCGAACGTTGATATGACTCAGTTATGTAATTTCGGCTACGTTTACGTACTCTTACGTTTGTAGACATTTTGCATAGCGACGCAATACTGAGTATGTTCCGAATATATTCAAAAAATGTGAAATAATAATAAGAGTTGTCTGATATTTATATTTTATTTTCTAGGGGAAGGGCGAACTTCCCCTATCCCTCCCTTAAATTGTAGACCCTTGTTTTCAGAATAATCCCCCTAATACAGAAAAGCATAATATTGAAAGTTGAGAGATAATTAAGAATCTAACATTTAATTTGACTTGCTTTTGGGATTTTGTTCATGCGTCAAAAATATTTAAGCAGCACTGAATTTCAGTATTCAGCCATAGTATGTTATTTATTTTATTTTAACCCTGATGAACGAATGCTTCTTGAATTTGATAACTAGAAAATTAAACCCTCCTTTTAATAAATCCATCGTAGAATTTATTACCTACTAAATAATAATAACTATTTAGAGATATTTTTCCCAGACCGAACATACTTTTTATCTTATTTCGCAAAACTGCTAATTTGTAACTTCTAATAATTTACTTATTAACTATGAATTACCAAAACTATATTAAAGTAAATTTGTTCAAATTAATTTTGTTTAACATTAGGGCAGTTTCATATCAGGCGATTAAAGTAAGATTACCGTTAAAATTAAAATTGATTACCAAAAATAAAAGCCAATTTCGGCTACTCAAGTTAGGGTTCCTTAACTGTTTACCAAAAGTCACTTAACCTTAACCATGAAGGTTGTGCAAGTAGCTCGCTTTTTAACGGGCAAGTGGCCCCATGACATGCAACTGGGCCTTAAATAGATGTAGATAATATATTTTTTGACACTGATTCATCAGTATCTAATATTATCTATACTAATATAATATCTATACTAATATAATAAAGCGGAAGAGTTTGTTTGTTTGAACGCGCTAATCTCAGGAACTACTGGACCAATTTCAAAAATTCTGTCACCGTTGGATATGTACGTGATCCTTGAGTGCTATAGGCTATACATTATGTACCACAGGCGAAGCCGGGGCGGACCGCTAGTAATTATATATTCCGAAACATTACCGTGAACCGTTTTCGTTGGTTTTGAAAATAAGAATAGCTATACATAACCGCACAATGGCATTGGACTCGTTAAACCGGATTTTTGAAGATAATTTCGAGTCGCAAGTGAAAGTTGGCGCGTTTCGGGCGCAGTTTCGGGCGCCCGATCGAATATTATTTAACTTTCGACGGATGATGTGTGTTACGAAACACTCATATTTATTTTCTCGTGTTATGTAACTTATTAATGACATTGCTTCTCTAGTATTTCACTGGCATTATTATTCTTGGTCATTTAACATCTATTTTTGATCATTGGCGTTTACGTAACAATAAGGGACGACGAATGTAAGTAAATCTTAAAATGTAAGATTGAAAGTTTTTGTTCGTTTTGGTGGCAAATTTTTTAACCAATTCCATAATCTCAATATCGTTTTTAATAATTTTGTGCGTTGTGTTTACTTATTTCTTTCCCCACACAGGTGCGTTTTTAACGGTCATATTTGTATAACATCGTTGTTAGGTATCGCTGCAGCAGTGTGTAAGATCGGAAGCGTCTTATTATAAAACTAGCGGTCCGCCCCGGCTTCGCCCGTGGTACATATATATAGCCTATAGCACTCAAGGATTACGTACATATCCAACGGTGAAAGAATTTTTGAAATCGGTCCAGTAGTTCCTGAGATTAGCGCGTTCAAACAAACAAACTCTTGAGCTTTATAATATTAGTATAGATGTATTAAAACTACACAGACACTAACTACTAACAGATAAAGCAATATTCGTAGGACGTAAGGACGCATCTATGTGTGGGAGGCTTAACTCTGTTCCTCATGTTATGTTACGTAGCTACTCTATTTAAAAAAAAGAACGAAGGGTTTAGGCAGCGTTTTTGATAAAAGCTCCCAGGCGGCTTGACTTTTTCCGACATTTTCAACAATTATCGTCATGTTTCAACCAATTTACACAAAACTTTAACAAATTATATATTTAAACCTTTCTCGTGAATCACTCTGTCTATTGATGAATGATGATAACCCCTTGAAAATCTGTTCAGTACTTTGTAAGTTTATCACGAATATGTAAAGCAAAATTTTAAATTTTCAGATAGCTACAGCAAACATATTTTAATACTGTCACGTTTGAATCTAAATTAAATTACAGAACACAGGTATGTAACATCGAATTCACTATCGTATTCGAAAGTGACATGCGCTTCGTGAGCTGAGTTATAACTGCCGGTACTCAAGTCGAATAGTAATGGACTTCGTTCCTGACCTTACTCAGGTAAATGTCAAATATTACGAGATCTACTCATTCTAAAATTCACTTAAGGCCTAGGCCGCATTGCGAAATTTATTCGCGCGAATTTTTTCGCAAAATTCTGTGACATATGGGAATGTATGAAGCTGCACGCACATGCGATTTAAAATTCGCGAGAAAAAAATATTTAAATGCGGAATATAAACCGCGCGAATAAAATACGCGCAAATAATTTTCGCAGTGCGGCCCCGCTCTAACTCATTCTCAAAAATTAGGCGTTCCTTCTATTTTTTCTTCGTTCGTATTTAAGTAATTAACTTAAGAGTTTATGTATCTCCTTAATTACGCTAATATTACATAATACGTAGGTATATTCTATAACTACAAAATTCCCGTTACGTTTAATATCATTACATTTGCAATCATGGAGTCAAAGAAAATTGGCGTTATTTTCGAGTATGTTCGATATGGAAACAATGCGTCTCATATGGCACGCAATATATGTATCAACGTGTATGGACTCAACACTACTAACGAATATATAGTGCGTTATTGGTCCGTTATGATCATCAATCAATGTGTGCCAGTGAATAGTTTAGATAAATATTTTAATTAAATAAATATAATTTTTTGAAAAAAAAAACCGGTTTAAATTAGATAGGTAATTGGTAGATAAAAGCTTGATATTATCGTAATGATTCTGAATTATTTTGAATTATTTTAATTAAATTTTTAATTAAATTGAATTTCATTTCTAACTACTTTTTATTCTGGATATATTTTTTCAAGTTGAGAAATGATTTCCGCATCTGGATAGACCGATATTACCTACTTGTGTCATTCGTGGTATAAATATTTAATTTATAATTTAGATGAATCATTTATAATAAGTATAATGTGAATTTTTCATCATCTTTTGAATCATGGTGTAAAACTTTAAAATATGATCTCTTAATTTTTTGCAAGATAAACTTTCATTCAAAATGAACTTTGTAACAAAATTAACTGTAATTTTCTGCGAACTCTAAATTATAGACAAGCAGAGTTGAAATTATCGCATAACATAAGCTGTCATTTATTTTTGTATTTAAATATTTACAGGAATTCATTGTTTTAAAATAGACAGGCTCTGGAAGAGGAAATGAGTGCCTACGACGCCGCACAGTCGTTGTTTGCGCAATAATATCAGAAATATGTGTTTTTACTCACCATCGCTACTACATCGGGAGTCAACTTTCCGCCTCTTTAGTTTGAGGTCTTGGAACAGACTCATGTTGTCGAGGTCACACGGGCCGCGGCTGAGTGTCATTATTCCTGTGGACAAAGAAAAATTTTTTGAGTAGGTATGGAGGATTTATTGATTAAATGTTGGATAGATATTATACAAATGAATGCTTTAAATGAATTTTCCTTCGTCCAGGAAAAGTTTCTAAGTGGGATTGATTTTTTTAATATATGAAAATAGTAGCTGATTTCCGCAAAATAGTCCCCATAGATTTTTCATTTTTGATTATTCGGAGTAAGACGTAGCCTGTATCTGTCTCCAAGATGCTATCTCTGTGCCAAGTTCCGTCAAGTTCCGTTTAGACCTGAAAATGTAACACACCGACAGACAGACAGAATTACGTTGGAATTTTTACTATTAGTATGAATGCAACGCTAATTCATAACATAATCGCAAACAAACTTGAACTCTTATTACTTACGGCAACCAGGAGACATATCGGGTTGGGATACGTAATAGGGTCCCGATATTGGAGGATAACGATCGTACATAATTTCAGGAAAAATCTGTGGATTGACAATAACGTGTGCCGAGTAATTAATTTGAGATAAAAGATTTAATTTATCTTTTACGTCAGTAGAGCGTTATATTTTTTCAAAGATAAATTGCAGTTAGGAATAACAGGTTTACTCGGCATGCTGAATGCATCTAACTATCCACAAGCTATCGCGTGAAAGCATGTTTTATTCAATTTCATTCACCGGCATCGAGTACCTACGTAATTTTACGACACTGATATAATAATGAATAACTGAAATTTGCCGGACCGTAAATTCGTGCGTACATTCGTTTATAATGGCACAATAGCAACGGTCACGTGAGAATTGCCGTAGAAATGTGACGCGAAACGCATTGATGTTTGATGAACGACTCAATTGAGGCTGGTCGCGGTTTAGTTACGTCAATGCTATGCTCGTAAGGTATACGTGTTCAGTGGGATGGTCATTGTTCTGGTGAATTGGGATCAAAATATACTGAATATTACCCGCACAGAAAATTCGCTTCTTGTTGCAAAAAAGAAAATGATTTTGGAATTAATCAAATGTATAATAGAGATTTCTATCTTTTACATCGAAAAAAAAAAGATACACAATTTTTTCGGTGTTTTTATGCCTTTTCTTGTTTATTTTACTAAGTCTTAGTATATTCTATTATAGGCTATAAAATCTAGTAGTATGCATACTAAGACAAGGAAGAATAAATTAATTTTATCAGTCATTCAAGTTAAAGGCCAATGTCTACACGGACATCAAATTGAATCTAGAATTGCGCAGTATCACATACAAAATCGTATTGCGTTGTATTTTTGCATTGCTTTTACGAACAAAACTTAGATAAAGTTAGGTCACCGTTATATTAGAATGTATCAAGTTAATTTGTGTTAATGAATCAATTAAATTAAAGCAGTTAAATTAAATGAACAATATGAAATGTGCAATACCTCAGAACAAATAGGTAAATAGATAAAAATGATTAGGTTTCGTGACTTGAAGGTTAATCATAACTCTCACAGTCCCAATACGTGTGAATGTTTTCTACAAAAGTTTATATACGTTTTTATGATGTTCGTCAACAGTTCAGATTACATAAGTACCTATTGAATATCTGAAACTATACCTGCTCGTGCGCAAAATGAAAACACCTAATATGTGTTTGTATATACGTCATTTAATTTCAATACTTGTGGTTTCCGTCATAGTGAATGAATATCTTGTCTACTACACACACAGTTATAGATGGCACAGGTCCTTGACCTTGGTATCTGCTTGTTTTCTTGTCTCTTTGTACTAGTGAACTTGAGACATTTATAAATGTATGTCGTGCAGCGAATTAATGCACTTGCGATTTATTTATGAAGCGCTTAATGTGACGCACTGTTTACACGTCTATTTAATTATTATATTCAAATGCATTCTACATACTCCTACATTATAATATTTTAGCTTGTCTTAAGCATTCCGTAAAAAAATATGCATCCAATTCAATAAATACGATAAAATAATTTTTCTAAAATTTTTAAGACTCAACATACGACGTCATTACTAATTGTATAATCTCACATGAGTTATTCTTTTATGAATGATGACGTCGCGTCGTCTAAGATAGTGTAGTACGGAAGAGTTTTGGCAGTTATGTACGAGTATATAGAACTGCGCCATATCTGCACAAACTAAGTATATGCCGAAAAATAATTCGACGCCTTTTCCGCTCAAAAACATTACCGCTAAATTTGTCTCTGGTGTAAAAGAGATAGTAATAATAAATCTTTACCTGCTCCATTGACTACAAACCGATGGATTAAGTTTTCTGTCAGGCACCCTTATCTCATCAGTTTGTTGTTTAAGTGTTACTTATTTTAAGAGCCCTCTCCATGGGAGCGTCAAATCGTTTGTGAGTGGAGTCTAAAACAGTGATTTCTGCATTTAGAGAGCGAGACGTCTTCAGTAAAGAAGAGTACTAAAATGTATATACATAAATAAATAATAAATTAATTAAATAAATAAATTTTGCTTGAGATATCATGATTTTTAGTGAAAAACGGTAAAGTAAAAAGATGCAAATCTAGGTTTGGAATTACGCCTATTTTAGCAAATATTTGGCAATTTTTTACATGAACTAAAGACATTTGAAATTATTATGAAGTAACGTATGATAAGACTTCGGTCGTTTTTCAATTTTCTAGTTTCTTATATAGTTTATTTACGCACGAAGTTGCATCAAAATTTGCCCAAAAATAGTGATTTTTCAAGCGTCATAACTTTCAAAATAAATATAATTTTACAATTTTTTTTTATTTTATGGCATAGATAATGGAGATATAAATTGATATCTGGCTTAACTTTAGATCTATTGCTACAAATATTAGAATAATAGGCGTAATACGTTTGTATAGAGAAACGCGTGAGGAGAGCAGCCTTAAGAGGGGACTCGAGTGGACCTTTCTCCATACAAACGTATTCTGCTGTTTCCTTCGTGGATAATACCTCTAGAGCAATGTTTTTTTCCCAAAAAATCTATGTCTAATTAATGCGTGCCTCTATCATTTCCTTTTTTCCAAAACATAATCACTACAAGAAATATGACAATCCAAAAACCCGAAAAAAATACCCGTTTTTACTGCCGTGTTCAGACGACTATCAGACAAATTTGATAAGTTTTTAACAAAAAAGAAAATAATAGAGGCATAGATAAACTATTCCTCTAAATTTTGATACCAGAATTTTTGAGATCTGTTCAGTTTTGAAGGAGGAAATAGCAGAATACGAAACGTCTTTTCGCCAACGTTTTTGTAGGTAAAATCAGCCTGAGCTGCAGTTGTCCCTATCATACTTTACGGGGGCAGGTTGGTGGCGAGGGGGGAAGGCTTACACGTACACTAATAGGGAAGTGGATATTTTCAATATTTACACTATACAATTATTATTTTTATTTATTGTTTACCGACTTTATTCGCCCGCTACTAGGCTGCGAAAAATTAGTAAATCTTTTGTTGGTAATTCTAATAGGTAGGTACTTTCTTATAATCGGTTGCCGGTGGATATTTTGGATTTGTTTATCAATAGGTAAGTTCAAGGTTCTTATAAAACGCAAATAATTGAAAAATCCTATTATAGCGTAAAAGATGTTTTTAATGACAAAAAACCATGAACATAGATTGCTCTAAAAGTCAACAGTTCAAATTATTTAGAAATTATACATTATTTGAGATGGTTATAATAAAAAAAAATAACCCGGCTGAGTTTGTTGAGGGCTCTTCTCAGACCAGGGCGCGTTTGGAATCCTCGTAATTTTAATTATAAGTTTTCGTAGTAATTATCACCATTACCTCATTTTCATGTACTTTATATTATATTGACGTTCAAAAAGTGTATAGTGTACCTACTTTGAATAAATGAAATTTGAATTAAAATTTATTAAATCGTGTGATTGTAAGTAGGATATCGTACCTGTTCTCGGACACCTAGCGAATCACTCAGGAATGCTTACAAAATAAAAGTATTATAAGACTCAGGGCCTGTTTCATCACCTTCTGATAAGTGTCTGGTAGCTTTTGTCTTTGTCACTTGACGTAAAGTAAGAAAGTGACAAAACTTACGACTATCCGACACTTATCAGAAGGTGGTGAAAAAGGGTGTGAATTAAATAAAATTCATCTCTGAGCCAATTTGAATATCTTATCAGAACATGAGCAGTAAAAAAGTTTATTGCGCTCAAGTTTCTTTGAAAACAAAGCGATCTAATTTTGAGCTTGCACCTAATGAATGAAAACGAGTCGTGTAGAGCAAAAAAAATAGTGGCATGCTGCAATTATCACGGTTAGTTATTAATCAATTTACTATAAGATTTAGTCAGTTAGTCTTGGTAGCACTTATTTATGTTTCATAAAATACTATGAAAGTGTTTATTTTACTTTTTATTACATAAGAATACAAAAAAGGAGTAGACAAGAACTAGTTCACTATTTTCTTAAGAAATCCTATTATCGTCCGGGTGGTCAAAAACTGGTTTAGAAATTTTATTTTAGGTACTCTGTACTGTTATACAATGAAGTGTGCAAAAAATTTAAATTAGGTTTATTAATTCGAATCCGAAATCTTTTACACTGAATAAATATTTTAGTTTTCGCCCGTCAAGTTCCCACGGGATTTTGAAAAATCCGAAATCTATAGCTACAGCTGTAGGTAGATTACTCTAACAAACTTCCTTGAAAGTAGGTATAAAGGTTGGAAAAGGGAGCGGGAACGGGAACCGAAAATCCACGATTCTCTCGGGATTTGTAAAAAACCGAAATTCACGCGAGCGAAGACACGGGCAGAAGCTAGTAATTTCTAAATTATTCCTGGTCTGGTCTGGTCGGAGGCCTCAGTCATGGCTGAATACCACCCTCCGAGCTAAGCCATGCCGCCAAGCGATTTAGCGTTCTAATATGGGTTAAATAAAAACTGCCATATATACCCATCTCTTCCAGGTTAGCCCGCTTCCACCTTAGACTGCATCGTCACATCATCTTCAGGTGAGGTTGCAGTCAAGGGCTAACATGTGATTAATAAAACAAAATACTAGTGTTAATTTTATGTATTTACAAATTAAAATGAAACTGTCTGTCTGTCATTTCGAAATATCATGTACTTAACACAAAATTGTTATATAGAAACTCGGCGGTTGCTCTTTTCCAAATTAACAAAATTTGGAAAAGAGCAACCGCCGAGTTTCTTGCTGGTTCTTCTCGGTTGGAATGACATTCCGAACCAGTGGTAGATTCAATTGACTATTCAAAAGTACTTACTTGTAAAAGTTTATTTGAATAAAAAACTTTTCTATTCTATTCTATCTTGCTTTTATTACGTAAAGCCACGTAAACATTTATAAAAAAAAGGTTTTCTTTTGTCCGTCTATTTACACTATCTGTACTCTTGGAAAGAGTTGAACCTATTTTATTCAGAACTTTCACAGACAGGTAGACCTTATAAAAAGTGATGTGGTCTGAAAGTGATGTATACAAAAGTATTACTGACTTAACAAAAGTAATCTACCTATAGCTATAGATTTCAGTTTTTTCAACATCCCGTGAGAACTGTGGATTATTCCAGGATAAAAAGTAGCATATTTGTTAAGTCAGGTAGGGAATAATCTATCTCCATTCAAAATTTCAGCCAAATCGGTTAAGTTACACACACATACACACACTTTCGCCTTTATAATATTAGTGTGATAATATACCAAATTGCCACTGCCGGGAATCAAACCCGGGACCTCCCACTTATAAGATTATAGTGCTCACAACTGCCATCAGGGAGGTCGTCAATGTCGCACGTTCAATTATACTTGCATACATTTCTAAAGAAAATTTCTCTGGTCAATAACAGGTATACAGGTGGATGATAACTGGATTTAAAAGAGTAAGCTGGATTTAAAAAAGTACCTAAGCTTAAAACAACTAATATAAAATACAAATAGACTAGTACATTTTAAATTTTTTTTAATATATATTACCTATATTTTCACCCTCTCAAACTCAGTAACTCCACTAAATGGACGATAACCGGTAACAAAACCCTATTATTTTTTATTGTTGAAGCAGGTTGAGATGATCGCGATTAAAATTTTTTTTTTGAGTCGTTGATTTAAATCAATACTTACTTTTTTAATCCAATAAAGTGAAGAAATGTTTTAACCGAGTTCAAAAAGGAAGAGGTTCTCAATTCGTTGGAATCTTTTTTATTTGTTGTTTTTTTTAACCCCCGACGCAAAAAGGACAATATCAAATAAAAACACTGAAAAGAGTAAAATAACATAAATTTCGAAATAATATGAATGAATGAATATATTATACGGGCATAGAGGGAGATGCGCGCGCGCGCCGCGCGCGGGCGCGGCGGGCGGCGGCGGCGGGCACACAAATACACTACTCGTGCACACATTGATAGCTCGCTTGGTACTCGTGGTGTCGGGGCCAGAGCGATGGCAATAGTTTCTTCAAATACCTATTTTTCAAATTCCTCACGACTCGAGTACCGTCTTAAGACAGAAAGGTATTTAAATATGTATAACATTAACAAGAAATAAGAGGTACGTATACATGTAGAACCAGGCCAGCGCTTTTATAACGAGGTTATATTGCAGAGGGATTTATTGCATGCTGCGTTAAATCCCTCTTTCATAACAACACGTACCAGAAAGTATTGTTACTAAGGCTTACTTTAATATGCATCTAACGTTGACGGTTGACGTTCAAAGCTACTGCGTAAAAGATTGACGCGAAATATTCAACGGTGCAGAAATGAATTAGCAGCGTACACTTTGATAAAGTTACAATAATATGACTCACTGCAAAACATGTAGTGAATACTCCATTATTGTAAGATTGGAGTGTGAAAAAATTGCGTGACAGCTCAAACAAAAATGTATTCCATTTCTGAGTATGTGATTTTTAAAGGTTTTTTTTTTCGAGATTATGTCGTAGGAAGAAGAAGAACATGTATTTAAGCGCTAGGAGACCTAAGTCATCGGAAGTAAAAGCTTATAAGGTCGATTTATTTAATAAAGTGCACGGGCTGTGTTATGATGATCTACGAAGTATCGCTAGAACTAGGTCTAAAATGAATTACTTCTACGTATAGGTACACGTTATACTAAAATTTTTTCAAACGTCACTCCCATATTTACATGAACGCACAAACAAATAAAAATATACGAAAATTGTAACTATTTTGTAGTAGTGCCGTATATTTTTAAACAATATATTATGACAAATATAAAATTTTTCTATACATTTGCTATAAACCTCACCTCAATAATTTTACGATATTAATCAAGATACGTCTAAATTATAAGTAAAATTTAAGATCATCATCATCATCATCATCATCATGATCAACCCATTACCGGCTCACTACAGAGCACGGGTCTCCTCTCAGAGTGAGAAGGGTTTTGGCCATAGTCTACCACGCTGGCCAAGCGGATTGGCAGACTTCACACACCTTTGAGGACGTTATGGAGAACTCTCAGGCGTGCAGGTTTCCTCACGATGTTTTCCTTCACCGTTAAAGCAAGTGATATTTAAATACTTAAAACGCACATAACTCCGAAAAGTTAGAGGTGCGTGCCCGGGATCGAACCCACGACCTCCGAATAGAAGTCGGTCGTACTAACCATTAGGCTATCACAGCTTCAATTTAAGATACACATATATTATAACTCATGAGTTATGCAGGTGTATTGCATGTTATGTAATAACTCATACTATTGCGGTAAGTTGAGTTATTTACTTTGACGTATACTAAAATGTCAAGATTCAGTACCATGCACGTTACCGTATTTATTTGAAACACGGGTGTGAGTGCCACGTACAAAAGTTAATTTGGCAAAGTGTACGAAATTTAAATTGTGAGTGCAACGTTCGGAAATTCTATTTTGTTACGACAGAGATAGCTCTTTAAAATAAACGTGTCAAAGACCTTGATAATGGCGTACAAATGAAGCGAATAAAATAATTCGCGGGTAGAGAGCGTAGCGTCTTTTGCGTCGCGAATTTCGACGAGGTCGGACTGGACTTCCTTATACTGCTTGGAGGAAATACGGATGATGGCATATAATATCATCGCGATGTTTTGTAATTAATGAACAATATATGTATATATGCATATTTACCAATAAAATTTTTGTTTTATTGGCTACTTTGCCATTTTTATTGGTCCGGACGTGTGACGGAATCATTAATTGTGTCTGGTCGACTGTCATCCGATTTTCAATATTTACTTAAAAAATTCCATAAAAACATTTAGAATAAAACAGATATACACAGTTAGAATTAAGTAAGACTATTCAGTTTACTTTAGAGGTATGAGTATATTATAATTATACTCGTAAAATATTCATAATATTTGAATAGACTTACTGTTTAAACATCGACCACGTTTTGTTGTTGACATTCGAACTTAGTTGTTGGCAACCGTGCGGATTTTGTATGAAATAATTCATTTAGATCTCAACTGTGACAAAGGACTGGACTTGAAACAACTACAGATTAAGATGCCTCGGGTAAAATATTACCAAAAAGTTTTACGTTTCGAAATTTAAGCTATAAGTTTCTTGACGATTTTAGGAGCCACATTAGGTACTTTTATCGGTTTGATAATAGTAGTCAGCTAGATCGGTATACCGAGTCTCAATATTGAACAACAATTGCACAGGACTATGAAAATTTTTGACTACATGAGTCTGGGTATGTTACCTACTTACAAAATTAAAAGAATGGTCTAGTGAACAAACTTCGTCGAAGAAAGTGGAAATCGGATTAGATTTTTATTTAAATAAAAAAATATAAAGAACTCATTTTGAATTTAGATCTTTGTTTTTTTAAACGTAACGTAAAACATTTCAGTAATTTCAAACAAATAGCTGAAATATTTTATGATTAAAATATGACAAAGATATACTTAATATAATGTTAGAATAGAAAACGAAAAATTTCATTTAGAAATAAGTTTCTAAATGAAATTTTTTTAAATGAAATCGCGTAAGCGCGATATCGAAACATCGAAGTCGAAACAGCATCTTTTATTTGTCTTCAATTAGGTACCCGGGTTTGTCTCAAAGCTTGCATGCACGTATGAATTCGTTAGCGGTTAGAGGCGAGTCGGAAGTGAGACGCGGCCTCCATCATGGTCATCGGCTTATCTCTCGACAGACAGACATACAACCGCTTTCCGCCGTCCTCCCACCAACCAATTATTTACATTTTTTTACTATCCGGTAAGAATTCAAATTTATTTCGAGGTGAGTAAGTGAAATATTATTGAGATAAAAATATTTTAAATATGCAAAATATTTCATGTGGTCGCACACAATAAACTTAAAAAATGATTTAATAGATTTTTTTAATTGATTTTTCTTTGATTGATTGAAATCAGTACTGTGTGATGGCTGATATATACATTCTGCGAAGAGTGATGTTTAAAGTAGCAATTTGGTGCTAAATGCTTATTCGATTGTATGCAATCCGAGAGCAACATCTCGAAAAGTAAGTTTTTCTGCATAGCACTTATGTCTGTAAGTTAAGATTAGCTTTGATACTTTTGCATTTGTGCCAATTTGCTACCAAACACTTGTTGAAGCAGAATGTATATCGTCCAAGCTATTTATATTTTGTATTCGAACCGGCAGATGCCCGTTATTTGCTACCAAATAGCCATTCTCCTCAATAACCGATATGAATTCCAGTGATGTAGAGTGTCGAGTAGGAAACATATCGGTTCCGGGCTCTGCAATGTCAGTGCCGCTTCGAGGCCGCCCGGCGCCCGCCCGATTCGGTGTCCGTCTGCTACCTCATGCTACGATTAGTAACTAATGTTATTACTTGTCACTAATGCCTTGAGTGTAAACATTTTGAATTAGTGCTTAGTATTAGTGAAACGTGTTCTCAAAAGCGTGTAAAGTCTTCGCACTTGGCCAGCGTGGTGGACTACGGTCTAAACCGTTCTCATTCTGAGAGGCGACCCGTGCCCTGTAGTGGACCGGTAATAGGTCGATAATGATGATGATGATTAATGAAACTACCGATCTTACGAGTATTTACTTAGCGAAACGTCGCGCGCTGATCACAACAATTCACAAAACACTTGTAGCTTGCTAACCATGTAAATAGGCCATGGCAAGTGTTTAGTGACAAACTGAAACCTGTGTCTTTGTTTACGTGATATTTTCTGAGTTTATTACTGAGTTTATTTTCTGACTATGGTGGCGAAAAGATGGAACTCTGGAGTTACTATATTTATCCAGAAATTTAAATCCTATGAATGTTTCGAAATGATGTCGTGTCTACCTTTCTGATAGCACCAAGGTGTCTAAATGGTTACTTCTCACTTGTCAATTTTCAGGTTAGTACTAAGCTCGTGTAAACTTTTCATAAGTCCAGTTGTATATCAATCAGGTGAAGCTACCGTTAAAGTTAAACTTGGTCACTAAAAACTAAGCGAAGTGGGGTGCACAAGTCAGTATTCGCACTTTTATGATGGGGGTAAAATTTTGATGAGACTTTAACAAAGTTTTATTTGTATAAAGTGTAATATGTTAAGTAAAATTTGAACTTTAACAGTAAACTTACTTTAGATAACTGGCGCTGACTGTACTCGTATCTTTAAAGATACAGATCAAATCACAAGAAAAGATGGATTAATAAATCTTAAAATTTAATTGCTAAGTAGTAGAAAAGTACTTGCTACATAGTACATAGTAGAAAAGTACTTTCAACGGGATCTGTTTGGGTTTTTAGTAAACATCTGATATGCTACGAGTTATATCCAGAGCTCTACGAAGCTCTACGAAGCCCTCTATCACTCCGTAAATCAGCGTTCAGGCTCTTTATGTTATAAATACTGGAAAAACTACCCTAAATTTCGATTTACTTTTGGAGATATAGGAGGTTTTATAACAAAATCCTCAAAAACATTTTTATTGTTTTTTATTAAATTTTTATATCTCCTGATTTTTCAACTGATACTCGATTTTACTTGATATTTGCTTTCATAGTAAAAGTAATACGTGAGTTTCTTGGTGTGTTTCTTTATCAGACCAGGGAGCGTTTGGAATCCTTGTAGCTTTAGTTTTAAATTGACGTAAATACCACTTTCCCTCACTTATATAGTTCGTTCGGTAACTTAGTGTCGGTACAGGCGCAGGTGCTCTTAGTATTCTACTTTTATTTTTATTACTATTTTTCTGTTTGTAATTTTTTTTCTATTCTAACAGAATCTCCGAATAGTCTGCCAATCCGCACTTGGCCAGCGTGGTAGACTATGGTTAAAATCCTTCTCATTTTGAGAGAAGACCCGTGTTCATGAGAATATTATATTTTATGTTTATGGTTATATTGTAATAAAATACGAATATAAAAAAATATAAAAAGGAAAGATAATTTTAATGAAAAAATATGAGTAGGTATAAAACGCCAAAACCCCTTGTGCCTGTACACCCCACGTGGCATGCTTTGAAGTCACGGTGGTGTCTTTGGCAAAACACCGCGCGGCGGAGGCGGCTAGACACAAAAGGCGACCGTAAGAAAACGAACAGACTATACTGCAATATTGATTGACATTCAAGAAGTGTACAGTGTCGCTACTTTGAAATAATTCTTGGAATCTTGAATAAAAAAATTATCACAATAATTATGAGCATGGTTTTTGATCAGAAAACCGAACTGTTTACAATATAAACATCTTAAGCAGGATTTCGGCGTCGCTTGCGACTTAGCCTTCAGCGTGATGCCTTGACATTCAACAAGCACGACCGCTCAACCATTCCATTTAAAAACTATACTCACTTCCGATCTATTCACTTCCTATTTCATATACCTACTAATTATACAAAACAGAAACATTATGTTTAGGTGACTTTACTACAGCATACGACTTCCGTATGAATTCTATCTACCAATCCAAAGATTTACACATCAATTCATATTATTCAAAAGATAAATTATTCTCAACTGATTCAGATTTTAAAATCAACTTAAAAAGTATTCACGGTCGGCTGTTATTGTATTAACTGTAAAAAGTTAATAATACGTTTCGCATCAGTCAGATTTGTACGTCTATTATTTGAATACTACTAAACTAGCGGCACGCTATGATGGCCGGTTTGACACATTACAATAGTGATGTGGAATGTCAATTTATTCTCGAACAAAAAACAAATAAGTTTTGTTTTTGTACCTGATTAAATAGGTTTAATAAAACAAAAATGTATATGTTTATTTAATTTATTTGAACGAACTGAATATTTGAACGAAAATGAATATACATACTTTATATGCACACAAGAAACATATGAATACAAAAGATACCAAAAAAGGTGCCACAAAAGGCCATAATTAATCAGATTCGTCCATACTACTATTTTCACTGTCGTCACTGCTATCATCACATACATTAATAATTATATGTTCGTTTTCTATAATATTATCTATTTTCACATCTCTTTCATAATCTTCCCTTATTAATTTAACAGTTCTATTCACAACCTTTTCCCAGTCTCCTTTAGTCACATGTTCACAAGCTTCTTCTAATAATTTTAGCATTTTTTTTGTGGTAAATGGGGGTTCTGTATTGTGTCTTGCAGCATATCCCTTAATTTGAGCCCACACCAACTCAATCGCATTATACTCACAATGGTAAGGCGGTAACCGTATAACTCTGTGCCCATGTTCTAATGCTATTTCGTCAATGACGTATCGGATCTTGGTTGGTTTGTTTTCTTTTAAAAGACGTACTAATTCCGCTTTTAACATATTCATGTTTGCATCTACGCCATTTTTACGAAGCCATGCGACGATATCAGCTTTCTTTTGGGATTGGGCAGGTGGCTTGCCAATTTGCATCGAGTGGTATGGGGCGTTGTCCATAATTATAATAGATGGTTCAGGGAGGCTACACAACATTGAGGTAAACCATTCAGTAAACTTTTCTCCATTCATGTCTTCATGATAGTCTCCAGTGGTTTTTGACGCAAAAGCCATGAGAGAACCTTCGACAAACCCGTTGATGGTTCCGGCGTGACAAATTATAAGTCGCGATCCTTTTCCTACAGGAACTTTGGAAGTAGATGCTGCTGTGTCATCGTTCCAAGAACGGCCTACAGTATGGTTAGCATTAAGCCATGTTTCATCCAAGAACACAACATTTTGCCAATTTTTGATTTCTTTCACTTGCCGTAAAAAAGTATACCTTGCCATCGCTATATCAAATCTTTCCATCAATATTTTGCGTTTGTTACATTTTTTGTATCGAAATCCAATGGTCTTCAAAATCTTCGTTAAAGAACTTTCCCCACCGAAGAATAATCCAGCTTCCTTCAGTGAATGCACCAACTTTTTTCTTGTTGGATACTCCTTCTGTAAATAGTAGCCGTAAACATGTCTTCGGATAGCATCGGCATCAAAGCTATCGATGCCTACGACTGGTTTTGCTCGTTTTCTCTTTTTTGGTGTGTGAAGTTTATTTTCTTCTGTGCCAGTCTCGCCATATTTTTTTTTAGTTATCCGTCTAACAGTTCGTTGTCCAATATTAAGCGCATCAGCTACGCGTTCAACCACTGACGTTATAGGTAAAATTGGCCCTCCATTTTGAGCTTCACGATCGAAATAGTTACGAAGGCGTATTACGAACTCACGTGTCTGACTATTTAGAACAGTTCTCTGCGTACGTTCGGTCATATCGACGAAATCCACAACAAAGGGCTTGAACAGAGTCCAAATTAACGAGCAAGGGTCAACAGTAATGCAGTATCAATATTTGAAATCCAAAGCCAGGTCAAAACTATATCACAATCGCATTGAACTGACAGTTTATACTTTTCGAAGCAACGTCAATTCGAAACTGCTTTGTTTTGCATTGAGCATTGACGCGAGTTTGCCGGAGGTAGTAGTTGTGCTAGCCAGCGATCCTATGTGACGATCGTATTAGATTCCATTTTTAAAAATTTATTGATATTTTTTTGCGATTTCAGAGGTTTGTCCACATAGTGAAAATTGTTCATATTCACAAGTACATTCACCCCTTAAATGGTGCAAACTGATTTTTCTACACTTGTATACATTTAAGAAATCAATTTAATAAATAAATTTTGAGTCCTAAACCTAAAACTACATTCGATAAAATTTATGAATCTCTGCACATCACTATCGTCAATAAAGTAATACAATTATTTCCTTCAAAGTCGTTATCAATTAATACGGAACTTCATGAGCGGACAAACGTCAAACCGGCCATCATAGCGTGCCGCTAGAGTAGCGTCCTCCCACTACAATGTTTTGAAAGGAAACAGTGACATTCGGTACCTTTTCGCTTTCACCGCATTGGAAAGTGAGCGTAAAAAATGTATTTTGGCAACAGCATAATGGCGAGAGTCCGTCGACCTCATCGAGCCATAGACCATAAACAAAGGAGCCACCGTATTGTAACGAAAGTAAGTAGTCATCATAGAATACAGTAACTAGAATTACTAGGCCCCATTTCAGTGTGCTTAGTCTAAAGCGGAGCACTCGAAAACGAACTCGAAAACTATTGATCGATTTCAGAGTAAAATAGACCTAAAATGTCTTGTATTAAGGTTTGAGTTCGCCAATACATTCAGCATTCGAACAATGCTGAATGTATTGGCGAACTCAAACCTTAATACAAGACATTTTAGGTCTATTTTACTCTGAAATCGATCAATAGTTTTCGAGTTCGTTTTCGAGTGCTCCGCTTTAGACTAAGCACACATAGTACGTGTCTTAACTAACCATAAATTATTTCACAAATAGACATTCATAATGAATTTTGTTTAATTCTTTAAAACATATTTTCATCAGCGTCATCAGTTATGTTTGCAAAATGTAAAGAGCCTTTGAAATTGTTCTCATGAAGTAAGGAGTATAAGGATTCAGTTGATCTAGAAATAGTTTTTCACTACGTCTGAGCAAGCCCTTACCTAGTCACGATCGTGATTCACGAGACGATTTGGGAATGTCATGGCTAACACGGAACGGTGTTGCCTTTGTTTTGCAATATATGCGGGTTTAATATTGAAATTATTTCAGAATAGATCTGTTTGCACAATAAGACATTGAATGAATTGCTTAATTGAATTTGTAAGACATCACCTCACCAAATAACAATGAGCGTTACTATTGTGTACAGTGGTTTTTTCAATTCATTTGCTTGTAAAGTAGCATTTATTATATTATCTTATATCACGACGCTTTCAAAACTATAAAGAGGAGTATTAGCGCACGAGTGTGATAAAATATTACCGCACATTGGGCCACCTACAAAAGCTGTGCGATAGTAAGCATTATCATACATGTGCGGTAATGTAATCCTTATTAAATGTTAACAGACCCTTATGAAGCGTGACACCTCCCGCTTACTTCACTCGCAAATGTGACAATGTTGCTGACACAACGAAATTGTGAGTGAAATTAGCAAAAGACGAAAAATCGCGGCTGTTTAGTCATTTTAACTAGGTTCATACGAATGTATACAATATGGTCGCCAAACACAACAGCTATTTTAAGGCCGCTATCTTTTTTTTATTATTATTATTGTATTTTGAAGTACCATGTGGTACTAATAAATAATGAAGGCTACAACCTGTATTGAACTTACTATTTGGTACTATAAAAACTTCATATTATACATAATCCATTGAAATGTTACAATTTAAGGACCGAATATTGCATTTATTAGAGGACGCAATTTTATTTTTGGGTCATGTGTGGGGGGTCAATAGAAGCTTAACCTCAAGTTTGTGGGGTCGCCACCCTTGTCCCCCGGCCGCCATCTTGGAAAACACTTTTTTCACGATATCTCGGAAACTATGCGTCTTACAAAAAATTCGTAAAGACATAATTTGTAGAAAATTGTTTTGCCTACAAATATGTTTATATAACTTTTTGCCCTAAATTAAAAATTAAAGAAGTTATAAGCAAAAAAGTGAGAAAATTTTTATAAAATCTTTTTTGCTCCAAAACTTTTTTTTATACATTTTACAAAATCAACCAGCTCACTACAAAGCACGGGTCTCCTCTCAGAATGAGAAGGGTTTTGGCCATAGTCTACCACGCTGCAAATATTAAATTTTATTATAATAATAAATAATAAATATATAAAATATTTAATTTTATTAAATTAAATATTTTATTGAATTAAATATTTTATTTAATATATTATATAATAAAAAAATTAGATTTGATAATTTAGATTTGATAGAAGCCGTAAGTTTTGTATTGTCTAGTATTTAAGCACTTTATGGTTTCTTCCCAAACTTTATGTTACATCTATTAAAACTTGAAAATATATCTAACTACAATAAACTTTTAAATAACTTTCAAATAACTTTTTTAAAACATGGAAAATTAGTATTTTATTCCCTCTTTTTATTTAAGGTTCTCTGTTTCAGTATCATAGCAGATGTGTTTCACTTTATTTGTATTATTTTCTACAATGCAAGATAAATTACTATTTTATTATTTATTATTTCCATTAAATCTTATAGTACAAACCGGTTAAAATATCCTTGCAGTATCTCTTTCATGACGTGCTCGATACATTTGTTTTTTTCCATGCAACGAAATTCTTTAAAACAAGTTTCGTAGCATATCGTAGCCTGTCGTAGCATAGTGCAATAGCTCTACGACAAGGCGAGTTTGACTGTTATCTTTCAAAGTAACGTTAATGTTATAATTATTTTCATAATGTTTAATGTAAGTTCTATGTATTTCAAGGACATAAATCTTTCTTATGGTGTATTTATTTATGTTTTAATTTAATAATTTTTTATTGTTGATTATATTTTACAGACGAAAAGACACACAGAGATACAAATAAGTATATTAAAAATACGAGTATTAATGAATATATTTACCCATTGTAGAGGTCATCGTCTGCAGTTGCAGTGCGTGTGCGGAGGCGTCGAGCGCCTCGGGCGGGTTCTCGCCGGCCGACAGCTTGCTCAGCGCTGCAGCCCGCACATCACATAAAGTTCCACGGCTTTTAAATCACCGATCACCTTTTTAATTTACGTCTTCGAAAATTTTTGGACACACCGACTCTCAGCATGCTTTTCCGACGG
Source organism: Melanargia galathea (assembly GCA_920104075.1). Taxonomy (NCBI): domain Eukaryota; kingdom Metazoa; phylum Arthropoda; class Insecta; order Lepidoptera; family Nymphalidae; genus Melanargia; species Melanargia galathea. Next base: position 6,596,363 of record OV049863.1, read on the forward strand.
CGCGATCAGCACGCGGCGCGAGACGCACTTCCTGCGGAACAGGCACATGGGGATAGAGCGCGCGCAGCTCGGGCTAGCGGTGCAGGCGCGGGCGCGGTTTTCGAACCTCTCGATTCGGCAAAATCACGATAACGACTGCGCGCGAATGTCGTCATGTCGAAATTCGAAACACTTTCACCTAAATATTCCGCCTCCGTTTCGGCGGACGCGGGCGTCGCTCTCGGCGCTCACGCACACACCGTCCGCTCCGTCAGTGCTCAATTACGTACGCTGTAAAAATTGCGTCAGTATTTTTCGTCGTCGACCTTACGTTCGTCGAGTGCACCGCCGAAATATAGTTATCTCTGTCTCGTGCTCATTCACCGCTGAGCGGAATGTTTTTTGTTTCATTTTTTTATCTGATTCGAGGACACGCGTGTGAGTGTGCGGATTTCGATAGCGGGGTCGACGAACTGACTGAAGGGATTTCGTTAAAACTTAGCAGCAATGTTTCAGTGTTAAGATGGGTTGCAGTAATGGCTCCGAGTGCGCAGCGTGGTGTGTGTGGTCCGATGGAGGGGAACTAGTCACCGCGCAAAACTGGGTCAGCCGTATGCGCACGCGCGGTTCTTCATGACCGCGCAGCCACTGCTCCACACAAATATTATGTTCGCGTGATTTGATGGACAAATTTTTGTGACATGAATTTCTTCTCGTCATTAGAACAACAAGAATTTTGAATTGTTTTACTTATTTTAAGTTTGCATTATGCAAGTAAACGATTAAGTTCAATTACCTCGTTGTTATAATTTTGGATCTTGCAAAGAAAGCATATTTTTTAAATTTGGAAAATTAGGTAATGAAAAAAGTCACAACGAAGCCAAGCGTCCATTAATATTCGTTTAAGCGTTATAATACACACAACCTAAATAGGCGGACTGCCGCTTTTTGTCTAAAAGGTTAGGCGGGCCGATGGCACAGTTCGGTGTTGGATTACATTAAAACAGAGTTCATTCGCATCGGCGGCTATTCGTGAATATCTAGATTACTGATTCATTGTGTTAACAAAGAACACTCGATATCAAACAGGTGTATAATAGGAAGTAGCGTTTTCGCATTAATTTGTGCTTTCAGCCATTGGCAGTGTTTCACCCCAAAATTCTACAACAATTTACTTCAAGTCCATTCATGGTCATCAAATCAGATTAGTCCTTAAATCGTAGGTAGATACGATGTAATATGATGTTTTTGAAGAGATAATAAAAACGTAAAACATGCGTTAAACCGGTAGTTGAATGTTACGGCAGCAATAGTGTTTTCTTTATTTTAGAGCAATATTAATGTGTTTTAAAATATAAGTATGATTAAGAAAAGTATCTACTTAATATAAATATACGCAAGCTGATAGTGATGTTCTAGGCTCAAAATAAAACCTGTTAGTTTTCAGTAACATTATGTGGCCGTCCTTACAAAGTAGTCATTGTTATCAATTCTGTTGTAAACCATTTCTAAACTAAATTGATAGAACCAAATATATCGCTGTCCTTTGCGCAATGTTCCCGATAGAAAAGGATAGCATTATATTTAGAGCTGACAACTTAGTTTAGTTTAGAGTTCGTGTACAACAAAATTGGCATCAGTACTTATGCAAAATGTCAAAAGCGGCTTAAACCGTTATAAATAACAACGCAGTGATCATCGGCGGCATGCGCGTGCGACGGTAGTCAGGTAGACGGGGATATGTTTAGCCGGGAATAGCGCAACAAAACTAGGTTAACTATTTACTTCTCTACAAAAACACGCTTCAAGTATTGACGCAACCCGTTGTACGGCCTGTATAAAGAATGGGTGAAAACGAACCCGACATAACCCCGTTTGGGAATACGAAAACAGGAAGCTCCCATCAATTAATATGTCATCGTCTGCGCAGACTTTGCTCCGATTTTGTGAATATTTATAATTTTGGAGGTTGTAAAAATAAAGAAAAATCGCCTTCTTGTAATGCTATATGGAACTGGTTTTGGTAAAATTCAAATAAATATCATCATGCTCAACCCATTACCGGCTCACTACAGAGCACGGGTCTCCTCTCAGAGTGAGAAGGGTTTTTGGCCATAGTCTACCACGCTGGCCAAGCGGATTGGCAGACTTCACACACCTTTGAGAACGTTATGGAGAACTCTCAGGCATGCAGGTTTCCTCACGATGTTTTCCTTCACCGTTAAAGCAAGTGATATTTAAATACTTAAAACGCACTTAACTCCGAAAAGTTAGAGGTGCGTGCCCGGGATCGAACCCACGACCTCCGATAAGAAGTTGGTCGTCCTAACCACTAGGCTATCACAGCTTTTTTGAAATAAATATATTAGAACTAAATTAACAAGTGAGGTTTTTGAGAACAATATGAATGAATTGCTATTTTATTCTTCTGCCCCTGCTAGAACTGGTTATATGTACATAGTTATATGGTTCTTGCACAATAACTGGTCCTAAATCAAAAATTGTAATCACAAAAATTGTTATGCGTTTGACTTCTACAGAGTTTGTATACGAAGTTAACTCTGAATTAACTCGGTCTTTGTAGGATCGCAATAATGCTTGTTATAATTTCATATTATTTGCTACCGCTTTAGATTTTTTGTTTCAAGTTGAACACATAGGCATGCCTATGTAGCCTTTGCGACCGCCTGCGTTTTGGCGGGCACTCCCCCTTGGGAGTTGGAGGCCGGCGTGCTCGCCGAGACGCACCGCGTAAGAGTGGAGAGCCGGGCAAGGGGGGAACGCCCGGCTCCCGAAGCAGTTGGCCGAGCGCAGCGCATGGCTGCCCGCAGAATGCGGGAAAGGTGGAAGGCCGACCTGGCGGATGCCGTCTATGGCAAGCGCACCATAGACGCCATCCGCCCGGTTCTGGAGCGGTGGTGCCAGCGAAGGCACGGGTCCCTCTCCTTCCGGCTGGTGCAGGTGTTGACCGGGCACGGATGCTTCGGCCATTACCTGCACAAAGTCGCCAGGAGAGAACCGACCCCGTCGTGCCATGAGTGCGGTGCTGGGGACGACACGGCCCAGCACACTCTAGAGGAGTGTAGCCACTGGGCCCCCCAGCGCCGCACTCTGGTGGCGACAATTGGCGGAGACCTCTCGCTGCCCGGCGTCGTACTTGCCATGCTGAGCAGCGAGGGGTCTTGGGATGCTGTGGCCGACTTCTGCGAGGACGTTATCTCGCAGAAGGAGGCCGCGGAGCGGGCGCGCGAAGAGGCTCTCGACGCGCATCCGCTCCGGCGCAGACGGGGGGGAAGAAGGCGGCGGTTATTCGCCGCTCGCCAGCTTCCCTCGGGAGACGGCGGGTAGCTATTGGGCTAGCTGCCCGCCACTCGTAGTCTCCTCACTGTCTGAGGGGGGGATCACGCTGTCCCGATCCCCCCCTCTTTAGCGCGGGAGCCCCGGCAGGTGGCCGGGACGGCTGACAGACGCCTGGGAAGTATACAACGGGTTCCCCAGGCGTCCAGCATAGTCAGCAAGAGGGAGCAGCCGTGGTGGTTTTAGTTAGGGTATACCCCCACTAGGGGGGGAGTCCCACATAACCCCCGTTCTGCCCAAAGAACGGGGGTAGCCATAAAGCTTTCCACCACGAAAAAAAAAAAAAAAAAAAAAAAAAGGCATGCCTATGTAACTGTAACAAGGTTCTATAAATCTGCTAAATTTCAGAATTATTGGTTCAATAGTTTAAGAGAGACGGACAGTTTTGAGTTGAAGAGAGTTTGAGTTTTGAAAATTAATATGATATCAGTTAAGTTACCATAGTTATCAACCAATAAGATAGCCTTATAGAAACATACACACCCACACTACAATTGTATAAGTATATTTTAGACAAAAATTTCCCACCGAGAAAAACCATTTATCAGTTGACAATGTGACCATATCGACAGATCGCATTGTTAAGAGATAGTCGGTAGATAGTGCGAATTCTTTTCACACGGCTGTGGGCCCTGGCTACTGAGTTCAATGACCTACCCTACGCGAATTATTGGTATCTTCCTATTATCCGAAATAGCGTATGTATAGGATATAAAGTCATTGTCTGATAATAATTTTAAATAAAAAACTAAAAGTTTGTCTATCTGTCTGTCTTTTATTGTGCTCGCGTATCGTTCATCTAGTTGAGATGAACAGAGATAACACGGATAGATTGCATCCTGGAGACGGATATAGGACACTTTTTGTCCCGAAAAAGTGTTGTACCGGGAATGAAGTCGCGGGCATCAGCTGGCGTTTGATACACCTATAGATTTCTTTAGAGAATTCAAGAATTTTGTCTTTGTTTACTCGTATGATGTTATAAAAAAAGAAAAATAACAACTGAATGTAATGTTAATTCAGAATTTCATAGTTTTTAAAGTTAACAATATTATTTAAAAAAAAGTCTTATAAAAATAATTTTTTTATTTTAATTTTACTTGAATCTACTATACAAAGTTATTTACGAATACTAATTAAACGAAACTTTGCCATAGGTAAGCCAGTAAGTAAAGATTTTATATAAAGTCCTACAAATTAGTTTCGCAGAATGTTTCCCAAGGTATTTATTTCTGGATGGCGTAGTATGAAAGATTGGAATACTTTAGGTGCCTACTTAGCTGACCATCTATCTCTTTATACCTAACTAATCTTACTAATTAAATGAGTGTCAAAGTGGCGAAACGCAAACTCATAAAATTTTTTTTTAGTTGTTAATACTTTCGGTTATTCGATGTCTGCCCCTGGTGACTGGTGATAATCCCAAAATGCCGATAATGGTGCTAACGACCTCAACAATTCGTAAACAGCCAATAAACTTACCAAATTAACAATGCAGTATGTAGAAGTGACTTATTTAGAACTAGCCTGCTTTGCTTGCGTGGTTTTATTATAGCTACACTACAGGCTAAATGTAAGGTACTTAAATAAGTACAAAAATTAACATCCCTCGTCAACATCCTAGATGAACGCTGAAAATCGCATTGAAATCCACTAACTCGTAAATAAGAGATGTATTCAGAACACTAGCCTATTAGATATATTATTTTATGCGCATCTAATAAAATTTATTGATAATAACATTTATTTCAATGATTTTTTTGTTGTTTTTGTAACTACTCTTATACTATTCTCATACTAATTTTAGTAGAATATAATATGGTGGGAAAATGAAATTAATTACTGGATACGTATTTCGTTCGATATGCTTGTACAATGATTGGCCCAAACGTGTTGACCTCTCGAGGTCGCGTTGAACCGAAAAAGTTAATTTTAAATCAAATTTTGCCTTGATTTTAGAGTAGAAGGGGAAAAACTTGTTTCGATGTAAAAAATTAAGGTTTTTTAAAAAATAGAGTCATTAACCGATATAGTTAAAGTACTTCAAAAGGTATAAATATAATGATTTATTACTTTTTTACTTTTTTGGAGCGGCACCTAACGGATATTTGCTGGTCTGCTAGGTCCTAGTCCATTGTGCCAAAGTTCGAAAGTTAAAGAACGCCCTACCAGATATAACAATAAACAATTGTTCGATGTCAATGACATACATTACTGATATTGTAATTCGGTTTTTTGTACAGTAAGTAGTGACACTCGACGAATGAACCACCGCAAAACTCTTACCGTTTCCTTATACCAGAGGCAATGATATAATATTGTAGAAGCTCTGCGTTAAGCTCTGAAATAAAATGAATTCAAATCTCGTAGCTAAAACGCGTAATATATTGTTATGCATGGATTGGTCGTGTTATGTGTATGGCCGACACGGCACATTTCCTATTATATAATGCCGTATGGTGCGGCTAACATGTACCCCCGCGCCGCGCCGCCGGGCCAGCGTCATTCGCCTAGTTTCACAATGCTCATCCACCAGTCGTTTTCACTTTTTCGCTGTCAAGAACGCGCGCTAACGATAAACAAACTAACATTTTGGCCGTCACTGCTAACTCGATACGCAAATACAAATCGTAACAGCCAGATATCAACGAAACAATATAGCTTCTAACACCTGGGTTTCTAAGTTCTAATTGCATGAATACCTAGGCCAAGCCTACGATGAAGTTTGCCTCATAATTTGAATTCACTATCGAGACAGAAGGTTGTCCATTCGCAAGCGATGTATTGCAATATGAACCGTACTCACCTGTAATAAAATTGCAGTCAAGTACTCTAGGATTTGCTATAAAAGCCTTTATCGTTCACCGAGTGCCACGGTAGAAACGTCGAGGCTGGTCATTGACCTTTTTTGGCACATACGCTAACGAAACAAAAGACTTAATTTTAATAAAGACATTAGAGGAACCTTGATTTGTAATTGTTATGTATTGCAGTAATTCAAGTGATTACGATATTATTATTAAAAATTCATACGCATTTAACTTCGTATTTTCCTATTGGTTTTAAATTGCTGATCATTCATTTGATGCATACATTTTATGTAGAAAATAATAGATTTAAATTGGAAGTCATCATATTTTTACTGCTATTGTTACATTAGCGGTTTTAAGATAAACTTATAACAAAATGCATTCCATATTCTGCCATTCGAAATGGATGCATATGATTTTAATATTAAAAAAATGTTATTGCATGATATTGCAATAAAACTTGGTCTGTGAAATTAGGTATACCTACACTTGGGTGGATTTGGCGGTATTTGTATGTGAAATTGTAAAATCCGAAGCATTGTGTTGAGCTCAGAGAACTGCTTACTTGTCATAATAATGGTGCGATTGTGAAGGCTGACATTGCCTCTCACTGGCACACGTAACATAAATTACGCAAAAGGTCTTTACCCTTGTTTATTTGGGACAGCTTTAAGATGGTTTAATTTATAATATTAGCACTAGCTATTGAGTAAGAGGCACCATCGTGCCTCATTACTCGTCAATACTACAGTAACCTTGTGATAATCTCCCAATCGCTTTTCAATTCACGTTTAGGCAACATCACAACATGTCAGAGCTTTTAGCAGTTTTTACGATCGAAATTCACAGTTTGCTTGATTTCAACAGACCTAACTGTCGTATATGAATAGTAAGGCGGAGCTGTTTGTTTCTACATATTGTTATAATAATGTTTTTAGGAATAGGTATTTATTGTGCATTAGCGGATTTAATGTTTATAATATTATTTTACCTTCAATAAGATAAAAAGGACAATATCGATACCGTACATCACTACATAGTATAAAACAAAGTCGCTTTCTCTGTCCCTATTTCCCTATGTATGCTTAAATCTTTAAAACTACGCAACGGATTTTGATGCGGTTTTTTTAATAGATAGAGTGATTCAAGAGGATGGTTTATAAGTAGAAAAATTGGACCCGGTAGGTGGCGCTAATAGCGGGCAAGACGACGTCTGCCTGGTCCGCTAGTCTTATAATATAACAGTGTCTATATAATACATAGAAGTAGGTATTGTTAGAAATGCCAATGACAAAAAATTTAATATCTGCGAGGCTATTATTCTAGGTTGCTCTGAGGCACTAATATTTCTAGGTTTTTAGGTTGTTTTGTTTCTAACATGAGTAGTTTTTATAAAAAATGTACTTATTTCTTTAAGAAAAAATTTACAAAAGATGTATAGTGTATGCATATAGTCCTTTTTATTGAAGAGTAATTTTTTATTTTATTTGTGTCACTGCAGCAAATATTCAGAATTCCTCAGCAAAAGAAGTATTCCAATTATATGAAATATAGACACGTGATTTATTGATCGGTCACAAAGTGGGCACTGAAAGATTGAAGCGCGGCCATAAGCGGGTGCGTTGAACACTTTCGCAAGGGGCCAGCCGTGGCCCGTACATCTTTGCGTAAGCGAGGCAATGTCACAGTTATGTAAATGTCGGCACTTTGACAGCTAAACCGCGAGGTTTCCTCTTCGTTTTATATTATTCGAATTGATTTTGTAACGTTTAATTGATATGCGCTGGCAGTTCACTGTCAGATTTACTGGCAGAATCTTAAGGCTGAAAGTATATTTGCGAACTGTACGTCTAGTCTAAAATTAACAGAACCGCGCCCCTCTTTCAGCTGCATATCCACATATAGATCCTAAGTTATTTTATTTATCTATCAATGTTGAGTTTAGAAAGTTTTTACCGTTTTATTTTGCTGTGTTGTAAGTGTTGTACTTACCTATGTGTATATTTTTACTTTGAGTAAAGCTGTGGTTTTTTAAAACTTGTAGCTTACAAAATATGGATGCTCTAAATTCTCTAATAACAAGTAAGATGTGAACGGTATTTCATTTCAAAACTGTATATGTCTTAAAATGTATTAAAAAAAAAACAATTGTTCCGAACGTGGTTTGGCAAGTACACGTCTCAAGGTTAAATTAGCATCATTTATGATTTCTAAACTCAATCATCACGCCAATAGATGAGGTTAACTATCTTCTTTTTACTTACTTACAAATTACCTGACCCAACAGGCAACAGCAGAGTTAAAAGAAATGGATAAATAATAATATTAAAAATCAATATGGATGCTTGTAATGGTTTATTCACCATATTTCAATATTTCAATATATTCTTTCCTTGTGGCAGGAAACTAATGTTTTTGTGTCTCGAATCATATTCCAACCTAATATAATTTTATGATTTTAAAGTCAGAATATTATTAATTCGCTTGTAACTACCTCAGCAAATCACTCGCAGCAGACTGTAGCATAAAAATAAAATCACATACAAGGAGCATAAAGATGAATGATGTGAAAATATTTTGACAATGATATCGCCACATCACATCTGAGTAACGAGTATGATGACAAATAGTAGTCCATCTTTCAAAAATTATTATTTATAGCGCTATTAATTTGAGACAGTAGCGACAATTGAATTGGTCTAACGCGATATAAATAAGTATTTTTCGAATACATTTTATTTTAAACTAGATGATGCCCACGGCTTCGCCCGTGTGGATTTAGGTTTTTAAAAATCCCGTGGGAACTTTTGATTTTACAGAACAAAAAGTAGCTTATTTGTTAAGTAACCCATCTCCAAAACGGAAAAATCCCGTGGGATCCCCACGATTTCGGAATGCAATTCCTTACAGCATCAGGTTTGAGGAGTTGGATATGTACCTACTCGAGTTCATTCAATGATAAAGTCTTTATTTGGTACCCCCAATATCAATTTAAATAACCGACAGTTTCTGAATCCCATTAGTTTTGAGGATCAGGTCCCCTACAGCATCAGGATTGAGGAGTTGGAATCCAATTTTTTTATAAAACAGGGTCGCAAAGTTTTTCTATCGATTAAAAAAAGAATTACTTAAATCGGTTCAGAAATCTCGGAGATATCGGTGTACATAGGTAGAAAAACACAACTCCTCCTTTTTTGAAAGTCGGTTAAAAAAGTAGCCTATGTTACTCCCTGGTTAATTCTCTACTTGTATGTGAAAGTCCCGTCAAAATCGGTTGAGCCGTTCCGAAGATTAGCCCGTTCAAACAGACAGACAGACAGACAGACAGACAGACAGACAGACAGACAAAAATTTTAAAAACGTGTGATTCGGTTATGGTAGCGTTCAAATAACCAAATGAGCTTAATATGAGGTAGTTATTTCGATATTACAGACAGACACTTCAATTTTATTTATTAGTATAGATATAGATTATTCAATAAAGAGGGACTTCAACAACTGTAAATATGATTAATTTTTCTCATTATTTTAATGCAATGGTCTGCATCCAGATATGCTTGCATGTAAATATGCACTTGGAAAGTAATGATACAGTCGAAGGTAGAGTGCAATTGTTCAGCGAATTTGGTACACATTTGTGTTTTTTATGCAAAATGCGAAGAATTGCGTCTGACTGGAAGATGCACTTTATTCACTTTTGACTTGAATTCTGACTATACAAGGAAAACAACTGCACAATATGCTTTGAACAGTCGCATATTGCGAATATTGTAAGAATTTAGATGTGATTCAGTTTTGAGCGGTTACGAATAATTGAGATCCGTCGAGGGGGTGTTAGGCCGGGTGCACGCGAGCGAGTCACGCGATCACCACAGTAAGTCAGTAACACACTGACTGATCAAGAAACCGAGGAAAACGCCTTCCGGGGTGAACGGCCGTGTTGCGTAAAGCGCTCGGGGTGGCGCAACATGTGCGCGCGCCGCAACCACTAGCGACATCTAACCACAGCTTTCGTAATTTTACTGAGATGTATGGCTGAATTTTCCCGCTGTTGTTAACTCTTGCTGGATGCAGATTTATATTTTTACAACTGTGTTAAACGAAAAAGAAATGAGACGCGTTCAACTTATAATTATGAGGATTTGACAAATTTTTCTGAGTGATTCTTCCAACTTGATTTATGAGTTTTTGTGCTGTGAGTCTTGGAAAAACGCCAACGTGCACTGAATAGATTCAAGACTACGTAAATAAACACGTGTTCATTATAAAATGTTGCGAATTGTTCGTTCGCAAAATGTAACGTGAGTGACGAAACGCAACTTAATTCCTAGGTCAAGGTTTGACTTCTCTTCCAAATGGGAAAATTGCCACATACTGGCGACCTTAACTCGAGTCTGCGTGTTGCGAAACATAAACGATTTAACCGTTTTATAGGAACCGATATTCGGAACGCGTTTCTTTTAAAACGGAGAGTTGAATTTTTAATTTCAATTACTCATTTCGGCAGTTGATTTTTAAGTTATTATTTTACTAGCTTCTGCCCGCGGCTTCGCCCGCGTTAATTTCGGTTTTTCACGAATCCCGAGGGAATCGCGGATTTCCGATTCCCGTTCCCGCTCCCTTTTCCAACCTTTATACCTACTTTCAAGGAAGTTTGCTATAGTAACCTACCTATCTATAGCTGTAGCTATAGATTTCGGTTTTTTTTTAATCCCGGGGATCTGTGGATTGTACCTACCAGGGTAAAAAGTAGCCTAAGTGTTAAGTCAGGGCAAAATCTATCTCCATTCAAAATTTCAGCCAAATCACAGACACATACACACACACATTCACACAAACATACACATTCACACACACATACCTACACACAAACTTTCGCCTTTATAATACTTGTGTGATTTAGCGCGATACGAATTGATGATTTCTTACACATGGATTTGACATGGGTTTGAATTTCGGTGATAAAGGGGGTAATGAATTAATTGCTATTTTCTTTGCATTTTCTTACTAAAATTAATCCTGCTTTTTTAAACTACATAAATATATCCGGTTAGAAAGTGTCCGTATTATACTGATATTAACACGAAACTATTTATAAGTCCATTTATTTGTTTTTAAGTTACCAAAGAAAATGGAAAGTTATATAGTTATACAACGGCCACCTGACAGCCGTGAAAGGCGCATGCGCTTTTAATGTCAGTCGCCGTGGTCAAGGTTTTAAGTTTTGACTTCTTGCTTCACACGAGCTCGTTTTTTTCTTAAGTAGTACTTGAACATAACATAAATAGTGATTTTTGTAGTGATAGTAAAACAAAAATCGTTTTACTTATATAGCAAGTGGGGTTGCCTTTCGATCTTACATGTATTGAATGCGCTATAAATATTTTCTGCTAAATTTTGAGGCGCCCCGCGGCCCTACATGGGCAATCAATATGTACACTGTACAGTGTACAAAAATTAAGTGTCACTACGACGGAATGCAATTCACGCAGACTTCAATAAATTTATGATCACTGATCATGAATGCGCGTCAGAAATGTCCGTTGACAAAGGCGTGTCCATTTTTTTTTAATGTTTTTTTTTTCGGTTAGGTTTTCATTCCTAAAATAGATGATTATAACATTTTTTTTGTATAATATTAGTTGAAAAATTTATTGTATAAGTTTTTTTTTAATAAAACAAAACTCAATCGCAGAGCATGTATTGCTCTATGCTCCTACGTAACAGCAATGGCAAAGTATTTCGGGTAGCGAGCGTAGATACTCATATCTCCGCTCTCAATGATGTAAAATATACTACCTACTTGTTTACACAATCGGTCTTATGAAAAAAACTGCTTCCTCATGTTAGCAAATTACGAGTAATTCTATTCACATGTAATTTAGGGTGCTAAATAAATAACCTAATTAAAAAAACTTTTTGGCGTTAAAACAATAAAAAACACAAAGGTAAAATCATCTAGACGCTAATATACTAGAAAAAAACTGAACTGCCGGTCCGTGAAGAAAGTGACTTGGCATTGAACGAAAAATACAGTAATAACCGTGTAGAGTAGAGGTAAAAAGCTCTGAATGGAAAGCGAAAGTAAGAGCGGGTCTAGGCTTCGCAGGTAAACGTGCGAGCGGGACGGAAGATGGCGCGGACGCAACGGTACCGAACGCAATTTTTACGGTACTAGTTGTAACTTGTAAGTTCGGTGAACTTTTTACGGATACATCGTTTATCCAATGTTCGAACTTCGAAGTATTATTAATTATTTGTAATACTTTTTTTTTGTCTTTTCGTTTTGATTAAAAATGTTTTTATTAAAGAAAAAAAAATTAAACCATTAATAAGGTCAGATGCCGGATGGTATATTTCATAAAAAATCAAAAAAGTAAAAAAAAAACTGACTGATTCTGTGACTGACGCACAGCCTAAACCACTGAAACTAGAGACTTAAAATTTCCACAGAAGCTTCCTTTCACTTCCACACTAAGAAAGGATTATTGCAAATTCCATCCCTAAGGGGGTTAAATAGGGGATGAAAGTTTGTATGAAAGTCCGTCATTCTTCAAGTTATATCCATGAAAATTTATATTTAGGTTTACGGTTCAAAATAAAGAATTACGTGTTTAAGGAATTTTGGAAAAACTACCCCGAAGTGGGTTAAATGGGGGATGAAATTTTGTATGAAACTCCGTAATTTTTAAAAGTATCAATGAAAATTGGTATTTGTATTTTCGGTTAAAAATAAAGAATTACGTGTTTCTGGAATTTTGGAAATTCTACCCCCAAGTAGATTAAATAGGGGATGAGATTTATAAGAATCCAAGCGGACGAAGTCGCCGGCATCAGCTAGTAAATAATAAGACTGATAGCCATAGGTATTCCATGAAAAGTGAGAGTGACTGTTGGTCTGGGTGGTAGCGGCGCCGCGTGGGCGTATAGCGGTAACGGCAACGAGTGATTGCTTCGCGGAGTATAGTGTGCAGTTGTGCACCTCCAGTGGGATTACTGTATGTAGATTACTGCGTTTAACAATAGTGCTTTTTAACAACACAGTGGTGGCGGGTGCGACAATTTTTGCATAGATATATCTGCAATACGAATGTAGATATCACGGAGGCACTACTTTATATTTAATAGTATAATAGGTATTATGATCCCAACCGCGTACTCTAAGTACAAGACGCAAAACTTAATTTTTACAATATGACGATTTGAAATTGTTTATTATAGGTATATTATTTTTCTAGGAATGTATTAATGTTACAATAAAACTTATTAGCCTATCTAATAAGTTAACTATACTAATAATGCCCGCGTTGAATGGTGCCAACTGCCAAGATCGCTATGGTACTGGCTGCATTTCTGCGCTGAACCGAATTCAGCTATATTTTTTTACCACTATGAAAGTAGTGTAAAAGTATTTGAGCACTGCTATCATCAGTAGTACGTCACCTGGTAAGTAGTATCTGACATTCAAAGTAGAAAACGTCTTGGCTTTTGACATTACCATTTATTGTGGTACGACTTGGAACATAAAATATCGATAAGAAGTAGTAGCGGCACTAAGCTCACCGGTCAGGCGCCATAGACCCCAACCACTTTCTCTTTCGATTCTCCGCCGATTGAGGCTCTCGCACGCACGGCACACATAGACAGGTACTGCACGTTTATAATGGACCTGTTGATGTGTGCATGGTCGATTACATCACGTCAGATCGACTGACGCATCCATCGAACGAAAGGTCAGGATCTATGTAAGGTATGTATATATATACCTACATGTTCTGCGTTCACTTTCCATAAGAATATTACGAGTATATCTTTGCTTTGAGATGGATTCAGTTTCAAGATCGTTCACCTTTCATTATTGCACTCCGATATTATAGGTAGGTATATGTTGTTTATATTTATGTTAATGTAAGTCTTGAACTTTGTTCAACTGTGAAATATACATGGTCAAATATTACTTGACATTCAATTGTGCCGGTCAACTTAACTTCTATTTGTTATCACGATAGCTAACTAGCTTTTTGATGGTTCTCGAGTTGTTTATATTCTACCAGTCATTTTACGGTTGCGTGGGAATTGCGTTAATTTTTTAACTGACAACTTAAAATATATTGAGAAGGTTATTGTACGGAACCCTTCGTGTGTTAGTCCGACACGCACTTGGCCAGTTGGCCAAGTTGGTATGGAGGCCCCATACAAGAAACTTGATTTTATCGGCTTTTTTTGCTTGACCTTAACATTCGCTGTATCTTTTGAACCCTAATAGGTAGATATTTGAAGTTTTCAGAGAGTGAGTATTATTAAAGTCTCTATAACTGCAAAATAATGAAAATAAAATAAAGTTAAAATTTAAAGGCGATCCCCATACAATAAACTTTTCTTTTTGCTCTATGTCACGGAACCCTTCGTGTGTTAGTCCGACTCGCACTTGGCTAGCTTTTATGTTGGGTCGGTAGATGACTATGAGCTTGCTTATTGTAAACTAAAAATATGAGCGATAATGAATATAATTTTTTATACACGACGCGGTATTCTTAATAGCCATTTTTTATCTCTCTGTTAACTTAAACACCCTGTAGCTCCTAAAGTAATAACCTTAGAGTAAAAATGAATGGAACCAAGTAGAAAATTTTATTTAAAAACCTTTTTCAGAAGTAATCATTATGCCAGAAGTAGAGATTTTCGAGATATGTGCAAAAAACCGAAAAAAGGGACCTACAATTCAAAATGGCGGCCGGTTCCGCACCCCCCATATGGGTTTCGGATATGTTATAGAGGAAGGCCCAAAGAACACTTTAGGCCAAAAAACTATAAGACTTTTTATTTTTATTTTTCGTAGATTGACTGGGCTAATAGGTAAAACTTAATAATGTTCATAATAATGTAGCTTTTTGTTTGATAAAAGACTCAATATAGCTCTCTAATAAAGGCACATTAACCAGTAGATCCTTGCAAGGGAGAGGAAAACGCGAGTTATAATAGATTACAATTGTCCGTGACTCCGGCTGCATTGTCGTAACGGTTCAGAAGCAAGGCCGGCGCTGCGTGGGAAATCCATTGCCCTTAGTTATATTAATAACTAACCACTAATACGAGTATCATTTTGGTTAAAAATTATTGAGCAAGTAAGTAAAGTTAAACTAGTGTTTAAACACAATTCCGCTAGCGGACAGTTTTGAAAATCTAAACAGTGTTTACTGTAAGGTTCTTTAGTTTAATTTTATTTATTTTGATTGATTGTAACCAGTCACTAGTGCACTATTATTTATTACATAATCGTAGAAAACAGAAGTTTGAATGTTAAGATATAATAATTTTCAAAAATTATTTTTGCGAAAATTAATTAGCTAAAGAAGTGTTGAAAATGAGTTTAGTAGGTACATAAACTAAACTATCGCGAATACCGAATATCCAGATTTAATTTAACGTTTGTATATTTCTCTACATCACCACATTTAATGACATATTAATGCACAATTAAATTGAAATGTTTCACTCTTCTCTTAAACTCAGAAAACTAGACACGTAATTTTCTTAATTATACGTACCTACTTTAAGGTTTGCTTATATGACTACAACTTTTATTTTTCGTATAGTGCTTAAATCAGCAAACATAATATACGGATCCACTATGAGTCAGTATGATATTAGATGACGATTTTACGACTACATCATCATTGACCCTAATTTCAGACTGCCGCTCAGCCAACAACAGAACTAAAATGCCTACTGTCTATCGTTTTATTCCTTGCATATTTTTACGTAGATATTTTAACATATTCTTATGTACTTATATTAATATTTATTATATAAACTAGATGATGCCCACGGCTTCGCCCGTGTGGATTTAGGTTTTTAAAAATCCCGTGGGATTTTCTGAAATTTTCCTTTTGATTTTCCAGAACAAAAAGTAGCTTATCTGTAGAAACCCGTCCCCAAAACGGAAAAATCCCGTGGGATCCCCACGATTTCGGAATACAATTCCTTACAGCATCAGGGTTGAGGAGTTGGATATATACCTACTCGAGTTCATTCAACGATAAAGTCTTTAATTGGTACCCCCAATATCAATTTAAATAACCGAAAGTTTCTAAAACCCATTAGTTTTGGGGATTAGGTCCCCTACAGCATCAGGATTGAGGAGTTGGAATCCAAATTTTTTATAGAACAGGGTCGCAATGTTTCTCTATCGATTAAAAAAAAATTACGCAAATCGGTTCAGAAATCTCGGAGATATCGGTGTACATAGGTAGAAAAACACAACTCCTCCTTTTTTGAAAGTCGGTTAAAAAAGTAGCCTATGTTACTCCCTGGTTAATTCTCTACTTGTATGTGAAAGTCCCGTCAAAATCGGTTCAGCCGTTCCGAAGATTAGCCCGTTCAAACAGACAGACAGACAGACAGACAGACAGACAGACAAAAATTTTAAAAACGTGTGATTCGGTTATGGTAGCGTTCAAATAACCATATGAGCTTAATATGAGGTAGTTATTTCGATATTACAGACAGACACTTCAATTTTATTTATTAGTATAGATACTGTAGTTTGTTTACAAAATTGCCGTTAAACAAACGACAGTCTGCCTCTCGGACTTCCAAATTAGGTAATAGAAATGGTATAGATTGACCAGAATCTCATGAAAAATACGGAAATGAAATTCCAAAGTTAGCAACATTACGGCTGCCCTAGCGATAAACAAAGTAACTGACATTTTTTTGTGAAATTGACTTTTTTGCATTAACAAAAGTTTTATGTCGAGTAGTTTTTTACCACAGTTTAATATTTCAAATAACTTGAAACCGCACACACTAACCCGGAATATAAATGCAAAAACCAAGTAAACAACAAGCACAACACAAAAACAAAGTAATTGGATGTTTATTACTTTGTTTTTGTATTCAAAATGCAGTTGTTTGATTTTTCATTTCGTGAAACGATCCCAGGTAAGGTGTTCTGAATGTAATTACTTTGTTTATCACTAGGGCAGCCGAGTTAACCTAGTGTTGCTCACTACAAAATTTAATTTCCCTATTTTTCATGAGATTCTGGTCAATCTATACCTGCGTTCTTTAATATTATATTAGCACATGTGTGACGCTATGATGACGAACTCGTCTATGTATGAAAATACGTCTGTTTTTAGGGTTCCGTACCCAAAGGATAAAAACGGAGCCCTATTAATGTCACTCTGCTGTCTGTCCGTCTGTCTGCCTGTCTGCCTGTCTGCCCGTCCGTCGTTCACAGGTCTCCAGCTCGTAGACTAAATGAGTTACAAACCTGAAATTTTGGTATTTGAGGTAGAACGTTGACTCAAAATCAAAATTTAAACGACAAATACTGAAAACAACGATTCATAAAGTAGTTTGTATGCTGTGACCGAAACAAATGAACATTTTTTGGGTTTTTTTTCACGGTTTGCTGCGATGTCTAGCTCGGAAATTAAATATTTCTTACATCCAAAATATTATGTTGTTCATAATTATGTACGGAACACTAAAAGAACGAGGCCCGACTCGCACATGGCCGGTTTTTACAAGAACGCAACATTTTTTATTAAAAGTGCCAATATTCGGTGAATATTGAAGTATTTCTTAATCTAGTCTAAGTGAACAATGAAGTACATAATTATTATTATTCTAAATATTCCCCGTTAAAATTAATGAACCACCTCCTACTAGATATTTTCATAGATAAACGTATGATGACGGAGTCCAGTAAACCTTGAAATGTTGACGTGGGATATAAACCTTTGGATACATCTATACTAATAAATAAAATTGAAGTGTCTGTCTGTAATTTCGAAATAACTACCTCATATTAAGCTCATATGGTTATTTGAACTATACCATAATCGAATCAAACGTTTTTAAAATTTTTGTCTGTCTGTCCGTCTGTCTGTCTGTCTGTTTGAACGGGCTAATCTTCGGAACGGCTGAACCGATTTTGACGAGACTTTCACATACAAGTAGAGAATTAACCAGGGAGTAAGTAATATAGGCTACTTTTTTAACCGACTTTCAAAAAAGGAGGAGTTGTGTTTTTCTACCTATGTACACCGATATCTCCGAGATTTCAGAACCGATTTGCGTACTATTTTTTTTTATTCATAGAGAAACATTGCAACATTGTCCTATAAAAAATTTGGATTCCAACTCCTCAATCCTGATGCTGTAGGTGACCTGATCCCCAAAACTAATGGGATTTAGCAACTGTCGGTTATTTAAATTGATATTGGGGGTACCAATTAAAGACTTTATCGTTGAATGAACTCAAGTAGGTACATATCCAACTCCTTAACCCTGATGCTGTAAGGAATTGCATTCCGAAATAGTGGGGATCCAACGGGATTTTTCCGTTTTGGGGACGAGTTACTACAGATAGGCTACTTTTTGTTCTGGAAAATCAAAAGTTCCCACGGGATTTTTAAAAACCTAAATCCACACAGGCGAAGCCGTGGGCATCATCTAGTTATACATATATTTGGTACATTGTACGTATTGGTGTATATTTCTCGAAGTCCTCGAGGTTACGCCAACGAAACAGCAGCTAGGAAAACAAAACGAGGTACGTACCCTATATTCGTAATATTATAATACACACAAACAGGTAGATAGTAAAAACGTGCAAGGTTCATGTCTGTGTTTTGAACTAAACAATTTTAATGCACGACTCTATCGAAGCACTATATTAAAACAATCGAGCAAGCCATGTTTTGATTATTGAAGTCTATTTATTTATGAATTTTGATGAATTTCATCTCATTAAGTTTGGATCTTTATTTGAGTATAGTCACTGACGGGCATATATTTTATTGTTTATATACTTAATTAACTCTATTTATACGGTAAAAGTATACTTTGAAAAATTTAGAGCTATTTTTTAATTTATTTTCTTCAAAGTTGCAATTATAAAAGTAGATATAAGTAGGTACTCGTACTTAATTTTAAAACTAATCAAAAATTTTAAAACGCGAAAATTCTACTGAGTTTTTTTTTGTAAATTTTTAATGAATTAAATAGTACCTAGGTATTTGTAATAAACTGTTAAATGCCTGATATAATTACATACACTGATAGTAAATTGGGATTGTATTAAAATTTATTACATGAACTTGGGATCTATCTACGGATTATAGAGACACTCTTACTCACTTTGACTTATGTACATTTGTGTAACAATGCGTAAGTACTACGCATTATACGAGTAAGTAACAGAAACTAGGGCACATTGTCATCTTATATGCAGCGTTATGCAACCACCACACTATCACATGTCGCAGTGCAATTTGCGAAAGTGTTGACATGGATTGTCAAAGATATTATCCTGATGTTTTCGGATCCATGTCTATTATATTTAGAAGCTCAGTTTTTGTCAGCAGGGCTGCCTGATGTTAACTATATCTTTTTCCCATCAGTTTTGAGAAAAAAAAAACTGGAAGTAATGATTAAATATTTAAACCATATTATGTTTATAATCCACAGGGACTAGTTATTAGCTTGAATATCGGATATATGACGCAACGATTTTAAGATGGAGGTCAACATCTTTATGGTAAAATAAAATAGGCAGGAATAATGAATATGGTTTGATAAATAATTCTCTTTTATGATATTAATTATTCTTACATAAATATCTTTGAAGTAGGTATACAAAAATATTAACTCATTTCTATGTACCTAAAGCATAGCTGCGGTGCAACGTAAGGTTAAATTCACCTGCGTTGATATATATATTCGTTTTGCATCAAACTTCAAATTATTCTGGATATATAGGATCCGGGTATGTATATCTACCTACATTGTAAGGCGTAAACAAATGTTGATAAATTGCCACGACCTCAAACGCAATTTTTGTACCATTTTCCAGACAAAGCTCACAAATCGCTGAAACTACATTAAACATAACACGAACGGAATTTCACTTGTATTTTATCGGCCCGAATTTGAATAAATAAACGTTAGAAATCCATTACATATATGTATCCGTTACGTTTAGGAATAAAATGAATTTTTCAACGTGCAGCTCTATTACGCACCTAGCTCCAACAGTATTACAATAATACATTCCTAGTGACACTGCGTCACCTTGCCAGCGTTCGTTGACGCATCTACGTTTTGTCCAAGTGACCTTATGGTTATTGCGTGTTAGACTAACTAATAACTACATCCAATCTTTGCCGTCCCGCTCGCTCTAATCTCCGCCGCGATGAACGTGATTGAGATAGGCAAATTATAAAATTTATCTGTGTGTGTTTACCTTCGTAAAGGTAAAGTGCGGACGGCGCTAACAAAAATGAAGGGCTTAGTTACTTTGAGCGTTCGAAGGTAACTTGTATAGGTTACTAATTATTACCAATGGCCCACGCTTTTAGAGTTTAACGATAGAGGAGGCTGCAAGATCTAATTGTACGAATATATTTGTTAAAACGCCATTTGTAACTTTAGACGGTAAATAAAGTGGATGCAATGATTTCAAAGATTTCAAATGGCCTTCACAAGGTTATCCTATAGGTCCTATTCATATCTAAAGCGAAATACAAGTAAAAAACTCGGAGTTACTCAAAGGTAAGCGAAGGTCTTCTTACAAGTTACAACGGCGAAGATTTCAGAACAACTTTATTTGATGTTATCGTGCGTTCAAGTTAAAAGTTCGGCATACACATTAATCTGCCAAAATACGGACGTTTGCCTGTATATTCTGGATGAATTTGTTCATGGTTCGTTAGTTAACTTGAAAAGTTGCATTGAGGCTTTTGACGTCTCACACTTGTTAGTTAACTAGCCAAAAACTTATACTTGTTTATAGCTTAAGTAAAGCTGTATAAGCTCTAAAGGTGCTGATGATGCATCAGGGTTTTTGGAAGGAAGGTGGGAAAACGTTGGAATATTAGTTATAGTCCAGCAGCCACCGCCTGTTTTTTTGTGACGAAGTTTTTCGTCTGTGAAAATTCTCGATGGAGATAGCTACTGTAGTGCGCAAGTGTTAAACATTTCGATTCGGAGGTGTGGGAAAACGCACAACTTTTGTAGGACTATGTGACCATTTCATTATACAAATATTTACTAAGCTGCATACAAAAAATCTGCTGGTTATTAATAATTTACTGCAGCGTTCTCCACTCCTAATATGTCCAAATAATGAAGTCATAAAAATTATTAATAACCAGCTGATAAAAAAGTGCATGTACTTCAGGATGCAAACTATTTCGTTGCCAAATTTCATCGAGATCCATTCAGCGGTGGAGCTTTAAAAAGGCAACAGACAAAGAGACAGAGTTACTGTGGCATAACATTGTATTTGTTCCCTATGTATATAATATATATACTATTTATTGCATTTAATGAAATTATTAGTATTAAGTATTATTGTGTGTATATATATAGTGTGAGTAAATGTGAGTGATATCCAGACTCCGGGAGCTTTGAAAAGAAAGACTGCAATAGAGCCTCATCAACCGCTGCAATTTTACATTTCCGCTGAAATATTTTCTCCCTAGTTATTTAATTATAAAAATAAAGTATATTGTGCGGGTAAGTGTAATATTAAAATATTTTTAAGTACAGTAATTTCGATGCTTCATAAGCTAAGTCGTGAAGCACGAAGACATTGTTTAACTCTAAACAAACTTCGCTTAGCACTAAACGCTGACGGGCGTCGTAAGGGCGTGACGTCACTCTGCTTTGCATATCCTTTCTCTAACTTTCACTGTCCTTGAGCGCATAAACTGCAGCGCTGTCGGAAAAACTCAAGAAATTCTTTATTTATTCAAGCGCGTGGTAGATACAATGAAACAGGATTTTAGCAAAAATGTGACAAGGATAGATTTATTAATTTGTACCATGTACCGAGAAAAAGATGACAATAAGGCAAGTTGCTCGCGACGTGACATGAAAAATTATTAAAAAAAAAATGAATTCTCCACGTCTTTGGATCTTAAATTATTGTAAAAAAGTAATTAATTTTTATTCTATTATGTTTATAAATAATAGAATAAAATTAATTACCGTTTCCGATTAAATTAAAAAATCTAATTTTGGAGTCTCTGGATTTCTTTCCTAGAAGAAAAAATTGATTTCAATCACGATTGTATTTCTCAATGAATTTATAGAAAGGCATCGTCTTTATGGTTTTCATCTTATGAGTTACTAAAAGTTGCATAATTTATTTATCAATATATTGCCCGTTAAATATTTTAAAGCATCTGTTTAAAAGTAAGTAACAAACAATATACAAGTTTATAAAAATTAATGACAGTATTTACCTACTTTGGTTTGGTTAATAACTTAATAATTAAAAACTCATAGGTATCTGCAAAATTCTCTGTATCTTTACTTTCACGAAAATTTTGGTAGAGTAATTATTATTATACCGGGCAACGGTATATTATTATTAATGCTACATCTGATAGAGTAATTACCAGAGGAAGATTAAAATCGATAAAGGTCAGTACTCGTCGGTAGGTAAGTACGTATTCAGTCGATAACTACTCATACAAATATGTACATAACGATTATTATGGAATGCCAACATATTATATAACAAACCGGTGTATCAATCTACAGAGAAAATTTTACCATCAGTCAACCAAACAAAACCACTAAAATCTGCGATATCGCACGCATGTATCGGATAGGGATCTTATCCGTGAGAGCAGCGATGCTGACCTAAATTCGTGAGTTTTGAGAGAAAGTACTTTTAAATGCTAAATGAGAGTGGTTCGATCACGATTCTACACCTATTGTGAACTGTAGTAAATAACCTACACGTTCAAAGTTCGACTTTAAATAGTAGTTAGTTTGGGCGATTTGTCAAAAGTTGTTGGTTTTCAAAATGAAATTTGCGTGGTAAGTACCTAGTTATTTATAAATACTTCTTGTTGTTAATTATATGGCTAAATAGATATAAGGCTCAAGGCACATTACGAGAGAAGTAGTGATGCGACGCGTCTTTTTGTAAAATGTAGCAAAGGAAACTGAGCTCATTTTAGGCTTAGCTCCACTGTTTTAGGTACATATTTAAGAAAACCAAATAAAAAAACTAAAAAAAGTCGATGAATGTATGCATTCGCGCCCTTTTTTAATTTGGTTTCATACTTTGTTCATTGCAAACAAATAAATGTATGAAGGCAAAACTAAGTTTACTTGTAACTTGAAACTTTGAAGAAATGAACAGTTCCTCCATTCGAGTATGTCGCAATGTGCTTTGCGATTGCCGATTGGCATACATGAGGAAAAACAATAAAATTTATAAAAAAAAAAATTAAAAAAGTTTTTGGCACCAAAACCTTGTTTACTGTTATCTATATGTAGGAATAGTGCAGGAGACAGGTTGGCCAGCAGATAAGTGATAACCCAAACTAAAATGCGAACGAAGCGATATGATAACACGTCAAGCTGAGGATGCGGAGCGTTGCTACAATCGTTAGATAAACATATGGGTCACTGAACCGACCCAGATTCAGCCGCGGCCAACCAGTGTACGCGTTCAAGTCAAAAAACTACGCAAACACCAACACTTTAATCAGCACACAATAGGTCGTGTGCGCATATAGAAGCGCGCACCTACCAGTTAAAAGTATTACTAGACGCACAAACGCGGCTGGAGCGAGTCCGCCGTTTCGCACCAGACGATCGGACCGGGCCATCGGACCACCTATCAGATTTAGAAGCGAAGCTGCTTCAGAAATTATATCTTTACATTTCTTCGCACAACCATAGGTTAAAATAAATGCGTTGAATGCTTTATCCAAAAAATGAGCCAGCTTCTCTGTCATCTACAAATTGCAGTGAAATGTGTCGTTATGAATTTATTGGCATTAAAAAGAGCTGTTTTTCTTTAATATGTGGTATTTAAATGACGACAAAATTGACACAGACTATGTATCCTGAAAATTACGAAGTTTTGTCCGATACTACAGCACCATCGGATCTTGTGCGGAGCGGACCAAATCCGAACCACAACCATGGACAACGGGCACGAAATGTGTCCGCTACGAACTGCCCGCGCGACCGGATTCTGTACGGACCGGATCAAATACGCTGGCCCAGCCGTACAGAATCCGCCCGTCTGGTAGCACTATTAGATTACTACGAGCACAATCCTCACTCGAAACCCACACGAAGTGTGTCATGTATCATGTACCTAGTTCTTTTAAATATAAATTGGGCAGAAAGTTTATCAACAGAAATTATATTGCGAATAATAATAATTATTATTTATTAAATCTTATTATTGTTCCTTCGTGTATTATATACTACAAAAATAAGTAACCAATCTATACTAAACTAAAATGACAGGTCTAAATCTATTCCTATCTCTTTTAAAATGCTTCCTGCGGAAAAGGATAGCACTATTTTTTAACCTGTCAATTTTGTTTAGTTTAGAGTAGGTTTACCATGGAATTAGCCACAATATTCGCCGTGAATATTCGTTAGCGCAAAAAGGAGATCTCGGGGACTCGAAACGATTGTATAAACCAATGAAATATAGACCTTGTTACTTTATGTTTAGATAAGAAACGCAACAGCAAGAGACGTATGCTATCTCTCTCATAACAGCGGACACCACCATGACATGTACGCCGTACGGGACAACTTAAAGCGGATGAAGATGTTTTCACGCTTACCAAAAATATTACATCTGCGCCAATAAAATATCAGACTTACGCCAACGCGCATGCCACGTTAGTTAAATTGAAGAATTTCACTAAGGCCTTAGAAGGCATTAAAATGTCATGTTGGTACACTGTACTACTGTTGAATATTTTATTTAGAAATCTAATTCCAAACCAGCGGTAATTTAACTACCGAGGGTCATAATTCAAATAAGATATGAACGATTCTATGTAGAATCAACACTCCAAATCTTGGAAGTTGCATGTACAAATGACGATAAGAATTTTAAATCTTTTTTAGTAAATTAAAAAAGCTCATTCTAAATAATTATACATTTACGAGACTTGTGTACAATCAGATTTATATTTTTAAAAACTAGCGGACCCGGCGTCGTCCTGCCCGGTGACATACAGACATTAGTGCCACCTACCGGGTCCAATTGTGCTTTCAATCCATCCAGAAACCCATTGAAATATACACACAAAATTTCATCCACAATCAGTCCAAACGTTTATGCTGAGTTAGGTAACAAACACACGTACCTACAGAAGAATTATGTAGTTACTTAATTAAGATATTTGACTGTAAGTAATACGCATGGCATACGATGACGACGACTTTAATGTATTTAACGTAATATTCGCAAACTGTGTTATTAGATGGCGCCACTAGAGTCTTAATTCAATATGGCCGCCTATTCTACTCACTGGTATAACAACGCAGCTTATCTATTGGATGTGTATCATTATGGACCTTTGAGTCCTCAATTGCAATAATAATATTTCATTAAAATAAGTATGCGACAACGAGTTACGAGTTACGACTAAAATATTATGTGTGGCGCAGAACATCTACAATAGTAAGTTCTTTTTAAATGACGGATTGACTTCAACAATAAAAATAATGTTTATAAAAATAATAAACGCTCTATGTACTTAATAGAGCTTGCAAAATTTAAAAAAACATATAAAGAAAATTAAAGTATGTATCAAATTTAAAAATAGTTACCTAATTAAAAAAATCAGATTAGAAGTCAGGAAGTTAACGTATGTACATAAGTATAAAGATGACAAACAAATGATTTACAACCACTTTGATAAAAATAATTCTACAAAGTTTATATTAAATTTTTTCTACAAGTAGGTATTATTTAATAAACTAGCCCATTAATGATCTTGAGAGTGTACCTATATTATACTAAAAATATAAACATCAAAAACAAATAGTTGCGAGTGGTGTGTGTGCGTGACGCCTTATCACAAACATCGAAGAAGAAAACGAGACAAGTGCATGCCGACGTGAAAACAGAATAACATAAAAGCTTTACAAGTTGTACACATCATCTCACCGTAAAACATATTCATAGGCCCCACGATACGTCGTCCACTACGATTCATACAGTCCATTCAGAACGAGATATGCCCCAATGAATTTTCACTCATGTGATAGTCCATCACTGGGTGTCATACGTTAGCGCTACTAACGGCGGTGGAAAGCGAGCGAGCGTGCTACAGAGCCGGAGTCGCGCTCGCAGTTGGCGCCCGCACGGAAGTAGGTTAGTAACTAAAGTTTTGTTTGCGTGAGGCTGCGGCGCGCCGCGCGGTGCACTCGCTCGCTAGGCGCGTCGCGCGGCGTCGCTCCCTCCGGCCACTTCCCCCCCTCGCCCCTCGCCCCTCACTCCCCTCGCGCCCGCGCATCTTTCACTTTCGTACTTAACCGCCCGCCCTACGGACATTGTTGCACCCTCGGCGTAATACCTCCTTACACTAGCTTAATAATAATAGCTTAATAATATTCTACAGGTTACTTCTTAACTGACTATAATATGAGCGATGCCTCTGTATTATATTAGCATGATGTTTAAGATTGACACCATAGTATTAGGTGTTTACTGAACATGAATTCTAATGGTTTTTACGATATATTTCTTTCAAAAGGACTATTTCGATTCGTCTTTCTTCACAGGTTTGATATTATGACTTGATGTCGTTCATTGAAGAATCAGCAGCCTATCACAACATAACTTAATGTCTGGTGAACAATTTTATTACTTTTTAATTTGTTGCAAATATAATATTTAATGTAAGTACCGACTATTCTATTTGCAGAGTCGTTAACACATTGTAATTTATTCTTGCCTCGATACAGGACTAATAGCGCTTTGTTAACCTAGGCTCTGTAGCTTAAGCAAGTTTTAATACCTATCATATAAATGTTAAACGGCATAAAGGAGAATAAACAACATTTGAAAAACTTAGAAAGTCATAACTCGTCTAAAGCTCTATTAAATGATCATTCATCTCTATAAAACGTCGAGATCGTATTAAGATAAAGCTAGTTGCATTGAAATGTCAAAATTAATAGGCAACCAAAACAAAATAGCGCGCAGCGTGATTCGTATTGCCTCATGATTATGCTGGAATTATTTTCGATAGCGATCTGATCGAACAGTACGCTGAATTTAATTCGGTGTCGAACAACCATTCGGTCTGACATTCGGACTCGGCGTTCCCTGTGTCGACTGTCGAGTGTCGAGCGGTTAGAGGTACATCGCACGCATTCGCGGAGTGCTCATTGTCGATGGTTATGTAAGGCGGAGGCCGCGTCGATGCCGCTGCTTGGAGTCAACGGACGGCATTGACACGCGCCCCGCCGCCCGCGCGCCCCGCCCCGCGACGTCCCGCGCCGCTGCTGAAACCAGCAGCTGCGAAATTGGGTCACGAGCTACACCGCCACACGTCCATACCAACCATCGACCGAGGACCTCCGAGTTCACGAGCTCTGTTCGCCTAACACCGAACGCATCGCCGACCGCCGGGCTCTAATGAAACTGGCGGAGCGCAAGACAACGACGAGTGAAACAAACCTGCCATTTCAACAAACTGTGCGGTACGAAGTGAAAGAACGTGGAAAGTTTTCGAAGAGTAAGCGCGAAATATTTGTTGATTTTACTGTAAGCATGTTTTAATTATGTCAAATGCAACTTCACTAAGTAAATAATTTGTCACCTGCGCATAAATTCTTATTAGAAAATAAAACTGATAAATCAGCGACAAACTGTTACTATACGCGTTCGTTTTCTTAGAATGATGTGTAATCGTAATTTTCTAGTAAACAAGTGTACTATGGAATATACAAAGTCAACAGTTTCTAATATCAATGCATGAAAACGGAGAAGGAAAACAGCAATGCGCCGGCATCGAACTCTCGAGTCAACGAACGTCATTGAAGTCTCCCGCCGCTCTTTATTTCACTCTATGTCGTTTTGATAGAGTCTAAAACGGACTGGCGCGATTGCACAACCTAGCCTTGGCTCCTACTGGCCTGGCTGACTTAGACATTCTATCTAGGCGCACGAAGTGCGCCAGGCCAAGTTCCTCCGGCCTTGTCGCATGAGTGTGTTATTTACACGATCCATTTCGAGCTGTTTTGACCCCCCTCATAACTCTGGTTCGCGGGATAGTAATGCTACGAAATTTGAAATATAAGTTAAACTCGTGGATGTGATGATAAATTGAAAGTTTCAAATTTTCAAGTTGAACCGTTTCTGAGATACAGAGGTTTGAAAATCACATAAAACAAGACCTACTCACTGACTGATCAAAATTATGACGCACTTCCCGTGTATGTGGAATGTTGAAATTTGGTAAGAAGATGAGTCTTAGTGTGTATATGAAGGAAAAAATCGAAAAATGTCCAAAAGTTGCATCAGACAATGACCAATTCAAAGATATATAAAAATCTGTCTGTTCCCACATCACACAAAAAATACTGAACAAATTTTCATTTTGTTTTAATAAATGTATTTTACTTTATTTGAAGCTATATATGGTTTTTGTTTCATCGAAATCGGTGCACTATTTAGGGAGATGTGACTTTTTAAGTTTTCTAGCAAGGGGCCAATCTTACTGGTCTTGAGTTCTAATAAAAAGTAAAGTGTAGGTAAATAATAAAACGCCAAGAGGTATATTTTTTTATCGAAGTCGCGGGCGCGACTTCGTCGGCGTGGACTACACAAATTTCAAACCCCTATATTACCCCCTAAGGGGTTGAATTTTCAAAAATCCTTTCTTTGCGGATGTCGTACGCCACATTAATAGCTATCTGTGTGCCTAAGCCCGTTCCTTCCAGTAGTTTGAGATTCGTCTTTGCCAATAAAACCAGAAGCGCGATTTTCTTAATAATTTTGATAAGCAACCTTGACCCAAGTCAGGAAATGGATGGGTGGCCGACTTTGGAGGTTTGGAGGAGACTTTGGTGTCCTGTTGATTCCGGCTACTAGGTATCACTAATATCTAATACTATTCATTAAACTTAATGAGAGTCAAATACTCAAAATCTTCTCTTAGTTAAGCCGTATGGTTCTAAGTTCTGAAACTGACCACTGAGTGGAAATACTCTGGAGTGGAGTTTCTGTTATCTGTGATTTTGACAGACAGACGAACAAAATAAAAATTCACCCAATTAGAACAGAGAAAGCGACTTTGTTTTATACTATGGATTGAAGATTAAACCACATCTAATCAGACCGTAAAATGTGATAGGGTTCTATTCCTAATTATACTGAAGCGTAAGAGAGAAAAAAGATTCGATTATAAGCCATCACAACTTCATTATACTTATTGCATTAACCTTGAAATACTTAGAAAAAAGGAGTGAGATCCAAACAAAAACATTTCATGTGAATAATAAGGCCAACTTCCTATCAAAAAGTTTCGGCCATTAAAAGTACTGATATCGAAAATTATGACCAAGTCCTTTGCTAGGCTCGATAAATGAAACCATACAGTTTTAGAAGGTATATCTTCTTCGATCACCCTCAAGCTGTCATACCATTCCTAATGATCCTGTTAAAATATTTTTAAATAATTTATGTCTTACTAATAACACTATAATATGAAGCTCATTTGGGACTGAGAATAGTTTTATTGTTTTCAACTTGGCAACATTTTTTAAATTAAACAAATTCAAAGGAGTACAAAAATGTTGTCAAGTTGAAAACAATAAAACTATTCTCAGTCCCAAATGAGCTTCATATTATAGTGTTATTAGTAAGACATAAATTATTTAAAAATATTTTAACAGGATCATTAGGAATGGTATGACAGCTTGAGGGTGATCGAAGAAGATATACCTTCTAAAACTGTATGGTTTCATTTATCGAGCCTAGCAAAGGACTTGGTCATAATTTTCGATATCAGTACTTTTAATGGCCGAAACTTTTTGATAGGAAGTTGGCCTTATTATTCACATGAAATGTTTTTGTTTGGATCTACTTTTACGAGTACATGGGCGAAGGCTCCAGTGCTTAGTACTTAGGAGTACTCTGTACTTAGTATATGCAACTAGATTGTTGATCACATCGATGTGAACTATGAAGTTATGTAATTCACCGATACTTTCAGTAGGTACCTACTTGATGCTTTGTAGTCTTAAATGACACTTAATTAATAAATTCTAGGATTGTCGATTGAAAGCTGGCGATTGAAAGATTGATATTCAAAAAGCTTCTTAATAAAGCTGTGATTTTTGCACCGAAAGATTGGTTTGTTTTCCTTGTCATATGTTATTAAACAACTCAACAAGAGATTAAGGGGTTTCAAAATTAAATCAGAGATGCCAACATTTGTATAAAAAGACGAATCTATTTGAATTATATCGAGCTTAATAGAAGGCAGTTACTTCATGTTCACTGCAGAAAGACAAAAGAAAATGGAGTAATTTTACTCACTTGTATACATAAAATTTTATTGTTAGGTACTTAATGGATGGCAAACGCCGTTAACTTCAAAATATTTATAGACCATTTAAATGTAATGCTAATAATATACAAACCCCAGTGAATAATTAAATTCTAATTAATTAATACCTATAATGTATTTTCAAACACTGTAATTAATCAAGATATTGTTAAGTTCGCGATTTTCTAGTTTATGATTGTCGTTATAATTAACAATACAAATAATAGAAGGTCATAATTAATAACCGATACATTGTATTCATTTCATTAAAGACAAAAAACTCTCTGTGTAAAGCTAAATAAGTTACATTTTGAATTTTTCCAATAAATTATAATATACGTAGCAATAAATTATATAGGTATAATTTTTCCAATAAAAAATATAACGCAGCGTATATATCTTTTTTTATTTCATATTCAATTTACTGAATTTTTAATATGACTTGAATTTTTTTTACTCAACATTATTTGACTTTGAATACTTCAAAGGAAATAACGCCTACAGTAAAATAAATATGAAAAAGTAATCCAAATCCAGTAAATATTAATCAGTGGGTAACTAGTTACCTGAATAAGTCTAAGAAATTAACCACGTTATCATACTAAATCATTTGTAGTCCGGCAGCCCTGGAACAAATTTTTTAGTGATTAATAACAGGATGAATTTTCGTGAGTAGGTTCGTTTCGACGAGACGAACGAATTTTTTATTAATGAAAATTCTCGATAAAGGTAGCTATTCGAGTGGGTGTTTAACACCAAACATTTCGATTCGCTTGGGTGGGAAATCGTTCCACTAAATTTGTAGGACTATATGGCCATATAGTCCTATAAAAGTGGAATTTTATTATACATACAAAAAATCAGCTGGTTATTAATAATATTGTACAGTGTCGTCCACTCCGAATATTTCCCAATAATGAGGTTATATAAACGATTAAAAATTATTAACTAGCTGATTTTTGTATGCAGCTTAGTAAATACTTGTATAATGAAATGGCTACATAGTTCTACAAATTTAGTGGAACGATTTCCCACCCGAGTGAATCGAAATGTTTAAGAACTCCCCACTCGAGTAGCTATCTCCATCGAGAATTTGTCGAGGTGTTCAACCTCTTTTCCGTGTGCAGCTGGCTGCGCGCGCCGGAAGAAAAGCTAATTGTCAAATGGAACAATTTGAAATTCGAATTGCCCTGCTCGCCACGAAGACAAAGACGAGCAGATAATTATTCTTAAGCAAGTCGTCAAAACATTATGTTTTGTACCATCCCGAGCCCAGTAGGCCACGGCTGGACAAACATATCGATTTAATATGTATAGTGTAAATATTCTACTTCTGTTACTCCTTGTATCCATACCATTCGTATTTACTGAGATGGCCCGGGTCCTCAGTCATTGTAAAATTGTCAAGTCAAGTTCAAAGTACATTGTTAAATATATGATATAAAATATACAACATTGTACACAAATGTAGCTGGAGTTTTAATTCCCTACAAATTTTCAGAGATTATTTACTTGGTCGTCTCGTCGAAACGAATCTACTAACAAAAATTCAGTTAGTAATCACAAGTTCCAGGGCTGCCGCACTATTAGTACGGTCTATTTAAAATCTCGCCTTCAAAATTCAAAATTTGAGTACACGCTTCTGTAGTGGTAACTCCTTCTTAGCGTTTCGCCCGGCTTACGCTAAAGTGAAAGAGACTTAGCAGGAAAAGGGACTTTTCTTGCTGTCTCTTTCACTTTGCAGGGTCTATATCATCCTCTCTTCGAAGACCGTTGGCACGTGTATCTGCAGCTGGTGCGATATCAACCCGGTAGCTTAATTTGAACTAAGCAGCTTCAATAGTTTCTCAATAAAATGGCCGATAGAATACAGATGGATATAGTTACGTCCAGTGTGGACGTAACTATAAGGGTTCCTTGTACTACGGCCTACATAACCCAAACGGAACCCAAAAAACAGTTCTCGATGAAATCAAAACATTAAAATCCCATCAAGTCGCAAAAAATCCCTTTTATAAGGTTTTGAAAGGCGCTTTGAAACGCAACCTCGATTGCAGACCTTTTCCCTTGCATTAATAGCTCACTAAGCAACAGCTAAGGACCATGCACGAATATAAAAAGAGTCTTTTATAAGCGGGGTGTTCGCGCCCTACTTTCAGGGTGCAGGCTTCAACGGGTGAATGTACGTTATTGACCTACCTAGCACCGCCTGATAAATGTAGCGCTCCAGGAATATGGCATTGAAACGTACGCCACTCGACGCTACGAGTAGATTAACGGCTGTAAATTCAAATAAACTCTTCAAATTAGAAGCTTAGTTTCAGTTTTTCTGCTTCAAAAATATGTATATACTAGCTGATGCCAGCGACTTCGTCCGCTTGGATTCTTATAAATTTCACTTGGGGGTGGAATTTCCAAAATTCCTGAAACACGTAATTCTTTATTTTTAACCGACAGTACAAATACCGATTTTCATTGATATAACTTTAAAAATGACGGACTTTCATACAAACTTTCAACTCCCATTTAATCCACTTGGGGGTAGTTTTTCCAAAATTTCTTAAACTTGTAACTCTAATTTTTAACCGAAAACCTTAATACCAATTTTCATGGATATAACTTGAAAAATTACGGACTTTCATACAAACTTTTATCCCCTATTTAACCCTCTTAGAGATGGAATTCGCAATAATCCTTTCTTAGTGTGCGCTTACGTCATAAAAGGAAGCTACTGTGAAAATTTCAAGTTTCTAGCTTCAGTGGTTTTGGCTGTGCGTTGATTGTCAGTCAGTCAGGACAAGCTACTTTATATTATTATAGATAGATAGATAATAATAATAGATAATAGATAGATTTGCTTTTATAGGTACGAGTTTTCTCCTCCATTGAGTGTAAATTAAAAAGGCCTTCATACATATGTACACGTAATGTAGACCTACATGTTTATTGTTACTCGTAGTTATACAATAAGAAAATTTTCCGTCATAGTAAATCAACGATGACGTCAATAGGAATGAATATTATAAGCAGTAATTAAACAAAAAAGCAATGCCTAAGTACCATCCTTTTCAAAATAAATTTGTAAAAAGGACGGCTTAATTACGAGTGATTAAAATGATCTGACGATTTAATTAAAATTACAATGTAGGTATAAAAAATTAATAGAGTTCATAAAGAGATGTTCATTAATCAAATTACGTGCCTAGTTCCAACAAAAAATCCTTCAAACTCTGTTATAATAATAATTGAAAACTCCTATTCCTACCAAAAATAGTATTCTAATGAATTCGATAAACTAAGTAACACAAAATAAAAAAAATAGATACATACCTATAAAATTAGCAAGGATACAATAATATTCCTCCAATAATAGTCTATTTGATAGATATGTAACGATCGCGTCATGATATTCTTTGGGGTGGATGTGGGGAGGAGGGGAGGAAGCGGGGTTAAGGGGGGATAAAGGGGGATAAAGGGGGTGGTGCGAGGTCAGCACGTGCGGGCTGCAGCGGTGAACGACCGTCATTGACCCACCTCGGAGGCCTACTTATAGCGCCGATAACAACCCTATGATAACGCCTCGGCTTCGCTGTTTGTCTGTTGTTGTGTGTTTCGGGCGTTGGATATCCGATAGCAGTATATAAATTATAGATACAATACCTACTCAAGAGAACTTTACGTTTCTCTTACATTTCATTATTCTGTTTTCCATAATTTGACAAGAAATAAGCGGTTTAGGGTCATTTGGTTAGTAGATAAGCAAAATTCTTTAACTTTTTTTTATTAATTATCATTATTCCTTCACAATTTTTATAATGTACGGTTGATTAAAAGTTGAAAATAGTTTCCAAATGATGCCTATTTTTCTGTTTGCTTAGATAGAAATAGAAATAGAAATAAATACCTTCTATATTGTGTCCTCGTGTACTTAATTAACTTTGTCGGGTTGGTTGTCTTTTTCGAAATCGCATATTTTTACTAGAGTTTTATAGCTCAAGGAATTCTAATGACTAAAATTTTACAACTATATTTATGAACTAGCTGAACCCCGCAACTTCGTTCGCGTAGATATAGGTTTTTATATAGGATCGGATCGGATCCCATAATTCTTTTATGTACCTAAACTAAATGTAGCCTAAGTTACTCCTTATAACATTGAAAGTTCCATTAAAATCGATCCAGCCGGTTCGGAGATTAGCTGGAAGAAATAGACAGACCAATAAATATAAATTTAAACGCACACCAGTTTAAAATAAGCCGTACGTTCAAAGATCCGGGTCCCAAGTTATTTGAACCCAATAATGAGGGTTGTAATGTCTGTCATTTCTAAACTAAAACACCTATGACCTTGAAATATTTACGGGACAATAAATAAAGTATTAACTTTCTAACAAGAAAGAATGAGTGAATTCGAACAACGCGTTAATGAATTACAGCTTAATATACTGAAAGTGCTGAATTTCTGGATAAAAAGTATCCTATGTCCTACCTCGGAGTATAAACTCAAATCGTACCAAGTTTCATTCGAATCCGTTTAGTAGTTTCGGCGTGATGCGCGGCCAAGATACAGACAGACAGACAGACAGACAGACAGACAAAAATGAAAAAATTACAGTTTTGGCTTCAGTATCGATTATAGAGTACCCTCCAATAAAAATTTTCAAAATATCTTCAATGTACAGAATTAGATCTGTTACAGTTTTATTATATTATAGATAGATAGATTAATATAAATTAATATAAACAGCCACGGTGCGTTATCAATGTTGTTCAATTGTTGATAATGTGTCTAAACCTTGGTCTACCAGTTCAACAGATTTTCCTTCTAGTTCTAGTATTTTGTGTCAATGTCAAGTGTAACTAGATTATTGTAAATTGTGATCATACCAACTACATAAGACTTGTAAATATGTAATTTAATTTTTTGATTACCTACTTGAAATCTCCAAATATGAAATCACTTGCATATGGCAAGACATAATATAATCTCTAGTTTTAACTTTAAGTTTTAATTTGTTTATTCCTAAACAAAAAGCATTTATTTAAGTACAAGCGGATACCCGCGACTTCGTTCGCGTGGATATTGGTTTTTAAAAATCCCGTGAGAATCATTTTGTTTTTCCTAAGCTCCTTTGAGTTCACCTTGCTAAAAACAATTAAAAGTTCACTGGCGGATGTTTAGGTAGATCAAAATGTAAACATCCGCCAGTGAATGTCCCATCAAAATTGGTCCTGCCTTTCAGAGATTAGCCAGTAATCTTTAAAGTTTAAAGTATTTCCTTTCTAACAAAAAAAGAATGGATGAAATCGGACCAACCGTTAACGAATTACAGCTAAGTACACATTTTGACTTTCATTCCCTCTCCCAAGGGAACCGTGCTGAATTTCGGGATAAAAAGTATCCTATATGTTATTCCGTATTATGAACTTAAATCAAGCCAAATTTCATTTCAATCCATTAAGTAGTTTTTACGTGATGCGCGCACAAACATACAGACAAACAGATAAACAGACAAACAGACAAAAATTTCAAAAATAGCTTTTTTACGTTCTATTACTTATCCCTATAACATCCCCCAGTTATTATTTTGCAAAAATCTTCAATGTACAGATACGGCAATTCTACGATCACTACATAGTATAAAACAAAGTCGCTTTCTCTGTCCCTATGTCCCTATGTATGCTTAAATCTTTAAAACTACGCAAACGGATTTTGATGCGGTTTTTTTTATAGATAGTGTGATTCAAGAGGAAGGTTTGTAAGTAGAAAAATTGGACCCGGTAGGTGGCGCTAATAGCGGGCAGGACAACGTCTGCTGGGTCCGCTAGTTTTATTATATGTATATAGAATAGATATAAGTAATTTAATACTTACGCGCTATCTATACAGTATACTATGTATGTGGAATTGGATAGTGCCCCAGGCGGAAAATAAGGAAAGTTTTCGTTTGCCATACAGCAAATACTTATTTTTTTTATCCGATTAATTTACTGTTTGGATTACTTGCTACGTCCGCGTCACAGCGATCACTTTTTAAGGATTTTTCACAATGTTATTTTACAGTTTTTTTTACTAAATATCTCATATCTCATGCAATCATATTATGTGAGGCACTTTATATTAATTTATAAGATACTAACTGATACCCGCGACTTCGTACGCGTGGTTTTACGTTCAAAAAATCTTTTTCATACAAATTTTACCTTCCTTTTTCGCCCCATTACGAATAAAGTTTCAAAAAATTAGTACCTACTTACATCAAGAAACACTCAAGGGTACCTACTCAAGAAATATTTCCACCAAAGTGCGTTCTCAGTCCTTAGCATGAACCTATAGAAGAGGACTTGGCATAATGTCCTATAGAAAATAGTGGATCGGAAAATAGCTTAAGCTTATCAAAATTTTCATAAGTGTGTAAGAGACAACACTACATTTTTAAACATAACAATAAAACAGATCGTGGCAGAAATTTTATTGCACTTCCCTTAAGATGGCCTCCCTAAAATGTATACATGAACACTCACACACGCACAACTTGAGACATCACAATGAACACGCGCCATTTTAGGTTGGGGGATTGTGCGTGTGTGAGTGTATTTTTGGCACGTTTTTAAGGTAGGTATGCCTACTCTACTTATTATTATTATCTCTATGGTCCTTAGATAAAATATCTTAGTATTGCTGTTTACTGCTAACTCTACTACAGCTCTAGTATTGAAATCACAGTTTGAAAGTATCATGGCTATTTTATCTGTATTTCAGCACAGCGAAAAATCTCATAAAATATAATATCACATTCCATCAAAGGTGGGTTTACGAGAACCATCTAAGTCCGCTGCACCGGAGTCCCACTTCCGGCCCCCACAG
Organism: Melanargia galathea; assembly: GCA_920104075.1. Classification (NCBI taxonomy): domain Eukaryota; kingdom Metazoa; phylum Arthropoda; class Insecta; order Lepidoptera; family Nymphalidae; genus Melanargia; species Melanargia galathea. Next base: position 6,633,733 of record OV049863.1, read on the forward strand.
CGATCAATACGAGCCGGGGAACGAACCCGTGACCTCGGATCAGAAGTGGGACACCGCGCAAGCGCCGCGTCATCAGCGAAGTGCATCCGTTGCCATTTTTAACCCCCGACGCAAAAACGACGGGGTGTTATAAGTTTGACGTGTCTGTGTGTGTGTGTGTGTGTGTGTGTGTGTGTGTCTGTCTGTTCCCCTGTGGCGCTCAAACGGGTGGACCGATTTGAATGCGGTTTTTTTTGTTTGAAAGGTGAATTAGTCGAGAGTGTTCTTAGCTATGTTTGATGAAAATCGGTCCAAGATGGCCGCCGCTACAAAATGGCGGATGATATATTTTTTCACAACTCCCTTGATATGGGTATCAAATGAAAGGGCTTGACTAGTAGAATAGCACTATTGCAAATTCAAGATGGCCGCCGCCACTAAATGGCGAATGTCGGGGGTTTTTTAAATTTTTAATTTATGAATTGCTAATTTTTTTTAACATCCACTAATGGTTGCAATGAATATTGTAGAGTTGAAATAATTACGGTTAGATCAATATTTCGCTTTCTTACTACTCAGCATGGTGGAACAGAAAAAATAAGGTGGTACAAGCTTTTGCTACTAGGTGGTACCTACGTATGTTTTATCGGACATTTATTGAAACAGTTATTTGGTTTTCCATATTCTAATTAATAATATTTGATCCCGCAGGGATACCTACTCAAGAGAGCCATGCTCAGGGTATCTCTGCGGGATCAAATTAGAAATGAGGAGATCCTTTAGAGAACCAGAGTTACCGAGATACAGCTCATCGAATCGCGAAACTGAAGTGGTAGTGGGCGGAACACATATCGCGAAGAACCGATAGACGTTGGAGTTCTATAAGGTGCTTGAGTGGCGACCTCCCACCGGGAAACGTGGCGCTCGAAGACACCCCGTTAGGTGGACGGGCGATATCAAGCAATGTTAACAAACGTGACAAAAAGTTACATAAACCTGTCAGCATATTTCTTTGATTAAAATGACCAATTTATCTCAACGCCGATGTTACGTTGATTTACATATAACATTTATTTCACGGATTCTCATATTCTCAAAATGGAAATACGGAACTCTTATAGCATCACTGTGCTATCCGTCTGTATGTCTATTTCGTTTTTCTCAAAGATGATTTGAAGTAAGTTAGAATAATATTTAAAAAACAATCAATTTCTCAGAGCAATAAGAACGAATTAGTAGTAGGTACAGCATTTTAGTGTTTTTTTAACGACTTCATTATACTAAGAAGTTTCTTACCCCTTGTTTTTAACCCCCGACGCAAAAACTTCTGACGAGACATTATGAATTAAATTGGATTTTAACCTACAGTGATATTATAAACATTAAAGCCCATTTAATAAACAACACTAAAATGTAGCAATTCAAACACTCGATCATAACATAAAATAAAACATTTAAAATGCCTTTTGATAAATTAATTTACACTCTTCAAACATGTTTAAAAAATTCTTCTGCGAAAAACATGACTACTTCGAAGCGTTGACACGGAATAAATTATGGTTATTGATGCAAAACGTACACAAATTACTCCCAATAAACTCTTGAAAAACAATGAAGTAAAAATAAATGCGCAAGATATAAAAGGCGAAGGTAAAGGTCGTCCGAATGTACGCACGACGAAATTATTTTATAAATTTTGAGTGGAACCAGGCTCGTATACCTATACGACTCACTGCAATGCCAAGGCGACTGCCAAAAGGCGTGAGGTCAGGACCCAATGTCAGGGGCCCTAAGAATTTGTATTAACTGATTGTAAATTACATGATATTTAAACTAAATACCACGTTGGCATTTATCTATGAACTATTTCAACACTAATAGAATATAATCATAGTACGGTACTCGTAGGTCGTGGGTTCGATGGTCGTGGTCGTGGGTTCGATCCCGGGCACGCACCTCTAACATTTCGGAGTTATGTGCGTTTTAAGTATTTAAATATCACTTGCTTTAACGGTGAAGGAAAACATCGTGAGGAAACCTGCATGCCTGGAGAGTTCTCCAAGGTGTGTGAAGTCTGCCAATCCGCTTGGCCAGCGTGGTAGACTATGGCCAAAACCCTTCTCATTCTGAGAGGAGACCCGTGCACTGTAGTGAGCCGGTAATGGGTTGATCATGATGATGACGGTACTCGTAGCTTGAAACTCGTGCTTTGGAGGTAATCCTGTACATTCATAATGATACAAAAATCTTAAAATTTTTAGTCATAAGCTGTTCTTAGATTGTTACAAAGGTAATCATGTAAATCACAAATCTCCTCCGAAACAGCTTAAGCGATTCTTATGAATTTTTTTCTGTAGGTATATTCGGTAGGTCTAAGAATAGGACGTAAATTATTGTTCATACCCCTATGTGATAAGTGTGGTCCACCCCAAAAAATATTTTTATTACATTTTTTTTTATTTTTGTATGATTCGGCATTAAAAAATACACACAACCCTAAATTTTCACCCTTCTACCACCAACCCCTATTTTTTAATAGCGATATTAGTACTTTAATAATTTTTTACTCTAGGCGGTCGCTATCTGATCAGTTACCAATAGCTATTAGGACTAGGCATCTGCTAAGAAAGGATTTTCGAAAACTCAACCCCTAAAGGGGTTAAATAACGGATGAAAGCATGAGGTTTGTATGAATCCACGCGAATAAAGTCATCGGGCATCAGCTAGTTATAATAACATTATAGTTGTTTTTTTTTTTCAACTGCGTGACAGCGACATGGTATGTGAGTATCTGGACATTTTATTTGAAGCTTTTATTTGAATGAATATCATTCATGAATCGAATCGTCTAATAGTCCATTGAAATGTTACAATTTAAGGACCGAATATTGCATTTTTTAGGGGACAATAGAAGCTTAAACTCAAGTTTGTGGGGTCGCCACCACCTTGTCCCCCGGCCGCCATCTTGGAAAAAGGGGTGAAAACACTTTTTTCGCGATATCTCGGAAACTATGTGTCTTACAAAAATTGGTAAAGTCATAATTTGTAGCAAATTGTTTTGCCCATGTGTTTTGCCCACAAAAAAGTGTTTTCACCCCTTTTTCCAAGATGGCGGCCGGGGCCATTCCCACACATGTTCCAATAATTTTTTTCAAAGAAAAATGAACCGACTTCAAACGATTCGAACTAAAAAGTTTAAAATAATTTTTTATTCATTTAGATTGACGATTAAACTACCTAACTCAAATAATATATAATTTTTGGAGTCGGCGCCAAACCACATTCATTTCGTGTTAGTAAAATCAGAGTAACTATCCACTTTTGAATGCGAGTCGCGGAGCGTGAGGCTGTCCGGGACGCGGGGAGCATATTTTCGACTTGAAAAGTATGAGTTGTTTTAGCTTAAAAAGTTTGGCGCCGACTTCAAAAAATTATATATTATTTGAATTAGGTAGTTTAATCGTCAATCTAAATGAATAAAAAATTATTTTAAACTTTTTAGTTCGAATCGTTTGAAGTCGGTTCATTTTTCTTTGAAAAAAATTATTTTATGCTTTTTAGTGATTTGTTTTCGTTATATTCATAATAATATAAATGAGATTATGATATATTATTAATTATTATTAAATATCCTGTGACATATATGCATTTTATGTGTCATACTAAGTATAGGTGAATGGTTTTATAATGTTCTAACCCAACCTAACCTACCTTTCGATCTACACAAAATTAGTTTATATGCGTACTACTCTTGTATAATTTGGAAGACCTAGACTAAAAAGTAATTTACAATATATACGCGACCAGTTTCACACCCGTGCGGTTTGGCTTTGCATAGCATGGAAATACACGTAACCGTGCACAAACTCCATGGAATCACTCTATAGTACAGCTGTACTGACTTCGCCCCAAAAGTTTAAAGTTTAATGTTACGTAGGCGTAGCAGAGTGAAGTCTTTGGACAGAATAGCTATATTAGACTTCAGCAATAGGTCTGGCAATATCAGAACACATATTAGTGACATATGTATACATTTATGCTTATAACTTCGTAGGTAAGAATGATAACTCGATGTGTTATATACTAAAACCTTCCTGAAAGTATGTAGATTACGATAGTGAAACAATCATCAAAATCGGTTCATTAGTTGCGGAGATAATCGTGAACATACTTACATACATACATACATACATACATACATACATACATACATACATACATACATACATACATACATACATACATACATACATACGGGTCGAATACAGAACCTCCTTTTTTGAAGTCGGTTAAAAATATAATTGCGTCCTCTAGAAAATGCAAAGTTCATGTAACATTTCAATGGACTATAAACTGTGCGATGCTCACAGGCTGAATTTTGTTTTGCTCTATAGTTCACAGCCGGGTTTTTGATCTTTTTTCAATATTATGCTTTTTACTTCGGCTATGTTATATCTCTATTACTACGGGTATAAATTTAGCTACTTAAGGAATAATATTCAATCATTTCGATGATAGGTTAACCGATTTTTAATGTATATATTTATTATTAAAAAGATTAAAATTTTATCGTTGCATTTCAAAAAAAAAAATTACAAATACAAATCACTGTCACATTTTAGTCTTAAAATATAATTTAAAATTAATGTTATTTATAGCTAAGTACTTAGTACAGTGGTTTTGATTACACAATAAACAATAGATGGTAATAAAGTGAAATTGGATAAGAGCACATAATATACTATAGTATGGCAGCGACAACGGGTCGACCCCCTATTGACCTAATTTCGGGACCCATCCAGAGGGAACGTGACGCACGCGTATACATGCGTACCAATGTAAATAATATAGACTTACAGCATTACGTTTTTATATAACTAAAAATCTTTGTTATATAAGCTAAGTAAGCGTCCACAAAAAATTCAAATAATATTTGACGTAAACTTTTTCGTATACAAAAACCGTACATGGATTAGACCTTAACACCTGGATCCACACTTCCACATCGCCTCGGTCTTGCGTCGCTTGAATCCAGCCCCTCCCTGCAACTAGATTGATGTCGTCTGTGCATCTCACGGGGAGTTTGCGCTCTCTGGTATGAGGTGTAAGCACCTTGGGACTTCTACGTTTATCGGTTCTACTAACATGTGCCATTTGCCCATTCAGCTTCTTGATTATAAGCTATGTGGTAACTCTGGTTCTTATGCGAGTCTTTTCATTTCTTATCTATTCATGATGACGTACAGAAACACTGTTCCGTTTTATAGATTTTGTACTTTTTGTTGTAAATGTGATTTAAAAAAATCTTTTACAAGGCACTTTTTCGTAGGTACTTCAATGAATTACAAAAATATGCAAACACTGGTTCAAAACCTAAGTAGTTTAGTACTTTTCCTGTAGTCTTAAGTTCATTGGAATTCTATTTTCAGTAAAGGATATATCTTAACGGAATTTCAGTGTTTCCGTTCGTCGGCATATTTTTTAAATTCGTAAGCTCGTATACCTATTTAGGCCCTTATAAATATTTAAAGATATTCATGGCAAGTGCATGAATCATAATATATCATTGTTGAATTTGAACTCATGTGGGAGTCCTTCTAACAATTGTGGGTTTATAAATAATTGCTTGATGTGAGTAATCAATCATGTTCCGCTTGATCTACTTATACTTTTAAAGATTGATTTTTAATCTTTTCAAATTTTATATTCAATGAAACGCCTGCAAAGGATGAAGTAGAAGGATGTGAGAAATATATTCAAATTATAAATGAATTTATTAATCATCATCATCATCATCATCATCATCATCTAATGTTTTGTTGACGAGGTGCTAACCTAGTAAGTATATATTTTCCTTTGCATAAATCTATCATTTACTATGGTCGGGAAACTTACAACAAAACGTCGTGTTTGGATTTTCGTACGTTGATTGCATACGTACAATAAATTAACCTTCACTTGCTGTGAAACTTTTGAAATTCACGTAATTTTTCAATTAAATCTTTTTAATCATTTAAATCTCTCATTTGTCATGACATTTTCCACAAGTATAAATTAAAAATTTAAAAAACCTCCGACATTAGCCATTTTGTGGCGGCGGCCATCTTGGATTTGCAATAATGCTATTCTACTAGTCAAGCCCTTTCGTTTGATACCCATATTAAGGGAGTTGTGAAAAAATATGTAATCCGCCATTTTGTAGCGGCGGTCATCTTGGACCGATTTTCATCAAACATAGCTAACAACACTCTCGTCTAATTCACATTTCAAACAAAAAAAAACCGCATTCAAATCGGTCCTCCCGTTTGAGCGCCACAGGGGAACATACAGACAGACACACACACACACACACACACACAGACACGTCAAACTTATAACACCCCGTCATTTTTGCGTAGGTGGTTAAAAAGTTTCCAAAAGTCAAAGTCAAATTCTAGAGACTCAGACTCAGACTCTAAAGCCCCGACTTTTATGAGGAGGCTACATTTACCACACATGGACTGCTCATAGTCATGGTGTAGACTAGGTAATAACTTTTTATTCCATATCAAGGAATGAAAGATATGTTTTTGATTGGATTACCAAAGTTGCGTAGGCGTGTGACTTTGATCAATATACCATCAGTACGAACATTTTTCGTTTTAAATAATCGTTATTTTATTTGCTACCCCAAGCTAGAGAGCTTTTCTAGTAAATATTCCAGTTACTATTAATGCTAGTCGAGGTCAATCGGCCATTGCTCTGGGTAAAAGCTCGCACTTTATTAAATCTGGGTTAAAATTATTAGCAGAATTTGGTCCGGTATGCTAAACAATTCTAGATGTAAAGAGATTTCTGCAAGCAATTCATGATGTCCAGCACTTATATTAGTTTTTGTTATGATAGAAGCAACGAACTGTAAATACTGATAATAATGTATTGAAGCAACAACTTTTCCTGTGGAATAAGAACCTGAAGAAGAATATCTACATAATACTCAAAATAAACGTTCAAGGGCAGAGAACGCTGTACGAAGTGTACTATATTATTAGAAGAAATGCGCTTTTAAGTTCCTTTCAAAAGCAGTATGCTTAGTCTCACTTTGCAGAGCTCAAAAACTTTACTAAATACTATTGATCGAATCACAATGACTTCAGAGTAAAATGGACCTAAAATGGCTTATTAAGGTTTGAGTTCGCCAATACATTCAGCATTCGAAACCAGCGCCCCAAGCAGAAATGTTGGATCGTCGTTGCCACTATGTAGGGGGAATGTGGTATGAAAGAGCCAAGTTTTGAAAGAGCCACTATGAATTTCGCGGTAGTTTTCGAACGAATGATTCATGAATTATAATTTTAAGATAGCTACACTGACTAGATGTCACCCACAAACATTTGACACTTCATTGAAAATAAATGGGGTCGGTGCAACGTACTAAAGATTTCGTCGTCCTAAAGTAAGTTTTTGAGTACATTTTATTTGTTTTTTGACGTTTACAACTATCAATCTAGCAGTAATATGATTACACTATAACTTTATGGATACTATGGCCTTACAATAGCATATTTATTTTTTCGTGTAATTTTTTGATTTCGTACTACTTTTTGAGATTACATTTCTTAGGAGAATATGTTTTGAAAGAGCTGGGCTACTGTGCTATGAAAAAGCCGGCTCTTTCATAACCGGCTTTTTCAAAACTTATTTTTCATTACAATTTAAAACCTATATTTATTAATTATATAAATAATTACATTATTTTTTTAACCGACTACCAAAAAGGAAGATATTCTCAATTTGGCGCGTAATTTTTTCTATGTATGCACATGGATTTCTCTAAGTTTTCTGCACTGATTCACGTAATTTTTTTGTTAATCATTAGAAAAGTTTGCTAGGTGGTCTTATCTAAAAAAATTGACTACAACTCCTCAATCCTGACTTCAGAAAGACTGACGGGTATAATAATTATAAGAAAACGAAGAATGAGCAACGTTTCCTTACTTCAACATGCTTATACAAACAAAATTTATTTTTATACTTTGTAGTGACGTTTGAAGTAAAGGTTTTCAATAGAATTTTTGTTATGATATTTTACTTTAGGTACCAAACAATCTGAAAGAGCTAAAAAGAAGCGTAAAAGACCTGCAACATCTGTAATTGAGGAAGCTGTACGTAAAGTGATCAAGAAATGACAACCTATAAATAAACTGCCCTTTTATTTAATCTTTTACGAGCTTATTTAGCTAAGATAGTATAGAAAGTGATAATTATACTAAAAGCAATCAAGAATGGTATCAGTGCAAAATTTGTAGCGGTTAGGCACATGAATCCTGTGGCGTAAAAGGGAGGTTGCATTATTTTTGCCAAAAAGTTTTTCTATTCATTTAAATTTGTTTTTGTTTTGAATTCTGTATTTCATTGTTTTTTTTTCTTTTTTGATTTTGAAATCTTTATTACTTAATATTTTTAATGAACATACATTAGTCCTTAAAGAGACAAATATAGAAAGTTGGCAGATATTGGTCTCAAATAGACAATTTTGTGATTTTCTTAGATTTAAGTAAACAGTTTATTTAAAGATTGCATTCTAAAAACATTTATTATAATAATAATAAATATCTTCAATAATATATTCGTTAATTTACATTTTAAGTCTTGTAACAATAACTTGGCTCTTTCAAAACTTTGGTTGGCTCTTTCAATGCCCATGAGTTATGAAAGAGCCGAATTTCGTATTTTTTATAAATGGCTAGAAATCCAAGAATATTGCTGATTTTGGAAAATGCTCAATGCTATTACGTACATAAAGGAATAGACAATATGATATGATACAAGTTTTGTTATTTTCTTATTTCCTTATATCTTTTTTGTTCCCTTTTTTAAAACTGGCTCTTTCATGCCACATCTCCCCTACGAAGTCGGCATAAGGCCTCAGTTCTAAAAACGACATAGTAAATCTAGATAAATATATATCATGCATATATTCACCTATACATAACATTATTTAAAAGTCCGACGAATTGTTTATATAGAAGAATATATAAGGGCGATAAGGATGAAGGAAAGTTCTGGAAGCAACCAATATAAACAAGCCGCCATGTTGCGAACGTCTGAGGCGCGTTGCCATGCCAACACTGCATTTGACGCACCGACCTAGTTTCACCGCCGCCCGCCCAAAATGTTAATGACCTCCAAAACCCAGGTCGAAGTTCACGTTACACGAGTAAGAGATTATCTATACAATCTACCCCTATAGATGCCTTCACGGGTCACCCGTATTGATCCAGAGAATTCTGTTGAGGAGGTTTCTGGGTTACATCGGGACCCGTTCGGGTCACGTAGCCCCTTTGATTCATCTATTAATAGATACGACTTTATGGCGTTACATCACTTTTGTGTATTACCAACAGCTTGTTTACAACGCCCAAATAAATAATCACAGTTTGCATTTGTTACATTTTGAAGCTATTTCCACCATTTTTAAAACTTGATTAATTTTTTAGGACCTCTTGCTCGTATAACTAATATTGACTCCTCAAAACCATTACGATCTCCACCCAAAGTTGAATTGTGTGATCGTTACAATATTAACATTATTTAGTATTGTAGCAGTAAGATTGTAGCCTATTTGATGTATCTTCTTCGTCAACAGTAAAACGTTCGTACCTCGAACGGTCTCTTGTAGGGACTTCCATATGCATCGGTTTTGCGCCGCTTATATCCAGCAAGTCCCTGCAACTTATTTGCTGTTGTCATTTCAGCATCTTGTGACTTTAATGCCCATTTAGGACCACTGATGTAGTAGATATTTATGTGGCCTTAACAGTCGCGTTGGTGATACCTAAAGCTCTTAAAGGCGTGAAAAGTATTCACATAATTGTAATTGAGCAAAAAAGTGTGGAGGATAACCGCTTTATGAAAGCTCTACGAAAGCTTAAAACTTTTTATGCGATAATAATTTTATTAATAACGTTCTTTAGACGACCAAATGTTGGCCATGGGGCCAATTGCAACTTTAAGTTGTGACTAGCTATCTACACATTCTACATCTACATCAACATCTACATGTTATAGTATACCAGTGTGTGCGCACGCACCGTTCTCTCACGGTCTTAGTTCGAAGGAATTGAATAATTAAGTAATTCTGAAAAATAATGTAGAGACAGTGAAATTATCATCACAGCGGATGATAATCTTGAGACGGTAAGGTACAAATGATGCAATTATTATACTGGGCAGATATTACTAGTATCATAAAAGAGTTCTTACGTAGCGCAATAGGACGATGCGCCAGCGCATTAACTGCATCATTATTACCTACTGCGATATTATATGACAACGCACACATTCTAACTACAATCGCATACATGGAACCAAAGGAAATTAATATATAATATATAGCTGCTCGTGCTGATTCATTGACTGACTCACTGATTGATCACCCCTCCTGTAAAATTTTGTATGAAAAATTTTTTTTTCACTAATGGTTTCGTATAGACGACAAAAATTCATTCGGAACAAAAATATGGAGAGAGCTGATGATTGAGGATTTCAGAGACGAGCGAATGGCACGCTTAAGGTATTGAAGATAGGTGGGGGGTGCTCGAGCAAATGTCACTCGAAACATCATCCAATTGGCAGTGAGCTGAAAAAAAATTCAAAATGGCGAAAAAAAGATGGCCGCCATACAACTTTCGTCGGTCTCCATCTCGGAGGGTATAAAAGATGGAAGAGTGGTTTCTTCGCAAAAGATGATCAAAATCCAAAGGTCTACTCGATGAATAGAAAAAAAATTCAAAATGGCGGAATTTATTTTTCCATAGAAAATGTATGGCGAATATTGAAGAGACTACAAGTTGTAAACTATGCAAGGCTTTGATGCGGTTCTTTGGAGAACTCTCAAAGAAAAATATGGGAAGACATGATGATTGAGGGTTTGGAAGATGGATGAGGAGCCCGGGCAGGGTATTGTAGATAGATGGGAGGTGCTCAAACAAAAATTACTCAAAACCTCATCCAATTGGCACTGAGCTGAAAAAAAAACAAAATGGCAGATTCAAAATGGCGGCCATACCGTCAGTCTCTATCTCACTAAGCATAAAAGATGGAAGAGTGGTTTCTTGGCAAAATATGATCAAGACCTAAATTCTACTTGATGAACAGAAAATAAACCGGTCAAGTGCGAGTCAGACTCGCGCACCGAGGGTTCCGTACTCCAGAAGTATAAGTACAATCTGTTTTTCATTAGTTTGTCTTAAAAGGTAAGGTGCTAATGAAGCTAGGCCTCTAAATTGTATGAGCGCTCATACAACTCAGAGGTCTATACTGTACTGTCTGTACTGTACTGAAAACTGTACTGTACTGTCTGTTTTGGATAAAAATCGGGTTTAAAAAGCATCAACAACTTTTTATCATTTGGTTTGTATTTTAAATTGTTTAGTCAACTCTCCACCACCACCATCACAGGTACAGCTTTTTTACGACCCACGGCTGTGCAAATGTCTCTTCTCTCATAGGAGAGGGATTTAGAGCTTAGAGCCGCCACGCTTCTCTAATGTGGGTTGGCGGGCTGTAACGAATATTGTCACATGATATTGATAATAACCGGGAACGACTGCTTAACGTGCTCTCCGAGGCACGGGGGTGAAACACCGCCAACTATCAACTCCGGGCTGACACTGAGAATTTCTTGATAAAAAACCCTACAATAATTTGCCCGACCCGGGAATTGAATCCGGGACCTCGTGATCTGCAGTCGAATATAATACCCCTAGACCAACGAGGTAGTAAGTCACCTCTAGGAACACCTAATTTCACATCTCCGGTACCTACTTATCAATGTTACCCATGTCTACTGTATATACCCATACTACTCAATTCAAAAAATAAAAATAGATTCAATAATTTATTTATGATTTTAATCTGTGGTTTTCTACCTGTACTTTTTAGCAGTGCAAAGCTGTAAGAAGTTTTTATCATAGACCACGAAAAATAAGGTTTTTACTGTATTTTTTACTTTGTACGGATTAAGTACTAAAGCGACAATTTATGATAATTATTCAGAGAGCAAAAAGTGTCAAGATGATTTCGGAAATCATTTTGTTTTAATAATAATAGAACAAGATAAATGTAGTTCTTATAAAAAATAACATTACTTAGTTATATATATAGTTTTTAATTCTTATTAATATTATGTCAAACTTTTTAGAGGAGTTTGGCTGATGTTTTTTTTTTAAATCCGTAGACTGAAAAAAAAAAACAAAACAAAAGGCGGTAAAAAAAAATATGTTTTACCTTTCTTTCTACGTTGCATTCCTTCTGCGTAGAGTGATTTAATTGTTCTCAACATATTTTTAAAGATTTTCAATCTTAAAATATATATTAATATTTAATTACATATTTCAGACTGTATTAATCTATTAAATTAGTCTTAGTAATTAGTATTAAAGTTAAGTTACTATTGTTAAGTTAAGTGTTTAGCCGATTTCCTGGTAAGTGACAAAATTTTATTACTGAGATAGAATTATGGCGTCTTTTCTTCGCACCGTGCAAGTCAAGGAAACTGCTAATCTCGATGCACCTACTCGAGAAGTTCTCTTATATAATATTCCCGGTGACGGGAACTGCATGTTTTCAGCTCTGTCTTTTCATATATACGGTCATATAAACCGATCTCAGGAAATACGATCGCGTATAGTTGGAGGGATTGTATCGAACTGGGATCGATATGGCATGTTTACAATGCGTCGTGACGAAAGCCCGTATGTGTCAGCTGAAGAATATTGCAATGAAATGATGCAAAACGGAATTTACGGCACTACCACAGAATTGTCGATGGCAGGGGAAATATATAAAGATTATATGTTTAAACTGTATATAGATGGTGTTTATGCGCAAACATTCGGCACCGGACCTATAGAAAAAATGATCGGTTTTACAGGGCACCTCACGAGCGGTCATTTTGATGTTTTCATCGAAAAGAACGTAAATCAGGTCCCTTCACAAAATAGTAATTATAACGATATCCATTTGCCCAGCAGTGGGCAAATCTATAGGGCTGAATCTCCAACGTTTACGGAGTCACAGTCCTATAGTTTACATCTGAATAGTAATACTTTAAGCAATGAATCATTAATGACTATTAGTAATACAGAATGTTCTTTGCCAATTAGTAAGCATATACTGATAAATGAAAGTATAATATCTCCTACTTTCACGCAGTCGCAACCCTATTGTTTAAATGTTAATAGTAATAGTTCTGGCAATGTCTCATTAATCACCATGGTTAACGAAGAACGTTCTTTGGCAAGCGATGGGCAAATACTGATAAATGAATTTGCATCTCCAACTTTTACAGACTCGCAGCTTAGTAGGATAAACTATAGCCTTAGTCCATGTAAAGTCGTATTAGAGCAATTGCCTGTTGATAACCTACACGTAACAGAACGATTACAAAATAAAACTAATAGAAACGATATGTATCAACAAAACTGTAAACGTTCACGTGGTAGGCCAAAAAAGCAAGTAACTGTAGCTGAAAAAAAACGTAAGCATTTGGAGGCTGTTTTGCGTTACCAAAAACATAAGCCACAATCTCACAGGAAAGCCGTGCATCGGTATACAGCTGCACATCCCGAAGTGAACCAAGAGGCAGTACATCGATATACAGCCGCACACCCCGAAGTGCACAGAGAAGCTGTCCAACGGTATACTGCTGCACACCCCGACGTGCACCGAGAGGCCGTACAAGTATATAACGCTGCGCATCCTGAAGTAACTCGACAGGCTGCGTTAAGATATCAAAGCTTGCATCCTCAAACTCATCGTGAATGTGTTAGTAAATATTCTAAAACACATCGAGATGAAATACGTCGAATCAGAAATATTCCTTTAGAAATACGTGGGCTGGGTTTAACGGGTGCACTGAAAGGTAACGATTTAGATAAAATTAAACCGATTCATTTAAAATATTCTCTTATGTGTGAAGAAACTTATAAATGTATTTACTGCAGTGCAAGACTTTTTGATGAAGAAAAGTCTCGCACAAAGTGGTGCTGTGGACAGGGCAAATATAACGTTGACCCACTCGGACCACTAGATGCCGAGTTTTACGCAAACCAAAATTTTTTAAAAAACGCTAGAGCATATAATAATCTGTTCAGTTTTTCAGCGCTAGGTACAACTCACGGCTTTCAAAGACCTGCGGGTCACGGTCCTAACTTAGTGAAAGTTCAAGGGCGTATTTACCATCGCGTCTTTGATTTGGCTTATAGTGGTAGCACAAATAATACAGCATTATATATACACGACGGAGAAGAGCATCAAAGATTAGGAAATCAACAAAATTTGTGCCCCAATCTTATCAAGGAGATTTACGTGTACTTAAAAAATAATAATCCCTTGATAAAAGATTTACACTTATTAAATAATCACCCAAGTTCAGAAGCTCGATTAATTTTTCAAAACACAAGTCGACGTACTCATGGACCGATATTAGGAGATAGACCGGTGTCGAATGAGCTTGCAGGTTTGATTGAAACTTCAAACGAACATCACCCGCGAGCAGTGTGCTTAGTCTAAAGCGGAGCACTCGAAAACGAACTCGAAAACTATTGATCGATTTCAGAGTAAAATAGACCTAAAATGGCTTGTATTAAGGTTTGAGTTCGCCAATACATTCAGCATTCGAACAATGCTGAATGTATTGGCGAACTCAAACCTTAATACAAAACATTTTAGGTCTATTTTACTCTGAAATCGATCAATAGTTTTCGAGTTCGTTTTCGAGTGCTCCGCTTTAGACTAAGCACACAGTAGTAATATGGAAAATTGGTGAAGCAAAACCACACACAGTACACTACTTACATCCCGCATATGAAGCGTTTCAGTATCCTTTACTGTTTCCTAGAGCTCCTGAAAGATATTCCATTGATATTAAAGATAAAGCTGGCAATAAACTAAGCCAAGTAAAATACTATCGTTGTCAACTCTTATCTGAAGAGCGGTTTGCGATCTTACGACGCCTTTCGCAAGAATACTTTGTTGACATGTGGTGCCGGACCGAAGAAGAGCGTCTACAATATTTCAAAGGTATTCAAAGCGAACTAAGAATTGCAACCCGACGTGAAATCGACGAAACGATCGCAGGTGAAGGCATACGACCCGGTAAAGTATATTTACCGGCGAGTCTTACGAATAGCCCACGTTATATGCAGATCAAGTACCATGATGCTATGGCCATTGTTGCACGGTTGGGAAAACCAAGCTTTTTCCTCACTGTTACATGTAACCCGAAATGGCCAGAAATAACCAACAGTTTATATCCCGGTCAACAGTCAACAGATCGCCCTGATTTGTGTGTGAGAGTATTTCAACTAAAGTTGTCAATACTGTTGAAAAAAATCAGATCAAAAGACTTCTTTGGTACCATTGTGTCAATTCTACATGTTATAGAATTCCAGAAAAGGGGTTTACCTCACGCACACATTACGTTCCGTGTAGAAGGAGGAGGGCCCATCGATAGTATGGATATTGATAAATTTATTCAAGCAACTATACCTCCACCGGAACAGGGACGACTGAGACAACTGGTTTTGCAACACATGGTGCACGGCCCATGTGGAACAGAAAGGTCACCCTGCTACGATCAAGCTGCTGGGAAATGTTCGAAAAAATTCCCTAAAAGTTACACTGAAGTGAGGTACACGGATGAACGAGGCTCAGTACACTACAAACGTCCAGCTGGCGAACAGCCGGCAATTCGTGAACGAAATCAAACTTCAGTTACTAACAGGTGGATTGTGCCGTACAACCCGGCGATACTATTGATGATGGAGTGTCATTGCAATTTGGAAATTGCATCCACCTCCAAAGTGGTTAAATACCTTTACAAGTATCTGCACAAAGGTCCCGATCACGCAAAAGCGGGGGTGACAGAAGTATTCGACGAAATAGAACACTACGCTCAATATCGATATGTGAGCGCCTCAGATGCAATGTGGCGTCTATTGGAGTTTGACATCAGCTGCAGATACCCAACTGTTGTTGCACTACCGGTACATTTACCCGACGGAGACGCGATTGTTTTCCGTACCGGAACCGAGGCGCAAGCATCAGAAAATTACATGTCCAAATTGAAAATTTACATGACGAGGCCTCCAGATCCTGAGTTGGATGAATGTACTTACATAATGTTTTATGAAAGGTACAATGTCGAAACTCAGGTCCGGCCTAATCCAACTGTAAAAGTGTTGGCTCATGAATCTGGAAAATATTTTATTACAAAAAGAGTACGAGGCGAAATCGTGGCTCGAATTGTCTTTATATCTCCTACACTCGGTGAACTTTATTTTCTGCGAATGTTACTCATGCGTTATCCGTGCCGGAGCTACGACGAACTGCGAACTGTCAACAATATAATTTACAACACTTTTCAAAAAGCAGCGTTCGAACGTGGTATTCTGAACGATAACCAGGAGTATGAATCGGCAATAGAAGAGGCAGCCGGCTTCAAGACCGGCAAAGGTTTACGTCAGCTTTTCTTCGCACTTATCATGGACGGTGCCCCAGCCCTTCTGTTATGGGATAAATACCGTGATCATTTGTGCGATGATTATCACAGAGGATGTGAATCTGAAATAGAAGCCGCTTACGACCACGGCCTTAGAGACATTGAACAAATGTTACGTGCTCATGGTCGCTCGCTGTCAGATTTCGGTTTGCCAGACATAAGACACAGCATAACCGAGCTTGACAGAGAAACTGGAAGATGGAATGATGAGGCGACTGCCATATTAAATGAATGGGAGTCCAAATTAAATTCGCAGCAACGGGCTATTTATAACACAGTCATATTACTTACTGAAGATGATTGTGAAGATAGATTGCTGCAAAAATTCGTTCTAATGGACATATTGCCCTATGTACGGCTTCCACGGGTATAGCTGCACTAAATCACGATGGAGGTGTCACAGCACATTCAATGTTTAAGCTTCCGTTAGACTTTGAAGGTGGTAATGCAGTGTGGGGAATTTCGAACAACTCTCAAAGAGCAGCGTTGATCAAAGCAGCACGTCTTATCATTATCGATGAGGCACCAATGGCTCACAGGTACCTGCTTGAAACAATTGACCGCGGTCTCAAAGATCTAATGGAATGCAATACCAAACCCTTTGGAGGCAAAGTGTTAGTATTAGCTGGTGATTTTAGACAAATACCACCAGTGATAACAGGAGCAGGAGAACGTGACATATGCCGGGCCTCAATAAAAAATTCTGAAATTTGGCACTACGTTCAAAAATTCAAGTTAACTGAAAATCAGCGTGCAAAAGAAGACCCCTATTTTGCTAACTTTGTATTGAGTATTGGAGAAGGTGAAGCTGAAACAACTGAAGAAGATTTATTAATTTTAAAAAATATCAATTACGTAAATAGCTTGCAACAATTAATTTATATTATATATCCAAAGTACGAAGTCTGTGACCCAGAAAATATATGTAAAAGGGCGATTCTATCGGGAACTAATGAAAACATAAGAGATATTAATCAAAAAATACTTGAATTGATACCTGGACCAATGACTATCTGTTACAGTGCCGACACTACTGACCACCTGAATGACAACTCAGCTGAACGATTAGAAGGCAATGTTTTAAATTCTATCACAGCACCCGGTGTGCCCGATCATGACTTGAAACTGAAAGTAGGCGCGGTCGTAATACTTATTCGAAATATCAGTTTCACACACCGTTTAGTTAATGGTACTAAATTAATTATAGATCAAGTCTCAAAATTCACTCTGTTAGCGCATCACCCAAATAGTAGTGAGCCCATCGTCATACCTCGCATAACTTTTAAATTTAAAATAGGGCGAAACGGTGTAGAAATGACACGCAAGCAATTCCCTGTCAAGTTGGCTTATGCTATGACGTTCAATAAATCTCAAGGGCAAACTCTTGATCGTGTGGGAGTAGATCTAAGAAGTGATGTTTTTTCACATGGACAACTATACGTTGCTTTGGGCAGAGTGCGGCACAGTCACAATTTGCAAGTCTTGGTCCCGCCAGAAAGAGTTAGCAGAAATTACGCTCTTACTAAAAATATAGTTTATAAATCACTACTGACCTAAAATTCAAAAGAAAATCGGACAAAAACAGTAATATGTAAATAATATTATGTAATGTGTAATATAAGTAGGTAGATAGCGTTGTAATAGAATATACTTAAACAATATTATGTTCACTTTCTATACTTTTCTTTGTGTTATTATTATTTTATTTCAATAATTTTAAATGGCTTAATATACCAAACATTAAATTTTCAATCATAATACCTTACTTTATTCTTACTTCACAAATACCCCCAGTCAGAAACTTAAGATGTTACAGTAATATAAGGGTTTTTTACTATAACACATCTGAATCACAGGGATCTTTTGTTTCATATATCAAAACATATTTTTAAATATGTAAGTCATTATTCTAAGATGTAAGTAGATATTTTTTTAATTATGCTGTTTTTCATATTTATTTAAGGATTAATGCTTAATAACGACACAATATTTGTTTTAATGTTTATTTTAAGTATTTATTTATGTATCGTGGAGCAAGGTGGCAAAAATATTTAAATTTTTGTAATATTTTTGCTAAATTGCAATAGGTCTCATTATTCAGGCATGCAGAATATTTTTTACCCGATTACGTTAAAGCCAAAAGTAACGGTTATGATTTTAGCAGTCTATGTACATATGTTTATAGTTAAATTTTAATTCTGTTTTAAATGTCTGTTAATGGGAGAACCACGTAAAAAAAAACGAGCTGATGCCATACCTCCTGGGTGGCTTGGAAACTGGCCCACTACACTTTTTATATTATAAAGTAATACGTACCTACACGAAAAAGTTTATACGTATTTATAATATAAAGAATTATAGTGAGCCAGTTTTCGAGCTACCGAAGCTAATTTCACTGTTTCAGATATTCATTTTGTTGCTAAGTTTCTTTAGTGATATGACTCCCAGGGTGATGTGACCTGAAGATGATGACTAAATTCTTAATACAATATACCTATACCTACTAAAAATCAAAACGGTTACACACCAAAGCTATAAATCCAAGCGGACTCCTGTTTCTGTTGTTTACTCGGTCCGTCCACGCGGTCCGCTTTAGCGGGCCGCGCACGCACGCGCCGTACTAGTTGCAAATATTTTTAGCGTGTAGTCAACTGCGTCTAGGAGCACTCATGTGTGTGTGTGTGTATGTAGATACGAGATCTACGCGTACACATGCAAAGGTAACTAGTGACAGGACGCACACACTGGCACATGTATTCGAAGGACTCGTATGTTAAGGCTGCTCTCCTCACGCGCTTCTTCATACAAACGTATTACGCCTATTATTCTAATATTTGTCGCAATAGATCTAAAGTTAAGCCAGATATCAATTTATATCTCTATTATCTATGCCATAAAATAAAAAAAATTGTAAAATTATATTTATTTTGAAAGTTATGACGCTTGAAAAATCACTATTTTTGGGCAAATTTTGAGGCAACTTCGTGCGTAAATAAACTATATAAGAAACTATAAAATTGAAAAACGACCAAAGTCATATCATACGTTACTTCATAATAATTTCAAATGTCTTTATTTTATGTAAAAAATTGCCAAATATTTGCTAAAATAGGCGTAATTCCAAACCTAGATTTGCATCTTTTTACTTTGCCGTTTATTTAATTAATTTATTATTTATTTATTTATATATTTTTAGTACTCTTCTTTACTGAACCCGTCTCGCTCTCTAAATGCAGAAATGCACTGTTTTAGACTCCACCCACCAACGATTTGTCGCTGCCATGTAGAGGGCTCTTAAGCGCGGAGCATACCACAGGACGACCAAAGAGTAAAAATATTGAAAGCGATAATAATATTACGTATATTTTTAAACGTAAAACTTTTATTATTTAACTTTTATTATATTTGTAAAAGAGACACATACATATGAAGGAATTAACAATAAAATAAAGGAATAGACCAATATGTATATTTTATTGCACTATTTAAATTACTTTACTCGATAATACTTTTAAACTAACCTAAGAACAAAAGCTGTGATAGCCTAGTGGTTAGGACGACCGACTTCTAATCGGAGGTCGTGGGTTCGATCCCGGGCACGCACCTCTAACTTTTCGGAGTTATGTGCATTTTAAGTATTTAAATATCACTTGCTTTAACGGTGAAGGAAAACATCGTGAGGAAACCTTCACGCCTGAGAGTTCTCCATAACGTTCTCAAAGGTGGGTGAAGTCTGCTAATCCGCTTGGCCAGCGTGGTAGACTATGGCCAAAACCCTTCTCACTCTGAGAGGAGACCCGTGCTCTGTAGTGAGCCGGTAATGGGTTGATCATGATGATGATGATGAACCTAAGAACAATATATCTGATTTGTTGCTTACAACAAAATGACTTATAAATAATGATTAATTATTTATTATTTACGTCACAGTTTTAAATGCCATCTATAGTCACATGTCTCCTCTGATAGGAACAACCTCACAACCCCGCAACTAGCTAGATAGCTAGCGGGACAATTCATGGGTCATTAGTATTTCTACAGTGCATGTTATTGCATCAGCCTGCGGACGTCTGCTGGGCATAGGCCTTCCCTAATGAGCGCCACCACACTCGATCCTCAGTCTTTTTCGTGCATCCTCTTTCCTCCACTTCCTTCATATTGTCGATCGAACGTGCCAGTGGCGCCCACACTGTGCTTGCTTGAGCGCGGGTCTCCATTCTAAGACTTTGCAGTTCCAACGGCAATGACTCCTATACTAAAAGCATGGCCTGGTACAATGGATACCTTAATTTGCTAATGGTTAGACTACGATGACGATGATGTTAGTGACGTACATGTATGTATGTTTGTAACCTCGATTCCTGGCAACTCTAATATAGCGTGCTGAGCGACTCTAAATTCGTTCATCAGGCCGTTTACGTCTCAGCACCGAAAGGTGTGGACGGGTTTTCTATAGTGCATACTCGTAGAAAATTCGCTAGCTACTAAGCCCTACGAGGAGGCATTTGAAACATTTCAAAGGGTTCTCTATCTAAGTGGCGTGTGTATAGCCGTGTGTTGGTGTGAGTCCTTTAACGAGTGAGTAGTTGGCTGCAGGGCGCGCGGCGGGGGCGGCGCCTATTCCTAGCGCGAAACTAGGCCGGGCGCCGACCGCGAGCGGTGGTCTAAACCACGAGCGCAAAAGGATCACGTGAATTTAATTTAATTTCATTGATTTTTATCCTTTGACTGTTACAATAATAGATCTTAAAATTAGATATAGTAGAAACAGTCTACCTCTGACAGGCATACGATATAGATGTAGAGAGATTTATACGAGACCACCTAACCGCCAGCACATTACGTAATATTTCGTTGCATAACATTATGTAAACCATCCTAATGAAATTTTCTAGATGATGGTGAAAACTGCATTAATCCACCGCGAAGTTAAGAAATATAAGCGAGTACACGGACAAGCGCGGATGGCGATTTCATTTTACACTATTTAGAGACGTTTTTTTTGCATTTAAAAAGTCCACATCGCTTAACATCGCATAATAATGTTTTATAACATGTTATTTAACATGGAGTTATGAACTCCATAGCTATGAATCCTAATTGAAAATTCTGTTTTCTCACACGAGGTGGCCAAAATAAAATTAGTTTTCAAAACCGATCACGTTGGCACGTAGTGCATTTGACTGGCAGCACTGACACGGAGTTAACTTGTCGAAAACAAGTATTCAACGACGATGCAACCAGAAATGTACCGATGAAAGTTACGTTTATTTGCGAGGACTACCTCAACTGCTCTGCTACTTCTCTGACACATTGGTGAGTATTTAAATAAAAGTTGTAATATTTTTATGTAATAATGTTGCTTTTTGCTTTCAGTTGAGTTTTTAACAAACAACAGTTGGATTTTTAAAGATTCTATGGAGATATTAGTTTCATGACATAAAGTAATCGTACATTTTGACGAATTTTTTTTTGGTTTCAAATATTATTACAGTAGGTATGCAAGTGGCGATAGAAATTCACTTTAGACCACACACGGTTTTAGACTCCGGACGCGTGACGGTGCCAAAGAAAAATTGCTTCTCAGAACAAAGGTTTAAGATCTACACACTAGCACGGACTTGAGTTTCAGCTTGTTTTCCAAATATATGTGTCAGTCTAGCTGTTTGGCTTTGGCAGCGATGTTTCAGAGAAAGACTTAGTTTAGATTCTTTTATAGTTTTCCAGACCAATAAAGTATTTAAACAGAAAATAAGGGTACGAGCAATGGCATATTAAAAAGTAATATTGCTCTACGGTCTACGAGTTTATCAATAGGATTATGGTATATGAAAGAGAGAACATAATAGTAGTTTATGAAACGGTTGCATAATAGAGGTTATTAAAACACGAGTGTTAGTTTAAAAAACGAGCCGCAGGCGAGTTTTTTAATAGTATTACACGAGTGTTTTAATAACTAATTATGTAGAGTTTCATACACTACTTTATCTAAGCTCATCAATAGGTATCTTACGTATAAAAGAAAAGACTAAGAAATTAACAAAATTATTTATTATAATAAGTATTCATGTTTTGGATATTGCAATTTATAAATGTACTCAATTCTTCAGGGGAGAACGTTTTTGCATTTTTTCCCTTAAAGCCCTGCGATTTTCTTTTTAAAACAGCAATCAGTCTTGTGTATTTAATAATATCGATTTGGTTGTAGATACTCAATATACTTTTGAGCATTGAGTATTTAGCCCATAAGGACAAAGACTTAAATTTATTTGATAATTCTTGGAAATATGCTAGCATTACATTTTCTGAAAATGAAGTGGTTTTTTTCAAAATTTTCCAACTCATAAAATCTTGGTAACATTTATCGTAAATTTTCTTTGATTTTGCTGGCAAAAGATTATTTGTCATTCCCGATGCTATTTCCAGAATGTCTGGTGGAGTTAAATTCTCTTCAGTATCACTGCTAGACATTTTTCCGCGCAACAAAAATCACTTGCAAAATTTTGAGTTACAAAAACTGAATAGTAAATAAATAATAAATTAAAAATTTAAATAATAGGCGCCAAAATTCAATTGTCAATTTCGAATGTGCGGTGCGTGCAGTGCGTCTATGGTCAATTATGGTAGCACTACACTCTGTCCTCTGGCCGCATCTTGCTACCGCCACACTTTCGCAGTAGTAGTAATAGGGTAACTTTGATAGCGGGATAATCATTGTAAGTAACAAAATTAAACTAACTAACTATTGTAAACTAACTATTGTACCTATTTCTTTTAAAATGTTTCTTTTGTTTAATTTATGTTTTTTTGGTGTACAATAAAGTATTAAATAATAATAATAATAATAAACACCCGGCATGGCTCAAAAATACCAGAACCCAGTGCCTGTACTATAATGTAGAAAAAATTATTTTTTAACATTGTTTTGCAATAATTTCCTAACAAAGTAGTGTTATAATGAACTTTTTTAATTTTTTTTTTAAATATTATAGATGTATGTGAATAAAGTAGTCCAATATATGACACATTTTGATTTCATATTCGGAATTTTATGATATGAGAGTAGATAAAACTTATTATCTACCTACCTAACAGTGAATTTAATAATTTCTTGATTTTGTATGATCGCTTTACAGTAAATAATTAAGTCATTTTTCTGTTCGCATTCGTTTGGTAATAGGTGCTTGAAGTGTTCAGGAGGTTTTTTCACCACCGTTAAAGGACATGGCCGGAATTTGTATGGAGCTGTGTCCTCGGACATGGCCGGAATTAGCTCGATTAATCGAAAAAAAAACTTACTTAAATAAACATAAATGGAGGTTAATTATTCATATGTGAAAATTGCTTTTAAAATAAACTAAAACATATCGCGGTAATTACATTTCTCCACCGCAGGCGTGGAAAAAAACACAAAAAATAAGAATGTTTACTTTTATTTGTTTTTGTTTTTATTTTACTGTCATATTGCATTTGCGTTCGGATACACGTATGATAAATACTAACGATATATTTTGTATTAATTAGCACTTATGGTCGTGTGCGTGTATAATATCCGAACGTCTTTAATTTTTAATCTATTCAGTAGGTACCTAATTTTGACGTAGGGATGTCGAAAAAGTTGAGAACAGTTCAGCGCCATCTAGATTGATCCTCCAACAACTCTTTGACGGGAGATTCAAATGTGGACTAAATAATATTTTTAGATAAGGCATTTTGACTCGAGAGAGAACTGGTTAATAAAATACACCAAGTTCTCTTTCGAGTCAAAATGCCTTGTAAATAAAGTTTTAGTTAGGATTCAAAATAAAACAACAGGTTTTTGTTCTAACAATGCATATTTATTTACTAGCGGTCCGCCCCGGCTTCGCCCGTGGTACATAATATATAGCCTATAGCACTCCAGGATCACGTACATATCCAACGGTGCAAGAATTTTTGAAATCGGTCTAGTAGTTCCTGAGATTAGCGCGTTCAAACAAACTCTTCCGCTTTATTATATTATTACTAGCGGTCCGCCCCGGCTTCGCCCGTGGTACATAATATAATATAGCCTATAGCACTCAAGGATCACATACATATCCAACGGTGAAAGAATTTTTGAAATCGGTCCAGTAGTTTCTGAGATTAGCGCGTTCAAACAAACAAATTCTTCCCCTTTATTATATTAGTATAGATTAGTATAGATGTGTAAGGATTTTTTTTGAGTGTGGTGGCTGATGCTTCTTCTGAAAATGATCTATTTTTCAAAATACAAAATCTTTTAAAACATAATATGTATGAGACGCTATTTACAATGCTGTTAATATTTTCATATTCAATTACATCACATGGAACAGCCACCACCACCACCACCACTACAGCCTTTTTAATGACCCACTGCTGGGCACAGGCCTCTTCTCTCATAGGAGAGAGGATTTAGAGCTTAGGCCTGCCACGCTGCTCCAATGTGGGTTGGCGGGCATGGAACAACAGTTCTTTGTAACTTCTGTTTAGTACAATCAGCAAAACTTGTCTGTTTAAATTCATCTTCACATCTGAATATCACATAGTTCACATCTGAAAAGAAATAGTTTTGTTGATTAATTGGTACTTGGTAGGACTAATTATTACAAATAATATATACCATAACATATCGTTTCAACCAATGGACGTCCACTGCTGGACATAGGTCTCTTGCAAGGATCGCCACAGCACACCATAACATATAAGAAAGTATTTTTACTACCCTATAGGTAATAAATAGTAAACACTAAGGGTGGGCTACCAATAATAATTTTTTCCATAACTAGTAGTTGGAAAATGGTTGACAGTAACACATCAGTATGTTCAGCAGAAAACTATAGACTTATGCACACCTGTTGATATCACTATAAAATATATGAAAAGGTGTGCTTGTATCTGTTTATGGATAAAATATAGAGAAATAATTTTAGTATAAATCTACATAAGTTAGGTTAGGTTATACCTACGTACCGCGCAAAATTCCTTATAGCAGGTTTAGGAAATCGAATCAACTTAATGTTGTTTTATACCGGCGAGCCACATTTAAAACATTTCTCCTTGTTTTCTGTCAGGTCAGATATTTTAAAAAACAAAACATACGAGTCTTGTTTCAATGAAACAAGAAAGAGTCAACGTCTCAAATATAAATAGCACTAAATTATAAAACTGTATAAAACACAACTAGAGGAACAGAAGCTCGCAAGAAATCAATAATTATTTTTAATTGTTACGAAACAACCACACAACAACGAAAACGCCATTTTGAAAAAAAAAAACAATAACTTACCACAGAAGTCAGAACACTTTACTGATATGACCAGAATCACGGAACCTATGGATTTTGAGCTGAAAATGTTGAAGCAAAGAAATGTAGCCTTGAACATGCTTTGTCTCGTTCTCAACTACTAAATAAAGTGTGTGAGGTATAGAAAAACTAGAGAGAAAAAATATCCTAGCTGAATGACTAATTTGTCTTAACTACAATGTTTCAGGTGCAGTCTCCAGTGTCTACATAGATATATATAACCTTCTTGGATATGACCTTAGAAAAGTTAGAAAAACAAATAACAGTTAACATTCTTATTTTTTGTGTTTTTTCCACGCCTGCGCTGGAGAAATGTAATTGCCAAGATATATTTTAGTTTATTTTAAAAGCAATTTTCACATATGAATAATTAACCTCCATTTATGTTTATTTAAGTAAGTTTTTTTTCGACTAATCAGGGCAAATTCCGGCCATGTCTTTTCATAACTAGAAAGATTAAGTTTATGTGTATAAATACTAAACGTATTATACACATAAAATTTTTGAAGTGTATAAATATAGCAGAAAAATGTTTTTGATGTTAATTATAATATAACTATTTTTGGGGTCTTACATGGCTTACGCTGACTATATTATAGGAGATACGTCCAATAAAATATCTAAGACAGAATTAAAGCACTTAAATATTTATGCAATTAAATAATAAGTTCGAAGAAACAGACAATATTGTAATAGTTAACTATTTTAGTTCATTACTGCAAAACGTGATGACTACATCCGTGTTAAAAGGAACTTGACATTTTGACGCTACGAGACTGTGGGAACAGTACCTATATTTTGTATACTTCAAATTCAATGAAAAATATAAAGTACCCTTTGGCACTAGGTCTAAGATCTTTAGCATTCAGTATCCATTCAAAAAATCACGTCGGTCCGTAGTTCTGTTGCGGCGCGATTGAAAGATAAACCAACAAACAAACTCACTTTCTCATTTATAATATTTGTAGGGATAGAAGGGATGTGAATTTAATTTGTCGGACAAATCAATTACATTTTTTTATTTCAACTGAGCAAACCAAGGATGATGTTGTATCTTCAAGCGATTTGCCATCTTCTACCAATCTGCTATAGCAGCGGTAGACTATTTATCAATACTTTCCATCACATGTCATCGTGATCAAACGCCGGATTGGTTTTTCAAAAGTTCAATTAGATGCGCGGTCTTGTTGAACGCGAGTACGTACCTCCGTATCGTTTTGATCCGCGTTACGTAACATCCGCATTCGTTAATTCTCTTTTCATAGGCCGCCATCGCCGCCGAACCACATTTCGCTTACACTTTAGAAAGTGAGTCTTTGTTTTCACTTTGCAGCGGTAATTTATAGTAATGAGGAGAGATCATTGTACGGCGTTTTGTAAATTGCTTGACTAAAGACCGTCTCACCGTGTTTGGCCGAATTCCAAGTTTCTTTTTCAGTAATTTTATAGCGCTACAAATTGAGATTCTAACTGACAATACTATAATAAATTTAGGGAACTAAAATCTCCACTGCAATTAATTTATGTCATTTTGAGTTTTTGTTTATATATTTATGTTGGATTAAGGATTGTGGTGAAACCACACAGCTTTACAATAATTTACACGAAGAAAAATGAACTTATTTTAAACAATCACAAAGCTTTTGCAATCGTGCATTGGAAATTCAACATCTGAAAATGCTCCGATTTCGGAGTGAAAGGTGCGTAGAGTTAGTTTTTGTACATAAAAAAGCAAATTATAGAAAAATAAGTTCATTTTTCTTCTTCTGTAAAATAACTTGCCTGCTGCTATTCATCAATTACAACAATAATTTATGAATTCTAGTTTTGTTATCGACTATTATATTTTTTACCCGACTACGGCAAAGCCAAAAGGAAGGGTTATAATTTTAGCAGTCTATGTATGTATGTATGTACTTATGTAGGTATGTATGTAAATGGCTAATTTTTGTATGAGATTCTGTATGTAGCGTAGCGCCTATTACTGAACCGATTTTGATGAATGAGGTGTCAACTGTCAATTGATTCGTTGTTATGGTCCGGGTGACATAGGCTATATTTTATTTACAAAAAAAAAAAATCGAGAAGAGATCTTCGCACGGCTTTCTAGATTATGAAATTAGTTTCGGATAGACATAACAGATGGAGCCACTAGCTGATTGCCCCACGCTTTCGCATTAAATTATTAAGCGTACTAGTAGTAGTCGGGTTTTAGTTTAGGAACTTTTTCTTGTTATTATTAGAATCGGTCCCGCTTCCACGGTTCAACCAAAATGAAAAATGCGTATGTCATGATTTTATGACTCCGTTATGGTTAAAATAAGAAGAAAATAAGAGTAGGTAAATAAAAGGTATTGCAAATGTACGCATCTGTTCTGTGGCAATCGGCAAATGCAGGCGCTGAACCTTGACTATCTCAAATACACTTTCACTTAAAAGCAATCTAAACGCTCTAAAGCGTACATACCGAACTATTCGCTATAGATAAATTAGCGGTTAGCAGTAATGTAACGAAATTCGCAGATAGTCGTGAATACTCGCTGTACAATTATTAATTACAAGTGGACACCCGCGACTTCGTTCTCGTGGGTATATATTGGTTTTTAAAAATCCCGTAGGAATCATTTTGTTTTTCCTCAACTCCTTTGAGCTCATATCATGCTAAAAACTGTTAAAAGTTCACTGGCGGATGTTTAAGTAAATCCAAATGTAAACATCCGCCAGTGAAAGTCTCACCAAAATCGATCCAGCCTTTTAGAGATTAGTAATCTTTAAAGTATCTACTTTCTAACAAAAAAGAATGAATGAAATCGGACCACGCGTTATTGAATTACAGCTAAATACACGTTTTAACTTTCATCCCCTCTCCCTAGGGAACCGTGCTGAATTTCGGGATAAAAAGTACCCTATATGTTACTCCGTAGTATGAACTTAAATCGTACCAAGTTTCGTTTCAATCCATTCTGTAGTTTTTGCGTGATGCGCGCACAAACATACAGACAAACAGACAAACAGATAAACAGACAAACAGATAAACAGACAAACAGACAATAATTTCAAAAATAGCTTTTTTACGTTCTACTACTTATCCCTAACATCCCCCAGTTATTATTTTGCAAAAATCTTCAATGTACAGATACGGCAAGTCTACGATTTTATTATATGTATAGATATAGATAGAAGATAGAAGATTATAGAAAGAACTGGGAGACCGTTTGATAAGTTTTACATGGTATATCGGTGAAACCAATTTCTTAGATTTTTATTTTTTGTGTGCATTAAACCTTAAGTAGACCGATGCATTCGTATGCGGTAATAAAACAATTAACACCTTTATGCCTTTGACATAACGAAGTTGATATTTCACTACCGCATGCGATATGAGTCGGTGTACTAACCACCTTAAGTCAGAAGGAAGGAATAAAAGCGTTAATCGTTTCGCTGTTTAGTACCGCATCCAAATGCGTCGGTGTACATAAGGTGTAACATGCCCAACATTCAGTAGGAAATTGTTTGTACGCGTTCTGTGTCAGTTTATCGCAAAAATCCTTCAAATTTTTATGTCAATGTGTATCATAAAACGGAGTCACGGTCGGTTGTCGATCTCCTAAAATTATGGTCACGTCGTTATCGCAATTGCTTGAGACGCTATCTATCGCTAGAGATAATTAGATACCAGAGTACAAGGCAGCAAAACAACGTTGAGGACATTCATAACACTACATATTATAGTGGAAAAGACAAAGAGATGTCATAGAATCACCGAGGAACAAACCTCATACGTCAGGAGGCAAAAAACATCTCCTTCTTATACAATACAAAGACGTATACGCAGGAACTAAAAGTTTTATAATAAAAAAAAATAATCAACGTTTAACATTCTTAATTTTCTATATAAAATTATATGGAAAATTAAGTATGTAAAACGTTGATTATTTTCTCAATATAAGAGATATCCTAAAACCTAATATTGGATTGAAAACTATGCCACCTCAACAAAGTGACAAAAACAAAATAGTAAAATTACCTAACGCAGTCGCTTGATATTTTAATTTGAAATGTTTCCATATTTAAAAAAAAAACAATAATTAATACGAGAACTTATTAATTAATTTTGATCAATTATACACACAAATCGTGTGGGAACACTTTCTATCATTTCCACCCAGAATACCTTCTATCTTTCGCTTTTTACTCAATATTACATTAACGTAAATTTTGCGGCACATGAATCATGTTAAAGATTTATTTTTTCGAATTTCGAATTCGAAATTTTTTTATTAAAGTATTCATGTTGAATATTATTTGACAGACAGTAAAGCTGGTTCAGCACTATTTACTGAATGACAAAAAGTATGACACAATATTGATATCCTTGCACACCAGTTAAGTTGAAGACATTGCACGCTCTATTATTACGACATCTCATTGGGTAGAGTAGTGAAAAACAGTTCGTTCGTTCGAAACAAGACATTATTTTTTTCAATTGGTGCAATATTTTATTTCTATTAATCGCTTGCAATTCGATATCTGAAAAAGCTTAAATTGAAGTAAAACTTTAATAATTAGGTTATTATCATATGTAACTACGATACGTCTTGACAAGTGACAACAACGTACATTTGGTAATTAAGGACTTAGTTGCTCTCTTTTAGGGTTTCTCACCTCTAAATTAAATGACAACGGAGTGACAAATTGCCGCTATTAATTAAACAAGGGCGGCTTCAACCGAAACTACATATCAAAAAATATTTTATAATCTAAAATAGTTGTCACACGCTCAATTGGCTTAAGAGATTCAGCCGAATTAGGAAGCGTCGGCAATTTGCACGCAGGCCACGGTCTCGGGCTCGAACTTGTCCGATTTTTATTGCGAGTTTAAAGAAGCGAGCGAACTTGCCCCACTGACCACTGCCAGTTGATATAAATATAATGGAAGCCCACGGTCCAGTAATAGAATTGCTGTGATCGCCGCAGCTCTGACGTATCTATACGTTTTTACATTGGACATTAGTCTCGCTTAAGGTTAAAGATCAATGAATTTAGTTATTCATTTGTATGTTTTTGGCAACTGTTTCATGAAATAATTGTAGGTCCCATCTGAACCGGTTATTTGTGAATATACATAGTTTCATGCTCCAATGTAAGCGTAGTCTGCATGAGCGACACAGGAATGCGCCACTTATGCAATAGCTTAAATAAACTCCGCGATGCAAACATCCTTATGGGCGGGAACGCATTCAGCGTTCCTATTAACCTATTTCTATGCATTCTGAAGAGTGCATTTGACATTTTCTTGTTGAAAACTGCACGGATCATAGAGGTGGTTGCGTGGGGAGGGGGGGTTGGGGGGGATTGCGCGGCGTAACCTACATACCGGTCAACACTCCGGCTCAGTCAACACTCGCTACAGGGACATGGGGCGCGTTCGCTGAGCCAATGCACTCGCTCGAGTAACTCTACTGTCCGAGTTAGAATTACAGCCTGAAATTCGTGAAACTAAACCTTATAAAACATATGAACAGAAGTGTCGATAAACAGGCTGATTTTCCATGCTATACGATAGTTTTCAGGCGAAAAAATTAACTGTTACTGTTGAGATTTTTAAAAACATTGATTCATTAAAATCATTAAATGAATAAGCTTTTCTTTTATCCTTTATTACTGTCATTTATCTATCAGAATATTATCTAATATTAGAATTAATACACAAAGATGAAAGAGAGATGAGATGGGTTCCTATTTTTATAAAAACTGTTTTCGATACATTTTCATTTTACAAGCTAAATAGGTAAACTCACCTCCCCAGAATTCTTCAAACGCTATCGGCTTAAAATCGCAAGGCACACTCACCTGAAATGAAACAAGAAAAAAATTAAACGCTCCATTTAATTAATGGCTTACATAAAATTTACAATACCGTCCCAATGACCGTAAAAAATTTAGAAACAGCCATCTGTTTACACACGGATCTGAACGGTAACGCTAACACATTGTAACCTACAAACCCCCACATAAAACTATATTCAACACTGTGCCCGGATTAAGACATTTGGACTAATTTTCATATCTTGGAAGTTACTCCTCATAAAAATATCTTTGTTTAAAATATTATACATTAAAAATTGATTCATTCATTCGATTCGATAGATACGTAGAGATTTTGATGGATCTGATATTTATAGGTATACCGCATGACTGAGATGGCTCCTGTGATGTGGTGAGAATAGCGACAAGTTGACAGCGACTTTAAGAGCCTCGTACACAAT
The DNA here is from genome assembly GCA_920104075.1 of Melanargia galathea. Taxonomy (NCBI): domain Eukaryota; kingdom Metazoa; phylum Arthropoda; class Insecta; order Lepidoptera; family Nymphalidae; genus Melanargia; species Melanargia galathea. Next base: position 6,665,834 of record OV049863.1, read on the forward strand.
GGCCTGCAAGAGACCTGTCCAGCAGTGGACGTATATCGGTTGATGCCGACGACATATTTGGCCTAAGGTAGGCCTAGCCTACCTTTGCCGCGTTCGCCCAACGCTTGCAAATTTTGCGAGTGGTATCGGTTTTTATCCACACATCCAGAGTGTAATTCGTAAAAGCGTTTACACGTTGGACAATTGGCCCGTGTACAGATGTCTCACTTCATATTAATCATCATGATCAACCCATTAGAATAGAATAGAATAGAATAGAAAAGTTTTTTATTCAAATAAACTTTTACAAGTGCTTTTGAATCGTCGATTGAGTCTACCACCGGCATTACCGGCTCACTACAGAGCACGGGTCTCCTCTCAGAGTGAGAAGGGTTTTGGCCATAGTCTACCACGCTGGCCAAGCGGATTGGCAGACTTCACACACCTTTGAGTCTCTCACTCTCACTCTCTCACAGACCTTGATGTCTCACTTATATTAAGACAACTATCAAACAAGGAAACTTTCTTTGATGACTTTTTACTAGTAAGACCTTGCTGTTAATAATAATCTATTTTTCTTGGAGTTTATCTCAAAAACGATATATCTCATGACTTTTACGTCTACTGTATATAAATTTGATAGATAGATTTTGATTCTGAACAAGTAACAGTGCTAGTTACTGGAAATAAGCGCTCCATGTAAACAGACTAACGCCAGCATTAGATGCGACTAGACAAGGCCACAGCTATCACTGAAATGTCGAGAGGGAAAGAGAGGGCTACATAAACTATTTATTGCACACATAACAACAACACAAGTGCAATACTACGCACACACACCCAAATTTTCTATTTCTATCACATAGTCTAGGGTTGTCTAGTCATAATAAAATAAAAAGAGCTGTTTTATTAGATGTGTGCGTAGTCCTCATCCACTTAAACAAACGACGAATAAGATCACATCGTAAGTTATAGAACCAGTAGTTACCAGAAATCTATAATTAACACTATCTAACCGAACTTCATCATAATCAGATCATAAGACTTGCAGAATCAAGTTACTTAGTCACAAAATATTTATTTTCTGAATTTTCTGAAGATTTTGATTTGATTGATCTATTTTGACTAAACTGTAAAATCCATCCAAACAAAAACATTTCATGTGAATAATAAGGCCAACTTCCTATCAAAAAGTTTCGGCCATTAAAAGTACTGATATCAAAAATTATGACCAAGTCCTTTGCTAGGCTCGATAAATGAAACCATACAGTTTAGAAGGTATATCTTCTTCGATCACCCTCAAGCTGTCATACCATTCCTAATGATCCTGTTAAAATATTTTTAAATAATTTATGTCTTACTAATAACACTATATTATGAAGCTCATTTGGGACTGAGAATAGTTTTATTGTTTTCAACTTGACAACATTTTTGTACTCCTTTGAATTTGTTTAATTTAAAAAATGTTGCCAAGTTGAAAACAATAAAACTATTTGCAGTCCCAAATGAGCTTCATATTATAGTGTTATTAGTAAGACATAAATTATTTAAAAATATTTTAACAGGATCATTAGGAATGGTATGACAGCTTGAGGGTGATCGAAGAAGATATACCTTCTAAAACCATATGGTTTCATTTATCGAGCCTAGCAAAGGACTTGGTCATAATTTTTGATATCAGTACTTTTAATGGCCGAAACTTTTTGATAGGAAGTTGGCCTTATTATTCACATGAAATGTTTTTGTTTGGATCTCACTCCTTTTTTCTAAGTATTTCAAAGTTAATGCAATAAGTATAATGAAGTTGTGATGGCTTATAATCGAGTCTTTTTTCTCTCTTACGCTTCAGTATAATTAGGAATAGAACCCTATCACATTTTACGATCTGATTAGATGTGGTTTAATCTTCAATACATAGTATAAAACAAAGTCGCTTTCTCTGTTCTAATTGGGTGAATTTTTATTTTGTTCATCTGTCTGTCAAAATCACAGATAACAGAAACTCCACTCCAGAGTATTTCCACTCAGTGGTCAGTTTCAGAACTTAGAACCATACGGCTTAACTAAGAGAAGATTTTGAGTATTTGACTCTCATTAAGTTTAATGAATAGTTATCATAGTAGTTATCATAGTATCACTAATTAGATATTAGTGATACCTAGTAGCCGGAATCAACAGGACACCAAAGTCTCCTCCAAACCTCCAAAGTCGGCCACCCATCCATTTCCTGACTTGGGTCAAGGTTGCTTATCAAAATTATTAAGAAAATCGCGCTTCTGGTTTTATTGGCAAAGACGAATCTCAAACTACTGGAAGGAACGGACTTAGGCACACAGATAGCTATTAATGTGGCGTACGACATCCGCAAAGAAAGGATTTTTGAAAATTCAACCCCTTAGGGGGTAATATAGGGGTTTGAAATTTGTGTAGTCCACGCCGACGAAGTCGCGCCCACGACTTCGATAAAAAAATATACCTCTTGGCGTTTTATTATTTACCTACACTTTACTTTTTATTAGAACTCAAGACCAGTAAGATTGACCCCTTGCTAGAAAACTTAAAAAGTCACATCTCCCTAAATAGTGCACCGATTTCGATGAAACAAGAACCATATATAGCTTTGAATAAAGTAAAATACATTTATTAAAACAAAATGAAAATTTGTTCAGTATTTTTTGTGTGATGTGGGAACAGACAGATTTTTATATATCTTTGAATTGGTCAGTGTCTGATGCAACTTTTGGACATTTTTCGATTTTTTCCTTCATATACACACTAAGACTCATCTTCTTACCAAATTTCAACATTCCACATACACGGGAAGTGCGTCATAATTTTGATCAGTCAGTGAGTAGGTCTTGTTTTATGTGATTTTCAAACCTCTGTATCTCAGAAACGGTTCAACTTGAAAATTTGAAACTTTCAATTTATCATCACATCCACGAGTTTAACTTATATTTCAAATTTCGTAGGATTACTATCCCGCGAACCAGAGTTATGAGGGGGGTCAAAACAGCTCGAAATGGATCGTGTAAATAACACACTCATGCGACAAGGCCGGAGGAACTTGGCCTGGCGCACTTCGTGCGCCTAGATAGGTAAAATCGCGTTTTTATTAAACTTAGACATTAGTAGAATATAAAAGTAGGTCAATCATTTATTAAGGTGCTCTATAAATTAAATAACCTCTTTTATAAAATTCTGAAAAATAGATTCAGCTTCGAATTCCCATTGCGATTACCCGTATAATTGTTTTGCAACCATTGTACTTTTCATTTTAAGAAAACACCCGCGCAGTTCTTTATTTCTAGTTTTCTGAAAACGATACCAATTTTTCATCTGAGATTTTGTATATTTGTAGACGATTAAACAGGAAATCGTGGGGACCACTAAAGCGATTTTTTTACGAGCACAAACCGATGCGATATCGCCATAAAAACATAATAATAAAATAAAACGGCCGATTAAGTAGGTACAGTGTTGAATTATCGCACAATTTAGGTAATCTGTGTAGTTGAGGCATTACAGGCAAGGAAAATGTCTAGACTAGCATTTAAAGAGGTTATACACAATCACTGTAAACTGGGTGAGTGAGGTTGATAACGATAAGCGCGGAACTTGCGTGTCCGAGAACCTCGTGAACCCGAATACCCTTAATAATTTATAGTCGAAGCCAAAATAACGCGTAATAATACATACTGTATCGTTCGATAATAAAGCATTGGAAATTTAGTCCGTGTTATTGTTTGATTATGATGTACTTTTTTGAGAACACTGACACAGATAGATACATATTTTATACATATTTTGTCAGTTTTCGTTCGGTTCAGAACGTTCAGTCTCTCAGTTTACTTATCTCTAACGTATTACTTAAAGGAATTAATATAAGACAAATAATAACAGATTATTAATTAAATTTAAATTAATAAAATTAAAGTTGGTATAGTGGTTCTTACTTTTCTGCTTTGCCTGTTTATAGTAGACTATCCAGGATAAAAACTACCAATTTTCAGCTCAATTGTATAAACAATACGCGAACTCAACGACGAACAGACCAGAAATTTATATTATGTAGGTATATAAATATAAGATGATAATGAATTAATGATGATGAGAAATATGCTACGAAACCTATTATAGATTTCGTAGCTGTTACACAAGACAAGGGCTCAATTTTCTATGAGCTCTCGAGTCCATAGTTTTTTTGGATAACCACGTCGGTGATGACAGTCGGCAAACTTAAGCAACCTAATGTATAATACATACCTATTAATTAAAAAAAAAAACTTTTTTAATAAGTAGTCTCGAATCTTCTTTTACAATATCTTATGCAGTGTTGACAAAAGTTGATTTCGTCACTATTTTAGATTGTAGGGCGGTAAGGTATGTGTTCCGCGCACTCGTTTCCCATGATGTGCTGAATTGGGTTATCTTGATATATCGCACTTGCAACACGCCGGGAACTTGATAACGAGACAGAATCAGGTGCAAAATATTAGGTGCCGTCTTTTAGTTTCAGCGAAGAAATAAAATACAAAAAACTTTCACCTGAGCAATAAAATATTTTGAAATTTTTAATTTTTGGGGCTATTATTTAAATGGCTAGCAGAATAATGAAGTTTTTGTAATCTGTAAAATATTTTTGGGTATTTATTTTCTGGTTCATAAGTATTGCAGATGATTTTAGTTTGTTAGCTATACAAAGTGTTTCGGCTGCAGATTGTTTTTTTTTTGTTGCATTCAAAGCAATAACATTATGATGACCAAATAATAAATACTTATGAAATAAGTTACTTTACCGCATATAAACGAGACGGCAGAGCTTTTAACGGTTTGGAAATCTAGTTTTGATAGCCATATTTTGGTAAGATCCATTTCACGAGCAAATGTATTGAATTTTTTCTATTTTCTGGTATTATACAAAATGCTTTTATACGAACAATTATAAGTGCGACGTAATCGCACCCACAACATTATTCAGTTAACCTATTGTCTCATTTTACTTTAACGCTATTTTTTTACTTTTAACTATAAGTTCAGCCATTCAAATTCCTTCCTCGATTTAGCGTTACTGTGCAGTGTGCCGTCTGCCGACTGTCCTATATTCACGTCGTCGCTGGCACATTGCCCAGCAATAATTATTGTAGTCATCTTTCTTTGAGTTGTAAATCTAGGATAGGCGGCTATATAAAAACTTGTCACAGCTAGACATGTCATTATCATCATCATCATCATGATTAACCCATTACCGGCTCACTACAGAGCACGGGTCTCCTCTCAGAGTGAGAAGGGTTTTGGCCATAGTCTACCACGCTGGCCAAGCGGATTGGCAGACTTCCCACACCTTTGAGAACGTTATGGAGAACTCCCAGACATGCAGGTTTCCTCGCGATGTTTTCCTTCACCGTTAAAGCAAGTGATATTTAAATACTTAAAACATGTCAAAATATTTATTATTTTAGATCCTTCGTAACACTTCTTATATATATTGTACTAGTTAAGGACGTGGTGTGTATTACATATAGATACATTTATATGCGTAAACTTAGTATAACTATTTATGTGTGTATTATGTACTAAACTACTATCCCACCATACATTATTATCTCAAAGGGCAGCGTTTTGGATGAGCGCTCCCAGGCGGCTTGACTTTTTTCGACATTTTTAACAATTATCGTCATATTTCAAGCAATTTACACAAAACCTTAACAAATTATTATTATACATCTAAAGCTTCTTCTTATGAATCTCTGTCTATTGGTGAAAACCGCATGAAAATCCGTTCAATACTTTTTGAGTTTATCGCGAACAGACACCCAGATGCGGTGGGTGACTTTGTTTTTAACCCCCGACGCAAAAACGACGGGGTGTTAATACGGGGTCTGTTTGTTTGTCCGGGACATGTCCGGGATAATCTTCGGAACAGCTAAATCGATTTTGGTGGGACTTTCACAGGTAGGTAGGTAGATAATTGTACAAGGAATGACGTTAGGCTTCTTTTTGTGTAGAGGTAGACATAATATGGGCTATGACCTATGTCACCCGGGAAATGAAAGAGTTCCAACGGGATTATTGAAAAATGTAAATGCCCACGGACGAAGTCGCAATCATCAGCTAGGTACCTAGTAGGTAGTATACTGGAATTCTTTATAGTATAAAATAATTATTATGCTTAGAAAATACCTTTGAAATTCGGTACAAATTATTACACTACAACCATCTGTTAGCGAGCGGCTGAAATAAGTTTTTGGCCATTCGCCGCTAGATGGCAGATGAGGTATAAAGCAGAATGTTTAATCATACTAAAATTATAGTAAATTAATAATTAAAACTGTAATAAAAACATAATTACACATAGTTTTGTGGTTTCTGTATAATAAATAATATTTACAATACATTTTAAACAAAATAGCCACTGAAATTTAAAAAAAATCTGCCAAGTCGGGCCTCGCTCTTTTAGGGTTCCGTACATAATTATCATGAACAACATAATATTTTGGGTGTAAGAAATATTTAATTTCCGAGCTAGACATAACGACAAACCGTGAAAGAAAACCCAAAAAATGTTCGTTTGTTTTGGTCACAGCTTACAAACTATTTTATGAATCGTTGTTTTCATTATTTGTTGTCTATATGTATACAGTACAGTACAGTAGGTACATAATATATCGAAATTTCATATTCCTAACTGGTTTAGTTTTTGAGATAGCCCCCGTCACAAAAATGGTTTGATGGCCCCCATTTCTTTATTTTTTAAGCAAAAAAATTAAAAAATATATATTCGTACTCTACTCAATGAGCTCTAATCAACGTCAACGATACCCCACAACTCCCACAAGTTAGGGTAAGATTTTTTTTTGTCGGCTCATTTTTTATGTACCTATGGGAGTCCCCCTGATAATCTCTGGTAACATTACGAAACGTCAGAATTCTACGGAATTAGAAATCAGAGTATACCTATAATAATTATTTAAATACATAGGTATTAGGTAGGTGCTAGGTATAAATAAGTAACGTTGTAAATATTTGAACATTGAAAAATATTTTTAAGTGTGTAAGATTATTAATTAAGATTAATGTAGGGACTAGGGGTTGATCATAACCTTCGAAATAGTTGCCTAGGTAGGTGACTAACTACCTGGAACCATTACAAACGAACACGATAGGTAGGTAGGTAGGTACCCATTCGCGTGTTATTCCTATCTCAACTTGACAGACTCTCGAGGGAAATGCATATTTTATATTTCGCAATGAGTTACGAATTTAAATAACACAGAATTCTACGGAATTAGAAATCAGAGTATACCTATAATAATTATTTAAATACATAGGTGCTAGGTATAAATAAGGAACGTTGTAAATATTTGAACATTGAAAAATATTTTTAAGTGTGTAAGATTATTAATTAAGATTAATGTAGGGACTAGGGGTTGATCATAACCTTCGAAATAGTTGCCTAGGTAGGTGACTAACTACCTGGAACCATAACAAACGAACACGATAGGTAGGTAGGTACCCATTCGCGTGTTATTCCTATCTCAACTTGACAGACTCTCAAGGGAAATGCATATCTAGGCGCACGAAGTGCGCCAGGCCAAGTTCCTCCGGCCTTGTCGCATGAGTGTGTTATTTACACGACCCATTTCGAGCTGTTTTGACCCCCCTCATAACTCTGGTTCGCGGGATAGTAATCCTACGAAATTTGAAATATAAGTTAAACTCGTGGATGTGATGATAAATTGAAAGTTTCAAATTTTCAAGTTGAACCGTTTCTGAGATACAGAGGTTTGAAAATCACATAAAACAAGACCTACTCACTGACTGATCAAAATTATGACGCACTTCCCGTGTATGTGGAATGTTGAAATTTGGTAAGAAGATGAGTCTTAGTGTGTATATGAAGGAAAAAATCGAAAAATGTCCAAAAGTTGCATCAGACACTGACCAATTCAAAGATATATAAAAATCTGTCTGTTCCCACATCACACAAAAAATACTGAACAAATTTTCATTTTGTTTTAATAAATGTATTTTACTTTATTCGAAGCTATATATGGTTCTTGTTTCATCGAAATCGGTGCACTATTTAGGGAGATGTGACTTTTTAAGTTTTCTTGCAAGGGGTCAATCTTACTGGTCTTGAGTTCTAATAAAAAGTAAAGTGTAGGTAAATAATAAAACGCCAAGAGGTATATTTTTTTATCGAAGTCGCGGGCGCGACTTCGTCGGCGTGGACTACACAAATTTTAAACCCCTATATTACCCCCCAAGGGGTTGAATTTTCAAAAATCCTTTCTTTGCGGATGTCGTACGCCACATTAATAGCTATCTGTGTGCCTAAGCCCGTTCCTTCCAGTAGTTTGAGATTCGTCTTTGCCAATAAAACCAGAAGCGCGATTTTCTTAATAATTTTGATAAGCAACCTTGACCCAAGTCAGGAAATGGATGGGTGGCCGACTTTGGAGGTTTGGAGGAGACTTTGGTGTCCTGTTGATTCCGGCTACTAGGTATCACTAATATCTAATACTATTCATTAAACTTAATGAGAGTCAAATACTCAAAATCTTCTCTTAGTTAAGCCGTATGGTTCTAAGTTCTGAAACTGACCACTGAGTGGAAATACTCTGGAGTGGAGTTTCTGTTATCTGTGATTTTGACAGACAGACGAACAAAATAAAAATTCACCCAATTAGAACAGAGAAAGCGACTTTGTTTTATACTATGTATTGAAGATTAAACCACATCTAATCAGACCGTAAAATGTGATAGGGTTCTATTCCTAATTATACTGAAGCGTAAGAGAGAAAAAAGACTTCATTATACTTATTGCATTAACTTTGAAATACTTAGAAAAAAGGAGTGAGATCCAAACAAAAACATTTCATGTGAATAATAAGGCCAACTTCCTATCAAAAAGTTTCGGCCATTAAAAGTACTGATATCAAAAATTATGACCAAGTCCTTTGCTAGGCTCGATAAATGAAACCATACAGTTTTAGAAGGTATATCTTCTTCGATCACCCTCAAGCTGTCATACCATTGACCTAATGATCCTGTTAAAATATTTTTAAATAATTTATGTCTTACTAATACCACTATAATATGAAGCTCATTTGGGACTGAGAATAGTTTTATTGTTTTCAACTTGGCAACATTTTTTAAATTAAACAAATTCAAAGGAGTGCAAAAATGTTGTCGAGTTGAAAACAATAAAACTATTCTCAGTCCCAAATGAGCTTCATATTATAGTGTTATTACTAAGACATAAATTATTTAAAAATATTTTAACAGGATCATTAGGAATGGTATGACAGCTTGAGGGTGATCGAAGAAGATATACCTTCTAAAACTGTATGGTTTCATTTATCGAGCCTAGCAAAGGACTTGGTCATAATTTTTGATATCAGTACTTTTAATGGCCGAAACTTTTTGATAGGAAGTTGGCCTTATTATTCACATGAAATGTTTTTGTTTGGATTTTATATTTCGCAATGAGTTACGAATTTAAATAACACAGACGTAGCTGTTTTGTAATATTGCTAACTACCAGACTGTTGCGCTTTTGTTTAGATTCTATCACAGAGAAAAATCTTATTCCGCCAAGGTCTTTACGAATAATTTTGCTTTTACAGACTCTGTATAGGTACCTACCTACATAAAGTTTTTAATAACGTCGATGTGTGTGACCTGTCCTGACACAGGGCTCCAAGACCTGCTAGTCATTCGACTCATAACTGATTCGTCTAAATAGGTATGATTGCTGTGATGATAGGTGATAATCGCATTCACCTCTAAATAATTGGCCACCTCTCTCTCGCTATTGGCTAAAATGCTACATGCATCTCCCTGCTGCACATTGTTGCAGCAAAAACTTAGCAAAAAAGCAAAAATTTAGCAATCACAACAATAATGAGACCGTATCAATGATTAATGCAGCTTTTCTGTAATGAACCTATTGGTCGCTAAGTATAGGCGTCTGAGTTATACTCAGCTAGCGAGAGCTTTGAACTGAGTCTCTCTACGTGATCAAACCAGAAATGAGGAGATCAATAGAAGAACTTCTCGATCGACATAGCTCAACGAGCTGAGAAGCCGTAGTGGAAAATTAAAATACATTATTATTATTGTAACTACTAACTAACATGTAAATTGACTGATTACAATCAGTGTGTGTCTACAAAATTCCATTGAGTTTGATTAGTTAGTATTAAAATAAGCATCAAACTTCGTTTAGGTATATGGGGAGCGCTCTTACTATTATTGACATTAGTAATACCTACTAACTGAACTTGATAAGTTTGTCTTTCTACATTTCTCACAAGAATAACACTTAACAGTTTCTTACACATAAATAAAATGAGGCGGCTCAAGAATTCAAGATGTATTGAAAAAAAAGACGATTGCAATTTTTCCCAGACATGCAATAACTATAGGAAATATCGGTATGTAAACTGTCTGAACCGTTAACAAATCTATCAATATAAGCACCCTTCATACGAAACGAAAACCACCCCACCCCTGGCCCCCGATAGCATAATTGAAGTTCACGTACAACGACGTCTGTGTGAGTTAGTGCTCACGGCGCGTCCGCGAGCACTAACACATGCAGTCTAGCCGGAGTGCAACGCGCTCGTTGGGGTAGGTCGCGTTTTGTACCAACGAGTACGTGCTAATGGATAGGTGAATTGATTAAGCCAGCTTTGATGAATATTCATTTATGCAGGTAGGTATTGTTTTTTTTTTGAAATTTGAATAGATGGGTACCTACAGTGTTTGTCGATAAAATATTAGACTGTTATCTTTTTTTGCAATTCAAAGATTAGCATGAATTTCTAAAGTGATATTTTTTTAAGATCCTAAAACCTATACATATATATACTTATTAGGTATAATACAAGTGATTCTTCTGCTTCTATCAGTAATAATCCAACTAACTAACTCCATCTCCAGGATGCAAGATCCGCCGTTCAGCGGTCGAGCCGTGAAAAAGTAACAGAGTAGGTATTAATTACTTTCGCAATTATAACATTAGTATGGATTTTCCTAGAACTTTATCTAATAGTAATCTTTTAGTAGGAACATCTAAGTCATCTATAGTCATTAGTCATATTCGAATCTAAAAAAGATATTCACTTAGAACTACGTGGTTGGCTACCTATATTTGTTATATTATGATATAATTAAGTAACTTAATGCTTTGAGCGTCAATATTTGTGGTACCAGAGTGGGTGTTTATCAAGCTTAAATCCTTAAATCTAGACTATCACATATATTATAACCTACCATAACCCCTGCCGTATTGCCGTGCAGGTCGTCGGAAAACCCTTTGTTTTGAAAACATCGATCCCTCGTCAATTGATTGCGTAGGTACGTATGTAGGTAGGTACTGTGCAGCGCAGCTAACGTTGTTATTGGCGCACACAGCTGTCCCCGGCGCGCCTGTGTGCGCCGCGCGCCTGTGTTGCACGCCGGTCTATCTAGACGTCTAGATATCTGGATGGGGTGCATCGCTGCAACGTTGGCGTAGGTCGCGGGGGGTAGGTCGCCCTCATCCCCGTGTCACGTCATGGAACGGGCGCCCTGACACTCGTGCTGGAGTTCATATTTTGTTTTTGTGATAAAGCTCGTAGGTACTTTTCCATCGTATCATACAAGCAATCTTCGTATATTACTAAGTATCTACCCAGGTTCTACGTGTGGTTTCGCTTCTCTTCTATACAAATAAATTAAACTGAAGTGTCTGTCTGTGGTTTCGATATTACGGACTCTTATTGAACTCATATATGGTTATTTGAACGATTGTTAAGTAGATATAACCCAAATTTTAAATTTTTGTCTCGGTCTGTCTGTCCCGTCTAATCTCCTAAACGTGAACCTATTTTGAAGGAACCTTGAAGGAAACTTCACATGTTGGTAGAGATCCAAGGAGAGATCTAGGCTACTACTATCTAGCTAGGATCTGGGTTCCCAAGAAATCGTTAAACCTAAACCCACGCGGACGAAGCTGCGGGTAATTGCCGCAGCTCATGAATAAAAATGTTAATAATACCTAATTCTGAATTCATTCAAGTATTCGACATCTAATTAGCCATTCTACCTACCTTACATAATAATATAATCCTTATCCTTACTAATATCACTATATCACTAATATTATAAATGCGAAAGTAACTCTGTCTGTCTGTCACGCTTTCACGCCAAAACTACTGAACCGATTTAAATGAAATTTGGTACACAGATATTCTAGAGCTTGAGAAAGGACATAGGCTACTTTTTATCCCGGAAAAATAACATGTTCCCACGGGAAGGCGTAAAATTTATATCTAATGCGTAATCCGTTTAACAGATTTTGATAAAATTCGGTAAGTACAGATGCAGCTTACATCCCGGGGAAGGACATAGGCTACTTTTATCCCGGGAAAGCAAATACTTCCCATAGGATTTTAAGAAACCTAAATCCACGCGGACGAAGTCGCGGGCATCATCTAGTTGCATATATATAACGACTCTGTGTCCGGATGGTCGTGATTCTTTGTGGTGTTCATCTTAAATTCTTCCTCGTGGGCGACTGTCAGTGGGTAATGTTGGCTTACAATCAAAGAAGGAATTCTCTCAATGAAATTATAATGTCCAATCAAGTATTCCATACACTTAATCTCAATCCCTTTACAATTATCAACGCAGGGTAAATAAGATGGAACGCGCGATTGATTCCACGCATTTGTGTATAGAGAAGAGCAATTCAACTCGAAACCATTTTCTGTTCTTTCTGTTATTATCTGACCGCTGTCATCGTTGTCATTCTCATCTTTTTCTTCTTCGGTCGCTAACTCAGATCCAAGAAGGTTTTACTCTATACTCTATAGACACTCAGACACTGCGTAGACTCGATCGAACGCCGCTTGGTGGCGTTGGCGCTCCAATTATTGCCGACTCAATTACGACACGGCTATCCTGCTTGCACACGCCCTCGTGTGATGTATATCAGGTGCAGTTAATCTGAAAAGAAATAAACCAACGAGAGTACTTGTTCGCTCGGCCATTTCTGACCTCAACTTAAATAAAGAAAATCTAAGAACTTTTAAAATCATTATTGTTAATTATATCAACAAAAATACTGGGACAGTAGTAACCAAGTCACTGAGCTATAATTTAATTCGCATTATTACTCATGCATAACACAAATAGGTTCTTTACGCCTGAGAAACAATTAAAACACTTGAATCATCTACCACAGCCATGTACCACAGTCGTTCACTTTAAAAATCAAAAGTAACTCAAAAATTTAACTCTTTAACCCCTCGAGTTAGCACTCCTATCGCCTCGGCTCTCACAGCCCACGAGCAATCGCAATTGCTCTCCACGGTCTCGCAAGACCTCGACCTCCGCCAGAGTCAAACGCGCATCGCGCACCCACGGACTACTTGAGTTGCCTCAAGAGACACCGATTTCTACCAGGCTACGACTACGTAATAACTGCTGGTACGGTCGAACTTCGTGCGGCCGATAGAGTCTCCACTCGAGTTGCTACTGATCATCTTGATCATCATGATCATCACTGACGTCGTATATCACTTAGTGGTACATGACTTACTGGCATTTTTCTTAATCTGTCATGTGCATATTTGTAAATTCTATTTGAATTTAAAGCTTTTAACATATAACGATCACCATCCAAAACTTCTATCACTTTAAACGGGCCTTTAAACTTTGGATCTAACTTTGTTTGATTACATTCTTCATTCTCTAACAATACGAAATCGCCTACGGAAAATTTCTTTATCACAGCTTTAGTTTCAATTAATCGCGATTTTTTGTTTTTTTTTTTTGTTTGTTTGTTGGTTTTTGTTATCATCTTATCTTAGCCGTCACGGCCAACTCTGACATTCGATCGTCCTCGAGCGACTAATAATTACCCTCAGCAATCGGCAAACCCGACATCGCCAGCCCCACTTCAAAAAGCCCCCGACAACCTAGGCCTAATAATATTCGCTTCTAACAACTCTTTTACGCGGTTACGAATAACACTACGCTCGCTCGCTGACATCCTAAAATATCGATGTTGTACAGTGCGGTGCAGATCTACTAACCTAATTTTAAGCTCACCCGTATTTACACGCGTTGTAGGCAAACCAGTAATAAAGAACTCGGAAAACTCATTTAACAATTCTAAAAGCTTACACTTGTTTGTGTCCATCACATCCGTATCAATCGCGCTTAAATTAGACTGTCGCAAATTTTCATCGCTTACCGAATGTACACAAAGAACTTTATTTAATAAAAACTCAGTTGCCGTCATGTGTACAGAAAAACCTTGATTTAAAATTTCTCGTCCTATCATAATGTCATTTTGTAAATAAGTCAAATAGAACATGTCATAAAATTTAAAGAGGATGATCGTTACACAACATAAAATCTTTTCCGTACTGAACACTCGTGTTTGACCAATACTAGCCATAACAACAACATTAACCGCTAAACTTAAATGCAAAACTTTCTTTAAAGTACGAGTACTCAGCACCGGAATCATAAGAAAATTATTTAATGAAGTCACCTTTATGCTCCAATATGCCCAAGGGTGGTTGTACGACGCAGACATCTACGTGCCGCTCACCAGCTGTCCTCGCTGCGCTCGTCTCGACGTTGCATTGACTGCTGCCGCTCAAACACCGACTTGATATGTGGCCTAGCTTCCCACATTTGAAGCAAACCAGGGTCTTCACTACTGGTTGCTGAGCTGACTGACTAGATGTAGTTGATATCGAAGGTCGTTCTCCCGTGTTTTCGGGCTTAAATAGACATTCCGATTGTCTGTGTCCGGTTTTCCCACATTTGAAACACTTTAGTGAAGTTATTTTCGCGCGTTTCTCTTCAGATACATTCGAATATTCACTGGGAGTATTTATTTTACGCTTCATAGTATATGAGAAAGCATTGAGTTCCTGTTGCAATTTGTCCCGCGAAGAAATATTAGTTGTAAACGCCATACGTCGTAATCGTGCGTCAAATTGTGATAATATATGAGCAAGAACAGTAGCTATTACAATTTCTTCCTTACTCGATTCCTTCCAACGATTAGTTATCAACGTGACTACACGATTTGCGTAGGCAGGCAAAGTTTCTTTTTCCCCCGGTTTACTATCGGTGAGATTAATCAGGGCTCCCGCCAAAGTCTCAGTGCAAATAAATCTGGTATTGAAAAGTGTCTTAAATTCATTCCACGTAATTCCTTGGTACGCTATTTGAGATAGCCAAGTCGATGCAGTCCCTTTTAATGCTTTACTAACCGCCAAAACAAGTTGACCACCGGTAGGTGGGTTTTCAGAAAAACACAAATCTGCTGTCGCGCACCATGATCTTGGATCAGTGTCCGGTTTATCAGGATCAAACTCCGGTAAATCTCCACGGTAATTTGGTTTACGTGATTGTAGGGCAGTAATCAGTGCACGCATGTTTTCATTCTGTTGTTCAAACAGTGTACGCCAAAAATCATTATCGTTCCCATTGTTCCCGGTCTGTGCCAACACTGATCCCGCTTCTGATAACGACTCTGTGTCCGGATGGTCGTGATTCTTTGTGGTGTTCATCTTAAATTCTTCCTCGTGGGCGACTGTCAGTGGGTAATGTTGGCTTACAATCAAAGAAGGAATTCTCTCAATGAAATTATAATGTCCAATCAAGTATTCCATACACTTAATCTCAATCCCTTTACAATTATCAACGCAGGGTAAATAAGATGGAACGCGCGATTGATTCCACGCATTTGTGTATAGAGAAGAGCAATTCAACTCGAAACCATTTTCTGTTCTTTCTGTTATTATCTGACCGCTGTCATCGTTGTCATTCTCATCTTTTTCTTCTTCGGTCGCTAACTCAGATCCAAGAAGGTTTTACTCTATACTCTATAGACACTCAGACACTGCGTAGACTCGATCGAACGCCGCTTGGTGGCGTTGGCGCTCCAATTATTGCCGACTCAATTACGACATATATATAAGCTTACATAAGATTCGTTACATAGTCACACGACTCAATGGAAAAGTTGTCCAGTAACAAGTCCCATAGACGAAACCTGTCGAGTGTGTCGAGCTATTTACTAATCTACGATTGATTCAAGATCAATCATTTAAATCATATTAACTGAAAGTGCCTCTGAGACACGTAAAACCGTTGGTCCTAAGCCTGACCCCTCTCGTGTGGATTGCCGTTCCATCGGACTATCAGAGTGAGGGAATAGAGTGCACCATTGTTTGCGCACACCCTTTGTGCACTATAATAGCTCCTACATAGTCTAGTCTCCATTGAGTTTGGGCGTGTGGTTTGGGTACCAAAATTCGACCCTGGAGAATAACAAAATTATTATTAACGTTTATAGGATTTGTACCGACAAGTCGAGCACTAGCTGCTCGTGCTGATTCACTGACTGATTGATCACCTCTCCTGTAAAATTTTGTATGAAAAATTTTTTTTTCACTAATAGTTTCGTACAGAAGCCAAAAATTCATTAAGAACAAAAATATGGAGAGAGCTGATGATTGAGGATTTCGGTGACGGGTGAGGGGCACGCTTAAGGTATTGAAGATAGGTGGGGGGTGCTCGAGCAAATGTCACTTGAAACGTCATCCAATTGGCAGTCAGCTGAAAAAAAATTCAAAATGGCGAAAAAAAGATGGCCGCCATACAAATTTCGTCGGTCTCCATCTCGGAGGGTATAAAATATGGAAGAGTGGTTTCTTCGCAAAAGATGATGAGGATCCAAAGGTCTACTTGATGAATTGAAAAAAAAAATCAAAATGGCGGAATTTATTTTTCCATAGAAAATGTATGGCGAATATTGAAGAGACTACAAGTTGTGAACTATGCAAGGCTTTAATGCGGTTTTTTTGAGAACTCTCAAAGAACAATATGGGAAGACATGATGATTGAGGGTTTGGAAGTTGGTTGAGGAGCCCGGGCAGGGTATTGAAGATAGGTAGGAGGTGCTCAAACAAAAAATACTCGAAACATCATCCAATTGGCAGTGAGCTGAAAAAAAGTCCAAATGGTGGCCATACAAACATCGGTGTCTATCTCACCAAGTATAAAAGATGGAAGAGTGGTTTTTGCCAAAAGATGATTAAGACCTTAAGTTCTACTTGATGAGCAGAATGATTCGAAGAAAAAATATGGAGAGTGATAATGATCGAGGATTAGGAATAGGGGAGAGATAGATGGAGGCTGCTCAAACCAAAATACCCGAAAGCGAAACCTCGCGGTCCGCTTGCGGGCCGCGCACCCACGCGCCCTACTAGTTAATATATATATAGCTGCTCGTGCTGATTCACTGACTGATTGATCACCTCTCCTGTAAAATTTTGTATGAAAAATTTTTTTTTCACTAATAGTTTCGTACAGAAGCCAAAAATTCATTAAGAACAAAAATATGGAGAGAGCTGATGATTGAGGATTTCGGTGACGGGTGAGGGGCACGCTTAAGGTATTGAAGATAGGTGGGGGGTGCTCGAGCAAATGTCACTCGAAACGTCATCCAATTGGCAGTGAGTTGAAAAAAAATTCAAAATGGCGAAAAAAAGATGGCCGCCATACAAATTTCGTCGGTGTCCATCTCGGAGGGTATAAAAGATGGAAGAGTAGTTTCTTCATAAAAGATGATCAAGATTGGAAGGTCTATCTGATGAATAGAAAAAAAATTCAAAATGGCGGAATTTATTTTATCATAGAAAATGTATGGCGAATATTGAAGAGATTACAAGTTGTGAACCATGCAAGGCTTTGATGCGGTTCTTTGGAGAAATGTCAAAGAAAAATATGGGATGATATGATGATTAAGGGTTTGGAAGATGTTTGATGAGCCCGGGCAGGGTATTGTAAATAGATGGGGGCTGCTCAAACAAAAAATACTCAGAACCTCATCCAATTGGCACTGAGCTGAAAAAAAAAACCAAAATGGCGGATTCAATATGGCGGCTATACAAACGTTGGTATCTATCTCACCAAGTATAAAATATGGAAGAGTGGTTTCTTGGAAAAATATGATCAAGACCTAAAGGTCTACCTACTTGATGAGCAGAATGATTCGGAGAAAAAATATGGAGAGTGATAATGATCGAGGATTAGGAATATGGGAGAGATAGGTGGAGGCTGCTCAAAACAAAATACCCGAAAGCGAAACCTCGCGGTCCGCTTTAGCGGGCCGCGCACCCACGCGCCCTACTAGTTTTATAAATAGCTATTGGCTATAATTAGCGTCGTCTTTTAAATTTATTTTTCTTGTTAACTCGGTCCGAAGACAATGGATGGATGGTCTCATATTGTAACAAAGCCATCTAAGAGACTTCTTGACACTTGAGTACCTTGGAAGATGTCTTCTACTTGATACTGCGCTTCTTGTATAGCTACGCATATTCTATATCTATACATCTATACTATAATATAATAAAGCGGAAGAGTATGTTTGTTTGAACGCGCTAATCTCAGGAACTACTGGGCCGATTTCAAAAATTCTTTCACCGTTGGATATGTAAGCGGTCCTTGAGTGCTATAGGCTATATATTATGTACCACGGGCGAAGCCGGGGCGGACCGCTAGTATAATAAAATCGTAGACTTGCCGTATCTGTACATTGAAGATTTTTGCAAAATAATAACAGGCGGATGTTAGGGATAAGTAATAGAACGTAAAAAAGTTATTTTTGAATTTTTGTCTGTTTGCCTGTTTATCTGTTTGTCTGTATGTTTGTGCGCGCATCACGGAAAAACTACTGAATGGATTGAAATGAAACTTGGCATGATTTAAGTTCATACTAAGGAGTAACATATATAGGATACTTTTTATCCCGAAATTCAGCACGGTTCCCTTGGGAGAAGGGATGAAAGTCAAAATGTGTAAGTACGTCTTAGCTTGGTCCGATTTCATTCATTCTTTTTTTGTTAGAAAGGAGATACTTTAAAGATTACCCGGGTGACCTTTTGATGTTGATGGGACTTTCATTGGCGCATGTTTACATTTGATCTACCTAAACATCAGCTAGTGAACTTTTAACAGTTTTTAGCAAGGCATGAGCTCAAAGGAGCTTAGGAAAAACAAAATGATTCCCACAGGATTTTTAAAAACCAATACCCACGCGAACGAAGTCGCGGGTGTCCGCTTGTGAAGGAATATATTAATTATGTAAATATATCTGAAGGAAAATAATTATCTAAAAGAAAATTACGACCTAAAGATGCAACAGCTACCTACTTTACTATTCCTTTGAAACATAAAAACTTATTTTTGGTTTGGTTAAAGTGTAATCTATACATATAATAAAATCGTAGAATTGCCGTATCTGTACATTGAAGATTTTTGCAAAATAATAACTGGGGGGTGTTAGGGATAAGTAATAGAACGTAAAAAAGCTATTTTTGAAATTTTTGTCTGTTTGTCTGTTTATCTGTTTGTCTGTTTGTCTGTATGTTTGTGCGCGCATCACGTAAAAACTACTGAATGGATTGAAATGAAACTCGGCATGATTTAAGTTAATACTATGGAGTAACATATAGGATACTTTTTATCCCGAAATTCAGCACGGTTCCCTTGGGAGAGGGGATGAAAGGCAAAATGTGTACTTAGCTGTGATTCGTTAACGGGTGGTCCGATTTCATTCATTCTTTTTTTGTTAGAAAGTAGATACTTTAAAGACTACTGGCTTATCTCCGAAAGGCTGGACCGATTTTGATGGGACTTTCACTGGCGGATGTTTACATTTTGATGTACCTAAACATCCGCCAGTGAACTTTTAACAGTTTTTAGCAAGGTTTAAGCTCAAAGGAGCATAGGAAAAACAAAATGATTCCCAGGGGATTATTAAAATCAATATCCACGCGAACGAAGTCGCGGGTATCCGCTCGTTAAGTATTAAATACAATGGAATATAGAATTGTCTAATTGGCTTCCGACAAAGACTTTGAAGGACTTTGCTCACACATTTGAACACAGGTTTGCTTACCTGCGAGACATGCTTTGCAGATACATTCGCTTCGTTAGTTGAAATGGCAAAGTCCAAATGTGTGTTGAAACTTGAAACTTTGAACAAATACCGAAAGATACCTGCCACACAAGTATTCAAACATTCAAATAAGTTCAAATATGTATGCTGCTGTGTGTGGCACCGGGGTTAGGTGCAAACCTACCTACTTATAGCTGCGATCGAAACCTCTCGCCAGATAAAAATAATCGAAAAAATATATAATTAATAATTAATGAGATGAGTATCTTGTTTATTAAAAAACACCTGCTTGGTTGCAACACCTATGGCGTGTGCCTACGGTATTCCCATTATAAATTGAAATTGTCCGCGTGAATTTAGGTTTTTAAAAAATCCCGAGGGATCTTTTTGTTTTCGTTTTCCAAGTTCTCAGACAACAAGTGACAACATAACTCTGTTGCAATGTGATAAAAAAACAAACACTTTTATTTCGCATTTATAATATAGGGAATTAGGGATGTTCTGATCTTATGGTTTCATAAATTTACATTTTCCGATTTTGCTATGTCCGTCTGTTTATATCTAGACTAGCGGACCCGGC
Organism: Melanargia galathea; assembly: GCA_920104075.1. NCBI lineage: Eukaryota > Metazoa > Arthropoda > Insecta > Lepidoptera > Nymphalidae > Melanargia > Melanargia galathea. The sequence goes on from OV049863.1 coordinate 6,686,380, forward strand.
AGACGTGCGTCGTCCTGCCCGGTGACATACCGACATCAGCGCCACCTACCGACACCCGGTAGGTTACCTGTACCTACCCGGTGTTTTCAAACTATCCAGGAACCCATTGAAATATACACACAAAATTTCATCCAAATCGATCCAGCCGTTTAGGAGGAGTTAGGTGACAAACACACGTACAGAAGATTGTACGGGTGAGAGAGTTTACCGTATCGACGGGATGAACATTTATTATATGTTTAACAGTCACGAAACCATTAATATTTTGTATGGGAAAATGTTTTTCTTTTATTTTTTCATCAATTTTCCAATGTTTTTACTAGTTATTCTGCCATTCAGGACGGAGATAAATACAACAAATCAAAAACTATTAAAATCAGTCCAGCCATTCTCGAAGCCTTCCTCATGAACCACTATGACTATTGATAAAAACCGCGTGAAAATTCGTTCAGTAATTTTTGAGTTTATCGCGAACAGACACACAGACATGGTGGGGTTGGTATAATAATATGTAGTGAGAGTCAAGTTACTTTTTCGACGTAAGTAATGTCGAAAAGTACCTAATTCCTAAATCGCTTTTAAAAGAATATCTAAGTGGAAGTAACATATTAGAAAAGTTTTAAATAAAATTTAGTATGTTCACTATAAAGGTATAATAGTTACCTTAATATGTTCCACACTTCAAGAGAGAGCTTAGGTCGCGTATAAAAGAGTCGCCTTAATTGTCTCCTTTTAGATACCATATTCTCGCTGATTAACCAGGGTTAGGTATGCATAGTGGTTATTATTCAAACCTAGAGGCTTCTAGGTTTTAAAGGGACCTCTGTAATCCATATAAAGGATAGAACCAGGCATTTACATGCAGTGGCATAGGTATGGAACTCACTGATTTTTTAATACCAGAAGACTAGCTAATGCCACGACTTCGTCCATATTAATTACTAGCAGATCCCCGCGACTTCGACCGCGTGGATATAGGTTTTTATATAGGATTGGATTGGATCCCATAATCCTTTTTTGTACCTAAACTAAATGTAGCCTAAGATCACCTATCTGCTATTGAAAGTTCCATCAAAATCGATCCAGCCATTTCAGAGATTAGCTGGAACAAATAGACAAACATAAATTGAAACGCACGCCAGTTTAAAATAAGCCGTACGGACATAGATCCAAGTTATTTGAACCCAATAAATGTCTGTCATTTCTGAACTAAAAAACCTATGACCTTGAAATATTTACGGGGCAATACTTAAAGTACTACCTTTCTAACAAAAAAAGTATGAGTAAAATCGAACTACGCGTTAATGAATTACAGCTAAATACACGTTTTAACTTTCTTCCCCTCTCCCAAGGGAACCGTGCTGAATTTCGGGATAAAAAGTATCCTATGTCCTACCTCGGAGTATAATCTCAAATCGTACTAAGATTCATTCGAATCCGTTCAGTAGTTTCGGCGTGATGCGCGGCCAAGATACAGACAGACAGACAGACAGACAGACAGACAGACAAAAATGAAAAAATTGCAGTTTTGGCTTCAGTATTGATTATAGAGTGCCCTCCGATAAAAAATTTCAAAATATCTTCAATGTACAGAATTGGATCTGTTACAGTTTTATTATATTATAGATAGAAGATAGAAGATAGATAGAAGATGGCTTTCTAGAAACGTTTCTTCATACACACTTTCCCATCCATTTTCATCCCTTCAAAAAATCCCTGGCTCTAGATTATACAAGGAAAATTTTTTCTATTGGATATTTTATATAAAAGTTAAAAATATAGGTCCACCGGCATAGGTAGTTTGTTGTCTCGTGCATTGTAGTGTTTTAAAGGTATAGAAAATAGGTGTCACAAATTCGCTTTGTTATCATTATAATATGAGTATCTTTCGCGCGTAATTTCTATTATAAAATACGCAGGTACCTACATAGGTAATTTGAAATAAAGGAGTGGTCGTAAATCTCATACAGATATTTTAGATGTTTTAAAAGTGATGATGATGATATTTTAAAAATTGAAGGAAGTTTTTGGAAAAGGGAAATAAATTCGTTAAGCAGTGTTGCTACTGCTATTTTTTTATACCATAGCAAAGGAAGATCTAACAATAATAATATCTACCTAGTTACTTATGTACCTACGAATATATCTATCTAAAAATAAACTCTACCAGTACAGACCGACTATTTCTGTCCTTTTACAATAGCTGCATCAAAACATTCGATTGATGTTCTTTATGTAATCGGTACCTAGGTAGGTATACCTACGCCAATGTTTATTTACTAATACGTATGTCGTCCCGGTCGTCGACCCCGGTTGCCGATCGTTGAAATTCGACCATGTCCGCACTTTAGAGGAGGACAGCTTTATGCGGAAACCCGGGGGAACGAGCGCGTACATGCGGAGGGTACAGAGACCTTGAGCAGGCGAAATCAAGGGTAAGGCTGTGCAAGTGTGTGCGCACATGAAAGATCCCATATCTGTGTGCGACTTATTAGTTGTATTACGCGATGGTAATAAGTATACTTATAGCTAATAGGTTTTTTAGTCATTAAAATGAAAATATTAAATTCAAGTAATTGATAATACCTACCTACCTAGGAATTGTATTAACTGTAATTATGTGAAACACACCTATTTAATCAGCATAGCACCATAGTAAGTAGCAACCTTACTTAGTTAACTATGTTTCGAATCTGCGGTTTAGTTTGTATCGTTTGCGAGATGAAGATCCTCTAATCCGCAACACCCGAGGAGAATAATTACGTAAAGCGATTATCAGACCGTGCCGCGGGCCGCCATAAAAATAAAAACACATGTCAACAAGCAACAACTACGACCACGTGCTACACCCAAAATAGACATGCACGCACACTGGCGCCCGTACCAACACATACGCAAGCCACGCGGTCGCGAGGCCCGCGGAAAAATCAATATTTTGAGCAAAACTACTTCCCTTATCGCCGTGGTGTGCGTTAGAGACCTCCATGACACATAGTACTGAAGTCCTATTAACATAAAAATTACGTTTCAAACTACACCTTATTTCGTAGAAAACAGAGTGCGATTTCCCGTATTAAATTCGGGGGTGGTTGGATCGTAAGGGTTCTGAATGATAGCGTCGTCTCGCTCTGATCAATCGGATAGCTCTGTCGTACACCGCGTGGCGCCGGCCGACGACCCCGGCCCGGTCGTTTACCCTGCGACAGTTGCACCCTGCTACCCCGTGCTACTCACCCTTGTTCTGCCGAATCTTGGACCTGAGTCGCATCGAACTGACATTGACTCAGCGCTGGGGTTCAATGACCCGTAGAGCGTTTCCGTTTTCCGGTGTGACCTACCGAATTTGGGAATATTGATGGAAAATGTGCTGAAGTCATCGCTCTAAAGGTGAATGATTTTTTCAGATCGATGTTCTTCGTAGGTTTTATTTTCTTTAAAATTTACATTGCAATGAAGTTATAGACACTTACGATTATATTTTATTTCAACAATATGTGTAATTAATACCTACTTGTTTATTTAATAATTGCCCGATTAAACAATAATACCTAATATGTTAACAAAAAATTAATCAAATACACCTACTTATGTACTTGCCAAAAAAAAATTGCGTTATAATATATTATAGTAAATTTCGAGTGTTAGGTACGTAGGTAGGTATAACAGAAAGATACCTATTTTGTAAAGAAATATTATTGTGTTGTGTATTTAAATTACTTAACTACCGGTTCCTCGTCAATCTTATATGGAACTTTTATATGGAATTCACACACTACATTCAAAATTTCATAGTAGGTAGGTAGTAGGTACCTATCTATCGTTTGTTTTGTAATTTTTGTATACAGACATACAAAAATTACAAAATATAACAAAAACCTACATAAATAAAACATTAAACCTAAAGATAAGGCTAGACTCCCTCCAATTACCTGTGCCTAAAATTAGGCATCGAGTAGGTAGGTAGTGTGTTTAATATTGTTTAGGACACGTCATCATTTAACCATATAAGTAGGTACCAACTTACGCACTTCCCCAATTCGGGTGGTGACTAAGTGGGCCCCTGGGAGGTGCTTACAAATCCTTTTAACTTTTTTTAACCGGTACAATTATTTTTGTTGAGCTGTCAAGAGACCATTAGCGAATACGAATGGCGTATGAAATGAAAGTAAGGTTAACGTTACATATTCGCAAATTAAGACAATAATGTGACACAGCGCTGAAAACACATATCGGTTTTTATTGCACAGTAAAACGTTAACGACTTGTGTAATTTTATGACTTTCGCGATGAAATTAAAAATTTCGATGCCTTCATACCGAAACCGAACCCTTTAATCTTACTGAAAAAGCCGGGTATTTCCATACAACCTGAATATGTGTAGGTACTTATATCTATAGGCTATAGCCTTCCATATCCATTAGGTATTATCATATAAGGGTAAAAGTGTGTCTGTTTATCTGTTACCTTTTCATTTCTTAACTTCTGAATCTTTGAGCCCGCGTTAGGTACCTAGTAACTACCTAGTACCTACCTTAGACCTACTTTGAAACTGCATATTTTGACGGAAATCTGACGAACCAGACACAGCTGATATGAGTTTGTACATTACTATTTTCTCTATGCTAGAGCATATATCTACAATATTTCATCAATTTTCAGTTGGTTAATATTAAAATAAGAATCAAACTTCGTTTGTATGTGACGCACCCGGAGCGCTGGAGACTCGAGACCAAGAGAAAAATCATGAAACGTGTGTGTGTGTGTGTGTGTGTGTGTGTCTGTCTGTTTGTTCCCCTGTGGCGCTCAAACGGGTGGACCGATTTGAATGCGGTTTTTTTGTTTGAAAGGTGAATTAGTCGAGAGTGCTGTTAGCTATGTTTGATGAAAATCGATCCAAGATGGCCGCCGCCACAAAATGGCAAATGTCGGGGGTTTTTAAATTTTTAATTTATACTTGTTGACAAAACAAATACTAACTGTAATCAAGAACACGAGATTTTTTAATACTTCGACTAATAGAGTCGGCATTATTCGTAGATCGTACGGTAGGTACCTACGTAGCAGTGGCGTGCCGAGGCTTACCAAGATACGCAAGCCGAGACCCATCCATCCTATCCTTCTGTCTTCTTTTATATAATACTAGTATCTGCCCGCGGCTTCATCCGCCTGAATTTCGGTTTTAAACAAATCCCCAGGGAATCGTGGATTTCCGGTTCCCGTTCCCGCTCCCTTTTCCAACCTTTATACCTTTATATCAAGGAAGTTCGCTATAGTAATCTTCTTATAGCTGTAGCTATAGATTACGGGTTTTCAAAATCCCGTGGAAACTGTGCATTTTTCCAGGATAAAAAGTAGCCTATGTTTTAAGTCAGGGCAAAATCTATCTCCATTAAAAAATTTCCGTCAAATCGGTTCAGTAGTTACGGCGTGATTGAGTAACAAACATCCAAACATCTAAACATCCAAACATCCACACTTTCACATTTATAATATTAGTAGGATGTTGTATTGGAGAGCTCTACATAGCACACAGAAGGCATACTACTTCTAGACAGGATTAATAGACATGTCAGCAATGGCATACCCACTGTGGCTTTGATAAAAGCCGTTTGCTTGAGTGGTGTAATATCCAAAAGTTGCTGCTTAAAAAAGTGACAAATCAAATCAAAGTATTATTAAAAACAAATTACTTATATTCTAGATCAAAACGTCTATCTTTCTTCAAAAACGATTTTATCACATCAGAATAAAATATCGCTGAACGTTTAAGTTTTATTTCTATAGCGATCATTGATAGATCTGAAAGCCGTTCCTGTCCTTGTGTGTTTCTCAAATATGAGGAGAACGCCCGTTCCGCGGACGAACTACTAGCCGGAATTGTCACGATTAGAAATGCTAACTTTAACAGTTCAGAAAAGGAATCTTCGAGACAATTTTCAGTAATAAAATCAATTAATTCGTAAACATTGAGTTCCTTTAGCTCAGGGGAGGAATATAAGCAAATCAATTGATTCTTCAAAGTTTGAAAGTCGAAATGACTTGTAAATATCAAATAATGAATCTAAAGCATCTGTTGGAAAATCTGACTGGTATTTGTCGAAAAGTTTGTTGTTATACAAATACCAAATATAAGTTAAAAACTTTACCTTGTTCTCGGCCATTAAACTGAACACAATATGAACACACTTTACTTAAATCTTCACAAGGAACAACATCAACACTCATTTTGTACAAAATTTACGATTATTTTTCAAATAATATATATAACCTGTGAATTCACAACACACCGCAACAAGCAAAACAAGTAGGTACATAAATAATAATTAGTACTCATGGCTAAGTGCTAACCAAGTAACCAATAAGGTGTACTTTTAAATTTCGCGCATGCGCATTGAGAAAAAGCCGTGCTTATTGTGCTAAAGAAATTGCTATAGATATTATTTATGTACATATGTCAAACAGAAATACTAGACAGTAGGTGCGAAGAGCACATAAAAAGCCCCATACAAATAAATTCAATTAGACTTCCACGCGGGCGACCGGCGACCGCGTCAATGACACTTGGCGCGCGGAATTTAAACTTGATAGAATAACATTATTAATTTATTAGTGTGATATTATTTATTTTATCTACACCCATGCTTTAAATCCTCTATAAAAGATTCTGAAACAGTTAGCTTATTGACAACTTTAGAACACCCAATGTTGTAACAACCATTACATCATCCAAACGAGTGATGTAATGAAATTCGGTACAATATTACATCATCCGTTTTTAACCCCGACGCAAATACGACGGGGTGTTAAGTTTGACGTGTCTGTGTGTGTGTGTGTCTATTCCTCCGTAGCGCTTAAACAGGTGAACCGGTTTGAATGCGGAGGTGGGAATGGTGGTGTGGGCGTGGGCGTGGGTTGGGCGTGGGTTGGGCGTGAGTTGGGTGTGGATGTGGATGTGGTTGTGGGTGTGTGTGTGTGCGTGTGTGTGTGTGTTGTGTGTGTGTTGTGTGTGTGTGTGTGTTGTGTGTGTGTGTCTGTCTGTTCCCCCGTAGCGCTCAAACGGGTGAACCGGTTTGAATGCGGGGGTGAGGTAGGAGTGTGGGTGTGAGGGGTGGGTGTGGGCGTGTGTGTGTGTGTGTGTGTGTGTGTGTGTGTGTCTGTTCCCCCGTAGCGCTCAAACCGGTTTGAATGCGGGGGTGGGGATGGGGGTGTGGGTGTGGGTGTGTGAGTGTGTGTGTGTGTGTGTGTGTGTGTCTGTTTGTCTGTTCCACCGTAGTGCTCAAACGGGTAAACCGATTTGAATGCGTTTTTTTTTGTTTGAAAGGTGAATTAGTCGGGAGTGTTCTTAGCTATGTTTCATGAAAATTGGACCGCCACAAAATGGCGGATTACATATTTTTTCACAACTCCCTCAATATGGGTATCAAATGAAAGGGCTTGACTAGTAGAATAGCACAATGCAAATTCAAGATGGCTTCAACACAAGATGGCGAATGTCGGGGGTTTAGCAGTAAGCTAACTGTTTCAGAATCTTATAGAGGATTCATATTATGGGTGTAGATAAAGTCTTGTATGCAACTGTTGATAATTAGGTATTAAAACACTCATGTGATACTATTATCACATTCGGCTTCGCCTCATGTGATAAACCCACATTCGTGTTTTAATACCCCTTATTACACAACAGTTGCATAAATAACTATTATTGTCGTGTATGAGTTAATTATGACTTATGCTGCATCGAATATTTATATGTATGCCTGGCTTTTAGGCTTCTATAAAAGATCCGCCGCTGGTACGTAGGTACTCTACCGTCTGTAACTCCGACAAAATTGTGCATAATATGCATATAATATGTACATTGTACATGTGTATACAGACCATAATAACATTTTACCCATATTGCTTTATTTACAAGTATAAATTAGAAATTTCAAATCGGTCCACCCGTTTGAGCGCCACAGGGGAACAGACAGACAGACACACACACACACACACACACACACACACACACACACACGCACACACGCACACACGCACACACGCACACACGCAAACACGCAAACACGCAAACACGCAAACACGCAAGCACGCACGCACGCACGCACGCACACACACACACACACACACACGTCAAACTTATAACACCCCGTCGTTTTTGCGTCGGGGGTTAAAAACTCAAATCTGTTCACACGAAGCGAAGGTCAGACATGCGGATGCTCCAATTTTGCTCGTGGTAATGAAAGATTAAGAATTTTCGTGACCATTCCAAATATATTTGTCAACCGTGCTGGCTTTAATACTGGTTTCGTATCAGTAAGTTGCGTCCAATTTAATTGGCTTTAAATTTGGAAGATAAATCTTTCTCAGTACTCGATTAGACATTACGTTCCAAATTCGCGACACATTTTCGTCTTCCTGCTTTTTCGTTACATTTTACAACGTTGAAGTTTTTTTCATATGTAATTTTTATTTTTTGATACAGTAGGTAGTTACCTAATTACTTTTTTTTATCATGCAATTAAAATTATTGTTCCAATAAAAAAAAAACAAAAAAATTAATGCAAACATTAATTTTGAATTTTAGGATTAAAATTCAAACGCGTAGCGTATTGGTGGTTTCAGTCTGGTTGTCTTCAGCTGAAGTCACTAGGTATAAAAGTAAGGTTCAAAAGTTTAGTTTCATACTGTCGAATTCCTAATTTAAATCCTAGAACAAGTAGGTCATCATTTAGCAATACATAATAATTATTTACTCGTCGAGTGGTCAATCAATCACTTTGAACAAACATCATAACATCGAAAACTGCTTACTGCTTACATAAAAATTACTTATTTCATAAGCAGAAATAAGTGAAGTAGGAAGGTAAGCGTGCCTCACCTAGTAGATAAAATGTTAGCCACTTACTAGCAGCGGCATATAAATAAACGCATCACAAGATGCGGCGCGCTAGATTCAGCAACAGCTGTAGATTCAAGCGGCCTAAGCGGTCGGGGTCAATGCCCATCCGTATTTTCAACATGTGCCGATGTTTTCCGCGTTCCGTGGAAAGCGCTGGCTTGTCATCCCTTCGGAGATCTTCGGCTCTGCTCGGAATCTTCGGGAGTTGCAAAGACATCGAATAAATGTGTGCTATAGTTTTATTTTTAGATACGATATACTAGGTACTTTATCGTAGCATCGCAGACGGCAGACGGTGACATACAATAATATCGATATAGACTGTGCTGCTCTGAACTCTTATCTCTTGAAGTTAGCAAACTGCATTTCTTCCAACTTAAAAGCTGATAAAAATATTGAGTGGTATTGTGGTAGTGGTAGAGTATGCACGCAAACCCTAGAGAATACCTATGTGCATTATTATTTCATATGTAATTTGGTTTATAGAGAACCTGACTTGAGATAAAATTACGGATGTTTGGGATCTTCATTAGTCAATTTCAAAGTATAGGTATACCTACTTTATTTCGTACACAAAATAGTATCTAGTTGGTACGTCCTATCCACCATAAAAAATTGCCTAATATTAATTTAAAAAATAACTTTACTTCACAATCCTGACCGTATTCTGACACTTGAAGATGCACATACTCTGCAGTTTTCTCTTATGTCGAATAAAGATAAGCATAATATTATGGTCTGTCGATTTCGTGTGACCTTGGTATCAATATGCCAATAAACCTACTTGGAAGCAGACAAGCTAGATCGCTATCTCCGTTTACAATAGTACTGTAGTACCTAAGGCCTGTGCTAAGGCGATGGCATGGCAGTTCGAGTTAGATATAGAAAGACCTTGGCAGTTAGCTGAGTGAAATGAAATCAAGGCACGGTGATTGTCACATTCATGCCCAATGTCACGGTCGCTGATGTCAATCATGAATTAAATTATTGCTATTATTATTACACTTTGATTACACTACCATTGGTACTTAACATAGAAACTTGATTGAACTGAATTTCATCAGAGTTTCTTCATAGTCATCTCAGTTTGCATAATTTTAGCTAGTGGACACCAATAAACGGATCGAATAAAAGTGCAAGGAAGGTGATTAATGATTACTGTGAACTGTCCTACGGCCCACCCGCTGCTGTAGTTGATCTTATAATTTACGAGTAAGTAGGTACCTATGTCTAATGCAGAAGGTAGAGTTCTCTAGAGTCTAGGGTCTAAATGCTAAGAGTATGATGAGGTTACTTACTAATATGAACAGGATGTATTGAAAATTAAAAAAAAAAAAATTTGTTTAGAAAGGAAAATTTTTAGAGCATTGATAATATTATAAAATAATTTCAGAAATTCCGTTTGAGGTAATATTATTAAGTAGGTAATCACACTAATATTATAAAGGCGAAAGTTTGTGTGTGTGTGTTTGTGTATGTTTGTTACTCTTTAACGCCGCAACTACTGAACTAATTTTGCTGAAATTTTGAATGGAGATAGATAATTATGCTCTGGCCACTGACTTAACACATAGGCTACTTTTTATCCTGGAAAAATCCACAGTTCCCACGGGATTTAAAAAAACCGACATCTATAGCTACAGCTATAGCTAGATTACTATAGCAAAGTTCCTTGAAAGTAGATATAAAGGTTGGAAAAGGGAGCGGGAACGGGAAAATATATCCTATAACCCATTTCTCTCCTACGAGAGGCACTACAAATCATTCAGAACCATATGGAAGATGCAGTCAAAAATTTCGAAAACCGCATTTACACTCAATACCTGATTTAGTCTCATTCACCGCTGCACATCGCAAAGGTAGGAGTCGTAGGTAGGTGCGAGTATATGGAAGGGTATAGTTCGTTCGGTAACTTAGTGTCGGTACAGGCGCAGGTGCTCTTAGTATTCTGCTTTTATTTTTATTACTTTTTTTCTGTTTGTAATTTTTTTTCTATTCTAACAGAATCTCCGAATAGTCTGCCAATCCGCACTTGGCCAGCGTGGTAGACTATGGTTAAAATCCTTCTCATTTTGAGAGAAGACCCGTGTTCATGAGAATATTATATTTTATGTTTATGGTTATATTGTAATAAAATACGAATATAAAAAAATATAAAAAGGAAAGAGAGTTGTAATGAAAAAATATGAGTAGGTATAAAACGCCAAAACCCCTTGTGCCTGTACACCCCACGCGGCATGCTTTGAAGTCACGGCGGTGTCTTTGGCAAAATACCGCGCGGCGGAGGCGGCAAGGCACAAAAGGCGACCTTAAGAAAACGAACAGACTTTACCTGTAGTAGGTATGCATCGGGTTGCATTCACAGATGGATATTATGATTTCGTAACGTGATGGCGACGCATGAGTCACGGCCGGCCAAGTTCATTGTCGCCCGTCCGAACTTGAACCCGCTAACTGGGTAATTACTACACCGCCGGATACGCTATGCGAAGCGAGTGGCTGAGAGACCGTTATTTGAACACAAAAAGATCTATCTATCTGTCGCTTGAAGCAAAATGATAATTTTTTTCTGACATGGAACAATGAAAAAAATTTAGTGCCATCAGGACATCAACAAAGACCCTTTATTATGCTGTGGGAATACGAAACAGATCATAGTTTTTCTTAGGATTATGTCTAACTTCAAACTAGTAGAAGTAGTAATTTAGGTAATACAAAACGAAGTTTTTAATGTAAAAAGAAGATAGTTATTCGTAGAACGGGGAAGAAATAAGAATTTATGACAGCCTTCAATATTCCCCAAAAATCAATAAGAAATAAAGTTCGTAAACTAAAACCCACCTACTCATAATAATAATAGTATATAAAATGTAGCCTATGTTACCCGGACCATAACAAAGAGTCAATTAACACCTCATTCATCAAAATCGGCCCAGTAGTTTAGGCGCTGCGGTGGAACAAAAAATCGAATACAAACATACATGCATACATAGACTGCTAAAATCATAACCCTTCCTTTTGGCTTTGCCGTAGTTGGGTAAAAAGGCTACGGAAACTATGCTTGTATCGGTGGCTGCTTCAGTCGCGGTAGTCGCTACTCGCTGAACGGAAAATGGTAGGCGCATTATAAAGATAGCATCAAATATTAAATCTTCGGCTGTGCCGTCGGTGTGTCAGTGTTATTGATAAGGTTCGTAAACACCGCGGCACAGTACTCGGTACGTATGTAGTATGTACAAATGCACGTCGGCTACGTGACAATGCTCGTATCGGTTACCCAGCGATAACCACCGATTGTTTACTTGCTAATGAGAAATAACGTAGGTAGGAACGCGTACAAATCATTAGACATCGTTATTTTATGATTGTGAGAGAATTATATTATAGGTGTTAAATACATTAGGTTTGCCCGTTGCCGTAAAGAATAGTAATTAATTGGCTAACTAGATAGGTAGGTAGGTATATATATTCTTTGGATAGGTTGTCTTTTCGTCCAATATCCCTCAGTGTCTGAAGACGAAAGTCTTCGAACAGTGCGTGTTGCCAGTGATGACTTACGGATCTGAGACATGGTCGCTAACAATGGGCCTCATAAGAAGGCTCAGGGTCACTCAGCGGGCGATGGAGAGAGTTATGCTCGGAGTATCCCTGCGGGATCAAATCAGAAATGAGGAGATCCGTAGGAGAACCAGAGTCACCGACATAGTCACAACGGTGCTCAAAGTCCTCCACGGAAAGATTAATAGCCCTTTGCTACTCGAGCAACTATCACGGATATTGGTACCGGATGGCAGGCGTGTCAGGAGACACAAACTGTTTGCCGTGCCCAGAGCGCGTACAGTAGCGCGTGCTCGCTCTCCTATCCCTCGCGCTCTCTCAGCGATCAATGCTGTCCTCGGTTTCAAACCCGAGTTAGATGTGTTTGCTGATGAATGGAAGGTGATCGTACGAACGTGTCTGGAGTTTTGTGAGAAGTCAGTGTGATTGTGATTGTATAACCTATTTATTTAACAGTGCTCTTTTTTTATTTTTTGTTATTCTTTTGTTTTTACTTAATTAATTAGAGTAAGTGGCCTGCGCGCCGTTCTAATTGATTTAAATAAATAAATAAATAAATAAATAAATAGCTCATCGAATCGCGAAGCTGAAGTGGCAATGGGCGGGGCACATTGCACGAAGAACCGATGGACGTTGGGGTCCCAAGGTGCTTGAATGGCGACCTCGCACCAGCAAACGAAGCGTAGGTAGACCCCCCACTCGATGGACAGACGATCTCAAGCGAGTCGCTGGTAGCCGCTGGAATCAGGCGGCACAAGATCGTGTGCTGTGGCGATCCTTGCAAGAGACCTATGTCCAGCAGTGGACGTCCATTGGTCGAAACGAACGAACGGATAGGTTTAAATCTACATTATTAGGTAGGTAGGCCAATAGGCATAGATGATAGAACGCTACGATGTTTATTTTGTGTATTCTGATAGTGTTATTTAATTAATTGAGAAACTAATTAGTCTATAAAGAAGAACATTCCCAGCCTTACAGTAGGTGCGAACTGCGAACTACCTAGGTAGGTAGCTAGTCTACTTTGTTGCGATTGCCCAAACAGGTACCTAGGTAGGTACTAGGTACCTACTTATACCTCTACTTAGGTTTAATTCAATTATTTATATTCATATAATTATACTTATAACTATACCTAAACATCAATCCTGTACCATTGTCCAAATAATGTGAGTTGCCTTTTATGGTACGTATGTATTTATAGGTAGGTAGGTATAGGTACTAATTTGGAATAGTATGATATCAGAGCTGACGTATCAGTATGACCGAAGTTCAATGACTTCGCAATGCCAAACTAGTGTGCTTACCGTGATATTGAAAATGTAAACACTTGAAGGTTTTGTCTCGGTATTGGCAATTTAGCTATGTATGTAGGTAACCTAACCTACCTAGTACCTACATACATACATAATCCTGATATCATCATCATCATCATCATGATCAACCCATTACCGGCTCACTACAGAGCACGGGTCTCCTCTCAGAGTGAGAAGGGTTTTGGCCATAGTCTACCACGCTGGCCAAGCGGATTGGCAGACTTCACACACCTTTGAGAACGTTATTGAGAACTCTCAGGCATGCGGGTTTCCTCACGATGTTTTCCTTCACCGTTAAAGCAAGTGATATTTGAATTCTTAAAACGCACATAACTCCGAAAAGTTAGAGGTGAGTGCCCCGGGATCGAACCCACGACCTCCGATTAGAAGTCGGTCGTCCTAACCACTAGGCCATCACAGCTTAATAATAAATAATTAATCCTGATAGGCATGAAGCAATTGGATAAGGCGCAGGACCGTGTGTATAATGCACCCTTGAGAAAGCCTATATCCAGCCGAAAAATTGTAGGTATCTCTTTATTTCTAAGTAACATTAGCTGATTTTATAGCGTGTTATATTGATATCAGGTACCTCTTAGGCGAACCTAGCTTCGAGTATGCTCAAGGATCTGGCATTGAGAGATGACATTGAAATAGGATAGGTAGGTACTTACTACTTACCTACTTTAGAATTTTATAACGTCTGATAAGGGAATTTTCGTCCCGACAGGCACAGCCTGATACCTACCATAGCAGTCTAGAATAGTAAACATCAAGGTAGCGGTAGAAAACAAGGTAGGTTTAGAACTTTAGACCAACAAATAGGTATAGGTCAAAGGTTTTCTAAAACAAAAACCTTTGATACCTAGATAGGTAGGTATGTAGACACAACGTAGGTATCTACTATCTACCTACCGCGTGGCGGCGTGTTATCGATATCCTAGTAGGTACCTATCTTATAAAATTATTGCGCCTACATGCCTATAAATAATACCTCTCTCCTGTAAAACTCAGTAAAAGTAAAAATCTCATGTATTGTCCGAGGAAGAACAGACAAAAAAAAATACTGCTCTAAAGAGAGATGATTGAAAGATGTAAGAAATTAAATGATTTTATTGCAAGTATTGCAGAAGTTCGAAGACCTGTCCATGTACTAAGTAATGAGTACACCTACCTCTGATACCTACCTACTATTGAAAATTGAAATCAATTGTTAACTTTTCAATTGAATGATATCGCCATTGAACAGAATTGCTGGATTTCGTACGATGCTGGGTAGGTACAGGTAGAGAGGTAAATATAAGTAGGAACAGGTAGGGAGATATCTTTACGATAGTAATATAATAATTATTTACCTACTCATCGTGTAGGTACTTGTTTAATATGTATAGACACATAAATACGTCATATACATATTTGTTTTGTATCGATCGCCGAAAAATCGAAATTCTACCAATTAGGACTAAAATATGTACGAGAATACATAGATATCGAAAATAAATCGTCAAGTGTCACGGTACGTTAGTAGGTAGGTAGTTAGAACCGATCATTGGATTTACAAAGAGCTCGAAATAAAAACACAAGAACTTACCAATATTGCTGCAATCGCACTTATCACTATAGTCAATCCAAAATCCATAAAGGCAAATCACGGAAGCCGAATCCCGATCGAAATAATCTACGAAACATCGGAGTACGGAGGCGCACAGTAAATAAACGCACGATATATTCGGAGTTCATTCCCGGCCGGCCAGGGGCAACGACCGTCCTTAGCACGGCTGCGGAGCTCACAGACGCACGCCCGTCTCGCTCGCACGCGCGCGCCGTCGCTCGCTGCACGTTATTTGCTAAAACCAATATTTTATATTTTCATACTTAATTTATATTTAACTAGTTTCTGCCCGCGGCTTCGCCCGCGTGAATTTCGGTTTTTACAAATCCCGAATGAACATGGATTTCCGGTTCCCGTTCCCGCTCCCTTTTCCAACCTTTATATCTACTTTCAAGGAAGTTTGCTATAGTAATCTATAGCTGTAGCTGTAGATTGCTACACCAAATTTCGGGTTTTTTCAAAATCCCGCGGGATATGTGGATTTTTCCAGTATAAAATGTAGCCTATGTGTTTTTCCAGGTTATAAGCTATGTACCTATGTTTCAGCCAAATCGGTTTAGTAGTTTTTGAGTGAAAGAGTAAAAAACATCCATCCATACCTTCATGTTTACAAACTTTGGCGTTTATAATATTAGTAAGGATTATGCACTGATACAAACGATTATTTTTATTCGAGAGCACTTCTCCTATGTCATTTTTAACCCCCGACGCAAAAACGACGGGGTGTTATAAGTTTGACGTGTCTGTGTGTGTGTGTGTGCGTGTCTGTCTGTTCCCCTGTGGCGCTCAAACGGGTGGACCGATTTGAATGCGGTTTTTTTTTGTTTGAAAGGTGAATTAGTCGAGAGTGTTGTTAGCTGTGTTTGATGAAAATCTATCCAAGATGGCCGCCGCTACAAAATGGCGGATTACATATTTTATCACAACTCCCTCAATATGGGTATCAAATGAAAGGGCTTGACTAGTAGAACAGCATTATGCAAATCCAAGATGGCCGCCGCCACAAAATGGCGAATGTCGGGGGTTTTTTAAATTTTCAATTTACACTTGTTATTGACGCGTAGGTATACCTAACAGAACACAAATATTTTCAGCTTTCCGTTTCGCGTCACCGGGCACGGAGTACGGAGTACGGACGTTTGGAGTGCGAATCATCAGTGCGTTCGGCTGAAAGCGTTGTGCAATTATTGGATGGCGAAATTAAATTTGTCTGTCGTAAATCAATAATAGTGCAGGCAAATAAACGGTTAGCTAGCTAGCCTATTGTACAAATACAACATGTATACGATTCCTTATTTGCTTACAGTCCACCGGGATCCTCGGATCATAAAACTGGGAAAGTGCTACGAAAATAAAAATCCAATGCGTTATTAATTAATTCGAGTTTATGTTCTCGGCACTTTATGGAATCAGACTTTCAAGGTGGTTTTTAGTGCGGTATACCCCCACTCGGGGGAGGGGGGGGGGGGGGGGGGGAGTCCCACATAACCTCCATTCTGCCCAAAGAACGGGGGTAGCTATAAAGCTTTTCCACCACGACAAAAAAAAAAAAGGTACAAGTTCTGCCACAGCTGTATAACTTTTAATATGTCCGTAGAATCAGACATAGGTAAGCACAAAACTTCAAAAAAATTGCGTTTTCTTCTCATTGCTAATCAACACTTGGCAAATAATACGTTGCCAGTCCGACTTCGATGTTTTAGAAAGTAAGCGAAAACAAATTTCTAAATAATCTCATTTTAATTAAAAGAGATAATGAAATGACTATTATCAAGTCAAGCAGATCCTTGCTTAAAAAAAATACCAGGAACTAATAGCATTGCTAATTTCACAATAACAGTCTCATTATAGACTTAGGTAGATGTACCAATACTCTGTTAAAACAGTCTGCGTCATCTAATTACTTTCCGGAATCGCTTTTAAAAATCGCAAGGAGCTGGAAAGGCGCGCACCTGGCGAGGGCGGCTGGCGAGGCGTTGAACCTGTGACGTCACACTCAACCGTATTATGCTATCTCGGGGAAATGTTAATGCGACAATCCACTGTGTTAACACTCCCGTCGACACGTCTATATATCCATCACCACCACTACAGCCTTGTAACGTCCTCTGTTATAGGAGAGAGGGATTTAGAGCTTACACCCGCCACGCTGTTCCAATGTGGGTTGGCGGGCTTTAACGACTATTGTCACATGATAATAACCGGGACCGACTGCATAACGTGATCTCCGAAACACGGGGGTGAAACACCGCCAGCTTTCAACTCCGGGCTGGCATTGAAAATTTATTGACAGAAAAATCCAATACCTAACTATTATTTGCCCGACCCGGAAATCGAAACCGGGACCTCGTGATCTGCAGTCGAATATTGTTAACCACTAGACCAACGAGTATAGATATCACGGCATCTTTATTTAAAACTGTTTGAGTCATCTAATTACGAGTACTTATCGGAATCAGTTTGAAAAATGGTAAGATGCTACGAAGGTTTGCACTTGATGAGACGTTGAACTTGTGATGCAATACTGGTGACGTCACTCAAACCCGCCCGTAGTGACTGATAACTGAAACTAGCTTAGTACGACTTACGAGTGATGCTAAGTAATTCCTATTCATATTGCTCACACGATTATCGTTGTCTATGAAATATGCACATTCACAACATTGGACTGGATCATTGGCGCGGTGTGGCGCGGTTAGCGGTGAACCTGCCTTCCGCTGCGGGGTCGCGAATTCGATTCCCGCCCCGAGGCTTGGTGTTTTTAGCCCCCTTTGACGTGTCTGTGTGTGTGTGTATCTGTCTATTCCCCTGTAGCGCTGAAACGGGTGGACCGATTTGAATGCGGTTTTTTCATTTGAAAGGTGAATTAGTCAAGAGTGTTGTTAGCTATGTTTGATGAAAATCAATCCAAGATGGCCGCCGCTACAAAATGGCGGATTACATATTTTTTCACAACTCCCTTAATATGGGTATCAATTAATGAAAGGACTTGACTAGTAGAATAGCACTATGCAAGATGCAAGAACGCAAGATGGCCGCCGCCACAAAATGGCGAATGTCCCCCACATTCGCTATTTTGTGGCGGCGGCCATCTTGGATTGATTTTCATCAAACATAGCTAACAACACTCTTGACTGATTCACCTTTTTTAAATTTTTTATTTATACTTGTTGTATAAGTATACGCTATTTATGCTATGTCGTGGCATATCGGTTTCATACGACACATTTGTAAATTGTGTCGTGTTGTGTCGTTTTTACTAAATGTATGAAACCGGCGCGCGCGCCACCACACACCACTACACGTGAGTTTCCGGCATTTCTCTTGAGTGGCTTTTGTGTTTTGTACAGTTACTAGCTTGCTACAATGCTGCAAATTTTCTAGTTTTTTCTTTTTCAATAACAATATTAGTGGGTAATATTTAATCTTAAACTCTTAAAATATTTCACAACTAATCCAAAAACAAATGACTGGCGCTACTCGCTAGATTAGCCATGGGCATATCGCAAATTTTCATTCATTTTTCGTTCATTAGTGTATTGCAATATGAAGAGTATAATTATTTTTAAAGGAATTATTGTATATCTAAATGAATGACTCTACCTCGGACACATCTTAACAACTATGTTTTATGTCTTAAAATAAAGTTAAAAGAGCAGACAAGTACCGAACCTTTTCTTAATAGAGTTTTATTCATAACCTCTACAATTTTTAGGTGAACCATAAAAAGACGCACATGTCGCATCGTATTGCAATCATCTTAGCTATTTGAAGGAGAGCTATACTAAAAACTCTTTGATTATCTAGAGAGTCATTAATCGAAGTAAAAACTATATAAATCTCATGACTTGCCTGTCCGTAATACTGCTAAATGTCAAGTTCAAGTGAAATCACTAACATTTTGCACAAGGTTTCTGCTAGTTCCGACAAAATGCAGCAGAGAAAGTGCACCGCAAAAAAGTCGTATGCCTCTAACACCGTGAAGAGTCACTAAACTAACTAACAATTTTCGTAGGTGCAAAATTAGAAACTTAAATTAAACATCTAATTTTGCGACTAAATTGTTAATAAAAAATTGAAAAATGACTTTTTTTTTAATTTTTCCAACGGAAATCTATTTTTAAAGCCTTTCAAGAATACCTTCAAAAAGAAAAAAAATCTGAAATTTATAGTTTAACAATTATCACACTTGCAATTTTCATCTTCAAGTAGCAAATTAACTATTACATAACTAATTGAAAATTGTGATAATTTTATTTTTCCGGCGAATTATTGTTCATTTATGTATAAGCATCCAGTAAGCCTCTGAATTTTTGCATTTCTTAAATTTTATATTTAATATCTTTATACTATTTATAAAGTGTCTCGAAGTAGGCGTGAACTTTTTTAGAATGGCGATATCTTAGGAATGGTGATTCTTAGGAAAAAAAAGTATAAAGAATATTTTTGTAGATAATTTTATGATCTACAATTATTTTCAAAAAAACGAAAATTGTGACTTTGACCTTGAATAACTTTTTTAGCAGACATGGGATCAACGGGGACTTTTTGCACTTTATTCCTACTGGTGTACCCAAGGTCTCTACCAAAATTCAGCTCTGTCAGAATTACTGTTATTTGATAACATTTTTACGTCTAATTTGACTGGATCATTTGCATATTTCCATAGTATTATTCGTATGGAATCTTACTATGGGGTAAAGCAGCTGATATTGAAAAAAATTCGTTTTACAAAAAAGGGCAATTTTCAACCACCCTCGAGATTCGAAAAGGTCAAGATAATGTTGTTTTTTTGCAGCTTTGTAACGCTCCCACTATCGTACGTTACGTTCTAATAGTCTGGTTTCCTAAATATACTTTTCTTAGCTCGTAATTAACCCACCATATCTTAATCTGACGTTTCTGAGTATTTCTGCTCATCATTTTTATCTTATTTTGCGCGCGGCTCTATATAAAGGGCTTATATTACATAGTAGAGGGTACTCAGCAGGATGCAAGATGCCTCCCATGTCTTAATCTGACGCGCTCGAGTAAATCCAAAAATCCCCTCTTGGGCTCCCCTACTATTATATGGCAAACTATTTGACGTTTGATGACATAAGTGGAACCTAGCGAACGGAGCGGCGCGGCGGCGGCGGCGGCGCATGCCTCGTCGCGAAATGCAGTTACGTGTAAGTACCAACTAATAGCTTCCGCATGCGAGCAGGAAACGAACACTTTCCCTTTTGCCCGCGCGCAGCAGCCGACCGCACTATGCATCACTATAACCTAACTAGACAAGTAAGCCCTCTCCCAACCACGCTTACGCTCAAATAGTCCGGCACTCCCAACGTCGACGGGTTATAATGCAGTTAACCAACTAATGAGGTTAAGTATTCACCGCTTCGCGATGCGTGGCAGCTGCAGTAAATAAGGATATCTTGCCTGCGGCCTGGCGAAGGTTTTATGTAGAGGAAGCAACGTCAAGGCAGCCTTAATTGCCGTGGGTCCTTCGGTGGGAGCTATTGCAACGGAAAGATATCAAATGTTATTGGCCGTGTAATAACAATGTTTGTCAGTCAAGCAGTCGAATTTTCGACTGATTTGCATGAAATTATATTCAGTTTACCCCTTTCGTGCGTGTGGATTATGAATTATTTATGACTGCAAAAATAAAACTGGTTGCGATGGCATTATAATTGGTCGGTAAAATTAATGAAAGGATGGGCGTTTTGAAGGATTGAATAGAAGCCAGTTTGAAAGTTTTCTATGAATTTCGAGGTGATTTGCCAAAGCAGCACAATTCAGACGCGAAGGCGCCTTCGGTTGACCTATATACCATTCACGGGCGTTGACTCCGTGGCGTGGACCGAGATCGCCCGCAACCGGGTGGCCAACTCGACTTTTTAGAATGAAATCATTAGCGCCTTTTCAACCTTTTTATTAAATACATTTTTATTAAATAACGGTTTCTGCATTTCATCCAAAAATTCGGTTTAAGTTACTAAACATAATCGCACACTGTTGCACAATGTTTAGTTTTTTGTTTGTAAATAAATTATCTGCACCAAGAATTTCGGAACCTTGTTAAATTACCTGATACATTTTTCACGTTGTCATCAGTCACCCTATGATTGATCTCTTGATCTCATGTATCGACATTATATTTATAAAAAAAATGTGAAATGAATTACCTACAGCTGAATTGAAACAAATTTTTGCATCGTAAAACTTGCAAGGCACAGAACAAATAATGCCGAAATACGAGTACTTAAGTATACAGTCGCTGCGCTTCAGGTCCCCGAAATTCCAATGTATTACGAGTATGTATTATTGAAGAATAATAACCGTTTATTGTATTCAGCGAGCGGTTGCGTTGACGCCGCATATGGCGGAATTTTAAGCGTGTTCAGAAAAGTCCAGCAATAAAAATACGGCGACGATCGACCAGTGTGGACTGTGGAGTTCACGATCGGGCGGTGACCCTCGAAAGTGGAGCGAGCCTAGTCTGGAGGCCTGAACATTTCCCACTACAAATTCTTTTTGACAGCACACCCTCGTGCTGCCGGTAACACCGTTTTAATGACGTTGAAAATAGTTTCATTTCTTATAACGCACATTAACCTACATTTCATTTAAAATGAAGGTTTTCAGCCACCGCAGGGAACGGTGAACTCTGTGAATTCCTATTTCGTTATGAGCTCTGTTTTTTTCGGAACAATTTGAAACTTGTACTAATGTATACGGATTATGTTTTTGATGTAAAAGTATTACGAAATTATTGTTAATTTTTAGGGTTCCGTACCCAAAGGGTAAAAACGGAGCCCTATTAATGTCACTCTGCTGTCTGTCTGTCCGCCGTTACAGGTCTCAAGCTCGCAGACGAAATGAGTTAAAATGAAAATACTGATATTTGGTGTAAAACGTTGAAGCAAAATCATATATTTAATTAGATATTGAATTAAATTATTTTTCAGGGGGGCTCCCATACATGAAAAAGGAGTCGGAAAAAAAAATTTTTTTTCTTACCCTAGCTTGTGGGGTATCATTGAGTTTGTGTTTAGAGTATTTAGAGCAGTGTTTAGAGCTCATTGAGTAGAGTACGAATATTTTTTTTAATTTTTTACTTAAAAAATAAGGAAATGGGGGACCATCAAAGTTGTCAGTTTTATTAATAATATCCAACCTACTGCCTAGAACTATTGTTATAATCTACGGCTAGCTTACGCCCTAGACTTTGCCCGCATTAACGTAGGTTTATTCGTACTTTTTTAGATCTTATGAGAAATCTCGTGGGAATCCTTTCATTTACCTAAATGAAAATATACTATGCGCATCAACTGGCAAAATGGAGGCGCGTGTACACTGGGCTACTTTGAAGCGCAAAGAAAAGCCTCGCACTAGTAACTTTAAGCCCTCATACGCATTAGCGGTCAACCGCGTACGCGGCTGACCGCGCGGCTAGCCTCTTCATAGAATTTCGTCGCGGTTTAGTGCGTACAAAATGAGCGGTTGCATATAAAAATATAAAAGTGGCTAGCCGCGCGGTCAGCCGCGTACGCGGTTGACTGCTAATGCGTATAAGAGCTAAGTGCCTACACTAGAGTATACCTATGTATTAAATGGTAGGTACACAGTAGAGGTGCTTCTACACTGAACTAGAGCGGAGTGAAGATGTATTCTGCAGGCCAATCACACTGTTGACAGATGACGTGACAAAATTATCACATCATCTATGTAAGTCTGCTTAGAGCATCCGTTCCGCTGTTAAATGTGCATACACCCTAAAACTGACAAGTCCATTTTGGAATTTATTTTCATGATCATAATAATAGTTGCGAGGCTCTCGTTGTTATCTCACAACTAATGGAAATTGTAACGCATACTTATAACGGAAACATATTAAGAATTATTGCTTCGCATGTAGAGCATGAAAGGCGCAAATGAAACTAAACGATATTTGCGATAACATAGTAACAATAGTTGCGGTATCGAGGCCTCAGGCCGCGGACCTCAGAGATTAACTAAGGAAATCGTTAACCTAGTAATTCCGTCACTTCATTGTAAAGTACAATTATTTATTGTTATGTTTAAGGCGTTTGTGGAATTAGAAATATGTATGTGTCTTGGAGTTACCGTTTTTTCAGTTGATTGACTGTTACTTGTCACGCACTTTACATATAAAATGTTATAATATATTTGGTCATTCGCTTACCAAAATAATTTTTATGGCACTTTGATTTCATGCCTCAGATGTTGTGATTGATGATGTGAGGAAAATCTCAGCAACAAAAATTAATTTATAAGCGATAGGAAGTGTGTCTGTGCTTGTAAAAAAATACCTACTTGGAACGATAAAATGAACGGTAAGGTTGGCATTTACAAGTTCATAATAGCGTTTGAAAAATAGACTAACCCGTAAGGTGGTTGGTTAGTCGCTACGGGGAACATTGCTAATCTAACTGACCTATATAATGTGGGTGAAAGACCTCGTAAACTACTGCCGCCAGTGCATTATTCCCGCTACAATACTCACGGTGAACATAACACGCCATTATGGTCTTTATTACCCTCACAAATAAACTACAATAGCCTGCACAGACCACGTAATGCGTTCCGCGGAATCATTTTGTTTAGAGCTCATTTATAGCTCAAATAATATCTAAAACGAGAACGCGCATCTACATCAATGGGTACATTTTCACTTTTGCCCATCCCATTTAATAAACAAATTGTCATGAAACTAGTTTGTGAAATCATTTACCTAACTAAGTAAAAGAACTTACTAATTATTTATTAGACAATTACAATGTAGTGGCTTATTTCGTGGTTCATCGACATAGTCTAATGTAGAAATTACGGGTACATAACACGATAAATTGCATTGCATGAAATTGCATGCATCCTATTGCATTCATAGACCAGTGTCGATAATTTTTGAAACCAAGAAAAATCACAGTAGGATGAAACCCATTGGAAAAGGAGGAGAATATTATAAAAATAAAAGGAAAAATAATTTACGAGCGATCTGAGCTCGAGAAGGGGAAGAGGGGAGTTTTAAGGGTAAAAAATGGTTTATCTCGATTTCCGGCAAAACTACAAGTCCTATGGAAAAAAATCAAATCCGAGCTCAGATCGCCCGTAAATTATTTTTCCTTTTATTTTTATAATATTCTCCTCCTTTTCCAATGGGTTTCATCCTACTGTGATTTTTTTGGTTTCAAAAATTATCGACACTGGGCTATAAGTATGTACGTACCACCAATATTTGTATAGCAAGATTTCCCTGAATTAAAATTTTTGGTAGTGATGAGTCAATGAGTGGATTCACTTTAATATAGACCACTCGGTGAGGGTAATGGCCTGTGTTCACTGCGATACGAGGAGGCGTTTGTCAACACATTTCTTACCTAAAATTTGCCATTTTACAAAACACGTGTAATGTATTTTCTACGTATTTTATAGTTAAACTAGCGGTCCGCCCCGGCTTCGCCCGTGGTACATATATAGCCTATAGCACTCAAGGATCACGTACATATCCAACGGTGAAAGAATTTATGAAATCGGTCCAGTAGTTCCTGAGATTAGCGCGTTCAAACAAACAAACTCTTCCGCTTTATTATATTAGTATAGATAAATAATGCGTCTTTGTCCGCATGGATTTACGTTTGTTTAAAATCCTGTAGGAACATTTATTTATTCCGGCATAAAAATAACCTAGATCATTTTTTGTAGGCAGGAAAAAATTTAAAATCGGCTTGGGGCTAGAGCCCAAAAAAAGAATTGACCTAAGTTGTGACACTGCTAAGTTCATGAAACATGCTGATCTGGATCTTTCATCATCGATATGATAAAGCGATATACAAATACATCAATAGATATATTTTACAAGGGAAAATTTTGATATAAATCCGCTTTAAGAAAGTGCATCATGGACTTGCGCAAAGTAACTCCTGTTTCTATTCAACTTAAACATTTTGAAATATCTGTCGTTTTAAATGTCCCGCATTATATAGCCTATTTATCACTGAAGCAGCCTTATTAATAACTGCTAGTACCTAATTAATAAATTGAAAGTTGAACATAGACTTACATTGTTATTTGTAGGCCGCGTGGGTATCCGTTCAGCCTTTTTCCTTCATCTCTACCAGCGGGGAGCGAGGGCAAGGCGCAGCAGCGACACCTGCTGTGGAAAAGGTTTTTTTTGTAATTTTTGCAAACAGAAAGAGCGAAGGTTCATTTTCGTTCCTATTAATCACAATATCACAATAATTATTAGTATTATAAAGGCGAAAGTTTGTGTGTGTGTGTGTGTGTGTGTGTGTGTGTGTGTGTGTGTGTGTGTGTGTGTGTATGTTTGTTCCTCTTCTCCGCCTTAACTGCTGGACCGATTTAGCTGAAATTTTGAATGGAGATAGCTTATGCCCTGACTTAAAACATAGGCTGCTTTTTATCCCGGAAAACTATTCCTGTGGAATTGAAATAAATATAGACTTTCAAAAACGCGATAGACGGCGCTGACTGTTCTTAGGTAAATCACGCTCACATAGCACATTATTACAATAGTTGCATGCATCTGCATGCGTATGCACTTTTTATCCTGGAAAAATCCACAGTTCCCACGGGATTTTGAATAAACCGCAATCTATATCTACAGCTATAGGTAGATTACTATAGCAAACTTCCTTGAAAGTAGGTATAAAGGTTGGAAAAGGGAGCGGGAACGGGAACCGGAAATCCACGATTCCCTCGGGATTAGTGAAAAACCGAAATTCACGCGGGCGAAGCCGCGGGCAGATGCTAGTGTTTCATACAGTCCCTTTTGTATTACAAACTAGCTTTTGCCCGTGGCTTCGTCCGTGTGAATTTCAGTTTTTCACAAATCCCGCTCCCTTTTCCAACCTTTATACCTATTTTCAAGGAAGTTTGCTATAGTAATCTACCTATAGCTGCAGCTGTAGATTGCTACAGCAAATTTTGATTTTTTTCAAAATCCTCGGGAAATAGGGAAACTACCGTCGTGCGTTTGTTTCAGGTTTGAGACGAGTCATCTATATACAAACGAGCGCGGTCTATACGAACGAAGTTTAATTCTTATTTGAATTTAACCAGTCAATCTCAATATATTTTGTAGTCAAACTCTACAAACTATTATTTGTGCATGTAGATTGTCAAGTTTTCGCAATAATGTTATTTCAAAGTTACACAGGCTTGAAGAAACACCGTTTATAAAGCATAACTATAAAACTTCGTTGAATTTCAATTCCAAAAAGAATCAAACTTCGTTTGTATGGGGCATGCTCGGGAGCTTTCGAGAAAGACCTGTCTTAAGACATTTTCATTCATATAACTAGTTAGGTATATTTATTTTTAACGCTGGGAAAATCGCCCACGCAAACATGTTCACTTTGGAAAGCGCACTGTTTTCATAGAAAACTAACTCTAGTGGTTTTAAAAAAAACTCTATGGTATTAGTTGGATATTAGTTGGTATGGTAACTTGGATCAAACCTGTATGTAAACTTATTTACAAAGGTACTACACAAACGAGAGGTGTAGAACAAAGTTGAATCCTGATTGGATCAATTAAGGAAAGTACGATTATCTATTCTAAATTAGTTCAAAATCAAATCTCATTATCCTAGGAATTTTCAGATTCCACCCAGAGCAGCCTCTACGTCGTAGCAATCAGCGAAGTGTAGCTTAAAAGCCGTGTAGTCAAGTCAATTTAGGTGTAATAATAATAATACTAATAATAATGTCCTCCTGACCGAATTTCGGCCACGGCGGCCAATCTCAACCGAGGCAGAGACTAGCCATCTGCGCAGGAGATATTATAGTGCACAAGTGTGTGCGCATACACAGGTGCACTCTCTATTCCCTCACTCTGATAGTCCGATGGGACGCCAATGCGACACGACCGGAGAGAGATCAGGCGCAGGACCGACGGCTTTACGTGCTCTCCGAGGCACGGGGGTGTATCTAACACCGCCAACTTCCAACTCCGGGCTGGCACTGAGAATTTCTTGACAGAAAAACCCATAATACCTCATTTTTTTTTTTCATTGGCCCGACCCGGGAATCGAACCCAGGACCTCGTGATCCACAGTCGAACGTGCTAACCGCTAGACCAACGAGGCAGTTATTAATTGTAAGTTATTAATTACTAATTGTAGACCAATTTAGGTGTACAATTAGTCCATATCACGCATCATACAGCCTTCACATCGACCACTTAACGTAGATGCAGCATCACTTGTATTCACATCAATACTATCTATATAAATAAAATTAATGTTTGTCTGTATGTCCTCTATGCACTGCTAAACTATTCATCCGGTTATGATGAAACTTTGGTGTTGTTCTGCATACACTCGCGAAGGTTTCTAGCCCAAAAAATCTATATAAAAATGGACGTTTGTTTGTGTATCCCCTACACGTTCCTAAGCCATACTTTGCGTGGCATTGCAACATCTATTAGTAGTGTAATGAAAATGAAAATAAATGACACCGTAAGAACCGTGTTTGCTTTTTTTTTATTCGATTATTCCATCCCGTTACTCAAGTTAGCTTGTAATTTTACCTGGTTTAATTAAACCCATCCACCTAATCGGTTCCTACGCGACATCGCACCAGAACAATAAATCGCTTGGCTCAGGGTGATACTTAGCGACGCCTGTTACTTGTAGAATTCCAGCAGTTCAGACCTAAAACAAAAGAAATTATGTTTTCCCTAATTGACCCTGCCAAGAAACAAACCTGTAACCTCCCACTGACATGAGAGCCCAGAGTTCACCAGCGCTAAATGAAAAATTATAGCTTCGATTTTAAGACCTTAAATTACCTACACATATAATTTTTCATTTAGCGCTCACAATTCTCTTTTGATGTTACAATGAATCTAGACTGAAGTCTTTACAAGGTCGGAAAAGTACTTCAGACTCCAGAGCTACAAATAAATAAATGTCATGAACACAATTCCCAAATTCAGTTCCGTCTCGGATCAACATTGCTTTACTCATGCATCGCTTTACTTTACTTTTACGCTTATATTAATTAAATATTCATAAGAATACGCCATCACAACTTTGCCAAACCCCCCTAATACAATCGCTATTAATATAGTCAATTTCAAAGTTATAGTTATCGAAGTCTATGTTATCGCGTCGGGATCTACTCGTATACGTATTACCTACATATTATGTAACGGTTATGCAGCTCGGACTTGTCGGTGGCTGCTGTTGAGTGTTGACCCTAGTACAACCTCAAGAACTTTATTTATTTATTTTGTTCTGTTGCATAAAATGAGTATTCAATACCAATGATCCAATACCAATACAAGTGCGAAAACCTTGGAACCTATTTACTGTTTCCGTTTTTATTTGAACCAAAATTGTTTTTAATACTTAGCTACCCCTTTTTAATACTTACGTAGGTACATGGAGTTTTAATTACCTATTAGTTAAAACTAGGCACTTGGTAACATAGCAAGTGCCTAGTTAGTAAATATTTCTTAAACGTTTCTCAGGGAATACCTACTTATAACTACTTGAGTACTTGACTTAAACTTAATTAAAGATCTGTAAATTAGGTAGGTAGGTACCTCATTACAACATTTTGTCCTTTAAATGACATTCTTCGCGTTCTGTAGCAAAAAGAAAACCTAAAAAAGTGTTAAACAAAATTTCAACGTAAATTTTTCAACACTTGGAAAACAGAAGTTCAAGGCGTTCAAGATTGAATATACATATCTACATAGGAGTTCATTTGTATTTCATGATTAGCCAATAAAAAAATTCTACCTGAAAAAAGGCTAAACTTTAAGTATAATAATATTGGATTTAACCGTAAAGTAAATAATATTGACCTGAAGTTACTAGCAATCCAAAATCCTCGTCAGCATCACCGAATAGATCCTTCAGAACAACAATCCTCTCTAGCAAGTCACTCTTCACTATCGTACACATAAACGTTCACAATCCACTGAAAATTGACAGAATTATCACCATGAAAAATCAGAAATCACGTCTTAGTTCATCCGAGCGACGTGCCATGCGTACCAGGGATGGATAAACATGGGAGGTGTCGGCGTCTCGGCACAATACAAGAGCGGCGGGCGGCGCAAGACAGCAACGAGCGCGCGGCACGCCGGTAGAGCGGTGACTGACCGGCCCACTGCCGCGCCACCCCGCCGGGATCGTTCCTCCGGGACCCTTCCGCCGGGAGTCGGGAGTCGGACCCTCAACAGCCGCAACGACCGCTCTCCTCACGCGAACCCTGCACACGTGCTCCCTCGGCTCCGTGACTCACGCTCTCAACAGGTTCCGCTCTTCGTTCCACCATTCCTCGGTGCATCTCCGCAAATTACTGTCGCAGTGTCTTTGACCTCTTCGCGCCTACTCTGTGACGATGCGGCGAACGTCAATATTTACGTCCACGTGTGTATACAATGGCGATACTGTTCGCGTGAGAGCGCCCGAAATGAAGGCTGTAATTTGTCTGACCAGTAATTGAAGACGTGAAACGTTCCAACGACAAATGACTTCGAGGAAACGTGATGGGAATCTTGGTGTGTGTGGAAAAAGCAGGTGGGCTTTATTAAGCTTTAATTGACTTACGTTACGTGTAGTAGGTAGTTACATACCTATTAGGTACATAGTTATAAATCGACACTGTAGAGTCTGAAGCTAGTGGTAGGTGCAGCCGTGCAGACAGTGAAAGTGCCCGCAGTCGGGGCGAACACACTTCGCAACGTATTTGCGCGTCTTCATAGATTTTCTTTGCATTATGTAATAAAAGATTACACTCGCTCCTTGTTTCGTTGCTAGAAATCCCGCGGGAACTATTTGTTTTCCCGGGGTAGAAAAGCCTATATCACTCTCCAAGCCCTCAACTAAGTATATACTCATGCGAAAAATCACATCGATGCGTAGCTCTGTTGCGTCGGTTTTTATAATAATCCCATGGAAACCTTTGATTTTCCAGGACAAAAAGTAAACTATGTCCATCTCCATAATTAATGTGAGCTGTCTCTGTGTGTTTAAATTAGGTAATTGGTGTTTATATTTTTCATTTATATTTTCCTCGAGATCGGTTTAGCGGTTGAGCCGTCGAGGGGTAACAGACAGACAGATAAACAGACAGCTAGTCTCATTTTTGGATATTAAACATGGAGTGTGGATTTTTGATTTATACATTTTACTTACAACAACAAAATTTATTTTGTTTATGTCAGAACTCGTCATATTATCGTTTTAAATACTACTAAAATGGAAATTCATAAATGTTTTAAAACTCTTTAGTTTTAAAACATTTATGAACCGCCGCCGTTGGTTCGCCGGATAACTTGCCGTTTGGGTTTGAGAAACTTTGAGTTATCGATATCCTTGGCTACAGTTTTGCGCCTCATTTTAGTATAACTTTGTCCATAAAAAACTGTGAATTTGAACATAACTTGTCACCACTTACTTATTTGTTGTCAAATCTTGAAATAAATTGCTTGGGTGTCGGTTTGTATTATCACACTAATATTATAAAGGCGAAAGTTTGTGTGTGTGTGTGTTTGTTAATCTTTAACGCCGCAACTACTGAACCGATTTGACTGAAATTTTGAATGGAAATAGATTATGACTTGACTTAACACATAGGCACATTTTTATCCTGGAAAAATCCACAATTCCCACGGGATTTTGAAAAAACCGAAATCTATAGCTACAGCTATAGGTAGATTACTATAGCAAACTTCCTTGAAAGTAAGTATAAAGGTTGGAAAAGGGAGCGGGAACGGGAACCGGAAATCCACGATTCCTTCGGGATTTGTGAAAAACCGAAATTGACGCGGGCGAAGCCGCGGGCAGAAGCTAGTTTAATATATAGGCGTTCTAGAAATTTAGATGTTAGAAGTAGAAGTGTTGTTAGAAGTATGATAAGTGCTAAAATAAAGTCCTACATTGTTATTGAACAAAAAGCTTTCCTATTAACTAATAATAAATAGGAAACTATTAATTAACTATTAATTCCTAAAACACTTTTTTAATTTTGACGATAACAGTGAGATAGTGTAGTTGATAGTTATATACACGCAACTATCCGTATAGAGCTGTATCTTGAAAAACAAATTTTATAATAGGGCTTTTTAGGGGCTTTTAAAGGATTTTAGTTTTAAAGGCTTTTGTCCGATGCTTCGCTCACGTTAAGTTCGATTTTAACCCCTTAGGTGTTGAATTTTCAAAATTTTCTAAATGCTTTCATAGCAGATGCCAGTCACAATAGCAGATGCTTTTCAGCACGATCCGTCCAGTGGTTTGGACTGTGCGTTGATAGATCAGTTAGTCAGTCAGTCACCTTTTCCTTTTATTTATTTAGATTTTAGAAGATAGATATCCTCTTTCTTATCATAATCCTCTTAATACATAAGACCTTATAAATAAATTAATAATTCATAGGGAAGTAAGTAGAAGTTTCGATTGATTTGTAGGGAAGTAATTTGTAAATGCATTTTACGCAGCTATCGTAAGTAGGTAGTTAGGTACAACAAATTGTCCTGCTTCTAGCGAATCGAATATTTATACATATTGTTCTACTAGATAGTAGTTACTATGAATATCAGGTGTATTATAAGGAATTACAATGTAATTCTAATTTCCTGTGTAGAGTTCATTCACATTGTTGGATGAAACGGTCATTTTTGCATTATTTTCCCGCTCACGGCTGACCATCAGTAAGTACTTAGTTAAGTATAATATTTTGTTTTTCTTTTTCATAAAGAAGCGTCTTTAGAAATAAGAGCTTGTAATGGTGCAGTTTTTTTAAATAGAGGTAGTGGGAAGTGAATTTTCAGGACACTTTTTTAAATTTTCTGTGTTTTCATTTAAATTCCTGTCGAAATTTTTCTCATTGTATTAAAAATACTTATTAGCTGATAGAAAATAGAACCCACGACTTTGTCTGCGTGATTTAGGGGTTTTTAAGAATCTCGTGGGAATAGTCTATCTTCATAATGCGTCTTTCTTTATAGAGATATAAATTAATCTGAATTCTGATTAAAATAGATAGGTGCCTTATCTATTTTAATCAGATTAATTTATTTATTTATATTAACTATGTGCACAAACCCACGGGTCGTTAAAACTCAAGTCATCGCGATAACCGTATGCCGTATGCCCACAAGTTTAAATATGGAAAGACACCTACCCAGTTTTTGTTTTAGCATTGAAAATGCACAGGCGCTTATTAACAAGGATACTATAATCAATATTAAATAATGCGTTTATGAGCGCGCATGCACTTCCACATTCCGACGTGTAAGGAAGATTGAGCGATTGCTCACATCGCGCGTCTGTGTGCGTGGGGTCGATGTGTTGTACGCAGGAGCGATTACGCAAACCGAGCTTCCCCGAGGAGCGAGGTCGTTGGCAATGGACCCGGTTCAATGTCACCAAATATATCACCGAGCTGTATACTGCGGACGCGCGCTCTTGATACTCGCTATCCATTTAGGTCTTGCACGCCACTCATTCATGGCTTATCGGTTCTAATGATACGTTACTTGTTTGCTTAAGGTAAAGAATTCGATTATTTTTTTATTTTGCATTGTTGTGTGATTTTATTCAAGTCATTGTGTTTTACGATAACGCCAACGACGAGTTTTCTCGAGAGGCGAGGTCATTGGCAATGACTCAGTTCAATGTCACCGAGTATATCACCAGACGGTATAAGTGATGACGTATACGACACAAGAATTCTATAAAAAAGTAAACAACAAGGTCTCGTTAATGAAATATGTAGAATGTCCACTGGTAAGTAGCTTCCGCAATTTCTTACAGAATTCTTCAGATTAGCTAAAACTTGCAGTAAACTGTGTCTAAAGTTTGTAGTAGCTTTTACCCAAAAAAAAAAGAACGTTCTGTTTCTTGCTTGCTTTACACACACATATTATAAAGGCGACAGTTTGTGCGTGTGTGTGTATGTGTGTGTGTTGTTACTCTTTAACGCCGCAATTACTGAACCGATTTGGCTGAAATTTTGAATGAATAGATTATGTCCTGACTTAACACATAGGCCACTTTTATCCTGAAAAAATACATCAATTAGCTTACAAACGCGACTTCGCTTCGAACTCTTTGATTTTTCTGATTTAAAAATTTAAAAGTATCCAAAGTCTCAGGATGCTGCTATTTCTGTGCTAACTTTTGACACGATCGGTTCTGCGATTTAGCCGTTAAATATATCAGACGGACACGACACTGTAGCATTGATGATATTAATATGGATAATACTACAGTTTATCGTTACTGCACTAGTTAGATGGATATTGATATTTTTTATTAAGATACTAATAATTCTAATTCTTTGCCTTTAAAATATTTAATCTTAAAAACATTTTCATTACAAATCACAATTTATTAATTCATTACATAACATCATAATATTTAAAAGCCAAAATTACCTTAAAATATTATACAGTAATATCATTTTCCATATAACTCCTTTCTTGCCCTGAGTATTTATTATTTATGTATTTACTTACTTAATATAATATTATATTTACTACAAGCGGTAACCCGCGACTTCGTTCGCGTGGATATTGGTTTTTGAAAATCCCGTGGGAATCATTTTGTTTTTCCTAAGCTCCTTTGAGCTCATACCTTGTTAAAAACTGTTAAAATTTCACTGGCGGATGTTTAGGTAGATCAAAATGTAAACATCCTCCAGAGAAGTCCCATCAAAATCGATCCAGCCCTTCTAGAGACAAGCCGGTAATCTTTAAAGTATTCCCTTTCTAACAAAAAAAGAATGAATGAAATCGGACCATGCGTTAATGAATTACAGCTAAGTACACATTTTAATTTTCATCCCCTCTCCCAAGGGAACCATACTGAATTTCGGGATAAAAAGTATCCTATATGTTACTACGTAGTATGAACTTAAATCGTGACAAGTTTCACTTCAATCCATTCAGTAGTTTTTACGTGATGCGCGCACAAACATACAGACAAACAGACAAACAGATAAACAGACAAACAGACCAACAGACAAAAATTTCAAAAATAGCTTTTTTATGTTCCATTACTTATCGCTAACACCCCCCAGTTATTATTTTGCAAATATCTTTATTGTACAGATACGGCAGTTCTACGATTTTATTATATGTATATGTAGAATAGAAGATATATGTAAAAATATACCTACATAGGAAAATTCTTATCATAAACATGTTTTATATTGAAAGTGTAAAGAACCTTGAAGTTTACTTTAGACATAATATCAAAGAGTGGTGCGAGCAGTGTACGGCCTCGCTCCTGACCGGGTCGATGACCGCACTTTTCGGCAGGCGCCCTGGGTTTCAGCTGTAACGCGATCCTGCCGCACACCGACGAAGCGGCTCTTATCGATACACACATTTTCACACACACACACGTGGACAGAACGCGATAGTAGGGAACCGGAAAACCATTGTCGTAACGTCATTCGTATTGATAAATAATAATAGAGCGGCTTCGACTGCTTGAAGTTTTTAAAACGATCACGTGACTCGATGCCAACTATGTGCATTTTAATTGAATCAGAATGTTTTATAAGCCGTTTCACGTTTAGCCGTGTATCCGAACTATTGTTCGACATGGATAGATGGCATCTATAATAACAGTAATCTGTTTGAATGGAAGCCGTTCAAAGATAACCAACTGTCTTTTTAGATTTTTTTAAACCTTAGTGGTTTCTCGTCGTGCTCATAAGTCTGTTTTTATATTTGTTTTTTATGCTGATAATAAAAAAAAAAAAAAAAAAAAGATGGTTGGATTATTTTTATTTAAAATTATTACTAAAATATATTCGTTAGTTTAGATCAATCTAGTTAGTGAATACACTTTTATAAAGATTTTTTATCCACCATAACATAAAAGAAAACAAATAATAATGACATCAAAAATTGTATAATTTGCTTATTTAATAATTGTGGTAAGGCTATGATACTTAAATTAAATTAGATACTTTGATTAAAATCTATATAAAACTCAAAGCACTTTCTTGCAAGAATATGGCGTCTTACTGCTGTCACTCTATTTAACTGTACGTAGCTATTACATGAAATTGGCAATGGACTTGGCATCACAATTAGGTAGGCCCTTTGCCCCTTCATGAGTTTATTTTAATATTTACCTATATAGCTTTAAGAATTTAAAATTACATAGAAATAGGAACTCTTCATTTGAGCATTCAGACAGATAATAAAAATCGTATATAAATAGGTACATTCCGGTGACATCGCGCACGACTGGGCCGTTATCTTTATAAGTTTAATTATAGCGGGGCAGGGACCTCTTGCTCTAGTCAAGGGAACGTTCACTTCCAAGTTCAAAGGTCACAGGGTTCAACCGGTGCTGGCAAATTTGGCAGACTGGCCTTGAACCTGCGATCGATGAAGGTCAATGCCTAGGCCCCACCGACATCGGAATGTTGGCGGAGACAAAAATTCTTAGCAATATAAAAATATTTGCAAACTTTTTATATTGCAAAGAACACGCTTTTACCGTGTCACCGCGTGTTCACCGTGAACCGTGACGTTTTCCACAAATAGGTACCTTGTGGAAATCTTGATTCTTGTGGAAACGTCGATGATCAATCGATGATGTCACGAAATTAGCCGAAATATCAAAGCAAACGCATCGACGCACAAATGAACAAAAATTGTTAATCCACCCCGGCACTGTGATAGCCTAGTGGTTAGGACGACCGACTTCTAATCGGAGGTCGTGGGTTCGATCCCGGGGCACGCACCTCTAACTTTTCGGAGTTATGTGCGTTTTAAGTATTTAAATATCACTTGCTTTAACGGTGAAGGAAAACATCGTGAGGAAACCTGCATGCCTGAGAGTTCTCCATAATGTTCTCAAAGGTATGTGAAGTCTGCCAATCCGCTTGGCCAGCGTGGTAGACTATGGCCAAAACCCTTCTCACTCTGAGAAGGAGACCCGTGCTCTGTAGTGAGCCGGTAATGGGTTGATCATGACATGATGACCCCGGCACACTTTGGACGTGACTACTGACTACGTACTAAGAACGGCACTGCATCAACAGCATTTTCACCACCAATAAATACTTCAAGGTTTGTAACTGATTGGAGAGCGTGCGACGTCATCATGGGATCACAGTTCTGTGATCTGTGGTCATATTCGCCCGGGATCCAAGATAGGTTTTGCTGTTAGTTTTACTTCAGTCCCAGCTGTATCCGACGGATAAGATAACCTACCGTGTATTGCGATGAGTGATATTCGCATGACCAATAGGTAACTGGATAATAAACAGATGTCTGATGGACGTCTAAAAAGTGAAGTTCAAACCTCAAAACCGTTCAACCAGCCTAATATAACTTTTCAAGTTAAAAAATGTGACACTAAGTAAAGAGTTGCCAAATCACGGCATTTGTTCCTCCATATACCTATCATTGTGAAAATCGTGTGGCCTTTCGGCATAAAACGTGTGGCTGCGCAAAAAAATATTTTCTGCCGATGCACATATTCATATATTATTGCAATGCAATGCTCATCATACACTACACTAGAACGTCTGCCTCCTTATCGTTGATCCATTGAGACTAAGTAGGTAGTTCATCCTACCAAATTATATTAAGTTTCCATGATCCCTTGATGAATTAATAAAATAATATAATAATAATAATAATAAACGTTTATTTCAGACGTTTCCATCATATAACACATAATAGTATAGTTAAATTCTAACAACGACTACGTGTACACCTAAGCATAAGCGCCCATATAATCACAATAGGGGATCAAAATTAGAACCCTTTTCGAAGTTTATTATTAAGTAATTAAAAAATAAGTCCAATTTCGTTATCGTAGACAAGTTTTCGGAAGGGATTTTTTTTAAATAATTTTGTTTCAATATTTTACTTAATACCTATTAACTTGTCAGGTAGGTACATACATTTAAGTTAGGGCTCTACATTTACATACATATTTATGCACTCGAATGGACTCGTATCGTATACCTAATGAAAGTAATAAGTACCTAGTATAAGGAATTGAGATATTCGTTAAGCGTTCGAAAGATGTAACCCAAAACAGCAGCTGTAGACATGCATAATAATATTAATTTATTTATATTTTTAATTAAAAAATTAAGTATTATTAATAGTATTTTTACATATGTACTTACTTTCTCATGAAAATACATTTCTTAAAATATATTCCTTTAATTAATATACTTAAATAATATAATATATTTCATTTTATTTCAACTCGAGAGCTTTACACACAAAATATACATTTTGAGTTTGGACAAAACAAACTCAGTTTTGATAACTAGGTACGCGATCTGCATACAAAATGTTATACTCGTACATCTCAAAGCGGCTTGTAGCTTCACGAGTAAATGTGGAAACAAAAGCACGAGATTGTATCCTTTGACAAATAGTCCCTTTAGTAAGGAAGGAACGATGCCCAAATATTGGGTGAACAACCTCTTAATGCTTAGAGGAGACATTTTATTTTTAACCAGCGGCGTATCTATGTCTGCTTGTGAATAGTTTAAAAGCATTTAATACACTTAAAAGGTACAGATTCAATTTATTGATAACTACTCTCCGATAACACATGTTTAAAATTCTATTAAAAAATTTGAATCAACGACCTTGGTACCTACCTATTGACACCTAATGAGTCCAGAAATGTGATGAAATTTTGTTTGTTTTAACGCGCTAATCTCAGGAACTACTGTACTGATTTCCAAAATTCTTTCACCGTTGAATATGCACGTGATCTTTGAGTGCTATAGACTATATATGTACCACGGGCGAAGCCGGGGCGGACCGCTAGTAAGTAACAAGCCTTTTATAAATCGGTAGTTAGGCACATAGCTACTAGCTTTATATTTCTCTAAAGTTACGATAACTGCTGGACTGAAAATATTATCTTGACTGGTTGGGTAGTTTGTGGTGTGGTAAAAATCGGTAAAAAATAGTGAAAATATAAAAAATTGTAACAGGAAATAAAATAAGTCAGTTGAGCAGTATGTCTTGGTTGTACTAAGTAATATGAATTCTGTGGCATTGGGGAAAAATACCCGTAAGTATATACATAGTCACATAGAACAGTTGCTTAAAACATTACTTTTAACTTTATATTAGGGGTGTGGCATCAAAGATTATCTAGTACACAAGATTAAACTCTATAAATATACATTTAAGATGTGCTCTTCGATATGCTTATGCGCTCCTGAGAGTTGCATAATAATGTGCGTTTACGTTTGTATGTACATACATAAAAGACGCAGGCGCAGCACACACACATGCGCGCGCACCACTCGCGTATGCTAACATGCACACGAGATAAGAGTTCGGTCGCTGACCCTGGGAAATGGCGCCTGAAATCGTTCTATGAAAACAATCGCTGAAAGCAGTCAGCTACGTAATATTCGTAAGCGTTTGTATAATTTTATTTGATTTACATGAGTACGTTTATACTTAACATATTATTAAATCCATACTTTATACATATTATACAGGCGAAAGTGTGTATGTGTATCTGTCTGTCCTTTCATGGCTCAACTGCTGAACCTATCTCGACATTT
This sequence comes from Melanargia galathea, assembly GCA_920104075.1. Lineage (NCBI taxonomy): Eukaryota > Metazoa > Arthropoda > Insecta > Lepidoptera > Nymphalidae > Melanargia > Melanargia galathea. The sequence goes on from OV049863.1 coordinate 6,725,335, forward strand.
GCCACGGAGACAGCTTGCATCCCGGAGACATAGGTACATATTATAGGCTACTTTTATCCCGAAAAATATTTCAGTACCAATACCAAGGGAAAACAGAAAACCAATTTCAAAATGGCGTCGAGGATATATCAATGTAAATGTGTGAAGCCGTGATTCTTTTTCTATTTACGAAAAGCACATTTCATTCCAGATAGCACCGCATTCCATTTCTGGTGTCAAGTGCAAGTTAGTAGGTATGTTTAATATATTCTTAAACTAGCCGATCCCCGCGACTTCGTCCGCGTGGATATAGGTTTTTATATGTATAGGATCGGATTGGATCCCATAATTTTTTTTTTACCTAAACTAAATGTAGCTTAAGTTACTCCTTGTAACATCATCTATCTGCCATTGAAAGTTTCGTCAAAATCGATCCAGCCGTTTTGGAGATTAGCTGGAACAAATAGATAGGCCGACAAACATAAATTTAAATGCACACCAGTTTAAAATAAGCCGTACGTTCAAAGATCCGGGTCCCAAATTATTTGAACCCAATACTGAGGGTTGTACTGGCTGTCATTTCTGAACTAAAAAACCTATGACCTTGAAATATTTACGGGACAATATATAAAGTTCTACCTTTCTAACAAAAAAAGAATGAGTGAAATCGAGCAACGCGTCAATGAATTATAGCTAAATACACGTTTTAACTTTCATCCCCTCTCCCAAGGGAACCGTGCTGAATTTCGGGATGAAAACTATCCTATGTCCTACCTCAAAGTATAAACTTAAATCGTACCAAGTTTCATTCGAATCCGTTCAGTAGTTTCGGCGTGATGCGCGGCCAAGATACAGACAGACAGACAGACAGACAGACAGACAGACAGACAAAAATGAAAAAAATTACAGTTTTGGCTTCAGTATCGATTATAGAGTGCCCTCCAATAAAAATTTTCAAAATATCTTCAATGTACAGAATTGGATCTGTTACAGTTTTATTATATTATAGATAGACTAGCTGACCCCCGCGACTTCGTTCGCGTGTTTATAGGTTTTATATAGGATCGGATCGGATCCCATAATTCTTTTATGTACCTAAACTAAATGTAGCCTGTTATTCCTTATAACATTGAAAGTTCCATTAAAATCGATCCAGCCGTTTTGGAGATTAGCTGAAACAAATAGACAACCGACAAACATAAATTTAAACGCACACCAGTTTAAAATAAGCCGTACGTTCAAAGATCCGGGTCCCAAGTTATTTGAACCCAATACTGAGGGTTGTAATGGCTGTCATTTCTGAACTAAAAAACTTGTGACCTTGACTGTTGTGACTATTTACGGGACAATATATAAAGTACTACCTTTCTAACAAAAAAAGAATGAGTGAAATCGAGCAACGCGTTAATGAATTACAGCTAAATACACGTTTTAACTTTTATCCCCTCTCCCAAGGGAACCGTGCTGAATTTCGGGATAAAAAGTATCCTATGTCCTACCTCGGAGTATAAACTCAAATCGTACCAAGTTTCATTGGAATTCATTCAGTAGTTTCGGCGTGATGCGCGGCCAAGATACAGACAGACAGACAGACAGACAGACAGACAGACAGACAAAAATGAAACAAATTGCAGTTTTGGCTTCAGTATCGATTACAGAGTGCCCTCCAATAAAAATTTTCAAAATATCTTCAATGTACAGAATTGGATTTGTTACAGTTTTATTATATTATAGATAGATAGATAGAAGATTGCTACCTAAGTGTTTGTAGGTACTTTGTAGCTTTGACAAAAACGTTCGGCAGTAATTTTATATCGTTCATGACCTGCAGGGTTATTCTCTATTTTTGACACTTAAGTTGCCAACTGATTTTAGTTGTACACCGGCAAAAGTTGCTAACCGAAAACGGTCTCATAAATTGGCAATTTTTTAACTTTCTCGATTGTTATAGTAATTGAAAATACAATTAGCAATAATGAAGAATATACCGTAGACAATAGTACTGAGTTATTGTTAAGAGCGAACTCTTGGCGGAACGGCTGTGATCTTGAATGGAGTGAAAGTGCCAGCAGATATTTCCTGACACGTGGAAAGTGAACGTCGCATGTGGCTAGCCCTGCCTAGTGCCTAGTGCCTAGGCAATAGATAGTATCTTGTTCAATAGAAACCCAAGAAAGTCGGGTTCAGCGACCCCGAAAATGTACCGATTGCTACGACGAAACAATTACACGTGATGCCACTCTAATATTGGTGCTTTTTGAAATTAATGAGATACATCGCTCTGTGTTTTCGGAAAATTACTTGGATGTTACTAATTACCTGTACTGTAGTTGTTACGTGGAATTTATATAATAGGTACGCGGGACATTACATTGGTTTGCAAACTTTTTATGTGATCGTTTCGCAGTATTAGAATTTATATTGATATAAAAGATAATTATTAACATTTTAAACTTATTTATTAGCCATAGTTATTATTTTAAAACTACATGTCGCACGTTCTCTAACGTTGCAATTTAAAAGATTTCGATTACAAATAATCTTTTCTAATTTAGCTCTGAGTGTGATATTATTACTATACTGGTTGCATTTATACCTAATTACCTACACAGATACTTAGATATATATCTATTTTGCTATACGCTATAAGTAGACGTTACAACATCAAAAGCAACGTGAATTTTCATATAAATAAATGTTGATTTAATAAAAACGACTTGAGTGTTTGATCAAACGATTCAAGTCATAAGAAATCTATAATTAAACCCCCTTATGTCGGGATCAACGCTACCATTAATCATAATTTAGACAATAATACCAACCAAACTGACAACTGTATATTTAATATTCTATCTTGCAACAAACGACAACTATTTTGAACTCATTGAAATAAAAGGTCACGTAATTCAATGTCGCAATAGAAAAATTATTTTGTGTTATATCTTTAAGTACAAGATTTTTTATATTAATATCCAAGAATGTTTGTCTGTTTATCTGTATGTTTGTGCGTGCATCACGCAAAACTATTGAATGGATTGAGATGAAACTTGGCATGATTTAAGTTCATACTACGGAGTAACTAGGATACTTTTTATGCCAAAATTTAGCACGGTAGGTACGGTTGGGAGAGGGGATGACAGTTTAAAATGTGTACTTAGCTGTAATTCTGATTTCATTCATCCTTTTTTGTTAGAAAGGAAATATTTTAAAGATTGTTCTGTAAATATTTCAAGGTCATCGGTTTTTTGTTCAGAAATTACATCCCTCAGTATTTCATATAATTTGGAACCCGGATTGTACACGAACCTTTGAACGTTCGGATTATCATGTGGGGTACATTAAAATTTGTGTTTGTTTGTCTCCGAAATGCTGGACCGATTATGATGGGACTTTTATTGGGAACACTGTATTAAAAAATGAATACTCATTACTGTAGTTCCATTTTAATGCGCTACTTTTAACAGTATGAGCTCAAAGGACCTTAGGAAAACAAATAGTTCCCGCGGGATTTTTAAAAACCTAAATCCACGCGAACGAAGTCTCGGGCATCCTCTAGTGTAGAATATTTTCCCTACAGGTACCCTTATGTATGTACGCATACTATACAGCTTAAAGTTCGATGCTATACAGTAAATTCATTGATCATCTTAGCATTATTGGTTTATTGATGTGATTGAGATTTATTCTGGGTTTTTACGTGTACCTAATCATGATCAACCCATTACCGGCTCACTACAGAGCACGGGTCTCCTCTCAGAGTGAGAAGGGTTTTGGCCATAGTCTACCACGCTGGCCAAGCGGATTGGCAGACTTCACACACCTTTGAGAACGTTATGGAGAACTCTCAGGCATGCAGGTTTCCTCACGATGTTTTCCTTCACCGTTAAAGCAAGTGATAGAGGTGCGTGCCCGGGATCGAACCCACGACCTCCGATTAGAAGTCGGTTGTCCTAACCACTAGGCTATCACAGCTTTTTATCACGTGTACCTACATATTGCTAAAAATATAAGATTTACGTTTTTCGACTCAGGAGCTTAGCTACCTAGGCACTTAACGTCTTCAACAATAAGTGCACACTGCACCGCGCTCTAAAATGCATTCAACAATCTCTCCAGTCCTGTTATTTACGAGAGATTTTGCATTTATCCAGTGTTCAGTTCAGCACTCAAGTGTCCAGTTGGCAAAACATTCAGTGACGGTTTACGTCGTGGCCGTCGGTTTTACATGAAGTATACAGGACTGTAAGCAACTCCGTTGATTGATGGTTTCCGGATCAATGTATGGAGCTTAAATATTGAGATGGATTCGCCAGCGTATGAATGAGGTGAAGAATTATTCAGGTGATGGATGATGGCGGGGCGTTCAACCCGGCGCGGCGGGTTCGTGGACCGGCCGAGTTTCAGACAGCTGATCGCCGGCGCGCGTCACGCCCGACCCGGCGAATGACTAACAAATAGTTTCGCTCCGGTATCACAGTCCGTTACTTGTTAATTTATACGTGATTTATTGACGTAACCAAACGTATGAATGCGATTTATTCAGTATTCTGAGTGGTAAAGATATGCGTGTCGTTTGTATATTTTGTATTTAGGTATAAGATTTACGTCGGTTACGTACCTACCTACGTAGAGTGTAGACGCAAAACGAAAGCAGTAATAGTCTACAAAGTGCCCTTTTGGCCAAATTTCAGCACTCTCGGAAAAATATAAACGAGAACGATTCGATTCGGAATGGCATGTACTGCCTACCTACCTACCTGGATGATTTTTGAAAAAATTCAAGTTCCGCTTGCAAAAATTGCAAAAGTTATAAATATAATTAACCAAAAAGGGGAGTTTAGTTATTTCCAAATATCTCAAAAACTGATTGAGACTTTTCAAATCGAAAAAAAGATTCAAAAATAAGAGGAAATTTCCTAAAAAAAGTCTCAACTCTCGGAACTATAGGACAAATTTTCCAGAGAGATAATAGAAAACGGGTGCTCTGACGCATACTTCAAACCAATAAAAATTAATTAAAGATATACCTACAAATATAAAATTTAAGAAATGAAAAAATTCAGGGATATATAAATGAACAATAATCCGTAGGAAACAATTTTCGTAGTTGCAAAATTAAAAACTTAAATTAATCTTCGAAAAAAAAACTCGTTTTCAAAAAAAAATTGTTACAGTACCTATTTAAGTAGAATGACAAAAAATACGATAATTATTTTAACTAGGTAGGTACCTACATAGTTAAAATGTTTATCTTAAGTATTTTTTGCAGATTCTGAAAGAGCACCAAAATTATTTTGAACTAGGTATACCTATACTTTCAGCTATTCGACAATAGATGGCAGTTCAATAAAAAGGCTGGAAATTGATTTAATATTTTTTTTTTAATTAGGCCTTCATTTTTAAATGTAATCTGTTTTCATAAGTAGCACAGAATTTTAATTAAAATATCAATTTGACTACGACCTACAAATCTTGTTTTTGATTTAGTTAAAGGGCTTTGAATATTTTGGCCTACCTACCAGTCCGCCATTTTCCTTTCTTTTCAAATTAACGGCCACGCATAAAACCTGGATTTATAACTGGCATGAATAGAAACAACTATTGTTAAGCTCAGATTAATTATTATCAAGTTCTCTTTGTATAGATCGACCACAATCTCATGAAAAATGGGGAAGTTAAATTTTGTAGTAAGCAACACTAGGTTAACTCGGCTGCCCTAGTGATAAACAAAGTAATTACATTCAGAACACCTTACCTAGGATCGTTTCACGAAACGAAAAATCCAGCAACTGGATTTTAAATACAAAAACAAAGTAATCAACATCCAATTACTTTGTTTTTGTGTTGTGCTTGTTGTTTACTTGGTTTTTGCATTTATATTCCGGGTTAGTGAGTGCAGTTAGACTTGCCTTTACACAAGTTTAAGAACTCTATTAAAAATATGCTCATAAAAAAAGCATATTATACAATTGAAGATTATATAAAATATAAATGATAAAAAAGCATGGAGCAATTTCTCAATGACAGGTTGCTTGGAAACAATCTAAGAAAATTTAACTCATGTCTTTAAATGAGTATTTGATTATTGGTGTTCAATTCGATGCTTTGATCATGGGTAGCCTAAGTACCTATGTCACGCTCTCTTTAAACATTTCTGTGGTGGTGTCGTGTGGTGCGGGTTGTTACGTTCCCTCGAATATGGTTGAGCGATGCAATGGCTGGATCATGCGTCATGATCGTGAACGGGTGCCACCGTCGGAAATGGGGCTACTTTTGTCTGCCCTTCTTCACATGTGTAGAATTGTAAGCACCATTCCGAACCTGTGGTAGATTCATTTGTCGATTCGTAAGCGCTTGTGAAAGTTTATCTGAATAAAATTGAAGATTACTTATATAAATGATAAAAAGGCGTGGATTTGACTCGTTCCAGCAATGCGCGAGACGGCAATTCAATCATGTACTTAACATAAAATTGTTATATTGATATTGTAAATTTGGAAAAGAGCAACCGCCGAGTTTCTTGCTGGTTCTTCTCGGTTGGAATGGCATTCCGAACCAGTGGTAGATTCATTTGACTATTCAAAAGTACTTGTAAAAGTTTATTTGAATAAAAAACTTTTCTATTCTATTTCTATTCTATTCTAGTTACTTTGTTTGGGCAATTTAAATTTCAGTAAACGGTTCAAGTTATTTGAAATATTAAACTGTGGTAGTTAAAAAACTACTCGACATAAAACTTTTGTTAATGCAAGAAGTCAATTTCACAAAAAATGTCAGTTGCTTTGTTTATCGCTAGGGCGGCCGTAGTGTTGCTAACCTTGGAATTTCATTTCCCTATTTTTCATGAGATTCTGGACGATCTATAGTTGTTAAGAGACAAAATCTTCCAAAGTGTCACGTTTTCGATAATATCAAACTTGTATTGGTGGCGTCATCGGTCAACTAAAATTAAACGATACAACGAAAGTTGCTTATTACTTTATGGTCTTTTTATAAAGGTCTAGAATCATAGAATCTATGGAAGCTGAACTCCAAACAAAACGTTAAGGCCTAGGCCGCATTGCGAAATTTATTCGCGCGAATTTTTTCGCAAAATTCTGTGATATATGGGAATGTATGAAGCTGCACGCACATGCGATTTAAAATTCGCGAGAAAAATATATTAAAATGTGGAAAATAAACCGCGCGAATAAAATTCGCGCGAATAATTTTCGCAGTGCAGCCCCGCTCTTAAGCAAAGTTTGGACTTGAATAGGTCTGGAGACTGGAGTTGCTTTGTCTCGTTCTCACCTACCTAAATAGGGTGTGTGAGGTATAGAAAATATAGAGAAAAAATAGCCCAGGTTAATGACAATAATTGTCTTCACTACAATGTTTTAGGTGCAGTCTCCTGTATCTATACCTTCTTGGTTTATATAAAAAAATAAAATAATATATGTAAAATAATGATACAAAAAAATTAAAAATAAAACACAAAGTTGTCATTTTTCATATATTTTATTATTATATTTTTTTATATTAAGCATTTTATTTTCAAACTAATGACTATAATATTATATGCTCAAAATTGCAGTACAATACAATTTTCTTTTTTAATATTCTACTGAATATTCAATTGAAAAAGATGGTGCATGGGCACAATGGACCCGAAACGAGTTTTGACGATCGCCGGCAACACCGCTTGCAGGTGGTGTATAAGAGACAAACACGTGAGCGACAAATATTCATGCAAGAGCTTATGGAAATTCGACGCCGAAAGGAAATACAACTGTTTAGAACACTGAAAAGTCTTATCGGCCCGACGTGGTTGCAAGCTCTCAGTGTACCACAAAGAAAAGCCTTAGACACGTTAGAATTCTGTATTTATCAAGACCTACTGGAAGGGCGTCCAATACGAACGGCCAGTATAATGAAAGAACTCGGACTCTACCCTAGGCCAAATAACTTGGATCTAATGAATTGTGTGTATCTCGGTCGCAAAGATCCGAAGGAGATGCTAGCGCAACTGTTTCTCATGACTTACGGACATCCCATAGAAGGGAAAAGAGGTTCCTACGGCCTTAACGCGAGATTAATGTTATCTGGCATCTTGTATTTAGGCCTCCAGAATTTACTAGAATTGCTAAGAATAAGGTTTCGCCCTGTTGAGGTGGAAAAACTTCAAAAACCAAAACCGAAACCCCGAAAGCAGCCGCCATTAAAATCGCCTTACTTGCAAAATATGACGGCGTTTTTGTATTTGCGACCAAAAAGAGAACCCTTCAGACCGGCCCCACTGCCAAATCTAGATGATCTCAATGACCCGTACGAAGAGGAACCACCAATTAAAAAGCTGCCACCACCGCCACCCCCGCCCGCGCCACCTAAGAAGAGGCTCGCACGGAGTTACTGCGACAAAATAGCGGGAGTTATGAATATAGAACCATATTCCACCGTCACTACAACTCACACTGTAAAGGCCGTTACACAACGAAGTCACCTCCGGAAAGCTAGGGGCTCTAAACTGAGCGTTGAGGTTAAAAACTCTTACGGCATCAGTATGACTCGTACAACTAATAAAGCAGGAATTAGGAGGAAAAAGCTTACTGCTCCAAATACCGGAATATCCAACACAAAGTATTTGATCAACGGAGTGTTTAAAGTAAACGGCAAAACGGTATTCGTACTCGGTAACGTCTCTTTATTACCTTCAGAAGGAGATCTCATCAATGGTGGCTGTGCATTAATAAATGGAGGGCACATCACTATACATTGTGGTTTCCGAAGACGACCGCCGCCACTGAAACACAGCACCTGCGATTGTGTCAAGAATTGGCAAGACGTTGTTTTCAATTATGTAAAAGAAAATAAGTGTCGTTGCGGTCATCTTTATGATTATGGAAACGAAGGAACTTTCCCCCCAGAGGAGCTGCCTTACTTTCAAAAGGCGACGCGATTTTCGCCGTTCCAGTTCAACTACCAAACTATATATAATTTGGATGAAAAACAACTCTACGTTGAAAAGGAATTCAAAAGAGTTTGGGAAACAGAGAGTGCACTCCTCGATGGCGATAACGCTGTTATTGAAAAGAAAGACAAGAAGAAGAAAAAAACTAAACGATCATCGAATACTTGCTTAGGACAGAATCCAAAGCCCGAAGACTACTTAAAATGTGCACTTCGTCAGATGAGACGTTTGAATATAGCTGCTAAACTACCCGATGTTCATTTAGTGCCGGAGTTAAAAGAGTGGATGAGACAACGCATGTACGGACCGCTCGAAGAATCGGAGAAGCAGGGCAAGTTGCGTAAGAGCTTCATGTTTTGGCAAATATTCTTATCACTCGAACGCAAAGGTTTCGGTCATGTGAACCCCAAGAGAGACCCCGCTTATACCGGCTCCACGACATGGAAGCATAAACAAGATTTGAATAACGAATTCCGAAAATATACTCATAAATACAAAATTGATTTATACAGATGCTATGCTAAAAGTTCGAATCTATTGTGGTCGACTATGTATCAAGCCGAATTTCCAGATAAAAAGTTTCGAGAAATCTTTTTTTCCTATATTACCACTCGCATCGAAGACGTGCATTTAATGCATCCGTACAACTCAAAAGAGGTCGGAGAGCGTGCGACCGTTATCGCCAAAAAGCGATATATGTGTAACCCGGATGGCGTTGAGGATATGGATTAGCAGTGTACGCATTCAAAAATTATTAGTTAGTTGATGCTGTTCAAATCTAGATTCAAATAAAGCTCATTAGATTGCGAATATTGCATTTTGACATTTTAAAGCTTTTGGATAGTTAGCACAGACATAATAGATTAAGAGAGTAGAGGCGATCATCACTGTTTATTAAGAATTCATGCATGCCAAAATAAACACAATACGATGGATAAGAAATACGGTCTTTTTGGGATTTATTTCTGAACTTCTATGTTTACAAACAAATAATTTAAGTAGCTACATAGAAATCTCGGTGCGTTCGGGTGATTTTGGAAATTTGTGCACAGTGCATTAATTTGCACGCGTTTTCCTCTCACTTCGCCGTTCTATCCTTGATAATAATTAATATATTTCTATGCTGGATAGCGTCAATAAGGAAAAGATGTAAATAAAAGTCCGTAATACGTAATCCATAATTTAATGGGATAAGTATATTTTAATAATATACCCATTTAGGTATATTACAAAGTTATGGCTTAAAAATAATTTTTCACTGAAAAACAACTACGTTGTCGAATCGAATATAAATTGCAATAGGTAGGTACATAAAATGAATTCCATACAAAACGAATGTCGAATTTACTTCAAAGCATTTCGAAAATGCACAAAAATGATTTCAATCATGTAGTGAATATACTTTTTTATTTATTCTACATTCACACTATAATACTCAAAGGTATTAAAAATATTTCTCTTTGCAATATCGGTTCACTACAAATAGGCATAATTTCTACAATATAATTAATATTATACAAGTCTTACGTTATTATAAAATCTATAACACTTCAAAATATAACGCTAGAGCTTAAAACAGGGGTGCTAATATCCCACTACTACTCTAGTCCAATACTAGTGCAGACACTAGTCAAGATTTTATGTGAAGCTCGAAAACAAATATATAGTCAGAAAAACTTTCTACTTGCCAAGAGATAAAAATATCTTTGTCTTAAATGGCTTATTTCCAGAATAACTACTAGTTATATTACCAGTAGTAGAAATATTTCCAAGTTAGAAATGTTTCTGTAATGATTAATATGCTACTGGTACCTACATGTAGTAGTAGTACCTAGTAGTTTTTAACTAGAAAAAACAACCTCACTATTTTTACTAATAGTAATGTTGAAACGCTACTTTGCTAGTACTAAAACTTGAAAAAATAATCCCTATATTCTTACTACTCTAGCGGCTACTTGTAGTAGATAGTAATAATTTATTGTTGGAGCGTCTTGAATCTGTCTTGACTAGTATCTACGCCATCTATTTATGGGATATTCAACGTCTTTGGTATCATTGTTACAAAAATAAACAAAAACAATCATTGTCACTTGCGAAAATAATATTAAACCAGAATTAATCATACGAAATACTGATATAGAACGAAATGTTATTGTCAGTTAAAGCATTTTACATTAAAACTAAAGAAACAACATTCAACAAAAATACATAATGGCAGCGTAATATACTGTTGTGATACAAGTTATAGTTCAATAATAATCCATTACGAAATATAACAATTTAACTATTGCAAAATACGCAAAATTACACGATTATTAAGTTAAAATTAATATTTAAAAAAGAAACAGTTCAAAATGCAAGCGTTCATTAAGAACGTATATAAATAAGTTTGTGCAAAAATTACCAAAGCTTAATTTATATGTAAGAAAATATCAAGTAAAGAATTTAATGCATAAATCCATTTTGTGTTCTAAAATGTAAAAGGGGATAATAAGTCAATTTTAAAAGGATTCAATCAATTTTACAGCTAAAGTGAAATACGGGAACTTTATAAAAACATGTCTGAGTGGAAATAACGTACGATGCTATAATTATATTGGGGCTGATGGCAATTGGCAGTAACAGCAACTTACTTCAAACCACCGCACAATATCACGGTACAACACTCAACTTTTCTGCATCTTCTATCAAACTTGTATTTCAAGTCATATCTAAGGTACTTGCGTGCGTAATTTTTGGTGGGCAGTAATTATTTTTGGACCTTATAAAGGCGGGCTACTAGCGTATACAATTCCTTAACTTTGTTCGTTTTCATACTCACGATGGAATAGGTATTATACACGGACGCGACAGAGCGTGTGAAATCCTCACTAATATAAACATCGGCACGCACATCGAACGCTGAAGGAAAGTGGAGGGAGTAAGCTATTGTATTACGTGCGCGACAGTTCCCATGCGCAGCTATCCCCTCCACGTTTCGTTCAGCGTTCGATGTACGTGCCGCGGGTTATACTGCAGAGGTCGTGCAGCTTTTCAAATCTATAGCGTAAATCTGTCACTTAGTATGAAGATGTCAAATCATAACGTTTTTCCAAAAGTTAGTCTCAAAATCACGTATATTTCAAACCTAAACGTAAAGCATTAAGGCCTGTATTTCATTGATGAACTTACAATCATTTTTAATCAGCGAGATTACTCCTTTCTGTGCTAACTAATATTGTCAAGGTAACTTATTAAAGTTGAGCACATTCAACAAGTTCCAATGAAGGGACTAAATAAAGGGCAATTTTTTGCAAATTTTCATCATTATAAAATTACCTTCAAGCCCTTGCGTGGACGTATTTACGACATGACCTTTGAGGCTTTACGCTCGCTTCGCGTCTCACCTGCCCACGTGCGCCCGTGCCGGCGTCACCTTTGTACGCAGCAGTGACGTCACTGACGCTCCGTACACGCACGCGCGTATCATGTATTTATCTCTAGAGTAAATCTACGTGTCTCATATCTGCAGCTCCTGGTGCGAGTGCTGCGAGTGCGGCGAGTGGGCGGTGTTGTGCGCGCTGTGGGCGTTGTGGGCGGGGTTGTGGGCGTTGTGGGCGTTGTGGGCGGGGTGCGCGGGCGCGGGCAGCGGCGCGCGCTGCTGCAGGTGCACGAGCGCGGACAGCAGGCGCGTGTTGGCCTCGTCCAGCGCCGCGATGCGGTGCTCCTGCGCCTCGATCACGCGCTGTTTGTGCGACAGCGCGGCGGCCATCTTGCGCTGCTCCCGCCTCAGCTCTTCCTCCACGCAAATTAATCTGTAGAGAAAAGTTTTTTTAATTGGACATGTGTCACGTCTAATGTGTCTCTTTGTACACGTGTAATGTATCTTTTTGGGGATTATTATAATATAACAAACAGGATTTAATATCTTTTGGATTTCAGTCCTTATATATCGCGATAGTTTTTTTTTTAATGAAGACTAATACAGCATATGAGTATAATATTCCCCTTTTCCCTCCAATTAAGTTGGCAAAGGCAACAGATGGGATCTAAACCTAAATAGAAAATCCAACTTTTCGGTTTTCGTCCGTGCAAGCCGCAAGGTAATGTTTTTCAAAAAATCATGTTTCAAAAATCCGTTTGTTTTCCCGGGATGAAAAGTATCTTTGGTCACTCTGTAGATCTTCAACTTTATCCATGCACAAAATCACATCGACCTGTAGCTCTTTGAAGGACAAACCAGCACAGTTTAGCGTGTATAATATTACTAAGTAGGAATGGTTCAGTATACCTGGATATGATAGCTTTCATCTTCGCGTCGGTGTGATCTTGGCCGGAATCAGTCGGACCCAAGCGCCCCCGAAGAAGTTCCACTGAACATTTTAGCCTCTCTATTTCACGTTCGTACTGAAAAAATAATAAGGCAAATTAATAATTTACACATATAGGCCCATAAGTGACGATGCAATCTAAGATGGAAGCGGTCCCCCAGTCGGCTGAAGCCTCCCAACAGACCAGAAGTGAGACAATTTAGAAATTATAAATTCCCAAATTGGCCCTGTCGGGAACCGAACCCGGGACCTCCCATTTGTAAGACCGCAGCGCTCATCACTGTGCACGGGAATCCGTCGAAAGAAGGAAGGATTTTTGAAAATCCAACGCAAAGAGTAAAATAGAGGTTTTAAATTTGTTATGAAAATTTGTTTTTCAAAGTAAAAATCATGAAATTGAGTAATCAAACTCGAACTTAACTCAATACAACAAAATTAAATGAAAGATACCACAAATGAAAAGAAATATATATATGAACCTGATCAATGGTCCTGTGGTGTTTTAACTCAATATAGTTAAAGTAAATAAAAGATATCACAAATCAAAATAAATATTAGGAACCTGTTCAATGGTCCTGTGGTGTTTTAACTCAATATAGTTAAAGTAAATAAATTATATCACAAATCAAAATAAATATTAGGAACCTGTTCAATGGTCCTGTGGTGTTTTAACTCAATATAGTTAAAGTAAATAAATTATATCACAAATCAAAATAAATATTAGGAACCTGTTCAATGGTCCTGTGGTGTTTTAACTCAATATAGTTAAAGTAAATAAATTATATCACAAATCAAAATAAATATTAGGAACCTGTTCAATGGTCCTGTGGTGTTTTAACTCAATATAGTTAAAGTAAATAAATTATATCACAAATCAAAATAAATATTAGGAACCTGTTCGATGGTCCTGTGGTGCTTGGTGCGTCGGCGGCCCGTCGTGCTGTACAGCGTGTCGTCCAGCTCGTCCGAGCTGTCCGTCAGCTCGCGCGCCGACTCCAGGCTCAGCCGCCGCTGCAGCTTGTCCCGCGCGCCCCCCTCCCGCGCGCCCGCCTCCCGCGCGCCCCCCGCGCCCGCCTCCCGCGCGCCCCCCTCCCGCGCGCCCGCCCGCTCGCTCGCCGAGCTCGAGTGCGACTCCCGCCCGAACACCCGCGACGGCGACTCCCTCTTCTCCCGGACCCCGTAGTAATCCTGATGCCTTTCCAAATCCTCGTTCAGTCTACTGCTCGATATCTTCGCACCCGAATATGTCCTGTCCAACGGGTAATTCTTCTCCGGAATCGAACTCTCCGTCGTGAATTTCTCCGGTGAGTTTTTCGAGTTCTCCATGTTGTAGAGCGCCTTCTGACTCCGCGATATTTGCAGCCGATACATCTCCTTGTTCACCTCCTCCACGTTGGAGTCGGACCTGCTCATCGGGTAGCCGGAGTCGGTCGAGATGTGGTGCGGTTTGCTCTCGTACAACGACTCGCCTCGTTGGCCGAAGTGTTTCAGATTGAGCTGATTTTGATTCGTCGAGTAGGAGAGCATCGGATTCGTTCGGGGCATTCGTGTTTTGCTGCTCTTTCTCAAGCTCGGCGAGTTGCTGGAAGACTCGTCGTCTCTGACCCTGGGCGAGTGGTTGTGGTTGTTGTTGCTCCGCTGGTACACGTCTTCGTAGTTGCAGTTGTCTCTGGCGAGTTTTCGGTGGGCGGTGTTGCGATTCTGTTGGTCATAATTTCTACTGTCGTCGTTGAAATTCGTAGAACCCTCTTCGGAATTGGTCTCCACGTTGTCTGTGCTCAGACCCTCCTCATCGATGGATGAACTGGACGAGCCACACGGACATCGCTTGGAGTTTCTATTCTCGTTGGTTTTTTTGACCTCCTGCGACTGTCGATTATCCTCCATGTTGTAAACGGGGTTTGTGAAAACTAAAGGAGCCACTTTCGTGTTGGCGTTCGCGTTGCTCTGAACGTTGTCGGCGGTGGTGAAGTTTTGGATGCCATACTTCTGAATATCGTACTCGATCTTTTGTTGCACTGGGCTCTTTGGATAAAATTTCTCGTTTTTGCTATCGTAATACTGCTTATCTCTCTGTTTTTGGTAGTTTAGCTGCGAGTAGCGGCTCATCGGCTGGCCGCCGTTCTCGTAAGGCTGGTGGTGATGAGTCGTGTTCTCGATGGGACTAGAGCTCTGGCTGTACGTTGCGATGCTCTGGTATCCGGAGCTGGCGACGTTCGACAGCCCGCTGATGGACACATTCGAGCCGTTGTTCGTGTAAGAATTTTTGTTCCCGTTAATAGCATTATTGTTGTTCGATTTAGATTGTGCCATGTTTTTCTTATTCATGATCTTCTCGTCGACTATGTCGGAATCGTCGGCGTATTTCAAGAGATCCGACAATTCGTCCAGCGTCGAAGTCTCCTTTATGATGTTTTGCAGATCGTTGGCGCAGTAGTTGTGGTTGATGCTGTCGCTGCTCGGGGACCGCTCGGTGCTGTTGTAATTCGAATTGTGATAGTGCGTCTGTTGCTGATTGAAGTTGTTGGGTTTGTACCTCTCCTGGAACCTCCTCTCCAAGCTTTCGTTCAACCCGTTGCTGATGCCCTTGGGATACTGATCGGAGCCGAAGCCGATCTGCACGACCTTCAAGTTGACGCAATGCTCCTGGTTGTTATACTGGGAGCTGTATCTGTCCGGGTTGACGTTCTGACTGACCGGGCTCGACCCGTACCCGTTTCTCGGGAGCGTCGCTGAGCGCAAATTGAAGCTGGGCGATTTGGAAACGGTCGCATAGGACCCTTTGAACTTGGATTCTTCGGCGTTGGACTTGGACGGGCTGATGTTGAATTGAACCCCGTTCTTGTTCATGATGGGTGAGCTGTGCGCGAAGTTGTTATTGATCGGACCATTCACTGGAGCATCTGCGTTCGGTTTGGTCGGCGCGTTGCATGTGGGATCATTGAATCTGGAAAAAAGGTAAAAATCAAATGAAGTCATTGATTTATTCGTTTACGTATCAACAATATTTAGGGCCTGTGTCACTACCTTCTGATAAGTGTCAGATAGCTTAGTCACATATTTTGTCTTTGTCACTTGACATAAAGTAAGAAAGTGACAAAACTTACGTTTAGGCTATCCAACACTTACCAGAAGGTGAGGAAACACGCCCTTATATTAGAAGGTGCCAAACAGGCCCTTCTTATCTCTAACACTCACCTGAAGATATTTTCGCCAACTTGCGTAAGCGGTCCATTGTCATTGCTCATCAGTCTTTTGCTTAAATCGTCCAAAATTTCAGACAGTGGATCCAACTCCTGAAAAGAAAATAGTAGTCAGTAGGAATTAGTTTGTATGAAACGTCGGGGGTGTGGTGCAGCGATTTTCCTTTCTATTTTCCACGTTCAGTTCACCTCCTGACCGTTGCGCTATTTAAGCTTCTATCATTTAGACTTCATTGCAAGCACTGATCCCTGTTAATACAAGTACGCTTGACTACCTATTGACTGAAGCAATTTTACTATGATCAGTTTAAGAAAATTAGAGTGAAAGGCTGGCATCAGTAGAGCTCAGTAATATATTGTACTTTTTTCATTATTGATGTGAAAACTTCTTTAGGGGCGTGGGCACTTTTTGGGTGAAGAAAATACGTGATACTCGCGTCATCGTCACCGCACGCTTCCCATGATGTAAATATATGTAAATTGTATACTGTTTAAACTTTTTATCGGCTTGAAACTTTAATCCAGGTTTCACTTCTATGAGCAGTCCCCAAAGACTGCCTCGCATTTTTTCTCTTAGCAAGGGACTCACCTGTATTTTGGCGGCGGGCAGCTTGGGCAAGCTGTCCGCCAGCAGGCCGTGCAGCGTGGCCAGCTGCTTGCCGAGGTCCACGTGCGGCGCCCACTCGGGGTCCGCCTCCACCGCCGACTCGCTCCTGCAGCCCTCCGACCCCGCCGCGGAGCCCTGCGACGCTGACGAGTTGCGCTTGCTGCCGTCCGATTGTTGTTGTTGTTGTTGTTGTTGCGACTGTAGCAACTGTTGGTGTTGTTGCTCCTGCGGTCGCGTCTGTCAAGTGGAAAAATTTACTCATACAAACATTTAGCCTGAAACATACATTATTCGTTGTTGTTTGCTGCCTGTTAAGCGATCGCTTATGAACGCAAACAGATGTGACAGCGCAGATCACCGAATGTCCAATGTCCAAGGTCGTCCGTTTCCTTTCGTCCCCTACAGAGGTAACTCGATGTAATAACTCACGGAGATAGCTCTGAGGAAGGTACAGAGATAGCTCTAAGGAAGGTAATAACTCACGGAGATAGCTCTGAGGAAAGTAATAACAATCGGAGATAGCTCTGAGGAAGGTAATAACTCACGGAGATAGCTCTGAGGAAAGTAATAACGCACGGAGATAGCTCTAAGGAAGGTAATAACTCACGGAGATAGCTCTGAGGAAAGTAATAACAATCGGAGATAGCTCTGAGGAAGGTAATAACTCACGGAGATAGCTCTGAGGAAAGTAATAACGCACGGAGATAGCTCTAAGGAAGGTAATAACTCACGGAGATAGCTCTGAGGAAAGTAATAACAATCGGAGATAGCTCTGAGGAAGGTAATAACTCTCGGAGATAGCTCTGAGGAAAGTAATAACGCACGGAGATAGCTCTAAGGAAGGTAATAACTCACGGAGATGGCTCTGAGGAAGGCCTTCATGTTGGGCGCCTCCTGCTCGAGGAAGTCGTTGAGGAACTCCATGAAGGCCTCCTTGCCCTGGAAGCGCGTGAAGTTGGCCAGCGTCTGCAGCGTCTTCGCCACCAGCGTCAAGTTCCGCGCCGACCGCTCGTTGGGGTATTCTGATAAATAAAAATCAATGTTTGTCTGTACGCTGCTAAACTATTGAACCGATTGTGGTGAAACTTTTGTAGGGTATAGTCTAATATAAAGTTACGGGTACATACCACGATAAAATATTTGTTTATTTGTCGATATTTCGGTCCAGTTGCATGGACCGTGGTCACGACGTCGTGACCTTTGTCTCGAGTCTCGTCGTGACCACGGTCCATGCAACTGGACCGAAATATCGACAATTAAATATTTTATCGTGGTATGTACCCGTAACTTTATATTAGACTATGTCGATCAACCACGAAATAAGCCTAAAATCACTAGTTTTGTAGGGTATTCTGTGTACTCCCGCAATTATCTGTCTGATCCAAAATATTTACATAAAACATAAAGTTTTATTGTGTATAAGCAGTGTTTTGTTTTAAACCGTACTTCAAAGTAAATAAAGCTGAGTTTTAGTTGTTAACATCTAATAATTTAATAATTTTAATCCTATTTTTATTGTATCTTTAATATTTATCATTTTATTGTACCTAAAATTGTATTTGCAATACCCAGACAGGGTCTCATGTACCTACTTATATTTAGCTATAAGCACCCACCATCAATTAATGTAAATGTCATCATCATCATGATCAACCCATTACCGGCTCACTACAGAGCACGGGTCTCCTCTCAGAGTGAGAAGGGTTTTGGCCATAGTCTACCACGCTGGCCAAGCGGATTGGCAGACTTCACACACCTTTGAGAACGTTATGGAGAACTCTCAGGCGTGCAGGTTTCCTCACGATGTTTTCCTTCACCGTTAAAGCAAGTGATATTTAAATACTTAAAAACGCACATAACTCCGAAAAGTTAGAGGTGCGTGCCCGGGATCGAACCCACGACCTCCGATTAGAAGTCGGTCGTCCTAACCACTGGGCTATCACAGCTTTTTTGTAATGTAAATGTACATGAAAGCAAATAAATAAATAAATAACATTAAAAGTTTCGAGGTTACTGCACCTCGGCGCACTCCATTCCATTAAAGATTTAGTGTACAAAATGCTATACCATATTCAGATAATCTCGCAACTCACCGTGAATTATTCCAAAAAGACTTGGAGAGAGAATCGCGGGACAAAGGAAACGGAGAAAGATGGATGCACTGATCAAGTTATCAGATATGTCCTCTCGACCCATTGATGTTAACCTGAAAGTAAGATTATTTATCAATAAGTAATTAATTATTTATAAAAAAAGCTTTTCCACTGATAACTGACAAGAGACTATTGTTAGTCGATACGAGTATTTTGTACACGAATTTAGACAGTGTGAATTTGGCGTACAGACTGTGACCAGCAGGGCACGGCTGGGGAGTGTTCGGGAAGCTTCGAGATGTATTTTAGTAAAACATCTCACAGTACCTGAAGACCAAAGTCGTCGAAAAGTGCGCTTTACCAATGACGACATACGGCTCTAGAGACATGGTCGCTAACTATAGACCTCATAAGCTCAGAGTGACTACGTCATTCGCTACGATGAAATCAAAAATCAGATCCGTAGAAGAACAAAACTCAACGATACAGCTCATCGGGTTACGAAGCGGAATTGGCAACGGACAGCGGGACACATAGTGCGAAGCACCGATAAATGTCAGGGTTCCAATAGAGGCGCAGAACCAATAGATGCCGGGGTTCCAATAGATGTGAAGAACCAATAGATGTCGGGGTTCCAATAGATGTGAAGAACCAATACATGTCGGGGTTCCAATAGATGTGAAGAACCAATAAATGTCTGGATGCTGGAAAAGCGACCTCAGACGAGAAAGCGTAGTGTCGTCAGACTCCCAATCGAAGACATCAGACGAGCTGCAAGGAGCCGTTAGATACAGCGGCGTGAGGAAGGGACGTACGTGCAGTGTGCGGCACTGACCTCTCGCGGAAGGTGGCGAAGCAGTCTCTGAGCGGGGGCGGGAAGCGCGGCGCGGAGGCGGCGGTGGTGGCGCCACGGCGTCGCGCAGCGCGGCCTGCTGGCGCCAAAGCGCCGCGCCGCCGCCCGCGCGCAGCGGGTCCACCTCGCAGTCCGTCGCGCTATTGTGGCTGAGCTGTCTAGACCTACGTGCAGTGTGCGGCACTGACCTCTCGCGGAAGGTGGCGAAGCAGTCTCTGAGCGGGGGCGGGAAGCGCGGCGCGGAGGCGGCGATGGCGCGCCACGCCAGCGCCACGGCGTCGCGCAGCGCGGCCTGCTGGCGCCGCAGCGCCGCGCCGCCGCCCGCGCGCAGCGGGTCCACCTCGCAGTCCGTCGCGCTATTGTGGCTGAGCTGTCTAGACCTACGTGCAGTGTGCGGCACTGACCTCTCGCGGAAGGTGGCGAAGCAGTCTCTGAGCGGGGGCGGGAAGCGCGGCGCGGAGGCGGCGGTGGTGGCGCCACGGCGTCGCGCAGCGCGGCCTGCTGGCGCCGCAGCGCCGCGCCGCCGCCCGCGCGCAGCGGGTCCACCTCGCAGTCCGTCGCGCTATTGTGGCTGAGCTGTCTAGACCTACGTGCAGTGTGCGGCACTGACCTCTCGCGGAAGGTGGCGAAGCAGTCTCTGAGCGGGGGCGGGAAGCGCGGCGCGGAGGCGGCGGTGGTGGCGCCACGGCGTCGCGCAGCGCGGCCTGCTGGCGCCAAAGCGCCGCGCCGCCGCCCGCGCGCAGCGGGTCCACCTCGCAGTCCGTCGCGCTATTGTGGCTGAGCTGTCTAGACCTACGTGCAGTGTGCGGCACTGACCTCTCGCGGAAGGTGGCGAAGCAGTCTCTGAGCGGGGGCGGGAAGCGCGGCGCGGAGGCGGCGATGGCGCGCCATGCCAGCGCCACGGCGTCGCGCAGCGCGGCCTGCTGGCGCCGCAGCGCCGCGCCGCCGCCCGCGCGCAGCGGGTCCACCTCGCAGTCCGTCGCGCTATTGTGGCTGAGCTGTCTAGACCTACGTGCAGTGTGCGGCACTGACCTCTCGCGGAAGGTGGCGAAGCAGTCTCTGAGCGGGGGCGGGAAGCGCGGCGCGGAGGCGGCGATGGCGCGCCACGCCAGCGCCACGGCGTCGCGCAGCGCGGCCTGCTGGCGCCGCAGCGCCGCGCCGCCGCCCGCGCGCAGCGGGTCCACCTCGCAGTCCGTCGCGCTATTGTGGCTGAGCTGTCTAGACCTACGTGCAGTGTGCGGCACTGACCTCTCGCGGAAGGTGGCGAAGCAGTCTCTGAGCGGGGGCGGGAAGCGCGGCGCGGAGGCGGCGGTGGTGGCGCCACGGCGTCGCGCAGCGCGGCCTGCTGGCGCCGCAGCGCCGCGCCGCCGCCCGCGCGCAGCGGGTCCACCTCGCAGTCCGTCGCGCTATTGTGGCTGAGCTGTCTAGACCTACGTGCAGTGTGCGGCACTGACCTCTCGCGGAAGGTGGCGAAGCAGTCTCTGAGCGGGGGCGGGAAGCGCGGCGCGGAGGCGGCGATGGCGCGCCACGCCAGCGCCACGGCGTCGCGCAGCGCGGCCTGCTGGCGCCGCAGCGCCGCGCCGCCGCCCGCGCGCAGCGGGTCCACCTCGCAGTCCGTCGCGCTATTGTGGCTGAGCTGTCTAGACCTACGTGCAGTGTGCGGCACTGACCTCTCGCGGAAGGTGGCGAAGCAGTCTCTGAGCGGGGGCGGGAAGCGCGGCGCGGAGGCGGCGGTGGTGGCGCCACGGCGTCGCGCAGCGCGGCCTGCTGGCGCCGCAGCGCCGCGCCGCCGCCCGCGCGCAGCGGGTCCACCTCGCAGTCCGTCGCGCTATTGTGGCTGAGCTGTCTAGACCTACGTGCAGTGTGCGGCACTGACCTCTCGCGGAAGGTGGCGAAGCAGTCTCTGAGCGGGGGCGGGAAGCGCGGCGCGGAGGCGGCGATGGCGCGCCACGCCAGCGCCACGGCGTCGCGCAGCGCGGCCTGCTGGCGCCGCAGCGCCGCGCCGCCGCCCGCGCGCAGCGGGTCCACCTCGCAGTCCGTCGCGCTATTGTGGCTGAGCTGTCTAGACCTACGTGCAGTGTGCGGCACTGACCTCTCGCGGAAGGTGGCGAAGCAGTCTCTGAGCGGGGGCGGGAAGCGCGGCGCGGAGGCGGCGATGGCGCGCCACGCCAGCGCCACGGCGTCGCGCAGCGCGGCCTGCTGGCGCCGCAGCGCCGCGCCGCCGCCCGCGCGCAGCGGGTCCACCTCGCAGTCCGTCGCGCTATTGTGGCTGAGCTGTCTAGACCTACGTGCAGTGTGCGGCACTGACCTCTCGCGGAAGGTGGCGAAGCAGTCTCTGAGCGGGGGCGGGAAGCGCGGCGCGGAGGCGGCGATGGCGCGCCACGCCAGCGCCACGGCGTCGCGCAGCGCGGCCTGCTGGCGCCGCAGCGCCGCCGCCCGCGCGCAGCGGGTCCACCTCGCAGTCCGTCGCGCTATTGTGGCTGAGCTGTCTAGACCTACGTGCAGTGTGCGGCACTGACCTCTCGCGGAAGGTGGCGAAGCAGTCTCTGAGCGGGGGCGGGAAGCGCGGCGCGGAGGCGGCGATGGCGCGCCACGCCAGCGCCACGGCGTCGCGCAGCGCGGCCTGCTGGCGCCGCAGCGCCGCGCCGCCGCCCGCGCGCAGCGGGTCCACCTCGCAGTCCGTCGCGCCCGCGCCCGCCGCCGCCGCCACCGCCTCGCCGAGCGTGTCCTGAACACAACAGTATACATAGTACAAGATCGAATACAAAGACAGGTAAAAGTAGTGATGATTACTGAAAAGATACCACAAAAAATATTTTCTGTATTTTTTAGCGTTCGCAATGTAATGCAATCAGCTGACGCTAGAGGTCATCGAACGTTGGGTTAAAGGCGTATAAAAGCAAATAAAACGCGGCAACACCTAAAGTTGTCGCCGCATTTTATACGCAGACATTGCCGATTCGAAAAATACTAAATACTAAACCACTAATCCTAGATAAACTCATTGTTTCTAAATGTTGGTGGTGAATCAATTTTGAACTAACCTGCAGATACTGGTCGCCGACCAGCTTGAGGTAGGCCTCCATGCTCTTGGTGGCGAGCGAGTTGCCGCGGAAGGTGAGCGAGTGGTCGCCCGTGCGCCGCACGTCCAGCGCGACCACGTCGGCCAGGTAGCGCGGCGCCAGCCCCGCGCCCGCCATGCACAGCACCAGCGCGCACCCGATGTCCTCCTTCGCCTTCACGCCTGCGAGCAAAGGGATGGATCAAATTAACAGATCAAATTAATGGCTCAAATTAACGGAGAGGTAGTCGAGGAAGCGGGCGTAGTGGTCGAGCGGCAGCACGTCGACGCACTGGTAGCGGCACTCGACGCGCAGGGGACGGTGGCAGACGGTCGTATGTTTACCTATGAGAGGCTCGAGGTACTCGCAGAGGCGGCGGTAGTTCTTCTTGAGGTAGTCGAGGAAGCGCGCGTAGTGGTCGAGCGGCAGCACGTCGACGCACTGGTAGCGGCACTCGACGCGCAGGGGACGGTGGCAGACGGTCGTATGTTTACCTATGAGAGGCTCGAGGTACTCGCAGAGGCGGCGGTAGTTCTTCTTGAGGTAGTCGAGGAAGCGCGCGTAGTGGTCGAGCGGCAGCACGTCGACGCACTGGTAGCGGCACTCGACGCGCAGGGGACGGTGGCAGACGGTCGTATGTTTACCTATGAGAGGCTCGAGGTACTCGCAGAGGCGGCGGTAGTTCTTCTTGAGGTAGTCGAGGAAGCGCGCGTAGTGGTCGAGCGGCAGCACGTCGACGCACTGGTAGCGGCACTCGACGCGCAGGGGACGGTGGCAGACGGTCGTATGTTTACCTATGAGAGGCTCGAGGTACTCGCAGAGGCGGCGGTAGTTCTTCTTGAGGTAGTCGAGGAAGCGCGCGTAGTGGTCGAGCGGCAGCACGTCGACGCACTGGTAGCGGCACTCGACGCGCAGGGGAAGGTGGCAGACGGTCGTATGTTTACCTATGACGGGCTCGAGGTACTCGCAGAGGCGGCGGTAGTTCTTCTTGAGGTAGTCGAGGAAGCGCGCGTAGTGGTCGAGCGGCAGCACGTCGACGCACTGGTAGCGGCACTCGACGCGCAGGGGACGGTGGCAGACGGTCGTATGTTTACCTATGACGGGCTCGAGGTACTCGCAGAGGCGGCGGTAGTTCTTCTTGAGGTAGTCGAGGAAGCGCGCGTAGTGGTCGAGCGGCAGCACGTCGACGCACTGGTAGCGGCACTCGACGCGCAGGGGACGGTGGCAGACGGTCGTATGTTTACCTATGACGGGCTCGAGGTACTCGCAGAGGCGGCGGTAGTTCTTCTTGAGGTAGTCGAGGAAGCGCGCGTAGTGGTCGAGCGGCAGCACGTCGACGCACTGGTAGCGGCACTTGATGCGCAGCGCGGGCGGCGGCGCGGGCGCGCGGCCCGGCGACTGCGGCTTGTCGCCCTCGCTCACCGGGTACCACCGCTCGTTGAGGTATCGCGACGATACGTCGTCGACCGGAATTCGTACTGTTCCTGCAAACAACAATTTTTCAAAAATTGTTAATGGGGAAATAATTTGTGCGAAAAAACCGGTTTCGTGTTATAATAGACATAAATCAATGCATAATCAAGTACTTAGGTATAATCAAGCCGCGTAGTAATATTGAAAAGCGACATTAAAAAGAATTTTAAAATAAATTACAAATACAAACGAGAAAAGTACCTACCCAATCCCTGTTCCGTGAATCATCGTCCAAAGTACAAATAGCCAAATAATACAAATTGTTCCCAACTTCCAGTAGGAGACGGCACTACAAGTTTTTTCTTTTCCTTCTAGTTCCTAATTTCACTCCCTAGTTTCTTCCTAAATTCATCTCTTTTTAAACCATATAAACAAACAGGTGTTCTCACCAACAAGGGCGTGCTTGTCCCGCTTGCGCGCTCGCCTCTCCGGCTCCCGGTACACGTTGACGTGTATGGCGCGCACGGCGGGCAGCGCGCTGAACTCGTACACCTCGCCCCAGAAGCATAGCTCCGTCTTCAGCTTCGAGGACGACCTGGCGATCGCAACAATGTACCATGTGGTTAACGGTATCACAAGTATTGTTACCTTTCACTAATAGCTGCCTACAATAATGTACCATGTGGTAAACGGTATCACAAGTATTGTTACCTTTCACTAATAGCTGCCTACAATAATGTACCATGTGGTAAACGGTATCACAAGTATTGTTACCTTTCACTAATAGCTGCCTACAATAATGTACCATGTGGTAAACGGTATCACAAGTATTGTTACCTTTCACTAATAGCTGCCTACAATAATGTACCATGTGGTAAACGGTATCACAAGTATTGTTACCTTTCACTAATAGCTGCCTACAATAATGTACCATGTGGTAAACGGTATCACAAGTATTGTTACCTTTCACTAATAGCTGCCTACAATAATGTACCATGTGGTAAACGGTATCACAAGTATTGTTACCTTTCACTAATAGCTGCCTACAATAATGTACCATGTGGTAAACGGTATCACAAGTATTGTTACCTTTCACTAATAGCTGCCTACAATAATGTACCATGTGGTAAACGGTATCACAAGTATTGTTACCTTTCACTAATAGCTGCCTACAATAATGTACCATGTGGTAAACGGTATCACAAGTATTGTTTGTTACGTTTCAGTTTTCACTAAAAGCTGCCTCGTTGGTCTAGCGGTTGACATGGTCGAGTGTCAAACGTAAACGTCACGAGGTCCTGAATTCTATTTCTGGGACGGGCCAAAAATTATGAGGTGTTGGGTTTTCCTGTCAAGAAATTCTCAGTGCCAGCCCGGAGTTGGAAGTTGGCGGTGTTTCACGCCCCCCGTACCTCGGTGAGCACGTTAAGCCCGATTATTAGTGATGTGCGGAATCGATTATCAATAATCGATTAATCGATTATTAAAATGATCGATTGCAATCGATTATGATTTTGCATAATCGATCATGATCGATTATAAAGATATACGTTAATTACCAAACTTTACTACCAGCTTTCTGTTATTAATTTGCTTGCTAAAATATAATATGGTTTGGAAACCCTATCATTGCAAAAAGGGTATTCCCTCAAAGTTAGTTTTAGGCTTTGTTCACACCAAACGGAGTCAGCCGCCGACTGTGAGCGAGCGTTATGCAGCTTACAGCTTTTTCATACATACTCAACTTTTCGAACACACCGAACCGACGATACGCCTTTACCAACTGTAGTGAAATTACCCCCGCTATGAGTATCTATATATGTACAAGCTGTGCCCCGCGATGTTACCCGTGATTAATAAGTTTGTACACATAAAAAATATTTTCATCCCATCTATTCGAAAAGGACGACTTGGTTCGCCTTTAAGTGCACCCAAAGGTGGTGTTTGCGGCGTACTTATTTATAAGACTTTTTGAAGATGAAGGGCCCGTGGTCCCACCGGGCTAGGCGCGAATGATATCGATTGTTGTTATTGTTGTTACAAGTTTGACGTCTGTGTATGTATGTGTGTCTGTATATGTCTGTTCCCCCGTAGCGCTCAAATGGTTGAACCGATTTGAATGCGGTTTTTTTTGTTTGAAAGGTGAATTAGTCGGGAGTATTTTTAGCTATGTTTGATGAAAATTGGTTCAAGATGGCCGCCGCCACAAAATGGCGGATTACATATTTTTTCACAACTCCCTCAATATCGGTATTAAATGAAAGGTCTTGTTGTCACGACCTTTCATTTTGACGTCTGTGTGTGTGTGTGTGTTTGTCTGTTCCCCCGTAGCGCTCAAACGGTTGAACCGATTTGAATGCGGTTTTTTGTTTGAAAGGTGAATTAGTCGGGAGTGTTCTTAGTTGTGTTCGATGAAAATCGGTCCAAGATGGCCGCCGCCACAAAATGGCGGATTACATATTTTTTCACAACTCCCTCAATATGGGTATCAAATGAAAGGTCTTGACTAGTAAAATAACACTATGCAAATCCAAGATGGCCGCCATCACAAAATGGCGAAATTCGGGGGTTTCTTAAATTTTTAATTTATACTTTTATTATTAATCCGCCATTTTGTGGCGGCGGCCATCTTGCACCGATTTTCATCAAACATAGCTAAAACACTCCCGAACTAATTCACCTTTCAAACAAAAAAAACCGCATTCAAATCGGTCTATCCGTTCTAGAGCTATGGGGGAACAGACAGACATACACATACACACACACAGACACGTCAAACTTATAACACCCCGTCGTTTTTGCGTCGAGGGTTAAAAATATGAGGCGCCTTTTATTTCCTCATAGAGGGTGATGAAAAGTAGAGTGTATCACTCGGGCGCAATATATTTTTGGCTCGGGCGACGTACTTTGAATCCCTCGCTACGTTCAGGATTCAAAAAAGCGCCCTCGCCGTAAAAATATTATTTTGCTCCCTTATGATACAATCTACTATTGAACAAAATCCTCTAAGAGTAACTTAGCAACGAGAACGACAGCAAATTCATGTAAAAGCATACAAATGCATGCAACGACAGCAAACTATATTGCAATAATTTGTTATGTGAGCGTGATGTACCTAAGAACAATCAGCGTTTAACAGCACCTTTCTCGTTTTTGGAAGTCTATATCTATTTAAGTCCCTCAGGAACACTTTTCCGGGATAAAAAGTAGCCTATGTGTTATTCCAGGACATAAACTATCTCGAATCCAAATGTCAGCCAAATCGGTCCAGTTGCAGTAGTTGCGGCGTTAAAAAGTAATAAACATACACACATACATACACACACACACAAACTTTCACCTTAGTGTAATAAATAGGTACCTAATAGGTATGTATATTTAATTTTGATCAATTACATTATTTTTTAATTAATCTATTTAATTTTCTAATTTCAATTTCAAAAAATTTAAAAAATAGTGTTTGTTTTTCTTTTTTCAGAACAGTCTAAAGGTCATAGCACACTTAAACGACTCTGCTCCAACACCGCTCCTACCCAACACCGCCCTAAACTAAGACGACTGCTCGCAGTCCACGCGGGGACAGCTAGCAGGTACCTAGCAGTCGACGCGGCGACAGCTAGCAGACGGCCAGCTGTCCACCCGCCGACTTGGTAGATACTGACCGACACTGAGCGGCGCGGGCGACAGCGGGCGCGGCGACTGCTAGCAGCAAGCTAGCAGAGAGCGCGCGGGCACCACGCCGACCGCTCGTCTACAACGTGTGGCCAGCGAGGCGTAAACTACCGAGCAGTCTGACGGCGGTAAGCTCGCTGACAGCGAGCTGTCTGCTAATTTATGATGCCAATGTAAAATATATCTAATGAGCAATATTTAAAGCCCATATTTGAATTTTATTCTTTTTGCCGGGTAGGAGCAGAGTCGTTTAAGTGTGCTATGACCTTAAACTACTACTACTAGCAAGGGTTCAGAATTTTTTCCAGAAAGTAGAATTGTTTTTTCAGTTCTTTCTAAGAATTATTTCATAATCGATCAATAATCGATTAATAATCGATTATTATTTTATAGTCGATTAATATAATCGATTAATCGATTATCAAAATAATCGAATCGGCACATCTATACCGATTATTATCACTACCCATGTGACAATAGCCGCGAATTGCATAGCCGCATTGGAGCAGCGTGGCGGGTCTAAGCTCCAAATCCCTTTGTCCTATAAGAGAGGAGGGCTGTGCCTAGTAGTGGAACATCGTTTGTGGGAATGGGCGTAATGTTCTATAACAAAATTCCACAAGCAATCTTAGACTTGCCTTTACACAAGTTTAAGAACTCTGTATAAAAAAAGCTTATTATACAATTGAAGATTATATAAACTCAAACTTAAAGAATAAAAAATTGTTATTTTTTAAAAAGAGCAACCGCCGAGTTTCTTACTGGTTCTTCTCGGTTAGAACAGCATTCCGAACCAGTGGTAGATTCAATTGACGATTCAAAAGTACTTGTAAAAGTTTATTTGAATAAAAAACTTTTCTATTCTATTCTATTCTAACATCAAAGGGCTGTAGTGGGCGACTAACAGCTGAGTTAACAATAGCCCCACAGTGTCGCGAGGCTGTAGCAGCAGTATGATCGACTAAACGTTTTGGAAGATGTGACCTTGATTTTATAATTTAAAACCTCTTAATAGACCAAGATGGAGTTCACGCTGATGCATAATTCGTGATAATTATGTAAACGAGTGCTAATTAGGTACGTTACCTACTAGTTACCTAATACGAAATACATAATCAGGTTTATTTATGAACCGTGTTATGTTTTCCTGTTATAACAATAACTTCAAATCATCGTAAACACAGTTTTAGATAAATAATTAAATAGTTCAAAATTTTATACATAATAATTTGTTTGTCTGTTCGTCACTTATGCGTCATAAACATTGGATACTTTTTATCGCGGAAAATTATCCCTTCGTGAGCGAAATCTTGGGCCACAACTTATGCAGTTATTAGTAGTGACTAAAAATAGTATTAACTTTCCTGGTTTTAATATCGAAATTTCTTAAAGTCACACATTGCCGCAAGATTCGCCAAAGCCTCAAGAGCCGCATGCAAGTCATTCTTTAGTACTAGAAGATATTAGTGACGAGTCAACCGCATCGGACACGCGGAAAAAATGCAAAATGTGATGTCAGTCAGCAGCACGATGAGACCACTACGCTTTTTACGCCTCTTGCGTCCTACAAGATATGATCAACTGTTTTATTACTATTATTCTTCTGTATTCTGTTCACTCACCTCGCGTACAAAGTATCATCGAGGAGTATTTCGCAGTAGTATCGTTTCTTGGGCGGGATGGCCTTCGCCTCCAGCAGCCACAGCTTGACCGTGCGCTCGCAGCGGCGCGTGCGGGTCTCGTCCGGCCGCGCCGCTTGCCTTAAACTGTAACCAAAAATAAATTTTAAATTTAAAAACCCCCAACATTCGCCATTTTGTGGCGGCGGCCATCTTGTATAATGCTATATGGATTTGTATAATGCTATTCTATTAGTTGAGCCCTTTCATTTGATACCCATATTAAGGGAGTTGTGAAAAATAATGTAATCAGCCATTGTGTAGCGGCGGCCATCTTGGATCGATTTTCATCAAACATAGCTAACAACACTCTCGACTAATTCACCTTTCAAACAAAAAAACCGCATTCAAATCGGTCTACCCGTTTGAGCGCCACAGGGGAACAGACAGACACACACACACACACACACACACACACACACGTCAAACTTATAACACCCCGTCGTTTTTGCGTCGGGCGTTAACAAGCTTTATTTAAGGAAAAATTCAATCGACTTCAAATAATATCATAAATTTTGAATAGTTCCCTCGATTTCTTCAGGATCCCATCATTAGATCCTGACCTGATGACCATGGGCCCTGGAAATTATATCCTTTCAAACAAAAGAAGAATTTTACAAACGGTCCAGGCGTCTTTGAGTAATCGGGGAACATAAGATCATATTCGTAACTGAGAAGGCATGACAAGTTGATTCCTTCAATTTCCTTCTAAAAGCCCATCTGAGCTATTGGTGAGTAGGTATTATTGCAAGGAAAACTTTCCAACATATTTCGTAATAATGTGCCATGAATAGTGGAAGGTATTGAGGGGGAGGAAAAAATTCCGATGCCGATGTCTTTCATTATTTCGCCTACGCAGCTTTTTATATCTGTCTATCACAAAGAAATAACATTCATTTATTCATAGATCGAAAGTTTCCTTTCATAATATATACGAACATAATTATATTTGTAGGTATAATAATTAAGTCGGTGGGTATCTCTCATTAAAGCAAATTCTCTTTTAGGAAAATTATTTGCGGTTTTCTGGAAATCCTTCATTATTTAAATTAATGAGATACATTTTTCGTCGCTACCTCTTATCTGAGGCTCGTGATATCCTCTTTCTTCCCAGCTAGAAGTAATTTTTTAATAAAAACAAAACAAATTGATTTATGTAGGTATATGATGTACCTATTTTGTTACAAATCTATCTTTTGGGTAGCAGTACGAACCATGCAAAACCGATTATATCCATGCAATTTTGTTATTAAGAAATTAGTTAAACTAGGTGTGCCAGCTTTATTAAAGTCTCGCCTAACACTACAATCTTTGAGAAAACTCAACTTTTGTGAACGAAAGTTATACATATATTAGTAAGATGACAAAAAGTTTAATTGGCGCTGCATTTCAGTAATTAGCTAGTGGTAAAGAAACGTGAAAAGGAGCAGGTTCCACGACAGTGGGGTGGTAGGGTTTGAACGTTTGGACCTTTTATTTTCTGAGATAGAACATAACTGTAGATCCAGAGTTTGAAAGTTTCGATCTTTATTTTCATGATATAATTCTAATATGACATACCTGTAAATCCATCGATCACGTTCCTTCCGCGACGCGCACGCAAAGTAGCGCGGCGCGCGGTTCTCCGCGCTCAGCGCGAAGCAGTGGGGCCTGCCCAATACCGATGAGTGTAACGCGCGAATTTCCACCTGGAAATTAATAAATTTCCATAGTATAAATGAGCTCTTTACACTGCCTAAGGAAAGAGCTGATGATCTTCAAAAGATTCGTCAGAGTTTCATCAATTATAGCTTAGCATCGTACATAAGAATGATAACTAGGTGTGATATAGTATACTATGACCTTCACGAAAGTACATAATATGTAGACTACTATGGTGAAAAAATCATCAAAATCGGTTCATTGATTTTTGAAATAATCGCGAACATACCATACACACAGGTCGAGTACAGAACCTCCTCTTTTGAAGGTCCTTAAAAAATTGATGTACAATTCTTTAGACCTATATTTTCAAAACGTGCGCTAAGCATGACGCACACACCGGTTCCGAGATACCGCTAAGCATTGCGATACGACTGGCTATTGTAAATTAAGTATGATTCAGAATATCGAAAGTGACTGAGCGTTGAACTTAACCTTTATTTTCAACCTCTTAAAAAAACTAGTTATAGCTAAAATTAAAAATTTCTTACCTGATTAGGTGGTCCGAGATCCATTGTTGACACAGCCGGTGAGTGTGCTGACAGAAGACTTTCATGAGATCTGCAAATAAACAGATTATACCTTTTACCTACAGTTGAAAAAAAATTAAGTTCTCTGGGTCTGCCAGACCATGGCAAGAGTCAAGACATGTTAAAAAAACTTGCTGTAAGACAAGTAACCAATACAGAAGTTCTCGAGGAACACGTTGGCCTAGCTTGGCTTTATAGAAACCAGGGTTCGAAAATATCCAATATTTATTATAAATATCAAAATATCGGATATTTATGATATATTATATCGAATATATATCAAGTTTGATATATATCCATTTTGAATGAAAGCCATATTACTTATTATTTTATTGTATTATTTATGAATATCTACTATCTGCCATGTTACTTAAACATTCTAAAACTATCTAGAGATTACTTTCTTTGTAAAAAAATAATAGAAAAATCAAGAAACACATATTGCAATATATTATTTAAAAAGCATTCAATATATATCGAATATATATCCATTATTGATATATATCGGATATATATCTTAATATAATATATCCTCGAACCCTGATAGAAACATCTGCAATATTAATGTGTCTAATGTAGCCCTGCAATATCGTGAAATAAGTTTTTGAACTGTCTTTATCTAATTAATTTGTTAGTAGTTAGTACATAGAAGTATCGTGTTTATTGTCGACGTTGAGCAAATAATTAAAGCACCACAGTAGTAGGTAAGGTAAGGGTGGGGCGACACTCCTAACGAAATTACAACACCTCAACATTGTGGCATGGCGGCACGATACTAACCATTGTCGTTGTCATTACTTAAATGTCTATGTTACAGCCCTAGGGTGCTATTATTTGCTGCTTAATAAAGTTTTCATGATATAGGCGCCTTGTTGTCACGCTGGTCAGACGTTATTTACAAAACTCCATTTTTGTCACAAAAACTTCATTCCTAACTTATACTAATAACTTTTCGTAAATAAGACTTCATTCCTAACTTATGAGTATGATCCATGATTTACGACGTAGATTAGATAGTATATGGATTTTATAGTACGATCATTCTTCCTTCCATTTAAACAGCATTTAAAGGGTTGTTCCAATTTCTATTGTAGGGACCACACCTACGGGATATGCCATTGGCCAGTGGGTCGTGTGGCGGTAAATTTTGGCAGATCAAAGAAGTTAAAAGGCAGATTTATCGCATTAAAGCGGCCACACCTACGGTTATCGCTATGTTCAATGGCATATCCCGTAGATATTGCCGCTACATTAATGCGATCATTAAGGACAGATAGGATAGGGATCTACTCTAAGGTAAATTATTAAATCAACTCGTTAGATAGATACCTTGAGGTCCGTAAAGCATGTGAAGCCGGGTGTGTGGGCACCGCCGCCTGCGCTCGTTCCCTCTCCAGCTTGGTGGCGGACTTGGTGCGCTTGAGCGGGTTGCTCCGGAAGGACCTCTTGGAGAAGAAGAAGGAAGCGAGTCGCGACGGGCTGTGCTGCGCCTGAGCACCCGGCACCGGCGTGCTGGGGGCGGAACCGCGCCGACATGCCTTCTCGTACGATGTGTCTGTAAACAAGGAAACAACTGTTAGAATGTGGATACTTAGCAGACATCAGTCTTATTATATAGTTACACATTGCAGCCTTTGAACGTCCCACTGCTGGACACAGGCCTCCTCTCTCATAGGAGAGAGGGATTTAGAGCTCAGATTCTCCACGCTGCTCCAATGCGTGTAGCAGCGTGGAGTTAGCGGGCTAGTTATACACACATAGCTACATAATTTATAGATATCTTTTTTCGAACCTATTTATATGTGCACATTTTCATAAGAGTACTTTACCATATTATAATATATTACCAAGGTACCGATAAATGTGTTCACTGCAATGTTTTATGTAAGTAAGTAGTCGTAAAAATGGCAGTGTTTTACTGCATAGATACACACTCAATTCTAAATGCCTATGAAATGCCTACATGAGCAAAAAATCGGCCAAGTGCGAGTCGGGCCTCGGGTCTTTTAGGGTTCCGTACATAACTATGAACAATATGATATTTTGGGTCTAAGAAATATTTCATTTACGAGCTAGACATCGCCGTGAAAGAAAAATCCAAAAAATGTTCGCTTGTTTTGGGTCACAGCTTATAAACTATTCTATGAATCGTTGTTTTCAGTATTGTAACGAAGCGTTACATATTTTATTAATATTTAATTTATTAATTACTATAAACTTATTTTTTTACTATTATTTAATATTAAACTATTAAAATTTACCATATTTATTACATTAATAAACTTGCAACACTATTGTTTCGATTGGCTATGCGCCTGCGATGGTGTGAAGTTGACGACAAACCGGCCGCGGTCTGAAGTTGGATCGAAGACGCAACGTCATTCAGGCCCGGCGCGCCGTTTAGCGCCGGGCGTGTTTCCTAATAAAATATTATATTTTGCGTCAGGCGCACTAGCTCGACGCAAAATGTTTTTAAATTACACATTTTTAACTAAATAAATATAAAATGTAGTGCATCAACGATCAATCTCCCGCATTTAGGGTAAGTTTTGAATGGTACTTAAAACACGTAAACTCATTGTAGGTAGTAATTAGTCATCTCACATTTTTTATACTTTTTTTATCATATTAGTGTATTTAAATCACACGAGTAGAAAAGGAACAGAGAGGAAGCTACCTACAAGCGTCCCGCAGCAAGTACACTCACACATAGCGCCGCTCACGCACACACGGGCTGTCACGGACGCTCCGCTAGTGAACAGTTAGTTGAATAACGTCAAGGCTGTCGTATGGTCGTGTCGCGTGCGCATTAAATTACACTGGTCTGCAACGAAATCCTCCTTTAAATAAAAATATGATAAATATGAAGAGCTTAACATGCTGAATCTAGATCTGCTTCTTATTCTTTGCTATCACGTATATTTTATTTTTTATTTTATTTTTTTAAATACCTCTAAATTCTGTATTTTTTGTGAGTCATTCTTGCATTAACGCTAGTTTATTCATTCTATATCGTATTTTTTCACACAAAAATGACTTGGGTTGATAGAAAGAGAGAGAACGATATCAACTGATGATGATTTTACACTAATGCATACGTTTATGCAGTTCGCGCTGTGACTCCGTGGCGCTCAGTTTGATATAAAGTTGTATAGTGATTGTTGCTGATTTTAACCTAGTATATCGGTAAGTTTTATATTATATTGAAACATGTAATTATGTGTAGTTTCAACTATATAGCAAAAAAGATTAGAACGTGATTAAAATATAATTTTTATTTTATGGCAAATTTAATTTAGTTGTAGGTACAAAATGCCAAGGATTTGCAAAAACTCTCCTGACGTGTTTTGCTACATTTGCGGTAAATTTACCATAAAATCTCAACGGAACACATTGACTAGTCTGGTCTATATCACTTATGTGCGTTATTTTGGGATTCCGGTCGATGATAGAGACAAAAATTGACTTTCGAAAATATGCTGCAAGAGTTGTTCAAGAGCTTTTAGAGG
Organism: Melanargia galathea; assembly: GCA_920104075.1. Classification (NCBI taxonomy): domain Eukaryota; kingdom Metazoa; phylum Arthropoda; class Insecta; order Lepidoptera; family Nymphalidae; genus Melanargia; species Melanargia galathea. The sequence continues at coordinate 6,760,893 of OV049863.1, forward strand.
TTGGCTCAAAAAAAATCATAAAACCATGCCATTCTCAATGCCCATGATTTGGATGGAACCTCAAAACCATCAAAACTATTGTTACTTTTGTATGACTTCGACAATTTTCTTGGAAACAAAAAAAAAGTGAAAACTACAAGGAAAGAATCCAAGACCTTGTCTTCTTATAAAGCTTTAAAATGCAATATGGTACTTAAAATTATTTTTTTAGATTCTCACTTAGATTTCTATCCCGAAAATCTTGGAGTGGTATCTGATGAACACGGTGAAAGATTTCATCAGGACATATTGTACATTGAGAGGCGTTACAATGGAAAATGGTCGAAAGCAATGTTTGCCGATTTTTGTTGGTCTTTTCGTCGCGAAACTTCATTAGAAAATATAAAAAGAAAAAAACTACCAAGTGAAATGATATAAGCAATATGTAATTACATTGTCTTATGGTTTTTAATGTTTTAGTGTGATTATATGTAATATTTTGTCCTAATTATATTAAAACGATGATTTATTTTCAAACAAAATATTGTTTTCTTTAAAAATTCCCTCATAAAAAATATATACGTGATACATATTTTTTTAAACCAAGTTTCTGTAGAGAAGTATCACATCTATAATAATCTTGCACAATAATATAAAGGAGTGCAAAAAAAATTTTTTTTGCAGACCAGTGTTATTAGCGAGAGTTATTAGCGAGAGTTTAGACAACTGTGTACTTAAAATAGTGTAAATTATACTTATAAAAAATCAAGTGTTGTGTTTAGACAAATATGCCTCAGTATTGTACAGTATGTTTAAGTTCCACTATATTATATCTATACTAATAAATAAAATTGAAGTGTCTGTCTGTTATTTCGAAATAACTACCTCATATTAAGCTCATACGGTTATTTGAACTGTACCATAACGGAATCACACGTTTTTAAAATTTTTGTCTGTCTGTCTGTCTGTCTGTTTGAACGGGCTAATCTTCGGAACGGCTGAACCGATTTTGACGGGACTTTCACATTCAAGTCGAGAATTAACCAGGGAGTAACATAGGCTATTTATACATATTTTTTAACCGACTTTCAAAAAGGAGAAGTTCTGTTTTTCTACCTATGTACACCGATATCTCCGAGATTTCTGAACCAATTTGCGTAAATTTTTTTTTAATCGATAGAGAAACATTGCGACCCTGTTCTATAAAAAATTTGGATTCCAACTCCTCAATCCTGATGCTGTAGTGGACCTGATCCCCAAAACTAATGGGTTTCAGAAACTTTCGGTTATTTAAATTGATATTTATCGTTGAATGAACTCGAGTAGATACATATCCAACTCCTCAACCCTGATGCTGTAAGGAATTGCATTCCGAAATCGTGGGGATCCCACGGGATTTTTGCGTTTTGGGGACGGGTTACTACAGATAAGCTACTTTTTGTCCTGGAAAATCAAAAGTTCCTACGGGATTTTAAAAAACCTAAATCCACACGGGCGAAGCCGTGGGCATCATCTAGTAAAAAATAAGGATATTTCTTTTTTTTGTACCCTAGAGATCAAGTGAAGTAAGTATACCTACCTTTACATAATATTATATTATCTACACAAAAAATCAAACCAAAACGGAAATCAGATTCTACTCAATAGAATTAGGTAAAACATTGCCAGGTAAGTTAAAATAGCTCCTGTACACAATGGACCATTTCGATGGGCCTATCTAAGGTACCTATCTAAGTAACTAGGTACTTAATTCATTCAATTTACTAAAGTAAGTAAGTATCTATAAGGTAAGTAAGTATTATAGGTACTGTCACGCGGGCGAAACCGCGGGCAGAAGCTAGTATAATATAAAAAACATTTTATTCCAATCATTACTACATATCTTGCTATACATATATACTAGTACATAATATTTTTATTTTTACCCATAATTTTTCACATGCAACAGGTGACAACCCTATCAGAATAGGTATAAATTTTGGACGTTCTTAGGTAGCTTCCCTTCTGGTTATTCTGTGTTTAAATGGTCTAATAACTAATTATTAAAATCATTAAATGTACTTTTTAACTTCTTTTTCATTCCTACATAAAGATTATTGCAAATCTTTTGTTCATTGTACGATAAGATTGCATCAGACGAAATTTTGTTTACCAACCCTCATTTTCATAACATCGTAAAATTATAATTATTGTTTTCGTTTCTTTTGGGCCTTCAGCCACTTATTCACTATAAACTATTGTAAACTCCGTTCTGGATTTTCACCACCGGCAAATCTACCATGCAATTATACCTCCCTGTGTCGAACATGGGCCGTGGGTGGATCCAGGACGGATTGATATACCAGTAGATAACCGAATCTGGTTATCAATTCCAGGAGCATTGTTCGAGCTTCGCAACATGGGCAATTAACATCCCGCCCACCTTCACATACCAGCACCGTTGGGATCCCACGAACAACACCTGCTGGACTCCTCGACTCCAGGGCCACTCACCACCTCCAGGCCCCCACACAAGGGGAGTATAATCATACTACCACAGAAGTCTAGGCCGAATCAACGTTAACCCACTACCCTCTCTTGTGTACCTACCTACTGTTTAGCCGCGGTAAAACTTGTACCGACTTACCGATTTATTGTTTGAACTTTTAATAAATACTTTTTTTTACCGTGCGCTTTCTGTTCTTCATTTCATTTTTAAATGATTCTTCTACCCCCGGTACAGTATTTGTTGTATTTAATAGAGCATATGATACATAACATACCGAAATATCATATTCCCAACTAGTTTAGTTTTGGAGATAGCCCCCGTCACAAAAATGGTCTAAAACTGACAAATTCAATGGCCCCCCATTTCCTTATTTTTTGAGCAAAAAATTAAAAAATATATTCCGTTTTTACACTTTGGGTACGGAACCCTAAACAGCAATGCTTATACTCTATTGAGTCGACGTAAACACATACATATGTACATCAATCAGTACTACTTACGACGGTATTTAAATCAATTTAGAAAGCATTTATAAATCATTCTATATTTGTGACGCCTGATATAATGTCTGTATCTAAAAGTATTGTTATTTACTTATTTACACGTGTAAATAGTAAATAGATAGAAATATTTAAGTGGAAGTGTATACCTACATTTGCAATGGTATGGAAAAAATATAATACACAATACAATGCCACAACACAATACAGCACAATCATAAAAATATCATATCGCCAAATAAATGGTGAATGTGGTGGTTCTAAACAAGAAGTCAATTTAGATATTGTAGAACTGCAAACGATTCAGTTTGAAGAAGAATAAAAATAGGTAATAAATGCAAATCGACAAATCTCTATGAATGAAATAATTATCGCGGTTAATGGATTTATTTATATATCCGGAGTTAAATAAAAAGATAAACCCTTTATGTAGTCATCACATATTATATCAATCATAATATGGCCCGAGTTATGTTTCTACACGTGCAATGTCATGAACAACTTCCTAGTTTAGAATATAACATCAAAGTCAGTCAAAGCTCTATATAACAGTTACACAATAAATATAATATAGGTAAATAATAAATATACCTACACTAATTATTGATCTTTGTACTAATATAAACTAAATACAAATACATAGGTAGGTACGAGTGATTTAAAACTTACAACCGCAACAGAGAAGTGACAGCGAATGTAGGAACAATTTCATATTTACTTCTTACAGTTCCCAGTCGAGACTGATTTATTGCAACCTCGTTAATCATGGCCGTGATCGTTACAATCACGCGGTCACTGGTGGTAGGTAGGTATTGCTTAGGCACGAGTATACATACATACATACATACATATATGATATAACCTTAGACCCGTACACCACTAAATGCAGACAAGATATGTTTTTAGACATAGGTTTTTCATAATGTCAAAACGTTCTATCCTAGAAAGATATAACCTAGAATATAATATTACTTATATACTTTAAGCTTCTTGGTTCTCTCTTTGAATAAAGCTTATACATACATACATACATATATGATATAACCTTAGACCCGTACACCACTAAATGCAGACAAGATATGTTTTTAGACATAGGTTTTTCATAATGTCAAAACGTTCTATCCTAGAAAGATATAACCTAGAATATAATATTACTTATATACTTTAAGCTTCTTGGTTCTCTCTTTGAATAAAGCTTAATAACAGACATCATGAAAATACATAACAATGTACTTTTGGATAGGTTTACATTTTGACATCATCCGAGAAGCCAAATCTCCTTGTAGTCTGTATTCTGATTCTATTTCGCCAATTTTAATCCAAATTAGAGTAGTATTTAAGATACCATATAGCTACCATACTGCGAACGTATCGTCTTTTAATTAGTCGCGAGCTATATTGCACCTATGAAAACTAATAAAATATTTGTTTATTATGTTCCTTCCTTTTTTTCACCATCATATCGGCATCGTGGCAGGAGACTAGACGGTTCTAGAATGGCACTTACAATACCTCGGCGTCGGTTGGTGTTTATTGATTTTTTATCAATTTTACAAATCATCATCATCATCATCATGATCAACCCATTACCGGCTCACTACAGAGCACGGGTCTCCTCTCAGAGTGAGAAGGGTTTTGGCCATAGTCTACCACGCTGGCCAAACGGATTGGCAGACTTCCCACACCTTTGAGAACGTTATGGAGAACTCTCAGGCATGCAGGTTTCCTCACGATGTTTTCCTTCACCGTTAAAGCAAGTGATATTTAAATACTTAAAACGCACATAACTCCGAAAAGTTAGAGGTGCGTGCCCCGGGATCGAACCCACGACCTCCGATTAGAAGTCGGTTGTCCTAACCACTAGGCTATCACAGCATTTTACAAATAGTAGAGATATTTCGCTTACTTTAATTTTACTTTTGATGCGTTAGTGGCCTAATCTCTCATATTGCAACATCACTGTCATCAGAACGTTGTTTTTGTTTGTAATAATAGCCAGCTGCCAGCACAGCGATACTAGCACAGCGTGGTTTCCGGCGGACGTTGCGACTCGCGCACGACGCCCGTGACCGCTGACCATGCACTCGCCCATACCATACCAGCCATACTAAAGCCTACTTACATACGAGTAGTATAGCAGTATGTACCTACTTTATTATTCGAAAGTAATCTTTCGGTTCATTGATGCAATATTTTTACGAGTTGATGTGTCGGGTACGGAGTGATATTGCAGATGGTCTTTGCAGTCAAACTGAACTGTACATTGGATTCCATAGAACACAATATGAAGGTAAACTTCAAACTTTCAAAAGATTCTGTACTTTTTTTAATGTCAATCAGTTTTACACTTGCTTTACTATCCGTACTAATAAATGTGTTTGAAAGATTTAGAGTAGGCACTGGATATCCGCTAAATCTAATCAAGTTCTCTCCCACGTCGACGCATCGTTTTCATATATTGCTCTGAATTAGTGGTTATTTTTAATGACCTACATATATTTAGAACATTTCCTTTTTTGGACAAGAAGTAAATATCAATCGCAGTTGCACAATCCGATCGTAAATCAAAATAATCTAGGTGCGTATTTAGTGGATATCTTCCAAAGCATAGAGATAAACAAACGCAGCTCTAGAACTTATATTTTTACCGTTACCAAAGAATATTAAGGAGTACGTTTATTATTTACCTTTAGGGCGTTTTTAACGACACAACAACAATATTTTTACTAAACTATTAACAAAGACACCTACTTATTGAACATCAGGAGGAAGACAATAAATATAATATGATCGTAAGCGGTAAGCTATTCAATTTTAAAAACGTCCATTTGATGATAAAAAATGTGATTGTATTGATGAAGGATAGCAGGAAAAATAGAAAAATTAAACACGTTTTATTCGTAGACGTTTTGTCCTGTATGGTACAGCGGTGGATGTCCCGGGTCCCCACACTCTGTGTGAAAGGAACAGATGTTCTTCAGAACCTATTACTGTTATTGCTTAGGTTACATGATTTATTGTCACGCTCTGAGTTATATTTAATATTTGCTTAATTTTTGGAATATATCAGATAACTTAAGATTTTATAATTACCGAAATTATATAAGTAGTACGCACTTCACAAAAACTATACGAGTAACTACTACATAGTGACAAAAATAGTTTGGAAAAAGTTTTTGTCTTTTTTACCGACACGAAACTTTTAATTCGATACGATGTTATTAGCAGACTCGTTCAATATCGACAAGTCATTAATGTTTTTTCGCTAAGGATAAAGCGGCTCTGAAGATTAAATGGGTAAGCAAAAAAGTTTGTAGGCGGGTGTAATAGTTAAGTTAGTAGCTTCGAGTGTTGTGAAACAAGGTTGCTAATAGTAACTAGAAAGTAACTAATTCGAATCTCTGCTCTGGTGCACTTGTGATTTACCAATTGGAATAATTTGTGACTATTATTTATCGTTACAAATTACTGTAAATTAACTGTGATATTGAAAATGTTTGAGCTTGTAATAATTTCTCTTTGATTGATGACTTTTTAAAACAAATTGTGCGACTTGTAAAGGGGAACCTTGCTAAATATACCATTTCCATTTATATTTATTTTTTTCGTCTGATGAAAACGGCTGCACCCCTTAGGGTGAACGACCTAAAACCAATAAACTTCCACATAGCTCGGCTTGGCACCCGTGACTCACTGCATCGTTATTATTGCAGTTCGCTGCACAACGCGGATCTTTAAGGAGGCTCCAGGAATATTCAGCTGTTCAGAGAAACTGCTCCAACTTCGATTTTCCGTATCCTATTCCTAGAAACTGAAAATGGAGTGAAATTGAACATTGAAATATTAATAAATATAATTTGTTGTATAAATAGTTGTGGTGTTTTAAATTTTAAATTACATATAATACTAGATGATGCCCACGGCTTCGCCCGTGTGTATTTAGGTTTGTGAAAATCTCGTGGGAACTTTGATTTTCCCGAACAAAAAGTAGCCTATCTGTAACCCGTCCACAAAACGGAAAAATTCCGTGGGATCCTTACGATTTCAGAATGCAATTCCTTACAGCATCAGGGTTGAGGAATTGGACATGTACCTACTCGAGGTCATTCAACAATAAAGTCTTTAATTGGTATCCCCAATAACAATTTAAATAACCTAAATCCCATTAGTTTTGGGGATCAGATCCCCTACAGCATCAGGATTGAGGAGTTGGTAGCCAAATTTTTTGCAGGACAGTGTCGCAATGTTTCTCTATCGATTAAAAAAAAAATTACGCAAATCGGTTCAGAAATCTCGGAGATATCGGTGTACATAGGTAGAAAAACACAACTCCTCCTTTTTTGAAAGTCGGTTAAAAAAGTAGCCTATGTTACTCCCTGGTTAATTCTCTACTTGTATGTGAAAGTCCCGTCAAAATCGATTCAGCCGTTCCAAAGATTAGCCCGTTCAAACAGACAGACAGACAGACAGACAGACAGACAGACAGACAAAAATTTTAAAAACGTGTGATTCGGTTATAGTATCGTTCAAATAACCATATGAGCTTAATATGAGGTAGTTATTTCGATATTACAGACAGACACTTCAATTTTATTTATTAGTATAGAAGTATAGATATAGATAAACGTGAAGAATGTTATCGACACTTGCCCGTGGGTGAACACTTGTATATTTTTTATGAATACGTTTGTGTAAGGTTTTTTATTTAGTTTTTGTAAATATTAGATATTTTTTTTATTTCTAACTTGATCATAGACTAAATTCTCATAGATAAAATCATAGAGTAAATTACTTACTATTTTATTCATTTTATTATCACTCATCAGAACTGAAAGAATATTTTTATAACTAACTACTTATCTGTGCTGAACCAGAAGAGCCAATGGAAAGGCCCAATATCCATCTTGTAATAGAAAGAAAAGAAAGAAGAAAAAAGAAGTCTCTAAAGAAACAGAGCTCACGTGACTGAAAGTATTTATTATTATAAATATTTATAAATATTTATTTTATTATTGCTGGCCGAAAGCTCGCCTTGAATATTAATGTACGATCCTTGCAGCGGCATACTAAACAGTAAACATTAACTAGTTAACTACGTACGTACAGAAGCGGTCACTTTACATATTATAGGAAATATTTCCTTACTTTTGGTGTAAGAAGGTTAAGAAAACGTCCTTGGATTTAAAATACGACTAACTTAAGACGTTACTTCGTTTAAAATAAGAATAATGAAATAACCTGATAGCGTTTCGTATTTAGTAATTTCAAACACAACGACAAAATTAGTAAGTCGTGATTGCAAGAATTTCCTGATAAGAGTGTGATAAACGGGCACAAGGAAGTACTGTGGTGTGGAAGCGATAAGAAAAGTTCCCAATTAGTTGATATTGTTGTGTTTTATTGTGAAACATTTTTTTATCGTCCTAAAATTACACTTTTTAATTATTACTAGCTGATGCCCGCGACGTCGTTCCCAGGGATCACTTTTTCGGGATAAAAATTATCCTATATCCTTCTCCTAGGTGCGAGTTATCTCACTGCCAAGTTTAGCTCAACCAAATGAACCGGATGAGCAATAACCACAACAAACAAAACAATTAAGGATACCACTACCTGGAGATCTCTTTTCCAGGACGGAAAGTATCCTATGTCCAAGATGTAAGCTATCTCAGTACCAAGTTTTAACTCAATCGGATGAACAATTAGTTATTAGAACTTATGAAGTAGGTACCTAATAGCGTAAATGTTTTACATGAGAAGCAATTTAGGTTTGATAGAGTCGGTATGAGTACAAAATGCAAACGATTTTTATGTTGCCACGAGGTAAATAAGAAGCTCATCAAGAACTCATAACAAAGTGTTACACTTATATGTATGAGTGTCGCATTTGGCGCAAAATATCGCCGAGCCTAACACATTTTCTGGCTTCGAAAGTAAAATATTGGAACGTCTACCACGCGCACTGAATACTAACGATTTAACGGTGAACGTCTGCATTTTAGGAGTCGATACAACGTCCTTCATTTCATATACCTACTCAAGCTTTTCAAAGAACTGTTTCTTTACTTTTTAGTTTTTATTCTAGTGATGTTGATTTTTAATTTTTAATGTACCTATTTCTATGTTTTGCTAAGACTTTCTACATAAGCGTATCGTTATTTGAAGTCACCCATCTTAACGATGACTTCCACTTTTCTTAATGGTATACCCTGGGCATGACATAACGGTTTAGTTTAACATCAGCTCTTGGCTCAACAATTAGTGTAGCATTATGAATTGTTGGATAACAATGAAGATCAAAAGCGGCAAGTCACTCTCATTAGATAACATGTGTCGTCGGGAAGAGACTAACAAACAGTTCTTGTTAGTTTGTGAATTGTGATTTTGCATGAAGAGTATATTGTTTCGACACTTAAGTATACGCTTGAAGTTGGATAATGGACCCTTTTAATGGCTGGGTATCTTTCGAAATCTACATTATACTATGCTAACAGTATTGTAGTCATTGCTGTGTTTACTTATCTCATATCTCTAACGCACATAAATCGATTAAACAGAACTCATGATAAAAAATACATTTGAAAACTCCACCATTCTCTATAGATGCGTAGGTATTTAACGAGTAACATCGGATATTTTGTTTAAGCAATGTAGGTTAATGAGCTCTATTGCATTACATTATGACACCAATAGAACAGTAATTCCAAATTGCATTATTTTCGAATAATTTGCTTTCGCAAATTCCCATAACGTTTAATGGTCACCATGATTTTAATGTGTATAATAATTTAATGTCTTACCAGAATGTACAGCGACGTCATCGTCAACATCGAGGTAAGCCCTTCGTAAGCTGAGAGGACTGCTTGCAACCTGCTCTTCATTCTTCTTTATAAGAGCACCGATAACTTCTTTTTCACCTCCATTATCATCAACGAATTTGTCAAAATCTTGCGACAAATCCGTCACCACAGCAACTGAATCATCTAGCCCCTCTTCAATATGTCTTGCAGTGATACTTCGTAGCAATGAATTACTTCTCGACAGTTTTGTACTCCGTGATCGCCTGATGAAATTCAGTCCTGACATTTTACCAGGGCTCTTATTTGGACTGTCAGGTGTTACTGTTATTTTGGGAGTTTTAAAAATAGATGATGAACTACTACTTCCTCGTATTGGCGATGGAGTATTGAGATTTTGAGGCAAGGTTTTAGATTTCTCCTTGGCCGGTGATATTAATTTCGGCGCATCGGGTATAAGAGATAAATTAGAATTACGTATAGGGTGTTTAGATGGCAATCGGGCGGTGATACTAGATGTAGAGCTGTTCAATTTATTAGACGATGCACCTAATGGAGAATAAATTCTATCATAGCGTGGTTCACAAGACGTTGTGCTTCGTAACCTTGGCTTCGAATGCCTTATGAGACTACTCTCCGCAACAAGTCTGGGGCTCGTGAGATCACATCGGTCTCTTCTCGATAGCGCTTCGTTGGAGCTCATTCTCGATGATAAAGGACGTCGATACCGTCTTTCAGTTACATCGCTTTCATTGTCATTCAAGAACGCATCACCGCGCGTCAGGACTCCTCCGAACTCCGATGAAAGATTTCGTTTATTTTTAGAGGGAACATCGTCAATATTTAGTCCACATATGATAGCGTCTTTTTCTTCAGGTGTCAACGGTAAATAATTGTCGAAGCTTTCAAATAATGGTACATAAAATACAGAGCGACGCCTTCCCTGCTCATCGCAGGTGGCCGAAGTATCTGGAGATAAGTTTCTAGACATGCTGGTCATGGTGATGCCGGAAACATGCCCTGTTACGGCGTCTAGCCCTTTGCGCTGTCGAGTCGACGCATCGCTGCTACCATTCGTTTCACTTTTGCTTCTAATTATCCAACAATAATTTCATTTCACACTTTATTATCACTAATATAAATGGACATTTCACTGTCAAATAACTATTTAAAAATTATTATTGGAATATTTGCCAATTGGAGCATTTAAAATTATAATACATTTTATATATATATTACGAGTATAATACACACAATACACATTTATTCAACAACAACATAAAGGAACAGAATATTTAAATAAGGTGGCAAGTTAGGCTTGTATTCTAATATTGATTCACTGTAGAACAAGTAATGCGCACAGTTCTCTTTATCACAGCGCGATAAGATTATGCAGCAATAGTAACCAACTAACCAATCAAATAACAGAGTTCGATCAAAGAAAGAGAAGCATGAATAATTTAAATAAAAAGCTTAATCAAAAATTGTGCGACATTTTACGTACTCAACTTAAGGTTTATTTTACTACAATGGTAATAAATAAAGGAATCACAAGCTCTGACGACAACGAAAATAGGTGTAATAATGAAGCTTTAATGCTGTGTTCATTTGTGTCCTAATTAATTAATTGGAACACCAAAATGAAAATAAAAATAAATGAAAAGCATTAACAGCAACCGCATGTGTTAAGGAGTGGCGTTGCGAGACATGCGAACTTTGTGAATTTATTTAACGAGTATAGATATTATAATATATATTGTGTATAGACCATGGAAACAGACTAGTAATTAATTAATTAGTTAATTACTTTTACAACGGCTGAGACGAAAAGACGAATTGAAAGACTGAGTAATACATACAATAAAGAATATATGGATTAAAAATATGTAGTTACTTGTATATTCAGAAAAAAGAAAATATAATAAATTCACGCAGGTGTATCCTTTTACATCATAACATTAAAGAATCAAAATTATAGTTTTATCCTTGAAACACTCAGTTTGATTCTGCATTTGATACCAAAACAAAAACAGTAAAACACGGTAATTTCGCGTGGATGTGAAGCCTGTGTTTTGTATTCAAAGGCACGTGAAATAAAACACCGGATGTCGTGATACAAGCGAACAACGAGATCTGAGTTGTGTGCAAGTCGAAACGGTTTAGACAAAGAACCAGGAACGTAAGTTTGGTAAAAAATTTAGTACCACTCTATTTTATATTTAAGCATCGGTGGTATATTAAATAAAACTAGGTTTAAGCTGGAATCCACACGTTTTAGAAAATTAGAAAATTACTTTTAAACCTTGAACATTGTTTATCATTTAGCTAAGGAATCTCATAGAATTTTGCTGCCAGAGTTGACTTGAACCTTAAATTGACTGAATAATATTTGAAAACTGTGGACTCTTGGATTAGAAGTGAACAAAGATGACGGAACGAATGGGATTAATCCATCATCATTTATGAGAGCATTTATTAAATATGTTCTCACACAAGCATTCGACAGAGAATTCATTAATGTTATTAGTTTTTTTTTTTTCTTTGCATTGAATCGAATTTTATTTCTTACTTCTTTTACATTTTGTATTACTGAAATATAATAGAAGCTTTTTTAAGAATCAAATTAAGTAGGAGGATTAAGATTATACAAGGACACTACTACTTCGTATCTGAATCACTGACTCACTTATCAAGTTATCAGTACGAAATAATAATGAAACAGTGAAAGATACTGTAGGTACAAAACCAAACCGGCGCCAAACTCTACTCAGGAAAGTCAGACATGCCTGTGAAAATACTTATCACTACATCGATGTTGTAAGCTGTTGTAAGCGGAAGTAGAATGTTGTACTTCCGATTAAAAATAAAGTGTGAGAGAAACCTAATCTTCGCATGGGTAGCGGTAGCGTGACTAACACGCGCGGTCGAGATTCAAGGCGGCAAGGTTCGTTTGTGCAACATCACCTCTAGGTCTTTAAGCTTGCTTGCTTTACGTTTTAAATCAAGTGACGCACTTTTTTCTTTTAAAACTACAGTAAATAGCATTTAGATGCCATTTACTGTATAATGTAGAATATTCAGCCATTTAAGTTTACTTAGGTAAACTTAAATGGCTGAATATTCTGATTTCTGGACAAGTCACGAATCACGATAGTCTAATACGGCACGAGATTTCTGAGAAGCTGTTTATTGGACCTTGAAGACATCTAAATTAAAATAGCGAGCAACACGGAAGTCAGTAGAGTACTTAATTTACTTGTCGGTACTTAGGTAACGTTTAGATTGAAATGACTATGAGATACGGCAGGCGGCAGCGGGTGATTGAGGTCATACGTGCTAAAATGGCGACATCGCACTGGAAAGCGCATTATTGGCAGACCCCAGACTAGATGAGATAAGATAATGAGACATTTTTATTTTTTATGCGTTGGAATTAAATAATATAAAAATTCTTTTCAAAAAACCGACTTCAAACGCCACTACAAAGTATAACAAGTGTAAATTGAAAATTTAAAAAACCCCCGACATTCGCCATTTAGTGGCGGCGGCCATCTTGAATTTGCAATAGTGCTATTCTACTAGTCAAGCCCTTTCATTTGATACCCATATCAAGGGAGTTGTGAAAAAATATATCATCCGCCATTTTGTAGCGGCGGCCATCTTGGACCGATTTTCATCAAACATAGCTAAGAACACTCACGACTAATTCACCTTTCAAACAAAAAAAACCGCATTCAAATCGGTCCACCCGTTTGAGCGCCACAGGGGAACAGACAGACACACACACACACACACACACACACACACACACACACACACACACACACACACACACACACACACACACACACACACACACACACACACACACACACACACACACACACACACACACACACACACACACACACACACAGACACGTCAAACTTATAACACCCCGTCGTTTTTGCGTCGGGGGTTAAAAATAATTTTTGTTTGTACACAATGACCTTCTAAAGGTCATTGTTTGAACACGTATGTTGAAGTTGGGCGAGCGTTGCACGTCGGTTTCGTCGTTTTTTCTTATGCCCGCCCGACTTCAACATACGTGTTCAAACAATGACCTTTAGAAGGTCATTGTGTACAAACAAAAATTATTTTTATACTTTGTAGTGGCGTTTGAAGTCGGTTTTTTGAAAAGAATTTTTATTTTAAGCTTTTTAGTGTTTCACATCCATTCATAATCGACAGTTCCTTAATCTCCACGGCTTAGGAGTACAGTATCCTGCAGCCGTAGGATTTACTTCCTACCTACAATATGAATTATTCATAGTGGACTGCTCCCTAATCTCCATAGTTATGTGGGCAGTACCTTGCAGCATCAGAACTGAAGAGCTGGGACCTGGAGTTTAATGATATAGTCTATGCTTGCTACCCTTAATATGAATTCATAATGAACATTGCCCCAATATTCATAGTTTAGGTGGGCAGTACCCCTGCAGCATCAGGATTGAGGAGTTGAAGAAAAAAATTTTTATGGGACCATTTCGCGAACTTCCTCTGTCGATTAAAAAAAAAATTACGCAAATCGGTTCAGAAATCTCGGAGTAATCGGTGTACATACATACAAAAAAAAAAAAAAAAACATACGCGCCGAATTGAGAACCTCCTCCTTTTTGGAAGTCGGTTAAAAAGGTGGTAATTATAAAATGTACAGTGGTACTTTAATGATACTTTATGTGCGGATTCCTTCTTACTAAGTTACGTATTGCTTAGGCTTCCATCTCACTTTCTTTGCTCGTGGTAAATCGAGCTTCTGTATAAAATGTGACATTTTAGACTAATTTTACTTAGTAGGCTTTATAAAATTAAGCTGATTTAATTAAATTTAAGTAATTATCTACCTACGTACTGATTACAGAATTGAAGGTAAGCGTTCAATGTGACTGATATATACATACTCCAGTGATTTAACAACTTCGTGAACGTAAAACGGATTCATTTATGTACTTACGAATTATGATATTGGTGATCGGTTTATGCATAAGTTTTTATGGTATACAAAGTAGAGTATGAAGTACATACATAGTTTCAACTAAGTAGCATAAAATGTGATATGTTTAGTTATCTAGTAAGTAACAAACATTTTAAAGATAATCTTTACTAAGTAAAAGGATGTCGTGATCAATGCACGAGGGCTTCAAGGTGATGTGGACAGGTTCGCTCGCACTTGTAATATTTAATAGTCTTCCAATTCACTTCGTTCTGTAACTATTAAAAGTGACTTTCAATGAAATGTTTATTGGTTATTTAATTTATTATGTAGACGTTATGACGTGACCAATGTGCGATCAGGATTCAAGGCAGCGCATAAATGTTCATGCAACTATGCAATAGGTCTCTCAACTAGCTATGCTATTCATCATTGTAGAGTTGGACGTCTTTTGAAGTTATCTCAGGAACTACTGGACCGATTTCAAAAAATCTTTCACCGTTGGATATGTACGTGATTCCTGAGTGCTATAGGCTATATATTATGTACCACGGGCGAAGCCAGGTCAGACCGCTAGTGATAAAATATAAACGTTATATGGCATTACAATGAAGTATTCTATCACATCAAGATACGAATTTATTCTTCATTATGTCCTTCTAAGAGCAGTACTTTATACATATTACCTACATTCATGCAATGTTTTAGATTTAATTTCCACCTAATCACGGAGAATTTTACACATCATGTCGTATTCTACCTTACGCTCCTCGGGCTCTAAATGTGGACAACGAAAAAATAAACCACATATTGTTGGCCGTGGGGAGATATTTTTCACACGCAATTCCCGCAAATTATTCAACGGAATTATCTACGTTCTTTACCCGCCCGTGGAATGGAATGATAAATGCTACACGATCCTGCTGCTACCCCTGGCGCCGTCCCATGAATTTTTATAAGGCATTAAACGCTTTATGTTTCTGTTGCACAGTTCGTAAATGGAACGAATATTTATAGGAATACATTTATGCCATTTTTACGTCACAAATTAATGACATGCTTTGACTTCCCCTGAGTAGCAACTAGCAAGCAACTGTACCTAACGTTAACAGCCTATTAAAATCTCATCAATATAACGGTAGAAACCATTTCACCACCGAAATGTTCTAATGTAACAAACACAAAACGATCATAATTGCTATCTATAGTGGCTAGAACTAAGAATGTCGATGCCAGATGTGGTAAAAACAAAAGCGATAGTTTCGAAACTTCCCTGCGAGCTATTGTAGACTAATTACGGTCGGTTCGCAAAAGTAACGTGGACTGAAAACGGTAAATTAGCTTCGGTGACTCTTGTGCCTTTTTATTCTACAATTAGCTGAAACTTTTAATTAAAAAAATATTCAAACTCTCAACAACAAGGACGTTACGAATTATGAACGAAAAGCGTACATAATTTTATGACGACTCAATCATTTACGTAACTTTACTGAATCTTTTGATGAGTTCGTCATGCTCTAGCAATTGATTGATTGGGATTGAAGCTACTAGTCTTATGAAGTTAATTGAGGGCCTATGTCATTTAGATCTAGATAGAATCTGGATAGAATACTATTTATTTGTAATCCTCAAAAAACTGGTAAAGTGCGTGTCAGGACACACATTTAAATATAGGTTGTCGTAGTTGTTATTTTTTTTTTTTTTCAATTTGAGTAAACTTCTTTGCAGTAGTGGTAACTAGTTTATATTTTGCCAAATATTTACCTGGCAAATATATCCTACCTTACTAGACTTAGACCTTACTATAGATACTTCTGTCCTTTATATAATAAATTTTTTATGGTTAACTATACTTGTACTAATATCTAAGTGCAGTTTTTGTATCCACAGCAAGTAGACGGACATACTATCTAATTACTTTATTTTTAAAATGTTATCAATACATGGTAATAACTTAATAAGCTAGTCTGAAATCGGTTTAGCTACGAGTAATTAACTAAAAATTCAAAACTCAATTCTTTATGCCTAAGAGTATTTACATCAACAGACATACATAATATTTATTTCGAAGAAGGGTCGTGTCTAAGCACATGTGCAGAATAAGTAAAACAAGTTGGCAAGCTTGCTCGTAACAGATGTGCGTTGTGGTCACGGGCTTTTTGTTATTGGACTACGAAAAGCTAACTCTACATTTAAAAGAGTTAGCACCCAAGATGTGATAGTCGTATTATCCTCAATTCATGTTGAGTATAGAGTGGGGTTGTTAAAGCGCAATTTGAAACAAGCAACTAAAGTAAACTGAAAACTTATGAGATGTATGGTATAAGGGACCTGATGGATTAACTGGGAAGTAATAAGGGACGCAAAGTGCGTTGCCATATTGGCCCCATGTCATATTAGGGAGACAACATAAAGACAGAGAGCCGCAGCTGAAATTGCTAAAGCCTCTCTCATCGAGAATTCCATATATCTTGTTTCGTTTGTCGGTGGAGAACCTAGGGTTTTATTTTTGACGTGATAACGTCCTATAAATCGATGAACGCCGGCTACATGCACGAAAAAGCATGACTCATACCTCCGCTAGAGCAAGCGATAGAGAGGCAATGTTTTCTTATGACGTTATCACGTAAAATTATCCTCTGTAAACCGACTTTACAGACAACCAATTTTTTTATATTAATTACGTATGTATCTAACATTTTAATACAATAAAATAAAAAAGCTTGTGTGCTTTAATTTCCTTTTTCTACATGTGAGCCATTTGAGTGCTGACCGTGAAAAAAGCCTTACTTACTTTTATTTGCTGCAATTATTTCGCATTCAGGAGGTTCACTGACGGTGAAATAAGTGAAATTTCTCTAAAGACCAGTCACTAGCAACGAAAACAAGTTCGCAGTGGTGCGTAACAGTTGTGTTTGCGGTTGTGACCCCTTTTATTAGTATTGTACACTGTACAAGAGTATATCTACCATAACAGCTGGTTATAATGATTTTATTATGTATTAGGTAACACACATTAACTGTTTAAAAATGTATAAGTTATTAAGTAACGTTAATTTTGTGATAAAATGACTAACTTGATCATTTTTTCCAAACAATCTGAGAAATTTTACGGATCTCCGTTAAATTTTTGAAGGCTTGGTTTTCCTTTCTAGTCAAGTTTCTACCGATTATATAAATAAAAAAATAAAAAAATTGAAGTATCTGTTTGTAATTTCAAAATAATTCTCCCTTATTATGCTCATGTGATTATTTGAACTCCCGAAATTTTTCAAACCTATAATCCATATTGGTTATTGTGATGGATAGGATTATAGATTTCGGTGTGCACTATCTGGTTGTTATAAATGCACATGCAATTATAGGTAGGTACTCGCAAATGAGCGATATAAATATCGCACATTTACGAGTACCATCAGTAAAACAGAAGGCAAAATAACGAATATCTACAACATAGACGTACAATTTTGTCTAAGGGCAATAAACAGAGTGTGTAACTGTGGACGGATGTGAGCAAGACTTCCTCTGGACAGACAGGTTTACTAGTTACAGACAGGTTCTCGACCGGGTCCACATGGGGCTATTATACCCGCTTGTTCGTTTGTACAAGACGTAAAGTAATATCATCTAGTATCTAGCGTAAAATTAAAGCCGACTCACATACTTATTAAACTTAGTAGGCCTGCTATATTTTACCAACTCTTCGATCAATAATGTACAAGAGTCAACAACATCGCAGCATACAACGAAAAGCCCGCCCCACATGCGTGCTCATAATACATATCTAGACTTCTGAGTGATAATAACACCAAAACCCATTTAGTGTTAATGGTCCATATAAAAGGGAATTGCGTTCGTAAAGAAGAAATTAACGGTAATGAACTCTTAGCGAGAGCATCAATCAACATGGAGAGGGCTGGATCAAAGTCATCAATGTGTCGGGTGAATGTAGGCAATCATTTATCCGAGCTTTAGTCTGGGCTTTCTCGCCAAAAGTGATTTTGTCTTTAAAAGATAATTAAACTGAGCTCGGAGGTAGGTATACTTTATGCATTTAGTAAATGTTCCGCTAATTTAATTCTGTTTACATTCAAGTAGTATTTAAATACAAATTATTAAATCATTTTCAAGAACTAAATGCGATGCTATCTAAGATTTATGATGATATTGAGGAAATACAGATTTTAACGAAAGCCAATTGATGGAGAATAAATAAGTAGTTACCTAGCATTCAGATATTTTTAATAGCTAATGCTGAGGACTTCGTCTGTATGTACTCTTTAATTTGCCGGAATAAGAAGACGCCTATATTCGTCTCTGGGATTATTAATTTAGCAAGTTCGATTCTATTATCTACATTCTACACTGTTTATTGAGGAATAAGTTTTGTGTGCACTGGTGCGTTTACCGTATTTACTTTTAAAATAGATGGTTAATAATGAGTTATTATTTATTTCTGGCGTGAGTGTTTTTAAACGATAGATATATATTATTTAAATTAAAAACATTGTTTTTAATACCGGATTTAAAACCTTATCATGAATTGAGATCACCTCACAATACTTAAATAATTAAATATAAAATTTTCATCTGTTTTTGCTTGAGTTTTAATATTTCAAGGCACATTGTTTTAAATTCCAAGTTGTAATAGTTAATATTATGAAGGTGTGACGTCTGTTGGTCCGTAGCTGCTTAGTTCATAAGTTATTATCGAATTAGAATCAAAAATAGGTAACAGCAATATCTTACCGATTCTTATTTTGTCAATTCGATTTGCCGATTCTAATTTAGATGTTTTCTAATTATAAACATGTATGCCGGAAAAGCTCTAAGCTTATATCAACACACCTATATATATCTCATATTTATTTATTATTATCACATATGACACAACCTAATATATCTATCTCATATTTATTTATTATTATCACATATGACACAACCTAATATAGATGCTAATAGTTCTAACTGCCTGCCATCCTTCCAGATATTATGGTAGTTCTCATTAGCTATAAGGTAACACTAAAGTAGGTACTCAGATTTTATTTTGAATTTCATTCTGAGAAGACTTTCATATCTCAAAAAAAAAAAAAAAAAAACACTACGTCTTCCAAGCAGAACGATAAATAACGAAGCAACAGCCGTCGGCAGGGTCCCGTTAAGTAAAACACAGCACCACGACTGACCTGTATAGCTTGCTAGTTATCATAAACATTGCGCAAGCAGCGTTTTATGATGGCAACTGGCAGTGTACCTACCTACTTACTTGCAGTTTTTTCAATTAATCAAATAAAATTTACCTACATATAGTCCTACTAACCATTTTTCAGCTTTTTCTGAGTTTATATTGTTTGTATTTGAGTATTATATTATCGATAAGGTGAGATAACTAATAAGTATTATCTCATCTTCTATATCTTCTATTCTATACATATAATAAAATCGTAGACTTGCCGTATCTGTACATTAAAGATTTTTGCAAAATAATAACTGGGGGATGTTAGGGATAAGCAATAGAACGTGAAAAAGCTATTTTTGAAATTTTTGTCTGTTTGTCTCTTTGTCTGTTTATCTGTTTGTCTGTTTATCTGTTTGTCTGTATGTTTGTGCGCGCATCACGCAAAAACTACTGAATGGATTGAAACGAAACTTGGTACGATTTAAGTTCATACTAAGGAGTAACATATAGGATACTTTTTATCCCGAAATTCAGCACGGTTCCCTTGGGAGAGGGGATGAAAGTTAAAATGTGTACTTAGCTGTAATTCATCAACGCGTGGTCCGATTTCATTCTTTTTTTGTTAGAAAGGATATACTTTAAAGATTACCGGGTAATCTCAAAAAGGCTGGATCGATTTTGATGGGACTTTTACTGGCGGATGTTTACATTTTGATCTACTTAAACATCCGCCAGTGAACTTTTAACAGATTTTAGCAAGCTATGAGCTCAAAGGAGCTTAGGAAAACAAAATGATTCACACGGGATTTTCAAAAACCAATATCCACGCGAACGAAGTCGCGGGTGTCCGCTTGTTAGAAATAAATAAGTTAGTGTTACAATAATATTATTTCAACAATAAAAACAAATAGTTGGTATGCAATGAAAATTGAAATCATAAATAGAGTTATCTATGAGAAAAGCTTATTATAATCAGCAGCTGCATTCCAAATACTTAATTAATAATTATTATGATACTGAGAGCCTGTTCCACACCAGTCACTAGAAGTACCTGAGCGAGTTTAAAATAATATCTACGAGTTGGAAACAAAAACCCTTCCTTCGTTAGACAAAACACGATCGCTGCGATACGCTTCATGAAAATTTGAAAAAGATCGTATGATAGCGGTGGGTTTCCCAACATGAATCAACCCCATTATATTAATATTCGGGTATACGTGTCATCAGTTACCCTGAAGATATAGGGTGCCATAGATCACGTTGCCAGGGCGTTATTTATTACGTACATACGTATTTATTTGGTAAACCTCTTGCTACTTTACGCAAGTAAAGTACCTAGACATATAAGCTGAACATAAATCATTCTGTTTAAAGGCTTTACACGCATACATAAAGTAGGTAGGTACACGAACCTCACGAAGAAAAAGCGGCTTTTTTGATGTAATCTAATCTAACTCAAAAAAAAGGCGATGTCGCTATCGCGCGGAAGAAATTCGTGTGACGGAGCGTCAAAGGGAAATTCTTGTACTCGTAGAGAGCGCTTAAGGTCAGATAAAGTAAACGAGAATGAATTCAGAATGATGCAAACAAAAGCGACGGAATGTTCAGGCCTCAGAGCTAACCGCGGGCTGTTGTGCAATAACGATTTCCAAGTTCCAAGTTCCAACAACGTGCGGAGGCTGTGTACAAAGAAATGTTGAAGGCGAATGTTTCAAACACAATGAAGCTACGTTCCTAGTTCTTACCCATGTAGTGTAGTATGTAGACTGTGGTGTAGTATGAGGTGAGTGCATTGTAAATGTATCTAATAGGCATTATAAAGTTCCGTTAGGAGCCCTCTCCATTGGATCGACAAATCTTACTTAAATACTTAAAGAGCGTAGCGTTCTGCATTTAGAGAGCGAGACGTCTTTAGTAAAGAAGAGTACTAAAAATATATACACAAATAAATAATAAATTAATTAAATAAATAAATTTTGCTTGAGATACTATGATTTTTAGTGAAAAACGGCAAAGTAAAAAGATGCAAATCTAGGTTTGGAATTACGCCTATTTTAGCAAATATTTGGCAATTTTTTACATGAACTAAAGACATTTGAAATTATTATGAAGTAACGTATGATAAGACTTCGGTCGTTTTTCAATTTTCTAGTTTCTTATATAGTTTATTTACGCACGAACTACGAAGTTGCCTCCAAATTTGCCCAAAAATAGTGATTTTTCAAGCGTCATAACTTTCAAAAAAATATAATTTTACTAATTTTTTTTTATTTTATGGCATAGATAATGGAGATATAAATTGATATCTGGCTTAACTTTAGATCTATTGCTACAAATATTAGAATAATAGGCGTAATACGTTTGTATAGAGAAGCGCGTGAGGAGAGCAGCCTTAAAGAGGGTTTTCTGAATGTAATCGAATGATTTTCAATAAAACAGTACAGAATTTAAATTTTTGTACCTACATTTTTAAAATTTTCCACGATTAGATACGGCTCGTATGGCAAGTAATGATTTTTTGATTGATGATTGAGGATCTAGAATTTTTGTATTTTTTTAGAGTATACATTATTATTTATTACTAGATGATGCCCACGGCTTCGCCCGTGTGGATTTAGGTTTTTAAAAATCCCGTGGGAACTTTTGATTTTCCAGAACAAAAAGTAGCCTATCTCTAGTAACCCGTCACCAAAACGGAAAAATTCCGTGGGATTCCCACGATTTCGGAATGCAATTCCTTACAGCATCAGGGTTGAGGAGTTGAATATGTACCTACTCGAGTTCATTTAACGATAAAGTCTTTAATTGGTACCTCCAATATCAATTTAAATAACCGACAGTTCCTAAATCCCATTAGTTTTGGGGATCAGTTCCCCTACAGCATCAGGATTGAGGAGTTGGAATCCAAGTTTTTTGTAGGACAGTGTCTCAATGTTTCTCTATCGATTAAAAAAAAATTACGCAAATCGGTTCAGAAATCTCGGAGATATCGGTGTACATAGGTAGAAAAACACAACTCCTCCTTTTTTGAAAGTCGGTTAAAAAAGTAGCCTATGTTACTCCCTGGTTAATTCTCTACTTGTATGTGAAAGTCCCGTCAAAATCGGTTCAGCCGTTCCAAAGATTAGCCCGTTCAAACAGACAGACAGACAGACAGACAGACAGACAGACAGACAGACAAAAATTTTAAAAACGTGTGATTCGGTTATAGTATCGTTCAAATAACCATATGAGCTTAATATGAGGTAGTTATTTCGATATTACAGACAGACACTTCAATTTTATTTATTAGTATAGATTACATTGGTTAGCACTTTATTGGCGTTGCGTCGGGTTTGAAATGGCTACCTTAAAATCAAGATAATTGTGTGTCTCTAGAGGTTCTTTAGATACACGTGACTTTAGGATTTACGAATCTAGAAACGCTCTATAGGTAGGTACAACCCAAATAGCTTTCATTATGCATAGTAAATGTACCTAGTTTACATTTTAATTACATTTTTTGGTATTATTTATTTACATTATTATTTGTAAGATTTTACTTGTTTTAACATTCGTTAAAAATTTATCTTATGTGTACAAAAAAAAAACAAAAGAACTCCAGTAGGAAATTCTAAGTCCTACTAAATACATTCACTCCAGCAAGGTCAGACTACAACGTGATATAATAATTTTAATACAATTATAATACTATATGTTTATAATAGCCGTAGTAAGTATGGCTATCGGCATAATTTAAATGCCGCTTTAATGATACTTATCGATTTCGTAAAATAGGATGTGGAAATATGCTTCTACATATCTGAGAAAATATGCAGATGATATTATGTAAACTAGGTAGATACTTGATGAACATGATTTTATTTTGTTATATGTATTTAACTTTAACGAATTACTGCCAAGCCTCAGCTTGTCTTAAATAATAATATATTATTACTTTAGATAAATACTTATATACGAAACCTTTAAATTATTTATAATTTTTGAAATCTATAAATTGAACATTAGCAAAGTCTTGTAGAGAGACAGAATGATCATTTACTAATTAATTCAATAGTAGGAATTTGTTTCCGAAGAATAGCTGACAATGGCTTTGAGTTGCTCGTAGAATGTTTTGTAAATGTATCTACTTCACGATAAATCTTCTGCTTACACAAATAAATCACATCATGCAAATATTCACAGGAAGCAAAGGACACAATAACTGACATTCAGATAAACTTATTTCCTGTTAGAATATTACGCCCAATTACGCAAATGGAAGATAAATTGATAATATTTTTAGGGTACTGATTAGATAGAAACCGTATATTCTGATAATTTTATTCTAATGTCTACTTACCTAAGTATTTGCCTATGTCGAAATTAATAGTTATTTCTTTTATATAAATAAATAGAATATGACGTATAATGTAGTTAAATCTGTTAATTTTACAAAAGGAAAACCCGCTCCTACTTTTGTATATACATATATTTTCAATTATTGTATAAGGATGTAGGTTTTATTTTTATATGGAAATCAGCCGCCGCACCATATTAAACGCATGACTTGTAATCAATGTTTCATAATAAATAGCAGATGATAAGGGCAAAATATGATGACATTTATTATGTATCTACTTATGATATAGATACGTACGAGTAGCTTCTATGTGAAACAATAACCCTGATATTATGTATGTAATATGTATACTTTAAGCCTATTTAGTTTTCTGTCACGTGGCTGTCCCTTTCCCATCTCTGCTCTCAAAGCAATCCCGTGAAGTGAAGCGTAAAATAGAGACAATAGGCAATAATTTACTTGTTATATGCACTGTTGCACATTGGTTTCCCAATGCTTTTAGTTTTAAGAGCTAAGGACAAAGATTTGGGATTTATGTTCATTACCTAACTATTAAAAATATTTACCAGTTTATTATTGTTTCTCTAACCTGATTACATAATCTATACAGTATCACTACATAGCATAAAACAAAGTCGCTTTCTCTGTCCCTATATCCCTATGTATGCTTAAATCTTTAAAACTACGCAACGGATTTTGATGCGGTTTTTTTTAATAGATAGAGTGATTCAAGAGGAAGGTTTATAAGTAGAAAAATTGGACCCGGTAGGTGGCGCTAATAGCGGGCAGGACGACGTCTACCGGGTCCGCTAGTACATAATATAATAAAATCGTAGACGCCGTATCTGTACATTAAAGATTTTTGCAAAATAATAACTGGGGGATGTTAGGGATAAGTAAAAGAACGTAAAAAAGCTATTTTTGAAATTTTTGTCTGTTTATCTGTTTGTCTGTATGTTTGTGTGCGCATCACGCAACAACTACTGAATGGATTGAAACGGAACTTGGTACGATTAAGTTCATACTACGGAGTAACATATAGGATACTTTTATCCCGAAATTCAGCACGATTCCCTAGGGAGAGGGGGTGAAAGTCAAAACGTGTATTTACTATTTAGATGTAATTCAATAACGCGTGGTCCGATTTCATTCATTCTTTTTTTGTTAGAAAGTAGATACTTTAAAGATTACTGGCTAATCTCTAAAAGGCTGGATCGATTTTGATGGGACTTTCACTGGCGGATGTTTTTATTTTGATCTACCTAAACATCCGCCAGTGAACTTTTAACAGTTTTTAGCATGATATGAGCTCAAAGGAGCTTAGGAAAAACAAAATGATTTCTACAGGATTTTTAAAAACCAACATAAATCCACGCGAACGAAGTCGCGGATGTCCGCTTGTAAATAATAATATTTTTATAATCATAATACATTAATTTAACTGGTTGTATAAAAAATAAACAGTCTCTATAAAAAACGTTGTACATATTATTTCGTTTAATAATTATTACAATATACAAATACTTAATTCAAACTCGGATACAATTACAATGAATAATAATGACACTTCATCAAACAAGACAATGGTAAAGAAAGCGTATAACTTCCTTGTCATCAAGGTGGTTTCTCAGAAAACCAGGATGTATCATGGGTAATAATGAGGTGAAGAGCTGACACGATTAAGTGTAACTAGTAAATAGTTAGACATATAAACAGGAAAAATATATGCCAAATGTCTGGAAATGATAACCAATTAAAACAATAAGGACAATTTTGAGATGTGGGACGGAAAACCTCTGTATGTAATACATACATTATATGTACTATATGTATACTATTATATATTAAGTATGTAGGCACATATTTATTCAATCAATCAACCAAATCTAGTTGTTTAAAATTTGGGTATCTATTAAATTATATTTAAGTATGTAAGTAGGTACTATATTTAATGCAATTTGTATAATACGAAACAGGTGCATCATGTGCATACCTATGACAAAATTTAAGTTTCATCATACGGTCCATGAAGATTCCAACTTTAGCTGTAAAATATCGAGCGCACATTTATACGATAAACTTTCAAATCTGAGATTCAAACATTTCCAGAGTGTGAGTATTTAGGTATTATCTATTAATGATTTTTTTTTATTTTACGCTTATATAGCTTACGCTTGACGACAATTATGCTTGAAAGCAATGATGAGGGCTAAGTTGGGACGCGCTTTTCTAGAAAATGCCTACTCACTCTTGCCTTAAAGGTACTCAAGTCGAACGAGGCGGGGTGTTGATGTTTCTTTTAAATTCTAAATAAAAGATAGGTACAATAAATGAAAGGTTAAATAAATGTCCAAATTGTGGGATTTATAAACTGTATGCACGGTAAAAGTAGTGAAACACGTACTTAGAGTAGAATGGTGAATCGAAATCACCTGCTTAGTATGTAAACCGACACCTGCGGGCCGACAGATGTTGGACAAAAAACAAACGACCCTTCGCGTCCGGAACTGACATGTGAGAGGCGAACCTTGCTGCCCTGTGAGATTACGAAAATTTATTATGTGATTGAACACAAGATTACTATTTACTAAATGGTTACATGCGTAACAAATATTTTCTATGCATAACACTATGGTTAACACCCGTCATGAATACTAAAAGTTGGAATAAAGATTGTCTTAATGGGTGTTCTTTGAGTCAGTTTTTTTTTAAATTTTGAATAATTATCCTAATTTGGTCGGTAAAATAATATTAAGTAAGTAATATTAAAGTAAGCTTTTGTGGCCAAAATAAATCTGGGAGTGGAGAGTTTGATGATGTAGTTTCCGGCAAAGTGAAAAATATTATTTCATACATTGTCTCAATGATGCATTGTCTATGAACGCGTTCACATCTGACCGTATCAGCCACGACGCAGTGTTTCAGTGGCAGTTCATAGAATTACATAATTTTTCACTATGCCGGAACTGTACCGGCTGCAGCACTGCATGATATTTCACTGATACCAACATCGGCACGAACATCGAACGCTGAAGGAAAGTGGAGGGGGTAAGCTATTGTAGGTATTACGTGCGCGAGAGTTCCCATGCGCAGCTATCCCCTCCACGTTTCGTTCAGCGTTCGATGTACGAGCCGCGGGTTATACATATTATGTGCGAATGGTCCTTAACCCATTGCCGCAACGCATCCTGTGGCATCGCTCTTACAAAGTCAGTATTTCCATGATCGAATTTCGGTAAATTTGTTTTCTGCAACCCACTGTGACTTTTTTTGGCTCAAATAGTGTTAGGCCTTTTGAGTTAATTATAGTTATATACTCAAATATAAATTTTACAATATCCATTAAGTTAACATTTCTATTTCACTGTACATGAACGACGAAGAGTTGTCAAAGAAAAAAGGAACAAACTCGCGCCGCGGAGCTAGGTCCGGTTTGGTCCAGCGCGGCGCGGGTGAGCCTGGAATGTGACCCACACGAATGGGACTCTGTGACTCATGTGAACTTACTTTTTAAATAACACTCGTTTCAATGCTTTAGAAAGTCCACCGGCAGCGTGGGTGCATAGAAAAACAGGATTTATTTATACGCCTACATTACAATTCATATTTTAATCCACATCCCACTCTAGGCATAACAAGGATTTAACTATTTTGAATAAAACTTGCTCAAGTTAAAATTGCATTGTCATAATATTCATAAGTGAGCACAAATGTACAATGACTGAGTAAAATGGTCAAGGCTCTACTTAGTTCTGCTGTTTAGTTTAAGAATATTATATTTTTTGCCATTTGACTTCCGTATCCCATAGAGGTAATATCGAAAATTTTTCGCTAGTACAAGTAAGTTTTACATAAGTTTTTCGATGAATTTATTTGTAAGCTTAGTTATAACAAACAGAGCCTTTCTTTATTGTTGAGAATGGTGCGCGCACATTCCCGAAACTCCAGTGACGGCATCCTTAGTATGGTAGACGAGGAATTCTTCAGACGTTCCGCCATTGCATTCCTTACTCTTATGTATGTATATGTATATGTACCTATACTACCTATAATATTATATTAGACGATCCCGAAAGTTAATTCCTATTTGGGTGGAAAATAATGCAATATTATGTATTATTCTAACTACACTTATCTGAAAAATATATTAATGCTGCCTAGTAGATACCTAGGTAGATATTTGCAGTCGAATTTATTAATAACCACGTGTGGTCTATTGATATCTATTTTATTACTAGGAATTGTATGAAACGGCTGAATTCTGAAATATACGGTAATAATAATATATAAATTCTGATCTCTACGGTAAGCGGGAAGCGTGAATACGAGATGATTATAACTACGAGTGAGTGTATCTACCTATCGAAATAATATTAATAATAAAGGTTAATTAGGTAATTGTAATTGTTAATTACCTACTAAGGCTACTTACTACCTATCTGTCGATTCTATATAGGGTGAATGTTCTATAAGTCGGCACTTTAAGCGTCGTGTCATGTTTAAAAATTCGTAGACGTGTCAAACGAAGCAATTTCAGTACAATGTTTTTTCTTCTAATGAAGTATTAGAGAGAGAGAGTAATGCTTTTGACTTTTTGAATAAATTTTTAATACCCGCTTTTTGCATAAAGAAGTATTTTTTTAATTTATTTAAAAAAAAAGTACTGATTTGCCTAAGCTCGGCACTTTTTTCCCTTTCTCCGGCATTTGTGTTCTCAAAGTCGGCCCTCATTTTTTTTATTAGAAAATTAGCTTTTATCCCCGATATTGTCCGTGAAAATTTATGTTTTTTTTAAATATTTATAGGAACTCTGTCCTCGTTTTCATTTTATTTCATTTTCCCGCCAAAAAAATATACCCTTTTCCGAAATTAATAGAATTTTTGAAGAAATAGGTATAGATTTTTTTTTGAATTTTGAATAACCTCGACAAACAATCTGGCAATTTTTATATAGATAATATCAAGTTTGTTCAATAAGGCCGACCTTAGGAATAACCCAAATTCTTAAGTCGGCACCCCCTGCCGACCTTTTTCCTTTTTGCCCTGCCTGGTTTTCCTTAGTCCGGCACCCCTGTTTTTTCTTTAAATACGCAAAATAATTGAATTAAATCACTATAATACGATGTCAAATATTACGCAAAACAAATTAAATTGCAACAACAAGTCTTAAATATTATATATATAATATGTAATTTATTTCTTACCAAACGACGCTCGGAAAGTAGCAATTTTATAAGAGATTCAGCAATTTACGCACTCGCGCTGGTTCTAAGCGAAAATTGAGGGAAAGGGGTGCAAAAAAGTGCTGCCTTATTTTAGAACTATTTTCCCATTGGAGCAATACTAAATGAAAAAAATACCCATTGCGACTAAATGGCACCAAAACGATAATATCGACAGAAATATAACGAAGTGCCGACTTATGGGGGGGTGCCGGCCTAGGGAGCTTCCACCCTATATTCTAAATAGTTCTAACTTCTATTTAATACTTTTGTAGAGTAGGTACATTTTCATGGGAAAACATACACTTTTTTGCCTTGCGCAGCGCTTGTATAGAAGATGGCTATTCACTTTTGCTTTGAAGGTACATACTTATAATCCACCGGAAGAGCGTTCCACAAGAAAATTACACACATAAGATAAAATAGGTATATTGGTATAACTGTGATGTTTGCATAAACACTATCCCTAGTTATTCATCATGTTGTGCTATTGTGAGATATGTCGGCAGAGATGGTAACTAGGTAGGTACCTATTGTTCATTTGACAATCATGTTCTAGTTTGGGCAACAAGTTTCAAGTGATGCAACACGTGCAAGGAAATGCTACTTGTCCCTCGGACTCGGGTTACAGAACTAAAGTTAATGTTTATTTCTATTTTACCCACATTTTTACCCTAAGAAATAGTGCGTAATAACTAGGGTACCTACCTACTTAAAATAACCCGTATAATATTTTTTAATTGAAATTGCCTATAATTTAGTTACTTCAGAGAATTTATTTTTATAAATTATATTGTTGGGATATAGGTAGGTATCTGTCTGTGTAGTTTTATTGAAAAATGTAGGTACGTAGGGTGGATACTCCTAAGCTCGGCCCCCGCTCCAAAAGTCGGCACTCCGTCTATTTCTGTTGACATTAGCGTTTTGGTGCTATACTGCTGCCTTATTTTAAATCTATTTTCTTATTAGTGTAAGCTAAAGCTAAAAAAAATTACCTAGGCCTCACAAGAAACTTTAAGACAAGAAAAGAAAATGCCCCACTTCTTTTTATATTATATATATAAAGCTACTTGAAGTAAGGTAAGCTACTGATCACCTCTCCTGAACAATTTTGTATGGAACTTTTTCACCATACCTTCCGTGTGTGTAAAATTCAAAAATTCTAGGTCAACAAAATTATAGAGAGAGCTGAACGTGGAAAACTGACTAGGGTGCCCTAAGGGATCTCAGAAACTATCAGTCGGAGAGGTACCGTCCCGAAACAAAAAATGTTCAAAACCTTGGGCCATTCGGTGTACCGGTGAAAAAAATATGGCCACCAAACAAAAAAAATTTTCGTCTCCATACAAAAATTTCCTAATTTTCAAGAGGCTCTCCAGAACAATTTTGTATGGAACTTTTTTTCCCTTACTATTTATATGCGTAGAACTTATAGGTCTTCTTTCAGGAAAATTATGAAACTTCATGAATGTGGAAAATTTATCAGAGTACCCCAAAGGATCTCAAAAACTATGAATCATAGAAACATGGTCCTGAAAGCGAAAATGTTCAAGACCTTGGGCCGTTTGGTGAGCCAATAAAAAAAAGATAGGTACCGAACAAAAAAAATTTTCGCGTCCATACAAATTTTTTTTTTAATTTTCAAGAGGCTCTCCAGAACAATTTTGTATGGAACTTTTTTCTATCTCTAAGCGCGTACATAGAACTCATGAGTGTCCTTTCAGGAAAAATACGAAACGTTATGAATGTGGAATATTGACCAGGGTGCCTCATGGGTCCTCCAAAACTACCAGTCATACAGACATGGTCCGAAACAAATGTTATTAAAGACCTTGGGCCATTGGGTGAACCGGTAAAAAAAAGATGGCCACCGAACAAAAAAAAATTTCCTCCATACAAATTTTTTGTGTTCTTTTCAAGAGGCTCTCCAGAACAATTTTGTATGGAACTTTTTTCCCTTCACTATTTATGTGCGTAGAACTTATGGGTCTTCCTTCAGCAAAATTATGAAACGTCATGAATGTGGAAAATTTACCAGAGTACCTCATGGGTCCTCCAAAACTACCAGTCATACAGACATGGTCCCAAACAAATGTTATTAAAGACCTTGGGCCATTGGGTGAACCGGTAAAAAAAATATGGCCGCTGAACAAAAAAAAATTTTCTCCATACAAATTTTTTGGGTTCTTTTCAAAAAGCTCTCCAGAACAATTTTGTATGGAACTTTTTTCCCTCACTATTTATATGCGTAGAACTTATGGGTCTTTCTTCAGGAAAATTATGAAATGTCATGAATGTGGAAAATTTACCAGAGTACCCCAAAGGCTCTCAAAAACTATCAATCATAGAGGCACGGTCCCAAACAAATGTTGTTAAAGACCTTGGGCCATTGGGTGAATGGGTGAAAAAAATATGGCCGCCGAACAAAAAAAAATTCTCTCCATACAAATTTTTTGGGTTCTTTTTAAGAGGCTCTTTAGACATTTTTGTATGAAACTTTTCCCCCCCACTTCACGTATAAGTAAATAGAACTTAAAGATTTTTTTTTTCACAAAAAATACAAAACATAGTGAATGTGGAAAAATTACCAGAGTACCCTAACGGCCCTCAAAAACTATCAATCATAGAGGCATGGTCCTGAAACTAAAAATGTTCAAGAGCTGAGGCCCTTTGGAGAGCCAGTAAAAAAAAGATAGCTACTAACAAAAAAATTCGTGTCCAAAATTTCTTTTTAATTTTCAAGTGGCTCTCCAGAACATTTTTGTATAGATCTTTTTTTCCCACTAAACGCATGCATAGAACTCATTAGTGTCCTTTCAGAAAAGATACGAAACGTGATACCAATATTTCTTTCTATCTTTCAAGAGACTCTCCAGAATATTCTGATATTTGGTATGGCCTCCCATTTCTTTATTTTACGAATACTGAAGAGACTACAAGGCCCGCGAGCTGCTTGCAGCTCGCGCACCGAGCGCAACACTAGTAAGAATCTATAGGTATTATATGTATATAAGTAGGTAACTATCTACTTACTACCAAATGAAAACATCGAAAGTCCGACCAGTTAAGGACATTTATATTTGTTTTAAGATAAAGTCAGTAGGTAGATTAAAGACCTATTGATGTTTACGTAGTACTATTATATATTCTGTACTATGAGATAAGCTGGTAGGTAGGTATCCAACCGCATGTTAGGTACATGCATACAGGTATTATTATTACAGTAATGTTTCCGCGAAACCTTTAATTCAAACAAGTTTTATTACAGCACACGCACAATCTATACTAATAAATAAAATTGAAGTGTCTGTCTGTAATTTCGAAATAACTACCTCATATTAAGCTCATACGGTTATTTGAACTGTACCATAACCGAATCACACGTTTTTAAAATTTTTGTCTGTCTGTCTGTCTGTCTGTCTGTCTGTCTGTCTGTTTGAACGGGCTAATCTTCGGAACGGCTGAACCGATTTTGACGGGATTTTCACATACAAGTAGAGAATTAACCAGGGAGTAACATAGGCTACTTTTTTAACCGACTTTCAAAAAAGGAGGAGTTGTGTTTTTCTACCTATGTACACCGATATCTCCGAGATTTCTGAACCGATTTTAGTAATTCTTTTTTTAATCGATAGAAAAATTTTGCGACCCTGTTCTTTAAAAAATTTGGATTCCAACTCCTCAATCCTGATGCTGTGGAGGACCTGATCCCCAAAACTAATGGGATTTAGAAACTTTCGGTTATTTAAATTGATATTGCGGTACCAATTAAAGACTTTATCGTTGAATGAACTCGAGTAGGTACATATCCAACTCCTCAACCCTGATGCTGTAAGGAATTGCATTCCGAAATCGTGGGGATCCCATGGGATTTTTCCGTTTTGGGGACGGGTTACTTAACAAATAAGCTACTTTTTGTTCTGGAAAATCAAAAGTTCCCACGGGATTTTTAAAAACCTAAATCCACACGGGCGAAGCCGTGGGCATCATCTAGTAATAATATAAATTGTATATATTTATAATGTATATATATGTATATATATTATATAATGTACATAGGTACCTACTTAATCATAAAATATTTGTTAGTGATAAATTAAATAGGTAGATAGGTTAGATAACTTAAATATAAAAATAATATATTTGTTGTAATATATTAATTTAATACATAATATAAGTACACATATTACGATGTTAATAATCATATCACCTAATGGGCATTCCAATTAAAAAATAATAATCATTATGTACAAGAAGCAAAATTCCAGATAAAAACAAAAATAACGTTACAAATTATCCATGGGCAGAAAATATTCCAACAAAATGTGCACTTTTGCAATAAAAAAAACCAACACACAATACTGATATTAGAACACAGCAATTATTCACTTTCACAACAAACTAAACTGTTACTTTTACTCAAAAATACATTATAATAAAATAAATTATCGTAAAGAAAACGCAGGACGCGAATGCGCGCGGCAAGCGAGTATACTCGACTTGGACTTTTCACTTTGGAGTAACTTTGTTGACAAGCGCCAAGCGGTGTGCGGTGAGCGCTCCCGCCTGCCATGTTTGAAAGCTTCGATTCGACTCGGCTAAAGTCGGTTATGTTCGGTGACCAAGTTTACGCCATGCCGATTCTCGGCGCGATGTACAACGAAGCTTTGACAAGCTTACAAAGTTTTTAAAGTAATGTAGTGAAAACTTGTGCTAGGAGTGGGTACGACAGTGTAACGGGTGGGGTTTGAACCGTCGACCCTACGATTCCCGATCCGCGCCCGACAACCGTGGTGCTATTGAGGCTTTAAGTTTATTCATTTAACCCAATAAAATGTATTGAGTTAAATGAAAATATAAAATTATACATGGATTACATTTGTTATTATTTAACAAATGTAATCCATGTAAGTATAATTTTATATTTTGCATTAAAAAAAGTTATTTTAACGTTTTCTTTCAACATGTACCTAACATATGTAGTAGGTAGATAGCTAGGTTCTATACTGGACAGTGGACTGAAATTATCAGGTACTAGCGGTCCGCCCCGGCTTCGCCCGTGGTACATAATATATAGCCTATAGCACTCAGGGATCACGTACATATCCAACGGTGAAAGAATTTTTGAAATCGGTCCAGTAGTTCCTGAGATTAGCGCGTTCAAACAAACAAACTCTTCTGCTTTATTATATTAGTATAGAAGTATAGATTATGAAAACTAAAAGAATATTGTACTCAATAGAAAATGATATTTTTCACCTCCTTTATAGGGTGGACGCTCCTTAGGCCGGCACCCCCCCTTAAGTCGGCACTTCGTTATATTTCTGTCGATATTATCGTTTTGGTGTCATTTAATCGCAATGGGTATTTTTTTATTTAGTATTGCTCCAATGGGGAAATAGTTCTAAAATAAGGCAGAACTTTTTTGCACCCCTTTCCCTCAATTTTCGCTTAGAACGAGCGCGAGTGCGTAAATCGCTGAATTTCTTACAAAATTGCTACTTTCCGAGCGTCGTTTGGTAAGAAATAAATTACGTATTATAATATTTAAGACTTGTTGTTGCGATTTTATTTGTTTTGCGTAATATTTGACATCGTGTTATAGTGATTTAACTCAATTATTTTGCGTAGTTACAGAAAAAACAGGGGTGCCGGGCTAAGGAAAACCAGTAGTATGAGGTGCCTGAGATCGGCAGGGGGTGCCGACTTAAGAATTTGGGTTATTCCTAAGGTCGGCCCTATTGAATAAACTTAATATTATCTATATAAAAATTGTCTGATTGTTTGTCAAGGTTGTTAAAAAAAATTATATAACTATTTCTTCAAAAATTCTATTAATTTCGAAAAAGTGTATTTTTTTTTTGGCGGGAAAATGAAATAAAATGAAAACGAGGAAAGAGTTCCTATAAATATTAAAAAAAAACATAAATTGTAGCGGACAATATCGGGGGTAAAAGCTAATTTTCTAATAAAAAAATGAGGGCCGACTTTGAGAACACAAATGCCGGAGAGAGGGACAAAGGTGCCGAGCTTACGCAAATCAGTACTTTTTTTTAAATAAATTAAAAAAAATACTTCTTTATGCAAAAAGCGGGTATTAAAAATTTATTCTAAAAGTCAAAAGCATGAAGTATTAGAAGAAAAAAACATTGTACTGAAATTGCTTCGTTTGACACGTCTACGAATTTTTAAACATGACACGACGCTTAAAGTGCCGACTTATAGAACATTCACCCTACCTAATATAAGTTTTTCACTATTTAGTTTACTGCCTAATAGTCTATGTATAACCCCCGGCACGTAAGTCGACCGGCGACCTTCAAGTGCGCGCAGCGTCGTACGTGTGAGCGGGACACAATACGATTGGAGAGCCAATCAGCGCTTACGAGATCCGTAAAGAGCTAATCAGTGCTTAGAATGATCCCCACGCCTTCCCCGCGACCCCCTCTCACCCCGAGATACCTCATTTTCGACTTCTGCGCATTGAAGGTCACCGGTCGACATATTTGCCGTGATTTGTACTCTCTACCTATACAGCATAGAGGACGGCACGATCATACTGGAAAAAGGTCAATTGAAGCGTTTTTAATATATATTTGTAACTAGCTTTTGCCCGCGGCTTCGCCTGCGTAAATTTCGGTTTTTTAAATGCAAGCTTAAAAAAAAGAGTAAGTACCTACCTAGATAAATATCTAGGTTTACTTAAGTTGGAATTAACGCCAGTACCTACCTACTAAAAATGGGCGCGCGGCTCGGGGAGTTCCGTGCAGCGCGAGCGTCGGCCGTCGCGCGCAATACCTACAGGGCGTTTTTTAACATAGGTACTTACCGATTTCAACACAACTACTTTTTTGAAAGTTGATTAAAAAAGTAGCCTATGTTACTCCTTGGTTAATCCTCTACTTGTCTGTGAAAGTCCCGTCAAAATCGGTTCAGCCGTTCCGAAGATTAGCCCTTTCAAACAGACAGACAGACAAAAATTTTAAAACGTGTGATTCGGTTATGGTATCCTTCAAATAACTATATGAGGCTATGAGCTTAATATGTGGTAGTTATTTCGAAATTACAGACAGACACTTCAATTTTATTTATTAGTATAGATTAGTATAGATATAAAGACGCATCTCCATGGGACTGCTACAAGTGTAAAGAGGACTGAGTGTTTTAAAAGTTTTATAATAATATGATCCGACGGGTCATACCTATTTACAAGTGCATAGGTAGGTAGGTACATTGAACAAATCACGATAGAGCTTTGGCATTACGAGGCGATCGGTCGTGAACCTACTAAACTGGTTCTGGTACTTCGAGTGTTCAAGTAAGGCTTTGTATTGGTGTATGAGTATTTTTTTTATTTTTATAAGATTTTGTAGGTAGGTACGATTGCATAAAATGTAGAGCTGTTTTTTAGCTTGCAAAAGCAGCTGAAACTCCAACCTACGAATTTTGAAACTCACTTTTCAACGAACTGTAGTGAGTAGTGACAAACTAGACCCGGGGGTCGATTCCACATCGACCTCTGATTGGCCGACACTTGCTACCATCTACCTACCTTGCTCATGGATGTGTAAAACAATGTAGATATAGAGTGGATGCTCCTTAGGCCGGCACCCCCCATAAGTCGGTACTTCATTATATTTCTGTCGATATTATCGCTTTGGTGCCATTTAGTCGCAATGGAATTTTTTTTAATTTAGTACCTATTGCTCCAATGGAAAATAGTTCTAAAATAAGGCAGCACTTTTTTGCACCCCTTTCCCTTAATTGTCGCATAGAACGAGCGCGAGTGCGTAAATCGCTGAATTTCTTACAAAATTGCTATTTTCCAAGCGTTGTTTGGTAAGAAATAAATTACGTATTATAATATTTAAGACTTGTTGTTGCGATTTCATTTATTTTGCGTAATATTTGTCATCGTCTGATATCTGATAGTGATTTAACTCAATTATTTTGCGTATTTAAAGAAAAAACAGGGGTATGAGGTAGATACCTGAGGTCGGCAGGGGGTGTCGACTTAAGAATTTGGTTTATTCCTAAGGTCAGCCTTATTGAATAAACTTGATATTATTATCTATATAAAAATTGTCTGATTGTTTGTCAAGGTTGTTAAAAAAACGATATCTATTTCTTCAAAAATTAACAATTGAATCAAAAAGTCAAAAGCATGAAGTATTAGAAGAAAAAAACATTATATGTACTGAAATTGCTTCGTTTGACAAGTCTAAGAATTTTTAAACATGACACGACCCTTAAAGTGCCGACTTATAGAACATTCACCCTACCTACATAAGCTTTACAACACCAAAACCACTAATTGATGATTGTACCTAAGTACAGGCTACAGCCCTATAATTACGTAGCTCTGTTGGGCATAGGCCTCCTCCCTTATATAGGAGAGATAACTTAATTTAAGAACTCAAAAATGAAATTACTATCAATTTTAAAATTTGCAATTAATAGCACTTAGGTACTTACATTATTATAATTAATTTTATAGTATTTAATAAAAAAATTGAAAAACTCCTTTGACTGGCGAATAGGTAGCGCACTCAAGTGTCGAGTAGCTGAACCAGTGCAACTTGTATTTATTGTCGCTACACACAGATGGCAGTGTATGTAGACTTTTTTAAAATTTTTATCATGATAATACTAAGTACTTATCATATTATATATTTTTTAACAATTTAAGGTAATAAATAATGTATAATTTATCTATTACTAATTTATATTTTAAAAATAAATCATTATTGCATAGCGCTGCCAGTTGACACCTAATTAATGATTATTTCTTAGAATAAATAGTTTTTTTTATGGGTAAAAAAATGTAGTTTTTAAATGTGAATTTAAATAAAATTAACTAGCCATTGTGGCATAATGTTTGGTCTATAGGTCCTAAGTATTTTTTAATAGATCCTACCCTATTACTAACAATTTTCAAAACAGTAAGTAACGTTTAATTTGCCGACAGTCACGAACAATGATATTATTCACAAACAAAACCACCTAAGCGTGTAAGTAGTTTAAATGCTAGTTATCATTTCCTGTACACGGCCCACATTTCACTCGATAGCATGGTGTACAAGCGAATTTCAATTTCGAATTCTTTAACTAACTGTAACTTATACAGTACCTACCTAATTAGTAGAGTAGGATCTTTAGGAACATATTAACCTTCCTGTTTGTACCTACCTACCTACTTAACAATTTGTATAACTATCTACTTATAGATATAATATTAGGTAGGTATGTT
Organism: Melanargia galathea; assembly: GCA_920104075.1. Classification (NCBI taxonomy): domain Eukaryota; kingdom Metazoa; phylum Arthropoda; class Insecta; order Lepidoptera; family Nymphalidae; genus Melanargia; species Melanargia galathea. The sequence continues at coordinate 6,799,623 of OV049863.1, forward strand.
TAAATTTAGGTATGTTAAAATTTAATTAATGCTTACTAGTAGATATCTAAGTAGGTACTAATCTGTACAAAAGAGATGCGTACAACTTGAAAGTGTTTGAAAGATTATGATGAAAGTTTAGAAGAACCTTGTTTTAATTTAAGTATAAAATAATAATGTCGTTTCTTCATATTAGAGAGGTATCAAAAATCGCAGTGGTAACCGCAAAATGGCAGGCGTATGGTGACAAAAGCCTTTGTTTGAGGAAAGTGTAGGCGTGACTTTTAATTTCTACCAAATGATTAGCTCTTCCAGTTTATTTCAAGAAGCTCTTCAGCTCACTAATACTTTTCGTGTGTGAACTGTGGAGTATTCATGGGAATAGATAATGTCTACTCGTAATGCAACATCCGATGTTAACGAGCGCATCCTAAATCCATTATTAAACCTATTAATTCGTATCAAATCGGACCATTAAAGTTTCTGATAAGATAATTTTCAACAGTTGCGTCAACGCTTAAAAAGTATGAATGGCAAAAAGTGTCGCTCCGTACAACCAACGGGACCGATTGCCAACAGCAACGTGTCAGAATATCGATATAAATAGACGTCCAAGAGTGCAATGTACGGGATCATTCTGAGACGGCCAACTTAAGTAGCTTTCCTCTTTGTCATGGAAACGCGGCCGTATTATTAATGCTCCTGCCTGTTACACCTCTACAGGATCGTTTATATTATCACAAATGTTTTCAGTTAAAGAGCATGTCACTATCACTTCATATTATAAAACAAAGTCCCCCGCCGCGTCTATCAGTGTGTCTGTTTGCGATAAACTTAAAAACTACTGAACGGATTTTCATTCGATTTTAATCAATGGATAGAGTGATTTATGAGGAAGGTTCAGGTGTATAATTTATTAAGATTTTGTGTAAATTGGTTGAAATGTGACGATAATTGTTGAAAATTTCAGAAAAAGTCAAGTAGCCTGTCAAGCTTTCATCGAAAACGCTGCCAAATAAATTCAATTAATCCCTTTGAAATATAACAAAACAATGTATGGTGGGATATTAGCCGGTAATTACTACCCATGCAAAGCCGCTCCGGGTCGCTAGTAAGAAATAAGATCTAGGCAGGTAGTATCAACAGTTCAAACAGTTCGATTATAATTTTTAAATTATTAGGTAGCCACTAGGTAGCTAAGGTAAAAAAGGAAGTCATGATGAACTCTAAATATTATGCTTCTGTTATATGGGTCCGGTGAGGGTAGCATATTCAAGATTACTCAAACCCTCTATACATTTACACATAAAATTGTAATTCAAAACGTCCATGATTCAAAATGAGTTATTTCGTGTACCTAAGTCAACTTGTGGCGCAGCTTTTACGATAAGTCAAGAGACAAGACTCTCAAGATAAGTTAAGAGACCACCGATTCGAAAAGAAAAGAGGAAATTAACTAACTTTACTGAAATGAAATGAAAACAGAATTAGCCACCTACATTCTCCTAATAAATACAATAATTACAGTAAAGTGTAGCTACCTGAACTTCATATTATAATCAAGGGTCTTAATATACAAAGGGTCTAAATATGTATAAACACTTTTTGACTAGATAATAATATTATGTACTAGAATAACAAGAAATAGTTTTATGATATGCAGAATTGATAATTTGATGCTAATCAACATGATGCAGTACCGGGCAATTAAAACCCCACCGATGAGATCATGAATGACTTCACGACGTTCACGCGAGCAAACCGACAAATAGCCTTAATTGGTGACAATAATTAACTACAAAAACATCGTACCAACTTCCTATTTGACTTTTACATACATACCAATAGGTACCTTAGTTCCAAAGTGTATTCAGAAACAGGTTCTTATTAGATAATTAATTAGAAAATTAATGACTAATGATACTTTTATCAGTATATTTTTAACTATTATTTTAATTAATGTGAAATAAAATACTATCACAAATAATATTATACACAAATAATATAGTACAAGTTTTAAAAAGTAGATTTCGATTAGGTAAAAAGAAAGTGAAAATATTCTCAGTCCCATAAAATATTCGAGATTTATGAAAAAATATTAAGACCAAACTTGTCGACTTATTTCTTTCTATTTCCAAAGTTTCATTTATGAAACCATTTCTTGTATTTATTACGATTTGTATGATACGATATCATTATCAATTTTGCTTTGCTGGCAAGAATATAAAAAACTAGCCAAGTGCGAGTCAGGTCTCGCTCTTTTAGGGTTCCGTACATAATTATGAACAACATAATATTTTGGGCGTAAGAAATATTTCATTTCCGAGCTAGACATCGCAACAAATCGTGAAAGAAAAACCCAAAAAATGTTCATTTGTTTTGGTCACAGCTTACAAACTACTTTATAAATCGTTATTTTTAGTATTTGTTGTTTAAACACAGTCCTATATGGTACATAATATACCGAAGTTTCATATTCCTAACTGGTTTAGTTTTAGAGATAGCCCCCGTCACAAAAATGGTCTAAAACTAACAACTTTGATGGAACCCCATTTCCTTATTTATTAAGCAAAAAATTAAAAAAATATATATTCGTGCTCTACCCAATAAGTTCTAAACAATGATACCCCACAAGCTAGAGTAAGAAAAAAAAATTTCGGCTCCTTTTTCATGTATGGGAGTTCCCCTGAAAAATAATAAATTATTTTTCCGCTCCGGGATTTTTAGGGCTCCGTTTTTACCCTTTGGGTACGGAACCCTAAAAAATCATCTCCATAAATAGGAGCATCTTATCTGTTAAAAATAACTTTATTTGCGCTATCACGGTATCAAATATCATGATAACGTTTAGAACGTGAGAAAATAAACATTTAACTGACATACTTAAACATAAAGTTATCAACATCGCAGTGTAAAAAGTTTTGTAGCCCACTCAAAATACTATTCACCCGCGTAACAATGGGGAAGAAGACAATATGGCACTCTAACCACTCCACTTCCTTCCAGCGGAAGCTGCATAGGAACCCCGCCGCTACCGCTTAGCTATCAACGGATACAGATAAACTAAATTTCAAATCATCAAAGTTCAAATTTTCAAAAGATTCAACTGTAGCAACGATGGATGCAATTGAGTGTTTCAAAGCTAAAATCATTTAAATACCTACAAAAAATTGATAAGTAGTATTTGCTTACGTTTTTGCTAGTACCTATTGATTAGTTCGACACGATCAATACTTAAGTACATAACTATGTAAAAAGGGCCTCTGCAATCTTAACGAACTTTTAAACGAAAAAAAAACGAACGAAAATTAGAAATCTGGTTTTTGGTTTTTGTACCGCTGCGCTGCTCCGCAGTGACTATCGTTGTCTGTTAATCAACTTAAACAATTATGATAAAAAACAGTACAAGAGCATAATGTCTACAACCCTTTAATATGTAGTTACCTATACTGTAAATCCACGTAACTTTTGATTCAGGAACGGGTGAGATTTGAAGTTTGAACCACCACACCCGCTCTCTCTCTCTCCATTCTCACTACGCTAATCATAATACGAAATAACTCTGATGAAAAACAAAATAAAAGCTACAAAAAATTTGCATGGAACATTGATAGCAAACTGGTAACTAAATGTAGTTTACACTTAACAGCTGCTAATTACGGAACATAATTTAACCTTGGTTCAAATTAAGCATTGTATCAGTGCGGAACGGAAGCACGCAGTGGAACTGAAAAGGGTGGCAGGAGAGGGACGGGCATACGGGAAGCGGATGTGTTCGGTGGCGGCCCACAGGTGCGTCGTACACCGCACGAATACCTAACTACAGGGACAAAGGTCCTGCAGCCCGGAGTAGCTACGAGTACGTGGTACGGCGGCGTCACAGAAGCGAGACCGAGATGACAACATAAACGGACCAGAAATCATGGTGACGATAACGCGCGTCACCATCAACGTGACGTGGAAATAAATGCTTTAAAGAAAACCACTGAATTCGTCGATGGTTCTTCTGAACCAGTAAGAATAGTTAATTTATGTGTAGAATGTAGCCTAGAGCACAGAATACATAATAGTACATTAATGCTACCTAGAGATAGCACTATACAAAATAGCTCTTAAGTTGTTTAAAATAATAATGAGAATTGACGTCATCAGCAATTTCACAGTAATAACTTAACAATTAAAATTGGCCTCCCAAATGTTATAAAAAAGTTTTCATTCACACAGAGAAACACGTGATGGGATTTGGGAAACGGAATTCACAAAGAATGCGGCGACAACATACGTACGTAGGTATATTTAAAGTCGGAATAGAGCTGCTGTGACGAGTCGTTTTAAATAATTTGTCGCCATAACCAAAGGTAACGGACACGTGACTAGCGTGACTGTTACTTTACATGGAAAATTTATTTTTAAACAGCATGTTTCCTATGCGGTGCGGACGATATCCATCTTATTTGCTGATTTGTGAACTTAGTAAATTAACGGCCTGTTTCACCACCTTCTGATAAGTGTTGGATAGCCTAAACGTAAGTTTTGTCACTTTCTTACTTTATGTCAAGTGACAAAGACAAAAGTTGTAGATAGCTATCTAATACATATCAGAAGGTGGTGAAACAGGCACTAAGCCTGCAATTTTAAAACACATAATCTAAATAGCTACGTTTTAAAATTGATACATTCCTAAAGTACTTTGTAATAAATCTTTGAATGCTGATTATCTATGCCCTACATCACATTTCTCTAAATGAAATATGAATATACGCAGGTAGGTTCTATAATATAGTCTTTTGAAGCTACGTTTCATTCAATGACAAACACTATACGTCGCTTATTCGCAATGCCAATTGTTTAGATATTCCACAAGAGGCAGTTGAGAGGTATTATGTATCCGGTGATGTATGAGTCACCCACTTTGGAGATATTACGTACTTAATCAAAGTCAAGATCAAAGCACGATCTTGTATGCTAACCGGTATTATTGTTTGCGAAGTTAACAACGTTTATGATGACTGAAGAAAATTGTAAGTAGATAAATTGTATATAGATAATCATTAATTTGTTAACTATTTGCGAGTGGACGGAAGTTCCTCTTGGATGACCAACACAGTCTTTTCCTGTAACCTAATTATAAAACCAACCTCATAATTTAAACGCAACTGGTCACACAATAATATTATTTAATACAAATAGTGAGTTAAAAATTTTAGTATCCTAATTTCACTGAACATAACTAATTGATGTAAAGTGCTAGACTTTAAGAAATATCATAATAAAGTATGAAGCCTAACAAGCACTGTTTATATTTACTAGAGAAAACGCCCAATTAAATACACGCATATCCAGATGACGCGTGATGCTATGTGACCGTCACCAATCACCATTCATGAGTGACACTTAAAATTACGATTTTATTAAATAACTAGCTGATGCCCGCAACTTCGTCCGCGTGAAGTTAGAATTGTTTGAATCCCGTAGAAATTCTGATTTCTCGGAATATAAAAAACGAAAAAGACGAAAAAAGAAACTGAAAAGCGAAAAATAAAACTAACCTTTTTTTTAGTCTTAATAACTAGGTAATCTAATGCAAGTAACTAATTTTGAGTCGGCACCAAACCAACAAACAAGCAAATTAATGACGTATAGCTACAGTATAACCAAACTTTGATGGAGCTACTACATCTATCAGTATTACATATTTTAGCAGTCACATGAAATATTTAATGAAAAGCTTTTTGTATAAAACATTTTATATCTCAACGAAGGTAATTAGAAAATAGAATAAATACGATTGGAAAGCGCGGACGTTTAACCTGGTTTTAACCTAACCCCTCTACCTATCGAATATCGACATATAAATCAATGTGCGGTATATGTATATCCGACATTGAAACATACAATATCATCATGGAATTTTGCAATATTAAGCACGAAGCAAATTTCATGGGTGATAACAATTAATAATAATAGAGAATAAGGTTTTTAGGTAGACCGTATCATAATAATTTCAAAGTTGTGATTGGTATCTAGAGCTGTTAAATAAATTGTAAGAAACAATATTATTCAACAAATGATAAGTAACGCTTTGTTCTTCTCTTATTGGTAACGAAATCTCTTCTTTAAAGTTTAAAAAATATGTTTATAGCTACTAACCGTCTATATCATCCTGGGATGTATCAAAATCGGCTAGGGTGACGTTGGACAAGTCCTCCACATACACCTGCGGTTGCCTGTTGAGGGAGTGTCGGCCTCCGAGGGAATGGTAGCAGCCCTCCTCATCGTCCGCCGCTTCCTCCGTCGAAGACCCCTTGAGGCATGAGTGGAAACTCCGAGAGAGACGCCGCTCCGTGCTCATCCTCACACATGTCCCAATCAACTTTTTTGTGCAAACTTAACCACGTACACAACACACGAGTCAACTCGTGTTTACACTTGTTGAACTGTAAATAGCACTTTCATTTCTTTGCTAAGCTCATTATTCGTCACTTTTCCTCACTGATTCACCATTTATTACACTGTTTTATTTATCCACATCTTTCCTAATGTCATCATCAAAGTAAAGTTCAATAATTGGATTTTAAAAATGATATTTTATGTTCCGCGTATTTCACAAGGTTTGATCGCAAAACGCATGAAGTCTTATGTTCTTATCTTATCGTGGAGGACCTGTGTGATTACAAATGCAATAAGCTTGTTCAATAAATAAACAACTCAGTGTGATAGTAGGTATGACATTATATGAGATTGTGGGATCAGTTTTGTGAACAAGTCAACTTTTTACTTGAACTCGCTCGCTTAACGAGTAGGGCTTAACGATTGCGAGATTCCTGGATAACCAAAAACACGACAACTACACAACCCGTAAAACACGTTAGTACAGAGCCTTGTATGATGCCTGGAAATATGACAGCGTAGGTTCAACGCACTCCCGAAGAATGGGGTCTACCAATGTGACATTCGACTAATGAATGGCACTCGAACAAAAGGGAACATCTTTGTAAAGCGACTGGTACTTTTTCACGTGAATGCTACGTATGTGTGGCTCATACATACCTACATAGCTCTCTAATAATAAATGGGAAGTCTAATGAAAAATTTCGACGATACAAGAATCAAGGCAAGAAAATATATATTCTTCAAAAATCAACGCGCATCAAATTATTAAAGATTTTCAAAGACACGAGTTACCAATAATTTTTTAATGTAATTTATATTCCCGGATATTTTCTAATACCTACTAGGTGACATATCCAAGTAATTTAGCAATATTCATATTAGTGAAATTATTATGTTACATTGAATCATGTTACTACTCGTTAAGATTCTCTTTTTCAATGACCTAGGCCTTAATTACTTAAATCGCGGGTAATAACCATGGAGAGGGTTAAACTTGTGAAACTAATCGATGGACCTTGAATTAAATATTTGTAATATAACCATTACAAATTTAATCTGTAAAGTTTCTAAAACGGAGCAGTAAATAATAAAATTAACATAGATCAACAAAAAGTACAGATTATTTATAGCGTAAACATATCGCTAACATAATGTTATCGATTTTTCATTGATATAAAATCATATCAGTGTTATCTAACTAGCGGAAAAGTTAAACGAACAATCGGTAATGTGAAATGAAATGGAATAGAAATATCAATACATAAATAATAGAGGAAAAGGAACCTCGTCTCATGTTTTTGGCATAATTATTACCTGCCGTACATTTGTTGACAAAAAAGTGAAATCTCAAACATGCCATTGTTTCATGGAAACTGGAAAGTACACTGTGAGAGCGTGGCGGTGCGGAGGCTTTAAGAAAATTGCGGAAGCTGCAACCTTTATGTCTTCTGTGTGAGTTTTTGTTTGCAGCCTATAAAACTGTTACTTAAAGCATGCTCTAACATATTTTATTGCGTTGAAGTAAAGAAAACTGAATCTAGATAGATCTTCTATAAAACATTGGAACAGCCCTGCAAAATTCTATGTAAATTCCAAAATTTAATGATAGTGATATTTATACAGGATATTTATCAATCAACATAATTATTGAGTTATTGAAATATAAAAGAATTAAAGTAAACCAAAATTAAAGTAAAGCAGGATTATACGAACTGGCATAAACACGAACATGGTTATATTTTATTGTTGCTAAAAATTTACATTAAGTATCATATATTTTCTTTGTAAGACTTGTAAATAATAGAAGTTGTTATACAGACAGAATGGTCATAGAGACGCGGTGGCCGGTGCGGGTTGTTGTGTATTTATTCTATCAATCAATATTTAATGAGAAAAAAGGCCGAAAAAACCTCGAAGAATATAAAAAGCATTTCAATACCGCATGATTGGGAAGGCTCAATGTCTTCATAGAAACCGCCTAACGATGTTGAAGGTACAGAATCTGGCGTCAGCCTTTGACCTCGGACATGTGTTTATACTTGTGTAATATTCCTTCACTCTATTACTCTGTACCTTAGATTAAGGTGCCGGCCAAGTGCCAACTCTGGCAGGCTGCCAGCAGTCAGCACGGCATAAGACCGATGCTTTAGATATGCCGAGACATGGCGCGTGCCGCAATAACCTCAAAATACAACTGCTAGCACGCGATTAAACACCATAATTAATGCTTTACATTTATTGTGAATATTTTCTTATCATTCAACCTTGATGTTACACGATAAAGAGAATTAATATTGATTAGGTAGATTATTAAAGCAATAAGAACCTAATGTAGGTCACGTACCGCACGTAGCAGAAAAAATGGTGTCTGAGAGTTGGAACTTTCACAAACAAAGACAAACATTCTGGCTTACTCTATAACTTACTTACTTAAATAGCTTTACGTATAATGATAAACTAATACAAGTTTTCAAACATACTTTATAATAACAATGTCGTCCCTTCCGAATAGCCAACTATGCAGAAGACATTATAGTGCACAAGTGTGTGTGTGTGTGTGTGTGTGTGTGTGTGTGTGTGTGTGTGTGTGTGTGTGTGTGTGTGTGTGTGTGTGTGTGTGTGTGTGTGTGTGTGTGTGTGTGTGTGTGTGTGTGTGTGTGTGTGTGTGTGTAAGATGCAATCTCTATTCATTCACTATAGTCCGATGGGACGCCAATGCAACACCGGTGAAAGATCAGGCGCAGGTTCGAAGGTTTTAGGTGCTCTCTGAGGAACGGGAGTGTATTTACCGCCGCCAACTTCCCAACTCCGCTTCTACTAAGAATATCTTGACAGAAAATGGATATCATAATTAAAATCAAGTACCGGATATCTATACTTGTAAACAAAATTTATCAATAAAATGACTATTGACTATTGACTATAGCAAACCCAACTATAGAGCAAGAACATACAAATAATGAGTGCAGACTGACGCAAAGCCTTGGAAACTTTTATATGAAAGAGTTTCTGGTGTGTGGAGGTAAATCAACGCATCCGCCAGCGACAGGCGTTGACACAAACTAATGACGTGGCAGGTATAAATCATGTTCATAAAAGCGACCATCTTCGGAGGAAACCGGCGATTTGCGACGGATATGACCATTGGGACTAGTAGAGCGTACGGACTTGGATGATTCGTGCTATTACACTCATTAGACGAGTTTAACTGGATCTCGCGATGGATTGCTGCTCATCATGATTAATAAAAACAATGTTGTATGTTCACGAGATGCTACTTTGTGCTTTGGCGAACGTACCTACTATGTCTGTTCAGATAATAGCTATATTTGCAAGGATTCAAAATATTCAGTTCCAGTCTTCCTTAGTAAAATAGGGTACATCGATGTATATAGGTGCTAAGCTGATGCCCACCTATGGTTTTCCATAGAGTTTGGTTTTATACAAATCCCAACTCGTTAATTTTCCAGGATAAACAATAGCCTAGATCACTCTTTATATAATCCTCTACCTGCCTACGAAATTCTCATGCAAATCGGTCTAAACAAAACTTTAAAATACAATACAAAAAGAGACCAAGAACAGACAACTCGTAGCTACCTACTAAGTATTATATTAGAATATTTTCCGTGGTCTTGAACTAAAAATATATTTAAAACTCATGTTATAAATTAAATTACATTAGCGACTTCCTCAACAACTTGGTGACTACTTATTTAACAAAAAGACTAATGGGGAACATTAAAGAATCATTTACCTTGTTCGTTGGTACCTACCTAGCCTAGTTACTAGTTACCTAACTACTCTGAATTAATTATAATTAACATATCATCAGATACTCATATAATAACAACTAATTTGTTAGGTAGGTATGTATTATGACATTATGAGGTGTGTTTTGATCTATACATACTATACGGGCATAGCTGGCTCGCTAAATAAATCCTTTACTAATCCGTGTGTCATTAGAGAATGCAAACAAAGTTTTGAATAATACAAACATTATGTTTACACACACACACACCGAGAACACATTTACTGAAATAGCCCGCCATCAAAATAAACCTACACACATCAAAACTCCGCACGAGGAAACTGCAAATAATAATTGAGAACACATACAATACACGCGAACTAATGATTGTTCACAAAACGATGCACTTTATTTCAACTGAAAACGAATTCGCCAATAAAAACTAGGCCGTGACTGAAATAGTATCGTACAAAGTAACGTAGTATAAAATGTGAAGAATGAGAGGCCGCGTGACTACCTCCATTCAAAGACACCAACACACTGATGACTGAAGCAAATGAGAAATGACAAGACGAGAAGCGCACGCGCACGCTCGCTCTCCATGACTATTCACAATTTAATATTCGAACATTCAACATACATATCTACTGTTGTACTCCAATTATCGCGCAGATGAGCCCGCTAGACAAGAAGGCATAACAATAAACTGTAAATAGAAAGCAATGAAACATAACATTTACATAATTATGAATAAAGTGCCGTATTCATCAACGTTGGTCATAACTTATTTATATTTATAGCTAAGCCATTTTATACTACATAGGTAGCACGTGTTTTCCATTTGTGTTGTATTTTTACGTATAATGATACACTTATTCAAGGTTTCAAACGATGGTTTCAAATAAGAAGATAGTAGGTAAGAATAGTAAGACAACATAAGCGACTCGTGTGGGGAACAAAGAGAATTAGTAGAAAAGTGAAGTAGGCCGGTTTCCGGACACGCACCTGTTATCGTCCACCGAGCGGATCACTCTTAAGAAACGCTTAAAAATAGAAACATTATAAGACTTACATAAAAATAATGCATCTCTATGCCAACTTGAATGTCTTATCAAGACACAGAGAAAGAAAAAAGTCTATTTCACTTAAGTTTCTTTGAAAACAAAGCGATCGAATTTTGAGTATGCAATTAAGGAATGAAAATGAGCCATGTGGAGCAAAAAAATTAGTGGCATGCTTCAACTATCACGGGAAGTTATTAATCATTTTACTATAAGATTTAGTTTGATTCTTCTTTGTAGCACTTACTTATGTTTCATAAAATACTGTGAACGTGTTTTTTTACTTTTGATTACATTAGAATACAAATAAAAGGGGTGGACGACAACTAGTTCACTATTTTCTTAAGAAAACCTGTTATCGTCCGGGCGGTCAAACACAGGTTTAGCGTCTTAATTTTAGGTAGTCTTGTTATCAATCGAGGTGTGCACAAAATTGGAATTAATTTTATTAATTCGAATCCTATACACATACACTAGTTAGTGACTAGTCTTCGTCCACTTTTTTCTCATTGTATATAAAACTATGGGTCTTCAAAATCACGCGTGGACGATATCTAAATTTGCACTGAATAAATATTCTAAGTTTCGACCACTAAGCTATTATTTGAAAATAAATAGATTTAGTAAAAATATAAATAATTAAACTTGTTTGACAAAAGAATTACCTTATATTTTATTTGTTTCTCCTTGGAACTTTGATATATTTATAAGTTAAGATAGTATTATCGATCATTATAATTTGTGGACGAAATTTAAAATAGAGAATCTGAAGTGCACCGGTTATCCGTCCACCTATATTTTAAACTGTATGAAAAACATATATTTTTAATATTATGTTATTATTTAGGCTAATTTTGATTATTACTCATATCTATAATTTATTTTTTAATCATCTACAAGTTAGTCCTTGACTGCGACCTCATCTGATGTTAAGTGACAGTCTAAGATGGGTGCGGAATAACCTGAAAGAGGTACAGCAGAATCCGTAAATGACTTGGAAGTAAGGCATACTAGACTAGAGACAATTTTGAAATTATTAAATTGAATTTACCAAATTGGTCTGCCGAGAATCAAGTAGAGGACCTTCCACTAATAAGACTTACCCCTGCGCCATGCCAGGGAGGCTGCCAAATTATATGTACCTACTTTTATATAATGTAAGTGCGATGTGGTAAAAGACGATGCAAGATAGATAGGCGCAAAGTTGGTAAAGATATTATGTCATATTGTAGACTCTATAAACCGCGTTAACAAGGCAATAGTTTTTTTATCTTTTTTATTTTAAAACAAGCAGTTGACCGCTATTGCGTATGAGTAGAAAGACCACATCACTTTGTATAAAGTTCTTTATCACCCTGTGAAAGTTCTGTCAAAATAGGTTCAGCTGTTTTGAAAAGTAAGTACATATTACGAATAGACGAAAAACAGAAAACAATTTTTTTATAAACGGTTATGTGGCTTTTTAATAATGTATAAGTAAACATAAGTTCACTAATAAAAACCCATATATTTCGTAAAGACGGACAGGAAGTTAATTTTAATTGGTATAGATATTAAATACATATTAAAGTGGTGTTAATATTACATATTCAATTACTTACTCATTACATGCATACTTTTTCATAGTAAATTTCTCATAGAAATCAGTGGACGGATAACAGGTACAAGGGTGGACGATAACTAGATTTAGTGGACGATAACCGGTGAAATCGGCATTTTGAGCTTTTTATTAGGATTTAAAAAAAACTAGTTATCTGACTAAAAAAAATACTAACGTGCAATGAAAATAGACTATACTAGAAGTATATTTTAACAAGTTTTTGTTTAATTTTTTTTATAGAACATATATTTTCACCCTCTCAAACTCAGTAACTCCACTAAATGGACGATAACCGGTAAGAAAACCCTAGCACCAATTTGACGCGACGAAATGACGATAAAAATAAATAAATTAATCCACTCTTGGAATGGACCAAGCGACGTAACGTCGTAAACATCGCAACACATTTAAGTGCAATATGAAAACTTTCACTTTCATATTTATTTATTGTTCACGTAATCGGTAATTTATCGAATTTCTCATCTCAATGATGTCTCAATGGAGCGAGTACAAACGTAACGTAAGTAAATACTACAGACCACAATCGCTATATTTGAGAAGATAATTTTGAAGGTGAAAGTGATTCACTTGGAACTTAACGGCCACTGCGATAAGTATTTAGAAACCTGTTAAAGGTTACTTTTACTGGCCAAAAATGAAACAAACACAAGCAGGTAGGAAGATAGCGGAACAACGAACTGTAAAGGGTTGTCTGCATCACACTTGTGTAATTATTTTAAGCCTAGCAGAGTAGACGGGGACGAGCAAACAGTAGACTGGAATGTGGTCTGTGTGCTTGGAGTCCAGTATTTAACTAGGCGCGAGTGAAAAGAGCGTCGTTATCAAAGTTTATTTCAAAGGCAAAAACTTTATTTTGCACCTGTGTCCGTAATAAACTGTTATATGAGTCGGTTAACCCTACCACAGAATAATAACTAGACCCTACGCAACTGTGTGGTAGGTCTTTGACCGATTGGATGTTTAATTATACCATTAAGAATATGTGATTAATACTAACCGAAACCTTACCAATAAGTTCACGCTTAATAGTTGTTTCGAAAAACGAAAAAGCTTATCTATTTGCATCAACTTTCTAACTAAGTAGCATCAAAACTAGAAATGAAATGCAACAATTTCATTGAAGTGTTATCGTTTCCAGCTCTTTTAAAACTAAACATTTCTTTTACTGTACCAGTCCTATCTGTATACCTGTAATAGTATTTTAACTCCATATAACTATAACATTCGATTTATATGTCAGATTCCACGGTCCTGTTAGAATTGTTAATGCTGTGTAGGAGCTGCTAAGGCGGGCGGTGGGCGATCTTGGCACGTCAGAGTGACTTGCGCAAGCCGCGTATTTACTGCCCTTCTATTCTGAGTGATAGCCTTCAATATATTTGCAATTTCAATAAGACTAAATAATCATTATCTAATGAATTTTTTTTATTTCTAACGTTGAGTCGTTGAATATAAAGCAAAAATAATTTTGTAGAGCAGCTGCAATCAAGTGTGTTAATATGCTATTCATTTTATTTTATGGGTTTTGCACTTATTTATCAATGTTGTTGATTTAATTTAATTACAACGGTCATGCATTTGTTGTGATAGGTATTAAGTATAATTAATTAATTAGGTATTTCATGAACACTAAACGAATCATTATTGATGTTTGTGCCAGGAACAGGTATGGACAATGGTCCAATGAAGGAATATTAAGCCTTTAAAATTTAAGCTACCCTATAGCGAATAATTTTCGTGTTCTTTTCGTGTTCTGTTACTCAAGCTCAGGTCATAAGTTTGAAACGATATGAAATCTAATTATTTATTCTAAGGTCCACTTTGTATTTAATAACCAGAGCAGACAGTAGTAAAATAGTGCGCGCGTATTATACACGTCCTGTTAAATGGCGCGCATAACATCGTTAACCGATAACGATTCTCTAGAATCAGGCGGTGGAAGCTGTGATCTGGATCGCTGGCGTCCTTCCAAACACGCTATAGCGCAATTTAGCATCAGAAATATGCCTCTGCAGTAACTGGCCTGTGTGATTTATCCATATAATTTGATACTCTGGTCCGGCAAAGCGACATCGAAAATAGAAATATTTTTACTACCGATTGTTCACGAAACATGACCGTTTTCAAACAAGAACAAAAACAAGTAATTCTCCTTGTTATAGTTAGTTTTTTTATGGATAAAGTTTGCAATAAGTAGGTATATCATCGTCAATCGTTATGACGTCCACAGCTGGACACAGTTCTCACGTAGGGAGTTCCACGCAACACGGTCTTGCGTGGCTTATGTCCAGGCTCCAGCGTATGATTATGTGAAAGAATCTTCTGGTACATAGGAGGAGATAGCAGTATCTAAGTCGTAAAGTAACGGATTTGCGATACCCACTGACCTAAGCATACTGCATAGAGCAGCCTGCACTGAACCGTACACACGATGCCCTCACTTTCCTTAGCCTGAAGAGACCATATTTGAGATGATCTCATTACGTTGTAGTCGGAAAGTGTGCCAGTGTGCGTACTGTGTGGGTCGGTAGCGCGCACCGTTGCGACTCATGAGCTGTTCCCTAGTACGAGATTACATACATATATTATCTCGAAGAAGATAGATTTCGACTATCGAAACACTACACGCACCGTCCATTCAAGAGCAAAATAGATCGGAAGCTCGTAGTTTTAAAATAGTACATTCAGTTCTATCGATTATTATTTCGCAAATTCTCCACCTATGGCGCTGACTGCAGATGTATGGACGAAATCGAACCTTAATACACTTAAAACAAGGCTTTTAGTTTGAAGTTACTTTGTTTCAATACTCGAAATCGGTCAACGTTGTCGAGATGTACAGTACAAGCTCTTACAAACCCTACTGCGTGCTTAATCTTATCCATTGAGCATTTGTGAGGCGACACACTGCAGTGTAAGGGCGTTTGTGCACTTACTCGTTTTCGATTCGTTTTCGATTCGTGTTCGTTTTTTTAATGAACATCATAAAAACGTATACGAAATTCACGAATGACATTTGTGCACTTAATCGTGATTTCACTATACGTTTTAAGCATTTCGTAGATAAAACCGTGTTCATAATGTGTGCTGCATTTAATCGTCGTCAGCTTTTCGCACTTCTCTTATACATTCGTAGGCGATCATCACTTAATGACATGACATGACATCATGAAAAAACTTTTTTTAATTACTATCGAAAGAATGTTGCTACTTTCGATTTCATATTGTGTCATATAAAAAAAAGATTCCTCGGCAAGACACACGTTTTAGAGAATGCATAACTCCAGAAAAAATGCTGGCAGTAACACTAAGGTAAGTGATTATGAATATTTCACACGGTACGGTTAGTATCAAAATTATCTAAGCATACGTCATATATTTTGTGAACATCCCAAGTGGACATTACGCTCTTGTAAGAAAACAGTAACAACTAAGTATCAGAAATGATATTTTTTATGAAATGTTCATATTTTGCTGATAGTTTTTGACTACCACCTACCACAGGTATGGAAATTTTGATTATACTACAATATTTAGGTATTTTACTCGAAGTAAAACTAATTTGAATGAAACAAACGATTTATTTTAATGCCAAACTAAGTAGGTATTAATTTTTAATAATAATCAACTGCGTTGAATCATGTTTTGTTGGAATTCAAGAAATGCAAATACCTATGTTTTCCAAATACCTCACAACATCAGGACTCATCTCTGCCCTCTTTCCACACACCATTCCACTCGCGTCCTTATTTTAAAACGATTCGATGTGAAGAATTCACGAATATATAAACACGAAAACGAATCGAAAACGAGTAAGTGCACAAACGCCCATACAGTTATAAGGAAGGCTATGTCGAATCGTGTTTTCACGAAACACGAAAACGAATCGAAAACGAATAAGTGCACAAACGCCCTGAAGAATAATAAATGATACTCCCTGAATAAGTCCATGGACTTATTCAGGGAGTACCTATCATTTATTATTCTTTTGAATAACTGTTATGTTTTTATTACGTATGTAGATACATAAATATTTTTATCTACTCTCATATCATAAAATTCCGAATATGAAATCAAAATGTGTCATATATTGGACTACTTTATTCACATACATCTATAATATTTAAAAAAAAAATTAAAAAAGTTCATTATAACACTACTTTGTTAGGAAATTATTGCAAAACAATGTTAAAAAATAATTTTTTCTACATTATAGTACAGGCACTGGGTTCTGGTATTTTTGAGCCATGCCGGGTGTTTATTATTATTATTATTATTATTTAATACTTTATTGTACACCAAAAAAACATAAATTAAACAAAAGAAACATTTTAAAAGAAATAGGTACAATAGTTAGTTTACAATAGTTAGTTAGTTTAATTTTGTTACTTACAATGATTATCCCGCTATCAAAGTTACCCTATTACTACTACTGCGAAAGTGTGGCGGTAGCAAGATGCGGCCAGAGGACAGAGTGTAGTGCTACCATAATTGACCATAGACGCACTGCACGCACCGCACATTCGAAATTGACAATTGAATTTTGGCGCCTATTATTTAAATTTTTAATTTATTATTTATTTACTATTCAGTTTTTGTAACTCAAAATTTTGCAAGTGATTTTTGTTGCGCGGAAAAATGTCTAGCAGTGATACTGAAGAGAATTTAACTCCACCAGACATTCTGGAAATAGCATCGGGAATGACAAATAATCTTTTGCCAGCAAAATCAAAGAAAATTTACGATAAATGTTACCAAGATTTTATGAGTTGGAAAATTTTGAAAAAAACCACTTCATTTTCAGAAAATGTAATGCTAGCATATTTCCAAGAATTATCAAATAAATTTAAGTCTTTGTCCTTATGGGCTAAATACTCAATGCTCAAAAGTATATTGAGTATCTACAACCAAATCGATATTATTAAATACACAAGACTGATTGCTGTTTTAAAAAGAAAATCGCAGGGCTTTAAGGGAAAAAATGCAAAAACGTTCTCCCCTGAAGAATTGAGTACATTTATAAATTGCAATATCCAAAACATGAATACTTATTATAATAAATAATTTTGTTAATTTCTTAGTCTTTTCTTTTATACGTAAGATACCTATTGATGAGCTTAGATAAAGTAGTGTATGAAACTCTACATAATTAGTTATTAAAACACTCGTGTAATACTATTAAAAAACTCGCCTGCGGCTCGTTTTTTAAACTAACACTCGTGTTTTAATAACCTCTATTATGCAACCGTTTCATAAACTACTATTATTTAACTTCTCTTTAGTACAGTTCTTTAATATTCAAATTAATGATGTTTATAATAATATGCAGCTTTTTCAAAAAATAAGGTAACATTTACTATGTGTGGTATATTTTTTAATCACATTCAAGATATTTCTGTTATTATCTCTAATGATTTCACTGCTGAAAAACTCAACGTCTCAAGTAATTTCACCCTATCTAAATATATCCTATCTACTTAAGTATAAGAAATACCTACTGTCCTACTGCGAGTGGAAGGCTTACATTTAGAAGGCTTCTATTATTATTATCGATGCAAATGTGCTAGCTTTTAGCTAGATAGTAATTTTATTATTCTTAAAACATATTGTTTTAAGAATAATTTTAAAATAAAATTACTTTAAATGAAAATAGCATCATTCTAAAAACCGTGAGCCTACATAACCTTAATCTTAAGATACTTACTTACTTACTACTTACGTTTTTCATTTGCTATAAAAAATGAGCTAATTAAGCCAAAAACCCTTTTTCTCACGACTTTCATGTTCAAATTGTTCTTCAATTACTCATAAGATCATTGATTGTTAAGTAGGTCTAGATAAAAAAGGCTTGTGCTTTTTTTACAACGGCAAATAATATGTACTTCTATACAGAATATATAAAATTTATACGTAAAACGTTTACCCACTACAATATAGCTTAAGGGCCGGCATACCTTGAGCGCGTAGTCAAAACTAGGCATATAACGCTACACACAGAGCCACCGTCGGCGCACGCACACATAGATACATTCAGCAGCGGTACTACGGGTGCGCGCACTCGATTCACGGCAGGCGATGTGCGAGCGAGTTCCTCACCTAGGCATACTTAGCTATCTTATTATCGAGATGTTTGTCGATATTATACCTACCGTGTAATAAAATAACAGCTACTACTACTTTACTGACTTATTAATATTATTTTTTATGTATCTTACTCTCCCTTCCGTGTACAAAATGTTAATATTATTATTATTAACCTATTTGTTTCTAATCATCATGGGCGTAGGCGTTAGATTAAAAAAAAAATCTAAATAATAGACACGGCTTTTGCAACTGAAATGTCTGCCACACTTTCATGATCAATGATCAACGTGAATTTACTGAAGTGTGCGTGAATTATTTTTATTGATTAAGTCGTATTTTGGCAGATGATGATGAGATGAGATGGCAGTGTAGGTATTTTAATTTAGCATAAAGTATTTTTTGCGCATTAATACATAAAACGTCGATTGTAAACTCTATTTTTTCTATGGGTTTAGGTATTAGGTAAATAGGTATTTCTTTTGGCCATTTAGGTATGGTTTAGTAAATGAAATTCAGATCTTTATTTATTTTTAAAGTGGAAATTTTATAGGTAGCCTTTGCCTTTTATGAGTACTAGCTTCTTCGACACTGCGTCATAATTCCACGAATTTAAAGATTGAGTATCAAGTACTTTCAAGCAACATGGGGTTGTGGACCATAGTTTTGGAGATAAAAGCTTTCAAAAATAATGGTTGATCTCGACTGACCACGCGATCATACAGACATCACAAAAATAAAAAGATTGAGTACCAACAACATGGGGCTGCACCCTATAATTTCGGATATGTAAGGTTTTAAAAATCTGACCACGTGAGCACATAGATATCGCGAAAATAAGAAGTTTGAGTACCAACAACATAGGGCTGCACCCTATAGTTTCGGAGATATAAGCTTTTAAAAATCTGACTATGTGAGCACATAGATATCGCAAAAATAAGAAGTTTGAGTACCAACAACATGGGGCTGCACCCTATAGTTTCGGAGATATATGCTTTTAAAAATCTGACTACGTGAGCACATAGATATCGCGAAAATAAAAAGTTTGAGTACCAACAACATGGGGCTGCACCCTATAGTTTCGGAGATATAAGCTTTTAAAAATCTGACTATGTGAGCACATAGATATCGCGAAAATAAGAAGTTTGAGTACCAACAACATGGGGCTGCACCCTATAGTTTCGGAGATATAAGCTTTTAAAAATCTGACCACGTGAGCACATAGATATCGCAAAAATAAGAAGTTTGAGTACCAACAACATGGGGCTGCACCCTATAGTTTCGGATATGTAATGTTTTAAAAATCTGACCACGTGAGCACATAGATATCGCGAAAATAAAAAGTTTGAGTACCAACAACATGGGGCTGCACCCTATAGTTTCGGAGATATAAACTTTTAAAAATCTGACTATGTGAGCACATAGATATCGCGAAAATAAGAAGTTTGAGTACCAACAACATGGGGCTGCACCCTATAGTTTCGGAGATATATGCTTTTAAAAACCTGACTACGTGAGCACATAGATATCGCGAAAATAAAAAGTTTGAATACCAACAACATGGGGCTGCACCCTATAGTTTCGGATATGTAAGGTTTTAAAAATCTGACCACGTGAGCACATAGATATCGCGAAAATAAGAAGTTTGAGTACCAACAACATGGGGCTGCACCCTATAGTTTCGGAGATATAAGCTTTTAAAAATCTGACTATGTGAGCACATAGATATCGCGAAAATAAGAAGTTTGAGTACCAACAACATGGGGCTGCACCCTATAGTTTCGGAGATATAAGCTTTTAAAAATCTGACTACGTGAGCACATAGATATCGCGAAAATAAAAAGTTTGAGTACCAACAACATGGGGCTGCACCCTATAGTTTCGGATATGTAAGATTTTAAAAATCTGACCACGTGAGCACATAGATATCGCGAAAATAAGAAGTTTGAGTACCAACAACATGGGGCTGCACCCTATAGTTTCGGAGATATAAACTTTTAAAAATCTGACTACGTGAGCACATAGACATCGTGAAAATAAGAAGTGTAGTCATTTAGCTGCACTATATAGTTTCGGAGATATAAGTTTTAAAATATGACCAATTTAAAATATGACAAAAAAATCTGACCATGTGAGCACATAGACATCCCGAAAATAAGAAGTTTGAGTACCAACAACATTGGGCTGCACCCTATAGTTTCGGAGATATAAGCCTTTAAAAATCTAACCACGTGAGCAATATAGACATCACGTAAATAAGAAGGTTGAGTAACATTAAGGGACCTATAGACCATGGTTTTGGAAGTAAAAACTTTCAAAAATCTGACTACGCGATCATACAAACATCACAAAAAAAAATTGGTTGTCTGAAAAATCGGTTTACGGAAGATAATTTTACGTGACAACATAACGAGAAAACATTGATGAAACCAAACACTTAGGAAGATCGTGCCTCTCTATAGCTTGTTCCGCGCTCTCGCTTGCACGCTCGGCTCAAGTGTCATGTTTTTTCGTGCGTGCAGCCGGCGTTCATCGATTTATAAGACTTTATCACGTCAAAAAAAAATTAACACCAACACCATGGGGCTATGAGTCATAGTTTCGGCGATAAAAGCTTTCAAAAATGATTGATGAAATGATGACGACTGACTTAATAATTATACAGATATAACAAAAGTTAGAGTCCAAAAATTATGGGGTTGACAGGAAAAAAAAAAAATTTCTCTAAAATAATAAATTTTGGAATTTCACATACACATAGTGCAAGAATTTGGTATATTTTACATTTTTTTAATTTTATCATTTACTGAAGTTAACTAAATAAAGGTTAAAAAAATTCTAATTTATAGAAAAATATTATAATCTCGCGCGAACTACGTAGGTAGCAGCCCCTCACAGCGGAGCTTCTCGTCATGGTAGGTATTTAGTCACGTGCTTTTGTCCAATGGTACCGCTCCAGCGAGTTTTTGTGTATGTACACGAGCAGAGATCGCGACAGGATTTTTGAAGCGACGAGCGCACCTTCCACCTTGACAGCCCGCGGGCGATTGAAACGCAAGCTTCGCGTTCCGGGAATATATAGGTTGAATTTTGCAGCGGTGCACGCCATAGTAATTTGTATGAAGAAATCGTGGATAAAAATGTGGTATGTTTGCTACCCAATTGCAAAAAAACTTAAAGTTGTATTGAAAAACAAATTTATTTATCGTGTTCCTTAGTCTTTTACCATTAATTTAAGACAATTTTTGTTGTTTTTATGTCTCAAACTAATTCAGGAGACTTCAAATGCGGCAACGCTATTTTAAAGTTTTCTATGAATTTCTCGATTTTTTTTCTATTATTAATATAAGACTTTATGACTATTTTTTTTAATGATCTTATACTTCATTTTATAGAGTAGTGCATAATATTTATTATGTTTAGAAATTTTAATATTTACTATTGTAAAAACTTAAAATGCTGGACCTTGTTTAACCCGATTTAGGTGTGCCGGTCCTTAATAAAAGACGGTATAGAGTACATAATATAAACATTGACCTGTTTGAAAGGCCCGTTTAAATGTTAAAACATTTTATGTGCAAAGCTGAAACGTTTGCTAAATGTTCTCTTTTTAGTTTGAACACAATATTTTTTTTAATTTTTACTTAATTTTCTGAAAAACTATTTCGAAACACGCTAATCCTTTTACAGTTTTGTTCATGTAGATTGCTACCTTGAACGAATTACGTTCAAGCATTATACAAATAGGTAGAGGTACGTGCCAGTGTTTCATGCAGGTATGTCAATTCGATTCCGCGAACGCATGTTATTGGCACACTTATTCCTAACGAAAGTTACTCCACTTTCCGCGCTTTCCTCACTTATTTGATCGACATCATTTTAATTATTCATTATCATTTTATTAGTTTATACAATATTTATTCTCACTTTGTATGTTTTCAGTGTTGATGAAGCGTTTGCATAATGAGAACTAAAACAAAAACCTAAAGACAGCTCATAATGTCTTTTCTGTTTATAAGTATTTATAAGATATATGTATTCTATTTACCTCTAGTGCTTGGTATAGTTGGTTAAAATAACAAATGAACAGTGGCAACCGAAAGAGTTGATTCTGGGAACCATTTTTGATATCGTTAAACCATCTATCTATATCTATCATTAAAATAATTGAGTAGCATGATATCATTGATAGTAAATATTGTATTACATTTTATAGTTATAAGTCGATGACCTACATATTGGAAAAGAAATCATAGTCCAGTAACTTTAGTAATCCGACCTTGCGTTAAATCGGGTAGTTCTGATTTTTTGCAGACTTATTTATGATGTTGGCCCAATGATTAATCCAAGTTTGTAACCTCGAACGACGAACGCAACTTTGTCAAAAATCGAAAAAACCGCGAAAATTTCGGATTTTTTTAGATTTTGGCGATTATAACCCAGAAGGACTAGTTCTTGACACTACCTTTTCAGGGCGATTTTAAAGTAGAATAAAATTACTACAATTTAAAACTAGAACCAGCTCTGTAGGTGCATTACTTACTGAGATGCTCGCGACTTCACTTGCGTGAATTCTTAATCTCATACAAATTTCCATCTCCCATTGTACCAACTTATGGGTAGTTTTTCCAAAATTCCTTCAACATGTAATTTTTAATTTTTAACCGAAATTCTAAATACCAATTGTCATGGATATAACTCGATAAAAGACGAAAACGTGACGGGGTCTCATTTAAACTTTCATCCCCTATTTAACCCACTTGCGGATAGAATTTTCAAAAATCCTGAAATTCATATTTTTTATTTTTTATCGAAAGCCCAAATACCAATTTTCATGGATGTAACTTGATAAAAGACAGACTTTCATACAAACTTGCGTCCCCTATTGAACCCCTTTAGGAGTAGAATTTCGAAATATCCTTTCTTAATATGCGCCTAAATCATAAAAGGAAGCTACTGTGAACATTTTAAGTTCCTAGCTTTCAGTTGTTTAGGTTGTGCGTTGATGATCAGTCAGTCAGGACAAGCTTCTTGAAACTAGAAACTTGAAATTTTCACAGTAGTTTCCTTTTATGATATAGGTGTACACTAGGAAAGGATTATTGGAAATTCCACCACTAAGGGGGTTAAATAGGGGATGAAAGTTTGTATGAAAGTCTGTCATTTTTCAAGTTACATCCATGAAAATTGGTATTTGGGCTTTCGATAAAAAATAAAAAATATAAATTTCAGGATTTTTGAAAATTCTATCCGCAAGTGGGTTAAGTAGGGGATGAAAGTTTAAATGAGACCTCGTCACGTTTTCGTCATTTATCGAGTTATATCCATGAAAATTGGTATTCAGATTATCGGTTAAAAATTAAAAATGACATGTTGAAGGAATTTCGGAAAACCTACCCCTAAGTTGGTACAATGGGAGATGGATGTTTGTATGAGATTAAGAATTCACGCAAGTGAAGTCGCGAGCATCTCATAAGTAATGTACCTACAGAGCTGGTTCTAGTTTTAAATTGCAGTAATTTTATTCTACTTTAAAAACGCCCTGAAAAGGTAGTGTCAAGAACTAGTCCTTTTGGGTTATAATTGCCAAAATCTGAAAACAATCTGAAATTTTCGCGGTTTTTTCGATTTTTGACAAAGTTGCGTTCGTCGCTCGAGGTCACAAACTTGGATTAATCATTAGGCAAACATCATAAACAAGTCTGCAAAAAATCAGAACTACCCGATTTAACGCAAGGTACCCCATACTAGCAAATCCTAAAGTTACTGGACTATCAAAGTGAATAAAATATACAATTTCTTATCCGTTACTAAAAACAAAACACGTTTGCCAAGATGATATCGCGCCGCAATCTTTCTTAACATCACGGAAGTGCAACGCCTAACCTTGTAGAGAGGTATCTAAATGGTTGGTATTCTTTAACAAAACAATGCGGTATAGACAACGGTATAAGTAACAAAGATAACATTTTAAAATCTTTGTTTTTTAAAGCCAAATTAGACGGTGCCCCGTTCATCGTTCATTTTTGCGGTGAACGATGCACGTTACGATATTTATTATGGCAAAGTGCCTGTGAACGATGAACGGTCAGTGTTTAGACGGTTCATTTTCGATGATTCACCGATGAAGCCTCGAAAATGAGCTTTCATTCAAATCTCGAAAAATTAACCGTCTAATTTGGCCTTTAAACTGTCGTTTGCCGTTGTTACATACCTATTATACCGTTCAAAAACATTTGTTATATTTACATAATATATTTGTTGATATGTAGATAACAAATGTTTCTTTTTCTATAGACACATTAGTTGCTATACCTGTGGCCTCTTTTATAAAGTTACCAACAATTCGGCATCAACCCTGAGTTTAAATTGTATGTAACCATAAAAAATCATCTAACTTCATTTAAAATGGAAAATTATGTGTCTACTTACTGGGAAGTAAGTAACTAATTGAACTTACTTGGAATGAATTTCTCTCTATGTATGTACCTACCTGCTGTAAATAACATACGGGACAAACAATTATAGACATCGTAAATGTCTGATACGTTGCTAATGTACTGCCCAGTAGTAATTATTATTGCCAATTGGCCACAGAGCTTTTCTTATAATCACACAAAGAAAACAGGATAGCTACTGCTATCTACTTGATAACTACATTTTTCATCATCCCGGCATATTTTAATAAGCTTTTTATTTTACCAAAAATCATAAAGATAAGAAAGAATCAATTTATAAAAATCGTTTTAGTAAAAATAATATTGTTTTTCTTTTTAATATTGAACTCCAAAATACAATGTGACATAACCAAGAAAACACGTTTTGTAAAAGTTTACGTGAATAAGTGAAAGCTGCGCTTACGCAAACGGCATGTTTCAGATCTGACGAGATACTGGATTTAAAAATTTATAAGGACTTAAAAAACAATATGTATAAGATTATTCCAAGTCGTTTGCATATGACTAACCAATGAAATACAGAGTAACTTTATGCTCTATAGTAGAAGCTTATCACGTAAACATTAATGCTTATTTGTTATCCCGTATTAGTCTTTAATTTTCACAGTTACAACAGTTACAACAGTTTCCAGTTTGTTTCTTATCTGTACTAATAAACATAATTATAGCGTCTGTCTGTGATTCCGCATTAACTGAAATAATAATTAAGCTTATAGGTAACTAGTGTTGCGCTCGGTGCGCGAGCTGCAAGCAGCTCGCGGGCCTTGTTGTCTCTTCAATATTCGTAAAATATTGAAATGGGGGGCCATACCAAATACCAGAATATTCTGGAGAGTCTCTTGAAAGATAAAAATAAATATTGGTATCACGTTTCGTATCTTTTCTGAAAGGACACTAATCTGTTATATGCATGCGTTTAGTGGAAAAAAATGATCTATACAAAAATGTTCTGGAGAGCCACTTGAAAATTAAAAAGATATTTTGTATGGACACGAATTTTTTTGTTCCGTAGCTATCTTTTTTTTACTGGCTCACCAAAGGGCCTAAGGTCTTGAACATTTTTAGTTTCAGGACCATGCCTCTATGATTGATAGTTTTTGAGGGCCGTTAAGGTACTCTGGTAATTTTTCCACATTCACTACGTTTTGTGGTTTTTGTGAAAAAAAATCTTTAAGTTCTATTTATAAGTGTAGTAGGGGGAAAATTTTTCATACAAAAATGTCTAAGAGAGCCTCTTGAAAAGAACCCAAAAAATTTGTATGGAGAAATTTTTTTTTGTTCGGCGGCCATCTTTTTTTTAACGGTTCACCCAATGGCCAAGGTCTTTAATAACATTTGTTTGGGACCATGTCTGTATGATTGGTAGTTTTGGAGGACCCATGGGGTAATCTGGTAAATTTTCCACATTCATGACGTTTCATAATTTTCCTGAAGGAAGACCCATAAGTTCTACGCACATAAATAGTGAAAGGAAAAAAGTTCCATACAAAATTGTTCTGGAGAGCCTCTTGAAAAGAACCCAAAAAAATTGTATGGAGAAAATTTTTTTTTGTTCGGCGGCCATCTTTTTTTTACCGGTTCACCCAATGGCCCAAGGTCTTTAATAACATTTGTTTGGGACCATGTCTGTATGGCTGGTAGTTTTGGAGGACCCATGAGGTACTCTGGTAAATATTCCACATTCATAACGTTTCGTATTTTTCCTGAAAGGACACTCATGAGCTCTATGCATGCGCTTAGTGAGGTAAAAAAAGTTCTATACAAAAATGTTCTGGAGAGCCTCTTGAAAATTAAAAAAAAAATTTGTATGGACGCGAAATTTTTTTTTGTTCGGTACCTATCTTTTTTTTATTGGCTCACCAAACGGCCCAAGGTCTTGAACATTTTCGCTTTCGGGACCATGTTTCTATGATTGATAGTTTTTGAGATCCTTTGGGGTACTCTGATAAATTTTCCACATTCATGAAGTTTCATAATTTTCCTGAAAGAAGACCTATAAGTTCTACGCATATAAATAGTAAGGGGAAAAAAATTCCATACAAAATTGTTCTGGAGAGCCTCTTGAAAATTAGGAAATTTTTGTATGGAGACGAAAATTTTTTTTGTTTGGTGGCCATACTTTTTTCACCGGTTCACCCAATGGCCCAAGGTTTTGAACATTTTTTGTTTCGGGACGGTACCTCTCCGACTGATAGTTTCTGAGATCCCTTAGGGCACCCTAGTCAGTTTTCCACGTTCAGCTCTCTCTATAATTTTGTTGACCTAGAATTTGTGAATTTTACACACACGGAAAGTATGGTGAAAACGTTCCATACAAAATTGTTCAGGAGAGGTGATCAGTACCTTACTTCAAGTAGCTTTATATCTATACTAATAAATAAAATTGAAGTGTCTGTCTGTAATATCGAAATAACTACCTCATATTAAGCTCATATGGTTATTTCAACGATACTATAACCGAATCACACGTTTTTAAAATTTTTGTCTGTCTGTCTGTCTGTCTGTCTGTCTGTCTGTTTGAACGGGCTAATCTTTGGAACGGCTGAACCGATTTTGACGGGACTTTCACATACAAGTAGAGAATTAACCAGGGAGTAACATAGGCTACTTTTTTAACCGACTTTCAAAAAAGGAGGAGTTGTGTTTTTCTACCTATGTACACCGATATCTCCGAGATTTCTGAACCGATTTGCGTAATTTTTTTTTTAATCGATAGAGAAACATTGCGACACTGTCCTACAAAAAATTTGGATTCCAACTCCTCAATCCTGATGCTGTAGGGGATCTGATCCCCAACACTAATGGGATTTAGGCACTGTCGGTTATTTAAATTGATATTGGGGATACCAATTAAAGACTTTATTGTTGAATGACCTCGAGTAGGTACATGTCCAACATCTCAACCCTGATGCTGTAAGAAATTGCATTCCGAAATCGTAAGGATCCCACGGAATTTTTCCGTTTTGTGGACGGGTTACTACTTACTACAGATAGGCTAATTTTTGTTCTGGAAAATCAAAGTTCCCACGAGATTTTTACAAACCACACGGGCGAAGCCGTGGGCATCATCTAGTATATAATAAGTATGTATTATGATTATTTGAACGACAGTATAATCCAACATCCAAACAAGCTTATTATTATAAATTGTGTTGTCTAGACTATTTTTCGAAATTAAATTGACAGGATTAAGATTTAAGATTCAATTTCGTTATTTTTAGAGCTGTCGGTTTAGTTTAGTGAATCGTCTAAGGAGGAGGAGGATTTTTAACCCTTTCAATGTAGTTTATTAAGTTGTGTACAATAGAATTAGCCACACTATGTTGTTACGCGGTCATGCCTATGCCTCTACATATTTAAAAGTGTAGCGAGAGTCGTAACGTCGGCTGCAGGGCTATTCTGTAAAGCCATTTTCGAATTAAAGAGAGTGAATTCGAGATGAGTTTGCTAATTTGTATTCTGTAAAACTCGATAGTACAGGTCTTCTCACTCAAACTCACTTAACTTCGCAAGTGCATAGCAGATGTTTACAGAATATCAAACCAAGGTGAAATGAGTTTGCTTTCGAAGCGAGTTATCTCACTTGAGTGAGCTTCGATATCGAGATGGTATTTTAGAAAATAGCCCTACAGTCCAGACAACATAACATTACCATGTTTATAGGGTTTCCTCTGTGGTTGCCAGACTCGTGACTCGTCACTGCGACGGTGTATCCGCGGTCATTCGCATTTCCGGTGCCAATTACAGCAACGGAAATCAATATGCTATGCAGTTTGGCTTTGGCAACCGTACACTGAATTGTTACGATTCATAAATGTTATCTAAGTAAGTCAAGCTCATTATTCAACTAATAACCATCGCATTCCTGTGTACCAACTTAGTATCAAGTAGGTTATCTGTTACGAAATTTGACATGAGTTAATAATAGCAAAATCGGCACGTAGCGTCATCTGCTTGATAGATTTATGAGACAAATTAATAAGACATAGTTAAAACTAAGAGGCGAGACAAATGTGCACTAAGCTATTCACCTTATCGTTATATTCACTTGATATTTCTAAAATCTAAGATTATGCATCGTATGTTTCTCACGTTTACCTTATCGGCTTCTTGAGAATTTAAGACGATAACCATTCACTATCTGGCAGCACCCGATTTATTTTGTTGACTTTACGAAATGCGCCTTTAAAGAGTTTAATTTAAACTCTATATTTACTAAGGCGCATTTTTTTATGAATTTACTGTTTGTCTAGGATTCACAATAACTTCACACGGTAATATATTAATTTAAATGTCTAAAAGGAATAACATCGTAATTGGAAACGTAATCCGAAAACTATAAAACCCTTTCGCCATGGGATCTACATCAGCATGAAAAATTGTAAGTCAATTGAACGACTGTATCATATTCAAATAGGCTTGAAATTATCATCACTTCAACTTTACTTCCACAATGTTTTAAAAGTAGGTTAAAATTAAGAGTAAAAAAGCCTCTCTAGTGCAGTATGTTTATTTACTTATATTAAAGTTTTAAAAGAAAAGCGTTAATATAAATAAATATACTGCACTAGAGAGGAATAAAACCTTAGATTTATGGATTGGTCTCATAAATACATAATTACATACTCTCCAATTCCCATTCCTTACCTACGTACCTTACTAAATTCCATGCTACATTTATAATATTCGTGTACTGTAAATAACGTAGATATTAAAAAAAAGTGTCCGTGACGTCAGCTTTTAGGATTACCTACCTATTAATTAAACTGCGCCAGCCAGCAGCTGGTATAAAGAGGAAGTTTGCTTGACGGTGGCTTAACAATTTTGTGTATCATGTACAGGTAGGTACCAAAGCCCCTTTGTCATGTAACGGTGATTAAAATTCCAGGCCACGGGGCGGTTGAAATCAAATTCTCGTCGCATTCAGTGACTGATGCACGGTGTGTTAGGAACGTGGACGGAGTAACAAATTCTGCATTGCCATTATAGGTACAAGTTTGTTATGAATCGTTTACCTGTATCGTAAATTCCAATCAATTTAATCCAGGAATCAGTTGCTATGAGCAATTTTATATCTCTTAACATATCGAATAAAACTAGCCCCTAGAACTAATTGTATATGCGAGCCTATTATAAGTTGTAGTAGTCCACTAGTAGTCAGTAAAGCTCAATTTCATTATAATGGGTCATGGGCCAGCGAATATAGTATTTATATTCGCTGTTCTTTAAATTCCCACGAAACCATTTTGCATACAAATCTTTTTTACGCACACTGCACATATGTATATATTTCATTTTACTTTTATGGCTGTAATGCTTAGCCTTGGAGTAATGTTGTATAAGTAAAATCCTTGTTTTACAACAGCTACTCATACGCCCTCCACGTGAAGAGCGACAGAACAAACCTTAAAAATACACTTAACATTCCTGACTACGGCTTCAAGTGCAGAAATAAGCGCACTTGAAACACGGCGCAAAATATTTTTTCCCGTTCGTTGAATAAAACAGGGTAAGCAGGTCTCCATTGTGTTACACAAGAGAATATGGTAACAATGGTGAAGCAGGTAGTGGGATGCGGGCTACAAGATGTTGCAACGCCATGTGTGATTTCTTACCACCCGGCGCGTCAGATGCTTTAAATCCATGATCGGAATTCGATATTAATTAGTGGCAGTTGAAAGCAAAAAGGATTTGTTTACCTTCTGCAAAAATGGGACAAAGTAAATTCTGAAAATAAATAAATCGTCAAAACGTCGTCATGGTTTAAGTTTTTTTTCTATTTTCTTATTCATCTTTTAGAAGTACTAAGTTGTTTATTTATCATGTTCGAAGTAAATAAATGATTGTTATTATTTATATGAACATCCTACATGTTCACCTAGTCTATGTGAATATCCTACGGAGGAAACATTTTCACTCCACGGCATATCCTTTAATTGTACGCCAGTAGGGCAGTTCGAATAAGACTCGTTAACTGCCAAACAACTTTTTTGCTTTTCAAGTTTCCCTTTATAAGGTATAATTTAGTTCAAAGCCAATTAATGCCTCCGTTATATGTGAACATCTGCTAGTGAAACTTTCAATAGAGAAAACTCGAACACTCCGATGTTATTACTGTGTCAATATTTATTTAGTTTTGCTTATCAACCAGTTTTGATAGCAGATAGTAAAAAACGTTAGGAACGAGTAGATACACAATCTTTTATGTATTATATCAATTTGTAGAGATTACTATGTAGGTATTTTTACTGTATATTAATTTTCTTTTATACCATGCATCACAGCCATGCCTACAGGCAAGACTCCCTTAGCACTCTAACCATTGTTATTATGATATAGCGTAGACATAAAAGACGGCGCATTTTAGCTATATGATACTGGCAGAGTGCGATGATTGCGATCGTCACATTGTAACTGTCAAACTACGTTGGTAGGGTAGCCCTCCCGAATTCCCTTACAGGCAATATCTGTATGTGTCCGGGGGATTGTGTGGTCTTTAAAATACAAACATTTTAAGAGTAAGGGTCCTTGAAGCTTACATTGCTTATGGGGCTGGTCTTTCTATCAAGAGTCTTGCAAATAATGCATGAATTATAAGTTTCTTTAGTCTCATCCCAACAAACAGGAGGGAAGATTAGATTGGACATCTATGATGCAGCTACAGAATTATTCATTACTAGAGAATGCCCGCGGCTTCGCCCGCGTGAATTTCGATTTTACACAAATCCCGAGGGAATCGTGGATTTCCGGTTCCCGTTCCCTTTTCCAACCTTTATACCTACTTTCAAGGAAGTTCGCTATAGTAATCTACCTATAGCTGTAGCTATAGATTTCGATTTTTTCAAAATCCCGTAATAATTTTTCGGGATCAAAAAAAAATAAGTCAGGGCATAATCTATCTCCATTCCAAATTTCAGCCAAATCGGTTCAGTAGTTGCGGCGTGATTGAGTAACAAACATCCAAACATCTAAACATCCACACTTTCACATTTATAATATTAAGTAGGACTAGATGATGCCCACGGCTTCGCCCGTGTGTATTTAGGTTTGTAAAAATCTCGTGGGAACTTTGATTTTCCAGAACAAAAAGTAGCCTATCTGTACTCTGTAGTAAGTAGTAACCCGTCCACAAAACGGAAAAATTCCGTGGGATCCTTACGATTTCGGAATGCAATTTCTTACAGCATCAGGGTTGAGGAGTTGGACATGTACCTACTCGAGGTCATTCAACAATGAAGTCTTTAATTGGTATCCCCAATATCAATTTAAATAACCGACAGTGCCTAAATCCCATTAGTTTTGGGGATCAGATCCCCTACAGCATCAGGATTGAGGAGTTGGAATCCAAATTTTTTGTAGGACAGTGTCGCAATGTTTCTCTATCGATTAAAAAAAAAATTACGCAAATCGGTTCAGAAATCTCGGAGATATCGGTGTACATAGGTAGAAAAACACAACTCCTCCTTTTTTGAAAGTCGGTTAAAAAAGTAGCCTATGTTACTCCCTGGTTAATTCTCTACTTGTATGTGAAAGTCCCGTCAAAATCGGTTCAGCCGTTCCAAAGATTAGCCCGTTCAAACAGACAGACAGACAGACAGACAGACAGACAGACAAAAATTTTAAAAACGTGTGATTCGGTTATAGTATCGTTCAAATAACCATATGAGCTTAATATGAGGTAGTTATTTCGATATTACAGACAGACACTTCAATTTTATTTATTACTAGACTAGACTAGACTAGATGATGCCCACGGCTTCGCCCGTGTGGATTTAGGTTTTTAAAAATCCCGTGGGAACTTTTGATTTTCCAGAACAAAAAGTAGCCTATCTGTAGTAACCCGTTACCAAAACGGAAAAATTCCGGGATCCCCACGATTTCGGAATGCAATTCCTTACAGCATCAGGGTTGAGGAGTTGTATATGTACCTACTCGAGTTCATTCAACGATAAAGTCTTTAATTGGTACCCCCAATATCAATTTAAATAACCGACAGTTCCTAAATCCCATTAGTTTTGGGGATCAGTTCCCCTACAGCATCAGGATTGAGGAGTTGGAATCCAAGTTTTTTGTAGGACAGTGTCTCAATGTTTCTCTATCGATTAAAAAAAAAATTACGCAAATCGGTTCAGAAATCTCGGAGATATCGGTGTACATAGGTAGAAAAACACAACTCTTCCTTTTTTGAAAGTCGGTTAAAAAGTAGCCTATGTTACTCCCTGGTTAATTCTCTACTTGTATGTGAAAGTCCCGTCAAAATCGGTTCAGCCGTTCCGAAGATTAGCCCGTTCAAACAGACAGACAGACAGACAGACAGACAAAAATTTTAAAAACGTGTGATTCGGTTATGGTATCGTTCAAATAACCATATGAGCTTAATATGAGGTAGTTATTTCGATATTACAGACAGACACTTCAATTTTATTTATTAGTATAGATGTTCTTAGTACTGTGAAGCTGAAGTGAAGCTGTGATAGCCTAGTGGTTAGGACGACCGACTTCTAATCGGAGGTCGTGGGTTCGATCCCGGGGCACGCACCTCTAACTTTTCGGAGTTATGTGCGTTTTAAGTATTTAAATATCACTTGCTTTAACGGTGAAGGAAAACATCGTGAGGAAACCTGCACGCCTGAGAGTTCTCCATAACATTCTCAAAGGTGTGTGAAGTCTGCCAATCCGCTTGGCCAGCGTGGTAGACTATGGCCAAAACCCTTCTCACTCTGAGAGGAGACCCGTGCTCTGTAGTGAGCCGGTAATGGGTTGATCATGATGATGATGATGATGATGATGATGTTCTTAGTACCACCTACCTTTGGTTTTTAAACCTATTCTTTTAATTTTTACTGTACTTTTTTTAAGGATAAAAGCATTCTCTGACACGCATTTATGATCAACAAGCGGATACCCGCGACTTCGTTCGCGTGAATATTGGTTTTACCGTGGGAATCGTTTTGTTTTTCCTAAGCTCCTTTGAGCTCATGCTTACCT
Source organism: Melanargia galathea (assembly GCA_920104075.1). Taxonomy (NCBI): domain Eukaryota; kingdom Metazoa; phylum Arthropoda; class Insecta; order Lepidoptera; family Nymphalidae; genus Melanargia; species Melanargia galathea. The sequence continues at coordinate 6,833,958 of OV049863.1, forward strand.
TGCTAAAAAACTGTTAAAAGTTCACTGGTGGATGTTTAGGTAGATCAAAATGTAAGCATCCGCTAGTGAAAGTTCCATCAAAATCGATCCAGCCTTTAAGAGATTAGCTTGTATTCTTTAAAGAATCTCCTTTCTAACAAAAAAAGAACGAATGAAATCGGACCACTCGTTAATGAATTACAGCTAAGTAGGTACACATTTCAACTTTCATCCCCTCTCCCAGGGTAACCGTACTGAATTTCGGTATAAAAAGTATCCTATATGTTACTCTGTAGTATGAACTTCAATCATGCCAAGTTTCATTTCAATCCATTCAGTAGTTTGCGTGATGCGCGCACAAACATACAGACAAACAGATAAACAGACAAAAATTACAAAAATAGCTTTTCTACGTTCTATTACTTATCCCTAACATCCCCAGTTATTATTTTGCAAAAATCTTTAATATACAGATACGGCAAGTCTACGATTTTATTATATGTATATAGAATAGATGATCATGAATTTATTAAGTGTGCGTGAGTTGTTTATGTATTTCGTCGTTTTCCGTCAGTGTACTTAAATTAACTGCGCACGTGGACCGCGGAGGGATCCCATTTGGCAGAAAATATTTCTCGCACATACATAAAACTTCGAATGGCCACTCTATTCATTCGATGCTTAGGTATTACTACAGAAAATATTGTTTTACAATTTGATTTTTGATTGTTTTCCTAATAAAGTAGGTATAAGCAGGTAAAGTTATCTCTGTAGAAAGTTATATCATATTGTTTTTCGATTTTTGGTGCCTACAATAATTTAAGATATACTTATTACAGTATAATATAATGACTAATAAGTTAAGTATTTTGTAAGTTCAATTTGAGTTCGGTATATATGGTTGTCATCGCAGGGGTGATCCGACACGCGTTGAAGCTATATTTAGGCCTCTCGAAGCAGCGTCCAGCGATGTGTAATGTGAATGAGGCATGGGCTAAGGCCAACTAAATCAATATTTAACTATCAATTTTCCGTTCACCTTTACTGGTATATAAGTATAAATGGCAATAAAAAGGTGGATGGATCTCAAATATTTAAAAAAAATTTTTGAAATTTTATTTCGTAGAGCCTACTAAGTGCTATTTATTATAGCTCTATAGACTTTTTCACAAAACTGATATATGTAGTAGATATCAATATTTTCAGGGGGAAAATATGTATTGTAAATTAAAATACTATATAATATAGCTTACACAAACTTTCTATCCAACAAACGATACAAAAACTGGTCACCAGCACGCACTAGGACACAAAATTCCACTACAACATAAAACAGTTCACGCTTCACTCAGTTCAACCGCAAAGAGTTCCTGCGCTTTGTTGACTAGTTAATGAGTCTCCACTGAAAAAAACTGTCACAAAACTAACAAAACTTTTTTAATGTAACATGGAGCAGCGAACGACGCGCGCGCGGCCCGGGCACGTAGCAACTGTTTACAAACGACACGCTACGCTCGCTGCACCCGTAGGGCTGCCAACTTTATTATAACACATTGTTGTAACTGCCCCAGGGAAAAAAACTACGCGGTTGATCACCAAGCCGCTGGTCTGACCAGGGGGTTACTCTGTAACTTACTGATCATCACTATTCACTACATGAAAGCCACCGACTCAGTTTTCTGCTTTACTGTGTGAAAAAAAAAAACATTTCATAGCAAACCTTCAATGGATAAAAATAATATGTCAAATACGCTCAGTGGCTTTCGTTTTTTAATATCCACTGAGTTAGAGAGTCAGGGGTCAGATCAAATCACACCTTATAGAGAGCCTACCCGCGCTGCGAGGGAATATAATTTACGAGTTAGCTAAATTAGACTGCATGTACTTTTAATAGAATTCGAACATCTGCGCAAAGTAGTTAGTAGCACAATTTAAAAATTTCATTACAAATTTTAAATTTTGTGAACACCGCTGAAACAACAGTAATAGGACCTTGCTGCCTTGATCAGTTTTCAACAAATAGCGATATATTATTACAAAATTTCAGGATATATTCCGGGTCAATGCAGATTGGACAACCCTAAGCACCCACCATCAGGCCACACTAATCTGTGCCTCCTGTGACAGGTGATACAAGTCAAAAATCACCATTTTACAGGAGAGCAAAAACAAGATTAAAAAAATTCTAGTTCGCGATCTAATTGAGCTAGGTTAAACTTGAGTGCTTTTTTTTGTAGATAAAAACATTCACTTTCACCGTGTATTTAAATTTTTGCGGTAAATATTATAGTTTTAAAGTAATTCTTGGAAAACCTGTGAGTTGTACCTTTTTTAATTTCTAATCGATGCTAAAATTACGTGATAAATGATACAAGTACAGTTAAATTACGTTACACCTATATATTGTCTTCGTGTAAATTGATATACATAAAGTAAAAATATCTAATAACTCATTAGAATATATTCCCAACCCAATGGTGCTCAAACAAAGGATAAATGTAATATCTCAAAGATGAGATTTTTTTACTTATCAGTCCCCTATTTTAACAATTTAGCTGAATTGTATCAGTTTGCTAAAATTTTGGTCTTCTTAAAAATGTGTTAAATAATACAACTCATGTTATACCCCTCACTAAAATGCATTTTTATGGTGCAAATAAATACAAGTTTTACAAAAATAAATCAACGTTTATGAAACTTCTTCTAAACCAATAATTCACTAATAAAATACTAGCTGATGCCCACAACTTCATTTCGGGTGTATTTTTAGAAGTATCTTATATCGATTTCCAGGATGTAAACTGCAAAAATATAAAGGTTTTTATCTTCAATATGATGGACTCCCACACAAAGATTTAACCCCTATTTCTACCCCTTCAAGCCTTTATTTCGCAACAAAAGATAACTTATGTTGGTCTCCAAAGTCTAATTTATCTCTGTTGCAAATTTCATCAAAATCGGTTTTGCGGTTTAGGCGTGAAAGCATAATATACAGATAGACAGAGTTACATTCGCATTTATAATATTAGTATGGATTAAGTCCTTACATATTATGAAACTGGCGTTTTATCGAACTGGCTACTATGATCTCATATATCTTGGCGTATTCCAAATTTAAATTTATTTCAAAAGTGGTTTATGTATTTGTTTTTTGAATCTAGTGATTCATTTGTTTTCGCTCAATTTGATTTTTCTTTGACATCGATCTGTTCAAAAAATGGAAAACTTATCGCATTTTTTACGAATACGAGTTCCACAGTGGCACCAGTACTGCAAAAACAATTCGAAGGATTAATGATGAGTATGGGGAAACCCTTACTGTAAAAGAAAGCATGGTACGATTTTTGTTCCAACGTTTTTGTTCTGGAAATTTTGACCTAAAAACAAACCCCGTGGACGGCTGGAAACCCTAGTTGACAATGAAGAATTAAAGATGATTGTGGTAGCGGATCTATCGCAAACTATGTTAGAGTTAGTGGCAGGCTTCGGTGTGAGTGATATAATAATATTAATTCACTTAAAACAAATTTGAAAAGTGAAAAACTCGAGAAATAGGTACCTACCGCATGAATTGAGTGGAGCACACTGACAAACACGCATTAAGTGCTGCGTTACATTACTCAATTGTCACAATAACGACGGAATTTTGAATCGTATTGTTATCAGTGATGAAAAATGGTGTACGACAGTCAGAAATGCTCATCACAGTGGTTGAATCCAAGAGAACTGGCGAAACCCAACTGGTGAAACTGTCCCAAACGAAAGTTGACTCAGAAAAAACTGCTGGTGTGTGTTTGGTGGACCAGTGCTGGTATCATACACTATGGCTTCCTAAGATCTGGCCAGACAATAAAGATAGATCAACAATTTCAAACCATGATGGAAACGTCAGCAGTTAAACAACCGAAACTGCTCATTTCTCTTGCCCAATGCTGTTAACTTAGACCAACGCTAGACCTCATACTTCATAACAGACAGTCGCTAAATTAAAGGTGCTGCGATTGAAATATCTCCAACACCCATCACTCTCCCCGGGAGTTTGCTTCAACAGTTTAGTACTTTTTTCGGAATTTAGTCAATTTCTTGCAAGGAAAACAATTCAATAACAAAGTCCTAATATTTAAACTCTGTAAAACTCATGATCGCGCTCCTAAATAAAGCATAGCAAAACAGATATTACTTCTTATCGGTTGAAACAGTAATCTTGAAGTGGTAGGCTATTGGTACTGTCTTTATTGTAATCGTAATAGCGTAAGCTTTACCTCGTTTCAAACAATCCATAGTCTTGTATTCATCATCCTTGAATTCATTTTATGTAAGAAAAACGGGGAATATTTTCTTTGGTATGCAAAACAGATCGAACATCACACCACATCAACTTTCCAATGCAAGAGTAAGAAATTGCTTGAAAACATGTTGAATCACAAGTCATTTAGATAACAGTACCTACCTAAACTTTGCTGTTTTGTTTGAAGCTGTACGCACTAGTTAGTACCAATCTCTTTGCAAGTGAATAACCATACTCATGTGCTTCTTCTTACGCTCAATTAACGCATGGTTGGTGTCAATCTCCATAAGAGTATGACTTGACGATTTCACTTGTATCATTTAGCACGTCTCCTTCTTCATACATTTTTTCTAGATTTGGTTTGAGTTTTAGATACAATTCAATTTATATTCGTTTACACAGATAATGTTGATTTGTGCACAATGATACAAGTCGAGATGTATCACTGATCACAAATTAGGCATAAATTTAGATTGTGATTATTAGGTATATGTATAATTGTACCCTAATCAGTTTTGAAAAAAATCTGTTCAAAGTGATATAACTCTAATTATATCAATATTCACGATAAATATACTAAAAATAAAATGTGAATTTAATATAATTGCACTTATACCACGAAGCACGAAAAATAATGCATGCAGAAAATTACTTATTGAGGTTACAACTTGAAATATATCTATATGCACGATATTTTTGCAAAAATGCTGCCACTTATATCACTTTGCACAAAATTATCTCCGAAACTATAATAGTTAGAAGAACGTGGGTTAGACCAAAAAAAAGCTAATTTTTTTCTGATCATTTCTATGTAAAAATCTCAAAAAGGGTACAACTCGACTTAGATCACTCATCACAGGAGGCACAGTCCATCAATGTTTTTTATCACAATGGGCATAAAGTCTACTTTGCAGCAACTAAATATCTTATGTAGTAGGTACAATATACAATGCGTTCATAGAAAAAACGGGCACGTAAAGATAAGAATTATCATATCGCTGTCCCGAGCTTACTGGTATCGTTGATGCAATACTATTGGGAACCTACATATTATATGTGCAATAGGTATCAACTTACTGAAGTTCCGTTTGTTGATTCTTCTTTTGACGGAGAGGAAAACCACAGAGATATCTCAAGAGAATCTTCGGCAAAAGCCGGGAGAAATGCAGAACCACTTAAAATCCATCTAGGTATTTTACTGTCACAAAAATTTAGTTCAGTACAAAATTACCAGTGATTTATACGAACATTGTACCTACACAGGTAAACTGCGTGTATTTAATTAACTTATTTCGTGTTAATTACTGTCTATTTGCTTTTTAAGCTTAATTATAATTCACTGATTAGTTACTTAGGTATAGGTACAATGGATCACAAACGACAAAAATAATTTTTGATTTTTAATTAATGACGTAGGTGTGAATATTTACTTTTGAATAAAATGGGATAGGATCTTGTTGTAAATATTCAAAACAAGCATGTTTAAATTTATAACTTCAAAATAGTTATCGGTACCTATATGTAGGTATACCGTATAATATTTTTTTTGCGCATGTTAAATAACTAGATACTGCCTCCGCAATTTAAAATCCGGTACGGTGTTTAATTCTCGCTTCACTAAATCTTAAAACTTCCATAACTAATTTTAAAGATACATAACAACTTTGGTGAAAAAAGTTAAATGTAATAGAGTAGAAAGAAAGCAATTTTATTTTTATTGAACAGTTTAGGTTTACAGAAAAACTTAGATCAGGTCATGACCAGAGTCTGTGAGACATTTTGATGTGGCTTTTGATTATACATACTTCCTACCGTGTGGTGTGTAAGTACCTGGTTCCGAGCCTCAATCATAGCCTAAAAATTAAGTTAAACAATTTCAATTTACCCCAGTACCTATCAATCGGTAAGTTCTACATAATTATCATTCGCGTTAAACTTAAAAGTTTTTATGTTAGAGCTTTTTCAGAATGTTATTCGATTTTTCACCTATACCTACATAGTAAGTTCACTGTATTATCACTACAAATGATAACTTATGTAAAGTGTGTGCAATCATTGAGCAATGGAGATAACGTTTATGATATGCAAGCGTGGCAGCTGTTGTCGCATTATACTTTATTTTTCTATGAAGTTTTCTATGTTAGAAAGTTTTAAATAATCAAGTAAGTCGAAGATGAGAACTTTTGACCATACAATAGGTTAATCAGATAAGTCAACTGTCTCACACTACAATCTAAATATACTTAGAAGGTATAAAAGGAAAAAGTGACTGACTGACGATGATCAACGCACAGCTCAATCCATTAGACGGATGACGGACGCATAGCTATTATATCGTAGGCATCGGCTAGAAATGGAATTTTTGAAAATTCAATCCCTAAAGGGGGTAAAATCGAACGTAACGCGATCAAAGCCGCGGGCAAAAGCTTAGTGTATGGAATATACATAGATATTATGTTAATAGCTTTTAAAAAGCTTTGAAATGTAAATATTTCAAAATAAACGAGGGATATCATACTTCAAAGGGCTCTAAGTATAGTCCACAATACCAGGTAAAAATAGTCGTCAGTACCTACACAGTATTGCAGTTGGTAGTAGTAATCCAAAGGTGGTGCAGAAAGACTGCTTACGTCCGAGATTTATTACGGCACGCGCCGGAAGAGTAGGAATAAACACAGCTATAATAGTTAACATAGTAAACGATGTCGTTAGATCTAAAACTAAACTTATAAACATTTTTTGAGCACAAAAGTACATCTGGTTAAGCTTTTTGTAGGTGTGTTACTGCGTTAATTTTTCATCATTACCTAAGTTATCTAAATAAGTACGTACCTATATTAAACATAACGTACTTAAAGCTTTCACCAAAAAAATATAATTATATAACATGAAAATGAATACTAAATAACAAACATTCGAATGCTGGTTATTAGTTGGGCTGTTATTACGAAAAATGGATAGATAGGTATATTGATCATTTGAGAAAAGCATCATGCAATATTACGAAAAGTAAAGCAGTTGTGAATGAAATGTTAGTGTCAAGCTTGGCTATGATATTATGACTTATGACTAACCACGCACGTGGGCTTGCCAGAGATAAAGATACTCGTTCGTGATACATGACACTGGCTAACATACACACAAATAGGTATATTCTTAGCAGAGCGATAAGCGAGCTCTTTCAGTATTGCGGTACAGTCAGAACTAAGAAAGTCTTTTCGTATTTTGTATGTAATATGTATGAAGTTGTAATCTAATCTCTTGGGTTGAACTGTTTGTATCTGGCTGGTTATGATAACAGGTAACGTAAAGGTGTTTGAAGGAAAAAGTAAAAAAACTCGGCGATTCTTCAATTATTTTTCTCTTCAAAAAATCTAAGACAGACATTCAAACTTGTAGCTTTTTGTTACAAAAAAGCGAACATGCAACATAAGCGGCAAAAAAAATATATGTTATAAAAAAGAAATTATATATGAAATACTAAGAAACTTTTTCCCTACCTGTTATTACCAGCGGTACTTAGGAGTATCTAATTAGTTCGCATTAATACCTAGGTTATTCTAGTACTTCATGTCTTCGATGTCATGAAAATCGATGAGTATAAAGGAGTTATATAATTATGAGACACAAAGGCACTACCTCCACCCATTTCGACGACCTCACTGGCGCAGTGGTGAGCGCTGTGGTCTTATAAGTGGGAGGTCCTGGGTTCGATTCCCGGCAGGGGCAATTTGAGATTTTATAATTTCTAAATTGTCTCTGGCCTGGTCTGGTGGGAGGCTTAAGCCGTGGCTGGTTACCACCCTACCGGCAAAGCCGTGCCGCCAAGCGATTTAGCGTTCCGGTACGATGCCGTGTAGAAACCGATCAGGGGTATGCATACCTCTTCCAAGTTAGCCCGCTTCCATCTTAGACTGCATCATCACTTACCATCAGGTGAGATTGCAGTCAAGGGTTAACTTGTAGTTGAATTAAAAAAAAAATACCTAATAGTTAAATTAATACATTCGCTTGATTTACATCGCTCCTGTATTATTCAAGACACATCCATAATCTAAGGTGGTAATTAAATTTGAAGATGCAAGGGAACTATGCCCACACGGACTCACGCCCATGCATTAAACGCGTTTGTCTTTTTAAGTAGGTAGGCAGTGAACTGACAAAATAAAAATGCAGTTTCATTTTCTCCGACAGAAAGTAACTCTGCCTACATACGCTTACGACTTACGTAAGCACTCCTATAAACTGTTTTTGTTTATGTCCTCTATAGAGTAGTTCAAAACATTCATGCCTTTATAAGTAAAATCACAATAGATTTTACATACCTAGTTAGAAAAGTAACAAGTATAAATTACAAATTTAAAAAACCCCCGACACTCGTCATTTTGTGGCAGCGGCCATCTTGGATTTGCAATAGTGCTATTCTATTAGTCAAGCCCTTTCATTTGATACCCATATTAAGGGAGTTGTGAAAAAATATGTAATCCGCCATTTTGTAGCGGCGGCCATCTTGGACCGATTTTCATCAAACATAGCTAAGAACACTCTCGACTAATTCACCTTTCAAACAAAAAAAACCGCATTCAAATCGGTCCATCCGTTTGAGCGCCACAGGGGAACAGACAGACACACACACACACACACACATACACACACACACACACACACACACACACACACAGACACGTCAAACTTATAACACCCCGTCGTTTTTGCGTCGGGGGTTAAAAATAGGAAGTAGGAACTTTAATTAGTTTAATTTAGTTCATTTTTAACCCCCGACGCAAAAACGACGGGGTGTTATAAGTTTGACGTGTCTGTGTGTGTGTGTGTGTGTGTGTGTGTGTGTGTGTGTGTGTGTGTGTGTGTCTGTCTGTTCCCCTGTGGCGCTCAAACGGGTGGACCGATTTGAATGCGGTTTTTTTTGTTTGAAAGGTGAATTAGTCGAGAGTGTTCTTAGCTATGTTTGATGAAAATCGGTCCAAGATGGCCGCCGCTACAAAATGGCGGATGATATATTTTTTCACAACTCCCTTGATATGGGTATCAAATGAAAGGGCTTGACTAGTAAAATAGCACTATTGCAAATTCAAGATGGCCGCCGCCACTAAATGGTTTTTTAAATTTTCAATTTACACTTGTAGTAATACGATGTAACGAAACCTTACTCTCACTTTATTCTAATACATAAATTGTGTGTTTGTATTTGTTGTATTTTACTTTTCTTATTTTTTAACCCCCGACGCAAAAACGACGGGGTGTTATAAGTTTGACGTGTCTGTGTGTGTGTGTGTGTCTGTCTGTCTGTTCCCCTGTCGCGCTCAAACGGGTGGACCAATTTGAATGCGGTTTTTTTTGTTTACAAAATGGCGGATTACATATTTTTTCACAACTCACTTAATATGGGTATCAAATGAAAGGGCTTGACTAGTAGAATAGCACTATTACAAATCCAAGATGGCCGCTGCCACAAAATGGCGAATGTCGGGGGTTTTTTAAATTTTAAATTTATACTTGTTTTATAAAATAAATTACTTAGATAGTATGTGACTTTCATTTTATTTGTTACTAGCGGTCCGCCCCGGCTTCGCCCGTGGTACATAATATATAGCCTATAGCACTCAAGGATCACTTATATATCCAACGGTGAAAGAATTTTTGACATCGGTCCAGTAGTTCTTGAGATTAGCGCGTTCAAACAAACAAACTCTTCCGCTTTATTATATTAGTATAGATTCAGAACAATCCGTAATCCGTAAATTAAACTGCCCAAAATCTAAACACTACTTCTTAAACACAAGTTGTAGACCACACAGAAATCAATCTGTATATCAAAAACGTACTACTTTATTTTGGTACGCGGAAATCGTAACTGAGTAGTAACTTTCAATAACACCTCATTCGAATTGCCTCTTTGATACTTACGTAACATCGGAACCATGTTTTTAAACTCGTTCCATTTTGAAAGCGTTAAAATGAAACATCTGCAATGCCGTTAAATGCACGAATATATTTTGGTAACCATTTTTTGGCACGGACCTTTTCGAATCAGGCCAAATCCACAAGGAACTAACGTTTTGTTATTAGAACAGACACACGTTCCATTTCTACTTCCTAGCGACGTTAAAAAAAGTGAAGAGAGTTAAACTATCATTTTTTCGTTTAGACTATAAGTAGTTCCAATTAAATAAAGTTAAATATACATTTTATTTATTTAATAAACAGGCGCTATTTATTAAAATATCTACCTACTAACTTCTTCGAATAGGTACTTATCTACCTCACCACATTAATTCATGAGGAAATGTGCCAGAGTTAACTAGTACCTAATTGCTATAATTGTATAATTATTTTGTTTACATTTTATGCTTTTCCTAATCCGTTAATTACCTTCACGTTGCTCAGTAGCACGTTGTTTACCACAAAAAGTAAATAATATTATGGATATAATTTGGGGTGTCTACTAATTGATTGTTTAACACCCAAGGGCTTGACGTATCGGCAGACAAAAAATTCTCGGAACGGCGGAGGCGTCGAAATCAAAATAACTCCATAAACAAACATCATGTTCACGCATACAGAACGGACTAAGGGTTGGCAATCTTCAATTTCTCAGTATAGAAATTATGTTTATTCGAACTTCAGTCTCTGTTTGCTATGTATTTACCGAGCTGTAAGCACAACGGCGCAACCCGCCGTGCGCCGTCGTCGGTACAAACTCCGTTGTTCTATCGCGTCAGATGAGAAGATTACGCGATAGAAAGAGGGTTATGTATAAGGCCGGCCTCACACAGCCGGAATGAACGCCGGAATTCAGAATCTGATTTCAGAAAGCCCAGAAATGCATACAATTTCACTGTTCCCCACACACATTCTGATTTTTTCAGATTCTTAATTTTTCAGATAGATCTGACAAAAAGTGTCTCAGCCCGGGCTGTGTGAGAATCATTCCGGCTGTGTGAGGCCGGCCTAAAGGTCAGGCACGTCTCGCTGTGCGAGCTAAACTGCACTTTACTGTGTCGAAGCAAATGTCGCATTTTATTAAAATATCTGTTTGGAGTGTATTTTCTGAGTGCTTATCACTAGAATATCTAATGTAGAGCTGAGAAATAAACAAAGTTATATTTGAAAACAATATTGTAAGAATATTATGCGCCTAATAATAACTGGATAATAATAATAATAATACTAGACTATAACAAACAACAACAATATAGTAAACAGTTAATTCCTACACAAGTGAATCACGGAAATATTAGAATCTAGCCTTGGCCTCAAAAGTCAAAACTGTTTCGAACGCTTTTTGTTCGTTTTGAAAAGTTTTACGAGTACTTCTTTGTGCGTAGATAATCCAATTTGCGATTTTCGACATTACACTAGCTGATGCGTTTTAATCTTTTGGATTGGTTTACAAAAATCTCGTGGGAATTTTTTGATTTTCCGAGATAAAAAGAAAAAAAGTATCTATGTCTGTCTCAAGAAGCCAAACTGCCTTTGTGCTAATTTCGTCAAGATCGGTTCAGCAGTTGAGCCGTGAAAAGGTAACAGACAGATTCTTTCGCACTTAGGTAACTTAATATTAGTGTCCTACTATAATAACAGTAGCCGCAATGGCGGCTACTAATGCCTTCAATCGAAAGAACGGATAAGATCGCGGATAAGATGAGCGGAAGAAGCGGAGTGCCAATTAGAGTTTACCTTTTATTTTTATTTTTTGTAAGTGATAGTAGACAACCCTGCGTCAAACGGATGCACCGTCGTCCGTAACGGTGCACGATCCACAGCATCCACACTAACACCGACATCCGGTGACCACCGTACTGACTACTGACTACTGACATGGACGGTCAACGATATGCGACCCATACATTTGGCTAGCTCTCATTCATATTGCACAAATAAGTAACTACCTTCTTTGCGCAGATGCATCATTTTCGGAAAACTATTGTATAGTTCGTTCGGTAACTTAGAGTCGGTACAGACACAGGTGCTCTTAGTATTCTGCTTTTATTTTTAATACTTTTTTTCTGTTTGTAATTTTTTTTTTCTATTCTAACAGAATCTCCGAATAGTCTGCCAATCCGCACTTGGCCAGCGTGGTAGACTATGGTTAAAATCCTTCTCATTTTGAGAGAAGACCCGTGTTCATGAGAATATTATATTTTATGTTTATGGTTATATTGTAATAAAATACGAATATAAAAAAATATGAAAAGGAAAGAGATTTTTAATGAAAAAATATGAGTAGGTATAAAACGCCAAAACCCCTTGTGCCTGTACACTCCGCGAGGCATGCTTTGAAGTCACGGCGGTGTCTTTGGTAAAACATCGCGCGGCGGAGGCGGCTAGACACAAAAGGCGACCGTAAGAAAACGAACAGACTATACATTCTCTATTTCATTATTTTGTCCTTTCCCTTCCAATAATTTTTGCAAGAACATTTAAATATAAGTTGTCTGCTTGTGACTTTTATTGGAAAAGTTCAAGATACTGTAAAAAATACATTTAATTTAAAACATATTTTTGTCAAAGGTCATAAATAGCTCTACGCTTGCTCTACAAGACTACAAATACTAATTCTAGATTATGATAAGTATAGCATATTTGAGTTAATCTAGTATAGGTACCTATATTATCTTTTTAAAGAAGACGATGTTCGTCTAGGTAGGCTATTTGTATCCCGGAAAATATGTCAGTCCCAGAGAAACCAGAAAAATCAAACTCCACACGGACGAAGTCGTGGACATCAGCTAGTAATTAGTAACATCTAAACTGGCCGAAATGCCCAAAGAAACGAAAATCTATGAGATAGATATGTATCACAGTGAATGAGAATTTACAGAGTTTTCATGTAATTTAACGCTACGGAATTTAAAGGTTTACCATATAAAGCGCTACATTGTCTTAATTTATGGATACACCTTTGTTTTCGAAAGCGTAACCATCTGCATCGTGAGGAATCTTTTACGCTAAATACCTACTTACCCCGTTTCTTAAATTAGAGACCGAGTAACAGCAGCCACTTACCTGTAATGAAACAAAAAATAATGTTATCTAACATAATAATATTATCTATTGACCGAATATTATCAAATATACATAGGTAATTATGTCCTATTTTAATTACGTTAAAAAACTTATTGCTAGTTAAATAATAAAATCAATTACTATACAAATTATGTCGTGTGGAATGGTGCCAAGACTACTGGCTGCATTTCCGCGCTTAACAGCCAGGCTGATCTTTGCACAACAACTGAGCCACTCCTACACCAGATGAGGCAATTAACCGCGGGCAATTATTAATTAAAGCGCCCGTAAGAAATTTTAAGCAGTGACTCCAATACCCCAGGGAGTCCACGGTAAACGAAAACAATTTTATGTAACTCTCGAAAAGAGAAGCATACTTGCGCCGCTTACCGGATTCAGCCATTCCGGCTGCGGCTCCCGTTCTTGAAGCTGTCTCCCTGATATGTCATATGACACGGGGCCAATATGTTAACACACTTTGGATCCCATACGTTGCTATTTCAAAATTAAGTTTGCTGCCTAAAAGTAGGTAACTTAACACAATTATTGTAATAAATAAGAACTAGAAATATTGTTTAGGTGAAATAAGCGTAAAGTATAGTCGACCACTCGGAAATTACTACCTTTAGCCTTCAGGATATAAAAGATCTATTTTCACTTAGTAAATGACAATGCAAACTTTAGCAAGTAAAGCCATTGTGTAGGTGGATAAAGGGCGTATTTTTAAATAGAAGAATGAATTTGTTGACTCGTACTGGTAGTACACCAGTCAGGAGTGATCCAACCTCCACACAGTGTGAGTCAGTGACTCATTCACTAATGAACACTTCGCTGAATCATTGTTTTCATCGGCATAATGAAAGGATCTATATTAGCATCGAGATGTGTGTAGGACGAGAGAGCATCGTGGGACAAGGTTAATCACGGTTAATCGCTTAACCTTCAATTAATATTCTCAAGTTGTAATACAGAAAAAGTTGCAGGCGCTTCCAGCTTTTAAAATTACTTCTCAGAGCTTAGCAGATAAAAACTTCGAAGTATTTTGTAATGATCGCCTTCCGAACGCACGGATAACTAGTTTTTTGATGGAACTTGCACCGTGCACGCGCTCTCTCCAGCATCCTTAGCTGGTTCCAGTTTCTGTGAGCGATCGGCGGATCTTGAACATTATTATGCTTTTCGTCCAATCCATATTGCCATAATATCGCAGACATATCGGTTACGAGTGTTACGACTGACTTGCATCCGATCGGTTTGTGATAAAATACACAAACAAACACTCTACTACGAGTATCTGGTGTGTAAATTAACCATGATGTTAGTACTGTTCCTACTGTTCCAAGTAAAATAAATGATTTAAATTTTAATCCGCCGCAATCTCATTTACGAAGAACATTAGAACGCCAAGGCCGAAAGTATAGTTGATAAAAAGTCTCTTAGAAGGCGGATGCAATGAATTGGACCAATTGGTATTAAGGTCAGGATTTGATTATTGTCATTGACAATTTGTTTGTTTGGAGACTTTGTGTTAGTGATAACATTTATGATGACCTAAGTGATAACCTAATATTTAAGGTAAGTTTTTCGTAATTATTATGTCAAGCAGTGAAACGCAGATGACAAGATGGTCTCAAGAGAATAACCAGAAACTGGATGAAATCGGAGCGGACTGAAACTGGAACGAGCCAGCAGGAAATTTCTGGAGGACTTCGATAGCACCTGAAAGTTTTAAAAATTGTTCTTCTGCGGTACATGTCAATAAATAGACCTTATTGAAAAATCCTGTAAGTAACGATGTAACTAAACAGTTTTTTATGAGAAAAAACCTTGGATGAATTGAGTTGCTCTAATAGTTCTAACTTTTAGGTCCATTAGTGAGATGGTGAATAAAAAGTGTACCCAGCTGAGTTTACTGTACGTGGGCTAGTTTCTGAATCCAAGTTTGACTAGGGCTTGTGACTTTAGATTGAAGTAGGTTTGAAGTTGTCGTAAGTTCTTCTCACGACTCACCATTCTTCAAACATATTATGCAATTGTAAAATTGACATTCAAAACGTGTACCTACTGTCAATACAATAACTTTATTTCGATTTGATTTTTAAACCAGCAAGGTCGCAGGCGCATTGCCACCATGATCATCGAGTATGACAGTTTTCATAATTCTGATGTACATACTTATTTTTCTAACTATGTAATACAATTTGACATTATTCGAATTCACTTAAAGGCCGACCAAAACTGAGCCTATATTTAAAAGTACAGGGTTGTCGACCCATTTCACTAGACTTTTTACCACACAAACTCATACTGCCAATTACATAATAGATTATTATTATTTTTGCATTATCTTATTGCATGAAAACGTGAATTGCTTAGACTCAATTCCAGTTCTCATTTAAACTCAATTCGCAAAATTCTCATTTAACTATAGGAATAGAATTAATAAAAAATAACGTAGTAGGTAGATAATGTTTATACACTTGTTTAAACATCCTAGCATTAACACTAACATTACACATTAACATTTTTATATTCACTTCAAGACAGAAGTCTTCTTCAGGGTCTTTGGACAGCCCTACTATAAGTGGGTCAAACCTGTAAAACATTTGTCTTTGCGGTGTGGTAGGTAAAGACATTTGTTCCGCCTGGAGGTACGCGGAACGACACCCTGTTTACACGACAAGACATACGAAAACCAACCATTCCTATTTCCTATTCACGACGGGAGTTATAGTGTTTTGCAATACACATTTCCTAATAAGCATTAAGCACATCTAAAACAATCCAACATTTACATGAAATCCACGGTTTACAAGACGAAGATCCAATAACTGAGTACAAGTTTATTTAGCAACTTTATTTATAGTCATGCATATTTATAAACGAGTATTGCAATACAAAGTTACTTAACACCTGCCATTTATCATGCATTAGGAGGAAATCTTCAAGGACAACTTCACTATGATGTTTTCGGTGGCATCGTTCTCTGCCTGAACTTCCGCGATGTAATTACATAACTTTAGCTGAAGGAAACTTGAAACAGACTTGATTTAGATTCTACATTTTTACTGACTCATTTTTTTCCTTCATTATTTTTCCCATTATACTTTTGCATCACATTGTACCATCATTTCATCCCTCTTTGCCGTTTAGTACCAAGCCATCTGTTGCCAAAGAAATAAATCAGGTACATGGAAAGCGTTCTCCATCTTTTAATTAATATGGATACCTGTTGTGGATCATGTAGTTAGTTTAGATAGCAATAAACACCTTGAACAATTTTTCATATTTTATTGTAAAGCATACTTCATTGATGATGATCATCATAATTTTAAAAACAACAGTATTACAGTTAGACTTTTCGTAATTTTTCAGATTTTCTTCTAGCCTAGAAGTTCTAGGTCATAGAAAACGGAAACCTCTAACCACTCTAACTGCAGACATTGATGGTCGGTTTATCTCAAGTCTCAAATCGACGTCGATCATTTTGGCCTCAGTTTCTGTCATGGATGAAGCAATGATTATTATTTGTGTTAAAAGAATTTCAATAAATAAAATGAAAGTTAATAATTTGAAGATTTTGCCTTACTATAATATTATTATAGACACGTTAATAGCGACTGATCTATCTATCTATACATATAATAAAATCGTAGAATTGCCGTATCTGTACATTGAAGAGTTTTGCAAAATAATAACTGGGGGATGTTAGGGATAAGTAATAGAACGTAAAAAAGCTATTTTTGAAATTTTTGTCTGTTTGTCTGTTTATGTTTGTCTGTTTGTCTGTATGTTTGTGCGCGCATCACGTAAAAACTACTGAATGGATTGAAATGAAACTCGGCGTGATTTAAGTTCATACTACGGAGTAACATATAGGATACTTTTTATCCCGAAATTCAGCACGGTTCCCTTGGGAGAGGGGATGAAAGTCAAAATGTGTACTTAGCTGTAATTCGTTAACGGGTGGTCCGATTTCATTCATTCTTTTTTTGTTAGAAAGGAAATACTTTAAAGATTACTGGCTAATCTCTGAAAGGCTGGAACGATTTTGATGGGACTTTCACTGGCCGATGTTTACATTTTGATCTACCTAAACATCCGCCAGTGAACTTTTGACAGGTTTTAGCAAGGTATGAGCTCAAAGGAGCTTAGGAAAAACAAAATGATTCCCACTGGATTCTTAAAATCAATATCCACGCGAACGAAGTCGCGGGTTTCCGCTTGTTATTATTATAGCAAAACCATTATATACTTGGCTCTCCCATGGTCTGCGGGACGCGGGACGGGAAGAAATTCTCATTGATAAATTAATAATCAATGGATGTGCTCGTACTATAATGTATGACAAGCATTTTTGGCGCGGCTTTGCGCCACTGTGAGTGTGTGTGTGTATGTATTGCTACTGTAAGGACATGACACTAAATTAGGGAAAAAGAAATGTTATAATTATAATAATTTTAATTATCATAATTATTCTATTATTTGTGTAATCGCAATTTAGTCTTTCATCTTGATCTCTTTAAGTTTGCTCAATACTTTTCTATAGTTAGTACTATACATTTAAAGTTAAGTAGGTACGTTTCAGGATATGGAAAAAAGATTTTCCATAACCAAGAAAGAAGAAGATACGTTATTAAATATAATTTATACCCCATTTTTTAAATTTTATACATATTATACTCATAATAAAATAATTTATTTAATACATCTACTAAATACAAGTAAAGTTCGTGAACTAAAACCCGACTACGCTTAATAATTTAATAATAATTTAGTGGGCAAAAGCGCGGGGCAAGCACTAGTGGTGCCATCTGTTATTCCTATCCGAAACTAATTTTACAAGTATAAATTAAAAATTAAAAAAACCCCCGACATTCGCCATTTTGTGGCGGCAGCCATCTTGGATTTGTATAATGCTATTCTACTAGTCAAGCCCTTTCATTTGATACCCATATTAAGGGAGTTGTGAAAAAATATGTATGCCACCATTTTGTAGCGGCGGCCATCTTGGATCGATTTTCATCAAACATAGCTAACAACACTCTCGATTAATTCACCTTTCAAACAAAAAAAACCGCATTCAAATCAGTTCACCCGTTTGAGCTGAGTGCTACAGGGGAACAGACAGACAGACAGACAGACAGACACACACACACACACACACACACACACACACACACACACACACACACACACAGACACGTCAAACTTATAACACCCCGTCGTTTTTGCGTCGGGGGTTAAAAATCTAGAAAGCCGCGCAAAGCTGACTTCTCCATTTATTTCGTAAATAAAATGTAGCCTATGTCACCCTGATCATAACAACGAATCAATAGACACCTCATTCATCAAAATGGGTCCAGCAGTTTAGGTGCTACATTAGTATACACAGAATCTCATACAAAAATCGGCCACAAGCATACATACATACATATATAAATTATATATACGTAAATACATAGACTGCTAAAATCATAACCCTTCCTTTTGGCTTTGCCGTAGTCGGGTAAAAAAAAACCAGACGTTTAGATTAGTACGGCATGGAGATGTTAGGAGATGGAATAAAACAAAGATAATAAAACAATTAGAATTGATAGGTTTATTATTCACATCTCGAATAAGAGTGATCTAACAAGACGTGTTCTTGTATATCTTAAAATTTCAATGCATTGCTGTCAGATGATGTGTCACTATCGCTATCAATAACAGCTATATTATAATTCACTAATTCATCGTCGTCATTCTGCAATCTCTCAACGTGAACTTACAATGTGATTTCACGTAGCCTCCGTTACAGCTTGAAAAGCATCTTGCACCAGATTTAATATTTTTGTTTCGAAACGCCAACGAAATAATTTAAAATGTTGTCTTGAAATTATTGGTCCACATTATAGTTTTTTTTATAATAATTGAGAGGCCGTTTTAACCAATATCTGACGATGCGTGATGGCTTCAATGGGTATGGAAATTTTTCACATGAAGCTGACAACACTTACTTGACACAGTCGTCAGCCTCATATTTATTATTATGATATTTATTTTAGAGATATTTGTTGTTTTCCCTCACATTCTTGAGCATAAAACGAACGTACTACCATAACAATTTTTCTAGCACTACTTTTTATCACAATAAAGATGATTACTGCTATGTATTTCACAAAATTTTCGTAACGATGTAAACAATGAACTTTGAAGTTTCAAAGTGACTTTTCAATATGACAGATTTCGACTGCCCTAGTGATAAACAAAGTAACTGACATTTTTTGTGAAATTGACTTTTTTGCATTAACAAAAGTTTTATGTCGAGTAGTTTTTTACCACAGTGTCCACAGTTTAATATTTCAAATAACTTGAACCGTTTACTGAAATTTGAATTGCCCAAACAAATAACTGCACACACTAACCCGGAATATAAATGCAAAAACCAAGTAATTAACAAGCACAACACAAAAACAAAGTAATTTGATGTTGATCACTTTGTTTTTGTATTTAAAATGCAGTTGCTTGATTTTTCGTTTCGTGGAACGATCCCAGGTAAAACTTGTCTATGTTTGAGATCACCTTTACTTTCTTTATGTTTAATGTTAACAAATTAAACACTCTGTCATCTGTCAGTTTTGCTGCACGCTTGTGTCAAAAGTTTTCAAACGGTTGACGAAAACATAGATCAAACATAGAAACTGGAATTTAGGGTATTACTTTATGTACTTATAAATAATCGTTTTAATTGTTACCGGCTACTTACTATTTTAAAATATTTCTACTGAAGATAGGTGCAGAATTTTAGATACCTACGTACATAATTAACTAATAGGGACATTACTTTACAGGAATATAACTAAAAATAGACACAGTACTGTAAATTATAACTTTACAAGATCAACATAGTTGATTGATGACCACGACTCCGTCCGCGTGTATTTAGGTTTTTGAAATTCTAGTTTAAGCTCTGTAATTTACCAGGATAAAAAAGTAGCTTATGTCATTCTCAAAAATACAACTTATCTGTATACCTCGTTAAGATCAGCTGAACAGAATAGACAGACATACTTTCGCATTTATAATATTAGTAGGTAAGTATAGATTCTTGAGTTGTTGTAATAAGCTCTAACTTACCGTCTCTAAGTTAACTAAGTTGGATATGCTTTGTCCGTCTGACTGTCACAGCCTTATAACTTCTGATTTAATTAAAAGAATTACTTCAAATTCACCGATAACATGTAGAATAACATGTAGAATAACGGCCTAATGCCGGTGGTGGGTCCATATTGGCTCACATAAAATTCCAAATCCTATTCGTTGTCTTACTACCGTTCTGTGGTCATAATAAATAATAATCGTTCTTCATAATTTTGTTTTTCATAATTTTTTATTCATACATTTTTTATCCCTACCAACGGATCTCATAACCGTTAGTGATCATATTTAGAAATATTTTCGGACATCCGATGATAGGAGTTGAAATATGTAAGACAATGCGCTCCCGCCGGTGATTACATAAAAAATAATAAAAATAGTTATTTGAGTTATTTGGGAGAGGCAATATTTTTTTATTCACAATATCACAATCACAATATCACACACACACACGCACACGCACACACACATTTGAACATTAATTTTTGGGGTAACTATTTGTATCTGAATAACAAAGTAAACTCTTTGTAATAAATTGAAAAATATTTTTGGAAGAAATTGACTTGACTTAACATCTTTTTAAAGATAAATAAGTAGGTATTTTGTAGAAAGGTTGCCTTTAAATAAGAGTTTTCAATGTTTATGCTTGTCCTGTAAAATTATTCTGAATGTAGTTACTTTGTTTATCACTAGGGCAGCCGATTTATCAATGAATAATGGACGTAGTTCAGCAAAAGGGATTCAACCCACACAACTTGTCATACAAATATATACCTAAATATTGCTGAATTAAAATTAACTTTGCTATGATGAGTCGTGTGAGTTGAATCCTTTTTGCTGAACTACGTCAATTTATCAATGAACTTATGAATGAACACATCTTCCCCTCGTACTCCACCAACCCCCGCAGAAGGGCCAACTATATCGCGGTCGGATTATAAGGTCTATAGATTGTAATTCGATTCACTAATTTTCAAAAAATATAATTTTCTTTCATCTTTTGCATTATTTGGATTTCTCGTGCACGATTATTGTTATTTATTTTTAACAATGCTTTGAAAATCACAATGATAATTTTTGATGATTTTTCATAATGTTTACTATTGTGCGAGCTGAGAGCGGAAATCTTTAGTAGCTGTTGTGCAAATGCAGTAATTAGCGGATTTACGTAAAACCATGGAAACCATGTCGTGGGAGGCGCATTGTATAGAACTATAGAATGCGTAGACAAACTAGGTAGGTACAGCCAGCATTGAAAATAATACAACAATACCGATTTTACTTACTGATATCTAATAATAAATGAAAATATAATGAGTTTAAAGTATGCTACAGAATATGAAGACGGATTTTTTTTGTTATTTTTGGGTTATTTCAATCGGCCATGCGATTTGGACTATAAGCAGATTTTTTGGAATGTGTTGAGATTTGGGAGGTCAATCCAACTTGGAATTCTTCTCATAAGTTAGGTACCTAGCTAGATAGCTAGCTAACTAGGTAAACAAAGAAGTCTGCAAAAATATACATAATTCCATCCATACACCATCAATCATTATTCATCATACATGCGAAAAAGATTATGATCTCAACGAATTACACAGAGGGAACTTGCATCCTGGAGACCAATATAAATTTTATCCCCTTATCAAGTTCTTACGGAATTTCCAAAAATTCTAATACAGAAACCAAAAACAAGACTTGAATAGAAAGTTCACTTATCTCTATTTCTTCTGTTTCTCAAGATTTACGATACCAGTAATTTTTCTTGTAAGGCAATCTACTGTAGTTTGGTAGGTAGGTATAGTAGTTAGCTCTATTGTCAATTTGTTCTTTTCGTTTGCAAGCTCTTTCGATCACTACACTGTAACCACAAGACCACAACTACGGTATAGTGTTACATTATGAGTAGTAGTTTTATTCTCAGTTTCTTTTATGGACATCACATTGTTTCATTACTTTACAAGTAGGGGTTCAACGGGATTGCCAAGTGATGTCCTTTCACGCTTTTTGCTTTGGACAAAGACAATTGTGTCCGTATAAGTTACCAAGGCCCGTTCAATGACTGTTATGACTATGAGGTTGAGATATTGAGTTTATCTGAATAAAAAATATGTCTTAGACTTGCCTTTACACAAGTTTAAGAACTCTATTAAAAGTATGCTCATAAAAAAAGCTTATTATACAATTGAAGATTATATAAACGATAAAAAAGCTTGGATTTAACTCGTTCCAGCAATGCGCGAGACGGCATTTCAATCATGTACATTAATAATAATAATTGTTATAATGTTATTTTTTAAAAAAGAGCAACCGCCGAGTTTCTTGCAGGTTCTTCTCGGCTGGAACTGCATTCCGAACCTGTGGTAGACTCAATCGACGATTCAAAAGCACTTGTAAAAGTTTATTTGAATAAAAAACTTTTCTATTCTATTCTATTCTATTCTATAACACGCCGTAAAGCACCACAAGCGAACCAAGCAGGAAAATAACCCATTTATTTGAAAATGATTTTTTGAAATGTTGCTTCTCTTTTATAATAAAATAATTATAATGACTGTTCCTAGGACTCTACGAATAAAAGTTCTACAATCGATACCATTCTAGATGCTAATTAATTCGCTTGGCATTTCTCCAATGGTCATCAAAGTTTTTGGTTATTTCAATTTGAAATAATTTGTACACTCATGTATTTTTACAGCTTCGGATGGATAGATTACTAGGTTATTTTTTTTTATCTTAAATGACCCAATTGATGTATAAACTCTGTGAACTGTTAAAGTACCTACATTTTTTTTAATGTATTGTACAGATTTTTGGTCAAAATTTTTTTTAGAAAACAGAATTAGGTACGCATATGTTACTTTTAGCATGACTCACCTCATTTCTTTAAAAAGCCTTAAGTAAATAAATAAATAATTTATTTATGCTGAACAACGAGGATCATGAAGGTAATCGCAACAATTGATTGTTGACCTTACACAGAGAACTTAAGTTGCCTTTTGTCTGTGCTTTTGTTACGCTCAGCATCATAAGTACAATGGTATGAATCATGTTTATCTCAAAATCATTATTGGTTATTAACTTATTAAGTATCTACTAATTTTATTAATATTTGATTGTAGGCTGTAGCTACTGTGGTAGCTACCAATGATTTTCCCATGCCAAGTCCCATGCTTTTGGAGTAAAATAGGTAGGTACATATTGATAAGAATTACAATGATGTAGGTACCTATTTAATAGAATTAATATTGGAAAACAACATTCAAAATATCTTTAGTTATGATGATGATCAAAAATATTTTAGAATAAAAATTATATACTGAATCAGTTAGCCTTACAAACTAAATTAAACTACAGATGCTGCCATCTAACGTCGAGTAGATTTACTTACATGCTCGTAACGCATCAAGAGATGGCGGTAGTGTTGCTGCGCTGCCTCCCTGCATCGCCGCTAGGGCGGCGTATGATTCCGTATCACATGGTAGGACGTCGCTGTATTTCCTTTTCCTATGAATTATTGCTTTCCACATCTTGAATTTTGTCCTTTTTGGCCTTTGTAAACTCATTTACATTAATTCTTTACACTAGGTATTAAGTTACATTTTACACTTCACATTTAAAACACACGGAACCTACTTTGGATTCATTTAAATAAGCATTTACTTAACATCTAGGTACGAGCGTGTTGTTTTCACCTGTTTATTAAACATAAGCCTATTAAATCAGGATTAATAGTGATCTCATGTAAGTGGAATAGGCGTTTAGTCCGTTTACGATTGAGTGCGTCGGCAATCGTCAGTTGAATCGTTCCTGACAATTGGCAGATAAATCACTGGGCAACACGAGTGCAACAAGACGTAACGATGTTCAATGAACATAGGGGCACTGCCCTGAACAACATTTTACATTAGTACATTTACTTGCACAACATAAGTAGGTAGTTAGGTACCCAAAACTGAATTTTGAAAGACATAGTAAGGTTGGGTCGCCTAAGATCGGATGTGACATAAGAACGGATGCATCGAATTTACCGCAAATGAAGCAATATTTATCACGGGTGGCAACACAGTTTGGTCCGCCATTTTATTCTGTTTCTCCCTTCATTCCGCGAACGGCGCTGCGATAAGAAACACGCGTGCACTAGAGTTTGGAAAAAAATATGCCGTTTTTAGTGAAATTTTAGTGATCCGGTCTTTCCTCCAAAACTTTGTTTCGAAATTATGATAAGTATTTATCATTTTAATGCTTTTTAAGTTGAATTTCGCGTAGAATTATCAAATACTCTATAGATTTGTATACTTTGTTTACGCCCAGGGCGTTTGTAAGCCTAGATCCGGACTTTCCTCCCCTTGCTGAAGATCGGACTATAATAATCCGACCTTAAGGCACTTAAAAAAAAGCAGTGGTTCTCAAAATATTTGGATCGAAATAAATTACTTACTTAAATTGATCAAAATAAATTGATACTGAATTACCGTTTTCGGAATAACAAAAAGGTAATTAGGTACGCATAATATCTTCTTATCTATGTTATTATTTACTTCCTATGTAAATGATGAATTTTTAGTTAAGCTATTATCTGTTTTGTTTTTAAACAAGTTCACTAAGCTGACATGCTATGAAAAATGTAGAGTCTGGTCAACAAGATGTCCCTGATATGGCGCGGGAATTCTTCACGGAAATAAGTGCCTTCACTAAGGAATACTTGAGACATCATACACTTTAAATTTATGTATGAGTGTAAAATTTTAATGATCTATAAATACGGAAAAAGACAATTTTTCCGTTTTTCGTGCTGGATTTCAGGGACAACTTTTACTGGATGGACTCTATTCTTTTGACATCTGTGAGTTAGGTGAAATAAATTAAAATACGGATCATGTAATCATGGTACCATCAAGTTCTCTTTCTGTTAGAATATGATTCTATTTACTCTAATCTACTTATTTGCATGTAATAATAAATAATAACTATTATTTCAAACTAGCGGTCAGCCCCGGCTTCGCCCGCGGTACATGTATAGCCTATTGCACTCAAGGATCACGTACATATCCAACGGTGAAAGAATTTTTGAAATCGGTCCAGTAGTTCCTGAGATTAGGACTAAGAATTTATTAATGGTTACTGATTAATCATGCCTACAAAATATCAGAGACGCACACTTCGAGCGACCACTTATACCGATTACCGAAAATGATTTGAAAGAAGCTGTGGAAAGAGTTAAAAGTAAAGAATTTTCAAACTGTGCGGCATCCAAATTATACGGCATACCGACATCTACTCTCAACGATCGAGTTTTGGCAAATAATTATGTTTGTCCGGTCTTAAGTCATTATCTTAAGAAAGCTCCCCGGCTGAGTGTATAAAGTTTGAGAAACTCAATTTAGCTCTCGTTAGGCTGAGGAGGGAAGATCGGACTAAAAAACGCAAAAAAAAAAAGAATTACCTGTCCTAGTCACATCACGTGGAATTATACTACGACTTTGTGTTACGTTATTGTCAACTAAAGAACGGATATTTTTCTTCTGTGCACTCTAATGCTGTAGCTACAGAAGTGAAATTAAGTAGTAGTCCGAACTTAGGCTTCACACGGGTTTCTTGAAAAGTAGTCAGAAAAAATATTCTGTCACTTTGAGGCGTGTCTCACACAATCTATTCCATCTATCAAATAAAATAAAAGGTGGATCAGATAATTGCTTTTATTGCTAATAACTTCCACTACTTAATAGTTTATTTCGAAAATAGTTGTATTAAATGAAAAAAAAATTATTTTGCAACACGGTCAAAAATTGACTCAAAAAAGTCCGAACTTAGGCGACCCAACCTTAGTTGGTGCAACCAATTTTATCATCAGCCTATTCACGTCTGCTGCGACATCACATACGGTCCTCTATCTTTCTCATCGAGTCATTTCCTTCCAACTTCAAAGGTGGTTGGTCCAGCGGCACTAATGGATATGAGTCGCCTTTCGATAGATACTACGTATCTACATTGATATGACGACTGCATACGCAGCTACTTAGGAGAGTAGAACCAACCCGTTGAAATCAACAAACAATTTAAATTAAGTATGGTAAGAAAGTAGATGTAGAGATAGAGCAACTTTTATTTTAAATTTTATATTATGGATATGCCGTAGGTTATTACCGTATGTAGGTATAATATATTATCTCAAAATATAATATTACGAGCCTGCCTACATGCCTATCAGTAATGTCTCTAGAATCATACACCTCGAGAAAAACTCAGGCCAAATTACACTTCAGGCAGTTGAAGCAATTACCGTTAAAGTTAAACTTGTCCACCGAAGAACAAGCAGAGTGGCTTTCCAAAGCCAATAATTCGTAACTGGTTAGTATTTTAATATTTTCATAAAAAGTTAAGAAACATTTCCTTGTGCAACGCAAAGTGCCCTTTTTTTGGTGGTCGGTAACATTACTCTCATTAGCAACTGACCATTAGCACAATATTATCATTATCAACAAAACAATCAATATCCTACTTACAAGTCACAACACCGCTCTATTTTATTATAGGTAACGTATCGGGCCCGACGCTACTTATGGAACTGAAATTAGAGTCCAGTGAACGATTCGTGACACTTTTAAAAATAAACTACAGTGTGCTTAGTCTAAAGCGGAGCACTCGAAAACGAACTCGAAAACTATTGATCGATTTCAGAGTAAAATAGACCTAAAATGTCTTATATTAAGGTTTGAGTTCGCCAATACATTCCAATGCTGAATGTATTGGCGAACTCAAACCTTAATACAAGACATTTTAGGTCTATTTTACTCTGAAATCGATCAATAGTTTTCGAGTTCGTTTTCGAGTGCTCCGCTTTAGACTAAGCACACAGGTGAATTATGTTAACCACTTTATATTATCGCCCGCCTTCCCACTTTAT
Source organism: Melanargia galathea (assembly GCA_920104075.1). Classification (NCBI taxonomy): domain Eukaryota; kingdom Metazoa; phylum Arthropoda; class Insecta; order Lepidoptera; family Nymphalidae; genus Melanargia; species Melanargia galathea. Next base: position 6,861,299 of record OV049863.1, read on the forward strand.
TGCCTAAACAAGGACCTTTAAATAGGTACAACAAATAGGTACATGTTATGTTACCGTTAAGTCACCGATTAGGTCGTTAAAATGATGTCTTGATGACGTTAAAATTCGTGTATTTTGATAAATGATAGTGATGTTGATACTTGATGCTGATGTACTTGGAAGAACTTAGGTAATCCAAAATACCAATTACCATTCAATATTTTATTTTATTTAATACGTTCGAGATTAGTTAATAGGTACCTTTATAGGTACCTACCTACCTCATAAATTATAGACAACTATAATAATTAAACAACTTTCTTTCTCAGAAGTGCAGTGAAAATTATAGTCACAATCATAGTCAAATATCACTTTTGAGTTTACTAAAATTCGCACCGCTCCTCATTATATGAAAACTTGTTTGTTTAAGTATTTTAACCGTTGACGAACTAGGACCGATTGTTTTCTAAACAATGCTGAGAAACTCATCTTGTGAAGTCTGAATAGCTGTTGAGTGAAATTATGTTTTGTAATTTTGAAAAAATAAAAACAATTGAATAATACGGCGATTAAGGGACCTTTCAGACAGACCGGCGCGGAGAGCGTCGGAGAGCATTTTTTTTTTCACACAGACCGGCCGTTCAAATTTGCTCTGCTCTCCGCGCCGGTCTGTGTGAACGGACACGCGGATGCGCTCGGAGCCGAGCGTACGCTCTTGGGCCGGACGGCAGAGCAAATTCGGCCTACGGTCGGCTGTGCGAGTATGAAAGAGCACGCGAACGGAGCCGGTCGGATGCTCGAGCGCGAAAGGGCACGGGCATGGAGCAGCCGACCGGCTCGACGAGTAGCCGACCGGCTGCTCTCATATATTTCACACAGAGCGTATTGGGAGCATGCTCGAGCATCCTCTTATCATAAAAGAGTTAACATGTAAAAATAAAGCCTATTTCAATGTCTTAAGATTCTATTTTAAATGCGATTAAAATTTGCTTTGCTCTCCGCGCCGGTCTGTCTGAAAGGTCCCTAAATGGCATTTGTAGAGGACACGCGGCTGGTTAATAACGTGGCTTATTTTATTTTTACATTTTTATTAATTTATAATTAGGGACTCTTCTAACGTTTCTAAGGCTGGCCCTGGGTTCGATATACATACCTAGTTTACTTTTAAATTGTCGCAAATTAAATCAACACCAAGATCAATCAACATCAAATTTACAAGCACATGTAAAATTAGTTCGCATTTAAAAAGTGTAGTATGAGTAACTTCCTACTTAGAAATAGGTAGGTACTTGTTTTATATCATTTTGGTATGTCACTTACTCACTTCCCTCACGAAGGCTTGATATGCATCATGATAACTAACTGTTGGGCACACCTATATTACATTTTTAAATATTATATGGACGAGATGCAGAAATTAACTAGAAAATGTGAAAATGTTCGTTTTGTCTCAACTCTGACTGTGCTATTTAGCAAATATGCGAGTTCAGTTTAGTTACAAACAACAGTTGGTGAACGACTTTATTTTTAGCTCCTCTTCCTATGAAACGTGTTTGTAAGCAATACATACTTGTATATAACATTTGGACCGGAATAAAACAATTGCTTAACTGGTGCAATGAGTTTAGTTAATGAATCATTTTGAATAGGATAGTGATCTAACTGACGCGGCCAATGCGAATGAGAATCTAGAGTGTAGACATGAAAGTCTCGTTATTAAATTGATACCAACTGATACTGTGTAAATATAAACTCTCTAGTAAGTATAATTTAGTCACAATTTTTTTAAAGTCAGTCATTAGTTTTATGTATTAAGAACACTCGGAGACAAAGAAAGAAGTGTTTCGACGAAGTAAAGGAGTGAATCTGAGATTAACCGAAAGTTAAATAAGATTGCACATGACCGCACTTTATCCGACTGACGCTCGAGATGTCGGCTGAAGATGGCAATTGGCACGTAATGAGGATGAAGATAAATTATATACCCACTTATATACCTACTTAGTTTAGCCTATATTTAAATATTCATACCCATTTCAATACAAAACTTGATAAAAGTATACCGCACAATTAAGCCAAATAGTAGGTACATAGCTACAAGATATTTTACGTTTAGATAAATTATTGTTAAACTGACAGAAATTTTTTGCAAACCTTAAGGGATTGGAATATAAGGTCACTTTCTCTTGAAAAGTGGGACTCCGACTTTTGTGTCACATACACTATACCTACTAAGGACAATGATTGAAAACGCATACGATAAATCCTTATGCATCAGGGACAAAATGGTTTCTTTTGTTCAAACTACCTACTTGCGCCAAAATGGTCAGCACGCGTCACTGCGGAGTGCGGACTTAAGCTGAATACAATAGCATAAGCCATAAATTATACGCTGATTCAACGGGAGTCGATTCTGTTAAATATTTTATTGGTATAGTTTACCATCACGAATTATTAATTTAAATCCGTGAACACATATGACATAGGCGGGAGAAAGAAACCTCCTTGCGCAAACCACAATCTATTCTATACATCTATAATATAATAAAACTGTAACAGATCCAATTCTGTACATTGAAGATATTTTGAAAATTTTTATTGGAGGGCACTCTATAATCGATACTGAAGCCAAAACTGCAATTTTTTTCATTTTTGTCTGTCTGTCTGTCTTTCTGTCTGTCTGTCTGTCTGTCTGTCTGTCTGTCTGTATCTTGGCCGCGCATCACGCCGAAACTACTGAATGGATTCAAATGAAACTTGGTACGATTTGAGTTTATACTCCGAGGTAGGACATAGGATACTTTTTATCCCGAAATTCAGTACGGTTCCCTAGGGAGAGGGGATGAAAGTTAAAACGTGTATTTAGCTGTAATTCATTAACGCGTTGTTCGATTTCATTCATTCTTTTTTTGTTAGAAAGGTAGTACTTTATATATTGTCCCGTAAATATTTCAAGGTCATAGTATTTTTAGTTCAGAAATGACAGACATTACAACAAAGTATTGGGTTCAAATAACTTGGGACCCGGATCTTTGAACGTACGGCTTATTTTAAACTGGTGTGCGTTTAAATTTATGTTTGTCGGTCTGTTTATTTGCTCCAGCTAATCTCCGAAACGGCTGGATCGATTTTAATGGAACTTTCAATGTTATAAGGAGTAACTTAGGCTACATTTAGTTTAGGTACATAAAAGAATTATGGGATCCGATCCGATCTGATATATAAAAACCTATATCTACGCGAACGAAGTTGCGGGGGTCAGCTAGTATTATAATAAAATCGTAGAATTGCCGTATCTGTACATTGAAGATTTTTGCAAAATAATAACTGGGGGATGTTAGGGATAAGTAATAGAACGTAAAAAAGCTATTTTTGAAATTTTTGTCTGTTTGTCTGTTTATCTGTTTGTCTGTTTATCTGTTTGTCTGTATGTTTGTGCGCGCATCACGTAAAAACTACTGAATGGATTGAAATGAAACTCGGCATGATTTAAGTTAATACTATGGAGTAACATATAGGATACTTTTTATCCCGAAATTCAGCACGGTTCCTTTGGGAGAGGGGATGAAAGGCAAAATGTGTACTTAGCTGTAATTCGTTAACGGGTGGTCCGATTTCATTCATTCTTTTTTTGTTAGAAAGTAGATACTTTAAGGACTACTGGCTAATCTTCGAAAGGCTGGACTGATTTTGATGGGACTTTCACTGGCGGATGTTTACATTTTGATGTACCTAAACATCCGCCAGTGAACTTTTAACAGTTTTTAGCAAGGTTTAAGCTCAAAGGAGCATAGGAAAAACAAAATGATTCCCACGGGATTATTAAAATCAATATCCACGCGAACGAAGTCGCGGGTATCCGCTCGTCTTACCTATAATATACTGTTATAGTATTTATGAAATGTTTTGGCGACTTGTGTATACTTCGCCTTAAATCCACGGTGCACGAATGCATGAGGCGAGCCCGGGAAGTTATCCGTTCCAACTTATTAATAACCAATATCCTAATAAATTCCTTTCAAAACTCAAATAACCGAGTGTGGGCGCGAGAAACCACAGCGTTATGACGTTTCAGAGGATATCGACAGCTAGCTAATTTTAAACTTGTGTAATACAAAATACATAGTTGATAAATACGTTTAACGTAGGTATCACTTGTCTATTGAATTACTCATCTCACCTTCGCACGTGGAGGTAATCCGAGTGTCCATCCTACGCTTTAATACTCATCTATGAATTATGTCAGTCCTACGAGTGAGCTATTATTATTGAATAATTTATCAATAATTTTTGGCTGCAGTTTTGTTTAGATTGTCGTGGAGGCGTCGCAACTATTAATGAACCTGCATGCTGCCCCTTTCATAGATACGTACGATGAATACTATTATGCTGATAAGTTTATGTTTAATTGTTCTACATTAAAAACTAAAACAGTTCTGTTTACTATTCCTATCTATCGCCGTACATTAATACAAAATACGCAAAACTATAAAATAAACGTGGAGGCATTTTTTTCACTAATAACTCAAATGATTTCGTACTGTATACCTATGTGTTTAATTATTTTTTTAAATTAGTTTCGTATTTAAACTAATACTGATTTGCGCTGACAAAACATCGCGCATCGCGCTCTTGAGTAAGTCTCACCCGTAAAATGTTGATACATAGTACTATAGTAGGTATGTAACAGCATGCTCTCACGCACGATCAGGCTAAAACTAGAGCACTCTTAATTCTAAAAGGATTTCAATTTCGAATGGAAGTTTAAAGTGAGGTACCGACACGCATCAAGAAGTTTGAAAACCTCGGAACAAACTTTAATCAGCTTAGATGCATTGCACATTTCTCAAACAATTTTGCAGTGAAACACGTTCGGGGTTACGGTAATTAAAATCTGTTTTACATTAACCTTGAATTACTCGTCAAGACAGACTTCATCAAGGTGGTGACAGCGAGGCGTCGCGCCGGGTGGCGCATTGCCAGCTCCATTGTTTACACCATCACCGAACGTTTAATGGCGGCATACTCCAGCATATAAACTATAAATAAGGCTGCGTAAACGTTCATTGTGAATAGGAACCAAACACCGGACGTATGAAGTAAATTGACGTAATCGCTAACATCATTTTCTTATTTTATGCAGAAAAGATAAATTCATCTCGGTGAATGCGTCAATTTCTGCAGCTAAAAACAAAGAACATCTGGTTTGGTCGTTGTGGATTTTCGCAAATTCTTGTTGATTCTGATATCATGATTTTGATTTTGAGAACGACAAGTTTTGAGCTCTTTAAGATCCTTGGTGCGCTCAAGTTTTCGCAATATTGTGAGAACAGACATTCAAGAAATATTTCTTATTCTCTAAGTTGTTTCTACAACGTTTCTACATTATCAGTTAGATACATTCTCACACATTTACTACGAGTCTTCATTTCGGAGACATAGTAGTTATCCTTGATAAATATTTAACATTTTTGAAACTAAGTCGTCGTGTCACGGATAGATAAGCACGAATGCGTATAAAAATGTCCATTATTTAAATGCCTAAACACGGACACGCCCATTATCCTTAGTAGAAAACCTCATTTAACGGTCTTCGAACTTAATAGTAGAATTTTAAAACTATGGTAAAGCCATTAAAAACCAAAAATAGTGCCTACTTGTTCTTTTATAAAATACTAGCGACCCGCCCCGGCTTCGCACGGGTAGTAGAGCATTTTATGCGTAGGTACTACCCGCTCAGGGATTAGGCAGCGTTATCGATGAAAGCTCCCAGGCGGCTTTTACGACTTTTTACGATATTTTCCACAATGAACTTACTATATCTCACCTTATACCCGAATTACTAATTCCGTGGAATTCTGACGTTTCATAATGTTACCAGAGATAAAACAATTCCCACAAAAAAGATGAAAAATTCAAAACTTATGCAAATACAAATCAACTGCTGCATGTAGATATGACTTTCTAGTTTCCATTCTTAGCAATTTCTATTTTAGGGCGAAACAATTAATATTATTAAGCGGCTTAGAGCTTTATATGTTGACAGGGAATTAAAGTAGTTTGGGGTAAAATCGTACTTCGTAGATGTTAACCCTGTTCTCCATATAAATAACTCATCTGTAAATGAAAATGACAGCTGTCAGAATTAAGTCGATATTAAGTCAAAAATAAGGAGAAAAACTAAATATTTCAAATCAAATAAATTAGTGTATTTGGGACATAAGAAAGTAAGTTTTCACCAGATTCCGTGAAAAAAAAAATTATTTTAAAAGATAAAAATAAAGAACCAAAAACTTGGTTTTTTGAACTTTTCACATAAATTTTGAGGTTATGTGAAAAAAGTGTAAATATAAAAGTTGTAGATCTTTTTATTACCTACAACTTTGCCATTTAATTTTTTTCCATAGGACTTCTAGTTTTGCCGGAAATCGAGATAAACCGTTTTTTACCCTTAAAACTCCCCCCCTTTTTTCCCGAGCTCAGATCGCCCGTAAATTATTTTTCCTTGTATTTTATAATATTCTCCTCCTTTTCCAATGGGTTTCATCCTACGTACTGTGATTTTTTTTTTTGGTTTCAAAAATTATCGACAATGGGCTATAGGGAGAACCGCGGCCGCCGACGCGCTTATAGGCACGCTCCCGCGCCGCCGCAATTTTTAAATCTGTAATATCTTCGAAAGTATTCATTTAAATCATATGCTGTAAAGGACCATATGGATTTATATAAAATCAACAATGCATTTAAGGTATTTAATTAGATAAGGATTAATGCTGTATTGGTTGAAATCGCTTCGAAAATTAGCCATTATTTGTCGTAAAAAGTAAATGACAAAAAAATGTTATTGTGGGATATCCATAAGAGATAGACATATACCATCGCGGACTTTTCTGTAGACCTTTTCAATGTGTACAATACTTAGTACATTATTTTGATAAATCTCGTAGGGTTCAGCCTGCGTTTGCAATGTAAGCGGAAAAAATGTAATTATTTACGACATCACATTAGAAACCTCAAAAATAACAGTATTTCTCCACAATTTAATGGATGTTATTATACATATAAACCTTCCTCTTGAATCACTCTATCTATTAAAAAAAACCGCATCAAAATCCGTTGCGTAGTTTTAAAGATTTAAGCGTACAAAGGGATATAGGGACAGAGAAAACGACTTTGTTTTATACTATGTAGTGATGTACTTAACTAAGTAACAACATCTATTGATATCCGTACTAATATTATAAATGCGAAAGTGTGTCTGTCTGCTAGCTTTTCACGGCCCAACAGTTTAACCGATTTTGATGAAATTTGGTACAGAGTTAACTTTAACATCCCGGGGACGGCTACTTTTTTAACACGGAAAATTAAAGAGTTCCTACGGGATTTTTAAAGGTCCATCCAAGGTTTAAGCGATTTATACGTTTGGTTCAGAGGCCTTGCATCCCGAAAATTGACATAGAGGCAACTTTTATCCGGGAAGAGCAAATAGGTAGTTCCCACAGAATTTTAACAACCTAAATCCACGCGTACGAAGTCGTGGGGTTCATCTAGTTAGCTAGGTATATTGGTAGAATAAATCATAAGAAACGGAAAATAAACCGAATTTTTTGACTGACCTTCGCTAGGTTAGGCACTATTAATTACATGTCACTTCAATCAATACTATCTATCATTCACTGTGAAACGTGATATAGCAGATATATTGAAGATTTTTATTTCATTCCATATTAATCAACTTCATGTTTTTAAAGTTCATTAGAATATCATATTATAAGTAAAAAAATTTAAAAAGTAAAAAATAATTCTTACGTTGTAATTGTAGAGGTACAATATCTACTTCAAACCATAGTGTTGGACTAAGTATTTAATTACATTTTATCATCTTATGTATATCTATATCGTGGATATAAAGAGTTGGATTACATTTTACCATCGATCGACTAAATATTTTTCTGTAAGTCCATGTGATCTCCGTATTAAGAGCCCTCTTCATGGGAGCGACAAATCGTTGGTGGGTGGAGTCTAAAACAGTGATTTCTGCATTTAGAGAGCGAGAAGTCTTCAGTAGAGTACTAAAAATATATACATAAATAAACAATAAATTAATTAAATAAATAAATTTTGCTTGCGATATCATGGTTTTTAATGAAAAATGGCAAAGTAAAAAGATGCAAATCTAGGTTTGGAATTACGCCTATTTTAGCAAATATTTGGCCTCAAAATTTGCCCAAAAATAGTGATTTTTCAAGCGTCATAACTTTCAAAATAAATATAATTTTACTATTTTTATTTTTATTTTATGGCATAGATAATGGAAATATAAATTGATATCTGGCTTAACTTTAGATCTATTGCGACAAATATTAGAATAATAGGCGTAATACGTTTGTATGGAGAAGCGCCTGAGGAGAGCAACCAGTTTGGGATCATTTTGTCCACACCTTCCACCAACACACATTTTTTTTAATTGATACTTAAAGCCTACGTCGGTCTACGTCTGTCTACCATAACTAAACCATATTATAACGCCACTATATTAAACATAAAATACAACGGCACATAAAGATATATGAAATAGCATAACATCGCACGTCGTCGTACTGTATGAAGAGGGCATCTTAATCTGTCGGCTAATCAAATAATAGCCTTGTGTGACTGGTGGTGCCTCCCAGACCCATCAGCTTGCAGAACACGTGCTTTGTCTGGGCTAATGAAATAAGATACAGAAGCGCTGACATCAAAACATGGGGTTATTATACATTCCAATTCCTCTTCATACTCATATCTAAGTAGGTAGGTACCTATCTTCTATCTTCTATAATATAATAAAACTGTAACAGATCCAATTCTGTACATTGAAGATATTTTGAAATTTTTTATCGGAGGGCACTCTATAATCGATACTGAAGCCAAAACTACAATTTTTTTCATTTTTGTCTGTCTGTCTGTCTGTCTGTCTGTCTGTCTGTCTGTATCTTGGCCGCGCATCATGCCGAAACTACTGAATGGATTCAAATGAAACTTGGTACGATTTGAGTTTATACTCCGAGGTAGGTTATAGGATACTTTTTATCCCGAAATTCAGCACGGTTCCCTTGGGAGAGGGGATGAAAGTTAAAACGTGTATTTAGCTGTAATTCATTAACGCGTTATTCGATTTCACTCATTCTTTTTTTGTTAGAAAGGTAGTACTTTAAGTATTGTCCCGTAAATATTTCAAGGTCATAAGTTTTTTAGTTTAGAAATGATTTTCATCAGAATCATTTATTGGGTTTCAATAACTTGGGACCCGGATCTTTGTACGTACGGCTTATTTTAAACCGGTGTGCGTTTAAATTTATGTTTCTCGGTCTGTCTATTTGTTCCAGCTAATCTCCGAAACGGAAGGATCGATTTTAACGGAACTTTCAATGGCAGATAGGTGATGTTATAAGGAGTAAGTTAGGCTACATTTAGTTTAGGTACATAAAAGAATTATGGGATCCGATCCGACCCTATTATAAAACATATAAACACGCGAACGAAGTCGCGGGGGTCAGCTAGTTTGATAATAAGCACAGAGAAAGGAACTCATAAGGTAAAAATACCCCTACGGATTCATTTGATACCATTAAATTAAAATAAATGTAACCAAGACCGTTTTGAAGTGGATTTAGCGTATTATTCATTGCTAAAGGTCACGACCCCTGCCATTAAGGAGATATAATATTAAGAATTAAAAAAAAACTATGACTAAAGACAGTGATCAGATGCTATTGACCGAACAAGACTTGATGACAAAATCGTTAATTGAAAAGGCTCTCTTCAGGAACGTTCGAATGGTCCTTGATGTAAGCTGAATGGACAAAAACGTTTTCATTACGTGGTAGAACGGAGCTACCATACCAGACGGTCATTCATGATTAAGAATGTTTATTCTATTCTATCTATCTTCTATACATAACAAAAAAAGAATGAATGAAATCGGAGCACGCGTTATTGAATTACAGCTAAATACACGTTTTGACTTTCATGCCCTCTCCCTAGGGAACCGTGCTGAATTTCGGGATAAAAAGTATCCTATATGTTACTCCGTAGTATGAACTTAAATCGTACCAAATTTCGTTTCAATCCATTCAGTGGTTTTTGCGTGATGCGCGCACAAACATACAGACAAACAGACAAACAGACAAAAATTTCAAAAATAGTTTTTTACGTTCTATTACTTATCCCTAACATCCCCCAGTTATTATTTTGCAAAAATCATCAATGTACAGATACGGCAAGTCTACGATTTTATTATAATATGTATAGATATTATATTATGTAGGTATTAAGATTTAGACTTTATAAGTATTTTTAGCAGTTTTCTTATCCAATTAATTTATGCTTATTTTGCATAGGTATGCACTGTGAGTTTGTTTGCAATAATTTTGTTCAACCCCGTTTAGATGTAATTTTTATTTAAATATATTTTATGGAAATTTGTTTTGGCAGCCCTATGCTAAATCCGAACACCCAAGGATTAATCGTTGTTGACTCAAGAAGATGCACTTGTTCAAACAATAATGCCTTGTAAGGAAACTTGTATTTTAATGGTAACTAGCGACCCGCCCCGGCTTCGCACGGGTAGTAGAGCATATTATGCGTAGGTACTACCCGCTCAGGGATTAGGCAGCGTTTTCCATGAAAGCTCCCAGGCGGCTTGACTTTTTACGATATTTTCCACAATGAACTTACTATATCTCACCATATACGCGGATTTGCGATTGGACAGCAATTATTGCACGATTTTCGCTATCGCAAGTGGTTTGCACGATACGTAATCAGCCTGCCGAATTACTAATTCCGTGGAATTCTGACGTTTCATAATGTTAGATAACCAGAGATAAAACAATTCCCATAAAAAAGATAAAAAAATCATAACTTATGCAAATACAAATCAACTGCTGATTGTAGATATGACAAATGCCTGACAGACACTTCATGGTGTTAATGTCATTCGACTTCCATTTTTGAATAAATTTTTTCAATGTGCTTCTTTTGTTTTCTATTGCTGTTAGTGTGCACTTTCTAGTTTCCATTCTTAGCAATTTCTATTTTAGGGCGAAACAATTAATATTATTAAGCGGCTTAGAGCTTTATATGTTGACAGGGAATTAAAGTAGTTTGGGGTAAAATCGTACTTCGTAGATGTTAACCCTGTTCTCCATATAAATAACTCATCTGTAAATGACAATGATAGCTGTCAGAATTAAGTCGATATTAAGTCAAAAATAAGGAGAAAAACTAAATATTTCAAATCAAATAAATTACAGTGTATTTGGGACATCTTTTTATTATTTTATATTATTTATTATTTTATTGGGAGATCTTTTTATTACCTACAACTTTGCTATTTGATTTTTTTCCATAGGACTTCTAGTTTTGCCGGAAATCGAGATAACCCGTTTTTTACCCTTAAAACTCCCCCCCCCCCCTTTTTTCCCGAGCTCAGATCGCCCGTAAATTATTTTTCCTTGTATTTTTATAATATTCTCCTCCTTTTCCAATGGGTTTCATCCTACGTACTGTGATTTTTTTTTGGTTTCAAAAATTATCGACACTGGGCTATATAGGGAGAACCGCGGCCACCGACGCGCTTATAGGCACGCTCCCGCCGCCGCAATTTTTAAATCTGTAATATCTTCGAAAGTATTCATTTAAATCATATGCTGTAAAGGGCCATATGGATTTATATTAAATCAACAATGTATTTAAGGTATTTAATTAGATAAGGATTAATGCTGTATTGGTTGAAATCGCTTCGAAAATTAGCCATTATTTGTCGTAGAAAGTAAATGACAAAAAAATGTTATTGTGGGATATCCATAAGAGATAGACATATACCATCGCGGACTTTTCTGTAGACCTTTTCAATGTGTACAATACTTAGTACATTATTTTGATAAATCTCGTAGGGTTTAGCCTGCGTTTGCAATGTAAGCGGAAAAAATGTAATTATTAACGACATCACATTAGAAACCTCAAAAATAACAGTATTTCTCCACTATTTAATGGATATTATTATACATATAAACCTTCCTCTTGAACCACTCTATCTATTAAAAAAAACCGCATCAAAATCCGTTCCGTAGTTTTAAAGATTTAAGCATACAAAGGGACATAGGGACATAGGGACATAGGGATATAGGGACGGAGAAATCGACTTTGTTTTATACTATGTAGTGATTATAATACACATACATAATATATAAGTATTAGTAAACTAATGTCAATAGAACTGCAAGAAATAGACATTAAGTATGTAAAATCAAACAACACAGCAGATGTTCGTCATCGCGGAACGAGAATATTTTCCGACAGTCAAAAAATTAGTTTTCTTTTTAAAACTGTTTATTGTAATTGCCCCTTACTTTGTACGAAAATCGTGTAAATATTTATCATGGGCAAGGGAATGACGTAAATTCTGAGTCTACACCATAAAGTTGGTGTATTACTACTTTATGGTCTTGACTCTGTTTAAAAAATAGGCCATTTTTACAAATAAATAAAAATCAGTTGTCTGAGTGTTTCTATCATTATTTGAACGAAATCATAACCGAAATGTTTTGTGACTTGGTTATGTATGCCGATAATTTTCTTCCTTTATATATGTACATAGTCAAAAGTAGTTCTACAATAAAATGACAGCATTATCATAGGTATACGATAATATTATGACTGTATTGTATGGTAATTTATTGCAATCATGTATTAGGTACCTAGGGTATGTATGTATAATGTATATGTATCTAATACATAGCCCACAAAGGCGGGCTATGTATTATATGCCGCGTATTGTCAAAGATTTTGGGAGCGACCGACAGCCTTTATAACTAGTCCCCGTAGTGACGAACAAAAGCGTTTTCGGGGAAAAACCAGCGGACTTTTTAGGATTTTTTAATAAATGAAAAACTAAAATAAAATGTGCGTAGTGAAGGATAAAGTAGAGTTACTTTACGATACGATTCACTTATACTTGATTAGACGAGAGTATTGTAATTAATATTAAATAATGTAGGTATATAAAATACTACTATTGCCCTAACTAACTTACTAATGCCGTACTTTGGTAGTGATAGTGTGACGATCGCCACTCTGGCTATTGGTTGAAATGCAGAATTATGGCAAGAATTCCATAAATTCAACCAGTCTCAACAATTGCGACAGTGTGATAATCTCAACATTCAAATTTTCCTTAACCAAAAGTATTACGTCAGAACATTGCCGGTTTTTTACCTACTCAGTCATGCAGAGACACAAACAGAACACAGTTTGCACTTAGTATATCTAAGTGTAACTCTTTGCGCTGTTCACAAATAAACGTATGACCCTCAGCGCCCATCGTACCAACTGCACTTGAGTGTATTCAGGACCGGGCGGCGGCGATGTTGCCAGATACGACGCTTTTCGCTTTTTGTGAAAGCTGCGCAAGCCCGCTTTTTTTTCGGTCTGCTACAAGAGCTTCTAAAAGCGTGGCATTACGATTTACGGACGACCGCAGCTAATATTCATAATAATTGAAGTACCGTCTAATATTTAGAGGTCTGGGAATCCAAATTTCGAACACGCTGCTGAGGACGTACTATTTTCTTTTGGTTATTTTTTAAAACCCATTAGTAAAACAAAATTAAAATCTTCTAATACTTGAATCTGTTTTCCATTGTTTGATTTGTAAGTGTCTAATAAATAGACACCTAACAAGTATAAATTAAAAATTTAAAAAACTCCCGACATTCGCCATTTTTTAGCGGCGGCCATCGTGGATTTGCAACACTGCTATTCTACAGCTGGTCAATCCCTTTCATTTGATACCCATATTAAGGGATTTGAAAAAAATATGTAATCCGCCATTTTGTAGCGGCGGCCATCTTGGATGATTTTTATCAAACATAGCTAACAACACTCTCGACTAATTCACCTATCAAACAAAAAAAACCGCATTCAAATCGGTCCACCCGTTTGAGCGCCACAGGGGAACAGACAGACACACACAGACGCGTCAAACTTATAACACCTCGTCGTTTTTGCGTCGGGGGTTAAAAATCAGCAAAGTTATGAAGATGTGAGTGAAAATATATGTAGTGTAAAACTAGTGATGGTATGCTTCAATGTTATAAAAATGATAAAACAAGAAAAACACGTTGAAACGTTGGTTGAAAATCCGCGTTATTGTAGCAGTTCCTTCGCATTTTCTTCTCTCATATCTGGCAACACAATCGGGACGCATCCCCACGGGGTGCTCAGCGGAGGGGTAAGCCTAGGTCGCCCCTCAGGCGTTATGGCTAGGACCTAATGAATTCAGGGGTATGTCGGAGGGTTCAAACTGAGCCGGCAATTTAAACGTTTTAGCCGACCATTCATCACGCCCCTGTTTAATTAGTGCATATAATCGTCTAAGTGTATCGAGACTCCTGATAAATATCATGGGGGTTAAAACAATGGCATACAAAACACATTATGTACCAATATAACAAAATAGTAGGTAGATATAGATATAAAGAGGCAATTCGAGAAAACAACTGGATAGCAGTAGACACTTAATTTCTCACTTATGGATATTCTAGGAATTATGAGAATCTTTACAGCAGTGACCGCTCAATTTGTATAAAAGAAAATCCTTAAAATAAGGAATTGAGGATGTTTTTACACATAGGTTATATTATATGCAGCAGTAAAGGGCTAACGTGTAGAAAAATAAGAAAAAAATTCTAATTTTACAAAAAATATACTGTACTAGCGGACCCGGCAGACGTCGTCCTGCCCTCTATTAGCGCCACCTACCGGGTCCAATTTTTCTACTTATAAACCCTCCTCTTGAATTACTCTATCTATTAAAAAAACCGCATCAAAATCCGTTGCGTAGTTTTAAAGATTTAAGCATACATAGGGACATAGGGACATAGGGATATAGGGACAGAGAAAACGACTTTGTTTTATACTATGTAGTGATGAAAATTGATAACGAAACTACTTATTATTAGGAAGTATTATAAAATAGAATTTCGAATTTCGAAGCGCTACACTCGCCAACACACAGCACACCCCTCCAGTCAGGCGCCTCCTTAAATCGTCCTATAAATCTGTTAGTTGGCAGCCTTCCAATTTACCCCCACATATCCTGCCTAACAATATATCCTTGCTATTTATATGGCCTTAAAGTACAGATTCATTTTTACAATATTTTATATTTTAAACCAGGCATTTCAACTATCAAACCTTCAATTTTATTTATTTATACAATGCAAAAGGCGATGTCCGTTACATTTTATTTAAAGTCTGGACACAATAAGTAACAGTCAACGAGGCACAATCAATTAGTCTTGATTTTTTTCCTATCTCAGTTAAACGCGGTTACCTCGATCAAGGCATTGAAGCGGCATTCCAATACAAGAAAGTTTAATCAGTAGCGGACATCGGATGGGAAAGAAAACAGGAAAAGTAATCGTGCCGAGACACCAAGTAGTGCCGTACAAGGGGTGAAACTCTCATGGAACCCAGGAATTGTCTACTGTATAAAATTGAAAAAGTCTGTTTAAATCGACAAAAACATGCGAAAATCTAATGTGATATTATTATTTGGTAACTACAACAAGCTATAATTAAAAAAATCAGCCAAGTG
This sequence comes from Melanargia galathea, assembly GCA_920104075.1. Lineage (NCBI taxonomy): Eukaryota > Metazoa > Arthropoda > Insecta > Lepidoptera > Nymphalidae > Melanargia > Melanargia galathea. The sequence continues at coordinate 6,876,921 of OV049863.1, forward strand.
CGAGTCGGGCCTCGCTCTTTCAGGGTTCCGTACATAATTATGAACAATATAATATTTTGGGTCTAAGAAATATTTAATTTCCGAGCTAGACATCGCAACAAACCGTGAAAGAAAAACCCAAAAAAATGTTCGTTTATTTTGGTCACAGCTTATAAACTATTTAATAAATCGTTGTTTTCAGTATTTGTTGTTTAAATAGAGCATATAGTACATAATATACTGAAATATCATATTCCCAATTAGTTTAGTTTTTGAGATAGCCCCCGTCACAAAAATGGTCTAAAACTGACAACTTTGATGGCCTCCCATTCCCTTATTTTTTGAGATAAAAATTAAAAAAATATATATTTGTACCCTACTTAATGAGCTCTAAACAATGATACCCCACAAGCTAGGGTAAAGAAAAATTTTTTTTTCCGGCTCCTTTTTCATGTATGGGAGCCCCCCTGAAAAATAATTTAATTCAATTTCTAATTCAATATTTGATTTTGGGTTAACGTTTTACACTAAATACCAAAATTTCAGGTTTGTAACTCATTTCGTCTGCGAGCTAGAGACCTGTGACCGGCGGACAGACGGACAGACAGACAGACAGACAGCCGAGTGACATTAATAGGGCTCCGTTTTTTACCCTTCGGGTACGGAACCCTAAAAACCGACTTCAATATGCCGAAACAAAGAATACCCATATCTATATATCTACATACAAATATACCTGCGTACACCTACAAAATTTTGTATATATTTTGGAAGTCCTAATTAGATATGTGAATATATTGTGGACTGCGGTCGCAATAATATTACATATATACATAGGACATACGTTTCAAATTGATAACCTTCTTTTTTTGAAGTTGTATATAGTAAAATAATATTATTTTTGTATTGAGTATTCGAAATGTCTGCATCCTTTGTCATCTTATCGATTTGGACAGCGATGAAATGACCCTGTCTCACATTGCAAGGCCGTGCGATTATCCGATCTCAATCTCCAGTCGTCATACATCACTACACATTGTGCAGATTATGTAATCGTTCGAAAAACGTTCGCTGCAATTACCATGAAACTCTCGTATATTATGTCGCAGAAGTCCACTTTCGCTTGTCTGTTTCACCAATTTAGTGGTTGGACAACTTCTACCCGAGATTATAATGAAATATAGATTCCTCTTATCTAACAAATTAATTTTATCGAGTAATTTATTATTTATGCGTTATACAATAAGGCCATCCACATAAGAGTTAATCTTTTATTTCCATTTTAAGAAATACTAGCTAGATTCTAAATCACTTATTTACTTACTACAGTTATATTTATAATAGTTTTTAGTTATGAGTTAGAATGAAGTAATATTCATTTGTATAGCTACAATAACAATAAATGAATCACCAATAGCTAAGGTTAAAAACAAAGCATCATCATTGGTTTCATTAATAGATGCCATTAACATTTCATTTTGTTAACATTTCCTACAGAAACCTTGTTTACTTAACTTAAAAATCAATAGTAGGTAGGTAATCATATAATAGATTCAATATTTATAAGTGCAGGAATGCAATTGGTCAATTCTTTGCAAGTAAAGGCTTGCAAACCTGCTAAGCAATTTTCTTATTTTCCCAGCGCCTTGTTAAGAAATGTCGTTAGCTTGAAATACCGGATGAGTCACCAACTAGATTAATGTGAAGAAAAAAATCGTTGTTACTATTATTAATTTTATTTATGTTAATAATATTTCACATTATTTAAATCATGTTTTCCTGATTGGTGAATTTGACCTTATTTACAAATTTGTATCTGCAGAACTTTGTTGCGAAATCAATTTTGGATCTTAAAAAGAGTAAAAATTAAAAAAAAATTAATGTTGTTTAATGAATTACTAACCGGAAATATTTAGACGAACACTAAAATATATTATTTATTTAGTTGAAACGTTTTACACTTTTGTATTTATTTTTCCGCAAAATGTTGTCTTATTTCCAAACTAAACGTGAATTAGATCCTTTTTTAAATTTGGAAACATTTTAGTCATTGACATTGAGTCTTGACTCTTTAGTTCTCGACCCTCGCGTGACCGTTCTTACTGTATTAATGTAACCAATTATAGAACGACTGACCACATCGGACACCCACATGCAGTGCCCTCGGAATAAATCATTTCACAGCCACACAGAATCAGGAAGTGAACCACGAAGATGTTCTAACTCCTATAATAGAGATCACGATAATGCGACAGCGGCACGGAATTTTTATGCAATACGAAAGTTATCTGTATTGCATAAGTGGAGTATGAAATCAATAATTATGCATACGGTTTTATCTCATCCTCAGTGTAATCGGGTACGGGATTCAATAACTAACGGATTTGCATGTCCCGTAAGCGATGACTGATGAGTTGAGATTTTTTGTAAGAATATTATTAGAAGAGCTGTTTGTCAACGCTTATATATAATGTTATATTGATCTTATAAACGAAGTAGTGGTAGATTCAATTGACGATACAAAAGCACTTGTAAAAGTTTATTCGAATAAAAACTTTTCTATTGTACCTATTCTAAAAAAAGTTGTATGACCTGCCGGTCTATCGTTTATTCAATCATTGCCACAATCTTAATTGTAATGATTGACTGAAATTTGTATTTTGGCTGCAACAATGCATTTTAGCCAATGGCGAGAGAAGGATGGGCTTATCAGAGGTAAAAATGATTGTCACATTGTAGCAGTCATTTTTAGATGATCGACACCCTGATTTAAAATTCTTTCTCTATCTTCCTCTAATTTGGAAAGTAAAGTTATTGGATAATACAAAGGAGCTCGTTTTCTGGATTCAATTAATTTTGGCGAAAACAGACAGTAAAATTAAACTGTAAAGATATTTATTCAAGTAACTAATAAACAAAGCAACAATCTCAAAACGCAATAGGTAGGTATGTCTGCACCTCCTACACAAGTTAGGTACTATATGGTAGACTGATATACAGTCGGATGTTTGTATGATGCGCCATAAATAATAATTATGTCACCGAAATAAACAATGGTTATAATAAATTTAATGAAAATACCAAATTCCACATTAAGGTTATCAATTATCATGTTGATTATTAATTGGAATTTAAATATTAAGGCATTTTTAAAGCTATAATAATAATAATTTATAAATTGAATCACACCTCCTTCTGTGAGTCATTCTATAACTTACAAGTAGGTACTTAATAATACAGTAATTTATGTTTTGATGCTATGCATATAATAATATTGTTTGGATACTTGTTATTGATTTAGAATTTACTCTGTAGAGTTTCTCACTCTCGCATTTCAAAGACATTTGTCTGAAATGAAAAGAAAACCATAACGTATTACCTATATGAATGGAATTAATCGATTACTCATATTTTGTTGGCTGACGCACATTTCTACTCATTTTTGTTTCAAATTAATGAACAAAATATTATTAATTATTAATTTGGTCGCAGCTATCGATAATTTCATTAGGTAAGCATAATAAATAATAATCAATACGAAATACTTTAAAATAATGTATGTAAGTATGTACCGAAATAAAGTAATCAGTAAGTCTTATAAATCTATAGAATATATGAATGAGAAACAAAACATTCTATTGGTTGACACAGTTTAAAAATTAATTTTTCAATCATCTCCACGCCAAATAAAATACCACGTCAAACGGACCATCACGCTTACAAAAGATCAGTATCAGAATCCTTATTAAATTATCAACATCGTATATCCAAACAGCTGATTTCTTATCAAAACACAGCACAATTTTGTTGCATACAACATCACCTCAAGTTCAACGGTACGCACTGCGTAAAACTTTTTTCGGGAAAAGTTACGCGTGCGTTGACTTCCCGATGGAACGCGATTTCGATTGCCGATTTAAAATTCGAATTCCGATTACAGCCGATGTGCGGTGACTGGCGGGTCGGAAGCGGCATAACGCACTGGCGCGAACGCCGCGCTCGGCGGCGACGGCGACTGACGGCAGACGCAGGAACAGGGCCGTCAAATGTAACGGTTGCGGTGATCCTATGTGATTTTCCGCTTATTAAAATGAAAATTAGTGTTCAGACTGCACGGGAAACGTGACATATTTTCAGTCTAGTCACGAAACTTAGCTATTGTGCTACTGTTATGTCTTTTAGACCAGCAAGAAGGTTGATGAACTTGGAATTCTACTGAATGCTCTTGAAACGAAATCTTATATCTAATTGATAGCATTAGAAAAATATCAATGAAAAGTCATACTAGATAAGATCTTTTTATGTAAGCTTTCACCACCAGCGTCATCAGCTGATGTATCATACAATGAATCTATCTATAATATAATAAGACTGTAACAGATCCAATTCTGTACATTGAAGATATTTTGAAAATTTTTATTGGAGGGCATTCTATAATCGATACTAAAGCCAAAACTGCAATTTTTTTCATTTTTGTCTGTCTGTCTGTCTGTCTGTCTGTCTGTCTGTCTGTCTGTCTGTCTGTCTGTCTGTCTGTCTGTCTGTCTGTATCTTGGCCGCGCATCACGCCGAAACTACTGAATGGATTCGAATGAAACTTGGTACGATTTGAGTTTATACTCCGAGGTAGGACATAGGATACTTTTTATCCCGAAATTCAGCACGGTTCCCTTGGGAGAGGGGATGAAAGTTAAAACGTGTATTTAGCTGTAATTCATTAATGCGTTGTTCGATTTCACTCATTCTTTCTTTGTTAGAAAGGTAGTACTTTATATATTGTCCCGTAAATATTTCAAGGTTATAGGTTTTTTAGTTCAGTAATGACAGACATTACAACCCTCACTATTGGGTTCAAATAACTTGGGACCCGGATCTTTGAACGTACGGCTTATTTTAAACTGGTGTGCGCTTAAATTTATGTTTGTCGGTTTGTTTATTTGTTCCAGCTAATCTCCGAAACGGCTGGATCGATTTTAATGGAACTTTCAATGTTATAAGGAGTAACTTAGGCTACATTTAGTTTAGGTACATAAAAGAATTATGGGATCCAATCCGATCCTATATAAAAACCTATATCTACGCGAACGAAGTTGCGGGGGTCAGCTAGTATAAAGATAAATAGTAATACAAATAAACTAACGATGCGCCAGCGATGTCCAGCGATGTCTGTAGTTATAACCTATATAGCACCCTTGAAACACAAGACTCGAACGCATACAAATATACAGTGCAATGTGGCAACCCTAGACAATAGACAGTACGAATACGCGCCAGCGTTATATTATAGCTCGCCGCTGTCCAACAGTGGTCTTCACACATCGAATACTATAGACCTCTTTAGACGATTATTACATGGAAAGTTGTGAGACAGTTCTGGTTGCAATGGCATCTCAGCGTGTCAGTGTTGTCACCCGATAAGCAACAACATCAGCTTGCTTCTATTCAATACTGTCTACGGACTTCTATTCATCAGGGTTATGGAAATTGTTTGGAATCCTCGCAGCTTTAGTTTTAGGTTGTCGTAAATAATTGTTCCCATTACCTCAGTTCCATGAACTTTGAAAAATTAATTGACATTAATAAAGTGTACAGTGTTATTAATTTCGAAAAATGAAGAAATCTAAACTCTGAAGAAAAAATCTATAACAGGGGAATTACCGCTGTCCATGATCAATGAAAGCTATACACCAGTGGTACTACCTGAGCTAGATTTTAGGGAATTTGTTAATCCAACCCTTGAATTATCTACCCCTTCTTGAACAGTAGTTTTTAGATAACACCGCAGATGCTAATTCAAAACTTTGGATGTACATGACAAAAATATATCTAGATTCAGCAAGAGATGAACATTGAAAAAATAACAATGCAAGTATTGAAAAAAGATACCAGCAGCACTGATTGTAAATACAACAGTAGTAATGATATGGTAATATAGATATATCGAATATCGGAAACTGTCTATGAGTCAGATCTGAAACAAGGAAAAACGTTGCGGACCAAGCTCTATCCACAGACAATGTACTTCGCAGTGGAACAAGCACATCAGGGCTGTCGACGACCACTTAGGTACGTCTGTAATATATTTTAAACTGACTGGGACCCCGTAGTTAAATGTTTTTCTAATGAACACGAGGCAGCCCTGGATGCAGTAAGCGGACAATAGGCAAAAGCACTACTGCACTATACGTCGCGACAGCGCTGTCGCTCACTGATACTCACCGAGGGAGAATTGAAAATAGACTCCGACGCAATTTTGCCTACACAGGAACCCTTTCATTCTCATATGGCTGCACTGCGTCAAAAAACGCAAAGCATTTCCAAGTTGCATTCGACTTTCCACATACCTACATATAAACAGAGGATCGCTTAAATATATAAGAAATATTGTAGAAAATATCGTTTGTTTTTTTATTATTAGATATACAATTATACATATAATATTTCTTATAATAATTAAATATATTTTAATGAATTTTTATTATTCTGCATTTTCCAAAATATACGACTTAAAAACCCAAATCCCAAAACCCAAAACGAAAAAATAGGACCCAAACGAAAATTTCGTAAAAAAAAAAACTATATTTCGCTAAATTATATCATGTGCTTTTTCAACGAGACATTCGACCACGTATAAAATTAAAATGTAGATTTAATAGAGTAATTGCACTGGCGTAAAATAAATAATCTATTGAGTAAACATATACCTACCTCGTTACAGAACCTCGTTTAAAAACCACTGCAAACATTTCAGCAAAGTTGATCCAGTCTGTCTGGTTCACCTTTTATAAACTGCTGCCATTTAAAACCTCCTCAATGATTGAAGCCAGACATTTTCTATAGGTAAACTTTAAAAAATTTCTTTAACGTCGTTTGACTTTTATAAGAAAAAATGTAAGTAATGACAAAAAACTCAGGCATATTTAAATAAAGATCATGTAAAGAAAAATATATAGGTATGTTAACTGCGAAGGTATTTTACTTCTTGGAAGGCAATTCTGCTTCGCGGTGTTCCAAAAAATGCCTAAAACTCCATAAGTATAACTTCCGAATCTATATAATATGTCTACAAAGAAGGAATTCTTATTTCTAAACGCAATTAATTTAATACATGAAACTGCAATCAATGAGTCTCTAAAAAAACAAGTACCTAATCGTTTTCTAATGGCAGTATAATGTTTCATTGTTTATTTGTACATCATAAGATGGAAAATACGATACGATACGATGAAAAGACAATATTATCCTACAAAAACAATAAACTGCAATAGTGCAATAGTTTCAAAAACAAGTCTGAACTCTCAAACACAACAGCTTTTAGTACAGAGTTTCTTAGTTCTTACACATATAATTTTGTATAATAATCCCAGATTTTCCTGGTAGTTTCAATTAACTGTGCTGTTATTGTGATAATACAACTATTTTGAGTAGGCAAGTACCTACTCCGCTATTTCTGGACTGGTATCTTGTATTTAGGATTAAGGAATCACGATACAACTTTAGGATGAACGAGTATTGCCAAAAAACAACTTTACGTGTGTTGAATACTGGTCTCCAGATGTTACGACCAGTGGTTTCGACCACAGAATAGATAATTTCTATTGGATTATTAATTATTATAGATTACGGCTTATATTTTAATGTAAATGTGAAGTGCTGTCATTTCGTCGCGCGAAACATACTCGTATAATACAGTACCAAGTATCTATTCTTCCTAACCGCATTGTCGTGCGTGTATGCCCACCACGCGTCGATTATTACTTTTAATAGTATTGTAAAGTAGCCTTTATATTTCAAGCAATAAGAATGACTGATTCACTTAGTATGAAGCTTGGTGTACATTAATATTCAGGTCATAGATGGACGGTCGTTCAGTTCACAGGAACCGATGTGTAAGCCGCGCCAACGGTTCAATTAGTCTACCACTGTATGAGTCAATTTTTTTTTTACGAATCAATTAGAACATTTAAAGTCTGCATGACGTTAACTATCCGACCAAAATTTCTATCCTTTTCAGGGTGAAATCACATTTGTCAGCGTCGATTCGCATTTTATCTACTGAAATGTGCTAAGCATACGCATGTAAAAAGTGAACCCGATATGAATTGAGAAGTACAGATGAAAATATGTATGTCAAAGCTTTTAGAAACAAGAAAAAGTGAGCTCGTTCTAATTTAGAAATTCAGTTTCGACTCACACCGATAACGTCTTCTATTTTGGTTCCGTCAGTCGATTACGCGGTCTCTGTGATGACAAACTTTGAAAGTCTAAACGGAAAATCAATAAGTTGAAAGTTATAGGTGGTTACAGCCCAAGGGCGGATCCAGCTTTGGTGCCAGGGGGGGGTCACATAGAAAGATAAAAAGTTATAATTTAATTTTATAATCATAGATGATAGATACAAGTAAAAAGTAGGTATTTTATTAATGTACTACTGTTGCCCGCGACTTCGTCCGCGGTATTATATTTTTCAAAAGTCCCACGGGAACCCTTTGTTTTCCCGGAATAAAATAGTAGCCTGACAACTCTCCAGGTCCTGAACTAAAAAAATGCAACTGCATAAAATCACGTCAATCTGTAGTCATATCCGATAATAATTAGTATCTACAGGATCTTTGTATTATTGTATTTAAGTTCATAAACTGATGTCGTAATATACATGTTATAATATACCCCCTTTGGGGTGGATTTACGTAAAATTTTTAGCTGAAGCCTACCTCCTAGAAAGAACCTAACTTTCAAATTTTAAGTTAATAATATAGGTATAGTCAACAAGTTCAAAAACGTGAAAAATAGAGATTAAGGTCCTAAAAATATGAGCGATAGCTCATTCGATTCGGAATCACCTCTAAAAAATGTTTTTGAAGTATTTTGGTGCAGGAAAAAAATTGCAATTGTTAATAACAAAATAAGATGAAAAAAAATCATATTTCGTTTTTTGTTAATAACTCGAAAAATATTTATATTTAAGCAATTATGAAAAAAGTTTATTAAAGAGAGAGAGAGAGAGAGTTTATTAAAGTTTATTAATTTCCGATTTTTTATCGGAAATTTTCTCCTCTTTCTAAAAGTCTCAGCTTTTGAAACTCTATCTTCATTATTTATAATTTTAATTTGACGTTGAAAATACGTTTCCACGCGTCTGTTACGGCATGCGCGCGCGAGAGTTCAGCAATAAAAATATTTTTTTTATAACATAAAATGTGATTTTAAAAATTCGAAAAAATTCTAGTATCTTCTTAATACCGCCCCGGATCGAGCCCCGAAGAAAAAAGTTTATCACCATTTTTCAATAAGTAATTGAATTGTTAACTAACAAATTTCCCAATCTCCGTTGGCATAAACAATGTGATGAAAGGTATAAATAATAATAATTGGCCTAAAAATTTTAAACTTCGTGGAGCCCTTCTGATATATATATTTCATAAGATCCTGCGATAAATTTTCATAAAAGTTTATTAATTTGTTATGATTTTTTTTAAACTATTGAAAAATCATAATAATCATATAAATCTTATAGCTATAAAAAATCATAATTAACAAATTAATAAATTTTTATGAAAATTTATCGCAGGATCTTATGAAATATATATATATCAAAGGGCTCCACGAAGTTTCAAATTTTTAGGCCAATTATTTATACCTTTCATCACATTGTTTATGCCAACGGAGATTGGGAAAAAAATTGTTAGCTAACAATTGAATAATCTATAGCTGTGATAGCCTAGTGGTTAGGACGACCGACTTCTAATCGGAGGTCGTGGGTTCGATCCCGGGCACGCACCTCTAACTTTTCGGAGTTATGTGCGTTTTAAGTATTTAAATATCACTTGCTTTAACGGTGAAGGAAAACATCGTGAGGAAACCTGCATGCCTGTGGGCGTGTGAAGTCTGCCAATCCGCTTGGCCAGCGTGGTAGACTATGGCCAAAACCCTTCTCACTCTGAGAGGAGACCCGTGCTCTGTAGTGAGCCGGTAATGGGTTGATCATGATGATGATGATGAATTGAATAACTTATTGAAAAATAGTGATTAAACTTTTTTTTCTTCAGGGCACGATTCTTTCAAGTGTTAAGAAGATAAAAGAATTTTTTCAGTTTTTAAAATTACATTGTACGTTACAAAAATAATAATATTTTTATTGCTGAATTCTCGCGCGCGCATGCTTTAACCGCCGCGCGGAAACCTATTTTCAACGTCAAATTAAAATTATAAATAACTAGAAAATGCCCGCGGCTTCGCCCGCGTGAATTTCGGTTTTAAACAAATCCCGAGGGAATCGTGGATTTCCGGTTCCGGTTCCCGCTCCTTTTTCCAACCTTTATACCTACTATCAATGAAGTTTACTATAGTAATCTACCTATAGCTGTAGCTATAGATTTCGGGGTTTTCAAAATCCCGTGGGAGCTGTGCATTTTTCCAGAATATAAAGTAGCCTATGTTTTAAGTCAGGGCTTATTCTATCTCCATTCAAAATTTCAGCCAAATCAGTTCAGTAGTTACGGCGTGAAAGCGGAACAAACATACAAACAAACTCACTTTCCCATTTATAATATTAGTAAGGAAGTAAGGATGGAGATGGAGTTTCGGAAGTTGGGACTTTTTTATTGGAAATTTCCTCCTCTTTAACGGAATTTTTTTTAAAGTGCTTAAATATAAATATTTTTCGAGTTATTAACAAAAAAATAAATATCATTTTTTTTTCATCTTGTTTTGTTAATAACAACTGCAATTTTTAACCTGCACCAAAATCCTTCAAAAACATTTTTCTAGAGGTGATTCAAAATCGAATGAGCAATCGCTCATATTTTTAAGTCCTTTATCTCTATATTTCACGTTTTTGAACTTGTTGACTAGACTATATTATTAACTTACTACTACTGTACAAACTTCCATCCCCTATTTTACCAACCTTAATTTAAGTAGGTTTTTATTATTTAAAACTAATAACTTAAGTACATGCCGATTTCAGTATCTGTAACTTCAAAAACATACAACTTTCATGTTACCCATTTTACCCCATAGAGGAGGAAATATATATATATATATATATATTTTGTTAAATATTTTCTAGGCTGATATTATATCTACGATCTAGAAAGAACCTATCTTCCAAATTTCAAGTTAATAATAACAATAATTATTTCACATAAAAACTTTCATCCTACTCCTACTTCCTACTCCCATTTTATCCCCTTAAGGAAGGATTTTAGGGATATTAAACAGCCTATAACCTTCCCTAAAAATTGTACTACGAAATGCGAATTTCTCAAATCCGACAAGTACGTCCAGAGATTAGCGCGTTCAAACAAACAAACAAAGAAACTCTTCCGCTTTATTATAATTATCAAGTATAGATGTAAGTAATTACTGTACATAAAAATACCTATATTTGAATAACAAACGGGTAAAAACTTCAATGGGTAAGTTTTTAAGGATGTGGAGAAGTACCAGTCCGGTTAGACGTTCTTCAATCATTGAAGCTCTTAGCCACGATTAGATTCTCATACAAAGTATTATATTAAATTGATTAAATATTGAAGGAACTTACACTAAATCTATATTGTGACAAAAATATATAAAAACATAATGTTTCACAATTTTTATTAGTGGTCCACCTAGGTCCTGGACACAGTCCAGGGGGGGGGTCATGACCCCCATGACCCCCCCCCTGGATCCGCCCCTGTTACAGCCTATCTATAAGGTTAAACACCTAACAAGTAACACTATGATTTTTCTGGGCCAGACGGGTCTCGTCTAATAACCGGCATGCGTTGCAATGCCGCGTAATGTACCTATATGATTTGGGAACGCATAGAGGACAAAAATACAGATTACAGACATCCATTTTTATTTTTTACATAGATTTTTTCGGTTTCGGTTCGGTGAAAGTTTCATCATAATGGGATGAATAGCTTAGTAGTGCATAGAGGACAATATACAGACAAAGATTGATTGATTGTTATTATTAGCAAAAAAAAATTAATCTTCGCGATTGCTCCCATAGGTACGCCCTTGTAACCTAGTGCCTAGTTGTTTTATCGCAAAGGGGATTAAATGTCACACCATCAGGCACGCGTTCCAAGGGAGCAATGTCAATTAAAATCGCCGGGCCCTAATTGTGTCCATTTTAGTTCGATTGCGCCAGACGAGGGCAGGCCGCTCGCCCGTCAGACGATGGAAACTGTAGTGCTTTATGAACTGTACTTTATTGACGGCATGTACCTACTTAGTTTTCATGAATAACCGATATATATATACCGAATAATCGATTTTCCGGGATAAAAAAGTATTACATAAATATCTGCCTTCACGGTACAGACTATCCTTATGCCAAATTTCGTCAAGCTCGGTTCAACTGTAAGCCGTGAAAAGGTAACAGACAGACGCACATTCGAATTTAAGTACAAGACTAAGTACAAATTAAGTACTTAGGTAATACTAACACAGGTAGGCAAAAGTTTGGAAAATTGTTGGAATATGAATATGGATTTGTATGGATCCTTAATCCTACGTTTTATAAAAGTAGGATTAAGGATCCATACGAAGGAGTTAGTACTGAAATAGGTACTTAAGTCTAACTGGTATATTTTACCCACGTTTTACCTAAACGATGCCTCAAATAAGAATCTACTAAGCTTGAGAGGTTACTGCGTGTAAACGTGAGATTTAAACAGAAGTTTTGTAAGGAATTTTAATCTGGAAACTGGTAAACGTATGCAGTTGGGCAGTTGGGGCGTAAAAGCCACTATAATCGATTTGCAGCGGATAGGTGCGCAAGCGTGTCGATTGTCATAGGTTTAGGGTTGTTGCAGCGAGTAGACCTGTGTTTGCGGCACACATGTTATAACTTACACTTCAATTCAATTCAATTTTTTTTTTCGATTAAGGCTTGTGTAAGCTCTTACGAATGTCAATACACATTTTTCTTCATCGTAATTATTAGGTATATCTATTAGGCATTAACATATTATTTACACTTTGTTTACACATAATTATTTTCCTTATAAGTAGGTATTATAGACTTACTAAAATCATGTTCAGGTTACCCAGGCTAACCTACCTACCTAGATTTGGAGTTTTAAAGATTTGTTTAACCTTTACTTCTCGAGACGGTGAAAGTTTCAAACTTTCAACCCTGTCTTTAGCTAAATAAGTACCTATATAATTCTTAAGAGTTAATCTACAAAAAAATGCCCACATCAATGTAGGTAATCGACTGTGAAGTTGACATTAGTCAACTTTTACTCGTAATTCGTAGTTGTCTTGAAAAAATATTAATATAATGGATAGGTAGGTACCTACTAGCAATTGATGTATTGTAAAAATTAGGATTAAAATAAAATATTCTTAAAAACCAATTATTATTTATATTAAAATAAGTCCTTCATCTTCAGTACCTAATGATTTGTTTTTGTTATAAAAGAGAGCCATCTGCCATCTAGTAGATAAACTATGAAAATACTGATAGTAGCGCCATCTAGTTCTACATTAAAAGTTTTACATTTTCTCCACAGATGGCACTCTACACTTTAATTTTTCTACTCATCACAAGATGGCGGAACAACACTAAAACAAAATAAGCGTACTATTCAACACTAGATGGCGCTCTACTATGTTCAAAAATACCGCCATTTTCAATCTGTAGAAGCCTTACCTTGCGATGGTAACGCCCGTAATGAAATAGCATCTTCCTCGATATCATCTTCTGCCTCTTCTTCTGTGATGGATGGAGGCGCGGCCCAACATCTTAAACGGACTCCGTTCCCTGCTGTATTGCCGCCATCAATCCTGACTCGAGGCAAGCTACGTGTCGCGTACTCCCCGTTGTTGTTTGCTGCCTGGGAAATGAAAATGAGATAATGTATGTAGGTACCTACTCAATTAATTTAATTTACAATTTTTTCTTGTTCTTTACATTTAATATTATGTTTCATCATTATCAACCCATTACCGACCCACTACAAGGGCACGGGTCTCCTCTGAATTAGAAGGGCTTGGGCCGTAGCTGTAGCCCACCACGCTCTCCAAGTTGGGATTGGTAGGCTTCACACGCCTTTGACAACATTAGGTATGGAGGACTCTCAGGCAAGTTTCCTCACTAAGTTTTCCTTCACAGGTATCATAAAGAAAATGATACTTAATTGCTTAATTGAGTAGGTACGTAGGTAAATACATAATATGTATGTACCTATATGGTAGGTACCTACATTTTTTTTTCACCCAAAGTCCAAAACACATATTTTTGACCACATATTATGTAAGTGCCTAGGTGCAATAAATAATAATCACAAACCAGTTTAAGAGTTTACTAGTCTGTGATAATAATATAATATACCTACCGAATATTTTAAAAATCTTATCAAAATATTCATTAATGTTCATTGCTTGTTGTAATAAAACCTTTAATTTGTGGAATTCCACAAAGTACCTACCTAACTAAGTACCTTACAATCATACACTAAACTCCCAATTCAAGCTTACTTGGAGCTGCTGCAGAGAGAATACAATAGAATCCACTGAGTAAATAGGAACTACATATACCTACTTACCTACGTACCTATGTAGGTAAAGGGTAAATTACTTTAAACATCTGAATCACTCATTATTATCAGTAATAATATAAAGATTGCTAAGCCTTGCATCATGCATGTGTATAGGTCGTATGATTATGCAACTTGACTCAAAGGTAATGTCAACTGATACAATACCAGTACCTATCTCAATAGCATATATGACATTAATAAATAATACATAATACTATAATTATAGCAATTATGTTCCCACGTCCTTCTATCTCCTTTCTAATACGGCCTGAATCACTTCAATGGGCGCAATGTTTAAATTGAATGGACGTTATCGCATCTTAAATTTCTGATATCAAATAGGTACCTACTACGTAAAATTGATTATTGAATTCGACATGGCAATACAACAATCCAATTTTACACGAAACTCAAATAAATATAAAATATCAGGTATACCTACACTATGAAAATTATTCTGAAATGAAAAATACTTGACCTAGTTACCTACGTGTTTCAATTACCTAATTATCGTGATAAAAAAATCGAAATTACTTTTATCCCAGTTTCAGAAGCATTCGTTGTTTATTAGGCAACCTTATTAAAGTTAAAACAAAAATTAAGTTTTAAAAAAATATTATAAAACAAAAATAAGTAGTTAGTAATAACTATTTTATTGGGCATTGGCACATCAACGACTTATTTTTTTTAAATAGATATAGGTAGGTCATCGTAGCATGTCAGATATAAATGACAGATGATGATGATGATGGTAGGCTTATGTGTATATTTAAAATATAAAATATATTTAAAATACATTAATTTACATTAATGTAAAGTATATTTAAAATACAGTATTTTAAATTTTAAAGCACGAACGAATTTATTTTAACCAGGACAAATAAAAGAAATGCAAAATGCAATTAATTACAAGTGAACTGCGACAAATAAAAACCTCCGCGCCAGTACCAACCATTAACGACATAAAACGACACCATTGGCCTAATTACACATTAACGTTTCATCGAGACGCTCGCATCGGGCGAATAATCATCGTCAATCATCGATCATCAATCATTGATCAACAAACATTCCGCCTCTGTGCTTAATAATGTAAACTTCTACTTTTATTGAATGTATTTCGAGACCATATAATATAGCTTCCTTTTTTGAATGATTTGGTCATTTACAGGTTGTGAAGCTAAGTTAATTAACTAAGCTGAAAATAATTATTAGGATGTGAGCTTTTATTTGATGTTTTACCTACTGTGCAGTAAGATTATACCTACTATATTATGTAAATCAATAATACACTTGTAGGTATAATAATATAAGTTATAGATTACTTTGACGGCTGACCCAATTAATTATACATTAAAACATGGAAGCGCGCGCGCACGAAGTTCTCCTCGCAGAAGAAAATAAAGACAAACAAACATTCCGTCTCTAAATGTTTACTAATAGAAACCTATTTATAGGTCAGAGAAAGCACAGAGTACTACCACAGTACTACAGAGGGGAATCTTCTACAAGCGGACCGCTTTAAGTACACTCACACATATGCGCATTGTTTGTCACCAACTGTACCGGTTAAAGTTCGGCCACACGAGTAGAAAAGGAACAGAGAGGAAGCTACCTACAAGCGTCCCGCAGCAAGTACACTCACACATAGCGCCGCTCACGCACACACGGGCTGTCACGGACGCTCCGCTAGTGAACAGTTAGTTGAATAACGTCAAGGCTGTCGTGTGGTCGTGTCGCGTGCGCATTAAATTATTAGCGAGAGTTTAGACAACTGTGTACTTAAAATAGTGTAAATTATACTTATTAAAAATTAAGTGTTGTGTTTAGACAAATATGCCTCAGTATTGTACAGTATGTTTAAGTTCCACTATCTATATCTATACTAATAACTAAAATTGAAGTGTCTGTCTGTAATTTCGAAATAACTACCTCATATTAAGCTCATACGGTTATTTGAACTGTACCATAACCGAATCACACGTTTTTAAAATTTTTGTCTGTCTGTCTGTCTGTCTGTTTGAACGGGCTAATCTTCGGAACGGCTGAACCGATTTTGACGGGACTTTCACATTCAAGTCGAGAATTAACCAGGGAGTAACATAGGCTATTTATACATATTTTTTAACCGACTTTCAAAAAAGGAGGAGTTCTGTTTTTCTACCTATGTACACCGATATCTCCGAGATTTCTGAACCAATTTGCGTAAATTTTTTTTTAATCGATAGAGAAACATTGCGACCCTGTTCTATAAAAAAATTTGGATTCCAACTCCTCAATCCTGATGCTGTAGTGGACCTGATCCCCAAAACTAATGGGTTTCAGAAACTTTCGGTTATTTAAATTGATATTTATCGTTGAATGAACTCGAGTAGATACATATCCAACTCCTCAACCCTGATGCTGTAAGGAATTGCATTCCGAAATCGTGGGGATCCCACGGGATTTTTGCGTTTTGGGGACGGGTTACTACAGATAAGCTACTTTTTGTCCTGGAAAATCAAAAGTTCCTACGGGATTTAAAAAAAGCTAAATCCACACGGGCGAAGCCGTGGGCATCATCTAGTAAAAAATAAGGATATTTCTTTTTTTTGTACCCTAGAGATCAAATGAAGTAAGTATACCTACCTTTACATAATATTATATTATCTACACAAAAAATTAATGAACTGAAATTAATTGAAATGAAATGAATTTATTTATTGTAGGATAGCATGTGCCACTTATGATATTATGTCAAGACTCTACGCCACTGGTACCACTGGTACCAGTGGCGTAGCATACCTTGGCGGGGCCCCGTATAAAAATTTGTTTGGGGGCCTTTATGAAGGGTAAAGATTTCTCACAAAAGAAAAAAAAAATGTTTGCATAAAATTAAAAGCAATACCTATTTATTCATCATAATTATCTGTCACTTTTTCTAATTCAAATTAAATATATACTCTCCTTGCCTTTTTTCGGCAAACTAATTTATTAAATCATTTGATGATGACTTTAGTTTTTCTAAAGATTCTGCCTCTATGTACAACTTTT
The DNA here is from genome assembly GCA_920104075.1 of Melanargia galathea. Taxonomy (NCBI): domain Eukaryota; kingdom Metazoa; phylum Arthropoda; class Insecta; order Lepidoptera; family Nymphalidae; genus Melanargia; species Melanargia galathea. Next base: position 6,894,476 of record OV049863.1, read on the forward strand.
TAGACAACATTTTTTGACTTTTGTCATTTCTGAAATAAACAAAAATTTGGGAATTTAATTTTTACTTACGCACGTCGGGTGCCCCCATGGCTTGGGGGCCCCGTATAATTGATACGGCATATACGGTGGTAGCTACGCCCCTGACTGGTACGGAAATCAGATTCTACTCAATAGAATTAGGTAAAACATTGCCAGGTAAGTTAAAATAGCTCCTGTACACAATGGACCATTTCGATGGGCCTATCTAAGGTACCTATCTAAGTAACTAGGTACTTAATTCATTCAATTTACTAAAGTAAGTATCTAGGTACTGTCACGCGGGCGAAACCGCGGGCAGAAGCTAGTATAATATAAAAAAGATTTTATTCCAATCATTACTACATATCTTGCTATGCATATATATGTACTAGTATATAATATTTTTATTTTTACCCATAATTTTTCACATGCAACAGGTGACAACCCTATCAGAATAGGTATAAATTTTGGACGTTCTTAGGTAGCTTCCCTTCTGGTTATTCTGTGGTTCGGCCGTTCAGGGGGGTTATTCTGTAACTTAGTTAGCAACTGAAAATAGTTGCCAACGAATTAGTTCAATATACATTGCTGCTTTACTGTGTAAAATTATGAAAACACTTTATATTTCCCACAGTAAAGCAGCAATGTAAATCAAACTAATTCGTTGGCAACTATTTTCAGTTGCAAACTAAGTTACAGAATAACCCCCCAGAGAATGCGTTCCTGACACGTCGCGATTGAACTGACGACGTAGCTTTGTAATGGCGTTGCAGTTACGATAAAAATATTTTTGCTGGTTGTTTACCGTTTTAACAATTGATGAGCATTAAAACAACATTATTATATCAATAATCAATGAATGTTATAATTTTGTGCCAAACTGAGTGTCAAATAACTTGGTAAACAATATTTTTCTAAATCTATACTGCGCTATTACAAGGTTATGTCAGTTCTTTATATTTGTATAATAGTGCTGTGCTAAAAATAACAGGCAAGTATCGTAATCTGTTCTTATACAGTTATACTTATAATATAAAATAATACGCTTTGTTTTTCTTTTTAAGAATTTGAAAATAATGGACTATAAGATAACTTTTATGAAATATAAAAATAAAACTATGACCAAACCGAACAACCGCGAAAGAAAGTAGCATTTTTATATTTAGGTTGAAAATGGTAACCCCAAATGGCGTTGGGCCGCCATTTTGTGACGCTAAAAGTTAAAACAGTCTTCTGTTGTCGTTTCGTGCGCATAGACCACGTTCTTCAAGTGTTTTCGATCTGTTTTTATTTGACAATTTTATTATATGAATATTACCTTTTTTTGGTTTCTACTTAAATAACTAAAATATAAATTTTAAATGATTCCGCCAATTTAAAACGAAAATAATCTTAAAATAATGCGCCGGTTCATTTTGGAGGAACGGTAACGAACTCAGTGTTATGTTGTGCCCATCACTAGTCGTGACTAACTGATAGGTGTCAGGAACGCATTCTCTGAACGGCCGAACTATAGTTGAACGAGCGTGCGTCCGTGAACCGTTGGTGAGTGTGTTTGTGTGAGTATACCTACAGCGGGCCGCTTGTGGAAGCTTCCCCTCTGTAGATTTACTACTCGTGTGGAGAAAGCTTCATGGGCGGAACAGACATGATGAACCGCCCCGCCCTTTTATGTTAGTAGATCTAAGACGTTGTTGTTCGTCACTTTTTGTTCTTATCCTAAACAGACCTACTTTTTCATGACTAAATTATATAATACGAAACGTCATAAATAGTTCATATTTAACTACTTATAATATTTTTTCCATTAATTTCTGTCATGACGTTTGTTAACGTGGTGTCGCCAGGTATGGACCAGGCACCAGTAGCTGACCACCTTCACCGTTTTTAACAAAAATAAGAGCTAGATTAGAGTTTTACCGCTGGCAACATTTAAACCATGTAGAATAGGGATCTGTTTGTCATACTGACAAATATCATATGAAACGGTCATTTTGTTTTAAAATGGCAAGGCGAACAAAATGTTGTGTGCAAATATCTTTCGATTTCAATAGTTTTCTTAAGCAATTCGCTAAGAAGGTAAATAAACGTTTTGATCGATGGATTCTCGTTTCTGATTAAAATGTAAATTTACAATGATTAAATCACTTAGATATAAACTTTAAAACATGCTTGTGAAGGAATAAATGCGACATACAGTTATTTTCAAGTTTTAGAGGGGATGTCCATTACTGGATCGGAAACACATCAAAAATCCAGTCATGGACCTATCTATTCTTATCATTTAAACACAATTACAAGTCAAAATTAAACTTGTAGGTATAGTTAAACTAGCTTCTGCCCGCGTGAATTTCGGTTTTTTAACCCCCGACGCAAAAACGACGGGATGTTATAAGTTTGACGTGTCTCTCTCTCTCTCTCTCTGTGTGTGTGTGTGTGTCTGTCTGTTCCCCTGTAGCGCTCAAACGGATGAACCGATTTGAATGCGGTTTTTTTTGTTTGCAAGGTGAGTTAGTCGAGAGTGTTGTTAGCCATGTTTGATGAAAATCAAGATGGCCGCCACCACAAAATGGCGAATGTCGGGGGTTTTAAAAATTTTAATTTATACTTGTCACAAATCCCAAGGGAATCGTGGTTTTCCGGTTCCCGTTCCCGCTCCCTTATGCAACTTTTATAGCTACTTTCAAGGAGGTTTGCTATAGTAATCTACCTATAAACGTAGCTATAGATTTTGGGTTTTTCAAAATCCCGTGGGAACTGTGGATTTGTTTAGGATAAAAAGTAGCCTATGTGATAGGTTAAGTCATAACATAATCTATCTCCATCAAAATTTCAGCCAAATCGGTTCAGTTCGGTATAGTAGAAGGATTGCATCTTAAATTTTTTTTTCCTTCAAATCTTATCAAGTGGGGTGTCAAATTAAAGGGGTTGAAAAGGTGATTCCGAAAATATAATTTTTTTGACTAAAAAATATTGTGATCAAAAGTGAAAGAGAAAAAAAATTATCACGCAGTTGATATTTTTTTTTTGTTAACAATATTATACTTGTTTTAAAAATAATTATGGTTTCCATGCAAAAAAAAAATCTGATGGGTGGGAAAGGGTTAAAAAATTAATACCTATTATTGTAGTTCCGTTTAGATGCGCCACTTTTAACATTTTTTAGAAATGTAGGTATGAGCTCAAAGGAGCTTAGAAAAAACAAAGAGTTACCGCGGGATTATAATAAACCTAAATCCACGTGGACGAAGTCACAGGCATCCGCTTGTATGCAATATGGGGCCTAGCTCTATATTAACACAAAATAAAGATGTGTTAATAGTAAAACGTGTCATACGAGTAGCTATGAATGAGGAACCTTCCCTCACCTAGAAAGAAGATTCTCCATAGCTAAGGATCACCTTTTGCCCTCTTGGACAGTGTCCAAGTAATTATTACGCAAGAAGAAAGGAAACCTTTTACAGGTAACAGGCCTAGAAAAACACTTATTCATCTTTTCAAAAACAGGCGAAAATTCCTCGCTGTTTAAATGTGAGCAGTATCGTGCTGCATCAGGATTAAGGAGCTGGGACTCAGAGGTCCGTGATTCAATCTAAGCTTGGTACCAAAAATATGAAGTCATAGTGGACAGTTCCCGAATCCCTTTAGTTTAGGTGGGTAGTACCCTACAGCATCAGGATTAAGAAGTTGAAGCAAATAAAAAATTATGGAACAATTTTGTAAACGTCCTCAAATAGACAAGTGTCAAATTGAAATGTGACGAACCTTGGTTGTTTCTACGTAACTTTGATATTTATATATTATTAGAAATAATCAAGGAGCGGATCAACAAATTCTTTAAAAGCCGGCAACGTATTAGTGGTTCCTTTGGTGATGCAAATGTTCATGGGCAGCGGTAATCACTCAACATCAGGTGACCCGCTTGCTCGTTTGCCCATAATCCATATAAAATAAAACAAGAGATAAAGTTTGTAAACTAAAACCCATCATCATCATCATCATCATCATGATCAACCCATTTCCGGCTCACTACAAAGCACGGGTCTCCTCTCAGAGTGAGAAGGGTTTTGGCCATAGTCTACCACGCTGTCAAAGCGGATTGGCAGACTTCACACACCTTTGAGAACTTTATGGAGAACTCTCAGGCATGCAGGTTTCCTCACGATGTTTTCCTTCACCGTTAAAGCAAGTGATATTTAAATACTTAAACTAAAACCCGACTACTCATAATAGTATACAAGTATAAATTCAAAATTTAAAAAACCCCTGACATTCGCCATTTTGTGGCGGCGGCCATCTTGGATTTGCATAGTGCTATTCTACTAGTCAAGTCCTTTCATTTGATACCCATATTAAGGCAGTTGTGATAAAATATGTAATCCGTCATTTTGTAGCGACGGCCATGTTGGTTCGATTTTCATCAAACATAGCTAACAACACTGTCGGCTAATTCACCTTTCAAACGAAATAAAACTGCATTCAAATCGGTTCACCCGTTTGAGCACTACAGGGGAACAGACAGACACACACATACATACACACACAGACACGTCAAACTTATAACACCCCTTCGTTTTGCGTCGGGGGTTAAAAATAATAATTTAGAAAAACGTGTATTCAATTGTGTACTAATGGAAGAAAAGGCGGGGCAAGCGGCTAGTGGCGCCATCTGTTATGTATATCTAAAGCTAACTTAATATTCCAATTTAGCTGTGCGAACGTCACTTCTCGATTTTTTCGCATATAAAATGTAGCCTATGTCACCCCCAAACTATAACAACGAATCAATTAACACCTCATTCATCAACATTGGCCCAGTAGTTTAGGTGCTTCGCTAGAACAAAAAATTGGATACAAACATACATACATAGACTACAAAAATCATAACCCTTCCTTTTGGCTTTGCAGTAATCGGATAAAAACGAACTGTCCATCACTGGGTGTCCATAACTGGATTTAGACTGTCCATCATAAAGATTTTTACATATTTCAGTTGATCGTTTTTAGGTTTCCATATTCCAAAACTCGTTCGACTATTTCTAAATTTTAGCAGTTAGTGAGAAGCTCTGTATATCTGAGTATATCATTGTAAAATTATACCACTCTAGATTAAATAATAAAAAAGTTATAGCTCCTCATGTTTGACTCGGCGCTTAACCCTGTCCATAACTGGTGCCACCACGTTAAGTAGAGTTTGTTTAATTTTTTTAGATTAATGTAAAATGGCAACACTACATTTAATAATTAGGTATAACTACTTATTTAACAACTAGAAGATGCCCACGGCTTCGCCCGTGTGGATTTAGGTTTTTAAAAATCCCGTGGGAACTTTTGATTTTCCAGAACAAAAAGTAGCTTATCTGTAGAAACCCGTCCTCAAAACGGAAAAATCCTGTGGGATCCCCACGATTTCGGAATACAATTCCTTACAGCATCAGGGTTGAGGAGTTGGATATGTACCTACTCGAGTTCATTCAACGATAAAGTCTTTAATTGGTACCCCCAATATCAATTTAAATAACCGAAAGTTTCTCAAACCCATTAGTTTTGGGGATTAGGTCCCCTACAGCATCAGGATTGAGGAGTTGGAATCCAAATTTTTTACAGAACAGGGTCGCATTGTTTCGCTATCGATTAAAAAAAAATTACGCAAATCGGTTCAGAAATCTCGGAGATATCGGTGTACATAGGTAGAAAAACACAACTCCTCCTTTTTTGAAAGTCGGTTAAAAAAGTAGCCTATGTTACTCCCTGGTTAATTCTCTACTTGTATGTGAAGGTCCCGTCAAAATCGGTTCAGCCGTTCCGAAGATTAGCCCGTTCAAACAGACAGACAGACAGACAGACAGACAGACAGACAGACAGACAGACAAAATTTTTAAAAACGTGTGATTCGGTTATGGTAGCGTTAAAATAACCATATGAGCTTAATATGAGGTAGTTATTTCGATATTACAGACAGACACTTCAATTTTATTTATTAGTATAGATAGATGTTGTTGAACTCATAAAAATCTATCTATTTCTATTGTCAACAGCATAATATTATTTAAATAAAACAATTCCGTTATTCGCAGCATAAATCATAATGCTTCGTCACTTTAAACAAAATTTTATTTAATAGCATCTATTCTTTACAACATAAGGAGTATAATCTTGTAAAGCGAATATACGATAGCTACATCTACTTGTCTGAAATGATCGATGTATGTACCTATCATTTCTAATTGAATGCTTCGTAGCCGGAGGAAGCACTTAATTGTATGATTTGTGATAAAAAGAAACTGGCGCACTTATCTTAGTTGTTTGATGATTTTATAAGGCAGTGAACTGCTATAAGGCGCATACAGCTAATAGCCAAATCTGTAAATAACAAGGACCGGTATGTCGATGTTATATAGGACTGTATTACGATACATAGGACTACGTTATCCGCAAGAGTCAAGACGCAGTGCGCATTGTTTTATTGGCGAACTGGCGATTCCAGAGCGTCTATTGTTGCTGCAGCTCGTGCAGCTATGAATAAATCGAAAGGGTTTTATAACTCCATGTACTGGCAGAAGAGTAACTTTTGTTTGAGTTGAGATATTATATTATATAGATAGGCACCTATACTTTATCATCTATTTAATATGTATATTTTCAATTCAGACCGATAAAAAATTTTGCTTCAACACAACTACAGTACAGCGACTCTACACGACTTTACATCCATACGTAACATAAAGATGTAGGAAAATCACCTACTACTTTTATGTAGGTACCTATACAAAGTACAATAATGAACTATAGTATAGGATCCCGCCATACAACGACCTTCACCGAGATGATTATTTGATGAAACGTATTTTATATTTAATTTAATACATCAATAAATATATTGCATATGGGTTGCCTAACAAATTCCAGTCCAGGATATGATTAATTAATTATTGAAAAAAAAAAATTTTTTCAACATTTCACTTGGCTTGATTATTAGACAAATTCATAATGAAATCTATAAAATACGTTTCATCAAATAAACATCTCGGTGAAGGTCGTTGTATAGCGGGATCTACCACTAGGAATGAAAGAAAATGTCAATAGAATTAAAAAGAAAACCGAAAGTGTTTTCGACAGATGCTTTAAAAAAGCATGCAATTGTTTGGTAATAATAACTTACGCAACTGATAATACCCTTGTCGGAATCGGTACAGTAGATAGCATTTTGCCAATGGAAAAAGTGAAAAACGGTTAAGTTCACCGACATTGTAAGTAGGTATGAGTCAGAACAATTTGGTAAATATTCTCGCAAAACTGATGATAAAACGTTTTTAAACGGGATAATATTGTGAATTTTCACCATTTTTAACCTTTTATAATAATTGTTATTAGGGCTGACCACGGACTGACAGATGCCTGCGGCTTCGCACGCAGGTTTCATTCTCAACGTTCACCTACATCTTATTGAGTTTTAAAATAATTATGTTGCACTTTAGGCTGAGATCTACAGAGCGTATTCTGAATCTACTCATTGTCAGATTTGGCATAAATCTGTCTCGTTTTATACAGTCTCAAGTTTGAGTAGAGTCAGAGTACCTATTTTACGATCTATAGATCTCAGTTCCCATTTCGATCACGAAAATCCTAGCTTATTTAAGGTAGGTATTTACCCTAATAAGAGTTTATTAGAAGGGATGACAAAGAGTTTAAACCAAGCCACTTACATGATATTTAATCATAATTATTAATTATGTTTATGTTTATAATATGATCACAGTCAGAACTCTGACATGGACGTATTTGGTCGGTGTACCCTGGTCCCTGAGTGAATCAACAAACATGACATCAGCGTTGTGATAGGTAAATCTATTATTTTATATGGTCATGGCCTAAAAGCAGATTAACGTAAACGTCTGGTGTCGCGTTTGTTAACTTGAAAGCTTACATGGGGCTAGCTGTAACTGCCCTTTCAAAGCAAGAGTGGCATTCGCATGCGTTACTCGCAATGCTATTTATGTCCTAAAAATCACGCCATATGGACGAACTCTGAAAGTTTTATTGTTTTCAAAAAACATTCGCGTGTGGTCTGACAGTTATCGTAGCAAAAAAAATACATATAATATACAAGCATACATGAATAGTATGTTTAAATGTATAGAACTTATATCATAAATATATAACATCTATGTATCTCCGTATTTATATAGGTACCTATAGCCTAATGAGGTTTTGCCCTTTTTAGTTTCATTGATTTACAAAATAAGGAAAAAGCTATTAGGCATGAGTAAATTTCAAATTAAAACCACAGCAAAAAAATATTAATTAAAATACCTAAAAAACAGCTTGAAGTTCACTAGGTATATTTACACATGTGGCCAGTGACATCAGCCAATGTGTTCCCATTTAGGACATCGCGCCGAACCGCTACAAACACTTCCAAGAATCTGGATAACCGACATGCAATAAATACCTAAGCTGAGTTTATGTCTATATATGCAAACATTGCATAGTTTATAGCACCTAGGTACCTAAAATCTAAATACACCATGGTAGCTTTCTAAACGTAAAGTGCTTAAATCAGTTAGAGTTGAGATAACCTCTTAGTTAATGCGCGGATTAACTTGCTGAGTCCGCTAAAGTATATTTGAAGATATTTTAAAATTAATGATTTTTTTAAAGTTTGAGTTTATCTGCAAATTGCCTTGGTAGGTACTTTGCAGTCAACTTGTAAGAGTGAAAAAATAGGCTCTTACATATCAGAAGAAGTCATCATTTTCATCAAGGTCATAAATAATGTAGGTATTACATTAGGTCACACGTGGGCCAGAATCCAATTTGAATATTATTAACTAGATAAAGTTCAGAAATTAACTACGTAGGTACTACAAAATATGGCACTTTAACTTATCGACCCCAGTAATCGCAAGATTACCTAATTGATGCCGACATCAACGAATTCCAAACTAAAGCGGTAAAAGATAAATCCCATCCATATTTGCATTTCATTAATTTTCAATTAAAATGTCACACTCGTAAACAACATCGTAAAAAACAGTTATGTTTCACACACTATAAAGCTAAGGTTAGTTTTCCGTTGTAATTACATAATTATTTTCGTATATACGAGTATATTATGTACATTTGTGGTAACTAAAATTATTAATTGCCCTGTAAATAAATCTATGGCAGTTAATATTGAACATAACATTTCAATAAAAGAATTAGATTGAATGAAATACGGACGAAATACCGGATCACAGAAACGGGTATGACACGCAACTAATACATAGATTCAATATAGCTTAACTAGCTAGCTACTACATTAAAATTAAGTTCACAAAAAGAAAGTTAAGTAGAGCACATGTCAATCCCAAACACAAGCGCAACACTAATAAAACACTACGAGTTTGTACGGTACGAGTTATATTTGATTTGATGATTTATATTTGACAACATAATATTATAACGTTATAATATACGAATCAGATAAGTACTTAGCTAATAGAAATCTTATTTACCTCAGTAAACATATTTTATAGGCACTTGCAAATATTTTCGATGTTTTGGTTTTTAATGTTGTTACCGATGGTAAACTTGAAAATGAATTTAAAATTTTATATAACGAACTCCTTCAATGACAATAATCTTCAAGTTTGAAGACGAAAGAAAGTACCTACTTCGCTCATTTATAAGCAATCTAAAACAAACATGTCATCATTGAACAGTTACTATTACGTTTGTGATATTTTGAGAAATAGAAATTTTAAATTATTGGTAATAAGGGAAGTTAACGAAACTTGAAATTTTAAAAAGTTTTCATGCTCTATTTCTGCCCAAAATATTTTAATAGTTTAAAATAGTGTAAGAACACAGCAAACCAAAACAGTATCACTCTTTTCTTACCTTATAGTCCAAATAGAAGCCCGGAAATGACTGTCGGGTGGCGTGTAACAATAAAAGGATTTAATTATAATAACTTATGAACAACATCATACATTGTATTTTGGACATTGAAGGTAGATACAGATAACGTATAAATAAAGATTTCTTTTTTGCAATGTGATTAAATATTAATTAAATTGCCGAAGTTTGTAAGAAATTATCGCACTGCTATTTATTTATTATTTATTTATTTTTTAAAAATCCCGTAGGAATCATTTTGTTTTTCCTAAGCTCCTTTGAGCTCATATCATGCTAAAAACTGTTAAACGTTCACTGGCGGAAGTTTAGGTAGATCAAAATGTAAACATCCGCCAGTGAAAGTCCCATCAAAATCGATCCAGCCTTTTAGAGATTAGTCGGTAATTTTTAAAGTATCTACTTTCCAACAAAAAAAGAATGAGTGAAATCGGACCACGCGTTATTGAATTACGCTAAATACACGTTTTGACTTTCATCCCCTCTCCCTAGGGAACCGTGCTGAATTTCGGGATAAAAAGTATCCTATATGTTACTCCGTAGTATGAACTTAAATCATACCAAGTTTCGTTCCAATCCATTCAGTAGTTTTTGTGTGATGCGCGCACAAACATACAGACAAACAGATAAACAGACAAACAGACAAAAATTTCAAAAATAGCTTTTTTACGTTCTATTACTTATCCCTAACATCCCCCAGTTACTATTTTGCAAAAAATTTCAATGTACAGATACGGCAAGTCTACGATTTTATTATAGGTATGTATAGATTATATATGTATAGAAGATAGTGAATAATTCTTTATTTCAACAGTCGTACAAAAAATCTAACATTTTGCGCTTCTAAGCAGCAACATTATAAATATTCATTGGATCTTAATTGTTATTTATAAAACGAAAACATTGAAATCGATTTTATCTCCGAACGCCTTTCAAAGCTCACGGTCACGGGGACATTATTATGACAAAATCCTTCGATAAAAACAGTTATTATTGGTTTTTAATTAGGTTACGTATATTAAGCCAATATACATATGTATATACACGAACTTTATTTCCTCCAAGATACTTGAGCTACATATTATATTGATCGTATTGGTAGATAGACGGGCTTGGTAACAAACCGACGAATTCCGTTTGTAGTTTTTGTCAGGTTTTTTCATGTCAATGTGTCTGTCTTTAGATCTACAAGATTAATTCAGTTCGCAACGAGATTATATTATTCATTATACGGATACGAGTCTTTTACAGTTCCTGTAGCTGTATAATTCAGATTGTCTTATTACATATTAAGTATAGTCTCTATTTTGCTTTAAAGAACTAAACTCTATTATTGGTGAACCTTTGCTGAAAAGTTATTAATTACATATAGGTACCTGGTACATATTCTGCAGTAACAACTGTAAATATTCCTAGTAGTTCAAAAACTTCACGAAAATAAACTGAAATCTATGTATATTCTTAACTATTATTCTTAGAAGTCTAAATTCGGAGTATCTAGCTAAAAAGCATTGTGGTACCTAATGCACCCCATTAATTCTACTAGCACTTCTCCAATACCCATTAAATGATAGGAGTGCTATTCCTACGAAGTGCGATAAGATAGTGGGTAAATACTGGACTGGTTTCCAATTTTCATTTGCTTTACGCACACGGGGTTTTAATGCAAGGAGGTTAAATAGCTCGTTGTTCCTTTTAAATGAATTTCAAATGTTACGGCTTAAAGAACTACTCCTGTGAAGGTATTGCGGCACAGATTATACCTAAAGACACTTTATTTTCATATCAGCCTCCACATGAGTAAATCTTATCTAACTAAGTATTATAGTCCCTTTGTCAACTACTACAACAACAACAACAACTATCAATAACACGTCAACGCATTTTGCATATCCTTTGGTGTATTAAAGTGCTACTGCAACAGATTGCTAAATAGTTTGGTTAGCACTAGATTCTATTCAAATGAATCGTGTCCCAACTCCCAACTGAATTAAACTCAAAACAAACAAGTCTGGTAAAAATTCTTGTTAAGGGCATTATTAGTACACCAGCGTTTGCAAACATAGAGATTTCTGCAAAGTGAGATTTTGCTGTAATTATAAAGCAAAGAAATTGAATTTATAAGTACTCATAAAGAATTTAAAAAAAATCATATATTCGAAAACAACTTAGTGTTAGTACGGTTTGTCTTCAGTCATAAATATTATAGCGAGGAGGGCTGAACGGTTCGTCTTGATTTATGCAGAAAACCGGCGCATACGCCTACACTATGGGCGATTTTGTTTGTATTGCAAGAGATGTTTTAAGTAGGCACATACTTCTCTTCAAAAATATAGGTAGGCTGAGAACCTGTACGATAAAACGAACTAAACGGAACATTGACCTTCCCCGTGCTAAAATTTTCTCACATTAACGTTTTAATTACATTTCGACACTACTTACATACATCCTACGATACAATATACCTTCTTATCTATATTGCCTATTGAAAATAGCATGTGTCTAAAAGGAGCTTGTGTTACAAACTATTCCATCTGCATTAGGTATGTACTTAACGTACTTATAGACAAGAGCTTTCCCGAAAAAAGGCAAAGAATTATATAACCGGTTACGCTACACGGTTATGTAACGCACGTGTTTCCATTTATCTATAATTATTATTGTAATGATGATAATCAGAAATGAATCGGTACACAACGCTGAAAGTGCGCGGCGCGCGCACGCATTCATATCGCTCTCTATTTGGTGTTTATACCTGCCGAAACGAGAGTTCTGTCGCTTTCACTGAGAGCTATAAAACAAACTAATTTGAAATTTCAAAAACCCTCTTTAATGCGCTTTTTATGGCGACGAATACGCTCCAGTTAGTATTTGTACCTATCTCCATAATTTATTAAGGTTAAGGGTCGAATAGTAGGTAGTTGAAAAAGAACTCTTAACTTGTTCAACCCAAGTGGCTTTTTAAAATTTAACCGCCTGATATGCAATCGGCCCTAAGGTATGCCAAATCGTTTACTTCGCCAGTGACACGTTGTATAAGAAAAAAATGTGCATCGAGCTGAGAACCTCTAGCATTTTGAAATCGGTAAAAATGAAAACACTAACAACTTATGAATATTATACTTTGTCATAGGTATTTTACTCTATTACTAAATACCAAAACGAAGAAGCTGTTTTATTTATTCACCTGATTGTAATCACAGGTTTTAAACACACATATATGTATACTTTAATTTGAAACTAACCATATTATTTCTTTATTCGCTTAGTTTAAGCTTGAAAAATACCTAACCATTTGCAACAAATAAACAATCAGGGCTTTCGAAAAAAAAAACGAAAATTGCCTCGAAAACTAGGAAAGCGGAACTATTGGCCGAAAGTGACTAAAAAAGACAAAAAAACGTATCTACTAACGATGGCCTTATTTAATGTGCCATGCGATGAATCGGTTATTTTAAAATCCATGTTGAAGCTAATGATAAAATGAACATCATTATTTTTCTGTGGTACGTACGGCCTTGATGTGATTGATATGTAATTGCTGGCATGTGAATGAACAAATCGCGTAAAAACTGATTTTAAAACTGGCTCAGTCCTAGATTCGCGAATCGGGTGAAATAGCTCTACTAAATTCGTTACGCTCTATTGATGTCAGATTTAATTGCATTGCTACGTCCGGTTTTTGTGCGATCGGTTACAAAATATGAAACAATACCTATAGGCGCATGTACTTCTATTCAGACATCACATGCTGCACCAACTATCAGCTGTAGGTATCGAAAAAAATATTATACATCCTAAATGTTTTATGCATTAATTATTATTATTAGATATTAGAGCCATTTTAAGGCCCAGGCTTGACAAAATTAGTTCCTTAATATCTGCAATTGTCACTTACACTGCACATAAGAATTTTTTTAATTTTTTTAAAGTAGAAGACAAGAAACTTACAGCTAAGTCTTCACTCGTGTAGGCAGAAAAGGTCCGGCGCTCCTGCTGCAAAACGCAGTAGAAGGGCTCCCACGATAGAGGAACGCCTACCGCTGCACCGGCAACTGCACTAGTCGCTGCATCTACAAATAAAGAAACTTACATTTCATCAAACTACGCAGATTGAATTACAAAAAATGTATGATTTTAAGCCAACTTCCATGCTTTTCAATATTTGTATTAGGTATTCTAAGAATTTGAGCGAAGTTGAGCCGATATACGAAAATAGAGATTAAAAGCGGAGCCGATTAGAGCCGATATACGTGTATAAAGGTTAAAAGTAGAGCCGAGAAGTTAGAGGCGAGCCAATGTATGAGTATTGTCTGAGTACGTATCGAGATTAAAAGGTAAAGCCGAATCGACTGTCGAATCGATATACGAGTATAGAGGTATGGAACCTCTAGAGTAGACCTGTAGAGTCGAGTCGTGCTGGTGTTATTGGTGTACGAGTATAAAGCTTAAAGGTAGAGCCAAAAGATTTTACGTAATGCAAATAGTAATGTGCATTTTGTATTGTGCAAACTCAATATACCAGCAAGTATGTTAAGTAAAAAAATTACATTATACAAGTCATACATAGCTATATTATGATCTCATCACTCAGGCATATATAGAGACTAGCGGTCCGCTCCGGCTTCGCCCGTGATACATAATATATAGCCTATAGCACTCAGGGATCACGTACATATCCAACGATGAAAGAATTTTTGAAATCGGTCCAGTAGTTCCTGAGATTAGCGCCTTCAAACAAACAAACTCTTCCGCTTTATTATATTAAGTATAGAAGTATAGATATAATTGAATGTTGATTAACTTTAATAGATTTAACCTATATTCTTATATAATTTAATGGCATTTATAAAGTAACAGGTGTTCTAGCAAGGAGCTATGTAGTAAGCCTCAAGAAATACGGTACCAATAATTACACCTATTGACTTTTAAGTAGAAATTGTTGTATTGGCAACTGATACCTAATCTGTGGTAATGACTATTGCCTGGTAGGTATTCCGGTTGAATATAAAATGAATAAATAAAAAATAAATAAATTACGGTTTAGACTATTCATTCATGTAGTACCTAGATGACTCATTTTACAGTCGCAAAGTAACAAATGTAAACCAGTGTGCTTAGTCTAAAGCGGAGCACTCGAAAACGAACTCGAAAACTATTGATCGATTTCAGAGTAAAATAGACCTAAAATGTCTTGTATTAAGGTTTGAGTTCGCCAATACATTCAGCATTCGAACAATGCTGAATGTATTGGCGAACTCAAACCTTAATACAAGACATTTTAGGTCTATTTTACTCTGAAATCGATCAATAGTTTTCGAGTTCGTTTTCGAGTGCTCCGCTTTAGACTAAGCACACAGTTAAAACTTGATACAGTGTAGCATTGGAGCATTCTGTCTTAGTTTACATCTGTCGATCTGGTGAAACAAATCAACCTACAAGTCGGAGGCTTGACATCTTTCACTGGAGTAATAAATTTTGATAAAACGCGCAAGCACTTGAAATACTCCGTTTTGTCAGGCATGGCTTCTACAGTTATTTAAACGTATTTGCGGTCAGCGGAACCCCAAGGCTGATAAACGCAAAAAAGCATTAAGGCTAGCGTATATTCACGATTGCATCGACTACTTTAATACTATAACTGTCAATAGGATGTTGTGTAAATAAATTCCACACACAATTAACGCTGTAGATACTCACCTAACCTAAGAATTATTGCAAATTCTACCACTAAGGAGGTTAAATAGAGGATGAAAGTTTGTATGAAAGTCCGTCATTTTTCATGAAAGTCCGTCATTTTTAACCCCCGACGCAAAAACGACGGGGTGTTATAAGTTTGACGTGTCTGTGTGTGTGTGTGTGTGTGTGTGTGTGTGTGTGTGTGTGTGTGTGTGTGTGTGTGTGTGTGTGTGTGTCTGTCTGTCTGTTCCCCTGTGGCGCTCAAACGGGTGGACCGATTTGAATGCGGTTTTTTTTGTTTGAAAGGTGAATTAGTCGAGAGTGTTCTTAGCTATGTTTGATGAAAATCGGTCCAAGATGGCCGCCGCTACAAAATGGCGGATGATATATTTTTTCACAACTCCCTTGATATGGGTATCAAATGAAAGGGCTTGACTAGTAGAATAGCACTATTGCAAATTCAAGATGGCCGCCGCCACTAAATGGCGAATGTCGGGGGTTTTTTAAATTTTCAATTTACACTTGTTAAACATGATAATCGGTATTTGTACTGTCGATTAAAAATAAAGAAACACGTGTTTCAAAATTTTTAAAAATTCTACCCGCAAGTTGGTTAAATAGGGAATAAAAGTTTGTATTAGAGTTCGTCATTTTTCAAGTCATTTATCAAGTTATATCCATGAAAATTGGTATTTAGGTTTTCGGTCATCAGCTAGTTGTACATAATCTATCAAAACTAAGTTGACAGCCCTGAATTTCCCAAGAAGCTTATAAGTATTTAGTATAGTTGGCATTATGCTAGGCTTTTCCGCAAGGAATATTATTTAGATCTGTCAATTTAGAGAGTAGATATGCAACAGGAACAGATGCACTAAAGGAATTTAGTTTTTGCTAGTGTGGAACATTGAAAAGCTCTTTATGAATTTCGTTTGCTAGTTAATAACTGTTGCAAATCTACCGAAAACAAAACGTCTGGGTTCTATTGCTCTACTAGGTAGATTAATCTGTTTCAATGTTAGACTAGCTATCGAAACAATCAAATGCATTACTTGAAGCTCTGATTGTTTAAAAAATGCAAGCTTAGGCCGAGTAAATAGGTACCTACTCGAAATATTCCTTCTTTATTTCAACTTTAAAGAGTTTTCAGTTCTACCATTACATATAGACACGGTGCTTGACTCTATCTACTATAATCATATGATAATGTACGACACGACGGCCATTTAGTCTTGTAAGTACAAAATAAACAAAGTTTATTTGACCAACGCGGTGCCTGAATGTGTTACGACACTATTGTAATTTTATGTAGATGGCAAGCGAAATCAGCTTTTATATTACCACTACGCAGCCTGCTGCAAGCTGTAGCCTGTAACAAACTAAGCTTAAGAACTTAAAACCGGACATTCTATTCCTTATTTATGTGCACTTTATAGCTGCACTGTATCTATATACTATTTATAACCTCGAAGGAGTCATTATAGAACTGGAACTTCTTCAGTTTTACATCACCAAACTGAAAAGTAAAGATGTTCTTTACAACAACTTATACAACGATAGCAGTTAATTGTTCTATCCTATTTATGCAAATTGCCCTTAAACTGAACACAATTTAAGTACAAAGGCTGTAATTGGAGCACTCTTATTGAGCTAATAAAAGTCGTTGATGCGACGCCACGCCGCACGCTGCAACATGTGGATTAATGCGTTCCATTTAATCTATTAAACACTGACTCAACAACCGACACCAGAAGAAAGTCAGACAATTTGACCCGAATAATTTTACTGCAGAATAACTTAACGTAAAAGTCTTTGTTCTTCTGTCAGTATTGTTCTCATACACTGGTAATTTAAATTACATGCGAGTATCAATAGAACCGAAAATTGATAGGTAGATTAATTTAAACAGATTCGGTTTTTTAATATTTTTTTAAATAATTAGCCTAATTTTAGACTTTAGAAATAAGTTCACGTTTCGAGAGAGAAAGAAAGACTATAAAATTGTACCTAAATTACAACGTACGCATCTTTACCATCATCGTATTATTATAGTACGTTAAAGAGACTTGAAATGACCTTCGTGTCAGGGTTGCCAAAAAGATCACATTAGACTCCACAATATGCTTAAAATAATAAAATTATTATTGATAACAGACACACAGACATTTATTCTGATGTTTTACTAGTGCATTGATGGATTGAATGCCTATTGCCTAGATAAAATTTTGAGTTAAGGGGGAAATTGTAGAGAAATAAAAGATAATACATTATAAGCAGTCCTCAAGACCATAATATTCAGACACCCACAGCGACTCTTGCTGGTTTAAAAAGACCGTACGGCGTTTATGATGTGGAATTCTAATTTTCTTTATTAATAGAATGTGTTTACAATTTTTATTGCCGTGTTTTAACGTTTCCTTTAATCTTTTTAAGGAGGGTTTTAAAAAAATTATTTACCTCCAATGCGCTATTTCTGTCAGTCAGTCGGACAGTAATGAAACAGTTTACCAAGTTTAGAATTTTCAGTGAATTGGCAGCCCTAAGGTAATGCAATCGACCCTCCTCGCCGAGAGCAATCTACGTCCATCTCGAGCTTGAGTCGGTCACGCGCGCTCACTTTACACCGAGATATGGCTAGACACCAAAAACGAAAATAAAGACTCTATTGTGGGTGTACCAACTTTTAAACGCGAGTACAACCCGCACATTGTTAACTCGAGAACTTGTTTGGAGGGTACAGAAAACATTGTTCAATTTCCAGTAAAAGAAAGACTACTTAAGTATAAAGATTATGAGATTTTCGATCTTAGTAGAAACGGAAAACTTTTTATCTGTTTATCCGACTTCTGAGGATTGTACCTACCTATTAATTAGAAAATACTTATACTAAAAAAAACATACTGATAAGACTCAATCAAGCTTCCGTACGATTTCTAAGTTTGATTACTATTCGTCGTGTGATAATTTAGTCAAAAAATTAGTTTGAATTCGTAATTTATTTAGTTACATACTTACTTTATAATTGCAAAAGGTAAGTATAGATATTAACTATGAAATAAGATAACTTCAATAAATAATTAACTAAATAACATTGGATGTCAACGACCATTTAGGTACTTTCCGAATAGGTATAATACTAATAGATATACATATGTACCTACAATACAAATACTATTATTATATATTTTATTTTAACACTACAATTAAATTATGGGAAAAGGTACGGGACGTTTCGCAATTTAGCAGTTTAACATAATATACCAACGGCAATATTTACGTACTGGATAATATTATAATAAACAAGTAGATATAAATTAAAAATTTAAAAAACCCCCGACATTCGTCATTTTGTGGCAGCGGCCATCTTAGATTTGCAATAGTGATATTCTACTAGTCAAGCCCTTTCATTTGATACCCATATTAAGGGAGTTGTGAAAAAATATGTAATCCGCCATTTTGTAGCGGCCGCCGCTACCTTACCTATCTTGGACCGATTTTCTTTAAACATAGCTAACAACACTCTCGACTAATTCACCTTTCAAACAAAAAAACCGCATTCAAATCGGTCCACCCGTTTAAGCGCCACAGGGGAACAGACAGACACACACACACACACAGACACGTCAAACTTATAACACCGTTTTTGCGTCGGGGGTTAAAAAGTCAAGACACGCAGTTAAAAGACGATAGAAACACGTGTGATGCACAGGGATATATCATTATATGTACAGGAAACAGAAGCTTACAGAGTTCATCTGCTTAATAGTTTTCTCCGGTGGGCGGCAATGGACATTGGACACGGCTATTTACCACTTGCCAGTCTACCGGCGAAACCGTACCGGTGTCCGGAACGGAACCATATCTGGTGCACGTTACTGCATCAGTACTTACTTACTCTTACTTCTCACTAGGTCGCGACTGTAAACTACTCAGTCGAATGTGAATGCTAATATTTAAGAACTTCATATTTTCATAAAACGGCAACAAAAGAAAATTCGGTCTTTTTAGGGTTCCGTACCCAAAGGGTAAAAAACGGAGCCCTATTAATGTCACTCGGCTGTCTGTCTGTCCGTCTGTCCGCCGGTCACAGGTCTCTAGCTCGCAGACGAAATGAGTTACAAACCTGAAATTTTGGTATTTGGTGTAAAATGCTGACCCAAAATCAAATATTGAATTAAAAATTGAATTAAATTATTTTTCAGGGGGGCTCCCATACATGAGAAAGGAGCCGAAAAAAAATTTTTTTTTCTTACCCTAGCTTGTGGGGTATCATTGTTTAGAGCTCATTGAGTAGAGTACGAATATATATTTTTTTAATTTTTTGCTTAAACAGTAAGGAAATGGGGGGTCATCAAAATTGTCAGTTTTAGACCATTTTTGTGACGGGGGCTATCTAAAAAACTAAACTAGTTAGGAATATGATATTTCGGTATATTATGTACTATATGCTCTATTTGTACAACAAATACTGAAAACAACGATTCATAAAATAGTTTATAAGCTGTGACCAAAACAAACGAGCTTATTTTGCGTTTTTCTTTCACGGTTTCTTGCGATGTCTAACTCGGAAATTAAATATTTCTTAGACCCAAAATATTATATTGTTCATAATTATGTACGGAACCCTGAAAGAGCGAGGCCCGACTCGCACTTGGCTGATTTTTTTTTTTAACTGAATCGCTTATACTTAGGTACATAATAAATCCAGCAAGATGGAAAATGGAAGACCAAGTTAAATCTATAACCAATTCAAGACGGATACAGTATCTATTTATATATTTGTTTTTGTTGATATTCTGTGTTTGTAATAAAGAGTTTTTATTTACTTACTTATTTATGCGTAGATTTAGTTAAGTCACAATATCTTAAAGCCTCTGTTCTGAACAGTAAGTTTATTGACCATAACTTTACACGTAAATACTTGTAAGAGAACGAACGGTACGCAAGTCGTCATATGAACGAGAAATACTCGTCCTGGTACAAGCTTTAATAACTTTATACATATACAGCGGATGCCGTTGCCGGGATATGATAGGTTAAAGACATCACCGCCACTTGAAATGCGCATCAAATTCAAATTCAATCGAGTAGGTGGGTATTAGAATGCGTAGCTAATATTCTTTCTTACTAATAGTACCTATATTAAAAAAAAAAGTTAACGGTTTTTACATTTAATGAAAATTGTATCAAAACATCGATTAAATAAATTAAGTACTAAGACTTTCTTAATGTATTGTTAGTTTTCCCACCAACATTCAACATTCTGTGTTATTGTTTCAAATATTTTTAGTGTTTTAAAACTTGTCTTTGCATTTTTCGGTAGGTGTGATGTATTTTGACGGTGTTTCTACTTCAGCTTAAACATAAAAGTTAGTTTTCAAAATATTACTCTTATTAGTAATATATGAGTAATATCTAAATTACTCCCATTATCTTAATTATTTATTAGATAAGTTCTAATATAAAACACATATAACGTTAACATTAAATTATATAAATTAAGTATACTAATAAATTAAAATAACTAAAATTAAAAATTAAAAACTAAAATAAAAAATTAATTAAAATTAATCATAATTTTCTGCCCTAGGGAGGGTGCCCATTATGCAGGCAGCATTCCCGCGCTGAATGGCTATTGAAAGCCGTTGCGCGAGAAAGCTGCCCGCGCGAGGGTCGCCTGTTGCCTCCCTAAGGCGTTTACTGAGGTCCTTGTGGAGTCCCCGGGCACCCTTGCCCCACGGACCCAGTGTCTCGACGCCAAACGGGACAAATTCGTATTGGGCGCCGAGACAACTGTATTTATTTGTTTTATGCTGCTCTCGCGCGTCCGCCGCAGCCCCGGCTCGTTTGCTGGTCGAATGTAAGTAAGACGCCGCCAATGTATCGGCACACGTGGCGTCCCATACCAGCGCACGGCCCATTCTCCACGGGATCAACGACATCCCATCTGGGCGCTTGCCATCATTGCGCACGATCTGGGGCTCCAGAGCGGCGGGAACGTTTGCAGTGACAAGCGCCCTTCTCAGGATGTCGTTAAGCGCGGAGTGGCGAGACAAGCGGCCGGCGCCCGAGGAGCAGGCGAGTCCGTGATGGCCGAGGTTATCCACGTGGGCTCCACAAGAGACACATTCAAACACAACAACAACACACCCATTATCTTTGTATGTCCCACAAAAAATAGATCCTAAAAAATATTCGGTAAAAGAAAAATAATAATCATAAATTTGTATCAGTGTAGTAAATTACTTAAATAAAACTAACTTTTGTCTGTGATAATGACCGCGTTGGATTTAGGTTTAAAAATCCCGAAGAACTCTTCGCTTTTTCGGGATAAAAGTGTAGTGAAGTAAAAAGTAGTTTTGGCTAAGTTATCTTTCAAATAATCACGTTATGAGCTTAATAAGAAACAGTTACTTATTTCGAAATCACTGACTGAATCTTCGAATTTTGTTCATTTCTAGTTATGTTGTGAAAAAATTGGTTGTCTGTAAAGTCGGTTTACGGACGATAATTTTACGTGATAACATCAGAAACCATTGATGAAGCCGAACGCTTAGGCCGATCGTGCCGCTCTATCGCTTGTTCCGCGCTCTCGCGTGCACGCTCGGCTCAGGCGGAACGTAATAATGAGTCATGCTTTTTGTGCGTGCAGCCTGCGTTCATCGGTTTATAAAACGTTATCACGTCAAAAACATGATGTTTAGTTATGAAAATGCCATGACATTTCAACTTTAATTACCTACTCAATAATAATAATAATAAGTTGCTCCAATCGTGTATAACCGACTGCCGAAAATGGCATGATTAAAATCACACAGTAGTAGTTTACAAACAGTCAAATTGATATTAACAGCTGCGTTACAATAGCCTTTACGTGCCATGTTGACATTTAGAATGATATGCAATTAATAATACCAATTACACACAATGAATACATACCACTATAGAATACGTATTGACGGTTATATTGAATAGTACAAGTAGGTTTACCACACTGCATCTTTTATGTTGTACTTACTTACCTAGTATATTATGGATTCTTACCTACGATTTCTGGGTTTTGAGCAAAATATGGGACTCCAAGCATATCACTAGTATTTACCTATTCTCTATGAGAATTTTTCTTAATTAACTGTATACTTAATCAGTTTTTCGAACCATGAATAAAATTTTATTTGTTTAAGTAGGTATATTGACTTGCATGTGCCAATTGTGATGTACCAACGTTTCGGCATTTGTACTTTATCATATTACTAGATGATGCCCACGGCTTCGCCCGTGTGGATTTAAGTTTTTAAAAATCCCGTGGGAACTTTTGATTTTCCAGAACAAAAAGTAGCCTACCTGTAGTACCTAAGTAGTAACCCGTCCCCAAAACGGAAAAATCTCGTGGGATCCCCACGATTTCGGAATGCAATTCCTTACAGCATCAGGGCTGAGGAGTTGGATATGTACCTACTCGAGTTCATTCAACGATAAAGTCTTTAATTGGTACCCCCAATATCAATTTAAATAACCGACAGTTCCTAAATCCATTAGTTTTGGGGGTCAGGTCCCCTACAGCATCAGGATTGAGGAGTTGGAATCCTTTTTTATAGGACAATGTCACAATGTTTCTCTATGGATTAAAAAAAAATTACGCAAATCGTTTCAGAAATCTCGGAGATATCGGTGTACATAGGTAGAAAAACACAACTCCTCCTTTTTTGAAAGTCGGTTAAAAAAGTAGCCTATGTTACTCCCTGGTCAATTCTCTACTTGTATGTGAAAGTCCCGTCAAAATCGGTTCAGCCGTTCCGAAGATTAGCCCCAAAGATTAGCCCGTTCAAACAGACAGACAGACAAAAATTTTAAAAACGTTTGATTCGGTTATGGTACAGTTCAAATAACCATATGAGCTTAATATGAGATAGTTATTTCGAAATTACAGACAGACACTTCAATTTTATTTATTAGTATAGATATAATAGGTAGGTAAATAGGTACTAGAATGTCAACAGGAAGGTACTAAATGGTGACTGTATTTTAATAATTATAAATTGCAAGTAAATACTGCACTATGCAAGCCACCGGGCGGCGCGGCGCGGCGGCGACAGTTAAAGCCAACTTAAAGCATGTCATTTCGGAAAATAAGTCAGTGCCTCGCAGTTGCAAGGTTAGGTACATTATCACTACATAGTATAAAACAAAGTCGCTTTCTCTGTCCCTATATCCCTATGTCCCTATGTCCCTATGTATGCTTAAATCTTTAAAACTACGCAACGGATTTTGATGCGGTTTTTTTAATAGATAGAGTGATTCAAGAGGAAGGTTTATAAGTAGAAAAATTGGACCCGGTAGGTGGCTGGCGCTAATAGCGGGCTGGACGACGTCTGCCGGGTCCGCTAGTAATTAAAATAAAGAAATCAACACACACCTGTGACTGCATCACATTTAAAACGATATTGCTTTTAGCAATCTAGGTATTATAATAGTAACTAATGAATGAACCAATGAACAAGTATAAATTAAAAATTTAAAAAACCCCCGACATTCGCCATTTTTTTGTCAGCTGCGATCTTGGATTTGCAATAGTGCTATTCTACTAGTCAAGACCTTTCATTTGATAGGTACCCATATTAAGGGAGTTGTGAAAAAATATGTAATCCGCCATTTTGTAGCGGCGGCCATCTTGGATCGATTTTCATCAAACATAGCTACTCTCGATTAAATCAACTTTCAAACAAAAAAAACCGCATCCAAATCGGTCCACCCGTTTGAGCGCTACAGGGGAACAGACAGATACACACACACATACATACACACACACACATGTACATACACACACACTCACACACAAAGACACGTCAAACTTATAACACCCCGTTGTTTTTACGTTGGGGGTTAAAAAAGAATTGCTTGCGACAATATTTATGCGAATAAATATAATCGAATAGAAAATAATAGTCAAGAGTATCTAAACAATGAAACATGAAATGATACAACTAAATCACAAAATCAGCGAGAAGTACCTAAAAGCAAATCACTAAAGAACTAAAACAAAAAATTCAAGTTAAGTTTAATTAAAAACAACAGGCTTTTCTGTCAATGGATTCAAGGCTCCATCATTTAATATTGCATTGCCAACAATTTTATTTAAATGTCAAATGTAAAGCTTAATTTATTACCACGTTTTTTCTTTTATATGTGTGGCAATATTATGTTATATGTATAATTGTATAGATATTTATTATATACCTGTGTGAAATACCGAATTGTACCAATTTTTTATAAGTTAATAGGTATATTTTATTCATATTTATTTTTGTGTCTCTTGTAGATATACCTATATATAACGTAAGATAGGGCTAACCCTGTTTTTGTTCAGTAAAGCCTTATTACTGAACAAAAACAGGGTTCGCTGTATCCCGGACACTCTCTTCCGAGTAAACTAAAGGTCACTTGTCGACCAAGGAGGTAGTACATACACATACTTATGTACAAAGGGCGTCGATATAATAGTAGTATTATTATTATGCAAACCTAAGGTAATGTAGAATGTAATGAGATATATTATACTGGCCATTATTGAAATATCCTTGCATCATATTAGTTATTACTTATTAGAGCAAACTACACTTAAATTATAGTGTGTATAAATGATATAGTGTTCTTCTAAGGTACTGGCACATAGGAAGGCCCACCTTATTTAAAATCTCAATAAAAAATAATGTTTTAAAGATTTGACAAAAACAACTATGTGTAATATTGCAATGTTTTATTGCCCTTCTAAAAATAATCAAAAAACTATAATTTAATTACTCAAAGTTATATTAAAGAGTATTTTTAAAAAACACTATAGTGGGCCTTGTTAAAGGCACTGTCCCTTACTAAGGCCCGTTTATAACTAACTGTTACTTAACATCAACTTAATATTTCTACAAAATAATTCACAAATCACGTTTAACAGTTTAAGATACAAGTTATTTAACCAATACTTTAGAGATATAATGAAAAAAATGCACACTGGGCCTTGACTCATGTATGAAAAACAAAAATAGTCATAAAAGTAAAATTCTACTTTAAATCAATAAAAAAACAATTATTTCTTATGACAAATTCGTAACTCTAGACAGTATTAATTTAAGAATCAAAATATTCAGTTTACATTTTCCACTTAAATTTTAAGTGGGCCTTACTAGGGCTATTGAATATTTTTTATTTTATTTTCACAAGCTATACAAGCTTTATCAACAACTTTTAAAATAAAAAAAAATAATAAATTGAAAATGTATGCAAACATACAAAAATCAGTACAAATATTACAAAAATAAAGTACCTATCCATATTGAGAACTATCAATAATTTAACAAATTATCAATGAAAATTATGATTAACTGCTAAAAAAATCGTAAAAAATTTGTAAACTAAACAAACTAAATTCGTTTTATTTATACTTTAGTACTTAAGTATTTACAATCCAAGTGCATTTGACATTTTCATAGATGTAGTAAAGCCCATAGGCCTCTACGTAGGCCCGGGCCATACTACGGATTTTTCATAGTGGCGGAATAATTAACTTATAATCACAAATATCTAAATAATCGGTAAACTTAGCATCGCATTCTAGTCTCCAATGATTATTTTACAATATGATGATAGAATCACTCGAAAACTGACGCTATTTGTGGAAAAATTGGCAAAAACAATCACAGCGAGATTATAATCACGCGATATCGACAGCGTTCAGGGAGAAATGAACGAAATGTAACAAAATGGCGGCGCGGAAATAATTTGGCGCCATTCAACATTCAATGTGGGGTCAAGGTGAATATAGGCCCGAAATTTCGAATGCTTTAGGCAGTGGCAAGTGCGTTTTTTCAATGTGGGCTTTCGTAGAGGCCGGGCCTTCGTATGTGCCAGTACCTTATGTTTTATGTCATCTCAACATCATGACTTGGGTCCATAAAATATTTTTGCTTTGTGCTGAGATTTTCTACAGATATTACAGTTTTCTCTATTTCGGGCTTCAGCCATATTTTAAAATTTATATACGTTTGTACATACGTTTTGCTCATGTTCCTTTATTATGATCCTCCTTCAATATTGCTCTACGTGTTTACTTAAAAGTAAAAGAAATTCGTTAGATAATATTACGATATTCATAGAACAGAATAGAATAGTAAAGTTTTTTTTTTTTCAAATAAACTTTTACAAGTACTACATAACACCCCACACAAGCTGATAGTGAAGTAGATCATGTGTCGCTCTATGAGAAAATAACAGCAATTTCCATCGCAAGCAATTCATAGTGCGTGGTCCGAATCGATTCGGTCTATTATGGTTTAAATTAAACATGAAGTCTTTTGTAACTCTTTCGAGCCTACACCGGAGAACAATATGCATGACGTGTACTGAGGCTTCCTGCCGGTGATTGCGGCGTGGGCGACAATATTCGTATCAGTAACACGCGACTTGCTTACATCTCCGGTCTAGATTCCTTAATAGAGATTTAGAGGAAATTCTTTGATGCTTGATTCATGACCTGCCTACCTACCTAAAATCTCGTCGTCGTCGTCGTTCGTCGTCGTTCGTCGTTGTCAACCGATTGACGTCCACTGCTGGACATAGGTCTCTTGAAGGGACTTCCACATGCCACGGTCTTGTGCAGCTTGTATCCAGCGGCTCCCTGCGACTCGTTTGATGTCGTCGGTCCACCGAGTGGGGGGTCTACCAACACTGCGCTTCCCGGTGCGAGGTCGCCACTCAAGCACCTTGGGACCCCAACGTCCATCGGTTCTCCGAACTATGTGCCCCGCCCATTGCCACTTCAGTTTCGCAACCCGCTGAGCTATGTCGGTGACTTTGGTTCTACTACGGATCTCCTCATTTCTGATTTGATCGCGTAGAGAAACTCCGAGCATAGCTCTCTCCATCGCTCTCTGAGCGACTCTGAGCTTTCTTATGAGGCCCATAGTTAGCGGCCTAAAATCTATACGTGATAAATCTCTAAAAGTAACCACTAGATACTATTACAATCTTTCATTATAGGTACTTCAGAAAATTATTAACATAACTTTATTATAAGGCAGATAAATTTTTGTAGTTACGGTACAAATATTAAGATATTTATACGGACCGAGAATATAGATATCGTTGAAGAAATTATCAGCCCATAAATATCCGTGTAGCGGCGACACGGTGGTTGCAACGTGCACAGAATATAAAACTATGATTTAAGGTGACAACTCTCATATCATGATATCAAACCGCATCGCAACGCACCGCATTTCATCGAATGGCAGTCACAAAGATGAGGCGAAAATAAAGCAACTTAAAGAAAAAAATAAGTAACTTCCTAAAGTAACTCCTTTACAAAATACTTCCCAATACAACTGATAGGAAAATGTTGAGAAACTAAATTAAACTTCAATGAAGGAACAGAATTTGAAGCTTTGCTCTTGCTATACCTAAAATAAAATGAACTTGATATTATATTCCACTGGGACGATTCGCCTTAAGAGATCTGACTATTTCATTAATGACTCCAAGCTTTTATCAAATAACGGCCACGCTTAGATATTTATGTTATTCTTACTACGTGATGTCATAAATACGTGGTGGAAAGGCTATACTTTTGTGTTTCGATGATGGTTGTTATACGATAGGTAATGCTATTGTGTATCGTAGTATTACATGTTTTAGAAGTAGAGTTTCGTAAATTCTAACACATACATACATATACATAATTACATATTATATAATATTATTATATGATATGTTGTTTAAAAAGTAAAAAACACGCTTCTGCTTCTTGGTTTCATCATCAAACTCCTCTTTACCAAGTACTAATGTGAATGGGACTCGTCAAAACCATAGGACGGAATACATAAACAATTCACGCATATTTCAATAAAATGATTGTTATAATTATATATAGTGAGAAGAAACTCCTTTCATTCGGGTGTCCCACGATTATTTTTTTCACTTTTCCCAGAATATTATGAGGTACATCTACATACTATTCTATAATTAATTATCATGTTGTATTAAATTTACAACACTAAGGACACAGGTCCTTAGTGTTGTAAAAATCACCTTCTGATTATTGTCGGATAGCTTATTCACAAGTTTTGTCTTTGTCATCATCATCATCATCATGATCAACCCATTACCGGCTCACTACAGAGCACGGGTCTCCTCTCAGAGTGAGAAGGGTTTTGGCCATAGTCTACCACGCTGGCCAAGCGGATTGGCAGACTTCACACACCTTTGAGAACGTTATGGAGAACTCTCAGGCATGCAGGTTTCCTCACGATGTTTTTCCTTCACCGTTACACCAAGTGATATTTAAATACTTAAAACGCACATAACTCCGAAAAGTTAGAGGTGCGTGCCCGGGATCGAACCCACGACCTCCGATTAGAAGTCGGTCGTCCTAACCACTAGGCTATCACAGCTTCTAGGCTATCACAGCTTCTTTGTCACTTTACATAAAGTAAGAAAGTGATAAAACTTACGTTTAGCTTTAGGCTATCCGATTCTGACACTTACCAGAAAGTGGTGAAACAAGCCCTAATTATAAAACAAAGACAACTAAATATGTCTTTACATTATACATGTACCTAAGTATATGGCATAGGTATATTGTAATACATACTTTTCACAGTGCGTAGGCGAGACATCTCGCAACAGGCCCGCAGAGAAAGCTATGCAATTTGACACAATTAACAACACAACAGAAGTACCACTTCTAATGTACAAAGTACACAATAAAATGAATTATGATTAAACTTGACAGCCATTGTAAAGAATGAGATAATATGTTGACATTGCGTTATTAAATGTAGCCCCCTTTAAAATCCTGTATTACAAATACTTGAATATTAACCACTTTAATCTCATTTAGTTAGGCCTTAAAGCAGTCACGATTGAATATTAGTAGTTAAGGCTCAAATGATTGATTTCATAAAATATCGGGTCGATATCGGTTGGGTCAACAACTCAAAGCTCTTGCACCGAGTACTCAACCCAGTTCGTATTTGTCTCGAAATGGAATTTTATTTTTAGAACGCTCTAGAAAATTTCGAATTTAGTGTTCACCGTTTATGGGTTGATGCAATACGTCCATATATTTTTTATTCGACCTTTCGAGAAATGTAGGCGTAAGGGTGAGTATTGAGTAATAATATAATAGCAATTTTTTAATAGACGTTATAAATATCTACAGTCTGTTTTTAATCGGATACGAATCATTAACATTTGTAATTACTTGAGCAAAGCAAGTACGGTCAACTATGTACTACTAAAATTTACATAAAATAAGAGTTATTTCTGAGTAAACATAAATCACCTTTCCCCTCAACGTCCTGCCTCATCAAGCAAATGAATATTCATTGAAAGAGTATGAATCATGTGTGTTTGAATGAAACTGAATAAGAGCAGTGCTCTTGTTACCTAGAAATTGTGCGCCGAGCGATAAAGAGCCTTAGCAAGATTCCCACCATTGCTTGATGTAACATGTAACAGAGATGCAGTATTAGATAACGCGTGAAGGTAGTTCTAGAATGTGTTGAATTAAGCCTAAATCTGCAGTTTCAAATGTGAATGATATCCGAGCGTGATATGGCGTGGAATCCAAACTGCGTTCATACCACGTTCATACTAATTCTTGCGCTGTATACTGTTTATTTTCACTATTTTAGTCTCTCTTTCTAGATAGTACCTATTCATTGCTGAAGACCGTAACTCCTTCCTACTGATAACATAGGTGGGGTTTTTCTTGGAATAATAATACGATAGGATCCCAGATCCTTTCGCATTTTAGTAAGTTCCATACTGTTCTAGTAGGTAGATACCCGTTATTATCAGTATATGATCATTTCATCAATAAAGAATTAGGCTACTAGGCATAATTATATATGTAATAGGCTAATTATATAGTAAATAGTATAGTATATAATAAATAGTAGGCTAATTATATAGAGCACAATTTCAATAAAATGGTTTCATAACTATTCTTAACTATAAGTGGATTTCATCACTGTACTAAAAATTCGTCTGCTCTTCTTATGTATTACATTTAAGTTTCTCATGAGCAAGTTACGCAAAGGCATATCATGAAGTATGAAGTATAACAAACAAAAGTACAAAAAATGAAACTTTCTCTATTGATATTGACGGGAGCCTACCACCGGATATCCGAATGCATACACACGCGCAGGCTCTACAGATTTCTATGAAGTATGAAGTAAAAGAGACTTCCTTTGATTTATGAATTGCAATAATTCTACACTTACTACCTACCTACATGTATGTCTCCTATGAAGCTATCTCTATATCCTATGGGCTCTTCTCAGACCAGGGCGCGTTTGGAACCCTCGTAGATTTAGTTTCAAGTTTCCGTAAGTAATTATCACCATTGCCTGTTCCTAAAATGACGTTCAAAATGTATACAGTGTACCAATTTTGAATAAAGTTTATTTGATTTGATTGATTTGATTGATATTGTCGAAGTCTGTGTCTATTAGTATGCAAGCGTTATAACGAACTGTAGGTACTGTGCTTATGAGATAAAACCATGTAGCAACTTCATCGCAGCACCAGACAAGGCCAAAAAGTCTTGCCTATATGCGAGGTAATTATAAGAAGAAAAATAGTAAATAGTAGTACCTAGTAGAAGAAAAAAATATGTCAGTGCTCTCTTAAAAATGCGATTTAATGTAATAAAATATAATCTTTAAATTAAGATGCATGATCATAACTTCAAAGAGGTAGCCCCTATATAATGCACATACGTGTAAATGGAGGTCATGTTCCAAGTGACTTATCCTATTGAAATGGCAGCAAGAAGAAATCAATTATATTACTATAGAGGCATGAACACGCTATTCAATTTCTTCAATACAAAGATATGACTCAATAGGAATTAAACTCTGTGAATTGGTTCTCGGCTCGAGTCACGAAATCTCTGACATTAAATAGGCTTGACTAGGCTTCACTTCCTTTGTATTGAGAGGCTAAACGAATTGTAAGAGCGGTAGCGTAGTTGTCAGCTATAGGTATACTTCTTATACTAATACTATAAATCCGAAAGTTTGTCTGTTACTTTTATACGGTGCAATCTCTTAACCGATCTTGACGTTAGTACCGCGATAGATTATTTATTTATCGCAATAGATTGCATCCTGGAGACAGACATAGGATAATTTTTACCACGGAAAATCAAAGATTTCCCAGGGGATTTTAAAAAACTTAAATCCACGTGGACGAAGTCGCGGCATTAGCTAGGAAGAAAATAAGTAAAATCAAATGGTTAGGTTAGCAAACAATTAATAAATAATCTAGTATGCCATCGTATATTTTGTAAAGCTTTGAAGATATCGTTTTGTAAATTCTGTAAGTAATTACTTTACGAGTATATCAATGGGCAATTTTAATGTAATGTTTAATAATCTAATAGCACAATAAATAAATATTATGAAAAGTAAGTAACCGAATAAATTAAGATCTCCGATGGTAGGTACGAGTATAACTGGTATAAACAGCTCTAATGATTGCCAACATCCGGAGGAGACGGCTTTACACGAAAAGGCAACGTAACGATCGCAGTTCAGAATGTGTAATCAAAATTAACGCAAAAATACCTATAGTATTATCCTACTATGAATAAAATAAAAATCTAGATTATAATACATTAATAGAAGATATATCTAATATATCTATGCTAGCCCGGAATTGGTAGTCTGCGGTGTTTTCACCATCGTGCATAGAAGAACGTCGACACCGGTTATTATGTGTGACAATAGTCAATAATAAATCAATAGTCTAAGCCCTAAATCCCTCTCTCTTGAGAGAGAAGGCCTGCACCCAGCTGTGGTGGTGGATTTAGAATTCTCGTATGGAGATGATCTCCGCGATGCTTACACCAGACTACTCTGCACCGTGACGTGTCCAACAAAAATTTTATCTCAACAAAAAACATATTATCTAGATAAGTACCTAAAGCTTCAGAATAATAATGAGTTTAAATTATTATTATCATAATAGCTACAAATTCTAGATAGGTAGCCTGCCAAACATCTTTCAAGATTAATGGAGTGGATTTCGGTCTGGATTTTTTTTTTGCTAATTACCTACGTACTTACGTATATATAAATAGTATTCTATATGGAGTATTACCTGTGTATATATCGATTTACAGATGGATGTCCATTGTCCAGTATCCACATAGGTACCCATCTTATGAAAGAACGTAAATAAGTATAACATCTGAATGCGTTATTGTCATTTGAAATAGCGTTGTTTGTAAACTAAGCAAGATATATAGCAGGTAGATATAAACTGCATAATTTATTTATCAATCAGATATTATGAGAGAGATCATGCGGTCAAATTACTAGAATGCCACAAGATGTGGAATAGGTAGGTACCTATATGGATATCTAAAATTCTAAACACAAATTGCTCGTTATGATACCAGTTTCACGGCACAAGTAGAATTTCGATATATTCGCTATTATTTTTGTTTTTATTCTTTTACATGACTAAGTAAGTCCTATAATTTTAGTCGTTTTTTTGTAAGTATAGTAAAATTATTATTTTCCAAATCATGCTAATTAATCTATACTAATAAATAAAATTGAAGTGTCTGTCTGTAATATCGAAATAACTACCTCATATTAAGCTCATATGGTTATTTGAACGCTACCATAACCGAATCACACGTTTTTAAAATTTTTGTCTGTCTGTCTGTCTGTCTGTCTGTCTGTCTGTCTGTCTGGCTGTCTGTCTGTCTGTCTGTCTGTCTGTCTGTCTGTTTGAACGGGCTAATCTTCGGAACGGCTGAACCGATTTTGACGGGACCTTCACACACAAGTAGAGAATTAACCAGGGAGTAACATAGGCTACTTTTTTAACCGACTTTCAAAAAAGGAGGAGTTGTGTTTTTCTACCTATGTACACCGATATCTCCGAGATTTCTGAACCGATTTGCATAAATTTTTTTTAATCGATAAAGAAACATTGCGACCCTGTTCTATAAAAAATTTGGATTCCAACTCCTCGATCCTGATGCTGTAGGGGACCTAATCCCCAAAACGAATGGGTTTTAGAAACTTTCGGTTATTTAAATTGATATTGGGGGTACCAATTAAAGACTTTATCGTTGAATGAACTCGAGTAGGTACATATCCAACTCCTCAACCCTGATGCTGTAAGGAATTGTATTCCGAAATCGTGGGGATCCCACGGGATTTTTCCGTTTTGGGGACGGGTTTCTACAGATAAGCTACTTTTTGTTCTGGAAAATCAAAAGTTCCCACGGGATTTTAAAAAACCTAAATCCACACGGGCGAAGCCGTGGGCATCATCTAGTATATTATACATCACAGGACAGAACACATACACACACTTTATCGACGATTTTAATTCAACATTGCCTCGATGTAGACAATATATAATTATGTAGGTACTAGCCCATTATCTAAATATTTATAACAGAATTTGTTTGCTAATATTGGAAAATCTTAGACAATGCGAAACTCTTGGCTCACATACAAATACTGATAGCGATATGTAACAAAGGCTGAAGGCAACAAACATTGAGCTGTCTAATTAACAACATGCGAATACAATGCTCTAAAGCTGATTTACACAAATGACGTCAGAGGCGTGTGAAGAAAACCGGGAACTGAACCAGTCTGACGGCTGCTGACCGACGCAGGTGTGAATGAGACGCGTGCTGTGTCGAGACAGCTCCTTCCTTCTAGTAAGTACATATACCTATATCTTCTTTTGTTCATAACGCAAATTTTCTAATAAACTGAAATTTTGAACACGACTGTAAGTTATGAAAATGAAACAACCCCAGCTCAAGACTGAAAAGAGTCATATGATGGGAAACACGTCATGAATTCACGGTTGACTTAGAAATTCAATAATAATGGAATAAACGGTTTGTTATCGATCCGTTAACTTGCGTCCACTGCTGACCATAGCCCTTTCGGAGAGCCAACTTTCCTTATCCACACACTTCCCGCCACCTTCTTAAGATCTTCAGTACAGCGGGCAGGGTGGAGTATTTGATAATCCTATGGTATGGTATGGTACCTATTTGGCTACTTAATGGTGCGAAGTTGTTACAGCAGTAAAAGCCAAAGGTGAAACATGAAACAATATCGCTAGGAATGCGATTTATACCGCAAGCAAGGTAAATAATAAAACGGCATAAGATCATAAATTATTTCAAAATTAATCGATTGTTTCTTGAACCAAAATGTTTTTAACTAGGCATAAAAGTACTTAAACTAAAAACAGCGTGTCATCAAGATCATCTTAGCAAAATCTAAATTATATTACTAAAAATATATGAATATTTACAACATTTTTGATATCAGATATATATAGAGGAAACCAGAATGGATAAGTTATAACCAATCAGTCGACCGGTGCAAATGGTACCAGACGCGTGCTTACTTGTACCACTTGCAAGCTCGTTTTTAATGAACGTACAAAGCAAAGCGAATTTCGCTCCACAAAGCGACGATTAACATTAATCGTGACAATTTAACACGCCATATTAAGTACAAAACCAGCTGTTTTTATAACCGTTAAAATAGTCAAAGATAATATAATAATACTAGCGCATGTTTGAAATCATGCTAAAACAATTTTTTCATTAAACAAACTGCTTAATTTCAAATGAACTAATGTTAAACTTTCCCACGAACACAAACGCCTTCGGACATATTATACCAAAACCTTGGAATCTTATATTACTTCATCTTACCGTAAGAACCATAATTGTTATCGCATTCCGGTTAGGAACTACAATAATATTCCCAGCGTGAGATTTTACGTAATTTATCGATTTACTATAGTAATGTAACGTAATGAAGAATATTATGATCTAAGATTTAATTAAATTACCGAAGTCGAAATGGTCGAAGAATTTAGTTGAAAAGTATCAGTAAGGGAGAGTCCGGCAGTACGGGCCGGCATCCAGTACAGGCCAGTTGCTATTTCTAAGATTATATTACAGCTAACGCTGACACCATTAGCTCCATTTAAGTAGTTCACTTTGACAAGTCTATGCCCAAAACGGGGGCGACCTGTCAGCTACCGACTAACTGTCAGTGCAAAGAATTGCGTTGCGCGCGGTGACATTCGTTACACAAGTATTGTACCGGGGGTGATAATTGAATATTATTGGAATATATCGACAATAGTTAATCGCGGTATGTATTTATTATTTATATAGCTACAATAATAATGTTTTAATTGATGCTTTATACGTAACATTTTATAATTGAGCGATCTCGAAATTTTATTTCGCTTCCTCCAGTACGGGCCACGAAATTGTCCGTCAGTACCGGCCACTGGTTGAGTTTATTTTAAATGGTTTAATTTCTTTATAGGTACATAAATACGTTAGATGATGACAGTGGACGTGAAAGGAAGACAAAGAAGCGCACCTGGGAACCTGCCATAATGCATAGAGCCGTGGAAAAGTTTTAAGTAGGCACAGAAATGAATGCGCGTCTGGCTGAGATTCAAAGTACCAAGAATGACTTTAAATGTAGAATTAAAGCTATTGAAAATTATAAAGAGAAAAATAATAAAGCTTTAAGCCTGCTATTGGGTCGTTTCCACGACACATTCTCGCCTGAACACGAAAAAGTGTTGGCAGAACATATTTA
This sequence comes from Melanargia galathea, assembly GCA_920104075.1. Lineage (NCBI taxonomy): Eukaryota > Metazoa > Arthropoda > Insecta > Lepidoptera > Nymphalidae > Melanargia > Melanargia galathea. The sequence goes on from OV049863.1 coordinate 6,930,748, forward strand.
TAAGGATTTAGACAATACTTAGGCTAATGCCCATAAGCAAACTTTTAGTAAACTTTTCACGGTTAAAGATAAAGAAGTTAGCAAAAAAGGCAAGGATGTTTTGCTATCAGGCAACGATACCGACAAAAAAGACAGGAAAAAGAATGAAAACTAGCTCCTTTTTCAAAGAAAGATTTAGGAAGAAACAATATGCCCTCTGTGCCTCGAATCTCATAAAGAGGATTGGATTCAGTGTGGAAACTGCAAGATTTGGGTGCAAAAGGCTTACGCAAACATTTTGGAACTATTAAACCAATAAAATATGTGATTATTGCCTAGTATAAATGGTATTTGTTTCTGGCCCGTACTGGAGGACAATTTTTTTACTATTAATTTTTAGTGTCTTTAGATTTTATTAATAAATTTGATTCTTTCCAAATATATTGATGTTACATTATTTTTATTTATACATTATGAGTTATTTTACATAAATCAGCAAATATATAACATATTCGTTCGTTCGTTCGTTTCAACCAATAGACGTCCACTGCTGGACATAGGTCTCTTGCAAGGATCGCCACAGCACACGATCTTGTGCCGCCTGACTCCAGCGGCTGCCAGCGACTCGCTTGAGATCGTCTGTCCAACGAGTGGGGGGTCTACCTGCGCTTCGTTTACTGGTGCGAGGTCGCCATTCAAGCACCTTGGGACCCCAACGTCCATCGGTTCTTCGAGCAATGTGCCCCGCCCATTGCCACTTCAGCTTCGCGACTCGATGAGCTATGTCGGTAACTCTGGTTCTCCTGCGGATCTCCTCATTTCTGATTTGATCCCGCAGGGATACTCCGAGCATAGCTCTCTCCATCGCCCGCTGAGTGACCCTGAGCCTTCTTATGAGGCCCATTGTCAGCGACCATGTCTCAGATCCGTAAGTCATCACTGGCAACACGCACTGTTCGAAGACTTTCGTCTTCAGACACTGAGGGATATTGGACGAAAAGACATCTCGAAGTTTCCCGAACGCTGCCCAGCCGAGTTGGATTCGGCGGTTGATCTCTTTGTCAAAATTGGACCTACCTAGCTGGACCGTGTGTCCCAGGTATATGTACTCGTCTACAATTTCGAGTGCAGAGTTCTCAACGATTACCGGGTGGAGCGGAACATGAGCATTAGACATGACCTTCGTCTTACTCATGTTCATTTTTAGGCCCACCTGTTGAGAAACTCTGCTGAGATCGTTGAGCATTGTATTGAGGTCTCCCAGAGTCTCTGCCATCACGACTATATCATCGGCAAACCGTAGGTGAGTGATGTACTCGCCGTTTATATTGATGCCAAGTCCGTTCCAGTCCAGAAGCTTAAAGATGTCTTCCAACGCTGCGGTAAATAGCTTCGGGGAGATAACATCTCCCTGACGCACTCCTCGCTGCAATTGGATTGGCCTCGTATTCTGGTCCTGTATACGGACTGACATAGTGGCGTTTTCGTACAAACACTTCAACGCTTGGATGTACCGATAGTCGATCCGGCATCTCTGCAGTGATCTCAATACAGCCCAAGTTTCCACCGAATCAAAGGCTTTCTCATAGTCCACAAACGCTAAGCAAAGTGGCCGGTTATACTCTTCGGTCTTCTGTATAACCTGCCGCAGCGTATGGATGTGGTCTATGGTACTGAAGCCTTTTCGGAACCCGGCTTGTTCGGGAGGCTGGAAGTCGTCGAACCTACGTGCGAGACGATTCGTAATGACTCTCGAGAACAACTTATAGACATGGCTCAGCAGCGAGATGGGTCTATAATTCTTCAGCAGGGTATTATCGCCCTTTTTGAAGAAAAGAACCACCACGCTTCCGTGCCATGCCTCTGGCGTTGTTCCCTCGTGAATGACGGAATTGAACAATCGCTGAAGGACTTTGAGTATTGGTCTTCCACCCGCCTTCAGGAGTTCTGCAGTGATTCCGTCATCACCAGGTGCCTTGTTGTTTTTAAGCTGCTTGAGAGCCATACTGATCTCGTATAGGCTGACGTCCGGGATATCTTCGGTATAGTGTCGGGTCAGTTTGGCTCTGGGATCTTTAGCCAAATCTTCAACAGGCTTCTGTGTTGAGGTGTATAACTGTCCGTAGAACTTCTCGACCTCCCTCAAAATCTCAGGTTTTGACGAAATGAGATTACCGTTGTCGGTCTTCAGTCGCGTCAGCTGGCTCTGACCGATAGACAGATCTCTCGCGAACACCTTTGAGCCTTTGTTACGCTCAATGGTCTCTTTGATACGTTCGGTGTTGAAGTATCGCAGATCGCGTGTCTGTGATTTAGAGATCTGTCTATTAATCCGCCGATAAGCAAGGGCGTCTCCTGAAGACTGCAGTCTCATTTCATGTCTTTGTTCCATGAGATTGAGAGTATGGTCTGAGAATTTTTTGGTTCTATTTCTACGGTGGGTCTTAAAGAACTTAGACCCGACCGCATGGACAGTTTCCACCAGCCTGTTGTTCAATTCATCCACTGAATCGCAATCTGCCAGGCAAGCGAATCGGTTTTGCAATTCGAGTTGGAAGCTCTCGGGGTTCTGGATATGGGCATGAGAAGGTCGGAGCGTTGACTTCATCAGTCTGGCCCTTTCAAGCTTTATTTTGAGATTCAATGTGCCTCTTACCATACGGTGATCGCTGCCGGTTTTTACCCTGTTGATCACAGAGACATCATTGAATACGTGCTGTTTTGTAGACATGATGAAGTCGATCTCATTTCTCGTAGAACCGTCGGGGCTCATCCAGGTCCATTTCCTGTGTGGCCGCTTCTCGAAGAAAGAGTTCATCATATAGAGGCCCTCTTTCTCCATGAAGTCGGCCAACATTTGGCCCCTATGGTTCCGTCGCCCATAGCCAAATTGTCCCACTTTCAACTCTACACCGCTTCGCTTACCCAGCCTTGCGTTGAAGTCCCCCATCACAACATTGTAGTAGGTGTTAGAGGCATGCATGGCTTTTGATATATCCTCATACATGACCTCTACCTCCTCGTCGGTATGTGTCGATGTCGGTGCGTAGACCTGTATGACCTTCAGCGAATACCGTTTGGTTATTCTGAGTATAAGGTACGCTACCCTGCTCGACACACTTTCGACTTGCACAATGTTGTTAACGAGGGACCTGTGGACGAGAAACCCGACACCGCCCTGGGATTTTTGATCACCCTCCCGGTAGTAAAGCAAGTTGCCGGATTTAAGGATAATCGAGTCCTCCCCCTCTCTTCGGACTTCAGATAATCCTATGACGCCCCATTTCAACTTGCTCACTGCTTCTTCCAGCTCGATAATCTTTTCGTCGGTCCTCAAAGTGCGTGCGTTATATGTTGCCAGGTCCAGTCGTCGGGGTTGGCAGCGGAATCTCTTCCGGAGATTCTTGACACCCCCTGCCCCGCCGTTACCGTAACCGCTGCCAGAGCTAGGAATAGCGGGGCCGCCGGGGACTAGGGGCTGTGGCTTTATTCTAATATCCATACAAGGGTATGCCCATAATCGCCACGCTGGGCAGGCGGGTTGGCGATCGCAGGGCTAGACTATTGCGCCGATGTCGCTGCTGCCCGACATCGGCCCTTGCCATTTCTGTAGTCTAGCCGATATGAAATGGTTATACCGCCATTTGTCGGTCGTCAGAGCCTCGTCTGTTGATTAGCAGGGGGCACCACGTGCAGGTGAGGTTGACAATTGGAGTGCTGAGATGGAGGTGCACTCCCTTACCCCTAACATATTACTTTGGAGATTTTAATTTTATACCAAATAAACCTTAGGGTGGCGGTACTGCCGGACTCTCCCCTACCTACCTTCCCGATCAATTAAACAATTTTATACATAAACAAATTGAATTTAATTGTTGTCTGAAGTACGCCATTGTTCTTCTGTCTGATGTGGCAGTGTAATATTTCAAATAGAAAATGTATCTGCATATAAATATATGCCATCATTCGTGAAATGCAGACCAGTAGTAAAATTGAAAAATAAAGTTTAGTCATCTCAAAAAATCATCTTAATTATTTAAAACATCCAAATGGATGAAGAGCATTCATTGTTGTTTTGAAATTAACAAAACCTCTACTTGCAATTTTAAGAAAGTTTAATGTAACCTGATGCTCCAAGAAAGGAGGACAAGGCGGCAACGGTCATAGCGGTGGTCTGACCTCTTTACGCTTAGCACTTGAACCTGCTAACTGACCTGTCTATGAATTATTATTTTATTAAGGTGCTTTATGCTAGATTAATGCGTTCCATCTATGTTTGCATCCTCACTTTGTATAGATTGTATTCGAGCGCCAACTGACTATCAGTTCATATAGTTTCTGATGAATACTTAGATTTTAAAATAGCAATCCAAGCTTAGTTATTTACTGTGAATTTCGCGTTGTTTCCTTAATAAATTTGTGTAATCATAATTCGTAAACAAGTGCAAAATATCATTGATCGTATTCGTATTGTTTAGTTTGTACTTTGTAGAAATCTAAAATCTCAACCTTTCATCGAATAATGCCGTTCTCATTCTGGATTCATTTGTGCACTAAGTGTTAAATAGGTGTTACATACTTCTGGGAAAGGTTTTTATTCACGCACCGTCTAAATTCACTAATACTGATCACGTCTTCTATTCAAACGGAGCCAATGACCGTACCTCGTTCAGAACATAAAGGGAATACTTATGCAATCAAAATAAACTTCGATTCTATTTATAGGTACATAAACCTTGTGCTGCGCAAATAAAGAAAACTAGAAGATGTATTTTTCTTTGAAGTTAATCTGCTTTACCTTTACAAAGTCATTGAAACTTCTTACATTCGAAGTTACATTATACTTACTGTATTTCGTCTTTTTGGATGGTCCAATCTTACTTTGTAGGTTTTATGGAGTCACTTTTGAAGGTCGTAATAATTAAGCTACACATTTTACATATCCAGTAAGTATTATACACATACTTATATTATGTAATCTATTTGTTGAAAAGTTTATTCTTGGCGTTTCTGTTGACAAAATGTAAACGACTGTAACAAGGTAAACAAGATAAATACATTCTCACCTTGAACTTATCAGAAACCCTACCGCAGCTTAATCTTATCACTACTAGCTTCAGTTTAGGTGGATATTTTATTTGAACATCAAGCAGATGATTTTTTATCGGGCGATGTTATATGTTACGGTCAGAGTAATTAAAATGCAATTGTTATTAATAATTATTGGTTAGTATTAATAATAACCACAACTTTAAATTATATTCGAAGAATTACATTTTGAACGATAACAATTTCTTACAAAAACACTCTAGGGGTAGCAGTTAGCACAGATAAGACTACGCAGAGTCGGGTTCTCGGGTTTTGTTTTTAGGCTATGTTAAAACCATGATATACACGATTTTAAATTACGTGCATATTTTTTCATTTCACGCCACTTGGAAGTTGGAACGCTCCACCGCACTCTTTACTGACCGCTGATTTAAGATTTGTTATATTTACCTCGCGTGGGTGAAAATTATTAAAATTACCGGCCAATGTGATACATTTTACTCAGATATTGGATTGGTTTGTACATGGTTTGTACTTTGTAACTAACCGTGATTTATATAATATAATGTAAAACTAATTGAGTCCTGAGAAAGACCTAAAGTCTTTTTGATCTAATTTGAGTCTATTGGAAATCTGGTAACGCATACTCGCAAGTACCTACGAATACATAATTTATTATCTTTACCAATACATATTTTATTATCAACAAGTACCAGTGCGTTTTGTTACATGGGAATTAGAGCTCAATATTATAATGTATACCTAATATGAGATCACCCATTGTTCATAATAACTTTTAACAGTGCTAACAATTCGGAACTAGCAACCTAAATTATTAGAATCATAAAAAGTTTTCCCTAAGGCTTGAAAGCATTTTCAGGTTCGCTTACAAAAAATAATTAAAAACGCACATAAAGCCAGAGCAGTGGGTAGGTATATAATTATAAACCGTAAACTCAATTCCATGTCCGTATATTGTTTCCCACAGAAATTGCCCGCCATTAAACGAAACACCACCACAATAATGCTCCGTTGCTTTATTATGTTGTTATTTGTCATCACTCACTCCGTGAGTACTTTTTTCTATTATTGTAACTGTAACGTAATAGGCTTTGAGCAAAAAGTACATTCCAATGCTATTGCGAGCATTCGGCATTGTTGTAACTTGTAAGGGCCGTCGCACCGAAACATCTTGTATAGTTGTATGTTGAACATAGAGGCAATTCATTTCTACGAAAATATACAGATCGACCAGAATCTCATGAAAAATACGGAAATGAAATTCCAAAGTTAGCAACACTACGGCTGCCCTAGCGATAAACAAAGTAACTGAATTTTTTTGTGAAATTGACTTTTTTGCATTAACAAAAGTTTTATGTCGAGTAGTTTTTTACCACAGTTTAATATTTCAAATAACTTGAACCGTTTACTGAAATTTGAATTGCCCAAACAAAGTAACTGCACACACTAACCCGGAATATAAATGCAAAACCAAGTAAACAATAAGCACAACACAAAAACAAAGTAATTGGATGTTGATTACTTTGTTTTTGTATTTAAAATGCAGTTGCTTGATTTTTTGTTTCGTGAAACGATCCCAGGTAAGGTATTCTGAATGTAATTACTTTGTTAATCACTAGGGCAGCCGAGTTAACCTAGTGTTGCTTACTACAAAATTTAATTTCCCTATTTTTCATGAGATTCTGCTCGACCTATACTAGCTTTTTGCCAATTGCAATTTTTTTGTCACAGTTTTAACATTACCAACAAGCCGACCGCGACGTGACGTGTCGAAAGCAATAATTGTTACTGAAATGTTTTAATCGAGTTTACCAACAAAAACTTTGTAAACATTTAATCATAGAATTGTTCTTAAAATGCCAACCAAAAATGATAAAAATTAGTGTTATGAAAGAAATTATAATTTATTTGAACGTGCGTATTCAAATTACATAATAGTATACTTAAATACATTAACAGACGTATCTCTAGATAATCTAAGTAGGAAACTTGTACACTTCTTAATTAAATAACAGTAACAGAAAATTGGGTAATACAAGAGTAAAGAAACTAGTCGAATAATTGAATCTACGTACAAACGAACGGGTATAAAGCCGTTACTTGCTCTATTGGGGAATAAAAACTGACAAAAAGATTTAAAAGCAAAAAGATTGAAATGCAATTTTATATTAAAGTACATCCGGACATAGAATGTAACTGTGATTTTTTAATCTTTTAAAAGATAAAGAAAAATATTAAAAAAATATGCAATTAAAAAATATGTCTTGATTGACCTTTTAAAATTAAAATGAATCATTGTATTACATGGATTCTTATTATATTACTTCAAATAATTCCATTATTTGAAGTCTTCATTGATAGAAAATTAGGAGACTGAACTAGATAAGTCTGATGAAGACCTACCTACCTGCCTTCATGATTCTAGGTCAATGGGAACTACGTTTCGACCCTAAACCTATAGGGTACTTCCAGTTGACTTAGAATTGTCAATTTTGGTTAAAAGCAAGGTCTTACAGCACAAGTAAGGGGAAAATTCCGTAAAATAAAAAAAGTTGAAAATTAAAGTAAATTGTACTTACAAATTTTCGCGAAATCTAAATTTGCCCATATCTTTTTATTGTGTTGACTCAGGACCTTGATTTATAAAATACACCTAATTGGGACTATAAACCTCAGTATCTGGTATAAATGTCAACTTGCTAGGTCCACTCTTTCCTGAGAAAATCTGTGGTAACACACAGATAGACGGACAGGAGAGTGATCTTATAAGGGTTCCTTTTTTATCTTTTGAGGTACGGAACCCTAATAAAAAGGAATAGGAAGTTAAATAAAACACAGTACATCAACGACTTGGTCAATCAGTAAAGGAATACCTACGTTAACGACAGAAGAGTTACATTCCTGCCTATATAAGTGTAACAGTTATAAGAATGTTCATTCACAGTGCACAGGATGGTTGCTAAAGATCTTCTTTTTGCATTAGAACTCATTTGGAAAGTGTTTTTTCTTTACCTACGGCATTTCAAATAGGTATATTATAGTAAACCGTGTTAAACTTTCTTATTAATAAGTCCAATAACATAATATTTTGTTTTCCAACGCCCGCCGCATGGCCAATACATACCTACCTGAGTTTTTATTGACTTGACAAATTCTTTGACTACCAAATCGAATCTATACTAATAAATAAAATTGAAGTGTCTGTCTGTAATTTCGAAATAACTACCTCATATTAAGCTCATACGGTTATTTGAACGGTACCATAACCGAATCACACGTTTTTAAAATTTTTGTCTGTCTGTCTGTCTGTCAGTCTGTCTGTCTGTTTGAACGGGCTAATCTTCGGAACGGCTGAACCGATTTTGACGGGACTTTCACATACAAGTAGAGAATTAACCAGGGAGTAACATAGGCTACTTTTTTAACCGACTTTCAAAAAAGGAGGAGTTGTGTTTTTCTACCTATGTACACCGATATCTCCGAGATTTCTGAACCGATTTTAGTAATTCTTTTTTTAATCGATAGAAAAACTTTGCGACCCTGTCCTATAAAAAAATTGGATTCCAACTCCTCAATCCTGATGCTGTAGAGGACCTGATCCCCAAAACTAATGGGATTTAGAAACTTTCGGTTATTTAAATTGATATTGCGGTACCAATTAAAGACTTTATCGTTGAATGAACTCGAGTAGGTACATATCCAACTCCTCAACCCTGATGCTGTAAGGAATTGCATTCCGAAATCGTGGGGATCCCACGGGATTTTTCCGTTTTGGGGACGGGTTACTTAACAAATAAGCTACTTTTTGTTCTGGAAAATCAAAAGTTCCCACGGGATTTTTAAAAACTTAAATCCACACGGGCGAAGCCGTGGGCATCATCTAGTCAATTAATAAACCGATACCTACGCTAGTCGAAGTGATACTTAAATAAAATAGTGTAATACCCATTTTATCTATTTAAGTAAAAAATAATAATGGCCATTTAAGTAAATTGTTAAGCTATTGCTCATAATGTCGGCAAGTAATAATTTAATGATCCTTCCATCGCTGTAACAAAATTCTTTAAAGATCACTCTACAACAAAACATTACTGTAAAGTATGTATGTATATGACCCTGTAACTTTCACGGTAAATGTGTGAAACGCAAACGACACATGTGTAGAAAATTTACTAAACCGAACTAACACATTTTTCCTAGCTTTTGTCGTCTACTTCGTCCGCGTGAAATAACGGTTTTGGCTGCTGATAAATATATAAAAGTAGATAATAATAATAAAAGTTAGAGTATGTAGGTATTAAAGTTTGACTATGTTTTCCAATTAAGAAAACTTCTTTTCAATCAATTTCGTGTTTCTTTCATGATTCGCGCTTAGAAAAATAAACAGACAATCTATCACAATTTTAAAATGTATTCAAGATAGTAATATTTTTAAATAACATGAGCTCCACGAAATTGACAGCATACCAGAAACCTCGTAACTGGTTTACTTCATTTATAATATCTTTACATCTATACTAATAAATAAAATTGAAGTGTCTGTCTGTAATATCGAAATAACTACCTCATATTAAGCTCATATGGTTATTTGAACGCTACCATAACCGAATCACACGTTTTTAAAATTTTTGTCTGTCTGTCTGTCTGTCTGTCTGTCTGTCTGTCTGTCTGTCTGTCTGTCTGTCTGTTTGAACGGGCTAATCTTCGGAACGGCTGAACCGATTTTGACGGGACCTTCACACACAAGTAGAGAATTAACCAGGGAGTAACATAGGCTACTTTTTTAACCGACTTTCAAAAAAGGAGGAGTTGTGTTTTTCTACCTATGTACACCGATATCTCCGAGATTTCTGAACCGATTTGCGTAATTTTTTTTTTAATCGATAGAGAAACATTGCGACCCTGTTCTATAAAAAATTTGGATTCCAACTCCTCAATCCTGATGCTGTAGGGAACCTAATCCCCATAACTAATGGGTTTTAGAAACTTTCGGTTATTTAAATTGATATTGGGGATACCAATTAAAGACTTTATCGTTGAATGAACTCGAGTAGGTACATATCCAACTCCTCAACCCTGATGCTGTAAGGAATTGTATTCCGAAATCGTGGGGATCCCACGGGATTTTTCCGTTTTGGGGACGGGTTTCTACAGATAAGCTACTTTTTGTTCTGGAAAATCAAAAGTTCCCACGGGATTTTTAAAAACCTAAATCCACACGGGCGAAGCCGTGGGCATCATCTAGTACTTTATATAATTTGTAACAAAAAAAGCTCTTTTTGACTTAGAGCACTTGCCTCATGAGCACGAAATGTTTATACGGTCCGCCACGTCCCGCGGCCACGGCCACTCGTAATTCTTTTTTAACAATGAGAGTAGGTACAACCACACGTACAATCATTGTTCCGCAATATAAATACTGTCACGATAACGAAAAACAAACCCGATCACGGAACTTTTGCACTACCTACTTTTTTTTTTATAAATAAATAAATATTCTTTTTTTTATAAATATTCACACATACACACACGGTCGACTGTTCCTAAAGTAGGCAACTTAATGCCTGTGTTATAGGTAACAGCCGACTGATAGACATATTTACTACATTATATTTATATACAATACATATATATTTGGTAAATGTATAAATATATAGTATACTTATATACTTACATACACCCAGACTCGGGGCGGGAATCGAACCCGCGACCCCGGAGCGGAAGGCAGGGTTACTGCTAACCACGCCAACGGGTCAGTCAAGTTTTTTTTTTTAAGTTTTTTAAAAAGTTTTTTTTTTTTTTTTTGTTCAAATGGCCTATATTTTCAGAACTTGCGGAAATACTCGTTAATCACTTCTTTCTTCGAGAATAAATATCAAACAATCAAGATTCTAAGGAGAAAGATCTAATTTAAATATTAATTTCAGTGTTTAAAAGACGTTTTCAAAATCTAGTCTACAATTATAGAGGTTATTTTACATGGATACATGGATACATATTTACATGAATGAAACATAACAATATGGTATAGATTTCGAAATTTGTTTAAACTTTTTAAAGTAAGCAAACAGGTATAGGTACATTCCTGACCATGTTTGTCAGTCATTGAATTAAAAAAGTCTAAAATAACTTACTTAATAGTCCATTTAAAACCAGATTTTAGGAAAACCAGTCATTATCCTAAATTAAAGGTCTACTTCAAAGGAACGAAGAACAGACTCATAATAATACTTACATCTTTCGAAAATAATAACCGGAATCTCATTATAATTTTCGTTCACACGGAAACAATTAGATTAAAATTTGCATTTACACACTTACATTTCTAAACTCCGTATGTTAGTACTTTACACTTCGTAAATCTTGTGACCGTTACAAACGTACATTATGTTATTTACTGCACGCATTTGTAATTGTAAATGAGGAACTACACACCTACCTAACTCGTGCAAGAATATCGTTTTGTTCTCACTTATCTGGTCCAAAATCTATCGGATTTGCATGTGAGCTACCAATCGCTCGCTATCTGGTGGTGTAATTAGAAACTTACAAGTCGGTAATAACGGTAACAATTTGTAGCACTGCTGTACTTCAACAGTCAGTGCTTCCGTCAGTTAGGCACCTACTTGTAACTATCTTGTATTCAAATTATAGTAATGTTTCGTGGATATGTATTAATAAGTTTATCATATTATTTAACGTTAATATCTACTACATTTGACGTACTGCGTATCTACTACGTTTAATGTTAATATATATAAATATCTACTGTTAAAATCATTCTCATTGCAGTTCTGTAGTGTTCTGTAGTGTGTAGAAGCTGTATTATTTGCGGCGTATGAACAATCATTTAATAAAAACTACTCAATTACTAAAAACTTATAATAATAATATGTAGAATACAATTCAATATATCTGAGAAGATTCGTTAGTGACATCAATAAAATATTTATACATCATTCTCTCAATCTTCAATGTCATCGTCAGCATCATCAAGCCGTGCTAACACTGCGCTCTTTATGGTAATAACGCTTAGGTACCAATATGTTCTTGTTACTGCAGCTATGACAATGACAATGATTGATGTGATAGCAATTTCCCTCACACCGTTGTTCGTATCCGATACAGCCTGCAGATACGATTGGTATTGACCATACAAACGTGAGCATATCGCATAACGGATCAAAATGTTGGAAAAAATTTACTTACCATATTCTGTATCATTAAAAAAATGCACTTACCGGTGTCTATATTATATGGCAGCGAATATAATACTCCACAAAGGGACACTGCTACGGCTGCCGAATTTTGGTCTGAAGATTCATCTTCACATTCATTAGAATCAGTCTGCGCTGGCTCAAAAAGAGTTAAATCCAGACCATCCATGTCACTGCGAGTTGATACACGATCTTCTTCAACGATTCGATCACAGAAGTGTTCGGGAGAGTCGACATCCTTAGGACTGCGACTGCACACGCCATCGCTGAGAGGATCGCAACAACATGTATCCGAGAAAGGTTCAAAATCTCTGCAATCAAACTCGCATCGTTCAAAACTATCGCACGTGCAAGACGATAAGGCGTCAGAATCTGATCCATCGATAGGGAATGTGTTACTACTTTGCACATCCTTAGGAGTATCGGTTTTAGCCGCTACATAAAAAACACCAGAAGTGAATGGCACTTTTTGGACCTGTAAGGTTATATTCCCATCAGGTTTATCTGTGTGTTCTCTTTTTGTAGTTAAAGAACTATCCAACTCAGAACGGCAATCTTCATAGCGCGCAAAACTGGACGTATCCGTCAGGTTGGAAGAACGATCAACAGAGTATGCGTCAGCGTAAGGATCTCCATTTTCGCTTTGCAGAGGGGTTAAGCGATAAGGAACATGTGTGCGTGTTCCAAGGAAGATGGTGGTGTATGGGCAAGTATGCAGCGGTCGCGAGCGGTCAGCGCGACGTGGATAGCTAGCGGCAAAAGGATCGCGTGGCGGACCCCCTTCGGCGTCTAAATACGCTTCGCTCGTCGACAAAACGTTGTATCGCCAATCCGGCATCGCAGATAAACACCATCACTATTACTGAACACTTAGATTGTCTCTTGTCGTTATCACTGTGTTACACAGAAAAACATGACACACTTTCGGTTATGAATGAAAATGTCGAATTTGACTACGGTCGACGTCCGCACCTGAGAAAATATGGTTATTCCGTACACTCGTATAATGCCGCTGGAATTAGATATTTGCAAAGACATTTTTATTGCGGTTTACATATTGTGCTTAATTAACGAATAGGTGCACAATTAACTTGGTTAATTGACCTATTAAGCTTTTTGATTGTTTTCCGCATCTGGAAAACTAAAATTAGACACGCAAGATGCTAAACACCTTTTAGAAACTAAGTTTATTTATGCCTTACGGTAGGTACGTAAAATAGCGGTGCTAAAATCGGTTTAGAAATATATTTAGGGAGGTACATTTTCTCCTTTTAATTATAAGTAATTTGATTATATAAATAAAAAATATATTCAAGAAAAAACTTTTATTTATAAATTGCTTTAGTCAGACAATTTTGAATCCCAATCTTTTCCAATCTATTCCTAATATTTTTTCCGAAAAAATTACTGCTTGTAGAGACTTGCTTGTAGAGAAAAGTTCAATAGCTTCGCACACAAGTCGTGTTTAAGAAACGCAATTATTTTTAAGTAGGTAGTTACTTCTCTGAAATTGTTCTAGCGGCTTGATAATAACAGATGCGGCCTGAGAGCTCTTGACGGAATTACCATGAGACATTATAAGAAGTAAAGGTAACCGGATTTTATAATTTACTACTTTTGCCTATATTTAGGACTTATACAAATCAAAAACTTTTGAGCTCATTAATATTACTTAAATTACTGCAACAATTATCTACAAGAACAAAATTAAGTTATTAAAGATCAACGGAAATAAACCACGACTTGCAACGAAAACGACTTAAGATAACCAAATACGTACCGACGGCCTAATCATTATAATGTTGACTTGTGCAGGGAATTAAACATCTGCACTAAATAAAAGTTAATACCAGGCATTCATTTTATAAGTAATCTATCTATCTTTCTATGGCGGTGGGAAATTAGGTCAATCGATAACTCCAAATAAGGCTTCAACTTTCCCTTCTAAATTAAAATATCGATTCCGATGTTTATTTGCTCATACTTAGCTTTACTGTTAATCGATATATGTAGATAGTTTCTCGCACCAACTTAAAGATAAGATAACTAGAGCTTAACATAGCTATGAAAAAGTTCGTTTAAAGATTGGCTATTAACTTAATAAGAAGGTTTGTAAGCACGGAACTAAGATTAATAGAGAGATATAAAATATCTTATCTTAACTGAAATATCTTCAATCTTCATGTTTATTAACCCAATATAACTTATATTCACTATTTACAGGCTTAACGAATAATGCTATTAACCGGCGCCGGCGCGGGCGGCAGCTCCAAGCGCGTTTAACACAAGAACGCAACAAGACTAATCTACGCAGATAACTAAAATTTATGTATCCGTATGTTATTCTGAAATGGGCAACAATTCCATTTACATATTTGATAATATAGACAATGATCTTACGATTGTTATTGATAGTGAAAATGACCTAACGTTAAGTGAGAACTTGGAAATATCTATACTTATAATTATTATAACTAGCTTTTGTCCGCAACTTCACACCTCTATTTTCCTGGTGTTATTTTCTAAGTCTTTATCTATATCTATGCAAAAAATCAAGTCGATCCGTGTTTTGAGGACAAACCAACTTACAAAAACGCTTTCGCATTTATAATAGGTATTCGTATGGATCGCGATCATGCTGAAGAAAACATTTACTTAAGATATTAATTACCTAACATAGTTAACTTTGGATGTTATGTAATCTAGACAAGGTTACGGTAAAACATTTATGTCAGAAATGTACTCGTACATTCTACCTACCCAAACCCTGAATCTATGAAATAGAGTAAACTTATGAAGATATTATATGGATTTTTTTAATAGATTTAATAAAAATTTAGTGAGTCGGAGAATAACGTTATCAAATGACTATTTTATTAGGAAAATACATACCTAATTAAACTACTTATATTTAAGTTTTTAGCGGTCTCATATACAGCGAGATTTTAACACCGTTAGTCCAAACAATTTTCAGTTTCAATAATGAAGCCACTAGCCAGTAAGTTCTGAACGAGTAAAGGATGTTTCATTACTATCACTAATTTAATTTCACTTAGGCATAAGCTTGGTTGTATATTTAAGGGAAGCACTTGCAATTATTGAAATAGGCGTATCGAATAGTATCGATTAATGCACTAAAACTAATTTACGGAGCGTTGAACGGTTGAACTAAAATTGCTACCTCAGTATGTTGTACGACAAAAACGCCACTTACGGTCAATGAACGAAAACAACCAACGCATTTTCTTGTTTCCCCCGTAGCGTCTAATAGGATTCCCTAATATTTCTATACATATAATATGTTTGTCTGAATTTCCAAATAACTGCCTCTTATTAGGACCTAAACACGTTTTCTAACTTATTTAACTGTCTTTCTGTCTGTCGGTTTGTCCAGGAGTCTTCGGAACGGATGAACTGATTTAGACTTTTTACTCCGGGAATATTTAGGGTTACTACGTAAAAAATAAAAACCGTCGGTATTAGAGAGTGTTATGACTTCATGAGTCTTGCTGTAATTCAAATCTACAGCCTCTACGGGAGATTACTTCGTTGTGCGCCAATAAAATATTTTCGGTGAAACTTATAGAAGTGGGGTCTTGCTGTACTTGTAAACTAGATACCTACCTGACTGATAAATATCCACTGTTACACAGTTTTATAGTTTAGAAACGACTAGTAGAGTATAACTACTTTACCTATCTAAAACGCAAGTAATTTCTGAAGAACGATTGCTACAGGTATCCTCGGCCGAATGCAATTTGAATAGTAATTCCGCGAATACTGTATCGGAAAGTTGGCCTCCGAGATAGACATTATGGAAATATTCCCGAGAGATTCGACATGAAAGTGCCTTCGCCGGTCGCCCTGCAGGCCACAGGCACGACCAGTAAGTTCGTAAATTGTAACTGACTACTGAGGACTGTACTGAACCAATCCGAACCAGGAATCGGAACCAGGTTTTTAGTGGGTAAACGAACTCGTCTGAAACTTACTAAGCTCAGTTTTCAACAAGCTTTTAGTAAAATTCAAAACGGAGACTATATTACTATTTAAATCTGTTCCTTTTCATAAAATATTAAATGTATCTAGTAAACTACCTATGTCAATAATGATCGTTTGCCTATAGACATACTACTTATTTATTTTATGTTACCAGGAAATGAGGACAGCATCTCTACCGCTTGTAGAATTTCCAATAATGAGGAAACCCAAATACAAAGTTACAAGCAATAATTCTTAGTACATTTATGTACCATAACATGAATGATTCCACCAATAAATACTTCGTATGTATACGGTAAGTAAAGGGCTAAAACCCATACAACTTGTATGTAATTGACCAGTAGGTAATCCAACACTATAGATTGCGAGACGCCGACCGTAGTATTTATCATTGCAAAAACTTAATCGTGCGATACCAACACCAAACTGGCACTTGTACACAATAATTATATGTCACAACTTTTACCGTGGTTTTATTCGAACGTTTCGGTTAGACTCGCGCACGCGGCGTGCAGAGGTGCGCGTGACGGGTCGCGCTCGGCCCGACTGGTGACTGGTGACTGGTCTGCGGGCCTGGTGGCTGGTACATAGCGCGAGTGCGCCGAGTTACCAACTACATCGAGCGTATGAGTCGCTCATCTGTAAGCAGATGCTCGCCGAGTGCAAGACCGTTAACAATCGCAAGGTACACACTTGCAGCACGTTCACGTACGAGACATGACCAATTACATATTCATGAGATTTTGAATCATTAACGAATAACAACCAAAAAACTGCTACAACACGTTATGGAAAACAACGTTTTTGAATGAAGAAATCGTGTTAAATGTAAAATTACATAGAGTTACGCCGGTAAACTCGATTCGACATCCCATCATTCACCTTCGCCTACTCCAACTTCATTTCGCTATGAATTTTGGTGGCTCGCTGCGCTCATCGCACCTCCATCCCTCGCTGTACTTGGCTTCGTAGGCTCGCTTCATTTAAAATCCTCCTTCGCGACCCGACTTTCCGCTTTACAAAACACTCCAGTTAGGATATACAAGACTGCGTGAAGACAGGGTTATTACTAATCGGATTTCGTTCTGGACACGTTTTCGTCGAATCGTGGTTGCATCGGCTTGCATTCCGAAAGCGTTATGGCTTTTCTAAATTATCAAAAATCAGAAATTCCACGACACGATTTTATTATATTAATCTCTTTGAGTTTGCCACTGCTATGTTGTGACCGTTTTTTAAAGTGCCATATCACGAATTTCGACTTGCTGATATTTTAAAGATGCCACATCATTAAGCGAATTAAATCTTTGAGCCTAACAGATACACTTTAGATAAATTGTTACACGAAGTCTACCTCATTTATTTAGATACTTTATGAAACTGACTAGGTGTAATTAATAAAAGCATCTCAACAAAATCACGAATAGTGAATATTATAGCTCTACAAAACAAACAGTTAAAGATGTAGAGTCTACGGCATTAGCATGGTGTCAATGACCGAAAATTAGCAGATGTTCGATCAAAATTATTGCGAAGACGAAGACGTGAGAATATTCTAGCTGGCTCGAAACGTTGCTCCATCTTCCGTTCGAAACTATGATTGGGGTTAACATTACTATACAAAATCGAAACAGATGCCCCTCATAAAACTGTGATCGTTGATTTACAATCCTAGACAACTACGGGGGGGACAGAGCGTTTTTATCAAAGGATGTCGTCGGTTTTTTGTAGCTATTATCGCATAACATAGGGGTGGGGTGGGCACAATGCGCTTTGCTAATCAAATCCCAGCGTGGAGATATCTATCAGCTATCACGCGAGCTCCTTATCTCTAGAGCGACCGGTTCGAATCCGTCGTATTTGCATTTCGCAGCCGCTTGCGTCCAACGAGTCGAGTCAACCATTTTGCGGCACTGCTTGCTCAGACCGGATGAATACGAGTATCTATTTTATCATAATCATTAATTATACTTACCACCCATGTTTTATCGAGGTTACTTATTTTCGCATTGTTTTAATAAAATAACTTGCTCCAAGAATTTTCTCTTTCAGAATTTTGTAAATAAATCAAACGAAGTACCTACTCGAGCGCGTCAGATTAAGATATGGGGGGCATCTTGCATCCTGCTGAGTACCCTCTACCATATATAAGCCCTTTATATAGAGCAGCGCGCAAAAAAAATGATGGACAGAAATACTCAGAAACGTCAGATTAAGATATGGTGGGTTAATTACGAGCTAAGAAAAGTATATTTAGAAAATCAGACTATTTGAACGTAACGTACGAGAGTGGGAGCGTTACAAAGCTGCAAAAAAAACGTTATCGTGACCTTTTCGAATCTCGAGGGTGGTTGAATTTTTTTCTATTTTGAAGGAAATCATGCAAAAATAACAAAAAAATATAATGAGCCGATTTCCACAAGCCGAAGTTATAAAAATCGTCTATTGAAGATGAGAGCGTGCAGCTAGCAGCTTTCCCCACCACTGAAATAGAAAACCTTAATATCTATCCTTTTATTCTTCCTATCAACTAATCTACAAAATGTAATAGATCCCGACGACGCTCGAGAATCCACATTTAGCATCCTCGGCTGCCCTACCAATATAGATATATTATGTATACTGTATAGGTTACATATAGTAATAAAAAATTGATTTAATTGTTTATTTTCATTTATGTTGTTAGTTCGCCGCAATCTTTTCATAAAATGTTAAGTATCGTCGTTTTATCTGAAACTTTACAGATTATTTGGAGACGAGAACAACTGTCGAGTCATCTAGCCTTTTTATAAATATAATAATTATTATTGTTTCACACGGAAAGCCAACTTTTGTGTAAATATCCAAAGCCCTCGAACAGCTAACCAGCCGCTGCCTTGGGTCAATATTGAACCAAAGCTTACGAGTATTTGAATAGTAACCCAGACCCGCCCAAGTCCCAACTTAGCTACGTAAGATTAGCTTTCCAAGCTTTTGATTCCGTACAATTTCATTCTTTGAATATATTTAACCTTCAATGCAAAGGAGGAGTTGTTATAACATAATTTATGAGTAATTACCCGCATTGTCTCTCTGTGTGTGTCATCGTAGTTCAATGGATGGATCGTTTTCTCTGTTTGAATTTTGTAAACCAGTAGACGTACGTCTACTTACTTACCTTCCTACACAATTTTTTGAGAAATAAATTCACTATCCCCAATCTATTTGTGAAGTCTTAATTATAATCTATCTATCTTCTATACATATAAAAAAATCGTAGACTTGCCGTATCTGTACATTGAAAATTTTTGCAAAATAATAACTGGGGGATATGTTATAGTGCAGTCAAATTTGACTCCAAAAGTGGCTAAAATCGCAAACGAACGGCTAGTTCTGATTTTTTAATATGTTGTTAGGACCACTACCAGTAGTGTAAATCCAATTTTGCAGCTTCGAAAGACCTGTGCTAACTTTGCAGCACTCGAAAAACCGCGAAATTTTCGCACTATTTTTGGTTTTTTCAATATAAGTCCTAAACTATGGGTTTAAAAAAAATATTTTCTTTACGTTTTTAAAGAAGATTAAAATTGCTACAATTTAAGACCAAAACTAGCTCTTTAAATTCAATATTTGCTGAGATACAGCTCTCCAAAAATTGACAATTAATTCCGAAAAAGTGAAATTTTAAGATTTGGTCAATTTTAAACCCCGATATCGGGGAAAATACTCATTTTACGGATAAAGTTAATTGAAAAGATGCTGTAGTAAATATAATTAGCTTTAATTTAAACACTAAACGACGTCTGTAGCCCATACAGTTTACTTATAAATCCTAAAAGTTTAAAAAATGGGAAAATTGCAGTTTTCTCTTCAGTTTGTTTTGAATGTAGTTTGAA
Organism: Melanargia galathea; assembly: GCA_920104075.1. Lineage (NCBI taxonomy): Eukaryota > Metazoa > Arthropoda > Insecta > Lepidoptera > Nymphalidae > Melanargia > Melanargia galathea. Next base: position 6,950,891 of record OV049863.1, read on the forward strand.
AGAAAAAACCATGTACACCCACAAGAAATATGTATTAAAACTATTACTAAGTATTTATATTTAGTATTTATAATGTTATTTATTCAAGAAAAAAATTATTTATATTATTATTGATATTTATTGATTTTTATGAAACATATTAACCTGTATTAAAAGGACATTATGAGTTCCGAGCAATATAAGTCGTAAACTCCGCATTTTTTTAAAATATTTTCTATACATTTTTAAAGTAAACTAAAATTGCTACAATTTGACACCAGAACCAGTTCTGTAACTTCAATACTTGCCGAGATACAGCTCTCCTAAAATAGAACTTTTTCCAAAAAAAGTGAAAATTTAAGATTTGGTCAATTTTCGACCGCCATCTTGAGGATAATACTCATTATAAGGGTAAAATTATAGTCAAAATGTTGTAGTAAATCTAATTAGCTTTAATTTAAGGGTAGAACGACGTCTCTAGGCCATATAGTTTACTCACAAACCTTAATGAACAATTATAACCAAAAATAAAATCTTTGTAATGCAGGTTAATATGCTTCATAAATATCAATAAAATAAGATAAATAAATATTTTTTTTTCATAAATAACATTATGAATACTATAATAATAGATTAAATGTACATTTATTGTGGATGTTCATGGTTTTTCGTTTCAAGGTACTCACAAACCAAACTAAGCAGAGCAAATTTACGAAAATTGTTTTCCCATTTTTTGGACTTTTAAGATTTGTGAGTAAACTATATGTCCTAGAGATGTCGTATTACCCTTAAATTAAAGTTAATTAGATTTACTATAACATTTTTACCTATAATTCTACACATAAAATGAGTATTATCCCCAAGATCGCGGTCGAAAATTGACCAACTCTTAAATTTTCACTTTTTTTGAAAAAAGTTCAATTTTAGGAGAGCTGTATCTCGGCAATTATTGAAGCTACAGAACTGGTTCTGATGTCAAACTGTAGCAATTTTAGTCGAACTTTAAAAATGTATAGAAAATATTAAACCAAAATGCGTAGTTTACGACTTATATTGCTCGGAACTCATAATGTCATTTTAATACAGATTAATATGTTTCATAAAAATCAATAAATATCAATAATAATATAAATAATTTTTTCTTGAATAAATAACATTATAAATACTTAATTTAAATACTTAGTAATAGTTTTAATACATATTTCTTGTGGATGTACATGGTTTTTCTTTCAAATTACATTCAAAACAAACTAAAGAGAAAACTGCAATTTTCGCATTTTTTAAACTTTTAGGATTTGTAAGTAAACTATATGGGCTACAGACGTTGTTTAGTGTATAAATTAAAGCTAATTACATTTACTAGAACATCTTTGCAATTAACTTTACTCGTAAAATGAGTATTTTCCCCGATATCGGGGTTTAAAATTGACCAAATCTTAAAATTTCACTTTTTTGGAATTAATTGTCAAGTTTTGGAGAGCTGTATCTCAATAAATATTGAATTTAAAAAGCTAGTTTTGGTCTTAAATTGTATCAATTTTAGTCTACTTTAAAAAAGTATAGAAAAATTTTTTTTTAGAAACGCATTGTTTAGGACTTATATTGAAAAACCCAAAAAAAGTGCAAAAATTTCGCGGTTTTTTGAGTGCTACAAAATTAGCACAGGTCTTTCGAAGCTGCAAAATTGAATTTAGACTACTGGTAGTGGTCCTAACAACATATTAAAAAATCAGAACTAGCCGTTCGTTCGCGATTTTAATGTCAAATTTAACTGGCGTATTAGGGATAAGTAATAGAACGTAAAAAAGCTATTTTTGAAATTTTTGTCTGTTTGTCTGTATGTTTGTGCGCGCATCACGCAAAAACTACTGAATGGATTGAAACGAAACTTGGTACGATTTAAGTTCATACTACGGAGTAACATATAGGATACTTTTTATCCCGAAATTCAGCACGGTTCCCTAGGGAGAGGGGATGAAAGTCAAAACGTGTATTTAGGTGTAATTCAATAACGCGTAGTCCAATTTCATTCATTCTTTTTTTGTTAGAAAGTAGATACTTTAAAGATTACTGACTAATCTCTAAAAGGCTGGATCGATTTTGATGGGACTTTCACTGGCGGATGTTTACATTTTGGTCTAAACATCCGCCATTGAACTTTTAACAGTTTTTAGCATGGTATGAGCTCAAAGGAGCTTAGGAAAGACAAAATTATTCCCACGGGATGTTTAAAAACCAATATCCACGCGAACGAAGTCGCGGGTTTCCGCGTGTAACTTTATAATAGAATTGTTTTTGTGCGGATCAGTTTTTCAATAGGATATGATCGACCTAACGCGTAGGTGGCAGGAGCCAACGGATACTGGGATGCAAAATTACCGGGTTGTTTACCCCGCAGTAACAATGACACCCACACTGGACCCGACATAGCGATCCGCCGTGTTAATGAACTCGGGTATTTGTTAAACTCCAGCTGGTTCAATTAATTTTCTTAATTTCTTTCTTAACCCACATGATTTTATTTAGCTAAGGACCTTTGATTATCCACATGCTAAGGACATTAAATAAATCACTATTAAAGCGGTGACCATCCTCCCTCCCCAACAAAACCATCAGTCACGCCTTGACATCTCTCTTTTTAGGGTTTCTGAAGGGCAAAACGGAGCGGGGAGCCCTATTATTATTAATGTCAATCCGTCTGTCTGTCCGTCCGTAAGTATGTCACAAATCTCTAACTCGAAGACGGAATGATTACAGACCTAAAATTTGGATATTTGGTGTAGAATATTTACCTATATAATATAGGTACCGAATATGATATAGGTAGTATCAAGTACTTGGTAATTATAAAATGAATTAAATTACTTTCAGTGGGGGTCGCTTGCCTACATGAAGAAAAGCTAAAAAAAACGTTGTCCATTAATTGTATGATTATTATTATATTTCATTTTCTTTATTTCTTTCGTAATCTACGTAATTAAAATCACATATGTAGGTACCTACATTGAATATTTATTAATGATTAAAACCTTTAAGCAGAGAGCTTTTATTTTTGTATCATCATAGTAGCGAAAATACTAGGCCAGCCATCTGGCGTCGAGTAGCATAACAATTTGATCAGATTCAAGCTTCATATGATTCTTAAAGTAGTATCACCTTTCATCAATAGATGGCGTTACCTGTACAATAATATAAGTTTTAGCTTATTTTTTGTAAGTTCTGTGTTTTGTAATATTTTACAACTAATAATATTTTAAGTTAAATAAATAACTACCTAAGGTGCGTTAGGGTAAGATCGGAGGTGGGTTAAGACCGTATGACTCAAATATCGGACGAATTAGGGCATATTTTTAAATGCGGGCAATATTGTGTATTAGGCCATTTAATTGGGCCCCGGCCCGTGGTTCCCGCAAATCGCTCCATCAAGTGGGACGTGTGCTATGCGCCATTAAACAAAACAAGGTAATTTTCGTAATTTTTTCGTCAATCCGGTCTTCAACTTTTATTTTTATCTGTCTTTTTTAGCGAAGATATAGCTTTTTTTGTAATTATTTTGCCTGGATAGTTAGTTTTATGATGCCACAAAGAGATTAATTTGATCCAAAAAGAGCTAACATTGATGTTGGCGAAGATCCGGTGTACCCCCTCGCAAGTGAAGATCGGATGAAAATTTTCCGATCTTTGCAAGTTTCAAATAAGGCAGTGATAGTCAAACTTTTATTAAGTAATCATAAATGTTTCTGCCGTACGAGGTTTCTTTCGCTATTGCTTTTACTGAGATTACTCAGTAAAAGCAATCTAAAACGGAAATAAAAAATAAATAAATAAATAAATAAATAAATAAAAAAATATTCTAAAACGGATTAACAGTAAGATTAATTAATCGGAGTAATAGTAAGATTCCAAAGTAGAGTTAAAACACAAATTTTGTGCCTTAATAGCTCAATCTGGTACGAATACTTTTCATAGATCGTTAATAACAAGATACATTATGTGACAATTTAAAAAAAAAGTTTATTGAAAGTTGGTTACTTACTATAATTACTTATCTTACAAGCATGAACTAGGCTAATAAGTACCATTAATGAAAAAAAAATGAATTTTACATTGCTAATCATTTCTTAGTTTTTATAGTTGCCTAAAGTTTTATCCAAAGGCAAACCAGGGACCTTACGTATTAAGTAGTAATTCAGTTTCCTTTTCCAAATATCTGATATCCTGGTCCACTTAGTCACATTTGCTTTACTTCATCAAGTTCTATACCTTTATTCCGATTCTAATCGACTCTTTTATGCCTACTCTCTTCCTGTTCATAATAAGACACGCGCCTGCTACACGTACATGAACTTGTACACACAATAAAATAAACAATTGAGTAGGTACTTACTACACCAGGCTTCCCCACTGGGCACCGGCAAATGCATCCGATCTTTACCGTTTTACTTACTTTGTGGCATGCCAAAGTTTGAGAACCACAAAATCACAATTTTTTTACATCAGGGGTAAGTTCGAATGGCATAAAACCAAAAATGAAAGAATCGATTGGAACATTTTTGTTTCTAGTTATTTATAATTCATATTCAAATATGTTTTAGAATAGGAAAGACCGAATATATTCCTTATTAAGACTTTGTTCTCCAAGCACTAGAAGTGACTTTAAATTTATGTCCGGTCATACCCCTTGGTGGCCAATTCTTAATCATGGTCATAAAAAAAATTGTGTTGACTTTGCTTACGTATAAAACAAAAACCGTTGAGTTTACATAAACAAACTATTTTTAGAGCTAAACTACGTTTAACCATTAACCGTTTACGATATATTACATTAATATAAGATGTATGGATTTCGAGAAAAAAAATTTTTTGCGACACTCTTCCAACTAGTCGAAAATCCGTCCGGTATTACCCCAACACACCTTATATCCTAGGAACCATAGAGATAATAATAATATTAATAATAATAATAATTATATTATCTCTATGCTAGGAATAATAAATCTATACTAATAAATAAAATTGAAGTGTCTGTCTGTAATATCGAAATAACTACCTCATATTAAGCTCATATGGTTATTTGAACGATACTATAACCGAATCACACGTTTTTAAAATTTTTGTCTGTCTGTCTGTCTGTCTGTTTGAACGGGCTAATCTTTGGAACGGCTGAACCGATTTTGACGGGACTTTCACATACAAGTAGAGAATTAACCAGGGAGTAACATAGGCTACTTTTTTAACCGACTTTCAAAAAAGGAGGAGTTGTGTTTTTCTACCTATGTATACCGATATCTCCGAGATTTCTGAACCGATTTGAGTAATTTTTTTTTAATCGATAGAGAAACATTGCGACACTGTCCTACAAAAAATTTGGATTCCAACTCCTTAATCCTGATGCTGTAGGGTATCTGATCCCCAAAACTAATGGGATTTAGGCACTGTCGGTTATTTAAATTGATATTGGGGATACCAATTAAAGACTTTATGGTTGAATGATCTCGAGTAGGTACATGTCCAACTCCTCGACCCTGATGCTGTAAGGAATTGCATTCCGAAATCGTAAGGATCCCACGGAATTTTTCCGTTTTGTGGACGGGTTACTATTTATTACAGATAGGCTACTTTTTGTTCTGGAAAATCAAAGTTCCCACGAGATTTTTACAAACCTAAATACACACGGGCGAAGCCGTGGGCATCATCTAGTATGAAATAATAATGACACCAGAGTAAAAAAAATTGTCTTCATTCCTGTCTTATAAAAATAAACGTCATTTAAGTTTTATGTGTAAGTAGGGTAAGTACGTAGGTACCTAGAGGTTTTCAGAAAATAAGTACCTACCTCTGAAAATAAAATATGAGTACCTACCTACAAAATATGGTCTCTTGTAGAACTAGGAGATAGGGATATAATATCATGATTCATATCGGTATCAGTCTATGTAATGATGAGTCACACATTAATTATTGTAGATGGAAGAGGAATTGTTTAAATTAATTGACACAGTGGACCTTGACTGATACAATCTGCGGGTGATTCAAAGCGTTAAATGTCTAATAATTTTATTAAGATTACGATTAAGATTTTAAATCCTCAAATAAGACTAGAAGATATAAAAATTCACCTACCTACACCTTACACTGAAGATCTCTATTATTTCCAACTAGCGGACCCGGCAGACGTCGTCCTGCCCGCTATTAGCGCCACCTACCAGGTCCAATTTTTCTACTTATAAACCTTCCTCTTGAATCACTCTATCTATTAAAAAAAACCGCATCAAAATCCGTTGCGTAGTTTTAAAGATATAAGCATACATAGGGACATAGGGACATAGGGATATAGGGACAGAGAAAGCGACTTTGTTTTATACTATGTAGTGATTAGGTAGGATATTAGGTTTTTCGGTTTAACTGAATCTCTATCACATCGAGTCTCTACATAATGGTAGGTAGTAACACAGAGCGGAGACCACTGACCAATAATTCTATGGGTAGTAATTAAATAAAAAAGATTATGTATGTAGGTATGTAATATATGTATGGCCGGCTAAAGATGTGTTCCGTCCGTTCCGTCTACTTACATCAGCATATAGGGAGGTCCTCATTATGTAGGCACAAACTAATTGAATTCAGAGTATTATTTTACATTATGGGAGATTCTATTGTGTCTATTAAGGACAAGTGTTTATGGTTGCCACATTCGGTTCAGAAACGATTAAGTGATCGTAAATCTTAGTGCCAATAAGACAATGATTAATGTCCATAGCTGGTAGGTACATCGATGAGCTGGGTGCACTGCTGTTTAGCCAAGTTATAAGCTATCTACACTAGGAAGGTACATACACCTATTGCTATACAATACCTATTGCTTATACTTAGGTAGGTACTTTAACAGTAGGACCTCGCGTTTTACTGCCCATAGGACATCTTTACCAAGTTCATTAAGAAATAATGTTCTATTTTATTAGACATTAGGTCCTAGTAAATAAATACATAATATATACCAATACTAGCTTTTCCCCGCGGCTTCGCCCGCGTGAATTTCGGTTTTTCACAAATCCTGAGGGAATCGTGGATTTCTGGTTCCCGTTCCCGCTCCCTTTTCCAACCTTTATACTTACTTTCAAGGTAGTTTGCTATAGTGATCTACCTATAGCTGTAGATTTAGGTTTTTTCAAAATCCCGTGGGAACTGTGGATTTTTCCAGGATAAAAAGTAGCTTATGTTTTAAGTCAGGGCATTATCTATCTCCATTCAAAATTTTGCGACGTTGCGAAGATTATTGCGAAGAAAAAAGAAGTTGCGACGTTATAGAGTAACAAACATTCAAACATCCAAACATCTCAGCCGCTGCAATCGCTTCAAGTTTCCGACTTAGGCAGCTAGAGGGCGCTGCGATCGTTTTTTTAATTTCGAATGATGGCTGCGAGCCGCGAGGGCGATGCGATCATTACTTAGTTTCCAGTTTTAGCCGCCAAAGGACGCTGTGATCACTTCAAGTTAGGCTGCCAGAGGGCGCTGCGATCGTTTTTAGTTTCCAGTTTTGGCCGCTAGATGGCGCTGCAACCGTTTTTTAGTTTCCAGTTTTGGCTGCTAGAGGGCGCTGCTATTGGTTCAAGTTTCCGGCTAAGGCCGCCAGAGGGCGCTGCGATTGATTTTAGTTTCCAGTTTTGGCCGCAAGAGGGCGCTGCAATTATTTTTTAGTTTCCAGTTTTGGCTGCTAGAGGGTGCTGCTATTGCTTCAAGTTTCCGGCTTAGGCCGCCAGAGGGCGCTGTGATCGTTTTAATTTCCAGTTTTAGCCGCTTGATGGTGCTGCGATCGTTTTAATTTCCAGTTTTGGCCGCAAGAGGGCGCTGCAATCGTTTTTAGTTTCCCGTTTTAGCCGCAAGAGGGCGCTGCAATTGTTTTTTTTTAGTTTCCAGTTTTGACCGCCAGAGGGCGCTGCAATTGTTTTTTAGTTTCCAGTTTTGGCTTCCAGAGGGCGCTGCGATCGTTTTTAGTTTCTAGTTTTGGCCGCCAGAGGGCGTTGCGATCGTTTTTAGTTTCCAGTTTTGGCTGCTAGAGGGCACTGCTATTGCTTCAAGTTTCCGGCTTAGGCCGCCAGAGGGCACTGTGATCGTTTTAAGTTTCCAGTTTTGGCCGCCAGAGAGCGCTGTGATTGCTTCAAGTTAGGCCGCCAGAGGGCGCTGCGATCGTTTTTAGTTTCCGGTTTTGTCCGCCAGAGGGCGCTGTGATCGCTTCAAGTTAGGCCGCCAGAGGGCGCTGCGATCGTTTTAAGTTCCCATTAAAACTTTCATCCCCTATTTTACCACCCTTAAAAGAAGATTTTTCAAAATAAAATATACAGAGTTTTATTATTTAAAACTCATAATCTAAATGCCGATTTTCAGGTCTGTAACTTTGAAAACATAGGACTTTCATAAAAACTTTCATCCCCTATTTAACCACCCTTAAGGGGAGATTTTCCAGAATAACATATACAGGTTTTTATCATTTAAAATTTTTAATCTAAACGCCTATTTTCATATCTAACTTCAAAAACATAACATTCCTACCCCCATTTCACCCCCTTAGGGGAGGATTTTCGTGAAATATTTTCTCGGCTGATATCTAAGCCCTAGAATTAACCTACCTTCCAAATTTCAAGTTGATAATAGCAAAATTATAATTAAAACTTCCCATTAAAATTTTCATCCCCTATTTTACCACCCTTAAGGGAAGATTTTTCAAAATAAAATATACAGAGTTTTATTATTTAAAACTAATAATCTAAATGCCGATTTTCAGGTCTGTAACTTTAAAAACATAGGACTTTCATACAAACTTTCTACCCCCATTTTACCCCCTTAGGGGAGGATTTTAGGGATATTAAATAGCCTATAACCTGCCCCAAAAGTTGGACTACCAAATGCAAAAAGAATTTTTCAAATCCGATAGGTACTTCCAGAGATTAGCGCGTTCAAACAAACAAACAAACAAACTCTTCCGCTTTATTATATTAGTATAGATTACCAATCACACTAATATTATAAAGGCGAAAGTTTGTGTGTGCGTGTGTATGTTTGTTTCTCTTTAACGCCGCAACTACTAAACCGATTTGGCTGAAATGGATTGGAAATTGGATTGAAAATTTGAATCGTGATAGATGCTAAGCTCTGACTTAACACATACTTTTTATCCTAAAAAAATCCACAGTTCCCACGGGATTTTGAAAAAACCGAAATATATAGCTATAGCTATAGGTAGATTAGCAAACTTCCTTGAAAGTAGGTACTTAAAGTAGGTAGGTTGCCGGACGCCTGGGATGCATACATTGGGTTCCCCAGGCGTGCGGCACAGAGAGCATGCGGGTCATGCCGTGGTGGTTTTTAGTGGGTAAGTATACCCCCATTCCCTCCCACTGCCACATAACCTTCGTTCTACCGCATTCTGCCGCAGAACGGGGGTAGCTATAAAAGCTTTTCCAAAAAAAAGGTATAAAGGTTGGAAAAGGGAGCGGGAACGGGAATCGGAAATCCACGATTCCCTCGGGACTTGTGAAAAACCGAAATTCACGCGGGCGAAGCCACGGGCAGAAGCTAGTAAGTTATAATGCGGGCTATACGAGTATAATATTTACTGTTGTTAGTGATATTAGAGCGATGCTACATGGCGCAGTGCGGCGTCGCTGCGGCCTCCTAACCTATATAAAAAAATCCGACGGTGCGCTGCGGAACTACTGTGGTGTTTCCGCGGCGCCGTTGCAGCGTCCCGTAAAAAAATCCGTGTCTGTGTCACAACCACACGATGCACTGCGCACCTAATTTGTTTGTGCAGAAGCGCACTACGCTGCAGCAGCAACAGCACTAAGTACCGGTACCGGTACCGGGTGTTATAAGTTTGACGTGTGTGTGTGTATGTGTTAATGTGTGTGTGTGTGTCTGTCTGTTCCCCCGTAGCACTCAAACGGTTGATGAAAATCGGTCTAAGATGGCCGCCGCCACAAAATGGTGGATTACATATTTTTTCACAACTCCCGCAATATGGGTATCAAATGAAAAGGCATGACTAGTAGAATAGCACTATGTAAATCCAAGATGGCCGCCACCACAAAATGGCCAATGTAGGGGTTTTTTTAATTTATACTTGTAAACTTACTTTATACTTACCTACTTAACCATAATATAAATTTTTCGTAATTACACTTTACGGCAGCCCTATATCTTCGATATATTCACAATCGAATGCATTGAACGCGAAATTGGTGTGTGCCTCGACTTGCGATGAGGTCACTGTTTCGGCGAGGGCCACACGTCCGGATCGGGCGGTGGACAGGACGTGCGGCGTCCTTCCTCGGCTCCTCGCCCATCCGGTTGGTATCTGTCAGACTCGACCGCCGCGGCCGCGCGCCGCACTGCTGCGATACCGTTGTATTTGCGCATCGTGACGCTCATTTTGGGAACACCAGGCTGCTTTCCATTTTTGAATACATTTCGTACGTTGAACCTAATTCATCTGTGAACTTACTTGAATGACAGTCGTTTTATATCTTTTTTTTTTTACTGTATCAGGCTCTATCATGCTCAAAATTATATTATAAGGGACTAAAATCATACAACAAATATTACCTAATTATATAAACATAAACTAAATACCTATGGAAGTAGACACCTAGGCCTTAATTATCTGGTATCTATTAAGTTCTGCACAAGTGTGTTCACCAACACAGGTGAACTCTCTATTCCCTCATTCTCACAATCCGATAAGAACTTCGTCTCGAATTGCGACTTGAGGCATGGGAATATAATACCGCAATTATTATTCTATTATTATTTTAAAAAACCTCCAAATCCCGGGCGGTTTCTGACAGGAACTTGGGAGGAAAACTCTTTTTATTACCCGACTACGGCAAAGCCAAAACGAAGGGTTATGATTTTAGCAGTCTATGTATGTATGTATGTAGGTATGTATGTGGCCGATTTTAGTATGAGATTCCGTGTGTACCACCGTAGCGCCTAAACTACTGGGCCGATTTTGGTGAATGAGGTGTCAATTAATTCTTTGTTATGGTCCAGGTAACATAGGCTACATTTTATATATGGAAAAAAATCGAGAAGCGACGTGCGAGTGGAAAATGTTTATTATTATTTAGTTTCGGATAGACATAACAGATGGCGCCACTAGCCAGAACTCGAACCTTGGACCTCATAATATGCAGCCAACAATAACCTAGCCACTAGATCAACAAGCATGACTACCTGCAGCCTGAATAGACAGTAGTACTAATAACACAGTTTTTATTCATAACAGTTCGCTTTCCTCATCGTTATGTTAATTAGATTAATTACAAAACATTTATTATTATGTAACTGCAACCCACTAAGCATGGCCCACCCACTTATCCGTATGTTTATTATGTATTTATCACGCGAAGTGAGGCAACTAGTCTGCAGACTTTAAAATATTTCCTACTTGATCAGTTAACCAAATTAATGTAAATTTATATCAATAAAAAAATTAAAAAATATCAAATTATTGAAATCACAGCGCGATTTCCTAAATGAGCCTCTGGTCATCAATTTGAATTAAACATATCAATATGATCTATATAAAAAACTAGTGTTGCGCTCGGTGCGCGAGCTGCAAGCAGCTCGCGGGCCTTGTAGTCTCTTCAATATTCGTAAAATAAAGAAATGGGAGGCCATACCAAATACCAGAATATTCCGGAGAGTCTCTTGAAAGATAGAAATAAATATTGGTGTCACGTTTCGTATCTTTTCTGAAAGGACACTAATCAGTTCTATGCATGCGTTTAGTGGAAAAAAAAAGGATCTACACAAAAAATGTTCTGGAGAGCCACTTGAAAATTAAAAATAAATTTTGTATGGACACGATTTTTTTTTGTTCCGTAGCTATCTTTTTTTTACTGGCTCACCAAAGGGCCTAAGGTCTTGAACATTTTTAGTTTCAGGACCATGCCTCTATGATTGATAGTTTTTGAGGGCCGTTAGGGTACTCTGGTAATTTTTCCACATTCACTACGTTTTGTATTTTTTGTGAAAAAATCTTTGAGTTCTATTTACTTATAGTGCAGTCAAATTTGACTCCAAAAGTGGCTAAAATCGCAAACGAACGGCTAGTTCTGATTTTTTAATATGTTGTTAGGACCACTACCAGTAGTGTAAATCCAATTTTGCAGCTTCGAAAGACCTGTGCTAACTTTGCAGCACTCGAAAAACTGCGAAATTTTTGCACTACTTTTGGTTTTTTCAATATAAGTCCTAAACTATGGGTTAAAAAAAAAATATTTTCAAAACGTTTTTAAAGAAGATTAAAATTGCTACAATTTAAGACCAAAACTAGCTCTTTAAATTCAATATTTGCTGAGATACAGCTCTCCAAAAATTGACAATTAATTCCGAAAAAGTGAAATTTTAAGATTTGGTCAATTTTAAACCCCGCTATCGGGGAAAATACTCATTTTACGGATAAAGTTAATTGAAAAGATGTTGTAGTAAATATAATTAGCTTTAATTTAAACACTAAACGACGTCTGTAGCCCATATAGTTTACTTATAAATCCTAAAAGTTTAAAAAATGGGAAAATTGCAGTTTTCTCTTCAGTTTGTTTTGAATGTAGTTTGAAAGAAAAAACCATGTACACCCACAAGAAATATGTATTAAAACTATTACTAAGTATTTATATTTAGTATTTATAATGTTATTTATTCAAGAAAAAAATTATTTATATTATCACTACATAGTATAAAGCAAAGTCGCTTTCTCTGTCCCTATATCCCTATGTCCCTATGTATGCTTAAATCTTGAAAACTACGCAACGGATTTTGATGCGGGTTTTTTTAATAGATAGAGTGATTCAAGAGGAAGGTTTATAAGTAGAAAAATTGGACCCGGTAGGTGGCGCTAATAGCGGGCAGGACGACGTCTGCCGGGTCCGCTAGTTATTGATATTTGTTGATTTTTATGAAACATATTAACCTGTATTAAAAGGACATTATGAGTTCCGAGCAATATAAGTCGTAAACTACGCATTTTTTTAAAATATTTTCTATACATTTTTAAAGTAAACTAAAATTGCTACAATTTGACACCAGAACCAGTTCTGTAACTTCAATACTTGCCGAGATACAGCTCTCCTAAAATAGAACTTTTTCCAAAAAAAGTGAAAATTTAAGATTTGGTCAATTTTCGACCGCCATCTTGAGGATAATACTCATTATAAGGGTAAAATTATAGTCAAAATGTTGTAGTAAATCTAATTAGCTTTAATTTAAGGGTGGAACGACGTCTCTAGGCCATATAGTTTACTCACAAACCTTAATGAACAATTATAACCAAAAATAATATCTTTGTAATGCAGGTTAATATGCTTCATAAATATCAATAAAATAAGATAATTAAATATTTTTTTTTCATAAATAACATTATGAATACTATAATAATAGATTAAATGTACATTTCTTGTGGATGTTCATGGTTTTTCCTTTCAAGGTACAAACAAAACCAAACTAAGCAGAGCAAATTTACGAAAATTGTTTTCCCATTTTTTGGACTTTTAAGATTTGTGAGTAAACTATATGTCCTAGAGATGTCGTATTACCCTTAAATTAAAGTTAATTAGATTTACTATAACATTTTTACCTATAATTCTACACATAAAATGAGTATTATCCCCAAGATCGCGGTCGAAAATTGACCAAATTCTTAAATTTTCACTTTTTTTGAAAAAAGTTCAATTTTAGGAGAGCTGTATCTCGGCAATTATTGAAGCTACAGAACTGGTTCTGATGTCAAACTGTAGCAATTTTAGTCTACTTTAAAAATGTGTAGAAAATATTAAACAAAAATGCGTAGTTTACGACTTATATTGCTCGGAACTCATAATGTCATTTTAATACAGATTAATATGTTTCATAAAAATCAATAAATATCAATAATAATAAAAATAATTTTTTTCTTGAATAAATAACATTATAAATACTTAATTTAAATACTTAGTAATAGTTTTAATACATATTTCTTGTGGATGTACATGGTTTTTTCTTTCAAATTACATTCAAAACAAACTAAAGAGAAAACTGCAATTTTCGCATTTTTAAACTTTTAGGATTTGTAAGTAAACTATATAGGCTACAGACGTTGTTTAGTGTTTAAATTAAAGCTAATTATATTTACTACAACATCTTTTCAATTAACTTTACTCGTAAAATGAGTATTTTCCCCGATATCGGGGTTTAAAATTGACCGAATCTTAAAATTTCACTTTTTTGGAATTAATTGTCAATTTTTGGAGAGCTGTATCTCAATAAATATTGAATTTAAAGAGCTAGTTTCGGTCTTAAATTGTAGCAATTTTAGTCTACTTTAAAAAAGTATAGAAAAATATTTTTTTAGAAACGCATAGTTTAGGACTTATATTGAAAAACCCAAAAAAAGTGCAAAAATTTCGTGGTTTTTCGAGTGCTACAAAATTAGCACAGGTCTTTCGAAGCTGCAAAATTGAATTTAGACTACTGGTAGTGGTCCTAACAACATATTAAAAAATCAGAACTAGCCGTTCGTTTGCGATTTTAATGTCAAATTTGACTGGCGTATTATACGTGTAGTGAGAGGAAAAAGTTTCATACAAAATTGTTCTGGAGAGCCTTTTGAAAAGAACCCAAAAAATTTGTATGGAGAGAATTTTTTTTTGTTCGGCGGCCATCTTTTTTTTACCGGTTCACCTAATGGCTGAAGGTCTTTAATAACATTTGTTTGGTACCATGTCTGTATGACTGGTAGTTTTGGAGGACCCATGAGGTACTCTGGTAAATTTTCCACATTCATGACGTTTCATAATTTTCTGAAGGAAGACCCATAAGTTCTACGCACATAAATAGTGAAAGGAAAAAAGTTCCATACAAAATTGTTCTGGAGAGCCTCTTGAAAATTACCCAAAAAATTTGTATGGAGAGAATTTTTTTTTGTTCGGCGGCCATCTTTTTTTTACCGGTTCACCTAATGGCCCAAGGTCCTTAATAACATTTGTTTCGGACCATGTCTGTATGACTGGTAGTTTTGGAGGACCCATGAGGTACTCTGGTAAATTTTCCACATTCATGACGTTTCATAATTTTCTGAAGGACGACCCATAAGTTCTACGCACATAAGTAGTGAAGGGAAAAAAGTTCCATACAAAATTGTTCTGGAGAGCCTCTTGAAAATTAGGAAATTTTTTGTATGGAGACGAATTTTTTTTTGTATGGTGGCCATATTTTTTTTACCGGTTCACCCAAAGGCCCAAGGTTTTGAACATTTTTTGTTTCGAGACGATACCTCTCCGACTGATAGTTTTCGAGATCCCCTAGGGCACTCTAGTCAGTTTTCCACGTCCAGCTCTCTCTATAATTTTGGTGACCTAGAATTTTTTAATTTTATACACATGGAAAGTATGGTGAAAAAGTTCCATACAAAATTGTTCAGGAGAGGTGATCAGTCCGTAACTTCAAGTAGCTTTATATATATAACTAGTATGGCGCGTGGGTGCGCGGCCCGCTAAAGCGGACCGCGAGGTTTTGCTTTCGGGTATTTTGGTTTGAGCAGCCTATCTCTGCCATATTTCTAACCCTCGATCATTATCACTCTCCATATTTTTCTCCGAATAATTTGTCAGAATGAGAGTTCTTCCATAAAAAAAATTTTTAGAAAAGCAACTGTATCAAATTTTGCATAGTTCCCAACGTGTAGTCTCTTCAATATTCGCCATATATTTTGTATGGAAAAATAAATTCCAACATCTTGTTTCTTTTCTGTTAATCAAGTAAACCACGTCTTGATCATCTTTTGTCAAAAAAACCACTTTTCCATCTTTTATACTTAGTGAGATAGACACCAACGAAATTTGTATAGCTGCCATCTTGAATCCGCCATTTTGTTTTTTTTCAGCTCAGTGCTAATTGGATAAGGTTTTGAGCAATTTTTGTTTGAGCACCTCCCAGTCCCATCTATCTACAATACCCTGCCCGGGCTCATCAACCATCTTCCAAACCCTCAATCATCATGTCTTCCCATATTTTTCTTTGAGATTTCTCCAAAAAACCGCATCCTTGCCTTGCCTAATTGAAAGCCTTGCATAATTCACAACTTCTCTCTCTCAATATTCGCCATACATTTTCTTTGGAAAAATAAATTCCGCCATTTTGATTTTTTTTTCTACTCATCGAGTAGACCTTTGGCTCCTGATCATCTTTTCCGAAGAAACCACTCTTCCATCTTTTATACCCTCCGAGATGGACACGGACAAAATTTGTATGGCGGCCATCTTTTTTTCGCCATTTTGAATTTTGTTTCGGCTCACTGCCAATTGGATGACGTTTTGAGTGACATTTGCTCGAGCACCCCCCACCTATCTTCAATACCTTAAGCGTGCTCTTCACCCGTCTCCCAAATCCTCAATCATCAGCTCTCTCCATATTTTTGTTCCGAATGAATTTTTGTCTTCTATACGAAACCATTATTGAAAAAAAAAATTTTCATACAAAATTTTACAGGAGGGGTGATCAATCAGTCAGTGAATCAGCACGAGCAGCTATATATATATTAACTAGTATGGCGCGTGGGTGCGCGGCCCGCTAAAGCGGACCGCGAGGTTTTGTTTTTGGCTATTTGGATTTGAGCAGCCTCCACCTATCTCTCCCATATTTCTAACCCTCGATCATTATCACTATCACTATATTTTTTTTCCAAATCATTTGTCAGAATGAGAGTTCTTCCATAAAAACAAATTTTGAAAAGGAACTGTATCAAAGTCTTGCATAGTTCCCAACTTGTATTCTTTTCAATATTCGCCATATATTTTGCATGGAAAATAAATTCCGCCATCTTATTTTTTTCTGTTCATCAAGTAAACACGTCTTGACCATCTTTTGCCAAATAACCACTCTTTAATCTTTTATACTCAGTGAGATAGACACCGATGAAATTTGTATAGCCGCCATCTTGAATCCACCATTTTGGACATTTTTTTTCAGCTCACTGCCAATTGGATGAGGTTTCGAGTAATTTTTGTTTGAGCACCTTCCACCCATCTTTAATACTCTGAGCGTGCTCCTCACCTGTCTCCAAAATTTTCAATCATCAGCTCTCTCCATATTTTTCCTCTGCATAAATTTTTGTCTTCTATACGAAACCGTCAGTGAAAAAAACTTTTTTGTGTGAAACAATAAATTCCGACATCTTGATTTTTTTTCTGTTCATCAAGTAGATCTTTAGGTCTTGATCATCTTTTTCCCAGAAACCACTTTTCCATCTTTTATGCTTGGTGAGATAGACACCGACGAAATTTGTATAGCCGCCATCTTGAATCCGCCATTTTGTTATTTTTTTCAGCTCAGTGCCAATTGGATGAGGTTTTGAGTAATTTTTGTTTGAGCAACCCCCATCTATCTACAATACCCTGCCCGGGCTCCTCATCCATCTTCCAAACCCTCAATCATCATGTCTTCCCATATTTTTCTTTGAGACATCCCCAAAGAACCGCATCAAAGCCTTGCATAGTTCACAACTTGTAGTCTCTTCAATATTCGCCATACATTTTCTATGGAAAAATAAAGTCCGCCATTTTGAATTTTTTTTGTATTCATCGAGTAGATCTTTGGATCCTGATCATGTTTTGCTAAGAAACAACTCTTCCATCTTTTATACCCTTCGAGATGGACACCGACGAAATTTGTATGGCGGCCATCTTTTTTTCGCCATTTTGAATTTTTTTTTCGGCTCCCTGCCAATTGGATGACGTTTCGAGTGACATTTGTTCGAGCACCCCCCACCTATCTTCAATACCTTAAGCGTGCTCTTCAACCGTCTCCGAAATCCTCAATCATCAGCTCTCTCCATATTTTTCCTCTTAATGAATTTTTGTCCTCTATACGAAACCATTTGTGAAAAAAAAATTTTTCATACAAAATTTTACAGGAGAGGCGATGAATGAGTCAGTGAATCAGAACGAACAGCTATATATATATTAATATTTTCCAAATATCGACTTTAAACAGCATATAATTTTTTTTATTGAATATTTGGAATACTATAGGACACACAGCAAGTAGGTACGCGTCATTTAAAAAGTTCAGAAACGTGTAAAAACTGCTCGTTATCTTCTTCGTTAATATTTAAATAGTAGGTACCTATATATATATATATATAGGTGTGAAATATATAGAAGTGAAATAAAAACTACTTACTTACCTATTTGTAACATATTTTTAACACATTCGTGTTCTCCATTACAATTTACAGAACCAAAAGTTACATCTTGTAATTGCAACAGTTTTTATTTTCAATCGTATTTTTGTGGCGTACTCAAGTACACCTACTTTTTCATTGACAATTCACAACAGTGTCACTTGGCAGCTGTTCTTCTACATTCTCTACCTTGAAAATAGGCGTGGGTTTACCGAGGATAAAATAAATATTGAAATGCATAAGTACGTACGTTTATATTTTGCTGGTCTGTATGTTTCTTAACAGCATTGTACTTCTTATTCGTATGTATGCTGCATTGGCAATTTTGTTCAATGGCATATTGATATAATAGGTACCAACAACCATTATCTTTCCACGGTATCTATTACTATCAATACACAGAGCCTCCTCGTCTAATCAAATTACTCGCAAATGTTTGTAGAGAGCAATAAAGTTTCTACTCTGTCTCTTATCGTCGCAAATATTTCCATAAACACAGACGTTTCAGGATAATGTAATAAAAATGCAATTGGCGGTAGCACGACGCGCGTAGACGAGGGTGGCAGGAATGAAATTACAGGGGCGTCGCATCTGCCTCCGGAAAACGCAGACGAGGACAGGGACAGGTTGGAAGGGCCTGCGTCGTTCGCTACACTGCTAGAGAGGAAAATTATACGTATATATTCGTACGTATAAGTAGTGAACGTTATATACCTACCTACGTATAAGTAGTGAAACGTAGTGAACTTAAAGCTCAAATTTTTTACAACATAGTTGAATAGTAATGTAATAAAATAATTGAGAGACTCAAACATACTATTATTATAATACATAGGATGATAGGTATTTTAAGCAAATCTTAGTAGGTATTAGGAATCCATTAAACATATTTAACAAGCTATAATTTAAAAATTAAAAAAACCCGACTGCCATGCTGAAAAACGAACTAAAAAATTAATAAACTACCACCGTACCTACCACTTATAGTGTAGTTGTTATTTATTTTGTTTTTCATGATTTGTCACTCCAAATTGATTTAAAACATATAGATTGTATACATTTTCGTACTCGCCTTTTAAAGCCCTTCATTTTGATACCCCACTCGAGGGTCTTGAAGAAAACAATTTTTTTCAGCCCGCACATTAAAGTGCTTAACATTCGGCATTTTGATTTTTTATGAATTTTATGTACCCAGTAACATTTGCGCCGTCAAGACAAATCTAATGACGTATAATTTATCAAAATAGGTTGAGCCGTTAAGTAGTTACGAACTGACATAGGAAACGGTCATTTTCTACGATTTATCACTCCAAATTGTTTC
Source organism: Melanargia galathea (assembly GCA_920104075.1). Lineage (NCBI taxonomy): Eukaryota > Metazoa > Arthropoda > Insecta > Lepidoptera > Nymphalidae > Melanargia > Melanargia galathea. The sequence continues at coordinate 6,970,408 of OV049863.1, forward strand.
CAAATATATAAATTTATACATTTTCGTATTTGCCTTTTGAATCCCTTTATTTTGATACCCCACTCGAGGGTCTTGAAGAAAAAATTTTTTTTCAGCTCGCACATTAAACCGCATAAAGTCCGCCATTTTTTTTTTTTTTTTTTAATTTAGGTACCCTATAACACTCGCGTCATTGAGACAAATCTAATGACGTATCATTTATCAAAATCCGTTGAGCCGTTGATTAGTTACAAGCGGACATAGGAATGGACATACATACACACAGGTGAAACACATATACCCAGTCGGGTAAAAAAAAATGAAAGTACATATATATCTGCCTGTGTCTATAACCTTTTCATGATTAAAATATACAGATATAGCATTTGCATGCACGAGATTGATGAAGAATTTAGGCCTTTAATCCATTAATTTGATTTTCTTTTCCATATTAAAATATCGCAGTCTTAGGGGATATATTAAAAGTATGCGAAAAACACAAATTCACCCGGATGAATTTGAAGAAGAAGGCACCTCACAATAAAATATGCAGATAGTATTGTTAGCTGCCGGGTTGTCTTATTCAGTTTACCAACTTATAACGTAGGAGGTTAAGAAAATAACTAATTATATTAATTACTATCAAGGATTAACTGAACATATTTTAATCTTGCTTTGCTAATTATCAAAATGATTGTTATCATTCCTCCGTTCAAATCAAAGAATGCTCTGAATAAGTTGAGTCCAAAAAGAGACCTCATTCAGAATATCAAACGAAAAAAGCTCTTTTATTTGAGACATTTTTTAACCAAGGCCATAAATGGGCAAAACAAGGCTAGAGAAGGCAAATTCAAACGAAAAGCAGTAGATTAGAACTGTAGCTTTAGTGGCGCAAAAGAGACTAGAACTGGGATAGTCAACGTACCTATTCGTAGTCGTAGCACAATTTTTACGTGCAAAAGACCGTGCATTGAGTGATGGCCAAGATTAAGTAGTGGAGAGCAAGAAAAAAAGAATAAGAATGTATCAATAAATCTTTAGTAACACCACGTAACACCATGCTATAGTAAAACCATTATATACTTGGCTCTTCCATGGTCTGCGGGACGCGGGACGGGAGGAAATTCTCATTGATAAATTAATAATCAATGTATGTGCTCGTACTATAATGTATGACAAGCATTTTTGGCGCGGCTTTGCGTCATTGTGAGTGTGTGTGTGTGTATTGCTACTGTAAGGACATGACACTAAATTAGGGAAAAAGAAATTTTATAATTATAATAATTTTAATTATCATAATTATTCTATTATTTGCGTAATCGCAATTTAGTCTTTCATCTTGATCTCTTTAAGTTTGCTCAATACTTTTCTATAGTTAGTACTATACATTTAAAGTTAAGTAGGTACGTTTCAGGATATGGAAAAAAGATTTTCCATAACCAAGAAAGAAGAAGATACGTTATTAAATATAATTGATACCCCATTTTTTAAATTTTATACATATTATACTCATAATAAAATAATTTATTTAATACATCTACTAAATACAAGTAAAGTTCGTGAACTAAAACCCGACTACGCTTAATAATTTAATAATAATTTAGTGGGCAAAAGCGCGGGGCAAGCAGCTAGTGGTGCCATCTGTTATTCCTATCCGAAACTAATTTTACAAGTATAAATTAAAAATTTAAAAAACTCCCGACATTCGCCATTTTGTGGCGGCAGCCATCTTGGATTTGTATAATGCTATTCTGCTAGTCAAGCCCTTTCATTTGATACCCATATTAACTTTCATATTAAGCAGCCGGTTTTGAGGTCTCTGTTCTGTTATTTGCTATTTTTGTTTGGTTGCTAGCTGTTTTGTGTGTCAAATAAATAAATAAATAAATAAATAAACTTATTAAGGGAGTTGTGAAAAAATATGTAATCCACCATTTTGTAGCGGCGGCCATCTTGGATCGATTTTCATCAAACATAGCTAACAACACTCGATTAATTCACCTTTCAAACAAAAAAAACCGCATTCAAATCAGTTCACCCGTTTGAGCCGAGCGCTACAGGGGAACAGACAGACAGACAGACACACACACAGACACGTCAAACTTATAACACCCCGTCGTTTTTGCGTTGGGGGTTAAAAATTTAGAAAGCCGCGCAACGCTGACTTCTCAATTTTTTTCGTAAATAAAATGTAGCCTATGTCACCTTGATCATAACAACGAATCAATAGACACCTCATTCATCAAAATGGGTCCAGCAGTTTAGGTGCTACATTAGTACACACAGAATCTCATACAAAAATCGGCCACAAACATACATACATACATATATATACATACGTAAATACATAGACTGCTAAAATCATAACCCTTCTTTTTGGCTTTGCCATAGTCGGGTAAGTAAAAAAAACCAGACGTTTAGATTAGTACGGCATGGAGATGTTAGGAGATGGAATAAAACAAAGATAAAAAAACAATTAGAATTGATAGGTTTATTATTCACATCTCGAATAAGAGTGATCTAACAAGACGTGTTCTTGTACATCTTAAAATTTTAATGCATTGCTGTCAGATGATGTGTCACTGTCGCTATCAATAACAGCTATATTATAATTCACTAATTCATCGTCGTCATTCTGCAATCTCTCAACGTGAACTTACAATGTGATTTCACGTAGCCTCCGTTACAGCTTGAAAAGCATCTTGCACCAGATTTAATATTTTTGTTTCGAAACGCCAACGAAATAATTTAAAATGTTGTCTTGAAATTATTGGTCCACATTATAGTTTTTTTTATAATAATTGTGAGGCCGTTTTAACCAATATCTGACGATGCGTGATGGCTTCAATGGGTATGGAAATTTTTCACATGAAGCTGACAACACTTACTTGATACTGTCATCAGACTCATATTTATTATTATGATATTTATTTTAGAGATATTTGTTGTTTTCTCTCACATTCTTGAGCACAAAACGAACGTACTACCATAACAATTTTTCTAGCACTACTTTTTATCACAATAAAGATGATTACTGCTATGTATTTCACAAAATTTTCGTAACGATGTAAACAATGAACTTTGAAGTTTCAAAGTGACTTTTCAATATGACAGATTTCGACTGCCCTAGTGATAAACAAAGTAACTGACATTTTTTGTGAAATTGACTTTTTTGCATTAACAAAAGTTTTATGTCGAGTAGTTTTTTACCACAGTTTCCACAGTTTAATATTTCAAATAACTTGAACCGTTTACTGAAATTTGAATTGCCCAAACAAATAACTGCACACACTAACCCGGAATATAAATGCAAAAATCAAGTAAACAACAAGCACAACATAAAAACAAATTAATTTGATGTTGATCACTTTGTTTTTGTATTTAAAATGCAGTTGCTTGATTTTTCGTTTCGTGGAACGATCCCAGGTAAAACTTGTCTATGTTTGAGATCACCTTTACTTTCTTTATGTTTAATGTTAACAAATTAACCACTCTGTCATCTGTCAGTTTTGCTGCACGCTTGTGTCAAAAGTTTTCAAACGGTTGACGAAAACATAGATCAAACACAAAAACTGGAATTTAGGGTATTACTTTATGTACTTATAAATAATCGTTTTAATTGTTACCGGCTACTTACTATTTTAAAATGTTTCTACTGAAGGTAGGTGCAGAATTTTAGATACCTACGTACATAATTAACTAATAGGGACATTACTTTACAGGAATACAACTAAAAATAGACACAGTACTGTAAATTATAACTTTACAAGATCAACATAGTTAATTGATGCCCACGACTACGTCCGCGTGTATTTAGGTTTTTGAAAATCTAGTCTAAGCTCTGTAATTTACCAGGATAAAAAAGTAGCTTATGTCATTCTCAAAAATACAACTTATCTTTATACCTCGTTAAGATCAGCTGAACAGATGGTGCATGAAGACTTAGTAGACAGACATACTTTCGCATTTATAATATTAGTAGGTAAGTATAGATTCTTGAGTTGTTGTAATAAGCTCTAACTTACCGTCTCTAAGTTAACTAAGTTGGATATGCTTTGTCCGTCTGACTGTCACAGCCTTATAACTTCTGATTTAATGAAAAGAATTACTTCAAATTCACCGATAACATGTAGAATAACGGCCTAATGCCGGTGGTGGGTCCATATTGGCTCACATAAAATTCCAAATCCTTCTGTTCTGTGATCATAATAAATAATAATCGTTCTTCATAATTTTGTTTTTCATAATTTTTTATTCATACATTTTTTATCCCTACCAACGGATCTCATAACCGTTAGTGATCATATTTAGAAATATTTTCGGACATCCGATGATAGGAGTTGAAATATGTAAGACAATGCGCTCCCGCCGGTGATTACATAAAAAATAATAAAAATAGTTATTTGAGTTATTTGGGAGGGGCGCGGGTGCCCATTAAAGCAAATGGGGGGGAGGGGGCAATATTTTTTTATTCACAATATCACAATCACAATATCACACACACACACACGCACACGCACACACACATTTGAACATTAATTTTTGGGGTAACTATTTGTATCTGAATAACAAAGTACTTAAACTCTTTGTAATAAATTGAAAAATATTTTTGGAAGAAATTGACTTGACTTAACATCTTTTTAAAGATAAATAAGTAGGTATTTTGTAGAAAGGTTGCCTTTAAATAAGAGTTTTCAATGTTTATGCTTGTCCTGTAAAATTGTTCTGAATGTAGTTACTTTGTTTATCACTAGGGCAGCCGATTTATCAATGAATAATGGACGTAGTTCAGCAAAAGGGATTCAACCCACACAACTTGTCATACAAATATATACCTAAATATTGCTGAATTAAGATTAACTTTGCTATGACAAGTCGTGTGAGTTGAATCCTTTTTGCTGAACTACGTCAATTTAACAATGAACTTATGAATGAACACATCTTCCCCTCGTACTCCACTAACCCCCGCAGAAGGGTCAACTGTATCGCGGTCTGCCTATACCTATTCATGTTCGCGCATTAAATTAAAATGCATTCACCAGGACGTGAGGTCGTATACTTAATCGACCACAAACTCGTTATTGATAAAAAGGTCATAATCAAATCATAACGTTTTTCCTCAACACGTAAATTAAGTAGGTATGTATTTATGAATCACATGGTTTGAAATAAAATACATATACCTGGGTTGATTTTGTCATACACTATAATAAACCTGAATAATATATTGAGTGATTCATAACTGCTTTTGATGTACAAAATTGTACAATTACGTAATATAAGTAATTTGAAATATTATACGGTAAAGATTTAAATAATTAGGAACTTTATAGTTTGTTACTTGGTTTTTTGACACAGACAGACCACCTTTTTAACAAAGGTATCAACAGGACAAGTTAGTGATTACACTCGTAGTAGGTACTAGGGTTCAGAACCGGGAAATCCCGGTCTCGAAAGTACCGGGAATTCCCGGTTCTTTTGTCAGTAAAAAGAACCGGGAAATCAAATTTTGATTCCCGGTTCTTTCGGTACTTTCGGGAATTTTAATTTAATTACATGATTCACGCTACTACTTACATACATAATATTTACAATACTAACTTTACTTTTATATACTTCCTACTGTTCAAAAGTTCAAAACTAATGTGAATTCAGCGCTAAAATAAATGGCGCGCGGTAACTTACAAGTCTACCTCTCTCGCTGTTGTGTGCGATTGCTCAGTTTTCGGAATGCAATATTTAATCCACCTTGGGACGGAATTTTCAAAAATGCTGTTTATATTTTTTATCGAAAGCTCAAATACCAATTTTCATGGATATAACTTGAAAAATTACAGACTTTCATACAAACTTTCATCCCCTATTATATAAAGGGGGTTAACCCTTACGGGTGGGATTTCCAATAATCCTTTCTTAGTGTGCGCCTAGATCATAAAAGGAAGCAATGTGAAAATTTCAAGTTTCTGACGATGTTGCGCCATCTGTTCCGGCTTTCAGCGATGTGAACCGCTTCGGCAACATTCATGTTGAGAGTGGTGCGGATCTGGTCAGTCCAGCGAATTGGACTCCTACCTCTCGATCTCTTGCCGTTCATTTTCCCGGTAACTATAAGTTTTTGTAGGTTATCGCCGGGTTTACGGGCGATATGGCCGAAGAACTCAAAGATCCTCCTCAGGCATATGTTGAGAGCCTCGGCTTTTTGTCAATTTTGAGTTCTTTACTGATCGATTGGTTGGTCCTGAATGCATTCCAAGAGATTCTGAGCATTTTCCTCCAGCACCACATCTCAAAGGCGTCTATGCGCTGGCGGTCTCCAGCTTTTAATGTCCATATCTCCACCCCGTATAAGTAGGAAAATGGAGAAGACTAAAGTGTTGACGAGTGTAATTTTGTCTTAGTACTGATGTTACGATCATTCTATATTCTATCGAGCTGAGATATTGCAGTCTTGGCCATTCCGATTCTCCTGCGAACTTCAGCTTCATTAGAACCGTTATTGCTGATGCTAGAACCCAAGTAAATGAAGTGATCAACGGGTTTTAAATTGAGTGTTCCATTGAGTTCTAGCTTAGAAGTACGATCCACCACCATGATCTTAGTTTTAAACCGATTTATGGCCTGTGTTGCTCCATTTTGTTCACGAGTTGGAACATTTCAGCTTCATTAGCTGCGAAAAGGCACCATCCTTTTCGGCGTAGCGAAGGTTTTGAATTTTAATGCCATTGATGGTAATTCCACCATCCCAGTCTTCGCAGGTCCGGCGTATAATGCTCTCTCCGTAGATGTTAAACAGAATAGGGGATACGATGCATCTTTGACGAACTCCTTTGCCAAACGAGAAAGGTGTTGATATCTTCTTGTCAATTCTTACTACCCCCTGACTATCTGAGTATAGGCTTTGAAGCACTCCAGACCAGATGTTGACCAGATATTTTGGGACTCCTATTTCCTGGAGAACTGTCCATAGGAGCTTCCAGTTCACACAGTCAAAGGCCTTACTGTAGTTGACGAAACACACGGTACATTGAATTCGTAAGCTTTTTCAACGCAGGCTAACTAAGAAAGGATTATTGGAAATTCCACCCCTAAAGGGGTTAAATAGAGGATGAAAGTTTGCATGAAAGTCGGTCATTTTTCAAGTCATATCCATGAAAATTGGTATTTAAACTTTCGATAAAAAATAAAAATTTTAAATTTCAGGATTTTTGGAAATTCTATCTCCAAGTGGGTTAAATAGCGGATGAAAGTTTAAATGACAATAAAAATTACATAAATATTTCATTGTGGTTTACTTTTAAAGTGTTAAACGTGTTTTATAAAATAAAACTACAAAGAACCGAAAATCCCGAAAGAACCGGGAATTCCCGGTTCCTTTGGGTAAAAGTACCGAAATTCCCGGTTCTCAAAAACAGGACCGGTTCCGTAAACCCTAGTAGGTACCTTTATAAGTTTTACGCTATCGTAGGTAAACCTAACTAATATAATTTCGGCAAGTGATCTTATACACTTCCGTTTTTCCAGTATGAGGTACGGAACCATAAAAAGGAATAATATATTGCCTATGTCCATCGACCACTGCCTATATCTTCAAAAGACCTTCACACGAATACTGCGTGTGGACACTAGTTGTTGATCAGACTGGAGGTCACTCAGCATCGTGCTTCAGCCCATATTCGGCGGAGCAAGCTGCTGACGCGGGTTTATTTACCACCTGATGCAGCTCTAGACTTCATTTACTTCATTTCTGTGTCATGGCCTTTCTAATATAAATATCCGCTAAACATCAATTCAATACGATACAATTCTTAAGGCTATAAACAAATGATATATAATATGTTACGCGTATTTGAAATATATTAAGTTGCCAACTATTATACTTCTTTGTACATAATAAATATCATATCTAGCTATAGGGGAAAGGGGCCCAAAGCGGTTATGGTGCCCAAAGCGGATTTGTCTTTTTAAATGAACGCGCCAATAGTTAAGTGTATAAAAAGCGCGCGGGTACGATGCGCTCCCCCCGCTCCCCTTGGGGCATTCGTCCGACTCAGCAAGAACGTTTACACGAGTAGGTGCAGTAAAAAATCAAAATTGGGTGCATTTCGAAAAAAAACCGCGGTAAGTGTAGAGCGTTTTTTTAAATTTACAGTTAAAATAAGCCCTGATCAATAAATTGATCTTGACTTTTGTGTACTTGACTATGATATGAAAGTGCCGACTTGTATGTACTCGTCTGATTTTGAAGTTATTTTTGATTGTGAAAATGAACAGTCTAAAAAGGCAAAGCGGTTCGGGCAAAGAGGTTACCTAACCGCTTTGCCCACTACTAGGGTGAAATGAGATCTGTTATATCAATTGTATGTATCCTTTTAGATGGTGAATAAATACTAACGAAAAACTGCTCAAGCTGCGTGGGACGAAAAGTCCATGGCCAGTGCTTTAAAGGAAGGCCATATTTTCATCATCATTATTCATTTTGAAGATTTCTTTTATTTTGCTGAAAGGAGAGATTGAATTTGCTCTTTTTTAAATTAAAATATTTAAATTGTGCGTTTTTTATTAAAACAATAAAGATTATATGACTTATTTTGCATTTCTCTAGTATGTCCGCTTTGCCCGATACCAAAAACCGCTTTAGGCCCCCCCTGAGGGCAAAGTGGTTTTTCTTTAAGTTTTATAAATTTCCTTGTAACTTTATTATTTATCAACCGATCTTTATCTGTTTTAACGACTTTATGCGCCATGAGACACACTATTCGTTTGTGTAAAAGTTAATATTAACATCGATTAACAAACTACTGATTTTCAAACTCAATCTTAACGTATCCGCTTTGGGCCCCTTTCCCCTACGTAATATGACGATGATAAAAAGTTCGTTAAGGTTCTGTAGACGACTTTAATTACTCAACGTAGATAAACGACCTACGAGTTACGACCATCAGATAAGCATTGCCAATTTAATTCTGAAATAGTTAACCTTCTCAATGAACTTAACAATAGAACTCTATAACATTACATGAACGCGAGTGTTACTTGTTAGGTCGTTTTATAGATACGTATATACATATATACGGATAGATAGTTCAACCTTTTATAAAAGTAAAGAAAGGAAAATACCTATATTGTTTCACAGCTGAAAATGTAGGTCTAAACACATTTAATTTTATTTTTGATATTTTCCTTTAGAATCAAGAATCTGCTTTTTGAAACGATGTTGAGTCTTAACTTACCTATGTATCTGATCCACAAGGTGGCCTACAAGAAATAATATTTTTGAATTTGATTTTGTATAGTGGTTTAAAACATAAGAAAAGTATCAGCCCACAGTTTAAAGTTTTAAGATGAGAGTTCTGCTTTGTTTTTAAGGACCAACTTGATTGCCAAAGACCAATCAAAATGTGTTGTACAACTCCGTATTCGTACTTTCACGTTTAAGGTTAAGGGTTTAATTTTGGTTTTATTATCATAAATCGTAAAAACATAAAAGGCTTTTATGGTGGCAAATTTCTTTTTTTTAACCGCCTCATGTGCAACTTACCCTTGTAACGGCTTGTACAATAGGAACGCTTAAATAATTTGTAGATACTGTTTGCAATTTTAATAGATTTTTCACTTTATATTATTGCGAACAATTTACATTAATCTTTTAGTAGCGAAACTACCAGATTCCTTTATGCATCGTAGTTCATGCCGTGTAGATATTTAAATGCATGCGGGAAGTAACCCGATGCCTGAACGCGGAACAAAATTACATTGTTAAAATTGGGCTCATACCTACTTATGTAAGCAATGAAACTGAATCTTTAATTATTCGACATAATTAAATCTAAAAATTTACTTTTATCTGAAAAGTGAAATGTACCTAGGTACTAAGTCGTTCTTGCAAAGATTTAAAAAGAATAATTTAGGTTGCAGAACGCGGGGCAAGCAACTAGTGGCGCCATCTATTATGTCTATCCGTAACTAAATAATAATAAACTTTTGCCGCTCGCACGTCGCTTCTCGATTTTTTTCGTATATAAAATGTAGCCTATGTCACCCGGACCATAACAAAGAATTAATAGACACCTCATTCACCAAAATCGGCCCAGTAGTTTAGGCGCTACGGTGGTACCTGTGGGTGGTACACACAGAATCTCATACTAAAATCGGCCACATAATGCATACATACATACATCTAAGACTGCTAAAATCATAACCCTTCCTTTTGGCTTTGCCGTAGTCGGGTAAAAAATGACACTTTAAGGGTACAATTTTCCCTTAAAACTAGCCCATGGGCTATAAATTACAAAGCCATTCGACTTCTTATCAGCTGTAACGAGCACATTATTGCGGGATTAATCGTAAAATATCACGATATGCACGTATCGTGTAGATAGCAAGGGTTTCTCCCCGTCTGGACCCAACGCCCGTGTCAATATTTTCGCGGGAACAGGAGTCGTCATGGCAACGAGGGTGCACTCTTATTACGGTCGCTGCCCTCTGTACAATGCATCGCATAGGGACGGAGGGCGAAAAGTAAAAGGCCTCTGTTGTCTACAGGGCTGTTGCAAGGGAACCGGAGATTGCACTGCTTTGTACGGTAATGCGCTATAAATATACGAGTAAGTAGGTGGGTAGGTATAATGCCATACAAAGCAAATAGAAACGCGAGACGACAATATTTTTAGTAGAAACTTTGTAACAGTGATAGGTAATTAATTGAAATTATTTTAACGTAGTACTAGTAGGTACTGCAGATAATATTTTTATAAAATACGTAGATGAGCACGTATAAGTAAAAAAGATGCATGTAATAAACATGAAGACACTGTTTTGTAAAAGATAACGTAGGTACTTATAAGTAGAAAAGTGGTTTTTCTTATGTTTGTGTAAGTGTTTGATTATATGGGACATGACAGGAAAACGGAAAATGCGATATGATCTTTTTAATTTTATTGATATTGTGTTTTTTAAGTAAATAAATACTGCCAATAATGACATTGATAATTAATATCATAATTGATTACATACCTAATTGCTTCAACGCAATGTATTGTGTTCGATGCAGCAGCCTCGGGCGTTTGATCTATATAAAGGGCATGTCAGATTACACTATAATATAATTAATTAATTATAACTACAAGCTGTGATAGCCTAGTGGTTAGGACGACCGACTTCTAATCGGAGGTCGTGGGTTCGATCCCGAGGCACGCACCTCTAACTTTTCGGAGTTATGTGCGTTTTAAGTATTTAAAATATCACTTGCTTTAACGGTGAAGGAAAACATCGTGAGGAAACCTGCATGCCTGAGAGTTCACCATAATGTTCTCAAAGGTGTGTGAAGTCTGCCAATCCGCTTGGCCAGCGTGGTAGACTATGGCCAAAACCCTTCTCACTCTGAGAGGAGACCCGTGCTCTGTAGTGAGCCGATAATGGGTTGATCATGATGATGATGATGATAATTAACTAGTGGACCCGGCAGACTTCGTCCTGCCCGGTGACATACCGACATCGGCGCCACCTACCTACTGAGACCCGATAGGTTACCTGTACCTACCTGGTAATTGTGTTTTCAAACCATCCAGAAACCCATTGAAATATACACACAAAATTTCATACAAATTGGTCAAGCCGTTTAGGATGAGTTAGGTGACAAACACTCGTACAGAAGAATTATAATTGTAGGTACGGGTGAGAGGGTGAGAGAATTTACCGTATCCAAGCGGCGGGATGTTTGACAGTTACGAAGCCCGTGAACATTTTGTATGGGAATAGTATATTGTCATTGCAAAGAGTTCCGACAAATGTCTACCCGAGCCGAGGCGCAGCTGAAGGCGAGGGTTGACAGTCGGAACAAGTTGCAATGACGGTTCCGCACGTGTACTGAACGACTATTTTTAATACAGTTGCGAAAAAATGAAGCAATTTAATAAAATAATAAAAACACAATAAACTCAACTAACTTAACATTTATTTCTTATAAAAGTTATAATTCACATATACATTGAAATTGGTACAGTTTTTTATACTAACTCGGGAAGTTATAGGTTGCATATTTACTGTTTGAGACAAACTATTATTGAGAGTTCGGAGAAGTATATGCCAACATAACATTTTCTGAAAAATTATTTGCTTTTTTCTCTTCTCTCCACGCAATAAATAAATTCGTCGTATGTAGATAATTATGTAGCGACTTTTTGACTTTTCCGGTAAAATGTTCTCCGAAGCATTTTGTGCAATTATACTGAGTTCCGGTGGTGTTAATTCAAAAAAACTAGGATCGAAATTACTCATTTTGTGCAACAAACAACTAAACTCGCAAAGAAAATTTCTGAAAAATGGCGCCAACCGTAGAATATAAGCAGTTTTTTTTTTCACCCATTCTGGTAGGCAAAGGGAACTATGCCCATACAGCCAAGTCTTCAGTAGAAGTTTTTTATTGATATGAAATGAAAATGAAATTTAATGAGATGAAATGAAATGAAACCTAACCAAACTCATTCAATCAAATCATTAAATCTGATATTGAAACAAATTAGTAGTTTCTTTTTAGAAATATACGTATTTGCAATGAATCATAAAAACTTCTATGAATTTTTTTAGTAAAAAAAAACATGGTTGGTTTTTCTTTTTAATAGACATTATTTTGACAGTTGGGAAAGATAACGCACGAGTTCGGGAAAGGTAAAAAAAAGCACGAGTATGTAATAGCCCACATCCCGAACGCTATACGTCCCTGCAATACGCCACTTTTTGAGCAACTGTATTAAAAATGTTTTTACTTTTATTTTATGTTTTCGTCAATTTTTCAATGTTTTTAATAGTTATTCTGCTATTCGGGACGGAGACAAATACAACAAATCGAAAACCATGAAAATCGCTTCAGCCGCCGTTCTCGAGTTATAAGTGTTCGAACTAACACAACTTTGTTTTATATAAATAATATATAGATTATTTCATAATATAGCAAATATTATACATATAGCACAACAATATCGCTCTGCATTCATTTAGTATCAAATGTTACACTAAACTATACCTATTTACTAGTTACTACACGTACTGTATAGTATTGGCTTCCCATACTTTTGAGGTAAGTATAATACTATAGCAGAATAACCTACCTACTATAGCAGAATAATATTTGACTGTGGCACCTCACTGTGCGTGACCTTTGATAGTCTCGTGTTAAGGACCTCCTTCACTGAAGCGGTTAGCAGCAAGCCAAACAAATCCAAATTATGACTTCTGTCACGAAATACAATAACGTGCCTGCATGTTGTGGGAACGTAACCGTTACCACTTACCGCGTATGAACAAGTAAAAAATTCTGACCGTGTCGTTAGATTTACATTTAGATAAAACCGACTTCAATATGGGTACCTCTACCTGACTTTATAAAGCTACATAATTAGCTTAGTAGCCAATTTGAGGAGTGAGCCTTCTACAGGTTTTGTTACAGACTTCTAGCAATTTTCAACACAACTACATCTATAATATAATAAGACTGTAACAGATCCAATTCTGTACATTGAAGATATTTTGAAAATTTTGAATGGAGGGCACTATATAATCGATACTGAAGCCAAAACTGCAATTTTTTTCATTTTTGTCTGTCTGTCTGTCTGTCTGTCTGTCTGTCTGTCTGTCTGTCTGTCTGTCTGTATCTTGGCCGCGCATCACGCCGAAACTACTGAATGGATTCGAATGAAACTTGGTACGATTTGAGTTTATACTCCAAGGTAGGTTATAGGATACTTTTTATCCCGAAATTCAGCACGGTTCCCTTGGGAGAGGGGATGAAAGTTAAAACGTGTATTTAGCTGTAATTCATTAACGCATTGTTCGATTTCACTCATTATTTTTTTGTTAGAAAGGTAGTGCTTTATATATTGTCCCGTAAATATTTCAAGGTCATAGGTTTTTTAGTTCAGAAATGACAGCCATTACAACCCTGAGTATTGGGTTCAAATAACTTGGGACCCGGATCTTTGAACGTACGGCTTATTTTAAACTGCTGTGCGTTTAAATTTATGTTTGTCGGTTTGTCTATTTGTTCCAGCTTATTTCCGAAACGGCTGGATCGATTTTAATGGAACTTTCAATGTTATAAGGAGTAACAGGCAACATTTAGTTTAGGTACATAAAAGAATTATGGGATCCGATCCGATCCTATATAAAACCTATAAACACGCGAACGAAGTCGCGAGGGTCAGCTAGTTGTAAATAAAGTTGTAAATCTCAACTGACGGGACAATGAACTGATGTTACTAACAACATTGCAGTAATTCTTGTAATTACGCTTGAACTTACTGTGCACTTTGGTTATTTATTTAGAGTTAAAATCCTCTCACGTCAAATAAAATGAAATTTTCTCACCGTAATGTGAGAAGTCTCATCCAGCACCCGCAAATGGCCACGCTTCGTTGCTCTCATCAACTTTGAAATATTCTCGACAAAGCAATAATTAAAAATATAAAGTACCTATATTTCCTTACCTAGATTTTTCTTTTAGAAAAGGTTTTCTTACAACACTTTTGATATTACGATATTTGTGCTTTTGATCTATACATGAGTATAGATCAAAAGCACAAAGCACAAAGCATCAAAAGCACCTAGAAATACCTAGCCCTAGATTTTTATATTAATAAGACGATTCTAAATTAAATTATTAATTAATGCATTATTGTTGTTGTTGTGATTTAAATAATAAATAACAAAGTATGGCAAAGACTAAAAATGAATAAGGCCTTAATTTAATTTTAAAGTTAATACCTAATAACTGAATCATCAACACCCAGCCCAAACTCCTCAGCTCTCAGCCAACCTAGAAAGAAATTTTATGCAGAGGTTCTCTTAATAATGTAGACAAGAAACAAGGCCAGATTTTTCAAAATTCCTACCGGATTGGCAATTTCTAATTCCATGCGAAAGAACCCGCAGGCTGTCTCTAGTGTAATATGGAATCAGTACAGTTTAGGTGACAACTGAAAAAGCATTACTGAAAATAAACGTCCAATCCAATCAATATAACAATCTTCTCTACCCCGGAGATGAAAAAGATTGAAGAATTGGTAATTGAAATTAAGTGGGTGCTGCTAAAGTTGCAGACTGCAGTCCAGCGGCTGTTTTTACATCGTACAGACAAAATTCAATGAACTTCAAGCACCGGTAGAGACTGATACAAAAAATGTCCGTGCTTAATTGTCAAAGTATTTTGTGCAGAGTTCATTGTACCACCAGAAGATTCCAGATCAATCCTCAAAGAGTTGGTAAATCTATAGATACTGTAACCAACTTACTGATGCTAAATTAATCGTAAGTAACTGTTATAATCTAAAGTTATTAGCTCAGGAACATCCACGGGCATTTTCTTGTGTATGTATCAATATAAATTATTACATAATATTATCGAATTAATATAATATTTTTAGAAACATATGAGTACAACTTTACTGTACTTTCTTACGGTAGAGATAATTATGAGGCATTTTAGTGGATAAATAGACACCAAACCACATTAATTGCCACATTACAGTTTAATTAAACGCCTTTGTTGGGGTAAATTAAAGGGTTCCGTACTTCCGGAAACGTGCAACCCATGAACGTTGTTGTCACTGTTGTTGTCTGTCATTCCAAGATTCGGATCTTGCACTTGACCGGTTTTATTAAATAACTAGATGATGCCCACGGCTTCGCCCGTGTGGATTTAGGTTTTTAAAAATCCCGTGGGAACTTTTGATTTTCCAGAACAAAAAGTAGTCTGTTAACCCGTCACCAAAATGGAAAAATTCCGTGGGATCCCCACGATTTCGGAATGCAATTCCTTACAGCATCAGGGTTGAGGAGTTGAATATGTACCTACTCGAGTTCATTCAACGATAAAGTCTTTAATTGGTACCCCCAATATCTATTTAAATAACCGACAGTTCCTAAATCCCATTAGTTTTGGGGATCAGTTCCCCTACAGCATCAGGATTGAGGAGTTGGAATCCAAGTTTTTTGTAGAACAGTATCGCAATATTTCTATATCGATTAAAAAAAAAATTACGCAAATCGGTTCAGAAATCTCGGAGATATCGGTGTACATAGGTAGAAAAACACGGCTCCTCCTTTTTTGAAAGTCGGTTAAAAAAGTAGCCTAGTTAATTCTCTACTTGTAAGTGAAAGTCCCGTCAAAATCGGTTCAGCCGTTCCGAAGATTAGCCCGTTCAAACAGACAGACAGACAGACAGACAGACATACAGACAGACAGACAAAAATTTTAAAAACGTGTGATTCGGTTATGGTACCGTTCAAATAACCATATGAGCTTAATATGAGGTAGTTATTTCGATATTACAGACAGACACTTCAATTTTATTTATTAGTATAGATACATAGGTACCTTAATAAAAATCAAGAACACTAGCATTTTAAACGTGTGAATTTACATCAGTTGTCCAACTATTGAGTAGTACAACAAGCACTGATAGGTTCCCATTTCAGTACGTGACGGAAACAAATCATAGTGTTTATGTCGCTATTACGATTTGATAAGCTTTATGTAAGGCCTACTTTCTATAAGCCTGTGATTGAGGATAGTTAATTTGTGCCAATTTCTTTATTGCTGATGGCCGCAACTTCTTTCGCGTGGTATAACTACTCGGGATAAAAAGTAGCCAATGTTCGTTCCGGGATGCAAACTATCTCAGTGAAGTAAACGCCAAGAACGTTTTTTTCGTGTTTTTTTTTAGCCAAGAGTTTAATTTTTTCGCGGAAATGTTTAAGGTTTCCGCGTAATAAACTCTTGGCGATAATTTTTTTTATTATCTATCTATAGTAAGTAACTATAGTTCAAATAATAGTATAAGCTTATGGAGAGCTTAAAAGCTTATTTCGAAATAACAGACTTACACTTTTACTTATTTAAAATGCGAGTAAGCAGGTTACAGGTACCATACCTGTTATACAAGAAAAAGTTTTACTATTTTCTTTACGTCCTATTGTTACAATTTACCCATAATTACCTACTGGGTATTAAGCTACATAAAAACGTTAAAAGCTTTATGCAACACCATACAAGCATTACGAAACTGTAACCCGAGGACTGTATCTCTACAAAATACTTATTGCGTAGCTGTAGGACTGTCTGCAAGAAAAATACTTGTTTCGTACTATATTGGAAGTTATAAGTATTAAGTACCTATTATATTGTACGAAAGTGCTAGGAAAAAATAATATAACCGGATACTTACGAAACAGCCTTTCTTTATTCCGAAGCTGTTAACACAAAATCGAGGTGTGTTATGCTGCTTACTAGTAAATGTTATTTCACAATCGGACGCAGTGTATGCAGCTTTTATTTTCTTAAACAAAATATATATACATCACAGTTTAAATCCTAATAAACAATCTGTAATTATATGTATTAAACTTATACAATATAACTTTACACCCTGATCATGTCGCGCTAGCGTAATTTAGTGGTAATTTCCATTTCCAGACTAAGATTATCACTTTCTTATAAATAAATAAGTATAGGTTCCCTACCTACTTAACTTTCAGTATATATAACATGCTGTACGTCTCTATTTATCCTTTGAACGACTTTATTAAACAGCAAAAGCTATACAACGATGTTTATTGGAGCATTTAAATTTATCGGTCAGCATAGAAATCATTTCAATTCGGTAGAGTTCCGAACACAATAACGGACAACGCAATGCGGGAACTTGTGACTCGTTCCAGTTTGTCTGATAAACCGCTGGGCGCTGACCGTGGGAGGAACGCTTCCCTGACCTCTCGGAACATCTAATTGAATGATGGACCACTAAATATCAGTGATGCTCTATAGATATGAATGGAGAACAACGAATTCGATGAACTGTTTCTATTATCATCATTAAAAAGTAAAGTTCTAAAGATGTTAAATGAGCTTCAGAACTCTTTATTACGCGTATTTGTAAATTATTCACTAATTAGAAAAAAATACAGATTTTTATGTGGGTAGAAAGCGACTTAAAAGGCTAACTCTATTCATGCTAACTCGAACTTGTTATGCAGACTTGAAATATGATGCTCGTCGTTACGCGAATTAAAATTGCTAATGACACTTGTTATTTGATTGGAATGCATACTAAATCTCGATCAATATTTGTACACACAGGTATCCATTAAAAACTGCAGTTTTGCACAATATGAACATGAGTATAAACGTAACACAGTTGTTTTTAATATAGTGTAGAGTTTCACGGTTTTTTTTAATTACCTGTTATAAGAAAGATATCAAAAATTCTATGACAATTTGTTATGAGGATAGTATGTTGTATACATACAGATGTATAATTTAGGTTATATACATACCCATCCATCCCTCCATGGTTTCCCGTTAGCGTATAGAATATGACAATGGTACCTACATAATTATATGCATTACTTCACCTTTTATGATGCAAGATACAGGTGTGTTTGATGTTTCATACTAATCGCGTTCCTTCAGCACACCTAGACAAATATTTCTAGGCTTAGTTAGGTACAATAAGTTGCATCACATGGAATAGTTCAATGCTTTTCGACACGGCAGGAGACCGTTAGAGCTACAATTTCAACTTTTTTTAATTATTATCTTACTAGACTCTGCCCGCGGCTTCGCCCGCGTGAATTTTGGTTTTTCACAAATCCCGAGGGAATCGTGGATTTCCGACTCCCGTTCCCGCTCCCTTTTCCAAGCTTTATACCCACTTTCAAGGAAGTTTGCTATAGTAATCTACCTATAGCTGTAGATATATATTTCGGTTTTATCAAAATCCCGTGGGAACTGTGGATTTTTCCAGGATAAAAAATACATACGTATACAGATGCATGCAACTATTGTAATAATGTGCTATGTGAGCGTGATTTACCTAAGAATAGTCAACGCCATCTATCGCGTTTTTGGAAGTCTATATCTATTTTAGTCCCACAGGAATACTTTTCCGGGATAAAAGTATTCCTAGTAGCCTATGTTTTAAGTCAGGGCATAAGCTATCTCCATTCAAAATTTCAGCCAAATCGATTCAGTAGTTACGGCGTGAAAGCGGAACAAACATACAAACTCACTTTCCCATTTATATATTAGTAAGGATTTGCAAACGGACCATTGATATCTATGTAGACAACTTACTCGTCCCTACTAGCAGTTATCCTGATTTATGGCATGCGCCCCTAGATAGATAGCCTCTCATCCCCGCGAGGCACATAATTAGACCCTCATCGAGAGTGCGAAAGGACTACCGATCTCGCTTATTGTTCTGTTGCCACTCTCCCTTCGTTCAACTGAAAACCTTTTGCTAAAATCCTCTAAATGAAAGGTCGAACGAAAACAATCTGTATGAGAACATGCAATGTAAGATGGTGATGATGTAGAAAGTATAGATAGCTGAGTATGTGTATATAACATGTTTCAAACATCATAGCCTTTCTAACCAAAAAGAAATGGGATTCATTGTGCAAAAAATAAGCACTGTGAAAACTTTTGTTTTAATAAAAACAATGGGCGGTGTCAATGTAAGCGGATAAGAAGAGTTTACTTTCTATGTGTCATTCGTTCGCAGGCGAGGCACGTGCTTGCTAAAGTGTCCGATATAACGGCATCAAAGCTTAACGTATATTTAAATTTAAAACATACTAGAATTTAGGCAACATGCCTTTTATAAAACAGGTAGGTAAAGTATCTAATTAAACAAAAGATTTGATATAGGCAAGAACTCTAAATGCCGAAACTATGGGAAAGACAAGGTACCTTCTACTTGGGTTATTTGTAAACAAACATGTTACTAACATGAAATATTCATGAAACATGAATGAAAATCCCAAAGACGTGGCCCAGATAGAAATCATTTTAACAGCTTTCGCGAAATATCCGACGGATGTGGTACAACTGTTAAGACGCTTTTAGAATGCGTAAATACTTTTCCTTATTTGATTTCTTCTTAAACCTCGACTACGTGCTCACCGACCTAAACTAAGCTTCCACCTGACACAAAAGTGACATCACGCTCCACGAAAACCGTGCTCTGATGCTTGTATTATGTAAATAACATATAAATCTGTGAAGATATCTACTTCTTTAAGTACATACTTGTCTACTTTTTTCTGAAGCTTGTTTCTTATTCGTCAGATCTCGCGTTTTATTTGTTTCGTTCTAGGCAGCATTCAATGTAATCTAGGTACATGAAGACGGAATACTAAGGAACATCTACCTATCTAAATAATTCGGGTACATACTTACCTACTACATATCTAATAGTCAAAAACCGATTTCATAAAAATGTGTTTTGAGATTGAGATTCGGGCAAAGGAGGAAGATTATGCCTTTGACAGAGCTGCCTCTCAAGTCTCAACACAGGTGTCTACTAGGATAGCCCAGGCAAACCGACACACGAAAACACGAAACGGTGTTTCAACTCTTGACCTTAGACTATGAGCACTTCAACAATTGAATCTCTACCTTTGTTATCGTTATGTAAGAAATCTCTACTAAGTAGCTCTATACATCTAAAGGATGAAGAAATTGCTCCTAAAATGTGTTATTTTAAGCATGCTACTAATAGTGCTAGGTTTGGCTGGGTGCGGAGCTCTCGTAACTGCTTTAGTTATACCTACTTCATGGGCAATACTTACTGTTGTTAAACATCATTAGAAATCGATAACAATGTTGAGAAATTATGTAACACTAATAATTACGACTTAAGCGACAGTTCTTTCTGTGGAGAGGCAGTCTAGTAAAGACCTATTACTTATTGCTATGTTGGAAGTTCTTACAGGAATTAGGTAATAAATCTATAGTCTGTAAACCACAGCCTAAATGATCGAGTTATAAACAGAAAATGTTGATGAATGATGCAATAGAGACAAAAGAATTGAATGTTCAGTATAAGGTATTAAAACAATATTAATCATGCTAATAATTGCAATAAATGTTGTATTAACTAATTGTTGACAATAAAAAAATCATTAGATACTTATGAAGGTACAGTATTTTTGTCTCTACTCTCTACTTACTAGTTTATGTTTTTTGTGCGGACATCACACATAAACCACTCAATTTGGACCTAACTTTTGAAGTTCAAAAGCACAAAGTTAGACAACAGGTTGATCAAAATAAGTGTATATGTATGAATTATATTATATTATGTAGAATCTGAGATACAGCTACACCTAAATTTTTCGTGGCCGAAGCGGCAAAACCTAGCTGGTAGGTATGTTCTACATAAATAACCATATATTAGTGGTATGTACCTACCTATACTGTATAGAAAATGCAACAATGATTTGCTTGGTTAGACATGCCTATAACTAGATATTCATTGGCCTACATAAACTGAATTATTAGTTCCAGTATATGCAAAGCAAGCAATGTATGTGTGAAAGTTACAAATTACTGAAAATCTACAACAGAGTAACACTACTTACATTCGTGCAAATAATGTAAATATAAATAGAATACTTTTATTTACTAGGATATTAAAATTAAAATGTCTAAAATCTATATCTATCAAAATTAATATATTAAAATATCTCTACCACATGAATAATTAGCAGCTCGAATAGAACCGAGGAAACATGTTAACAAGTCATCAAGAAAAGAAAAAGTATGGAAGTTTTCCTCATAATATCTATCTACCTAGGTACCTATACCCGTATTACGAATTCCCCGGAATTCTGACAGCTGTCATTGTCATTTACAGATGAGTTATTTGTATGGAGAACAGGGTTAACATCTACGAAGTACGATTTTACCCCAAACTACTTTAATTCCCTGCCATCATACAAGTGTAAATTGAAAATTTAAAAAACCCCCGACATTCGCCATTTAGTGGCGGCGGCCATCTTGAATTTGCAATAGTGCTATTCTACTAGTCAAGCCCTTTCATTTGATACCCATATCAAGGGAGTTGTGAAAAAATATATCATCCGCCATTTTGTAGCGGCGGCCATCTTGGACCGATTTTCATCAAACATAGCTAAGAACACTCTCGACTAATTCACCTTTCAAACAAAAAAAACCGCATTCAAATCGGTCCACCCGTTTGAGCGCCACAGGGGAACAGACAGACACACACACACACACACACACACACACACACACACACACACACACACACACACACACACACACACACACACACACCCACACACACACAGACACGTCAAACTTATAACACCCCGTCGTTTTTGCGTCGGGGGTTAAAAAAGCCATATGCCGCGTAATAATATTACTCGTTTCGCCTTAAAATAGAAAATACCAAGAGTGGAAACTAGAAAGTGCACACTGACAGCAACAGAAAACAAAAGAAGCACATTGAAAAAATTTAGTCAAAAATGGATGT
Organism: Melanargia galathea; assembly: GCA_920104075.1. NCBI lineage: Eukaryota > Metazoa > Arthropoda > Insecta > Lepidoptera > Nymphalidae > Melanargia > Melanargia galathea. The sequence continues at coordinate 6,992,721 of OV049863.1, forward strand.
CGAATGACATTTATCACCATGAAGTGTCTGTCAGGCATTTGTCATATCTACATGCGGCAGTTGATTTGTATTTGCATAAGTTTTGAATTTTTTATCTTTTTTGTGGGAATTGTTTTATCTCTGGTAACATTACGAAACGTCAGAATTCCAGGGAATTAGTAATACGGGTATAGGACTGCTTCGATACGAATCTCGCGGTATACCACAATCTCGCAATCAATACTGATCAAACATGAAACGTGTTTTAGTTTAGAATGAAACATATCTGTGTACTTTTCTTCGGATTTTAAATACCCAAATTGTTAAAACTTAGGAACATGAACATTTTCTTGTTTGCGACTTAAATTCCACCCTAAGGAACGAAAATAAGTAGTTACTTAGTCGATTTCTTTCCATTTAGTTGGATGTTTTAAAAACCCCAACACCAAATCCATCTGTGTCGGAATTAAAGGTAAGTACCTAGGTATATTGGATATGGATAGGATGAACCATGATATTGGATATACCGACCTAATTTTTGATCCCATAGTTACTAAACACATGGACATAAGTTTAAATACACACCTAGAACTCTATTCGTTTCAAGTTGAGTTAGACCATCACCTAAGTAAGTATTTCGATGAAAAACTATTTTTTACTTTAAATTTTGAACGTTCCTAATATTACTTATTACATTACATTGAATGAATTTCGGCTTTGTATAATATTACTGAAATGAATTTAACTAATTAAGATGACTTTTACATTTATTTGTGTTCTGTCTCATAAGATCTAAATGAGAAAGCGCGTCGATCAAGCCTAACCGCCTGGGCTGATGAACCGAAACAAGGTAGAAACCACAACAGCGTATAGTTTTCACTCTATGTAGGGCGAACACAGCCAACCTGCAGGGCTATTCTGTAAAGCCATTTTCGAATTATAGAGAGTGAATTCGAGATGAGTTTGCTAATTTGTACTCTGTAAAACTCGATAGTACAGGTCTTCTCACTCAAACTCACTTCACTTCGCAAGTGCGTAGCAGATGTTTACAGAATATCAAACCAAGGTGAAGTGAGTTTGCTTTCGAAGCGAGTTATTTCACTTGAGTGAGCTTCGATATCGAGATGGTATTTTAGAGAATAGCCCTACTGCTCTCGGACAAAGCACCTACCCAGGTATTTAAATTATATGCGACATCTAACTTAAAGACCAACAAGCTCTTTCGTATAATAAATAATAATTGTAGTCAAAGCAAAAACTGAATCGAATATGTTGAATGATTTGATATACATAATACATATACAAATATTTTTCAGAAACTATATAATATTATTTATCAATCTATACTAATAAATAAAATTGAAGTGTCTGTCTGTAATATCGAAATAACTACCTCATATTAAGCTCATATGGTTATTTGAACGATACTATAACCGAATCACACGTTTTTAAAATTTTTGTCTGTCTGTCTGTCTGTCTGTCTGTCTGTCTGTCTGTCTGTTTGAACGGGCTAATCTTTGGAACGGCTGAACCGATTTTGACGGGACTTTCACATACAAGTAGAGAATTAACCAGGGAGTAACATAGGCTACTTTTTTAACCGACTTTCAAAAAAGGAAGAGTTGTGTTTTTCTACCTATGTACACCGATATCTCCGAGATTTCTGAACCGATTTGAGTAATTTTTTTTTTAATCGATAGAGAAACATTGCGACACTGTCCTACAAAAAATTTGGATTCCAACTCCTCAATCCTGATGCTGTAGGGGATCTGATCCCCAAAACTAATGGGATTTAGGCACTGTCGGTTATTTAAATTGATATTGGGGATACCAATTAAAGACTTTATGGTTGAATGACCTCGAGTAGGTACATGTCCAACTCCTCAACCCTGATGCTGTAAGGAATTGCATTCCGAAATCGTAAGGATCCCACGGAATTTTTCCGTTTTGTGGACGGGTTACTATTTACTACAGATAGGCTACTTTTTGTTCTGGAAAATCAAAGTTCCCACGAGATTTTTACAAACCTAGATACACACGGGCGAAGCCGTGGGCATCATCTAGTACATATAATAAAATCGTAGAATTGCCGTATCTGTACATTGAAGATTTTTGCAAAATAATAACTGGGGGATGTTAGAGATAAGTAATAGAACGTAAAAAAGCTATTTTTGAAATTTTTGTCTGTTTGTCTGTTTGTCTGTTTGTCTGTTTATCTGTTTGTCTGTTTATCTGTTTGTCTGTTTGTCTGTATGTTTGTGCGCGCATTACGTAAAAACTACTGAATGGATTGAAATAAAACTCGGCATGATTTAAGTTAATACTATGGAGTAACATATAGGATACTTATTATCCCGAAATTCAGCACGGTTCCCTTGGGAGAGGGGATAAAAGGCAAAATGTGTACTTAGCTGTAATTCGTTAACGGGTGGTCCGATTTCATTCATTCTTTTTTTGTTAGAAAGTAGATACTTTAAAGACTACTGGCTAATCTCTGAAAGGCTGGACCGATTTTGATGGGACTTTCACTGACGGATGTTTACATTTTGATGTACCTTAACATCCGCCAGTGAACTTTTAACAGTTTTTGGCAAGGTTTAAGCTCAAAGGAGCATAGGAAAAACAAAATGATTCCCACGGGATTATTAAAATCAATATCCACGCGAACGAAGTCGCGGGTATCCGCTCGTGTACTATATAATGTGGTTCCAGAATGCCTAATTACTACCTACACATGGATTGAAAAAATAACCGTTATAATTGAATAAAAAACTAGGCCAATGTTTCGTCAACCTCATATTATATTATTACTGAAACTGAAAGCAATTGATTTGACCTTCTCGGTTCAATTTAGCCCTTTGCGACGACGCCGCTCTTTGGCTTTCTGAACATGAAAATCTATACTAATAAATAAAATTGAAGTGTCTGTCTGTAATATCGGAATAACTACCTCATATTAAGCTCATATGGTTATTTGAACGGTACCACAACCGAATCACACGTTTTTAAAATTTTTGTCTGTCTGTCTGTCTGTCTGTCTGTCTGTCTGTCTGTTTGAACGGGCTAATCTTCGGAACGGCTGAACCGATTTTGACGGGACTTTCACATACAAGTAGAGAATTAACCAGGGAGTAACATAGGCTACTTTTTTAACCGACTTTCAAAAAAGGATGAGTTGTGTTTTTCTACCTATATACACCGATATCTCCGAGATTTCTGAACCGATTTGCGTAATTTTTTTTTTAATCGATAGAAAAACATTTCGACACTGTCCTACAAAAAACTTGGATTCCAACTCTTCAATCCTGATGCTGTAGGGGAACTGATGCCCAAAACTAATGGGATTTATTAACTGTCGGTTATTTAAATTGATATTGGGGGTAAAAATTAAAGACTTTATCGTTGAACGAACTCGAGTTGGTACATATTCAACTCCTCAACCCTGATGCTGTAAGGAATTGCATTCCGAAATCGTGGGGATCCCACGGAATTTTTGTGTTTTGGTGACGGGTTACTACAGATAGGCTACTTTTTGTACTGGAAAATGAAAAGTTCCCACGGGAATTTTAAAAACCTAAATCCACACGGGCGAAGCCGTGGGCATCATCTAGTCTTGAATAATATCACAGCCTTGAAACATACAGTCGAATAACGAATGTACTTGTACAGAGCAACGGTGGGGTGGGTTGCGGAGCGCGGGCGGCGCGGCGCGGCCCTCTGCATGCAGACTCGTATGGTCTAGGATCCCACCTTAGAAATTTCTACCCTCATCTGTTATTTAAACGAATTATATGTCAAATGAAAGATTATTTTATTCTTAATCGAACCGTATTTGGTTGCCTGGTCAAAAGTGGTGCTAAATCATGGTTGCCTGGATTTTAAGATATAAAATGTTCGGTGCGAGTGTTGAAAGTGACAGAAAAGTGTTGCGCGCGCAATTTCATTTGACAGACAAAGATGCAGTGAGGCAGGCGTGCACTCGGCAGGTGCTTAGTCTATACATAGATTAAAACCATAGACTTTCTGTGCCTGTCCATTAAAGATATTTACAAAAAAATAAGTGAGTGACGTAAGGGATAAGTAATAAAACGTAAAAAAGCTGTTTTTGAAAATTTTGTCTGTTTGTCTGTATGTTTGTGCATGTATTACGCAAAAACTACTGAATGGATTGAAATGAAACTTGGCATGATTTAAGTTCATACTACATAATAGCATATAGGATACTTCTTATCCCGAAATTCAGCACAGTTCCCTTGGAAGAGGGGATGAAAGTCAAAATGTGTATTTTGACTTTCATCCTCTCTCCCAAGGGAACTCTGCTGAATTTCGGGATAAAAGGTATCCTATATGCTATTATGTAGTATGAACTTAAATCATGCCAAGTTTCATTTCAATCCATTCAGTAGTTTTTGCGTAATACATGCACAAACATACAGACAAACAGACAAAATTTTCAAAAACAGCTTTTTTACGTTTTATTACTTATCCCTTACGTCACTCACTTATTTTTTTGTAAATATCTTTAATGGACAGGCACAGAAAGTCTATGGTTTTAATCTATGTATAGACTAAGCACCTGCCGAGTGCACGCCTGCCTCACTGCATCTTTGTCTGTCAAATGAAATTGCGCGCGCAACACTTTTCTGTCACTTTCAACACTCGCACCGAACATTTTATATCTTAAAATCCAGGCAACCATGATTTAGCACCACTTTTGACCAGGCAACCAAATACGGTTCGATTAAGAATAAAATAATCTTTCATTTGACATATAATTCGTTTAAATAACAGATGAGGGTAGAAATTTCTAAGGTGGGATCTCCTACTAGTAGATGCGTAGGAACACGTACATACCTACACGAGCGGCGGCATCGCTCGACTTCAAAGGCGTCGAACAACTGGTAGTATCTCTTTAAACTGTGATAATATTATGTAGGTAAGTTATACAATATTAGGTATGTAGGTAAATTGTATTTTTGATCATTATACTACATCACTTAAAATTATGCAAAAAAGTCCTGCCGCCGAGTTTGTCTGTCTTCACACTTTATACAAGTAAACCTTTTCGCAGAATCAGGCTATCCATTGGTGAAAACCGAATAATTTCTACAGTAGTTTCTGACCACTGTTTCTGACATAAAATTAAATCGACTACCCGAGAGCTTTACTGCCGCAGGTTGCTTAAACCGATATGGAAACAATGCACTGTGGAATAATTATTCTCAAATATTTTAAAAAATGTCTGTATTTTCAAAATTCTAAGGTACCCTCAATAACAAAAATATTATAATCTTCGAGATAGGGAGTGTTTGTGACGTTTTTATTCATACCTACTCGTAGCTCCGTCTAATCTAAACTGATTTATACTTTCTTCTTTCATTGGAAAACAAGTTCAATCAGGTTGCTCCCAGTTTTGGCAAAGAGTTGAAGAAGTTTTGGAGATATTTTTAAACCATAACACACACAGAATTTAGTCTATAGAAAAATTCACTCGTGCGAAGTCGAGGTGCATAATAGGGTGAATGTTCTATAAGTCGGCACATTAAGGGTCGTGTCATGTTTAAAAATTCGTAGACGTGTCAAACGAAGCAATTTCAGTACAATGTTTATTTCTTCTAATACTTCATGCTTTTGACTTTTTGATTCAATTGTTAATACCCGCTTTTAGCATAAAGAAGTATTTTTTTTTTAATTTATTAAAAAAAAGTACTAATTTGCCTAAGCTCGGCACCTTTGTCCCTCCCTCCGGTATTTGTGTTCTCAAAGTCAGTCCTCATGTTTTTATTAGAAAATTAGATTTTACCCCCGATATTGTCTGCGAAAATTTATGTTTTTTTAAATAATTATAGGAACTCTTTCCTCGTTTTAATTTTATTTCATTTTCCCAACAAAAATATATCCTTTTCCGAAATTATTTTTAACAACCTTGACAAACAATCAGACAATTTTTAGGGTTCCGTACCCGAAGGGTAAAAACGGAGCCCTATTAATGTCACTCGGCTGTCTGTCTGTCTGTCTGTCTGTCTGTCTGTCCGTCTGTCCGCCGGTCACAGGTCTCTAGCTCGCAGACGAAATGAGTTACAAACCTGAAATTTTGGTATTTAGTGTAAAACGTTAACCCAAAATCAAATATTGAATTAGAAATTGAATTAAATTATTTTTCAGGGGGGCTCCCATACATGAAAAAGGAGCCGGAAAAAAAAATTTTTCTTTACCCTAGCTTGTGGGGTATCATTGTTTAGAGCTCATTAAGTAGAGTACAAATATATATTTTTTAATTTTTATCTCAAAAAATAAGGGAATGGGAGGCCATCAAAGTTGTCAGTTTTAGACCATTTTTGTGACGGGGGCTATCTCAAAAACTAAACTAGTTGGGAATATGATATTTCAGTATATTATGTACTATATGCTCTATTTAAACAACAAATATTGAAAACAACGATTTATTAAATAGTTTATAAGCTGTGACCAAAATAAACGAACATTTTTTTGGGTTTTTCTTTCACGGTTTGTTGCGATGTCTAGCTCGGAAATTAAATATTTCTTAGACCCAAAATATTATATTGTTCATAATTATGTACGGAACCCTGAAAGAGCGAGGCCCGACTCGCACTTGGCTGATTTTTATATGGATAATATCAAGTATATTCAATAGGCCGACCTTAGGAATAGCCCAAATTCTTAAGTCCCCCCCCTGCCGACCTCAGGTACCACATACTACTGGTTATCCTTAGCCCGGCACCCCTGTTTTTTCTTTAAATACGCAAAATAATTGAGTTAAATTGCTATAACACGATGTCAAATATTACGCAAAACAAATTAAATCGCAACAACAAGTCATAAATATTATAATACGTAATTTATGTCTTACCAAACAACGCTCGGAAAGTAGCAATTTTTTAAGAAATTCAGCGATTTACGCACTCGCGCTCGTTCTATGCGACAATTGAGGGAAAGGGGTGAAAAAAGTGCTGCCTTCTTTTAGAACTATTTTCCCATTGGAGCAATACTAAATAAAAAAATACCCATTGCGACTAAATGGCACCAAAACGATAATATCGACAGAAATATAACGAAGTTCCGACTTATGGGGGGGTGCCGGCCTAGGGAGCTTCCACCCTACTTGTAGTTTTCAATATTTTAGAGAGTACCTACCTAGTTAGAGGTAGGACTATCTTGGACATTCCAAAACGCGGTTTACCTTCCCACACCTTAGGCCAAAGACAACGTTAGATATACAAGGAAAACAACCGTCAGCAGGATGGCCGCGGGCGCACAGACGTGGCTCGTGAGCCAGACAAAAGGCTTTGGTGTGCCTTGTCTAGTCTGCCGCTGTGTGCCCGGCTTTCCGGTTTTTGTCTCGATTTATCTTCACAAAAATCTTAAAAGTGCTAGTAGGTACATAGTCAATTTGTCAAATCAAGGAGTCGAAACTGACCGTCTAACTACTTTCCAGGCTACCTTTTCAGGACTCAAGCAGCACAATTTAATTTGGAAACTGTTAGCTACAGTCGGGCTACAGGAGTCTTATTATAGTAGCATTGCTAGTAGAAGGTAACTACTAACTAGGTAGGTACCTATTGCAAAAAACTAAAAAATTATTTGCATAAAATGCATGTCACTTGTTGAGCCGTGAGCGCTTACGTAAATCGACCCAAATAACTGCAATCACGTACTTTTATAAAAATAGCAAGCAAACGTTTCGCATCCGATTGTTACGAGAAGAAACAAAACTTAATACGTAGGTTTATTCAATTCAATTGAATGTAATAAATGCAGCTACGTTATTCATAGGACATAATAATATCGCTTACCACATCTATGGAGCCAGCCTTCGGCGCGGCAGGGGTAGGAAATCACAATTTGTATTTCCTCGTTCATCTTGCACACTAACACAACATAAACACAAAAACAAACACTGCCAAAAGTTCCCCGCGCACTACAGTGTACGTCTCACTCTACTGTCTACATTGCATTGTACACTGTACTGTGACAACAACTGCCTAATCAAGAGACAGTGAAAACACAACACGAAGTGCGCACCACACTTTCACCGACTAGCTATCGATAAAAAGACAAATCCACTTTAATTAAATGAAATAGATTTATTCAATTGAAGCACATTAACCTCGCACTGGCTAAACATTTAGTTATAAGAATTTTCTAAATGCATAGTTAGGTACTTAATTTTTTTTTAAGTATATTAGACTTAAAAATGCAGAAATATTAATAAGAACATTTTTATTCAGTTGTTTAGTTGAATTACAATTTAGAAAAGGTTAAATTAATATTATGAAATAAAATCAATTTAATTTTATTTGTGAAATCGTTTATGGAATTATAAGAAAGTAGATAAGTGACGTAGACCGGTACCTACTTTAGTAAAAATATTCCTAATCTGCTCTTGATTTTTTAATTAATGTAGGTACTTGAGTACATTTAAATAACTTTTAAAGCTAATATAAACAATCCAACTAAGTTATATAAACTATCATTGAATATTTTATTATATTAATTTTATAGCCTACCTGTGAAATATGCCTAAAGTAGGTTTAAAATCAATATACACTTAATAATTATTCATCAGCACATTTTATTTATTACGTACGCGTGATTAGAGCTTTATTGAACGAAACATACATCCGACACCTACACAGGCACTTAAAAAACTAAATAGTAAATAATCTCCGAAGTCCGATCTCCCGCCCGGGAGTGCCAAAGAACTCCTTCGGAATTCAGTTTCGTTAGTTAGAAAGAAATAGCGATATACATATCTCTTTTTTCTGATATTGACCCGCCTTCTTATCATTTTCATTATCAGTGCGCGCGCATATTATTTTATCGTGCACAATTTGCAACTTATTCAGACTTTTAAACGTTTTTACATTTATATTAGGGTGTAAATATTTATTAGGTACGTAGGTATATAACACAAATTAAATTAGCAATTTGCAAGTTGCAGTGAACTCCGAGTGGAACTGGAAATTGGGATTTACATTCGCGGGCAAATGAAAATGACGGAAATCGTGCCATAGATATCGTCGACCTTTTTCCTTTGACTTTGAATGATAGGTTCAGTTGACACTACTGACAGTTCGGGCAAAATAGTTATCCAGTTAGTCTATGGTGCAAAATGGCGTTGAAAGCACTTGTCGGACAAAGTAAGTGAAAATATTAATTTAAAACACAATTACGCAGCTTTTAAATTTAAAAAACTGTTTTTTTGTAATCCGTTTTTGCATATATAATAAAAATAATATCAGAAATATAACATGTTAGTCTTGTGAAATTTAGTTTATTAGCCTTATCGATGACTAATATTAATTGGATATGTTTAAAACAAATTAAATATAGGCTGTGTTTCAATATTTGGCATTCTCACTCACAAAGAAATCAATTAAAAATTTATCCTTTTCGTTAGTCTAAGGTGCAGCAAAATCATTATTTACCTACCTATTTCATCAGGTAAACAATCGAGCAAAATTTTAACTTTGTGATAACTTAAAATATTATGTACCTATGAAGCATAATTTAAATAGTTAATATTAATGCACCCCATGTATATCTGTTGCGACATAGGCGTAAATTATTGATTTTCTTCTGTCACTTCACACTCCCAGAGGGGTGGGGACTATGTACGTCATACATTGCAAGTAAACCCCTGCCACCCCTTCGAAAAGTCCCAATAAAAGAAAAGAACATTTGCGTTTATAGAATTGTTGCCTGTTTTATGACCACAGTACACTACGCATTTACCCTTATTCTAGCTTATTATAGCAATATACAACTACAAGATACGAGGTGTTTGCTCAATGGGAAATTAATTAGTTGATGATGACGACGATATTTTAAGTATAGTTTAACTTATGCTTACGTTGGTTTGATGGTTAGATTATTCTGCTGCAGATTATGAGATTAGTCTGGGGTTGGGCCAAAATTTTATTGGGTTTTACTTTTACAATAGATTGGCCGCATTGGCCTAAAGAACAACATAGAGTAGTATAGTAAGACATCAAATCTTTCTAAAAGATTAAAAAAATATATGAGTAAGATTGAGGATTAAGGATGTATTGTGTTTCAAATACAGTCAAGTACAATTTATTGTGGTACAATTATTATTATTTGTTAAATATTCAGTTAATTATTTACTTGTTATGTATTGTATAATTTGATAATTAGTTTTCCAAAATGAGTTACTTTTATGTGTTCAAATTTAACACTGCATTCCGAACCTGTGGTAGATTCAGTTGACGATTCAAAAGCACTTGTAAAAGTTTATTTGAATAAAAAACTTTTCTATTCTATTCTATTCTATTCTAACAATTTTAACATTATACAGAGATTATGAACGAGGTGATCCGCTATCGCGGTCCCAAAGGCAAGGAGTCTCAGCGTATAGAATGGCGAATCCTTATAGTGGATCAGCTCTCGATGCGCATGGTGTCTGCATGCTGCAAGATGCACGACATTTCTGCAGAAGGAATCACTTGTAAGATTCTTTATTTTGTATATACAACTAGCTGATGCCCACAAACTTTCGGGGGGAACTCTTTTCTGGGATGAAACATATTCTACCTTCGTCTCCAGCATGCAAGCTTTCTATGTGCAAAGTGTCAGCTCAGACGAACAATATGCGAAAGCATAAAGGGACACCATTTTCTGGGAAACTTTCTTTGTACTAGTAATTATACTAAATTCGAAAACATTATTTTTTTACGACAAAAAGTGGCTTATACCTTTTTTCAACATGCTAGCTAGTAACTTGCTAGTAAGTACTAGTTTTCATATTTATAATATTAGTATGGATTATTTTCATGTACTCACTAAAAGTATGTATGGATGATGCAATCTAAGATGGATAACCCCCTAATCAATTTCTATGTAACATTGTATGGGTACACTAAATCACTTGGTGGCACATCTTTGCTGGTAGGGTGGTAAATAACCACATCTGAAACCTACGAAACCAGAAGTTGGAAATCATAAATTACCTAATTGCCACTGCTGGGAATCAAACTCAAAACCTACAAGAACACATCACCCACAACTGCACCACCGGTCATCATTTATTTTAGCTAACAGCTCTAGATGTTCAATGATTTTCAATGCTTATTTTGCAGTGGTGGAGGACATCCACAAGAAGCGTGAGCCACTGTACACCATGGATGGCATTTACTTGATTACCCCATGTGAGAAGTCAGTGCATGCTCTTATCAATGACTTCTCTGTCGGCAACCGCATCATGTATAAGGCAGCGCATGTTTTTTTCACTGAAGGTAAGAATGTTTAACATTACGTACTAAACTTTTTTTCTTAAATCTCATCTATTTACATTGTCACCCTGGAGTAGAAGAAATCTGGGTTTTTTTAATGTTAAGATTGTATTCACAAAACAACAATTAGTTGCAACATGATGTTACTCTCAACATATTTAGCAATGCTGTACAAGCGCATGACGTGAGGCTACATGTCGTTTTATAAGCATTAACGGAATATACAGTTTAATTAAGCAGTTATGCTATTGCTAATTCTATCTTAACTCTTAAGGCAGAACATGCTACAATCAACATCTAGAAGCTGAGTGACTAAGCTGTGCTTGGAATACACCTGTATTTTGTAGGAATCATGATACATTTCTATTTTATGCTTTACTGTACAAGATATCTGTATAATACACATGCACATACTTTGGAATTTGTAGTGTAGTGTACCACGGAGCACCTTAAAACATCATATTTTTTATGCTATACATTGAACATATCAAGTAAAAAGGTTAGCTTACCCTGCCAAAAGTAACCATCTTTTAAAATAAAAAAAGTATAAACACAATAGTTTTTAAATTTTAGCAATGTTTTGGATTACACAATAAATATTTTAAATACTTTGCTTTAATGTTCAATCTTTGTTTTATTCATGCTACAACTTGTTTTATGTTGAGTTGCATTGTATATTTTCACTTTTATTTTAATTTACAGCTTGTCCAGATAAACTGTTTGATGAATTATCTCGTTCATATGTAGCTAAATATATCAAAACTTTAAAGGAAATCAACATAGCTTTCGTACCGTATGAACAACAGGTTTGTTCCTTATTATATAATTTTATTATAATAATAATCACCACCCGCATAATCCTCCATTCACCTTTTCATTTTTTTATAAAATAAGTACTGAGAGATAAATATTTTTTCACGCTGCTATGGTTAGTATGCCCAGAGGAGTTGTTCAATGAATTATGTAAATCTTCTGCTGCAAGAAAAATCAAAACTTTGAAAGAAATCAACATTGCTTTCTTGCCCTATGAAAGTCAGGTAATATATAAATAAATTAGTATAGTATATTTTTAGTGGTAAATTACAAATATCAAACATCCTGTGTGACGTCACATTGTAACCTTTGATAGATGGGACACAATCATTCATTTTGTAATATTAAAAAATAAGTATAAACTTAGTTTTATCTAACAACCCATTGTATTGGAAGTCATTTGATTGCAAAGAATTTCATTAAATATAATAAAATCTACCAAAATATAACTAAATAAAAAATAAAATCACCTTTCTTTATAATAACTTTTACAGTAACCTTTTCAGGTGTTCTCTCTGGACTCTCCCGACACATTCCAGTGCATGTACAACCCTGCATTAACACAGACGCGCAACGCCAATATGGAACGGATTGCAGAACAAATCGCAACGCTATGTGCCACTCTTGGAGAATACCCCTCTGTGCGCTACCGAAGGTAAAATAAACAAAGCTATAGACAACCAAGATAAAATAATCCATGGTTATATTATATTATTATGTTATTCATAGTAGTATCATATAAACAAAAATCTGTTCATGTGAATTAACTGCTTATACCTGTTTTGCCATACAGTATTAGAAGCCCTACAAATGCATTAATCAGCAATATGCATTGTGGAAAATGCTTCACACTCACAATATGTTGGGAGAGTTGCTACTTACGAGTAAACATAAGTATTTTAGTACATTATTAATCAATATTGCATTGTGATATAAGGATGGTTAGTAGGTTATATTATGTAGATGAGCTCGTTTGTAAACAGAAAACATTTGTGATGTAAGAGTGAGAAGGATAAGAATACCCTTCTCACTCTTACATCACAAATGTTTTCTTGGTTATTACTTACTAGCTGTTGCCCGCGGCTTCGCCCGCGTGTATTTCGGTTTTTCATAAATCCTGAGGGAATCGTGGATTTCTGGTTCCTGTTCCCGCTCCCTTTTCCAATCTTTATACTTACTTTCAAGGTAGTTTGCTATATTGATCTACCTATAGCTGTAGATTTGGGTTTTTTCAAAATCCCGTGGGAACTGTGGATTTTTTCAGGATAAAAAGTTGCCTATGTTTTAAGTCAGGGCATTATCTCCATTCAAAATTTCAGCAAAATCTGTTCAGTAGTTGCGACGTTATAGAGTAACAAACATCCAAGCATCTAAACATCCAAATATCCAAATATCCGCACTTTCACATTTAGATAATTATTTAATAACTAAATAGCTTTACATATTATTTATTTATTTATTTAGCTATTTATTTATTGATTTAGTTATTAATTTAGTATTTATTTAATTGCCTTCGGCCACCAGAGGGCGCAGCTGTCGTATCGAGATTCCGCCTGCGGCCGTCAGAGGTCATTGCAATTGCTTCGAGTTTCCAGCTCCGGCCGCAAGAGTTTTGACTATAAGAGGGCACTGCAATCGCTTCGAGTTTCCGGCTTAGGCCGCTAGAGGGCGCTGCGATCATTTTTAGTTTCCAGTTTTGACCGCACGAGGGCGCTGCAATCACTTCAAGTTACTGGCCTAGGCCGCCAGAGGGCGCTGCGATCGTTTTTTAGTTTCCAGTTTTTGCCGCTAGAGGGCACTGTGATCGTTTTAATTTCCAGTTTTGGCCGCCAGAGGGCGCTGCGATCGTTTTTAGTTTCCAGTTTTGGCTGCTAGAGGGCGCTGCTATTGCTTCAATTTTCCGGCTTAGGCCGCCAGAGGGCACTGTGATCGTTTTTAGTTTCCAGTTTTGGCCGCCAGAGGGCGCTGCGATCGTTTTTAGCTTCCAGTTTTGGCCGCTAGAGGGCGCTGCAATCGTTTTTTTTTTTAGTTTCCAGTTTTGGCTGCTAGGGGGTGCTGCTATTGCTTCAAGTTTCCGGCTTAGGCCACCAGAGGGCGCTTTGATCGTTTTTTAGATTCCAGTTTTGGCCGCCAAAGGGCGCTATGATCGCTTCAAGTTAGACCGCCAGAGGGCGCTGCAATCGTTTTTAGTTCCCATTAAAACTTCATCCCCTATTTTACCACCCTTAAAAGCAGATTTTTCAAAATAAAATTTACAGAGTTTTATTATTTAAAACTCATAATCTAATTGCCGATTTTCAGGTCTGTAACTTTAAAAACATAGGACTTTCATAAAAATTTTCATCCCTTATTTTACCACCCTTAAGGGGAGATTTTCCAGAATTACTTATACAGGTTTTTATCATTTAAAATTATAATTTCATATCCTATTTTCATATCTGTAACTTCAAAAACATAACCTTCCAACCCCCATTTTACCCCCTTAGTTGAGGATTTCCGTGAAATATTTTCCAGGCTCATATCTAAGCCCTAGAATTAACCTACCCTCCAAATTTCAAGTTGATAATAGCAAAATTATAATTAAAACTTCCCATTAAAACTTTCATCCCCTATTTTACCACCCTTAAGGGAAGATTTTTCAAAATAAAATATACAGAGTTTTATTATTTAAAACTAATAATCTAAATGCCGATTTTCAGGTCTGTAACTTTAAAAACATAGGACTTTCATACAAACTTTCTACCCCCATTTTACCCCCTTAGGGGAGGATTTAAGGGATATGAAATAGCCTATAACCTGACCCAAAAGTTGGACAACTAAATGCAAAAAGAATTTTTCAAATCCGATCGGTACTTCCAGAGATTAGCGCGTTCAAACAAACAAACAAACAAACAAACAAACAAACTCTTCCGCTTTATTATATTAGTATAGATTAATGTACTAAAGTAGACAGATACATAATCTGTCTTCTATTTTTTTGGCTGTGCTGCTGGCCTAAAACTGTTAACCCAACATAAATAAGCAATTGGCCCTAAATAATACTTACTGCAGTATTGGAAGCAAGCCAGTCTGTGTTAGTTTCATAATATTAATTTTGTTATTATTTCACAGTGACTGGGAGCGCAATGTAGAACTCGCACAACTTATCCAGCAAAAGTTGGATGCCTATAAGGTGTGTACATTATTTACATATTTTCTAAGCTTGTTAATAATTTTGTTAGAAGGGCAGTTTTGACTTAACCCATACACCTAATTAATATATGAATTATATGCATAAAAGTAAAGCAGCACAAAGCTCATATTGTAACAGTCTACTGTTGTATCAGGCGGACGAGCCGACCATGGGCGAGGGTCCGGAGAAGGCGCGCTCGCAGCTGCTGGTGCTGGACCGCGGCTTCGACTGCGTGTCGCCGCTGCTGCACGAGCTCACGCTGCAGGCCATGGCCTACGACCTGCTGCCCATCGAGAACGATGTCTACAGGTGAGCGAGCGCTCGCAGCTGCTGGTGCTGGACCGCGGCTTCGACTGCGTGTCGCCGCTGCTGCACGAGCTCACGCTGCAGGCCATGGCCTACGACCTGCTGCCCATCGAGAACGATGTCTACAGGTGAGCGAGCGCTCGCAGCTGCTGGTGCTGGACCGCGGCTTCGACTGCGTGTCGCCGCTGCTGCACGAGCTCACGCTGCAGGCCATGGCCTACGACCTGCTGCCCATCGAGAACGATGTCTACAGGTGAGCGAGCGCTCGCAGCTGCTGGTGCTGGACCGCGGCTTCGACTGCGTGTCGCCGCTGCTGCACGAGCTCACGCTGCAGGCCATGGCCTACGACCTGCTGCCCATCGAGAACGATGTCTACAGGTGAGCGAGCGCTCGCAGCTGCTGGTGCTGGACCGCGGCTTCGACTGCGTGTCGCCGCTGCTGCACGAGCTCACGCTGCAGGCCATGGCCTACGACCTGCTGCCCATCGAGAACGATGTCTACAGGTGAGCGAGCGCTCGCAGCTGCTGGTGCTGGACCGCGGCTTCGACTGCGTGTCGCCGCTGCTGCACGAGCTCACGCTGCAGGCCATGGCCTACGACCTGCTGCCCATCGAGAACGATGTCTACAGGTGAGCGAGCGCTCGCAGCTGCTGGTGCTGGACCGCGGCTTCGACTGCGTGTCGCCGCTGCTGCACGAGCTCACGCTGCAGGCCATGGCCTACGACCTGCTGCCCATCGAGAACGATGTCTACAGGTGAGCGAGCGCTCGCAGCTGCTGGTGCTGGACCGCGGCTTCGACTGCGTGTCGCCGCTGCTGCACGAGCTCACGCTGCAGGCCATGGCCTACGACCTGCTGCCCATCGAGAACGATGTCTACAGGTGAGCGAGCGCTCGCAGCTGCTGGTGCTGGACCGCGGCTTCGACTGCGTGTCGCCGCTGCTGCACGAGCTCACGCTGCAGGCCATGGCCTACGACCTGCTGCCCATCGAGAACGATGTCTACAGGTGAGCGAGCGCTCGCAGCTGCTGGTGCTGGACCGCGGCTTCGACTGCGTGTCGCCGCTGCTGCACGAGCTCACGCTGCAGGCCATGGCCTACGACCTGCTGCCCATCGAGAACGATGTCTACAGGTGAGCGAGCGCTCGCAGCTGCTGGTGCTGGACCGCGGCTTCGACTGCGTGTCGCCGCTGCTGCACGAGCTCACGCTGCAGGCCATGGCCTACGACCTGCTGCCCATCGAGAACGATGTCTACAGGTGAGCGAGCGCTCGCAGCTGCTGGTGCTGGACCGCGGCTTCGACTGCGTGTCGCCGCTGCTGCACGAGCTCACGCTGCAGGCCATGGCCTACGACCTGCTGCCCATCGAGAACGATGTCTACAGGTGAGCGAGCGCTCGCAGCTGCTGGTGCTGGACCGCGGCTTCGACTGCGTGTCGCCGCTGCTGCACGAGCTCACGCTGCAGGCCATGGCCTACGACCTGCTGCCCATCGAGAACGATGTCTACAGGTGAGCGAGCGCTCGCAGCTGCTGGTGCTGGACCGCGGCTTCGACTGCGTGTCGCCGCTGCTGCACGAGCTCACGCTGCAGGCCATGGCCTACGACCTGCTGCCCATCGAGAACGATGTCTACAGGTGAGCGAGCGCTCGCAGCTGCTGGTGCTGGACCGCGGCTTCGACTGCGTGTCGCCGCTGCTGCACGAGCTCACGCTGCAGGCCATGGCCTACGACCTGCTGCCCATCGAGAACGATGTCTACAGGTGAGCGAGCGCTCGCAGCTGCTGGTGCTGGACCGCGGCTTCGACTGCGTGTCGCCGCTGCTGCACGAGCTCACGCTGCAGGCCATGGCCTACGACCTGCTGCCCATCGAGAACTATGTCTACAGCTTCTTTTAAGCCTCTTATTTTAAATTTGTACATTCATACTTTCAATTTATATTTCGCAAAATTTCCGCTTGCGACAATGTCAACTGCCGCAACTGGGAATAACCTCATATTCTTGACGTAGGATTTTAAAAAAGAGAGTTATAGAAAATTTCCTATTGCCACAGATACGATGCTCAGGGCAACCAGAAGGAGGTACTTTTGGACGAGAATGACGAACTGTGGGTGGAACTGCGACATCAGCACATTGCAGTCGTATCCACATCGGTCACCAAGAACCTCAAGAAATTCACTGAATCTAAACGCATGGGAGGAGGTACTATTATATTTGTAACTTGTAACTAAACTCTTATCACTGAAATATTACTGTTTTCTGTAATTTTTTAACCATAAATGAATAAAATTCTCAACATATATTTTTTTTGGCTTTGTCCTGTGGTTTCTCTGTGTGGATTAATCTTTGATGTCTTAGTTCATTTGGTCTTTGATGTACTTCTCTAGATTATAAGCGATCTTTGTGCCCATCCATGCCCATACTGGGCCTACCAGCAGGCCTATACTGTATCTCAATGGCTATGTAATTCAGTTGTAATTTAAATAATCGAACAAAATAACTGAATTACGGTGTCCATATCATGAGGTGTCTATAATGCTGAGATTCATGCTTTTATTTTTCAAATTATTTTATTTTTGGTTGGTTATCGGAGTAACCCAAGAATAATGTAGGAGTTTGACTATAATTTATTGGACACTTTCTAAATTAGGCTTTTGAGCCGCGTGATAATGTAACAGACAGAGAGACAGACGCACTTTTACATTCATCGATTCCTCTTCATTAGGGCACTATCTCATTAAGACACTTATAGTGGTGGCTCAAACAGTCGCGCCACCAACAAAATGTATACAGCCCTATGGAGGGTACCTCACCTGGTGTCCGCTTGGCTGCCCAACCAACTTTGTGTCGGCTATCGAGATCATCCGCTGGTGGCGAAACCATGGTTCCTAGAGACCTTAAGCTACATCATCATCATGATCAACCCATTACCGGCTCACTACAGAGCACGGGTCTCCTCTCAGAGTGAGAAGGGTTTTGGCCATAGTCTACCACGCTGGCCAAGCGGATTGGCAGACTTCACACACCTTTGAGAACGTTATGGAGAACTCTCAGGCATGCAGGTTTCCTCACGATGTTTTCCTTCACCGTTAAAGCAAGTGATATTTAAATACTTAAAACGCACATAACTCCGAAAAGTTAGAGGTGCGTGCCCTGGGATCGAACCCACGACCTCCGATTAGAAGTTGGTTGTCCTAACCACTAGGCTATCACAGCTTTTTTTTTGTAAGCTACATGCCGAAGCTTAACATTTCGTATATTATGTTTCCAGGTGATAAACAATCCATGCGAGACCTGTCGCAGATGATCAAGAAGATGCCGCAGTACCAGAAGGAGCTGTCCAAGTACGCGACGCACCTGCGCCTCGCCGAGGACTGCATGAAGGCGTACCAGGGCTACGTCGACAAGCTCTGCAAGGTGGAACAGGTAACGTGATGTTATTTACTCGATATTGAGGAATTGTGGTAAAAACAACTTATAAAAGTGAACGCACACCTACATGTGCCGCAGGAGCCGCGAATGCCGCAGTTATCGCATTCTCAAATGGTCTCGCGCAGTACGCGTCGGACGCACACAATTACGTGTGTTAGGAAATGCCTTAATTTTTGCGATTTGTTGCTGAACAGCGTCTGAACGTGCATACAGTTCGAAATAGTGTAAAATCGCATTTTCACGGTTATTTTTGTGCACTAAAACGAATAAATTACGTCGAAGTCTCGGTTTCCAAAATTAGAGAAATTCGCGCGCACGGGTGGAATCCCTTACCTACAATATTTTACTAAAATATATCTATATTAATTATTCATTTTAATTATATTAATACTAGCGGTCCGCCCCGGCTTCGCCCGTGGTACATATATAGCCTATAGCACTCCAGGATCACGTACATATCCAACGGTGAAAGAATTTTTGAAATCGGTCCAGTAATTCCTGAAATTAGCGCGTTCAAACAAACAAACTCTTCCGCTTTATTATATTAGTATAGATAGATTATAAAGCTGAAGAGTTTGTTTGTTAGAACGAGCTAATCTCAGGAACTACTAGACCGATTTCAAAAATTCTTTCACCGTTGGATATGTACTTGATCCCTGAGTGCTATAGGCTATATATTATGTACCACGGGCGAAGCCGGGGCGGACCACTAGTAGAGTAGAGACACGTTTCATACGTTTTCATATAAAAATTTATAAAATGCGATAACTGCGGCGCTTGAGGCTCCTGCGGTGCATCTAGGTGCGCGTTCACACGCTATTCCGCGCCGTCGTCATTGTCACAACCAATAGATAAGGATAGGCAAGGATCGCCATAGAATACGATCTTGTGCCGTGTGTATCCAACGGCTGTCAGCAACTCTCTTGTCCGTCCACCTAATGGAGAGGGGGTCTGCTTCTTTTTCCGGTGTAAGGTAACCCCACTAGCATCTTTACCCACCTAGCTTTTTAAGTGACACTTTCTAAATTCGAAATGGCGGACATACATTGAAATTGAAATTAGTGTAATTTTTTACTTTTTCTTTTTTTTTTCAGGATCTCGCAATGGGCACCGATGCTGAAGGAGAGAAGATTAAAGATCACATGAGGAGCATTGTGCCTGTACTGTTAGATCAGGTATTGGAAATCTATTCTTCTATACTAATAAATAAAATTGAAGTGTCTGTCTGTAATTTCGAAATAATTACCACATATTAAGCTCATATGGTTATTTGAACGGTACCATAACCGAATCACACGTTTTTAAAATTTTTGTCTGTCTGTCTGTCTGTTTGAACGGGCTAATCTTCGGAACGGCTGAACCGATTTTGACGGGACTTTCACAGACAAGTAGAGGATTAACCAAGAGTAACATAGGCTACTTTTTTAACCGACTTTCAAAAAAGAGTTGTGTTGAAATCGGTAAGTAGGTACCTATGTTAAAAAACGCCCTGTAGGTATTGCGCGCGACGGCCGACGCTCGCGCTGCACGGAACTCCCCGCTCCGCGCCGCGCGCCCCTGCGCCCGCCACACGCGGCACCGCGGCACAGAGTACTGGTAGTAATATAGGTAGTACCTACTACCTACCTACCCAAGTTTATTTTTATTTTTAGTAGGTAGGTACTGGCGTTAATTCCAACTTAAGTAAACCTAGATACTTATCTAGGTAGGTACTTACTTTTTTTTAAGCTTGCATTTAAAAAATCGAAATTTACGCGGGCGAAGCCGCGGGCAAAAGCTAGTAATATAATAAAGCGGAAGAGTTTGTTTGTTTGAACGCGCTAATCTCAGGAACTACTGGACCGATTTCAAAAATTCTTTCACCATTGGATATGTACGTGATTCCTGAGTCCTATAGGCTATATATTATGTACCACGGGCGAAGCGGGACGGACCGCTATTTTATTAATAAAATCGTTATAACAGTTCGGATCACGAAGTTCCAGGTTCTAGTCTCGTTTCTAGCCAAAATAAGAGAAGTTATTGAGTTTTTCTTTCAAGATTTTCTCAGTACCGGGGTTGAAAAGTCAGCGCCATACCTCCGTGCCTTGGAGAGCATGCAAAGCCGTCAGTCCTGCGCCTGATCTCTCACCGGTAGTGTCGCATTGGCGTCTCTTCGATACTATGAGGGTGAAGGAATAGAGTGTTCACCTTCATTTGCGCATCTACTTACCCACTGTAATATCTCCTACATAATTGTCTAGGGAGAGATCTACATATTATAGAACGTGTGAACTCTGACTCTACTCAGACTCAAGACAGATTTATGTCAGGGACATGTTTATGATCTCTGCCTCTGTTGAGATTGACCACTGTGGTTGAAATTAGTTTTTGTGAGGACATTATTATAGGGATGTTTTGTTGTCAGAACATCAAGAACAACGACAAGATGCGCATCATCGCGCTGTACATAATGTCCAAGAACGGCATCTCGGAGGAGAACCTCAACAAGCTGGTGACGCACGCGCAGCTCGAGCCCTCCGACAAGCAGGCGCTGCTCAACCTCGCCAACCTCGGCCTCAACGTCGTCGTCGACGTGAGTACACACACATAATGTCCGAGAACGGCATCTCGGAGGAGAACCTCAACAAGCTGGTGACGCACGCGCAGCTCGAGCCCTCCGACAAGCAGGCGCTGCTCAACCTCGCCAACCTCGGCCTCAACGTCGTCGTCGACGTGAGTACACACACATAATGTCCGAGAACGGCATCTCGGAGGAGAACCTCAACAAGCTGGTGACGCACGCGCAGCTCGAGCCCTCCGACAAGCAGGCGCTGCTCAACCTCGCCAACCTCGGCCTCAACGTCGTCGTCGACGTGAGTACACACACATAATGTCCGAGAACGGCATCTCGGAGGAGAACCTCAACAAGCTGGTGACGCACGCGCATCTCGAGCCCTCCGACAAGCAGGCGCTGCTCAACCTCGCCAACCTCGGCCTCAACGTCGTCGTCGACGTGAGTACACACACATAATGTCCGAGAACGGCATCTCGGAGGAGAACCTCAACAAGCTGGTGACGCACGCGCAGCTCGAGCCCTCCGACAAGCAGGCGCTGCTCAACCTCGCCAACCTCGGCCTCAACGTCGTCGTCGACGTGAGTACACACACATAAAGTCCGAGAACGGCATCTCGGAGGAGAACCTCAACAAGCTGGTGACGCACGCGCAGCTCGAGTCCTCCGACAAGCAGGCGCTGCTCAACCTCGCCAACCTCGGCCTCAACGTCGTCGTCGACGTGAGTACACACCGGTACCGGGGTACTGGTTTCATAAAAAACATCCATACCCATAGAAATAATATAATATCAACTATATAGAACGGCGAAGTGAGAGGAAAACCTGTGCCAAGTTGATGTGTCAATTTTGGAAATTTGTGCACAACTGCACAAATTTCCAAAATCACACTCGGTACGCACCGAGGTTTCGACGTAATTTAATAATAAATTTAATTACATATTATAAATTATTTTTCAATGTTAGTTTAGTTTCACTTTTCTATCTATGCACGCCACTTTATCATGCGTCGTTTATCATGCTGTGAGTTCAACAGAACAAACAACAACAGCGTTTTGAATACTTTTGATATAACTTCATTGAAAGTATCCCATGTAGACCTATCTCTTTTGTTCCGATTGAAGAGATATTTGACAATAGTATTATAGATACTCAATATTGAAACATTAGCTAGATTATAATATTGGCATATCGTCACTTTTAACAGGGGAACAGAAAGAAGCAGTACCAAGTGCCGCGTAAGGAGAGAATCACTGAACAGACCTATCAGATGTCGCGATGGACACCAGTGCTTAAGGTGAAATAAAAATTAATATTTCACGAAAAAATATCTCTTGGTTGTGTAAATCGAATTAATATAATTAAAACTGTCACTGGCTTTCAGGACATTATCGAGGATTCCATCGACGACAAATTGGACCAGCGCCATTTTCCATTTCTGGCGGGACGTGCTCAAACATCTGGATATCAAGCACCTACAAGGTGAATATTTTGGTTCTTTTGTCAAACATTAATTTGCTCCGCTAAAACTTCTCTGATTATACGCTCTTATCACGCTCATTAGTCATCACACTAATATTATAAAGGCCAAAGTTTGTGAGTGTGTGTGTATGTTTGTTACTCTTTAACGCCGTAACTACTGAACCGATTTGACTGAAAATTTGAATGGAGATAGATTATGCCCTGACTTAACACATACTACTTTGTATCCTGGAAAAATCCACAGTTCCCACGGATATTGAAAGAATCGAAATCTATAGCTACAGCTATAGGTCGATTACTATAGCAAACTTTCTTGAAAGTAGGTATAAAGTTTGGAAAATGGAGCGGGAACGGGAACTGGCAATCCACGATTCCCTCGGGATTTGGGAAAAACCAAAATTCGCGCGGGCAAAGCCGCGGGCAAAAGCTAGTTATGAATAAAATTCACATTAAATGACGCACATAAAATAACAAAATTAAAAAATATAAACCGGTGACGGCTGAAGACAAAATGTATCATACTTATAAGCCATTTTACAATAAAAAAAATTGTTTTGTTTTAGTGTGCGCTATGGACACTGGCATAAGGACAAAGCGCAACAGACTATCAAGAACGTCCCAAGGTTGATTGTGTTTATTGTTGGAGGTAAGTGTTGACATGACTATAACACGTATTTAAGTTATGCTTAAATATTCTATTATATTAATAAATAACAATAATAAATGAATACAAAGAACCCAAAACGCAATCACACGTTCGTGTATATTTGTGTGTATATTTTTTATCAAGTAGTAACATTTATAAATATTCTTCTAGTGGATATAAAAAATACGCTGTTTTTACAGTGCAGTTTTTGTTCTTACACGTACCTAACTAGAATATTAAACTGCCATTTCCAGCTGGGTTATTCTGTAACTTAGTTAGCAACTGAAAATAGTTGCCAACGAATTAATTTGATATACATTGCTGCTTTACTGTAGAAAATATAAAGTGTTTTCATAATTTTACACAGTAAACCAGCAATGTATATTGAACTAATTCGTTGGCAACTATTTTCAGTTGCTAACTAAGTTACAGAATAACCCACCTGAGCGCAAGACAGATATTATACAGGCGCATGTGTAGTAAAAAATGGCGGCTCCTCAGTCGTTAAGGCGCTACGTCTTCCATACTAATTTATGTCTCCATTTAAGAGCACATGGATTATATATTTACGCTGAAATTACATTCCAGAGCCTTAATTTAATTTTTTATTTGAGCAAACTTATTTTTACATGAAGAAAAGATTACCTAAATAGCTTTTCTGAGATCGAATTTTTAGTGTAATTTCGTTAGTGTATGAGTAAACACAGATACTATCTTACGCCAAGAAAGGGTTCAGTAGTGTGTGTAAAGTGCGGCGTTGCCGCTTCGCCAATGACATATGACGCGCGGTTGCCACTCTTACTTTTATTACCTAGTTTGTATTTTCAGAGAAAATGAATATCAATCGCTTCGGTAGGAGTGTTGCTAACAGGAAGAATTTTCGGAAGAAATAAGGGAGAAAATTTCATTGAAAACAATAAAAAAATTAATATCTACGAAATGTAAATAATGCATGAAAGTTTTCCTTCCACCTAAGCTACCTGCTAACTAAGCAAGGACGTACATATATATACAAATATATAATATAATAAAACTGTAACAGATCCAATTCTGTACATTGAATATATTTTGAAAACTTTTATTGGAGGGCACTCTATAATCGATACTGAAGCCAAAACTGCAATTTTTTTATTTTTGTCTGTCTGTCTGTCTGTCTGTCTGTCTGTCTGTCTGTCTGTCTGTCTGTATCTTGGCCGCGCATCACGCTGAAACTACTGAACGGATTCGAATGAAATTTGGTACGTTTTGAGTTTATACTCCGAGGTAGGACATAGGATACTTTTTATCCCGAAATTCAGCACGGTTCCCTTGGGAGAGAGGAAGAAAGTTAAAACATGTATTTAGCTATAATTCATTAACGCGTAGTTCGATTTAACTCATTCTTTTTTTGTTAGAAAGATAGTACTTTAAGTATTGTCCCGTAAATATTTCAAGGTCATAGGTTTATTAGTTCAGAAATGACAGACATTTATTGGGTTCAAATAACTTGGGACGCGGATGTTTGTACGTACGGCTTATTTTAAACTGACGTGCGTTTAAATTTATGTTTGTCAGCCTGTCTATTTGTCTATTGTCTATCTGTCTATTTGTCTATCTGTCTATTTGTTCCAGCTAATCTCCGAAACGGCTGGATCGATTTTGATGGAACTTTCAATGGCAGATAGGTGATATTAAGGGGTAACTTAGGATACATTTAGTTTAGGTACAAAAAAGAATTATGGGGTCCGATCCGATTCTATATAAAAACCTATATCCATGCGAACGAAGTCGCGGGGGTCGGCTAGTACAAATATATAAACAAATGTTACCTGTATAATATTATTATTTGTGTTAGAATAATTATTGCACTTATTCTTAAAGATTCAAAATTACATTTAAAATTATCTATCTTATTCTTATTTCGCCTAACGGCTAAGCCTGGTCATTCAGAGAGGCAATAATAGCGCCACTGTCTTGGGCACCATGCCCGTATATTGCTGTTAGTTTGCACTTTCCACACTTAGCAATAGGCGAAACAATATTATTACTTGGCTTAGGGCGTGACGGGTCTAAACTCTCCGAATAAATCCCTCTCTCCTATGAGCGAGGAGGCCTGTGCCTAGCAGTGGGAAGGGAAAAAGGCTGTAGTGATGGATGTGATGATGGCTTAGGGTTTTTTATGTTGACAGGGATTTAAAGTAGTTTGGGGTAAAAGCAACGGTAACGGTAAGTAACGGTGAAGGAAAACATCGTGAGGAAACCTGCATGCCTGAGAGTTCTCCATAACGTTCTCAAAGGTGTGTGATTCAAAAAAAAAATTCAAAATTCATTTATTCAAAGTAGGTACACTGTACACTTTTTGAACGTCAATTTGGGAACAGGCAATGGTGATAATTACTTACGGAAACTTAAAACTAAAGCTACGAGGGTTCCAAACGCGCCCTGGTCTGAGAAGAGCCCACAACAAACTCAGCCGGGTGAAGTGTGAAGTCTGCCAATCCGCTTGGCCAGCGTGGTAGACTATGGCCAAAACCCTTCTCACTCTGAGAGGAGACCCGTGCTCTGTAGTGAGCCGGTAATGGGTTGATCATGATCATGATGGGGTAAAAGCGAACTTCAGGTGGGGTAACGCTGTTTTTCATACGAATAACTCATCCAATGTATAAAATGACAACTGTCAGAATTCTACCGAAAAAGAGTAGGAACTCATAGAACGATTTGCACTCGCGCCCGCTGCGGTTGCGGGAGAGCGGTTTATTTCTATATTCACGAGACCACTTGTTTGTGCGGGAACCGCAGCCGTTGCGGTTGCAGCCGTCGCCCGCAAACTCGGCGGGCGATGATCGCAAGACCGGTGGTTATATTTATATATAAGAAAAATGGATTCTATTCTTCACAAACACCATTCCGCGCCCGCGCTTGCGCTTGCAGAGCTTGCGGGCGACGCTCGCTAAGTTCGCGGGTGACCGCAGCCCACCGGTGCAGCGGGCACGCGAGTAGTAAATCTACAGAGGGGAAGCTTCCACAAGCGGCCCTCTGTAGGTATACTCACACAAACACACTCACCAACGGTTTACGGACGCGCGCTCGTTCCACTAACCGGTACAGTTGGTGACAAACATGCGCATATGTGTGAGTGTACCTACAGCGGGCCGCTTACTAGAAGCTTCCCCTCTGTAGGTACTCTGTGCAGCGGGACCCGCAAGCAACCACGCACTCCGCGGGAATAAATCGCGTCGTGAGTTTTGCTCTCTACATTTCCATGTATTTTGTGATCGTACGAGTGTTGCAGTCCCGCAACCGCGGCGAGGATGGGTGAAAACCGCTCCGTGAGTTCCTACTCTAAAAAATCAGACTATCTAGATGGAAGTAGGGTTTTCTTACCGATTATCGTCCATTTAGTTGAGTTACTGAGTTTGAGAACGTGAAAATATATACCTATATGTATACTACTGGATCCGGCAGACGTCGTCCTGCCCGGTGACATACCGACATCAGCGCCACCTACCGAGACCCGGTAGGTTACCTGTACCTACCCGGTAATTGTGTTTTCAAACCATCCAGTATTGAAATATACACACAAAATTTCATCCAAACCGGTCCAGTCGTTTAGGAGGAGTTGGTGATAAGCACACGTACAGAAGAATTATAAAGGTACGGGTGAGATAGTTTACTGTATCGACGGGATGTTTGACAGCTACGAAACCCGTGAACATTTTGTCAGCTTTTTAAAATAGCCAGATATCTGACTAAAAAATACTAACATTCGATGAAAATAGACTATATTCGGAGTATATTCTAACAAGTTTTCGTTATTTTCTTATAGAATCTATATATACCTATAAAACAAAGTCGTGTTAGTTCGAACACTTATAACTCGAGAACGGCTGGAAAGATTTTCATTGTTATTGATTTGTTGTATTTGTCTCCGTCCCGAATAGCAGATTCTATTAAAAACATTGGGAAATTGACGAAAAAATAAAATAAAAGAATTTGGCTTTTTAGGAGCTAGTCCTGATGGTATGTGGCACTAATTATTATTATTTACAAAATATTTTCCATATCCACACTAGCTTGATGCCCACAACTTCGTTCACGTGGATTTAGTTTTTTTTGAAATCCCGTGGGAACACTTTGATTTTTGGGATAAAAAGTAATCCAGGATGCATATTTTGTCAAGATCCGATTCGATTATTATCTTCAATGAGGGACTCCCTTACAAACATTCATCTGTATCAAATTTTATCAAAATTGGTTCAGCGGTTTAGGCGTGAAAGCGTAACAGACAGATACAGCCACTTTCACATTTGTGTTATTTGTAGGGAAGTAGGGATTATTTTCTAAAACACTATTGTTTACTTCAATTTATGGATTGCAGGGGTTATAGAAGAAGAAAAAGTTATTTTAGAAATAAAATGTTTTCCCTCACTGGCTCGGAACAACCAAGACATGTTTTCTGCAGCTAAAGAAAGAAAAAAATAGCTGGTCAGGCAGGTTCCAAAACAATTCTAATCTGTTTGTATTCTAATGTGTTTTCAACCTTCTAAACCTTTCCGAACTTCCTATAAAACTATCGTAAGTTGTGCATACGCACAAAGTTCAATTGGATGAAATTGTATTAGAACACATGAGACAAAGAAAAAATAATTTTCATATTGTAATATTTATACAGAAGATTAGTAGGTATATTTTATGTTATTCATTGTTACAAAGGAAATAAATATAATAAAAAACTAAAAAAAGACTTGAAATTATCAGGAATTGAACCACGGTCCAGTATACAGTATCTCACAAATTAGAGTAACACTGTAACCACTGCGCCATTTAAACTTTACATTTCATGTCGAAAATTTTGAACAGTTTCGTATTGCACACACATCTATTGATGTGTGCGTGTTTAGTTCTGAAAAACTGATGCGCACTAACTTCTCTAAGTAAAAAGTATTCTGGAAACTAAAATACATCTAAATATAGTCATGTACATTACGAATAATGCGGTAGTGGCGCAAATCGTACTATTAGAAAAGAATATGAACATTTTTATTCATAAAAAAATAAAATACAGTATATTTTAACAAAAGCGCCATCTAATGGCATTGTGGTGCCTAGCTGAACGAAACGAGCGCCCTTAAAGCACACGAGTAGATATTATACAGAGAGAAAGCTACCTAGAAGCGGCCCGCTGTAGGTACACGCACACATAGCGCCGCTCACGCACACACGAGCTCTCACCAACGGTTCACGTACGCTCCGCTGGTAGGACAGTTGGTAGACAAACGACAGGGCTGTGGGTCGTGCGCACTTTTCCAATCTCTTTTTTTGTGTACCCTAGAGATCAAGTGAAGTAAGTATACCTACCTTTACATATCTATACAATAAAATTAATGAAATGAAATTAATTGAAATGACATGAATTTATTTATTGTAGGATAGTATGTGCCACTTATGATACTATGTCAAGACTCTACTACTGGTTCAAAAAGCAGATTCTACTGAATAGAATTGAGTAATAACATTGCCAGGTACAACCCGTTTACTAAAAGATTGGACCTGGCGTCGATGACGCCACTGCGACGCATGGGTAGGGTGTGCAAAAAAGCATCATTAAGAATATTTAGGTATTGTATGAAACTTAAATGTTTGTGAAAAACTGACAATACTAACACAGCATACCCAGGTATGCTGTGTTAGTATTGTCTTGCGAGCGAGCGAGTCAAAGCAACTTGTCAGCGAGGTCCTATCTTTTAGTAAACGGGTTGTAAGTTAAAATGTGTTATAGATCGTCTATGCAATGGGCCATCGCGATGGGCCTATCTAAATAAATAAATAAATAAATACTCACACATACGCACACGGCCGTCTATTCCTGAAGTAGGCAACTTCATGCCTGTGTTATAGGTAATAGCCGACTGATAGACATATTTACATATAAATACATATATATATTTTATATAAAGTTATATATACATTATACATACATATTATAAATACACCCAGACTCGGAGCGGGAATCGAACCCGCGACCCTGGAGCGGAAGGCAGGGTCACTGCCAACCGCGCTAACGGGTCATTCTAAGTAACTAGGTACTTAATTCATTCAATTTACTAAAGTAAGTAAGTATCTAGATTCTAGGTACTGTCACTAGGGATATCTACGCATGTGCTATCACACTTATTTTTAGTAGGTATCTGTTCATAAAAATGTCTACGGTTTTATAATCTACTACCTACCTAAGTAATTAGGTATTTAATTCATTTATTTTACTAAAGTAAGTATCTAAATACTATCACTGGGACATCTACGCATGTGCTATTACACTGACTTTTAGTAGGTACCTACTACCTACCTAAGTAACTAGGTACTCAATTCATTCATTTTACTAAAGTAAGTAAGTATCTAGTTCTGTCACTAGGGATATCTATGCATGTGCTATCACACTTAGTTTTAGTAAGTACCTACTACCTACCTAAGTAACTATATAACTTATATATAGTATAGTAATGTAATATAAAAAACATATTTTTCCAATCATTATTACATATCTTGCTATATTATGTATACTAGTATATAATATTTTTATTTTTACCCATAATTTTTCACATGCAACAGGTGACAACCCTATCAGAATAGGTATAAATTTTGGACGTTCTTAGGTAGCTTTTCCTCTGTATAATATCTACTCGTGTGGTTAAAGCTTGTATGCGCGTGTGTGCGTGCGTGCGTGCATGTGTATGTGTGCGTACGTGCGTGCGTGTGTGTGTGCGTGCGTGCGTGCGTGCGTGCGTTGCGAGTGGCAACTTGTAACATAAATAACAATGATTGTTTCAGGCGTCTGTTTCTCTGAGATCCGTTGCGCGTACGAGGTGACCGCCGCCCTCAAGAACTGGGAGGTGATCATCGGCTCGTCGCACATCCTCACGCCGGACAACTTCCTGTCCGACCTCAGCTCTCTCACCGCCTAGACCCCGCCCCAACCACCCCAACTACCCCAACTAACGGTACTTAGCATTCTATAGCGGTCTAGCCTTTTGAATTTTCAATATTCTTTTATTCCGTTGTTTTTAATGTATGATGTTCTATAAGCGTCACAAAATTGCTACACATATGATTCTTTAACAATAGAAAATCGATATTTTATATTTCAACTAAAATGTTATAAAGAAACGAAGTTGAGGCATCCAATTTATATATTTATTTTACAAATATTATATAATTCGTTTTATTTTAATGCTGTGCATTTACAACAGAATAGTGAATAATCAATGTTTGAAGGATAAATTATAAGAAAATTTTGCAAAATAAAAATGGAGAATGAAATGGCTTGACATCTCGCAGAGTGCAAATATAAATGTTGTGGTATAGAGTGTTTTACTTTAAAATCGGCGCCTTGAATTTGTGGCATGTTCGTGTTTACAAGAAACCTTCGGTTAATCTTTTTAGTGCAGGTTTATATTTTAATATGTAATATTATGTATGGAACTTTAGCATAGCCTTGAAAGTTAACATTTCTTTAAAAAAATATTTATTATTATGTAGGTTTAGCTATGATATATTATATATAATTAATAATATGTGGTCTGTAGCACCACTGATTTAACTTACTCAGGTTAAACTAGGAACATCTGTTTTATCATTTTATATATTATATTTTTATATACGGAATTGGCAAAAAATCCCGTCTATTATTACTAAGCAAGTGTTCACTTCCTAAGAGGTCTAAAAAGTTTAAAACGGAACATCTTTTCCGTTGTGATAATGTAGTTTAAAATAATTGCGATTATATTTCAGTGTGTTATGTTTATATTATATTCATTTTGTTAGAATGTTTATATTGTTAATGTTTCAGATGTTTCCATTAAGTGACATCGTAAAATAATAATTAATTAATGTTGACCAGAATTTTAGTTACTACTTTTAGACTAGTGTGTATTAAGTGCTAGATGCATATTATATAAGATACATAAGAATAATCATTATTCATATTATTAATAATATAATAGGAATAACATTGTTACTACATTTTTATTGTAAAACTTAAACCTACCTTATTTTAAGTTTTTTTTTTGCCCTCTATAACCAAAATCTGTATTCATTTATGTATTCATTCATTATCTAACTAGAATACAGACGTTATTTTTCAACAAGTTTTTATTAGTAATCAGTATCTTGAAACCAATTTTATTTGAATTTTAGGCTTCCAATGGTATAAAATTGAATATGAATTTACTAGTCCAAATTCTGTACGTGTTCAAATAATGAGGTAAGGTAATTTGGCACATTATTATATAAATAATAATAATAGCATGTCACTGGTAGCTTTTAATGATAATAATATATTAGTCATGTTTTAGCTATCAACATTCCAACATATATCCCTAATATATAAGACCCTAATATCCAGTCACGTAGTCCACGTGAACATAAAATCGCTCTTTATATCTTGCTATGATACAAATGTGCATAACTACAATATAATATTATTATGTTATGTTCAAAGACCGAATTCGTCCATTGAGCGAAAAAACTGCTCCTTACGCGTTGCACCGTTTTTTACACGTCTACAAAGCGTTATTATAGTATTATAGCACAGCGCATTGTGGTAATTTACAAAAGAAAAAACGCGCAAGCGAAAAAAGCCGTTGAAATCCATCAACGACGAAGAGAGTCTTCTGTCGTGGTCCATTTAAAAAAAATGGCACCATTATGAAGTTTAAAAAATATTCTTAACATGACTTACCTTCTTATAAATATATAAAAGGAAAAGATGAGTGACTGATCTATGTTCGCACAGCTCAAACCACTAGACGGATCGGGCTGTTTGGCATACAGATAGCTATTACGACGTAGGCATCCACGACGTTTTACACCAAATACCAAAATTTCAGGTTTGTAACTCATTTCGTCTGCAAGCTAGAGACCTGTGACCGGCGGACAAACAGACGGACAGACAGACAGCCGAGTGACATTAAAACGGAGCCCGTTTTTACCCTTTGGGACGGAACCCTCAAAAGTAGGTAGTGATAGTTTCAAGTACCTTAACACGGATTGTGGTTATAAGATGCCGCAGTGAATTGTTTCGTTGCTCAATACGGGAATTCGGTCTTAAGCCTGTGTAGTTGGAGCGCACATGTTAATTAAACTAAAACCAATCAGCATTATAAAAAAATACGAAATAAAGTAAAATAGAATGTGCATATCACAATGGATATGGACGTTATACCTACTTAAAAATTTCTTGTTTGAATTACACATAGATTTAAGGAGGTTATAGATTTACATAGAAATTAAAAATATAATAGTTTGTGCAATTATTATGTAGTATGTATTATATGCATTTTTTTTTCTTTAAGCATCCTTAACTATCAGTATTGAACTGTTAAAATTTAATAAATTATTTAATCCTCGCCACGATTTTTCTGTTTTCAACCTTCTTTTAGCTCATAATAAAAATTCTTAAAATCGTAATATTTGTTGCGAATTTGTATACAAGTACAAAATGATCTGTAGGTTATCTGGTGAACTTTAGCGAGTGACAAAAGCAGATGTTTATGCAGTCTCAACGCAATTGTTTATCAGGTCGAAGTGTTTAATAAACGTATTCTATCTTACAATGGCGAGAGATCTTATTATTTTAGCGTATTCTGGTGGCCTTGACACTAGCTGTATTTTAAAATGGTAAGTCGGATTATTTTGTTATTATCATATTAATACGTATTTTATAGAACCAATATTTTTTTTATTGAATTTCTCAAATAAATAATTGCCTGCCATTCAAATAAATATTTTGTGGAAGGCAAAGCCGTGCCGCTGAGCGTTCTGGTACGTTGCCGCGTAGAAACCAATCAGGGCCCAGGGGTATGCACAGAAACCTTATAATAAGTAATATGTATGTATATTAATTATTAGAACTTCTCTGGAGGTATGGGTTTAATAAAAATGCCATAGATACCTCTTCCAGGTTAGCCCGCTTCCATCATGACATAACAATATCAGGTGAGACTGCAGTCAAGGGCTAACTTGTAGAGGAATAAAAAAAATGTGCTGTGAAGATAAAGATTAAAGTTCAATTTATTTTGCAACATTTTGAAATAATTGCGTCGGGTCTCTTCGACTACGGTTATGTGTGGTGATTCAAAAGAGTTCTGCTAAGTCTGTTGCACTTGTAGCGAAGACAAAAACTACAAGTAGGTAGATAGATATAAGTTAAGTCTCTCCTAATCTTATTTTTAAGGTTAATCCAAAAGAATTACGATGTCGTGTGTTACATGGCTGACATTGGGCAAGATGAGAATTTTGAAAAAGCTCGCCAAAAGGCAAAACTCATCGGCGCTAAAGATGTAAGTAAATTGCTATTTAATCTTTTATTTATACACCTTTTAAAACTTTTAAAAGCAAGAGAATATCTTAAACTGATAAGTACTAAGTATAATTTGTTTTTGTAGGTCATAGTTGAAGATTTGCGTGAGGAATTCGTGATCAATTACATGTTGCCTGCCATTCAAATGGGATTGGTTTACGAAAGCCGCTACTATTTGGGTACATCTCTAGCCCGCCCTTGCATTTCCGTAGGAATTGTTAACGCTGCCAAAAAATTGGGTGCTAAGTCAGTATTAGATACTAAGTAAATTAAAAATTCCATTAATCCTAAAACTTTTAAGGTTCAATTTCCTGTATGTTTGAAAAAAATTATTTTCAGATATATTTCTCATGGTGCTACTGGCAAAGGAAATGATCAAGTACGGTTTGAACTAAGCGTTTATTCACTCTGGCCGGAAGGAAAGGTAAAAACCAGAGTATAAAATAATAGATTTAGGTAATTTTGATTAGGTAGGTACCTTTACAATACCTATTAGGAATGGAATTCCGAACCAGTGATCCACTTGACCATTTAAAACCACTTGTAAACGTTCATATGAATAAAAAACCTTTCTATTCTATGCCATTGTATGTAATAAATGCCATTGTATGAAATGTATGTGGTATTGAACGTGTGGAGGTCTCCTATTGAACTATTTTACAGGTCTCATCAAATTAATGCTTGATGTGGAGATGCCACAAACCTTTGGTTAATTATATTACAGGTGATCGCGCCATGGCGTCTTCCAGAGTTCTTTGATAGATTTCAGGGGAGAACGGATCTCATTGAGTACGCAAAAAAGGAGAACATTCCCGTCACAGCTACACCTAAAGCTCCGTGGTCAACTGATGAAAACATTATGCATATTAGGTAGAGAATTTCCTTCGTCATAGGATGTACCTACGCAAAATTTTATTACCAGTCACTGGTTATCACCCTAAACAGATTTTACAGGCCTCCAGGGCTACAAGTTTTTACACTGAACGACTTCCATTTGAGCTCCACAACCAGTCAAACAACGATTAGGTCGGGTTTAGGGTGGAATCACACCTGTCAGAATCCAGTCGCATTTTGTCTATTGTAATTGTATGAAGATGCGTAAGCATCATTTCTTTCAGACGAGTACGAATTTTCATACAAGATTTTACCATTAGGATAATATAGAAAAGAAGAAACTCTTACGACTCTGAGTTAGCGATTACGTACATGTTAGTGATTATAACCAAGACCGGTGGCTTCACGTGCTCTTCGAGGTATGGACGAAAGGTAACAATTCACCTATTTATCATTTTTAGTTACGAGTCTGGGATTCTTGAAGATCCCAGTGCCATACCTCCGAGTGGTATTTACAAGATGACGCGGGAACTCCAGCAAGCCGATGACTACCCGAGCACCCTTGATATTACTTTTGAGAAAGGTGTGTACGATATTAATAAAAAATAATGAACACAACCAAAGTTAGGGTTTTATCGCGGGTTGATTAAAACACAAACGACCGATTCATAAATATGCTTTCCTACTAAAATATTTTACAGGTTTGCCAGTTTCTGCTCAGATACCTAGTAGACATGAAAAAGCACTTATAGTAACGGATCCCCTGGTTCTAGTGGAAACATTGAACAAGCTGGGCGGCCAACATGGAGTAGGCCGTATTGACATTGTAGAGAACCGATTTATTGGACTGAAGGTAGTTTTACAATATATTACATTTAGGTAGCTTCATAGAATGTTTAAGCGGGTAGATAAAAATTATAGTACCTACCTAATCAAACAATAATTTAAGTAAGGAATTTTGTGTAACTCCTAGAGAAGTTTGTAGGGAATACAACAAGAAATCGAACCCAATGTCCTGCCATGCCCACAAGTGCCCTGCGTCTGACTTTTAAATACACGTATTAAAAATTATTATTAATTAATCAACTGTTAATTTCCCTTCCAGTCAAGAGGACTTTATGAAACACCTGCCGGTACTATATTACATGTAGCTCATTTAGATCTAGAAGCTTACGCCCTTGACAAGGAAGTATTGAGGTATTGTTTCCATAATCTATACATATAATAAAATCGTAGACTTGTCGTATCTGTACATTGAAGATTTTTGCAAAATAATAACTGGGGGATGTTAGGGATAAGTAATAGAACGTAAAAAGCTATTTTTGAAATTTTTGTCTGTTTGTCTGTTTATCTGTTTATCTGTTTGTCTGTATGTTTGTGCGCGCATCACGCAAAAACTACTGAATGGATTGAAACGAAAATTGGTATGATTTAAGTTCATACTACAGAGTAACATATAGGATACTTTTTATCCCGAAATTCAGCACGGTTCCCTAAGCAGAGGGGATGAAAGTCAAAACGTGTATTTAGCTGTAATTCAATAACGCGTGGTCCGATTTCATTTATTCTTTTTTGTTAGAAAGTAGATACTTTAAAGATTATCGACTAATCTCTAAAAGGCTGGATCGATTTTGATGGGACTTTCACTGGCGGATGTTTAAATTTTGATCTACCTAAACATTCGCCAGTGAACTTTTAACAGTTTTTAGCATGATATGAGCTGAAAGGAGCTAAGGAAAAACAAAATGATTCCTACGGGATTTTTATAAACCAATACATATCCACGCGAACGAAGTCGCGGGTGTCCGCTTGTATTTGACTAACGTAATAATTATGTATTCGTACCTACATGGAATGGGTTAAAATTATTTCTTTAGTAGGTAGGTACCTATCTTAACTTCAGAAATGCGTAAAGTTTTCCTATTCAAAAAGGTATTGTAACTTTGCAGAATCAAGAAATATCTTCAAGATAAAATGGCCGATTTTGTATATAACGGTTTTTGGTTTTCCCCGGAAGCTTTCTACACGAGAAAATGTTTGGAAATATCGCAAGACTCTGTTACTGGGACTGTAACAGTTCAGATTTTTAAAGGAAATGGTGAGTTTCCCTTTTTGAAAAATAAAAACTAAATTGTTTTAAAATTGTATTTTTTTTCAAATATAGTCTGATTTTTGATTCGGTGGAATTCTGACAGTTGTCATTTAAAAATAGAATGAATCTATTAATTTCTGATAGTATTACATATTTGTATGAAAAACTGGGTTACCCCCTGAAGTTCGATTTTACCCCAAACTAAAGTACCTGAAGTATCTGTCAGGTATATTTTGTCAT
This sequence comes from Melanargia galathea, assembly GCA_920104075.1. Classification (NCBI taxonomy): domain Eukaryota; kingdom Metazoa; phylum Arthropoda; class Insecta; order Lepidoptera; family Nymphalidae; genus Melanargia; species Melanargia galathea. Next base: position 7,029,869 of record OV049863.1, read on the forward strand.
ATCTACATGAGGCAATTGATTTTCATTTATTAAGGTTTGAATTTACATATTATCTTTTTTGTGGGACCTGGTTTTATCTCTGGTAACATGAAGAAACGTCAGAATTCCACGGAATTAACAATCAGAGTATAGCCCGGCGCATACCGAGCGCAGTGCATTTTCTGAGAAAATTGAATAATTAACTTTACGACTATTGACATACGATCAATAATAATCGTTTCCAAGAATAAATACGCGCGAATGCGCGCGCGCGCGCGCCTTTCGTACTGCGGGACCGTATGTCAATAGTCGTAAAGTTAATTATTATTCGCAGTGTTTTCAGAAAATGCTCTGCGCTGCGCTTGGTGTGCGCCGGGTCTATAAGTATTTCGTAGTGTAAACACTGCTCTTCGAACTTAAAAGTACAATTATTATATTATTACTCATTAGAATTTGTATTTACAGTGTCAATTTTGGCAAGGAAAAGTGGTGCAAGTTTGTATAATAAAGATTTGGTTTCTATGGACGTCCCTGGTGGGTTCTCACCCGAGGACAGCACCGGATTCATCAATATTAACGCAGTCCGACTGAAGGAGTTTGCACGTTTCACTGCTGCCACTAGAACAACGAAATAAAAAACTATTTAAATGTTGAATGAATCTTATTTTGTCCGGACTTCTGGAGTTTATTAGCTACCTTGTATTATTATGTATTACCTAGCTTCTGCCCGCGGCTTGGCCCGCGTGAATTTCGGTGTTTCACAAATCACGAGGGAATTGTGGATTTTCGGGTCCCCGTTCCCGCTTCCTTTTCCTACCTTTACACCTACCTACTTTCAAGGAAGGTTTTTTTTTTGCCGCTGGGAAAATGCGTTTAGGCACCCCCTCGAGTGTGGGACTTCCCGGAACTACCCACTAAAAACCCAGCGGCGTGTATAACGGTATACTCCGCTGTGTTATGGTGTGTTACTGTCTGTTGAAGTGAGTGTAGTGTGGTGTGCAGTGGCGCCTGAAACTTTCAAGGAAGTTGGCTATAGTAATCTAGGTACCTATAGCTGTAGCTATAGATTTTGGTTTTTTTCAAAATCCCATGGGAACTGTGGATTTTTGCAGGATAAAAAGTTGCCGATGTATTAAGTCAGGGTATAATCTATTTCCATTAAAAATTTCAGCCAAATCGCTTCAGTAGTTGCGGCGTTAAAGAGTAACAAACACACACACACCAGACACACACACATACCCACATGCTGTGCCCACATGTAAAGTGTGATTCTGTGTTAATCATGTGTTAATAGAGAGGGTGAGTCATAAGTTCTTGCGGTTTTGACCACATAATAATATAAAGAAAGTCTGTCATATTAAAACATTCAGTTTTATATTCAAAATATATAAACCATTGTGTTTGATAGGCAATACCCAACCCGCAGCCAGTTCTTTTATCCCTTGAAGATACCTTGAAGATGCCGAGAACAATAGACTGCAGTCTTTTGTTTTAGACGCGAAGAAATCTCGGATGCCGTTTCCAACATCTTGCAGATTGTTGAATTGTCGTTTTCGTAAGAAGTGAGCTTATGTTCGAAAAATGTAATAATCAGACGGCGCGAGATCAGGGCTGTATGCTGGGTGCAGGGTGAGGCAACAGCTCGATTCATTTTAGTTCCGCTATTTTTTTCTTACTTAGTCAAACTTCCAGTACGAGCGTTATCCACCTTCAACAGCGCTGGTTGTCGATTAACCAAAACTGGATATTTTTTCACTCAGAGCAGCATACATACGTTCCAATTAGGTTTCGAAAAGCTCTGCTGTAATTCCATGGCCATCTGGAATCAACTCCGAATAGACTAGTTCCTCAAAATACCACCTTATACACAAAATTACCTACCTTTTTTCAAAGCGATCTTGTTTGGCAACCGGTTCCGGTACCTGACCGCGCCTGGGTTTTTAAAATACACCCATTTTCATCATATGAACGATTCAGGTCTTCACTACAATGTTTTAGGCGCAGTCTCCAGTGTCTACATAGAATATAGGTATAACCTTCTTGGGCTTCTCCTTGGCTGTAACAATGACAATTGTGGCCGATTCTGTTGTACTCATCTCTAAATCTAAACTAAAATGACAGGTCTAAATATATTCCTGTCTCTTTCACAATCCTCCCAGCTGAAGGGGATAGCACTATTTTTAAACCTGTCAATTTAGTTTAGGTTTAGAGATTGTGTACAACAGAATTAGCCACATTGAATCAGCATTGAATATGAATAATATAGGGACCTACAGTCCATACCATATCCCAATGCAATATTTGTAAACAGAAATGGCGTCAGATCACGTGATCATATTTGTCATTGTACTCATAGTGATGGGAAGCAGAAGCAGGCAGATTGTGAATGGACGATTGAATGAATACATTCTTAAATCGATTATCGAAATAGAGTGATTTTAAAAACAACCTTATAACGTTGAAAACGATATTGTTTAAACCTTTCAAATTGGATACTACATTTAATATTACTAGCTTTGTAGCAAGTTTTGTTACATTATGTTTTTGTTACATAATGAAGCCACGGACGACTACTAGTTAAAAATTTATATGAGTAGGAGTCGATTCGTTAAATAGGCAGTAAATTTTATCATTATGGCATCGTTACCGAGTATCTCTCTACGCAGACTTCCAGCTGGTAACGTGGTGGCACCAGTTATGGACAGGGTTAAGCGCCGAGTCAAACATGAGGAGCTATAACTTTTTTATTATTTAATCTAGATTGTTATAATTTTACAATGATATACTCAGATATACAGAGCTTCTCACTAACTGCTAAAATTTAGAAATAGTCGAACGAGTTTTGAAATATGGAAACCTAAAAACGATCAACTGAAATATGTAAAAATCTTTATGATGGACAGTCTAAATCCAGTTATGGACATCCAGTGATGGACAGTTCGTTTTTATCCGATTACTGCAAAGCCAAAAGGAAGGGTTATGATTTTTGTAGTCTATGTATGTATGTTTGTATCCAATTTTTTGTTCTAGCGAAGCACCTAAACTACTGGGCCAATGTTGATGAATGAGGTGTTAATTGATTCGTTGTTATAGTTTGGGGATGACATAGGCTACATTTTATATGCGAAAAAATCGAGAAGTGACGTTCGCACAGCTAAATTGGAATATTAAGTTAGTTTTAGATAGACATAACAGATGGCGCCACTGCCCCGCCTTTTCTTCCATTAGTACACAATTGAATACACGTTTTTCTAAATTATTATTTTTAACCCCCGACGCAAAACGAAGGGGTGTTATAAGTTTGACGTGTCTGTGTGTGTGTCTGTCTGTTCCCCTGTAGTGCTCAAACGGGTGAACCGATTTGAATGCAGTTTTATTTCGTTTGAAAGGTGAATTAGTCGACAGTGTTGTTAGCTATGTTTGATGAAAATCGTACCAACATGGCCGTCGCTACAAAATGGCGGATTACATATTTTATCACAACTGCCTTAATATGGGTATCAAATGAAAGGACTTGACTAGTAGAATAGCACTATGCAAATCCAAGATGGCCGCCGCCACAAAATGGCGAATGTCAGGGATTTTTTAAATTTTTAATTTATACTTGTATACTATTATGAGTAATCGGGTTTTAGTTTAAGTATTTAAATATCACTTGCTTTAACGGTGAAGGAAAACATCGTGAGGAAACCTGCATGCCTGAGAGTTCTCCATAACGTTCTCAAAGGTGTGTGAAGTCTGCCAATCCGCTTGGCCAGCGTGGTAGACTATGGCCAAAACCCTTCTCACTCTGAGAGGAGACCCGTGCTCTGTAGTGAGCCGGTAATGGGTTGATCATGATGATGATGATGATGATGGGTTTTAGTTTACGAACTTTATCTCTTGTTTTATTTTATATGGATTGTGGGCAAACGAGCAAGCGGGTCACCTGATGTTGAGTGATTACCGCTGCCCATGAACATTTGCATCACCAAAGGAACCACTAATACGTTGCCGGCTTTTAAAGAATTTGCTGATCCGCTCCTTAATTATTTTGAATAATATATAAATATCAAAGTTACGTAGAAACAACCAAGGTTCGTCACATTTCAATTTGACACTTGTCTATTTGAGGACATTTACAAAATGGTTCCATAATTTTTTATTTGCTTCAACTTCTTAATCCTGATGCTGTAGGGTACTACCCACCTAAACTAAAGGGATTCGGGAACTTTCCACTATGACTTCATATTTTTGGTACCAAGCTTAGATTGAATCACGGACCTCTGAGTCCCAGCTCCTTAATCCTGATGCAGCACGATACTGCTCACATAAGCAGCGAGGAATTTTCACCTGTTTTTTGAAAAGATGAATAAGTATTTTTCTAGGCCTGTTACCTGTAAAAGGTTTCCTTTCTTCTTGCGTAATAATTACTTGGACACTGTCCAAGAGGGCAAAAGGTGATCCTTAGCTATGGAGAATCTTCTTTCTAGGTGAAAGAAGGTTCCTCATTCATAGCTACTCGTATGACACGTTTTACTATTAACACTTCTTTATTTTGTGTTAATATAGAGCTAGGCGCCATATTGCATACAAGCGGATGCCTGTGACTTCGTCCACGTGGATTTAGGTTTATTATAATCCCGCGGGAACTCTTTGTTTTTTCTAAGCTCCTTTGAGCTCATACCTACATTTCTAAAAAATGTCAAAAGTGGTGCATCTAAATGGAACTACAATAATAGGTATTAATTTTTTAACCCTTTCCCACCAATCAGATTTTTTTGCATGGAAACCATAATTATTTTTTTGAAACAAGTATAATATTGTTAAAAAATAAAAAATATCAACTGCGTGATAATTTTTTTTCTCTTTCACTTTTTAGTCAAAAAAATTATATTTTCGGAATCACCTTTTCAACCCCTTTAATTTGACACCCCACTTGATTAGATTTGAAGGAAAAAAATTTTAAAGATGCAATCCTTCTACTATACCGAACTGAACCGATTTGGCTGAAATTTTGATGGAGATAGATTATGCCATGAGTTAACACATAGGCTACTTTTTATCCTGAAAAAATCCACAGTTCCCACGGGATTTTGAAAAAACCAAAATCTATAGCTACGGTTATAGGTAGATTACTATAGCAAACCTCCTTGAAAGTAGCTATAAAAGTTGCATAAGGGAGTGGGAACGGGAACCGGAAATCCACGATTCCCTTGGGATTTGTGACAAGTATAAATTAAAAATTTTAAAAACCCCCGACATTCGCCATTTTGTGGTGGCGGCCATCTTGATTTTCATCAAACATAGCTAACAACACTCTCGACTAATTCACCTTGCAAATAAAAAAAACCGCATTCAAATCGGTTCATCCGTTTGAGCGCTACAGGGGAACAGACAGACACACACACACACAGAGAGAGAGAGAGACACGTCAAACTTATAACACCCCGTCGTTTTTGCGTCGGGGGTTAAAAAACCGAAATTCACGCGGGCAGAAGCTAGTTAAACTATACAAGTTTAATTTTGACTTGTACCTAATTGTGTTTAAATGATAAGAATAGATAGGTCCATGACTGGATTTTTGATGTGTTTCCGATCCAGTAATGGACATCCCCTCTAAAACTTGAAAATAACTCTATGTCGCATTTATTCCTTCACAAGCATGTTTTAAAGTTTATATCTAAGTGATTTAATCATTGTAAATTTACATTTTAATCAGAAACGAGAATCCATCGATCAAAACGTTTATTTACCTTCTTAGCGATTTGCTTAAGAAAACTATTGAAATCGAAAGATATTTGCACAAAACATTTTGTTCGCCTTGCCATTTTAAAACAAAATGGCCGTTTCATATGATATTTGTCAATATGACAAACAGATCCCTATTCTACATGGTTTAAATGTTGCCAGCGGTAAAACTCTAATCTAGCTCTTATTTTTGTTAAAAACGGTGAAGGTGGTCAGCTACTGGTGCCTGGTCCATACCTGGCGACACCACGTTACCTAATTTTAGTAAATTCCACAGTCGAATCGATGCTAAAAAACGATGCCGGTATCGGATGCGCCTTACTTAATAACGATAACAAAAATAAACGAAAACGCCCATTTTGCTTTTGTAATACACAGATAATACACTGACTGTTATAAAAATTACTTCCGATTTTACCTACAGTAAGCAACACTAGGTTAACTCGGCTGCCCTAGTGATAAACAAAGTAATTACATTCAGAACACCTTACCTGGGATCGTTTCACGAAACGAAAAATCAAGCAACTGCATTTTAAATACAAAAACAAAGTAATCAACATCCAATTACTTTGTTTTTGTGTTGTGCTTGTTGTTTACTTGGTTTTGCATTTATATTCCGGGTTAGTGTGTGCAGTTACTTTGGGCAATTCAAATTTCAGTAAACGGTTCAAGTTATTTGAAATATTAAACTGTGGTAAAAACTACTCGACATAAAACTTTTGTTAATGCAAAAAAGTCAATTTCACAAAAAATGTCAGTTACTTTGTTTATCGCTAGGGAAGCCGTAGTGTTGCTAACTTTGGAATTTCATTTCCGTATTTTTCATGAGATTCTGGTTGACCTATAATACGTGTAATTTACATAATCGATTTTTTAATAATCGAATATTGTTTTTTAAAAATCGATTATTAGAAGAAAATAATCGATTATTTTAAAAATCGATTATTTTTTCACATCCCTAAAATGTAGTGTTTGACTTTGACGTTTGTTTCGTAGACAGATTGTGTTTATAAATCATTTATAAATGCTCTGCAGCACTCTGCAGTCTGCAATTTCGATTTATTTTGCAAAGAGATTCAGTGTAATCCTGATATTTAATGTTTCAAGTGATTATGGCTGTTTTGGTTTGAATTTAGAAGTTAAATCTCTAGGATTTTGGTTAAAGAACTTGATAAAAATCGAATGTGAATTAATTTTTTAAGTTTTATTTATTAACAGAATCATGCATCGAAACTTACCACAAAATAAAGAAGCTTTACTAAAATCTTATACAACACGACTCAAAGAAGATGTTAAAAGTATGTTAGAAAATTTTGAAGGTTAGTTTCACTATAATTATTAAACAAAATACTTCACTACATGATATAAAACAAAGTCGCTTTCTCTGTCCCTATGTTTGCTTAAATCTTTAAAACTACGCAACAGATTTTGATGCGGTTTTTTTTAATAGATAGAGTGATTGAAGAGGAAGGTTTATATGTAAAATAACACCCATTAAATAGTGGAGTATTTTATACCTGTGCAAAGCCGGAGCGGGCCGCTAGTAGTTGATAAAATGCTATGGGTTTTTTGGCACACTACTCAAGTACAGGTCTCAAATTAATATTTTCTACGGAAATGTAAAGAATCCTCTTTTTTCAGAAATAATAAAGCTTGCAAAGGGCGAAAATGATTCACAACTAAATAGAATGACACAGATTGAGCAGGACACTTTTGAAATGCAAGTTAGAGCAGCTAATATTGGTAAGAACTTTCTTATGACAGAAAAATGTTCATTAAATTTTAACAATTCTATTGTTTAATTTGTTTGATATGTCATTTGCCATTTTACAGTCAGGGCAGGAGAGTCTTTGATGAAATTAGTATCAGACATCAAGCAGTATTTAATATTGAATGATTTTCCGTCAGTCAACGAAGCTATTACACAAAATTCTAAATTGTTTCGGACCAAGCAGCAAGAGTGTGACCAAAAGTTAATGTCTCTGCGTGATGACATAGCAGCGGATCTTTATGATCTAGAAGATGAATATTTTACCAGTATATATAAGTGAACATTCTAAATGTTAAATAGCAATAATATAAGTAGGGTTTCAATTTTTTTTTTAATATTAAGAATAAAGAAAATCACTAAAATTATTTAAGCCTGTAATAATAATTATTAATACAGGCTGAACTACTTGAGTAATCTAATATAATATTATTGTACTGTTTTTGATGCTTTAATAAAATTCAGAGTTCCCAAAATACTCGAGTAATAACTTATCAGAATGTTTCTGGGTTTGGTGATAGTTAATTTTGTGCACAGCTCAGTACTGTGGAATAGGTATTTTATATAAGGAATATTTTGCATATTGTAATGATGGTTTCTTTTGGTCGATTTACAGTAATAGTTTAAAATTTTTACTATTGAACATTGAAATAAAACAAATTTAAATTATAAGACTTTATTCATTTAATCAAACGCACTATTTACCTACCAAATTAAACAAACCACATCCTTTCTATTTTGAACAGAACAAGTAATGGGGTCCTTCATTTGGATATTGTTTTTGAACAACTGGTCGACCAAACTTATAATCTTCCAACCACATATACAATGCTAAACTACCGAAGATTGTTCCTAAGAACCACGTCCACTGATGTGTGAGAGAGAATCTACGCTTTGCTGATGGGTCATAGCGATCTTCACCAAATATTTCAGCATTGGCATGAAACTGAAAAAAGTCATAATTTAGTCATTAATATATATATAGCTGCTCTTGCTGATTCATTGACTGACTCACTGATTGATCACCCCTCCTGTAAAATTTTGTATGAAAAATTTTTTTTTCACTAATGGTTTCGTATAGAGGACAAAAATTCATTCGGAACAAAAATATGGAGAGAGCTGATGATTGAGGATTTCGGAGACAGGTGAGCAGCACGCTTAAGGTATTGAAGATAGGTGGGGGGTGCTCGAACAAATGTCACTCGAAACGTCATCCAATTGGCAGTTAGCTGAAAAAAAATTCAAAATGGCGAAAAAAAGATGGCCGCCATACAAATTTCATCGGTCTCCATCTCGGAGGGTATAAAAGATGGAAGAGTGGTTTCTTCGCAAAAGATGATGAGGATCCAAAGGTCTACTTGATGAATTGAAAAAAAAAACAAAATGGCGGAATTTATTTTTCCATAGAAAATGTATGGCGAATATTGAAGAGACTACAAGTTGTAAACTATGCAAGGCTTTGATGCGATTCTTTGGAGAACTCTCAAAGAAAAATATGGGAAGACATGATGATTGAGGGTTTGGAAGATGGTTGAGGAGCCCGGGCAGGGTATTGTAGATAGATGGGAGCTGCTCAAACAAAAATTACTCAAAACCTCATCCAATTGGCACTGAGCTGAAAAAAAAAAACAAAATGGTGGATTCAAGATGGCGGCTATACAAATTTCGTCAGAGTCTATCTCACCAAGCATAAAAGATGGAAGAGTGGTTTCTGGGAAAAAGATGATCAAGACCTAAAAGTCTACTTGATGAACAGAAAAAAAAACAAGATGGCGGAATTTATTTTTCTACACAAAAAAAATTATTGATGGAAAAATACGGAAAGAGCTGATGATCGAAGATTTTGGAGACGGATGAAGAGCACGGCGAGGGTATTGAAGATAGGTGGGACGTGCTCAAACAAAAACTACTCGAATCCTCGCGGTCCGCTTGCGGGCCGCGCACCCACGCGCCATACTAGTTATATATATAAAGCTACTTGAAGTTACGTACTGATCACCTCTCCTGAACAATTTTGTATGGGACTTTTTCACCATACTTTTTGTGTGTGTATAATTCAAAAATATAAGGTCTACAAAATTATAGAGAGACCTGGACGTGGAAAACTGACCAGGGTGCTCTAAGGGATCTCGAAAACTATCAGTCGGAGAGGTACCGTCCTCAAACAAAAAATGTTCAAAACCTTGGGCCATTGGGTGAACCGGTAAAAAAAATATGGCCACCATACAAAAAAAAAAATTCGTCTCCATACAAAAATTTCCTAATTTTCAAGGGGCTCTCCAGAACAATTTTGTATGGAAAAATTTTCCCTTCACTATTTATGTGTGTAGAAATTATGGGTCTTCCTTCAGAAAATTATGAAACGTCATGAATGTGGAAAATTTACCAGAGTACCTCATGGGTCCTCCAAAACTACCAGTCATACAGACATGGTCCCAAACAAATGTTATTAAAAACCTTGGGCCATTAGGTGAACCGGTAAAAAGAAGATGGCCGCCAAATAAAAAAAAATTCTCTCCATACAAATTTTTTGGGTAATTTTCAAGAGGCTCTCCAGAACAATTTTGTATGGAACTTTTTTCCTTTCACTATTTATGTGCGTAGAACTTATGGGTCTTCCATCAGAAAATTATGAAACGTCATGAATAAGGAAAATTTACCAAAGTACCTCATGGGTCCTCCAAAACTACCAGTCATACAGACATGGTCCCAAACAAATGTTATTAAAGACCTTGGGCCATTAGGTGAACCGGTAAAAAAAAGATGGCCGCCGAACAAAAAAAAATTTTCTCCATACAATTTTTTTGGGTTCTTTTTAAGAGGCTCTCATAGATTTTTTTGTATGAAACTTTTTCCTCCCACTACACGTATAAGTAAATAGAACTCAAAGATTTTTTCACAAAAAATACAAAACATAGTGAATGTGGAAAAATTACCAGAGTACCCTAACAGCCCTCAAAAACTATCAATCATAGAGACATGGTCCTGAAACTAAAAATATTCAAGACTTTAGGCCCTTTGGTGAGCCAGTAAAAAAAAGATAGCTACGGAACAAAAAAAATCGTGTCCATACAAAATTTATTTTTAATTTTCAAGTGGCTCTCCAGAACATTTTTGTGTAGATCCTTTTTTTTCCACTAAACGCATGCATAGAACTGATTAGTGTCCTTTCAGAAAAGATACGAAATGTGACACCAATATTTATTTCTATCTTTCAAGAGACTCCAGAATATTCTGGTATTTGGTATGGCCTCCCATTTCTTTATTTTACGAATATTGAAGAGACTACAAGGCCCGCGAGCTGCTTGCAGCTCGCGCACCGAGCGCAACACTAGTTTACATAGTAAAGCATAATAACATAATGCACCTACGGATACACTTATGGATATGGAAGTTTCATCCCATGGTACAGAAATACACTACAGTCAAAATAAGTTATAGCAACATTGAGGGGACCACTCATATTTTGTTGTAAAAGCTGATAGTCATAAAACCGGTGATATTTTTAAGGATAGTTTATTTACCTGTATATTGGTCATACAGACTACACATTTATCATATTTTTCTTCAACATTAAAATGTTTTTTTTCCCTTTGCGCCCATGATACTCAATATGTTAATCCTACTTAATATTATAAAAGTGAAATTAGTGTTGATGTTTGGATGTTTGTTACTCTATAACGTCGCAACTACTGAACAGATTTGGCGGAAACTTTGAATGGAGATAGATAATGCCCTGACTTAACACACAGGCTACTTTTTATCCTGGAAAATCCACAGTTCCCGCAGGATTTTGAAAAAACCCAAATCTACAGCTACAGCTATAGGTAGATTATTATAGCAAACTTCCTTGAAGGTGTAAAGGTTGGAAAAGGGAATGGGAACCAGAAATCCAAGATTCCCTGAGGATTTTTGAATAACCGAAATTCACGAGGGCGAAGCAGCGGGCAGAAGCTAGTGTACAGATAAATTACAAACTAACTAAGAATGCTGCTTTCACTGTGAAGTACATGCATTTTTTCTGAGACCCAAAATCCAACACATTCATTGAATTCATTGAAAATTACTATACTTTGATAAAGTAGATATTTGCACCTACTTATTGTTGTTCAAAATATAGTCTGTCCTTCTAGAGCCTAATTTAGCCAAATTATTAGGCTAATGTATAATGTCAAATAAGCAATGTTGTAACTAGCAGTGAATTTTAAAAGGCATATGATAAACATTCAGGCAGGAGTTTAGTCTATATAACCAATACAATTGTCATCATAAATGGTTTCAACTGTATTTGTTTTAATTTTAATATTCAATATTATTCAAACTTACTGGTTCATTGAAATTTCTTTTCAAGTCTGGGAAATCATATGGGTAAGTTGGATCTTTAGAATCTGTTCCAATATCAGGTAATTTTGGATAATCTCCATAACCCATATCTTCAGGATATGGTTGGTACTCTTCGATAGTCAAACCATACTTCTTAGCCGCCGCAGCTCGTTCTTCCGGCGTCTTAGGATATGGACCCGGTTTATATTGGTAATTCCAATCTGCGAAACGCGAATGTTATGACTTATGACGTAACGACCCGTAATCTATTAGCAATAGTTAAATTAATATTTATAGCTAAAATACACTTACGGTTTCTTACAACATTATAATATATTGCAGCTGCATTTCGTACAGCCTTTGGATCGTATAGAAGGGCTTTCTTTACCAAATTTAAGGCCATTTTATTTTTACGAGTGATAGCGAGAAATTAAATTTTCATTTTTTTATGTTTTGAAGTTTGACATTTGAAACAGATTGGAAAACTCTATGACTATAGATGTAAATAAACCGATTTAAAACGTTTTATACAAAATTTTGCCGTTTTAAACCTCAAATAAACCGGTGTTAACGGTTTTAAACTTTAGTCTTGATAACCTAAATGCCTAGCGCCATCTAGTATCGAATAGCAGAGTTATTTCGTGAAACTTTAATAATATCTGAATAATTTAAATTATCTGAACAAATAATAAAAAGCTTTACTTTTTATAACAAAGTTCCGCCTATATAGATGACGTTGAATAGTAGAAAACCAGTTTTTTTACATTTTAGACTTGATAACTTAAATGCCTAGCGCCATCTAGTATCGAATAGCAGAGTTATTTCGTAAAACTTTAATTATCTGAATAATTTAAATTATCTGAAAAAATAATAGAAAGCTTTACTTTTTATAGCAAAGTTCCGCCTAGATGACGTTGAATAGTAGAAAACCATTTTTTTACATTTTATACTCTTGATAACCACAATGCCTAGCGCCATCTAGTATCGAAAGGCAGAGTTATTTTGTAAAACTTTTCTTTATTTTTCTCGATTTTCTGAGCCTAGATCCCTGAAAGTTTTTTTCTGAGAACTAGAGAATTTAAGAATTCCAAAATATAAATCTTTGCTGCATAAAAGTTTGTGAGTTTCGTTTTAAACTTAATCAAATTGATATATGTATATCGTTCGAAAACAATGATAAAAAATGTTTATTTACCAATACAGAATTTTTAACTTATAAATAGAGTTTTTATAATTTAGGTAGGTAATTATCTACGCTTGGTCGGATGGAGACGGACCAACCCGCTAAGTATATTATCAATATCAGTAAGTGTATCAAACATTTAAAAATTTTCACATAGTTTATAGGTACTCCGAGTCCGTTATATCCCTACCTCGGTAAAATCAAAAAACAAAAATCCCTGACATTCGCCATTTTGTGGTGGCGGCCATCCTGGATTTGCATAGTGCTATTCTACTAGTCAAGCTCTTTCATTTGATATATTAAGGGAGTTGTGAAAAAATATGTAATCCACCATTTTGTAGCGGCGGCTATCTTGGACCGATTTTCATAGCTAAAAACACTCCCGACTAATTCACCTTTCAAACAAAAAAACCGCATTCAAATCGGTTCACCCGTTTGAGCGCTACGGTGGAACAGCAGACAAACACACGCACACATACACATACATACAGCAATGTTAAACTTATACCCCGTCGTTTTTGCTTCGGGGTTTATAAACATAGTCATCAATACTAACCGTTTTAAACCGGAAAAAATGGTTTATTTTAGTTTTAAACGGGTTTTTTCGTTTTAAACGGATTGGTTTAATACGTTTTAAACTGGCCTTATATCTATACTCCGTAGTGATGTGCCGATTCGATTATTTTGATAATCGATTACATTAATCGATTATAAAATAATAATCGATTATTGATCGATTATGAAATAATTCTTAGAAAGAACTGAAAAAACAATTCTACTTTCTGGAAAAAATTCTGAACCCTTGCATTTAGTAGCAACATCTATATTATAACCTTTTAGATTGTTCTGAAAAAAGAAAAACAAACACTATTTTTTAACTTTTTTGAAATTGAAATTAGAAAATTAAATAGATTCATTAAAAAATAATGTAATTGATCAAAATTAAATATACATACCTATTAGGTACCTATTTATCACACTAAGGCGAAAGTTTGTGTGTGTGTGTATGTATGTGTGTATGTTTATTACTTTTTAACGCCGCAACTACTGGACCGATTTGGCTGACATTTGGATTGGAGATAGGTTATGTCCTGAAATAACACATAGGCCACTTTTTATCCCAGAAAAGTGTTCCTGAGGGACTTAAATAGATATAGACTTCCAAAAACGAGATAGGTGCTGTTAAACGCTGATTGTTCTTAGGTACATCACGCTCACATAACAAATTATTGCAATAGTTTGCTGTCGTTGCATGCATTTGTATGCTTCTGCATGAATTTGCTGTCGTTCTCGTTGCTAAGTTACTCTTAGATGATTTTGTTCAAATATTTTTTATGTGTACAAACTTATTAATCACGGGTAACATCGCGGGGCACAGCTTGTACATATATAGATACTCATAGCGGGGGTAATTTCACTACAGTTGGTAAAGGCGTATCGTCGGTTCGGTGTGTTCGAAAAGTTGAGTATGTATGAAAAAGTTGTAAGCTGCATAACGCTCGCTCACAGTCGGCACCTGACTATCCGTTTGGTGTGAACAAAGCCTAAAACTAACTTTGAGGGAATCCCCTTTTTGCAATGATAGGGTTGCCAAACCATATTATACTTTAGCAAGCAAATTAATAACAGAAAGCTGGTAGTAAAGTTTGGTAATTAACGTATATTTTTATAATCGATCATGATCGATTATGCAAAATCATAATCGATTGCAATCGATCATTTTAATAATCGATTAATCGATTATTGATAATCGATTCCGCACATCACTACTCCGAAGTCCGATCTGAATTCTGAAATAATCCAAAAACAAAATCTGTGAACAAATTACAAAATCTCGAAATGATTTCCGTGATGATTACGTTATCTAGTTTTTCTGTTGTGATTAGTTGATTAGATAGGGTAGAACGTAAACTTTGGATGCTGTTGTTAAGTAATAAGTGATAGTGATTCCTAGAGTATCGAATATGTGCTAGAAATCCTGCATGGTTCTTAATGATCCGAATCAATTGTATATTTACTGAACCAAGAAACAATTTATAATTTTGTTTTTAATAAGTAACTAAATTCATTGATAGTACTCACTCCTATTACCTCAACAAAAGCAGTGTAAAAAATTCTTTTCCAAAATGATTTAAAAGTAATAAGTGACTAAACAACCAAAAAAGAAAGAAAACACATGATGGGTAACGACACTTCACAGCTAAATAGCTTGGAAATGGAAGAAAAGGCAACAGAGATAACTGATTTCTGGTCTCATCATCAAGCTACTATTAGTGATAGTTGTACATATTTCAGTTTAAAAAGTGATGGTTCAGTATCCATATTCAAAGGGGAGACCATTTTAGGCCCTTTGTGGACATCCTCAACTCCACTGGAAAAGTTTTCCAATGTATGTGGTAATCCTTTTCAAATATCAATAATAATATATTAACTGTAAAATGTAAAGATACATGTTTGTTTACAGAATCTTTTGAAATATCGTCATCCATGTATTGTGAGGTATATATCTGCTTGGCAGCAAAGATCTACTTTTCACTTGGCAACAGAATATGTACAACCACTGGCACATGTTTTAAGCTCTCAAACACCTCTTCAAATTTGTATTGGACTTAATAACATTTTACAAGCTCTGGTATTTTTGCATGAACAGGTGAATTGTAAAATTTGTTTTAAACTACCTATGTATTATTGTCATCTCATAAGTTATTTACTAGATTTAAAAATAATTTTTAAATTTAAAATATACTAGCAGACCCGGCAGACATCGTCCTGCCCGCTATTAGTGCCACCTACCGGGTCCAATTTTTCTACTTATAAACCTTCCTCCTGAATCACTCTATCTATTAAAAAAACCGCATCAAAATCTGTTGCATAGTTTTAAAGATTTAAGCATACATAGGGACATAGGGATATAGGGACACAGAAAGCGACTTTGTCTTATACTATGTAGTGATTATATTCCAGGCGGGTATGTCTCATAACAATATCTGTTTATCATCAATATATGTCTCTGGTGATGGACAGTGGAAACTCGCTGGCTTACAATATTTATGTCCATTTAGAGAATTAAATGCAGCCTACTTAAAACATTCAAGGATACACAGGTATGAAACTGAATCAGTAAGAATAATAAAGTCCATAAAAAGTAATTGACAATCTAATAAAGTTTACTGCAAAATCTTATGCTTACAGATATGATAAAGCTGTAGATCCAAATGAGGATTCATATGAGATAACTTCTAAAGTTGATCAATATGCTTTTGCAGTTTTAGTTGAAGATGTATTCAAAGGTCACAATGATGGTAATAGTTTATGGTTATAGTTTGTTATATTTTTTTAATCAGTTTTTTTTTAAATTAAATAAAGACTAAAATATAAATTTTATAATATTTTTATGTATATAAAATAGTGGTTTATTTATTATCTCAAACAAAATATTGTGGCCAATTCTGTTGTACACAATCTCTAAACTAAACTAAATTGACAGGTTTAAAAATAGTGCTATCCTTTTCCGCAGGTATCACTGTGAAAGAGATAAGAATATATTTAGCCCTGTCATTTTAGTTTAGGTTTAGAGATTGTGTACAACAGAATTAGCCACATTGTATACATAATTATTATTAACAAATGGGCCTGGCAGACATTGTGGCCAATTCTGTTGTACACAATCTCTAAACCTAAACTAAAATGACAGGTATAAATTTATTCCTATCTCTTTCACAGTGCTCACTGCAGAAAAGGATAGCAATAGATTTAGGCCTGTCATTTTAGTTTAGGTTTAGAGATTGTGTACAACAGAATTAGCCACATTGTGGCCAATTCTGTTGTACACAATCTCTAAACCTAAACTAAAATGACAGGTCTAAACTTATTCCTATCTCTTTCACAGTGCTCACTGCGGAAAAGGATAGCAATAGATTTAGACCTGTCATTTTAGTTTAGTTTAGAGAATTGTGTACAACAGAATAATCACAATGTCCGCCACTGAACCTAAAAACTGATTGCAGCTCTACCTACCAAATTGTGAAATCCAATCCAATTGTAAATCTAAACCATCCTTGGACTCACTCAAATACACAAAAAATTTCACCACAATCGGTCAAGCCATTTTTGAGTTTTAGCTAGACTAACAAACAGCATTTCATTTTTATATGTATAGATTACCTGTAGGTAACTTACTTTTTTTATATATAGTAGATTTACATATTAGTTGTTGTTGCAACAGGATTTTGAATTGAATCTTTTTGTGATTATTCTTATTGAATAAATATCAATACAAATTTTTCAGATGAAGTGCCACATTTAAAAGAATTTAAAAAGTACTGCAGAAACTATTTGCAGAATGCTAATCCTGAAAGAAGGCCCAATTTATCAGAAGTACTTAAAGATAACTTTTTCAATCATGAATTTATATCTATATACAAATTTTTAAATTGTTTACCATTAAAAACAGAAGACGAAAAAAGCGAATTCTTCTCCAGCATTTTAAGTAATCTTAAGGGCTATGATGAAGTAACGGTTGCTAAACAACTTGGAGGATTATTACTTTCAAGAGTTACTCTTTTAGATCAGACAGCTCGTAGAGATGTGCTGCCTTTCCTATTGAAACCAAAAAATGGTACTTATGAATAGTTCTTTCAATGCCAATCATGAATCTTTTAAGTATATAATAACAGAATTTTAACTGTTTCTATTTCAGACAGATTAATTAAGGGGGAATGTATGGGATTCTTTACCCTCAGTGTCTTTAAAGAACATGTTAAACCTAGACTTCTGCAACTGTTTGGAGTCAGAGATAGCCAAATACGAATGTTATTGTTATCCCACTTCACAAAGTTTGTCCACGTGTTTACCCATGAAGAACTCTCCCAATATATTCTGCCCGAGGTACGCTTAAAAAAAATTTAAAAATACCTGCTTGTTAACTTATAATTTCTATATTATCTATCAACTATAATTCAACACCATTCATTAACTACAAATCAACGCGCCATCCATTATCCATATAAAACGTGGGTAAAACTTGACGTGTTAACAAAGGCCTTTAAGCGTGTTTTACGCATAATTGTGTAAAAAAAATATTTTTAATTGCAGTTACTTGTGGGCATAAAAGACACTGATGATGGTTTGGTTGCTTCAACTTTAATATGTCTTAGTCAGCTGGTCCCTATATTAGGAGCAGATACAGTTGTTGGCGGTAAGAGATCAAAACTGTTTACAGATGGTAGACCTAAAATAACTACATCAAAACTTAATAGTGAATTATTTGCATCAAATAAAGCTCTGACAGATTTCCACTGCTCTGATAGAATACATCCAGATAATACAAGCATATCCACCTTTGAGCAAAATATGTCACTGAATGAAAGGCCAACTCCGGTTGGTGGTGAATCAAATGAAGATGTAGATACAGTTATTGAATTGAACAGAAATACTAATGTAGACTCTGAAGCTGAATGGGATGATTGGGAGAATACTAATCAGCCATTAATAGTAAGTCTGGAACAATACAATGATTTCGATACAGAAAATAAAATAGTGGTAGAAACAAAGTTAGAAAAAGAATCAATTAATAATAATGATAAAGTGAAAACAGAAAATAAAAAAGCAACAACACATTCAACATTGCTGCATAAAGCTGCGCTTGAAGCCAAGAAGAATATTGTTGATATATCAGAATTGGATATAAAAAATCAAAAGATTGAATTAACAAAGAAGAGTGATGAAATTGACTTTTTTGCAGATATGACGCCAGTTATTGAAAAACAAAAAATAGTTACAGTTAATGATACCACCCCAGATTTTATACATAAATTGAACTTTGTCCCTGATGAAGGTGATGTTGAAAATGAAGCCTGGGGAGAAAATTGGAATGAATAAACTTGACCTCTTTAATGTTATTAGATATACATACATCAAGTTTAGTAGAACTCATTATTATCGTCATTGAGTATTGTAAATTCATATAATAATTTATCCAATTTTATACATTTTAGCTTCTCGACATCAAAAAACAATATAGTCCGATGCAAACTTTATGTCCCGCGGAAGTTAGCCGCAAGTGAAGTTCGCGCTAGTACAGTCAACTAAAGAATGATTTGGCTACTTTAGAGTATTTCTTTTTTCTGAAAGTACTTGTCATTATAAACATAGGAAGTTCTGTTATATTACCTACTAGCTGCCCCCCGCGACTTCGTTCGCATGTTTATAAGTTTTATATAGGATCGGATCGGATCCCATAATTCTTTTATGTACCTAAACTAAATGTAGCCTGTTACTCCTTATAACATTGAAAGTTCCATTAAAATCGATCCAGCCGTTTCGGAGATTAGCTGGAACAAATAGAAAGAACGACAAACATAAATTTAAACGCACGCCAGTTTAAAATAATCCGTACGTACAAAGATCCGGGTCCCAAGTTATTGGAACCCAATAAATGTCTGTCATTTCTAAACTAAAAAATCTATGACCTTGAAATATTTACGGGACAATACTTAAAGTACTACCTTTCTAACAAAAAAAGAATGAGTGAAATCGAACAGCGCGTTAATGAATTACAGCTAAATACACGTTTTAACTTTCATCCTCTCTCCCAAGGGAACCGTGCTGAATTTCGGGATAAAAAGTATCCTATGTCCTACCTCGGAGTATAAACTCAAATCGTACCAAGTTTCATTTGAATCCGTTCAGTACTTAGTTTCGGCGTGATGCGCGGCCAAGATACAGACAGACAGACAGACAAAAATGAAAAAAATTACAGTTTTGGCTTCAGTATCGATTATAGAATGCCCTCCAAAAGAAATTTTCAAAATATCTTCAATGTACAGAATTGGATCTGTTACAGTTTTATTATATTACTAGATGATGCCCACGGCTTCGCCCGTGTGGATTTAGGTATTTAAAAATCCCGTGGGAACTTTTGATTTTCCAGAACAAAAAGTAGCTTATCTGTAAAAACACGTCCCCAAAACGGAAAAATCCCGTGGGATCCCCACGATTTCGGAATACAATTCCTTACATGCATTAGGGTTGAGGAGTTGGATATGTACCTACTCGAGTTCATTCAACGATAAAGTCTTTAATTGGTACCCCCAATATCAATTTAAATAACCGAAAGTTTGTAAAACCCATTAGTTTTGGGGATTAGGTCCCCTACAGCATCAGGATTGAGGAGTTGGAATCCAAATTTTTTATAGAACAGGGTCGCAATATTTCTCTATCGATTAAAAAAAAATTACGCAAATCGGTTCAGAAATCTCGGAGATATCGGTGTACATAGGTAGAAAAACACAACTCCTCCTTTTGTGAAAGTCGGTTAAAAAGTAGCCTATGTTACTCCCTGGTTAATTCTCTACTTGTACGTGAAGGTCCCGTCAAAATCGGTTCAGCCGTTCCGAAGATTAGCCCGTTCAAACAGACAGACAGACAAAAATTTTAAAAACGTGTGATTCGGTTATGGTTGCGTTCAAATAACCATATGAGCTTAATATGAGGTAGTTATTTCGATATTACAGACAGACACTTCAATTTTATTTATTAGTATAGATAGACTAGATTTCGTTTTAGAAAATTCTTTTAAAGGTTTAAATTCTAGCTTTGTCTGCGTAGAATATAACGCCCGCGGGGCATTTTTAAAATAAAATAACTGTACAACCAGCAAAAATCAAAAATGTGTACAAACAATGTAACAAAAATAATAATTAACAATTGAAATTAAACAGTCAATAATGAAAACTTAACGTAACAAGAACAAAATAATTAACAGCAAATTAAGGGAACGACTGTATAGTCTGTTCATTTTCTTACGGTCGCC
Organism: Melanargia galathea; assembly: GCA_920104075.1. Lineage (NCBI taxonomy): Eukaryota > Metazoa > Arthropoda > Insecta > Lepidoptera > Nymphalidae > Melanargia > Melanargia galathea. Next base: position 7,050,665 of record OV049863.1, read on the forward strand.
CTTTGTGTCTGGCCGCCTCCGCCGCGCGGTGTTTTACCAAAGACGCCGCCGCGACTTCAAAGCATGCCGCGCGGCGTGTACAGGCACAAGAGGTTTTGGCGTTTTATACCTACTCATATTTTTTAATTAAAATTCTCTTTCCTTTTTATATTTTTTTATATTCGTATTTTATTACAATAATAACCATAAACATAAAATATAATATTATCATGAACACGGGTCTTCTCTCAAAATGAGAAGGATTTTAACCATAGTCTACCACGCTGGCCAAGTGCGGATTGGCAGACTATTCGGAGATTCTGTTAGAATAGGAAAAAAATTACAAACAGAAAAAAAGTAATAAAAATAAAAGCAGAATACTAAGAGCACCTGCGCCTGTACCGACACTAAGTTATAGTCTGTTCATTTTCTTACGGTCGCCCTTTGTGTCTCACCGCCTCCGCCGCGCGGTGTTTTACCAAAGACGCCGCCGCGACTTCAAAGCATGCCGCACGGCGTGTACAGGCACAAGGGGTTTTGGCGTTTTATACCTACTCATATTTTTTAATTAAAATTCTCTTTCCTTTTTATATTTTTTTATATTCGTATTTTATTACAATATAACCATAAACATAAAATATAATATTATCATGAACACGGGTCTTCTCTCAAAATGAGAAGGATTTTAACCATAGTCTACCACGCTGGCCAAGTGCAGATTGGTAGACTATTCGGAGATTCTGTTAGAATAGAAAAAAAATTCCAAACAGAAAAAAAATAATAAAAATAAAAGCAGAATACTAAGAGCACCTGCCCCTGTACCGACACTATGTTACCGAACGGACTATACTTTGACAGGAACGCGCGCGTGTATACCTAAAATTGTACTTTGCGCATGGACTCGCACGAAGTCCGCGGGGACATAAAGTTTGCATCAGAGTGTAGGTACCTACATAATATTTGAAGTAAGCAACTTGTGATTAAATTGAACAAGTGTAATAAACTTAATGGTTTTGGTGTGATCTAAGCAGACATTTGAGTTTCATTTTTATTTAAAAAATATTTTTTTGTCCATTAGTCATGTGCAATTTTGAAAACACCAATGTCTTTTTACATGTATTGCTAGATTAGATTATCTAAAAGTTAACCTGTTTAACTTAGGTACTTACTGTACATGAAACCTTGCAAGTTTTAAGATTTTTGGGAACGATTTCCTACCCGAGCGAATCAAAATGTTTAACAGGTCTGCGCACTCGTCTCGTCGAATCGAACCTACTCGCGAAGATTCAGCCTGTTATAATCACTAAAAAATTTGTTCATCGGCTACCGAGGATCCAATAATATAATTGTTAAACACGTTTTAAGTTGATTTCATGCTGGGATTTCATGTAATGTTTTTTTTTTTTTTAAGTTTAGTTATAAAATAGTGATAGTCTGGTCAACAAGTGCTCTTGAAACCAACTTTTTTCACGAAGCTCGGAAAAATACTGAAAGAAAAAAAAAATTTCGATGGTTAGGTACCTACTTACTTATGTACATAATTAAAGTTTTTAATTTTGCAAGTACGATTATTTTTTAACAAAAATAATTTTGTTTTAAATTATTCCAATGGGGATCTAAGTATTTTGCAAACTTTCAAGAATAGCTCCAACAAAGGAAAAAAATCTTTATACTTAGTTTAACAGTTATCAGAAGTATCAAACATGAACGTTAATGTTCAAGCACCAAAAACGTTAAATTTTACCTAACTAATTGAAAAAATAAAATAATTAAAAAAATTTCCCGCGGATTATTCTTCATATTATGTATAATTGTTAATGATGTGTCCGAAGTAGCTGTGGCTTGCGCAATCCCAGCCATTTTCGGTATTTTCGTTCTTCTGGGAACACTTTTTTAAAGCTTTAAATACTTATTGGTCCTACACACTTGAAATTGAGACTTCGTTTTAGGAAACCTCCTCTTTGTGAATATTTTTCTAGATAATAGGAATAATCTCAATTAAGTAGTTTTTGAGATATTTGAAAAACTAAACCTTTCTTTTTTTAGTTAATTGTTTAGGTAAGTATAACTTTTATAATTTTTCTAAGCGGAACTTATTATTTTTTTTTTTTTCAAAAATTATCTACCTACATGCTATTCCAAATCGAACAACACCTCGTTCATATTTTTCCGAGCTTCCTGAAAAAAGTTTGCTTCAAAAACACTTGTTGACTATAACTAAAATTGTAAATATTGATTGTTTAAAATAGTTGTTACACGCGACTTCACCTACGAGTAATAATTTTAATTACTGTGTTTTTTGTAAAAATACATTTTTAATTAATTACTTAAGTAGGTATCTGTATTTTTTCACAGCTCATCATTTCTTCCTCCTAAAAGTAATTTTTTTACCAGATAAAATTTTGTTAGTATACTTAAGTACCTACCTACCTACCTATTTGCAAAACGGATAACTTTTTTAATACTTATTTTAAAAATTTAATATTGAAATAAATAATTTGAAAAGTTGTGTTTTGGGTTTTGAACATTATGCGAAAATTAACGTTTTACTTATTGAACATTCAACATAGACGATTATAAGTCATGTAGTATGGCTTTGCCCAATAAAGGCATTGTATGCCCATAGAAGTCATGGTTTAAATTTTCTTAAAATAGATGGAGTGAATCATCTAAAAAATAATACAATACTTATATTTTTATAACACAAGGATAATATTTTCTTTGACTAGCGTTATAAATAAATGCATTATGGAGTGTGAATCTTAAAAATCTAATTAAGGAATAAGGATTGACTAGAACACAGTAGACTCCAATATATGGTGCTCAATCTTTGGTTTTTCAACTTAACAATTACACCTATCTTTGGCATATTGTCATGAGTCTTAAAATTACAAACAGTCATATGGAGCAAACAATACTGATTTAAACTAAAGTTATTAAAAGCCCTAATATCTTATCTGGGTTTGATTATTAAATTGCTACTTTTTTCTGCTTGACTAGATCCTTAGAACTCTCATTAAAAACTTCAATCATTTGTTGACGAGCAACATCAGATAAGGCTTCCAAGTCATCCCTGGTCATTCCTTTCGTAGGGATAGGTGGCAAAGTAGTTATAATAACTTTTCCTGCAATAATACAATTTTGAGTAATATAATAATTAATGAAACAAATTTTAGAACTCCATAAAGTAAGTACCTGGTTCAAATGTTTTTGTTTCATTGTCAAGAAAATAATACTGGCTAAATACGACAGGCATAATTGGAATTTGGGCATCAATTGCTAAATAAAATGCACCTTTCTTAAAGGGCTGTATGCAGCCTTTGTTATATCGCGCTCCTTCAGGAAATACCCAGAGTTTAGTCTGAAAATTTCAAACATGAATGACTAAAGTTGATGTTTATATTGGAAATATTATCTCAAATTAAACACTTAAGTATGAGTATAATGTACACTATATGTGTCAAAATTTTTGTAGTAAGACTACAGTTCATTTGGAATTATTACCTTCTCCTTAATGACTCTATCAGTGGCTTCCTTCATAAGAAGTCGTGCTTTCTCTGTTCTTAGTCGATCAATAAACACTAATCCAGAAAGCCAAGCTCCGAATCCGAATGCACCAGTAAACATTAAAGGTCTCTTAGCGACAACAGTACATCGTCTCATACGGGGCCACATTTCAAACATACCTGAAATAATTAATGGAGTACAATTTGAATATTATCGCAGTATTTATTACATTTATTTAATACTTAACTGAACTTTACCACGAACCTAAAATATCTAATGAACTTTGGTGATTTGAAATTACAATGTAGCATTGCTCATTATCCCAATTTTCCAATCCTCGTAATTCCCATTCTATTCCAACAATATGTGAAGCGTAGCGGCAAAATCGGGAAGCTACTCTGTAGAATAAAATATATTTTAGACTTTTTAAATTAGCAAAGAAAGACACTAAAAATAATCAATAACTTACATTAGATTTGTAACGTCGCGAGGATATATTAACACTACTGGTAATAAAACTGTACATGTTATTAATACATAAGCATAATATAAGAAAAACTTTAAGTAATATCGGAAAAAATTGCATTTTTCGTACAAAAATGGCAAGGTGAATATAAAACCCGCCAAAAATAACTCAGGATATGAATAGGAGGAAGCCATAACGAACCATAGACAAAAAGAAAAAAAAGATTTTGTGTTACCATTAATAGGTAGGTAGAGATCGACCAGAATCTCATGAAAAATAGGGAAATGAAATTCCAAGGCTAGCAACACTACGGCTGCCCTAGCGATAAACAAAGTAACTGAATTTTTTTGTGAAATTGACTTTTTGCATTAACAAAAGTTTTATGTCGAGTAGTTTTTTACCACAGTTTAATATTTCAAATAACTTGAACCGTTTACTGAAATTTAAATTGCCCAAAGTAACTGCACTCACTAACTGCAAATGGAATATAAATGCTAACTGGAATATAAAACTAACTGGAATATAAATGCAAAAACCTAGTAAACAACAAGCACAACACAAAAACAAAGTGATTGGATGTTGATTACTCTGTTTTTGTATTTAAAATGCAATTGCAATTAATTTCTTGATTTTTCGTTTCGTGAAACGATCCCAGGTAATACATTCATTCATCCCATTCAGAACACCTTACCTGGCAGGTAAGGTGTTCTGAATGTAGGTAGGTAGGTACCTAATTACTTTGTTTATCAAGGCAGCCGAGTTAACCTAGTGTTGCTTACTACAAAATTTAATTTCCCTATATTTCATGAGATTCTGGTCGATGATACCTACCTATCTATGTGTCAAACTAGTGTCAAACAAAGAAAATCACATAGAGATAATATAATAATAATAAATAGAGTTGGCATACCTACCTTAAAAACGTGCCAAAAATACACTCACACATGCACAATCCGAAGACATAAAATGGCGCGTGTTCATTGTGATGTCTCAAGTTGTGCGTGTGTGAGTGTTCATGTATACATTTTAGGGAGGCCATCTTAAGTCACGAGTCTGCCGCAAACATGAACCTATGTTAGAAAGCAGGTAGCTTGTATACTGGCCAGGAACGTTTTATGTATAAGATAAATTTAAGATTAGAATGTTCTTGTTCCATTGTCCTCACATTTTGTTTAGATGTCAACATGGTAGCAGAGCGTGGTTAAGGAAAATTTTATTTTCAATTTTTTGAAAAATATAAAATTTTTTGAGATGTCGGCGAACCAAATTAGTTTAGAGAAACTGGAGGGTTCGGCAAACTACTCTACTTGGAAGATTCAAATGGAGTTATTACTCATATCAGAGGATTTGTGGGAATATGTGCTGAAGACGCCTGTGCAAACCGATACGGCGGGGTTGCAAAGAGATAACAAAGCAAGAGCTAGGATTTTATTACAAGTGAAACCACATTGTCTATTACATGCAAGAAAAGCCAAAACAGCAAAAGAGAGCTGGGAAGCTTTACGTGCAACTTTTGAGGACAAGGGAGTAAATAATCGCTGCATCTTGCTAGGGAAACTTATAAGTCAAAAACTGAACATGCATGAATCTCCTCGGCATTACGTAAATGAGATTATGAACATTGCTCAAAAGCTTGAGGATATAGGTAAAGAGTTGGATGATGAACTATTGGCTGCTTTAATGTTACAAGGCTTAGGAGAAGAGTATGCACCAATGAGAATGGCTATAGAGAATAGCAATATTATCTTGACAACCGACTATGTGAAAACGAAACTTCTACAGTTAGAGATGAAGCAAGGAAAGGAAGATGAACCGTCTACGAGTGCTTTAGTCTCTACAAAAAATAAGAAGTTTCAGAATAACAAGAGCAAGCAATTAAAGAAGAAACTTAAATGTTTTATTTGCAATGGAGACCACAAAGCTATAGATTGCCCCTCTAATCCTTCAAAGAAGAAGACGAAGGACTGTAAGGAAGCTAATTTCACCGCGTTATCTACAACAGAGTATTCAAGCAAAGGAGACTGGATTCTTGATTCGGGAGCGTCATCTCATATGACTTACCGCAAAGACTGGTTTCGGAACTATGTAGAGCTAGAGAAGCCTGTACAAGTTACCTGCGCGAATGGGAGTAGAATAAATGGAGAAGGATGTGGTGATGTATGTTCTTCTAAAGAGTTAGAATTTACAGTGAGTGGAGCGATGTATGTACCAAATTTAACCGCGAACTTGTTGAGTGTAAGTACGTTAGTTAAACGAGATATTGTGGTAGTATTTTCAAAGAGAGGTTGTGAGATGTATGCAGAGAATGATTGTGAGATAAAAGGTTCTGTGAGAAGAATGTGCAAGGAAGAGAGAGGCATTTATAAATTTAAATCAAAGCCTTGTACATATACTTAACTCATCTATTTCAGCTTTGAACACTACAGTTGATAACAGTTATGGAGTTTGGCATCAAAGACTCGGTCATCTTAGCTCTAATTATATGAAGATATTGAGAGATAAAATGGCTGAAGGTATTAATTTTAAGGATTGTGAGACATTACAGTGTGCTTCGTGTCTGAAAGGTAAGCAAACTAAATTACCTTTTCCAAATAAGAAGGCAAAGCGAGCTAATGACATTCTGGAGTTAATACATAGCGATGTTTGTGGACCTATAGAGACTCCTTCATTCTCAGGTAAACGATATTTTGTTACTTTTATTGACGATAAAACTAGAAAAACCTTTGTTTATTTCTTGAGGGAAAAGAGTGAAGTTTTTTCTGTCTTAGTTGAGTTTAAAAATTTAGCCGAAACCCAAACGGGTAAAAAGCTTAAAATTATAAGAACAGACAATGGGACTGAGTACGTCAATAAAAGGGTTAGTGAGTTTTTAAAACAAAATGGTATTGTTCATCAGCTAACTGTGGATTATACACCGGCTCAAAATGGTGTGAGTGAGAGAGCCAACAGAACAATTGTGGAACGGGCAAGAAGTATGCTTGCAGAAACAAACTTACCTAAGGTGTTTTGGGCAGAAGCTGTTCAAACGTCAGTTTTTCTAAAAAACAGATCACCTACGCTAGCTGTTAAAGGAATGACTCCAGAAGAAGCATGGACTGGTAGAAAGGTAAACTTGAGCTTTTTACGCATTTTTGGGTGTAAGGCCTTCATGCATATTCCAGATGAGAAAAGAAAAAAGTTTGATCCAAAGAGTTTAGAACTGATTTTCGTAGGTTACTGTGAGACAACTAAAGGTTATCGTTTAATGGATGCAAAAACTCATAAGATTTATAAAGCTCGAGATGTAGTTTTCTTTGAAAATCATACAGGGATTTATGCTCCTAAAAGTGAGATGACAAAAGAAGTTGAGGAAGTAACTATACCTCTAGGGAATATGGATGAACCGGCTACACAGAGTACACCCATGCCATCAGTCACTTCAGAAGACAATGTTCAGATACAGAATGATACAGAAATAAGAGAAGAACCTGAATCTGGAGTTATAGAGACAAATAATGAAGAAGTACCAGAAACAGAGATGGAAAACGTTACTCAAGAAAGAAGATATCCTTCAAGAGAACGTAGACCTGTAGTATTCAAGGATTGTATCTCATATCATACAGCAATCACAGCTAGAGATGAACCATTGTCTGTGGAAGAAGCTTTATCAAGAGACGATAAAGAGGAGTGGCGAAAAGCTATAACTTCAGAGTTGAATTCATTGAAGAAAAATAGGACTTGGGAATTAGTAGAGAATACTAAAGGTAACTTTGTTGATTCTAAATGGATATTTAAAATCAAAAAAGAACCAGGGGAGAAGATTAGGTATAAAGCTAGGTTAGTAGCTCGAGGTTTCACACAAGTGAAAGGACTGGATTATAATGAAACTTTTTCACCAGTTGTACGTCACAGTACTTTGAGATTTCTTCTAGCCATAGCAGCAGAGTATCATCTTCATATAGATCATATGGATGTAGTAACTGCATTCTTAAATGGTGATTTAAATGAAAGAGTTTATATGAAGCAACCTAAAGGTTTTGAGGAAAAAGGCTATGAGAATCATGTCTGTCTATTGAGAAAAGCACTCTATGGATTAAAGCAAGCACCTCGTGCTTGGAACGACAAACTTAATAAAGTATTGTTAGAGTTAGGATTTAAAAGATCAGATCATGAGCCTTGTGTCTACATGAGAAGAAGAACTAACAGTTTTATGATAATTGCTGTTTATGTAGATGATCTCTTAATTTTTTGGGATGATGATAAAGAGAGAAATTATATTAAAACTGAGTTACAAACTAAATTTGAAATGAAAGATCTAGGGAAAGTAGATGTTTTCTTAGGGATCAAGATTAAGCAAGAGGATGGAGTTATAAGAGTTAACCAATCGGAATATTTAGAGAAAACATTAGAAATGTTTGGTATGGCTAATTGCAAACCAGTTAAAATGCCATTAGATACAAAACTTAAGCTAATCAAATCAAAGGAAGCTCCGAGTGCAGAAATTCCTTATAGAGAATTGATTGGATCTCTAATGTACTTAGCAGTATGCTCTAGACCAGATATAGCTTATGCTGTAAGTTACTTGAGTCAATTTAATAGTTGTTATGATCAGACACATTGGATAGCAGCAAAAAGAGTACTGAGGTATTTAAGTGGCAGTAAATCGTTTGAATTGACTTTCAGGAAAACTGGTACGCCTTTGTTTGGTTATGTGGATGCAGATCATGCCGGAGATGTAAGTGACAGAAAGTCATACAGTGGCTTTGTATTTGTTTTTGCAGGAGGACCAGTATCCTGGGAAAGTAGGAAACAGAAAACTATAGCATTATCAAGCGCTGAGGCCGAGTATGTTGCACTCTCGGAAGCATGTAGAGAAGCAATATTTTTGAAAAATTTATATAGTGAGTTGACAGGTAGAGAGATGTCTAGTATGAGGCTTTTAAGTGATAGCCAATCTGCTATAAGGATTGCAGATAATCCTGTTCATCATAATAGGACTAAACACATCGATGTTAGGCATCACTATATACGAGATATGGTGAGATCTAAAACCGTTTCATTGGAGTATGTACCCACGGGAGAAATGATGGCTGATGTGTTGACGAAAGGTCTTGGAAGGGTCAAGCATGAGTTTTGTATGAGAGGGCTTGGATGTGAGTATACAAGTTAAGGAGGGGTGTTAGAAAGCAGGTAGCTTGTATACTGGCCAGGAACGTTTTATGTATAAGATAAATTTAAGATTAGAATGTTCTTGTTCCATTGTCCTCACATTTTGTTTAGATGTCAACAACCTATAGAAGAGGACTTGGCATAATGTCCTATAGAAAATAGTGGATCGGAAAATAGCTTAAGCTTATCAAAATTTTCATAAGTGTGTAAGAGACAACACTATTTTTTAAACATAACAATAAAACAGATAGTGGCAGAAATTTTATTGCAACTTCCCTTAAGATGGCCTCCCTAAATGTATACATGAACACTCACACACGCACAACTTGAGACATCACAATGAACACGCGCCATTTTATGTTACAGGATTGTGCGTGTGTGAGTGTATTTTTGGCACGTTTTTAAGGTAGGTATGCCTACTCTACTTATTATTATTATCTCTATGGCCGCAAACTGTTTTATTATTATGTCAAAAATGTAATGTTGTCTCTTTCACACTTATGAAAATTTTGATAAGCTTGAGCTATTTTCCGATCCACTAATTTCTATAGGACATTATGCCAACTCTATTTATTATTATTATCTCTATGGAAAATCACTACCTACGTTTGTCAAAATTGACAATTGGTAAAGAAAAAATCTTTTCGTCCTTGCCTTTTTCTTTGGTTATGGGCTTGGTGAAGTAACCAAAATATAGTTTTGCATCTTAAAATATTATAATGGTGAGCTGAATGTAATAAATAATATAATATATAGTGTTTGGCGCATTTTGCGAATAAACATTTTATGTATTTATTTTTTACTTAAATGACAGGATGATTAAAATATGTGTCGATTGCTTTTTTAGTCGTGTCGCCTGATGAACTAGAAGGAGCTTTGTTTAGTTTTCTTACGAATTATCATGGTAACATAATGTTTATTTAAACGTAATGTATAGTGATTAGGTATCTCCAATTTATTAAGAATAATGTGGTATCATAACCTATGATGAAAACTTGACATGCGCGTCAACTTATGTTGCCGACGATTTATATATTTTGATCGGCTTTACTTATGTTTTATAAGTATTGCTACATCGATATATAATCATAGGCAATTATTATGATTATAAACTCTATCTGATACAGTTCATTTAAAACTACCTATTGTGAAAGCATAACTTACATTCACTTTTTTGAAATCTGTTTAATCTGTTTAGGGTTTCGTGAAAGTTGTGAAGAATAAGCAGTACTTCAAGCGTTACCAAGTCAAATTCAAGAGGCGTCGTGAGGGCAAAACTGACTACTATGCACGAAAACGACTGGTTGTACAGGTATGTTTGCATTTTATTGTAAGTATTACCTACAAAAAGTATTGTACCTATTGACATTACATCTTAGGTTTGTGTTTATTTTTCAGGACAAGAATAAATACAACACACCTAAATACCGCTTAATCGTTCGTCTCTCAAACAAGGATGTTACATGCCAAGTGGCTTATTCTCGTATCGAAGGAGACCATATTGTCTGCGCAGCCTATTCCCATGAATTACCACGTTATGGTATTAAAGTAAGTTGAAACTTTGAGATTCCATCTTTTTTATGAATAGTGTTTTATTTAATTTTTCTATTTATGTGAATACTTTATGTTAAACATTACTTAGCTTGTTGATTTACCTTTAAACCTATATATTTTTCTAGATGTGTGTATCTGTCTATAAAAAGGTCACTCTATGAAAAAAAAAAGTTTAGAAGCATAAAAGATTTACTATCTACATATTTAGAAAAGGCTCAAGCAAAATTTTTATGATGCTGGGAAGCCAACAAAGCTATTTAAGTTAGTTGCTTAGTCCTGTAGGGTTAGTGTTTTCTATTTGCAAAAATTATTTGTCTTAAAATTTATTATAGAGCTGTGATCTATACAGTATTTCTATACTGTCCATAAGAAAATATTGTGATGAGTTTGAACGGGCGGTCTGAAGCAAAGTACAACTGCAATTCATCATGTTGCTATATGTTCAATACTGAATATGACCAAATGTACGACTCTTAATCAAAAACCTGGCTGGCATTATTTAATAAGTATAACTTGCTAGGTGGGATTAACCAACTATGCTGCTGCATACTGCACTGGCTTGCTGCTGGCCAGACGACTGCTGCAGAGGCTGGGGCTGGACTCTTTGTATGCCGGAGCCACTGAAGTCACTGGCGATGAATTCAATGTTGAACCTGTTGATAATGGACCTGGCGCATTTAGGTATCATATCATTTTTATGGTTCAATATTGATGAAAAAAAATTATAAAACTAAAGTGTCTCTCTGGGAATACTAAATAACTGTCTCTTATCTCTTTTAAGCTTGTATGATTATTTCCACAATAATTATTTTCCAAAAATAAATTTTTTGTCTGTCTGCCTGTCTTGTGTTTGTTTGTCTGTGCTAAGCTTCAGAATGGCTGAACAGATTTTGACAGGCAGGTAGAGTAGGGGTGAGCTAGGGACTACTTTTTATACTGGGCAATCAAAGAAATCATATTGAATTTTTTAAAACAATCCTCCCAGATGAATTGACTAATAAGCAGTGAAATAAAAAATTGGAAATAAGTTAAACTTTCAAAAATATATGTATAATCTCAAAGTAAATAAAGTTGGTACTGCCCAAATTGTAAAGTCAGTTTACGGACGATAACTATACATGATAATGTTATAAGAAAACATCATAGACCAGTAAGCCTATGGCCACTGGTCTGTGGAAAAATTGATGAAGCTGAACGCTTAGGCCGATCGTGCCTCTATCGCTTGTTCCGCGCTCTCGCTTGCACGCGGTACGTGACAATGAGTCATGCTTTTTCGTGCGTGTAGCTGGCGTTCATCGATTTATAATACGTTATCACGGCAAAATGGCACAATAATTCTTATGATGATATATTACGGGCGGACAGAAAACACCATAAGGGGTGGTGCAGTTGTGTTGTAATGTAATTGACTGATTATAGAATATATGAATAATGCAAGCCTTTCCATAGTGTTCTGTTTTAATCCTTGAATTACATTTTAGATGTTACTTGGATGTTGGTCTTGCACGCACAACCACCGGTGCCAGAGTATTTGGAGCAATGAAAGGGGCAGTTGACGGTGGGCTAAATGTTCCACACTCCATCAAGAGATTCCCAGGTTATGATGCAGAAGCAAAGAAATTTAATGCAGAAGTTCACAGGTATGTTATAGGAGATATAGTACGTTAACTTTAAATATAACGTAAATAATATATTATGCTCCAATTCATCCTTCGATAAATAGTGTGTAATCTATTAATCGAACAGCTTTTGAGGAGCAATAGGATAATGCACCCTTTTTGGTTGTCAAATAAAATTTTCTCTTAAGTTTTTTTGAACCAGTGTGGCAGACATATTCAGTAACTTAATTTAAAATATTACATAGTTAACAAAGTTTTGAAAGACATTTGAACTATTGTTAATCTTGGTTCTAGAGCACATATATTTGGTCTTCATGTAGCAGAATACATGAGAAATCTTGAACAAGAAGATGAAGACTCATTCAAGAGACAGTTTAGCAAATACATCGCACTGGGCGTCGCTGCTGATGCGGTATGTATAAATAAATGGTTTTGTTGGTTACTTACGTCCAACCAAATTACTGCATGGTCATATACTAGAGTGGTGTCGAAGTTGGACAAAAGAAAATGGCACAGTTAAACAATAGTTCTTTTTAAATAATTTGATTAAAAGACAGTTAGCTTTGCTACAATATTTTTAATAAGAAAAAGCTATATATTATGGCTTTAATTTCTTTATCTATATATATCAAATTCATATTTCAAATTCTTTATCTATATTTGAGCAAGTTGCGTAAGTTACTTTTAAATATTGTTTTTTAGGAAATATTACCATTTACGGTTGATACAAAAAGTATTGTTTGTTTTTGTAAAGATTACATTGAACAAGATTACAGGGTTAAAGAGAGATTATTCTCCTGAAAAGTTGACTTTTTTTGAATTGTGCAGTGTGAGAACAAGTGACAAAGTGGTTAATTCTGTTGTGCACAATCTGTGCAAAAAAAACTGCATCATATTAAAAGTCAGACTATAAATTAAATTGACAGGTTTAATAATATTGCCTTTTCCGCAGAGAGCATTGTGAAAAAGATAGGAATAAATATTGTTTAAAACATAATTAGCCCCAATACAATATTTGTACATAATTGTTTATGATAGCTAGTTATTAATTTCTAAACTAATCTTGTCAACAGATTGAAAACTTGTACAAGAAGGCCCATGAATCAATTCGTGCAGATCCATCTCACAAGAAGAAGGAAGAAAAGAAGGATCCTGCCAAACAAAAACGTTGGAGCAAGCGCAAGCTGACTCTGGCTGAAAGGAAGAATCGGATCAAACAAAAGAAAGAATCCTTCATTAAAAGACTGCAGGCAGAAGCTTGAAAGGTTTTAGAAATAAAAAAAGCCTTTTAATGATTTAAGACTATTATTTTTCCTAAAATGCCTATTCCTAAAATAATTCAAACAGTTTTAGTCCAAGATCCCAGGGCCGCCAGACGTCACGTATTTTCTGATGGATGAAATGTGGACGATTGAGTAGTGTTAGTATGTACTATGATCGTATGCCTACCTGCTAGCTTGGTCAAACGGCCAATTTCCAGGTATCAGGTAATCAAGGTACATAAAAACATTACTTACTTCACTTAAATTCTCATGGCTGATTTTTATATATGTTTTCGAGTGTATAGTTAAAAATAAATTGTCAATACTCCCAGACACTTTCCGTCGGCCATATTGCTTGACCAAAGAGTAAATGTAGTATATATATGGTAAAGAGAGCCCACTCGATGGTTTTTTTGTCATACAGTGACATAGTAACGCCATCTATTAATCTGCCCTTTGAACTAAAGTGCATATAGATACGTACGTATACCTATAGGTATACCTAACTATATACCTATACATATGTACCTACAATTTTTATTTAGGAAAAGGTTTTTAATTTTTATTTCGAATTCACGTTTAATTCAAAGCTTTTAGCTATTAAAGATTATTGAGAGATATTATACATAAAACAAAAGCTTTGAAAATCACGTGAATTCGAAATAAACTGATAAATAAAACAGAAATTATGAAATGAAATGAAAATTTATTGTTAAAATATAAGTTAGTTCACAAGTGTGTCAGAAAACCTGAATTAAGTATTAAAACCTATATCTCAGGGTCCCCACTCTTCCGCCTCCACATATAGGTATTAGGTAATAAAAAATGTACAAAATATTATATAAATGACTAAAAGGAAGACAAAATTAGCACTCCAGTAGTCACGCATTCTACTATTGCAGAACATCAATGTATTTTGTAGATTTTCAACGTTATTTGTAGTTAAGTAGTGCACAGAGTCATAATTTGTCATAATATTTTATATTTTTCTTGAGTAAATTGAAATTTTTTCTTATGTTTACTAAGAAGTCTAATATTAAGTTCTTAATACATCTACAAAGTTATATTTTGTTTATTTTAGGTTCCTAATAAAGTATTTTTTAATGTGATATAAAGTTTTAAATTAAAATTAATGAAATAAGTAAAGTACCTAAATTAAATAAGTAAGGTAAAGTAAATACTTTACCTGGTAAAAATTGTATTTAAAATTGTTCTACCTATGTAGAGCGCGCGAGCACTGGTGTAACAAATAGTGGCGCGTGTACACTGGAGTGCTAACATGCAATGAATTGAGGTATGAGATAAATGGCTGTGTGTGTGTGTGTGTGTCTGTTAAATGAAAAATGGTTTAATCAATTAGTTATTGTTAGTGATGTGCGTAATCGATTATCAATAATCGATTAATCGATTATTAAAATGATCGATTGCAATCGATTATGATTTTGCATAATCGATCATGATCGATTATAAAGATATACGTTTATTACCAAACTTTACTACCAGCTTTCTGTTATTAATTTGCTTGCTAAAATATAATATGGTTTGGCAACCCTATCATTGCAAAAAGGGTATTCCCTCATGGCGGCTCCTCACTTCGCGTATTCGTGTTCGCGTATTCGTATAGCTTTATTCGGCAAAATATTTGACGAACACGCGAATAAACATTACATGACAATTAGACCATCCACACATGGAGCAAATAGCCAAATACCCGAATATTCACCACAATGTGTTACCAACTCTCAAAAATATTTTTCCCTAAAGCTTAAGTCAAAAACACTAATAAAAAGGCCAAGATTTTTGCTTTAAATTCGAAATTAATGGTTTGAAATTATGATGATAATATTGGTCTTATAAAAAAATTGTAAACAAGAATTGTTTTAACGTAATTCCAAAATTATGATTCCTAATGAATGATTGAAATTGCTAATTTTATGAAAATTTAATTTTGAAATTACGGTTTTCATGATAAATAGTCCTAATAAAAAATACGAGACATTTTTTTTGAAAATTAAATTTTGAACAACTTTTATTTAAAATCTAAAAAGACAAAATACTTAAAAATACCCCAAAAATATAAGGCCCCTACAAAAATCCCACCGATTTTTTTTACTCCCTAAATTTAGGGAGGAATCCCTAAGTTGGCAACTATGATTGGCCGAATACGATCGCACATAGGTAGTTACTCTATGGTAGATAGATAGGTACTCGCTAGTAGTCTGTGTTCTGTACTCCGCTAGGAGTAGGTACCTAACTATAAAATGTATATGTTCTGTGGTTCTGTGGATATGTCGAACCGTCGGACGAGATAGCACTTGCAGCGGGATTTTTAATTCTTGTTACTATATTAATTAATATAGATAAATTTTATGTGATTATTTTTTTAGGGTCCCAGATACTAAAATTAATTTGGTGGTCGTCGTCGCCGTTATCAACTGATAGATATCCACTGTTAGATATAGGTCTCTTGAAGGGACTTCCACACGCCAAGGTCTTGTGCCGCTTGTATCTAGTGGCTCCCTGTGACTCTTCTGATACCGTCGGTCCACCTAGTGGGGGGTCTACCATCACTGCGTTTTCCGGTGCGAGGTCGCCATAGGGTATTTGACAACATTGAAAATATACTATTGATTGTGGTCATCTTATCAGATAATACCCTAAAAAAGACATATTTCACTCAATCAAACTAAATTATGTAATTTTACGCGATATTTTGCACGAAATAAAACATAATAATTTTTGAAATTTTATCGGTAACCAGAACGCTCTGGGATTAATTGTGACGTCACTTGATTTGCACTTGACTTGGTTGTTATAATTGAAGTTTATCAAGTCAACGGAAACTAAACTTTAAAATTGAAAGAATATGATTGATATTAAAATGAGTAGGTATAACAATTTAGAACATTACGATATAGCATTCACCTTGCGTAGCGTCTTTGTCGCACGCACCGAGTTCCGATGAGGAGCGAGCGAGAGAAGTGACTTTCATACCGATTCGTGACGTCACGCTTATCATGTGATCAGAAATGTCGTTTTTGGCGAGGTTTTCAAAACTTAAACTTTATCATTGATATAATTCTTAATACTTTAGATATTCCGAAAAATATCAATGTAGTGTGTTTTAATAAGTAATAAAGAATAATTTAAAACAATTTCCAAAAATTAGTCAAATACCCTATTCTAGCACCTTGGGACGTCACGGGACACAACGTCTATCGGTTCTCTGAACTATGTTAATTTGGTAGTTCTAAAAACCCTAAAATGGTCCACCACCACCACTACTACAGTCTTTCTAACGTCCCACTGCTGGGCACAGACCTCCCTCTCTCATAGAAGAGAGGGATTTAGAGCTTAGACCCGCCACGCTGCTCCAATACGGGCTGTAACGACTATTGTCGCATTATAGTGATAATAACCGGGACCGAATGTTTTAACGTGCTCTCCGAGGCACGGGGGTGAAACACCGCCATCTACCAACTCCGAGATGGCACTGAGAATTTCTTGACAGAAAAAACCAAATGATTTGCCCGACCCAGGAATCAAAGCCGGGACCTCGTGATCTGCAGTCGAATATATTAACCACTAGACCAATGAGGCAGTAAAATGGTCGCAATGTCCCAGTAATTCATGGTAATAAAACGTGTTAGTAACGGCACAAAAACAAATACAAGTGACGCTCGTATTAGTAAGCGGCACGCGAGCGCTATATTAGTATATTATTAGCTATGCGTTTATCCTGAAGAGTATGTTCCTTGATGTGAATAGGACGAATATGTAGTCACAGTATTTGTGTATTTGTCTATTCGGCTCCTTTGATGCGCGTTGAAAAACCGACAGCTGTGCGGATAAGCGTGTTTGTTATTCGTCATAATCTAGATTATAATTATTAATCTGTGGTTAGTATATGATCTATGTTGCCAAATAGGCAAATAACGCGAATATTCGTCAATTACCATCCACACATCGCCGTTTTCGGCAATTAATGTTATTCGTCCTATTTGCCGAATAGGCAAATAAATTTACCCAAATAGGCAAATAGCGCGAATGTTTCGTCAAGTATACCATCTATACATCGCCGTTTTCGGCAAATATGGCAAATACGCGAACACGAATAGCGAAGTGAGGAGCCGCCATCAAAATTAGTTTTAGGCTTTGTTCACACCAAACGGATAGTCAGCCGCCGACTGTGAGCGAGCGTTATGCAGCTTACAGCTTTTTCATACATACTCAACTTTTCGAACACACCGAACCGACGATACGCCTTTACCAACTGTAGTGAAATTACCCCCGCTATGAGTATCTATATATGTACAAGCTGTGCCCCGCGATGTTACCCGTGATTAATAAGTTTGTACACATAAAAAATATTTTCATCCCATCTATTCGAAAAGGACGACTTGGTTCGCCTTTAAGTGCACCCAAAGGTGGTGTTTGCGGCGTACTTATTTATAAGTGCGCGTAAAAGATAATTGCGGCGCACTTATAAATAAGTGCGCCGCAATTATCTTTGCCGCGCACTTTTTGAAAATGAAGGGCCCGTGGTCCCACCGGGCTAGGCGCGAATGATATCAATTGTTAATATTGTTGTTACAAGTTTGACGTCTGTGTATGTATGTGTGTCTGTATCTGTCTGTTCCCCCGTAGCGCTCAAATGGTTGAACCGATTTGAATGCGGTTTTTTTTGTTTGAAAGGTGAATTAGTCGGGAGTATTTTTAGCTATGTTTGATGAAAATTGGTTCAAGATGGCCGCCGCCACAAAATGGCGGATTACATATTTTTTCACAACTCCCTCAATATCGGTATTAAATCAACGGTCTTGTTGTCACGACCTTTCATTTTGACGTCTGTGTGTGTACTGTGTATGTGTGTGTGTCTGTCTGTTCCCCCGTAGCGCTCAAACGGTTGAACCGATTTGAATGCGGTTTTTTTGTTTGAAAGGTGAATTAGTCGGGAGTGTTTTTAGTTGTGTACGATGAAAATCGGTCCAAGATGGCCGCCGCCACAAAATGGCGGATTACATATTTTTTCACAACTCCCTCAATATGGGTATCAAATGAAAGGTCTTGACTAGTAGAATAACACTATGCAAATCCAAGATGGCCGCCATCACAAAATGGCGAAATTCGGGGGTTTCTTAAATTTTTAATTTATACTTTTATTATTAATCCGCCATTTTGTGGCGGCGGCCATCTTGGACCGATTTTCATCAAACATAGCTAAAACACTCCCGAACTAATTCACCTTTCAAACAAAAAAACCGCATTCAAATCGGTCTATCCGTTCGAGAGCTATGGGGGAACAGACAGACATACACATACACACACACAGACACGTCAAACTTATAACACCCCGTCTTTTTTGCGTCGAGGGTTAAAAATATGAGGCGCCTTTTATTTCCTCATAGAGGGTGATGAAAAGTAGAGTGTATTACTCGGGCCGTCGGGCGCAATATATTTTTGGCTCGGGCGACGTACTTTGAATCCCTCGCTACGTTCAGGATTGTACTAAAGAATCCCTCGCTACGCTCGGGATTCTACTATACAATCCCTCACTTCGCTCTGGATTCAAAAAAGCGCCCTCGCCGTAAAAATATTATTTTGCTCCCTTAATCCTTATGATACAATCTACTATTGAACAAAATCATCTAAGAGTAACTTAGCAACGAGAACGACAGCAAATTCATGCAAAAGCATACAAATGCATGCAACGACAGCAAACTATTGCAATAATTTGTTATGTGAGCGCGTAGACAGTGTGAGAGTGATGTACCTAAGAACAATCAGCGTTTAACAGTACCTATCTCGTTTTTGGAAGTCTATATCTATTTAAGTCCCTCAGGAACACTTTTCCGGGATAAAAAGTAGCCTATGTGTTATTCCAGGACATAACCAGCTATCTCCAATCCAAATGTCAGCCAAATCGGTCCAGTAGTTGCGGCGTTAAAAAGTAATAAACATACACACATACATACACACACACACAAACTTTCGCCTTAGTGTAATAAATAGGTACCTAATAGGTATGTATATTTAATTTTGATCAATTACATTATTTTTTAATTATTCTATTTAATTTTCTAATTTCAATTTCAAAAAATTTAAAAAATAGTGTTTGTTTTTCTTTTTTCAGAACAGTCTAAAAGGTTATAATATAGATGTTGCTACTAAATGCAAGGGTTCAGTATTTTTTCCAGAAAGTAGAATTGTTTTTTCAGTTCTTTCTAAGAATTATTTCATAATCGATCATTAATCGATTAATAATCGATTATTATTTTATAATCGATTAATATAATCGATTAATCGATTATCAAAATAATCGAATCGGCACATCTATAGTTATTGTGGCTAATTTTATTGTATACAATCTCTTAACTAAAATGATAGGTTGAAAAATAATGGCTATCCTTTTCCGCAGGGAGCATTTCAAGAGATAGGAATACATTTAGATCTGTTATTTTAGTTTAGTTTAGAGATTGTGTAAAATATAATTGACCCCAATGTTTGCTTGCAGTGAAACAGTTGCAAGCCAAGTTTACAGTATAACATACAATATACAGTACAATACACAGTATGTACAACGATTGTTATTTATTGTAATATGATTTAAGGCTTATTTCGTGGTTTAAAGACATAAAGTAATGTAAATTACAGGTACATACCACGATTAAAATGATTGTTTCTTTGTCGATATTTCGATTCAGTTGCATGATTGTAGTCACGACGGGATTGAGATGCTGCAAGGGGTGAAGTTTCAGCTGTCACGGCCAGTATAGAACTATCCGTCGTCCAATCAAATGGGCAATCAGGGGAAATAATTCGTGTAGTTTCGATTTTTGGTATAGTTATACCTTGAAATGAACATTCTGAAAGTCCCCATGTGTGTGTGCTGAGCGTGTAGAGGAGCTTGAACGTCCCTTTTTTCTGATTTTTGCTCATATCTCGAAAATCTGTACATAACATTATAATTACTTGTGGCAAAAGTTTTTGCATATTTCCTACAAAGGTCCCATTCATTATAAAAATTAATATTAATAAAATATTATTGTTATCAACATTTTTAGTTTACAATAAGCAAGCTTAGTCATCTGCCGGCCTAACGTAAAAAACTGGTCAAGTGCGAGTCTTATCTATACTAATATAATAAAGCGGAAGAGTTTGTTTGTTTGAACGCGCTAATCTCGGAAACTACTAGACCGATTTCAAAAATTCTTTCACCGTTGCATATGTATGTGATCCTTGAGGGTTATAGGCTTTATTATATTATGTACCACGGGCGAAGCCGGGGCGGACCGCTAGTCGTATCGTAAAAATGAATGCAAATTTTGTTTCAAATTTATATGGAGCCTGGATCAGGTATTTGTACAGTATTTTATAATGTTCGGAGTCAAGAAATAGTAATTATTTTTTCTTTATTTCTCATGGAAAAGCCCTTTTTACGCGACGCGAAATTATTTTGCAAATAAAAACGTAATATCATGGCGTCCGTTTTGACAGTGACGTAAACATAGTTATGTTCTGTGCACATAATAAACACAACACGTCTTGATGACATTGACAGATGACATTTTACACAAAAATAAGTTATCCTATATGTTATTGGTCTGTGAAAATAAGGAATCACCAAGTCACCGCCAAGGCGTCAACACCAAGTCGATCAAAATATTTTATTTTTACAACTTAGCGGAGTTTTGAGTATTCTCAAAATGTTGAATAATGAAAAATATCTATAGTGGAAGAGGCGTCGACCCTTTGCAGATATCCCAATCAGACTGTCAAATAACTAATTAATTCTTTTGTGGGACCTCAGGCCTCAGTTATAATTGTTTTACCTTAAATACTTTAACCTATTTGTGTGCTGTGTGTAATAAATAATAGGTACTCTGCAAAAGAAAATGACGTTGTCCATAGTGGAAGCGAATGTCGAAAGAATAGTCAAGCGGGTGCTTGCTACTGGTTGGTTGGTTGTTATACTTACTTACCAAGCCAATGTCGCAGTGACTACTATGCAACTAACGTGAAAGAGTGAATGTAATTTTATTTTGATACACCTGAGAGTTATTTATGTTCCAAATGTGTATGAAGCCTGCGAACCTGTCAATGTGTTGGACTATGGCAAAACCCTTCTTATTCTGAGGCGACCTATGCCTAGTAGTGGGTAATTGTAAAAAAGGTTTGAGACAGACGAGTCATTAGTGAGTTTAATATGGTACTTGTATTGCTATGAATTAATTAACATTTTGAAATAGATAAAATATGCAGGTTATGTATAATATTTTATAATAAAAATAATAAATAAAACAATACTTTTACATTATTCTCTTTATTCATTCTCTTCTCTTATTAATAATATGTCATTTAAGAACGAAGCTGGTGCATGAATTATCTGTTGGTGCTGAGCCCAGCTCAAGTACCAGACTATGGTCATTGTATGCGCATCATCCCGCTATATCTCTCTTGTCCTTCACCCAACAAACATGTTTGTCGTTGGAATAGTGATACCCTACAATATGTGCATTCATTTGTACGCTGGTTAGATATTCCTGGTCTTTGCAACTGCTCTGTTTCCTTGCTTTGTTGGTGATGTACGTTTCTGTGAGCACTCGCCCAACATGCATAGCAAACACTGCTATTTAGTGGAATCTACAAAGAATAAAAGATAAGTTATATAATTTAATCTGGTAGATGGATTACATCTTGAAAATTCACCCACACTGAGAATTCCATAATCCAATGACCACTAATCAGCAAACATGAGACGCGTGAAGAAGTAAGTTTCTCAACCTATCATCATCATTACGAGGGCCATGTATCGAAGGCTAGACGTCCAACATGCTGCAGTGCACTTCTTACCGGGCAGACATTGAGTACACATGCCCTTGCTGCACAAACAGTAATGCGACGGAAGAGCGCTCCCCACCTCAGAGTCGGACCCTCATAGAGAAAATGTGTACTCAGATCTGGCATGTAAAGTGGTATACATGCATACACCATACCATAATACTCATGAAAAGGACAAAATAATAATCAAGAATTACCTGTCTCGGAGTGATTATTTCTGCTATTAGATCTCTCTCAAGACCTTCAGCGAAAAAATGAGGTCATCTCCTGTTTAAAGATGCTGAGCACCATACACACACATAGGTGTTTACAGATGCAGTATGTTCACCTGTCCTGTCTTGTACGAGTCGATACACACACAACCAGCAGTTGTAACAGACTAATGCATTATTTGGAATCTGAAAAATATTAATTAATTGAAAAAATAGCTCATCTAAACTCCGGTTAACTTTATTATAGCAGAAAGTCTCATTTCTAGCGGTAAACATAATGCCATTAATATCTACTTAAAATACAGTTTACATTATAGTATCTACATAATGGGGAGTTTAATTATTATTACATTGTTAATAGGGGATCTATCATGTCATTTGTCTAGTCATTATTTATTATTATGTATTTATTTATTTTATTTACAGTTTGTATATAAACATAATATTGAGTTATTCGTGCTCATAAGCACTTGACAGCTTGTATGGGGGACTAAAATCTACTAGAATGTAGGTTCGATCCCTACTTATTACTATTACTATTATTTGTCCCTGCTCCCTAGCAAAAGCTTAGGAAGAGAGGAATGGAGAATATTATTCAATATAAAACTTGGTAACAGTCAGTTTTTGCAAAAATGCTTATGTATTACATTAACAGTTTTTGTTATGTACCTACTAATTTAGTATTACAATACAATTGTGGATAGTACTATCATAATTAGATTATCAAAATATATAATTATATATCAAATATATAATATTATATAATAATACAGCTAGTTTAAATCATTTGGTTTTACAACAAACCACTAGACACTATTATATGCTAAACCTACTATTTGAGAACATTACATGAATCTATCTTTTTGCAGTGTGATCTAAGTAGAATAATTAATATACCTGTAGTAATATAGTTACATACCTGATAAATATAGTTGCGTGAAAGCGTTGAAACACGAAGTCCAACAAAACGGTGATCCAATGTTTTGTTTGAGACAGATACGAGCCAAGTTAATGGGTGTGCAACACGAAAAGTCCAAAGGAATGCCGGGGTCTTTAGAAAAATATCCAGTATCATCAAAAGAAACAACGAAAAAACACTTTAAATACGCAGGAAAAGATACTAATAATTATATTTTATTACTTATTTAGCGCGAGATATTTTATGAAATTACAATTGACATTTGACATTGACAATTGAAATGACATTAAGATGACGTAATGTGATTACAATCATAGACAAAGAAGCAGATGGACGCACTTCAAGAGTTGCTATTCTACATTATGTAAGCAATTATTAATTTTATATCGCGAAAGTTAATCACTGTAAAACTGCAAAAAAGCGTATTTTACTTTGATTTCTATGATTTTATACTATTTTTTGGAATACTGTACAAGTACCTAACCCAAGATGAAACAACCCCTTTTATGTAAAAACTTTTGTCAGAAGTAATCTTAATGCTATTCAGAGATTTTCGAGATATGAGCAAAAATCTGAAAAAAGGAACCTTCAACCCCCCTTTACACCCTACGCAACGCACCCACCACCCTACGGTTTCGTACGCAAAGGATAAAATGGGGCCCTATTACTAAGACTCCGCTGTCAGTTTGTCTGTCTGTCCATTTGTCACCAGGCTGTATCTCATGAACCGTGATAGTTAGGTGAAATTTTCATAGATGATATATTTCTGTTGGCGCTATAACAACAAGTACTAAAAAAGCAGAATAAAGTAAATATTTAAGGGGGCTCCCATACAACAAACGTGATTTTTTAGCTCAATATTAATAACGGCAATAGGTAGACTCTTGAAATATTCACAGAATATTTAGTTATCTAATCACATTAAAAATAAATAATTAAATTAAAATAAAACAAATATTAGAGGGGGGCTCCCATACAACAAACATGATTTTTTTGCCATTTTTACAGATAATGGTACGGAACCTTTCGTGTACGAGTCCTACTCGCACTTGGCCGGTTTTTAGTATGTTCATGTTCTGGATACCTGAATGTATAACTATACCAATTTTTAAAACTACACAAATTATTTCCCCAGATTTTATAAATTTTCCCGGTCTACCGCTTTCTCACTTTTTTCGCAGAAACTTCACGGTCTGTCCCGCAAAATACACTCACAACGTCATTCTTCACTTTTAGCTTACGACGCTGTCCTGTTTTGGTGCCAAAATCCACCTGTGCGGCAAGTTGCACACGGCCAGCTGTGGGTCGTCGCGCGAGAACTGGACAGTATCGTAAGCTAAAAGTGAAGAGTGATGTTGTGAGTGTATTTTGCGGGACAGACCATGAAGTTTCTGCGAAAACAGTGAGAAAGCGGATAGTTCGTTACTGCCCGTGATAGCTGAAACCACCCCTCGTAGCACCGCAGTCCCGTCGTGACCAAGATCCATGCAACTGGATCAAAATATCGACAAACAAACAATAATTTTTATAGTGGTATATCCCCAAATTTTACATTACATTATTTATTAAAATGTTTATGTTTGATATAAAAATTATAAGCTAATTTTTTAATATCATCATCGTCATGATCATTATATGTTATTTTCCCGCACAATATTCTATTGATTGACCTGCACCAACTGTAAATAATGATTTTACTTGTTATATCAATAAAATATGTTTTTAATTGTTCCTTATGGACATTGCATTCAAATGGAAATTCGATGTATAAGTTAGAATACATATTAATAGTTAATTTAATTCCCTTGATTGGTGCATCTTTTTTTAAAACAGTAACACATACTTTTTGTATTTCTTTAAAACATTTTTTCAATTCAATTGAAGGATAACAAAGCCCACGTTTATTTTTAAAATATTCTTTTGCTTTAATGAAAGAATTTTGTGGTGCGTTTTGGGTACAGATCAGATTTGACCTACATTTTTTACACGACTTAACAACATTTGTAAGAGTTTTCTTTAAGGCCCAACCGCACACATAGTCACTTTGACCCTCATCGGAAATTTCGGCATCAAAATCAAAAGTTATTAATGGAAAATGTGTTTCATTAGCAACATTAGGAGCATTTGACGATGTAGAATCCTTGTTTGTAAGAAAAAATTCAAAATTTTGCAAAGTATCATTGTTGTCGCTTTCACAATTCGCATTAACAGATTGGGGTGAACTATAATTATTTAATAACAAAGATTTATAAGCCCCTTCAAAAGCAATAATGTTTGGTGATGTATTTCTCGCTCCATAGCTCCTAATGTTACCAAAAAAATTTTCAAGAGGGTCTTGGTTTATATTTCGTGTTAACATTGCATCAAAAGAATATTTTTCTGTCAGTATTTTATAAAGCTCTTGAAATCCTTCAATAGTAATAATGAAATTTTTTACAGTTGGTGGTACAACAGTTTCAATTACTCTATTATGTTTATCTACTTTCACAAATTTAATACTCCTGAACATTTTTAATGCTTTAACCCACAATTGATGATGTGGTGAGTTTCTTTTTACTGGTCCTTTAAATATTTTACCATTTGGGATGCTATATGAATTAACATTTAATGAGTCAAAGACATCATCAACTGTTAAGACAAACGGTATTATGTCTCTGCATTCTTTTGGAAGATGGCCTCGTGCTGTGAGATGATCAGCAGTAACCGCAACACTGTGGCTGAACACTTGTGTAGCTACCTTGACTCGCATTTTTTTTATTTTTTCGGGAACAACATGTTCTTCTGTTAGTTTTTGAAGTAGTCTTAATTCCCCACGGGATTTGTCGGCCAAATATAATTGGTGAAAATAGTGCCACTTAACTGTTTTCACTTTGTTTTCATCGTCATAATCAGTATATATCAAATCCTTTGACAATAAATTATTTCGTAAACCTTTAATAAGGTGTGGCGTATCATACAGTGGTATGATTTTTTGCTTGCCTATTTTAAAATACCTATTTCTATACTCCAGATTTTTCCTAATACATCTTTCTTTTGTATCATTTATAAGTTCATTAATGGCACTGACGTTAACTGTGCTTTGGTCACAGACGGTACATAAAATCACAAGGCCAGTTTCTTGTATTTTCTTAACAACATCTTTTATGATATTTTTTAATTCTACTTTGTTTAGGCTGTTTGTAAAATAATATGCCACTGGTTGCTTGTATTGCTTTTTTATTCCTTTAATCATGAAGACTAGGGCATGGTTTGCAATATTTTTTTTTCCATGCGTAACAAATCCCTTTAATTCATCTTTTGTATTATCATAATGAATTTGTGGTGTTATAGACATTTCGTCAAATATTAAAGAACACAGTCTATCTGATAAATTCAACCTCTCTACTTTTCGTTTGATATTTTCAAATATTAATTTATTATTAGTACCAGGGCATAATTTTATTTCAGACAGCAACCTTTTTAGCGACTTTGGTGAAGGAAGAAGGAATTTTTTATACATAAAAGTATAACACTTTGGACTTCTTTTATACAAGGAAAGTGACAGTATTTTTTCTTTAAGTGTGAAACGCCTTCCTTTTTCGTGTTTTGCCTTTTTTAATTGCATTCCAGTAAAAATCTGCCCAGCTGGAGTCATAGTTCGCATAACTTTTTGGAGAGCCGGTTTCTGAAATATGCTTTCGGCATTTTCAAGGCGAGCCTTTAAATTTTTGCCTTTATTTCTTAATCTGTAAATTTCTCTTTGCAAATTTTTTATGTGTGTTTGATATTTTCTGTATTTATTTGAACTTGATGCAGCTGGTGCCTTTTTTGCAACTGTAATCAAGAAACAAGCACTATTTAATATAATGTCAGTTAAAATATGTAAGTAATATGTAAGACAAAACAGAAATCCGCTAGTTCCGACAACAACTGTACAAAAAGTTTCAACTCAATAGGATGAACGTGAAAGAGTAGGTAAAAAACGAACGAACAGAAATGAAAGAATGAAGGAGAATTAATTTGATATATGTATTCCTAGTGGTTGCCTGTTATTTCGTCTGCTGATTTGATTTTGAGATTAATAAATTTTTCCTCAATAAAAGGCCTACCGCCGTAGGACCAATCACAATTTCTGCCTAATTAGCCGTAGCATTATAATATTTTATACTTAGTATCTTTTTCCGATTTCCTTACCAAAATTGCAAACATTTTAGTACGGAACCCTAATGATACTACTACAGCTGAACTTCATTTGACTTTAAAACAACCTTTCAATCCCCACTTGACTATATTAAGAGTTTTTTTTTGTGCTATATCATGCGAGTCTTCCGACTATGAGCAGATGTGACTCTATTAAGAGTAGATTTTTTAAAATACTTTCTTAGCTGATGAACCTACTTAAATTTCAAGTTAATTATAATAATAAATATTTTCCCATTCAAATTTTTAACCTCTACAACTCCTAAGTGATTTTCGAAAAACAAAAAAGTAGCATATGTGTTATTCCAGATATTCCAGAATAATCTATCTCCATTCCAAATGTCAGCCAAAACCGTTCAGTAGTTGCGGCGTTAAAGAGTAACAAACATATACACATACTTACATACATACATCAACACAAACTTTCGCCTTTCTATTATTAGTGTGATAATAGTGTGAAGTGTGACTAACTTTATCCACAGACTCCGTGTGGTATCAGATTTTTCAAAAATTCATCGGGAACCTTTTGTTTTGCTGGGATAAAAAACTAGCCTGGGATAGTCTGTTATTTTTCAGGTCTTCAATTTTACCCATTCAAAAAATCATGTGGATTGGTAGCTGTTACAGTGTGATTGAAGGACAAATAAACACACTTTCGCTTTTTTAATATCAGTAGGGATATTGATATGATAATAAATCCTAGAAAATGTATTACCTTTTTTGTGACTAATTATAGTTCTTGAAACACAGTAATTGTGATCCAAAGCTACGTGATGTGAACCTGAAAATAAAAATCACAACATTATGAATAATTAAGTATATTTGTATTTTTTTACTGTAATTGTACTTAATGAGTTGAAGTGAAATATTAGTGAAATACAATGTAGTACAATGACAGTATTGTAACTGCCTCGTTGGTCTAGTGGTTAGCATATTCAAGTGCAGATCACGAGGTCCCATATTGTACGATTCCCGGGTGGAGCAAAATAATTGTAGGTTTTCTGTCAAGACATTCTCAGTGCCAGCTCAAATTGGTGGTCAATGTAAAATTGGACATATATGGTCCGTTTCAATAGAGTTGAGCTAAAATGTAAACCAACACACCTTTTTGCTAAAAAAACTACGGAATGGATTGAAATGAAACTTGGCACGATTTAAGTTTATACTACAAACTTAAATCGTGCCAAGTTTCATTTCAATCCATTCTGTAATTTTTTAGCAAAAAGGTGTGTTGGTTTACATTTTAGCTCAAGTCTATTGAAACGGACTATACGTTAATAAACTACAACTAAGTACAAATTTCAAGGCTTCAGTATCATCAAAAAGAATTTCTAAATAATATCTTCAATGTACGAAATTACATCTGTTACAGTTTTATTATAAGTATAGATTAATATTTATCCATTTAGTTCACACAAGCTGCTTAATTTAGCAGTGAATAATAATTGGTAATTGTGATAAACTTTCAGTTTTGAAATTGTTATTTACTTACTGTCTGGTATGTCTGGTTCAACACACATCTGAGGTGAACTTGCTAAGACTTCCTCGATAGGCACATCAAAAACAGCGTTACCTAAAACAAAACAGAACTAAATTTCACATTCAAGATCTTCGATAAGAGTGTTTACTATATAAATATTATAATTAGGTAAAAATTTTGCTGTTTAGTCTTTTTCAAAAATAAGGTCATAGCTGCCTGCTTGCAATGGGTTTTTGGATAGTTTGAACACACAATTACCGGGTAGGTACTGTAGTGTGTAGACACTAAAGAGTTTTTATATTATTTATATTATCGGTGGTTGATGGATATTTATAAAAATATAGGACTTGTCACTTGTCAGGAAAATATGTGAGAGATACAAGAAAAATAATTATTAAATACTAATATAAAACATAATGATAATTTAAAGAAATAAAGTAATTTATTAATACTAAAACAAGTTTCATTAAGAAATATTACATGGCGCAGTCGTACTAGCGAACTCGGGTAATGGCTAAGAAGTTACAACAGGAAGGCGCAATGGCGGCCAGTGAGCTATGTGGAGTTGAATTCAAGATGCCAGCTGGTATCAACCTCGATAACATTGATAATGGCTGGCCACAGTGGAAGAAATTTATTGAGTCTTTTAAAATTTTTATTGTGGCTACGGGGTTTGAAAAGTGGTCAGAAACAAGAAAGGCGGCACTCTTGTTAAATTGTATAGGATCCCAAACATTTACAATGCAAAATGTCCCATTGTCTAAAAACTTACTGGCTGTAGCATGTAGGATGCTCAAAGAAGTTGTAGGCCCATCTCTGGATTCTGGTGATAATACGCCATCTAAAAAAGAGAATAATTAACTGATGATTAACTTTAAATTAAGATTAAAACTTAATAACTCATTCAATTCACTGGTTATGATTTCCATGGTTGTCTACATAAAAATGTATCATACTCTTTAAAACTTAAAAGTGGCACATCAAAATGGAACTAATGCATATTATTATTTTTTTAATAACCCTTTCCCATCATTAGTCTTCACCATGGATTTTAATTTTATATTTGCACAGAACTCTCATTTTTTTTTCGAACATAAAATTAGCCTGAATTACTCTTAAAACATCCGATATCTGCCAGTGAAAGTGCAGTCACAATCAGTCCAGCGTTTTGGGGATTAGCCGGACCAAACAGAAAGACAGAGACACAAAAACGCACACCAGCTTAAGATGATAGTCCCTTGGTTCAAAGGTTCC
The DNA here is from genome assembly GCA_920104075.1 of Melanargia galathea. NCBI lineage: Eukaryota > Metazoa > Arthropoda > Insecta > Lepidoptera > Nymphalidae > Melanargia > Melanargia galathea. The sequence continues at coordinate 7,081,085 of OV049863.1, forward strand.
TGGCAATCCTAATTCCAAGTTATTTGAAGCCAATACTGACGGTTGTGATGTCTTTAATTTCTGAACTAGGAAACCGATGACCTTGAAATATTTATGGGACTTAATGAAAGGACAGGAATATTAAAAGTAAGTATATAGTTACTTTCTTACAAAAAATTGGTTGGCTGTAAAGTTGATTAATGGACAACAATTTTACGTGATAACGTCACAAGAAAATAAAAAAAGATAGATGCGTCACAAGCCGAACGCTCAGTTCCGCGCTCGCGATAATATCGTTAATGTAAGGAATAGGACCTGTTACAGTTTTATTATAAGTATAGATTAATATTTATCCATTTAGTTCACACAAGCTGCTTAATTTAGCAGTGAATAATAATTGGTAATTGTGATAAACTTTCAGTTTTGAAATTGTTATTTACTTACTGTCTGGTATGTCTGGTTCAACACACATCTGAGGTGAACTTGCTAAGACTTCCTCGATAGGCACATCAAAAGCAGCGTTACCTAAAACAAAACAAAACTAAATTTCACATTCAAGATCTTCAATGAGAGTGTTTACTATATAAATATTTTGCTGTTTAGTCTTTTTCAAAAATAAGGTCATAGCTGACCTTTGTATTGGCATAGTTATATTCAATACAATGCAACATGTCCCATTGTCTAAAAACTTACTGGCAGTAGTATGTTGGATGTTCAGAGAAGAAGTTGTAGGCACATCTCTGGATTCTGATGATAATACGCCATCTAAAAAGGGAATAATGAATTATTGACTATTAACACTAAGACTGAATCATAATTATTCATATTCAATTCAATAGTTATAATTTCCATGATATACCAGATTCTCTACATAAATTTCATCATACTTTTTAAAACTTTAAATAATGTTGTACTCTCTAAAACTTTATTTTTTCACAAAATTGTCTCCATTAGCACGAAGACAAGACTTCAACTATGTGCAAACCACATGACAATAATTTCACTCTGTGATCCAACAACTCATATGTTGCGCAAAGTAGCAACCAGGTTGCAGAGAGTCCTCATGGTTGCTAACCTCTGATAGGAGAAAAAAAATGTAATCTTACCAGGCAAATTGAGTGTTGGAACTGCCAAAGCATTTAGTCGATTATTGCGATTGTAGTCTCGATCAGTGAAATGCCTGTCACAGACTCTCTTGTTATGAAAGTCATTCTCAGGTGGACGTAGATGTTCAGGAACAAGGTCAAGCCAAGCTTTGAACTGCTCTGGAAATCTTCTTTGATTTGGAAAAACATGTAGTGCTCTACCTGAAATGAAGGAAGAAGGAAGGTTCAGATCTAAGGAAATTACAGATAAAATAACAGAAATTGGATCGGCATTCCAAACCAGTGGTAGATTAAATTGACGATTCAAAAGTACTTACTTGTAAAAGTTTATTTGAATAAAAACTTTTCTATTCTATTCTATTCTATAGAAATTTTAAGACAGGGGACAATGGTGAAAAAGAAATAGAGAAGGCAACAAAATATTATCATGTAAATGTGTATCGTGTCTGATGAAAGCACTGGGCTTATAAGCTTGAATCTTTGACAGTAAATTTCTTTTATGAAATAGGCACTAACTAAGACACAAGTTTTGGAAATTCTAGCCCTAACGGTTAGATATGGAAGTTTGTATGAAAGTGTAATTTTTCAAGTTATATCCATGAAAATTTGTATTTGAGCTTTTGATCAAAGGTAATACGTGTTTCAAGATTTTTGGAAATTCCGCCCCTTTAACAATTTAAAGAATATGACTTTAGCGAAGCCTGCAGACTTGTATCAGTGAAAGTGTGTACCTATTCCTGAAAGTTTGGTTTAAAAAAAGTAGAATGTTTTACTTTTCTACACAATAATTATCAAGATAGTGTTAATGTGTACTTACATACTGAGTCAATAATGTGCTTTAAACTTACGGATAGCGGGAGCACAACCGAAGATACATGGTCTGGGCATTGTGTTTGTTGGCTTCACAACACATACACACCACTAAAAACTAAACAATAACACTAACTAAACAGCGTCCTTTCGCAAGAGATATAAACTAAAAGCGTCTTTTCGCAAGTTATAAAGCGTCCTTTCGCAAGAGTTACAAAACGTCCCTTTCGCAAATGTTTGATTTCTAATTTATGGCGGAGGAAGATATTTCAACTCGACGCACTTTATAAACGAAAACAGCACTCAAAAGAAGAAAAACACAAAAAAAACAAACTTTTGCACTAAACCACAAGTCGTTACAAAAATTTGAAATTTCTTGTGAACAGTGTTGCCATCAAGTTTGATAGATTTGCCGTTTTTGATACGTGGATACTTTAGATTCCCGTATCTCCGTAAATATAAAACAAAGTCGTGTTTGTTTGAATACTTGCTGCGGCTGGAGTGATTTTTATGGTTTTTGATAGTGATGTGCGTAATCGATTATCAATAATCGATTAATCGATTATTAAAATGATCGATTGCAATCGATTATGATTTTGCATAATCGATCATGATCGATTATAAAGATATACGTTTATTACCAAACTTTACTACCAGCTTTCTGTTATTAATTTGCTTGCTAAAATATAATATGGTTTGGCAACCCTATCATTGCAAAAAGGGTATTCCCTCATGGCGGCTCCTCACTTCGCGTATTCGTGTTCGCGTATTCGTATAGCTTTATTCGGCAAAATATTTGACGAACACGCGAATAAACATTACATGACAATTAGACCATCCACACATGGAGCAAATAGCCAAATACCCGAATATTCACCACAATGTGTTACCAACTCTCAAAAATATTTTTCCCTAAAGCTTAAGTCAAAAACACTAATAAAAAGGCCAAGATTTTTGCTTTAAATTCGAAATTAATGGTTTGAAATTATGATGATAATATTGGTCTTATAAAAAAATTGTAAACAAGAATTGTTTTAACGTAATTCCAAAATTATGATTCCTAATGAATGATTGAAATTGCTAATTTTATGAAAATTTAATTTTGAAATTACGGTTTTCATGATAAATAGTCCTAATAAAAAATACGAGACATTTTTTTTGAAAATTAAATTTTGAACAACTTTTATTTAAAATCTAAAAAGACAAAATACTTAAAAATACCCCAAAAATATAAGGCCCCTACAAAAATCCCACCGATTTTTTTTACTCCCTAAATTTAGGGAGGAATCCCTAAGTTGGCAACTATGATTGGCCGAATACGATCGCACATAGGTAGTTACTCTATGGTAGATAGATAGGTACTCGCTAGTAGTCTGTGTTCTGTACTCCGCTAGGAGTAGGTACCTAACTATAAAATGTATATGTTCTGTGGTTCTGTGGATATGTCGAACCGTCGGACGAGATAGCACTTGCAGCGGGATTTTTAATTCTTGTTACTATATTAATTAATATAGATAAATTTTATGTGATTATTTTTTTAGGGTCCCAGATACTAAAATTAATTTGGTGGTCGTCGTCGCCGTTATCAACTGATAGATATCCACTGTTAGATATAGGTCTCTTGAAGGGACTTCCACACGCCAAGGTCTTGTGCCGCTTGTATCTAGTGGCTCCCTGTGACTCTTCTGATACCGTCGGTCCACCTAGTGGGGGGTCTACCATCACTGCGTTTTCCGGTGCGAGGTCGCCATAGGGTATTTGACAACATTGAAAATATACTATTGATTGTGGTCATCTTATCAGATAATACCCTAAAAAAGACATATTTCACTCAATCAAACTAAATTATGTAATTTTACGCGATATTTTGCACGAAATAAAACATAATAATTTTTGAAATTTTATCGGTAACCAGAACGCTCTGGGATTAATTGTGACGTCACTTGATTTGCACTTGACTTGGTTGTTATAATTGAAGTTTATCAAGTCAACGGAAACTAAACTTTAAAATTGAAAGAATATGATTGATATTAAAATGAGTAGGTATAACAATTTAGAACATTACGATATAGCATTCACCTTGCGTAGCGTCTTTGTCGCACGCACCGAGTTCCGATGAGGAGCGAGCGAGAGAAGTGACTTTCATACCGATTCGTGACGTCACGCTTATCATGTGATCAGAAATGTCGTTTTTGGCGAGGTTTTCAAAACTTAAACTTTATCATTGATATAATTCTTAATACTTTAGATATTCCGAAAAATATCAATGTAGTGTGTTTTAATAAGTAATAAAGAATAATTTAAAACAATTTCCAAAAATTAGTCAAATACCCTATTCTAGCACCTTGGGACGTCACGGGACACAACGTCTATCGGTTCTCTGAACTATGTTAATTTGGTAGTTCTAAAAACCCTAAAATGGTCCACCACCACCACTACTACAGTCTTTCTAACGTCCCACTGCTGGGCACAGACCTCCCTCTCTCATAGAAGAGAGGGATTTAGAGCTTAGACCCGCCACGCTGCTCCAATACGGGCTGTAACGACTATTGTCGCATTATAGTGATAATAACCGGGACCGAATGTTTTAACGTGCTCTCCGAGGCACGGGGGTGAAACACCGCCATCTACCAACTCCGAGATGGCACTGAGAATTTCTTGACAGAAAAAACCAAATGATTTGCCCGACCCAGGAATCAAAGCCGGGACCTCGTGATCTGCAGTCGAATATATTAACCACTAGACCAATGAGGCAGTAAAATGGTCGCAATGTCCCAGTAATTCATGGTAATAAAACGTGTTAGTAACGGCACAAAAACAAATACAAGTGACGCTCGTATTAGTAAGCGGCACGCGAGCGCTATATTAGTATATTATTAGCTATGCGTTTATCCTGAAGAGTATGTTCCTTGATGTGAATAGGACGAATATGTAGTCACAGTATTTGTGTATTTGTCTATTCGGCTCCTTTGATGCGCGTTGAAAAACCGACAGCTGTGCGGATAAGCGTGTTTGTTATTCGTCATAATCTAGATTATAATTATTAATCTGTGGTTAGTATATGATCTATGTTGCCAAATAGGCAAATAACGCGAATATTCGTCAATTACCATCCACACATCGCCGTTTTCGGCAATTAATGTTATTCGTCCTATTTGCCGAATAGGCAAATAAATTTACCCAAATAGGCAAATAGCGCGAATGTTTCGTCAAGTATACCATCTATACATCGCCGTTTTCGGCAAATATGGCAAATACGCGAACACGAATAGCGAAGTGAGGAGCCGCCATCAAAATTAGTTTTAGGCTTTGTTCACACCAAACGGATAGTCAGCCGCCGACTGTGAGCGAGCGTTATGCAGCTTACAGCTTTTTCATACATACTCAACTTTTCGAACACACCGAACCGACGATACGCCTTTACCAACTGTAGTGAAATTACCCCCGCTATGAGTATCTATATATGTACAAGCTGTGCCCCGCGATGTTACCCGTGATTAATAAGTTTGTACACATAAAAAATATTTTCATCCCATCTATTCGAAAAGGACGACTTGGTTCGCCTTTAAGTGCACCCAAAGGTGGTGTTTGCGGCGTACTTATTTATAAGTGCGCGTAAAAGATAATTGCGGCGCACTTATAAATAAGTGCGCCGCAATTATCTTTGCCGCGCACTTTTTGAAAATGAAGGGCCCGTGGTCCCACCGGGCTAGGCGCGAATGATATCAATTGTTAATATTGTTGTTACAAGTTTGACGTCTGTGTATGTATGTGTGTCTGTATCTGTCTGTTCCCCCGTAGCGCTCAAATGGTTGAACCGATTTGAATGCGGTTTTTTTTGTTTGAAAGGTGAATTAGTCGGGAGTATTTTTAGCTATGTTTGATGAAAATTGGTTCAAGATGGCCGCCGCCACAAAATGGCGGATTACATATTTTTTCACAACTCCCTCAATATCGGTATTAAATCAACGGTCTTGTTGTCACGACCTTTCATTTTGACGTCTGTGTGTGTACTGTGTATGTGTGTGTGTCTGTCTGTTCCCCCGTAGCGCTCAAACGGTTGAACCGATTTGAATGCGGTTTTTTTGTTTGAAAGGTGAATTAGTCGGGAGTGTTTTTAGTTGTGTACGATGAAAATCGGTCCAAGATGGCCGCCGCCACAAAATGGCGGATTACATATTTTTTCACAACTCCCTCAATATGGGTATCAAATGAAAGGTCTTGACTAGTAGAATAACACTATGCAAATCCAAGATGGCCGCCATCACAAAATGGCGAAATTCGGGGGTTTCTTAAATTTTTAATTTATACTTTTATTATTAATCCGCCATTTTGTGGCGGCGGCCATCTTGGACCGATTTTCATCAAACATAGCTAAAACACTCCCGAACTAATTCACCTTTCAAACAAAAAAACCGCATTCAAATCGGTCTATCCGTTCGAGAGCTATGGGGGAACAGACAGACATACACATACACACACACAGACACGTCAAACTTATAACACCCCGTCTTTTTTGCG